>JAQPPZ010000750.1:12905291-14357936 GCA_028583015.1 Wollemia nobilis
GACAACAATTTTTTTGCATAAAGAGAACAAATGATCTTACTGGGACAAAGGGTGCCCCCACTTCACCAACAACATCAAGTTCCTCTATCGCCATTGCCTCAATTCACACACTCACTAGCCTCAAAAACTCACAAACTCACTCCACTCCTCAAACGTAGCTCCTCGAAGTCAACAACGCTCAAATGAGCCTTAAAGTTCACTTAGAAAGCTTTTTATAGATTTCCTTAGTGCATTCATGTGCAGGCCTATGCCTACAAATCACGAGCATGGCTGTGCACCTACAGGCACACTTAGGCACACGCAGGCATTTGCAGAATATGCCAGGCATAGTCGTGCACCTGGAAACCAATAAGAATGAAGGCAAAAGACCTCAAAATGGTAGCTCCCCTCATCCAACATGCACCAAATTTCATCCACACATCATGCACATCATAAAATTTGATTTTATGAAAACACATAGTTTTTCATGCATATTTGGTGAGAACAAGATAAATTTCTACACAAACACATATCACATTGCAAAAAATAACAATCAAGGTCCCTACAAGATAATTCAATATAGGAGATATGGTATTTTATGCCTATAATGTTACAAATAATTGTGTTTAAATATCCAGTCTAGTTAGAAGTTGGATTTATGGTCCCTACAAGATGGTTTATCACATTAGTGAAATAGAATACTAGTTGGACCTTCCATCTTCTTCTTGCATTCATCCAATTTTTCATGTATCCTATCTCAAATAGGTTATTGGAAAAAATGTGTAGTCCCAAATAGAGATTCCATTACTAAATGAAGAAGGTCACAACACTCTTAAGCCTAAAGTAGTATTATAGTCCAAAGTTTTTCATCTTTGATCTCGATAAATTCTGAAGTTTCTCATCAAGTGGTAAAACCTTCCAAAAGAATATGCTACATGGGAGCCTAAAAGTATTTTCTAGTTTTGAGAATAAATTTTTTTGAAGGGTGGAGCCATGTAACAATTCTAATATAGCCATGTTGACTAATTATTTTTATTATTATCTCAGACCATAGATTTAGTTAGTTGACCCTTGAGTATTAGGGTTAGGTTTATTGATTTCATCTATAAATATAAATAAGATTTTACTAGTTTGGATCATTGGATAATTTGGATTTAAGTTTCTTAGACGTGCATATCAGACTTCACCTTCTACAAGTGGCTATGAGACTTTTCCCTCTCTGAGTGGTTGTGGATTTGCTATTGTATTGATTTATTTCATTGATATTTGAATATTGCTCATGGTAATTGATTGCATATTGTTCATGTCATTTGGATTTAAATTATTATTGTTTGTATGTTGTTAATATAGTTCAATGTTGAAGTGTTATTTTAGATATTAAATATATATACAATATCATAGCATGTATAACCCCTAATAGACACGAGGATGATAGGGGTTACTAGGTAAAATAAATAATTTTGACTTGGGATCCTAAGGTTGAGATCAATGGGAATGAATCTACCACCTGAATAAGGCATATGTAGTGAATTTATTTGAGATAGAGAAATGTACAAGGACATAATGCAGATGAGGATGAGCTACTAACTAGGGAATATCAAAGGACCTTATTAGAAAGTATTCTATCTTAGAATGGGATGCAAAAGAAAAATGCTAAATGTTTGATTATTCAAAATATTTGTTAGATGCAAATGAAAATAAGAAGGATGCATGCACAAACAAAAAATGATGGTAAATATAAGCTTAAAAAGAGAAGAAACAATGATAAAACCAAAACCATAGATGTTAGGTGTCCCATTTCTCCCTTTGAATTTAACTAAATTGCTTGAAGATGGATGATATCATGAGATTAAAAAATCAAATAAAATGTAGTAGAGTGGCGATGGTTTGGCCAAAAATCCTTGATCAATTTTTGTAACATTTCAATGCTTGAGAGAACTATTCCCAATTGTTAACCCAAGGGGTCATTTTAGAAAAAATGGTAGCCTTAGAGTCTCCACTAGGGGGTTGAGGTGTCAAGTTAGGATGAGTTAGTCTGGTTGATTGGCTATTAACTATCTTAATTGGTAGTTAGATGGGTTTATTGGAAGATGTACTGGTGAGCTAACTGCCTTGATTGACAATTATATGGGATGATTAGAAGTGGCACGAGGAGCCAAGTACTTATGATAGGTACATGCAAGTATATTAAAACATTGGTTGCATACTTAAAATAAATCTACCACCTATGAAACTACCAAAAATAAATTCAAAGCCAATAAATTCACGCTTTTGACCATTACAAGTCAAATCCAATGGGGAAGTCAAAAATTGCATGGGAATAAGAGTTTGTGCAAATCCTCTAGCTAAGGTGGTAGATTTATTACTGGAAAATTTGGCTTTTAGGTGGCAAATTTTTCAACTACTAATTTTGACTATAAGTTTGGGTTTGAGGTAGATAACAAAGTTGACTTATTCATTCTTTGTATTTATGACAAAATTGTCTAGGCTAGGTGACTTTATTTTAGGTATTTATATTTTCCTCCTTTTTGATGCATTTAAGGTAATAAATGTGTCAAAATAATTGTAAATACATCAATTTAGGGGTGTTGAGCTTTGATCGACCATTGTGGAGCAAAATATATCAAAAATTTATTTTTAGGATGTGAAAAATTACCTAGGGTTTTTATTGGGTAATCTTCAAGCCATGTAAAGGAAAATATTAAACATGCTTACCCCCAACTTGGGTACCCTATCAAGTTTTTTGAGGGACCAGATGAGGTCCTAAAGGAACTCGAATAGGTTGGATAGAGATAGGGGAAAAATGAAATTTTTTACCTTGGTGAGGATGAAAGGAGGCAAAGGATGAGGTAAGAATTAATTTTTATCGCATGTAGGAGGAGAAAATAGCTCTAGAGAAAACCATGAGGATGAGCAAGATGGCACAAAAAAGACACCCAATGCATTGACTAGAGCTGGTATGGGGTGTGAGTGATGTGGTAGGGGCTAAAGCACAACTATGAGTTTTTATATAAGTATATATTTTTTATTTCTTTCTTTTTGGGTTTTGTGCAACGCAGATGGTGAATTTATATCTAGGTTGCAAATTTACCATTACAAATCCATCATGATAGATGATAAATTTGTGAAACCTTAGGCACCAAAAAATTTATGACATGACATCAGATTTGTTTAGATAGTGAATTCATGCAAATCCGATAAATTCAATATTGGATAGGGAGGATTATTTTGGGAAATCTAACTCTTGTGATATATTTTGTGCATGCAAGAGCTCTAGATATTCTAGAGTGCCAAGATCAATGGTCTTGCACTTTACGAGATACTAGGTATAAAATATTCAATAGACAAGATAGTGATGGATGTAACATGGATTAGGTATCTTGTTATGATATCTTACATAGAGCTTAATAATGCTCTACTGATGGCCTTAGCAGAGTGGTGGGATTTAGAGTTGTTTCTTGAAGTGATTGGTTCAATAGAGTTTATTGAGCCTAGTCAAGTGGATGTATGAAGTGATTGTTCAAGTTCCATAAAACAAACTATTCTATATTCTGATTTGAGTTGTGAAAGTGATTGAGTCTTAAGAATAGAGCATATTGAGTCTCTAAAAATTATATTTATGCTTCTATAAGATTGAGTTGTGAAAGTGATTGAGTCTTGAGAATATAACATATTGAGTCTCTAAAAATTATCTTTATGCTTCTATGAGATTGAGTTAAGAAAGTTATTGAGCTTTGAGTATAGAATATATTGAGTCTCTGACAATTCTCTTTATGCTTCTATGATATTGAGTTGAGAAAGTGTATGCTTCTATGAGATTGAGTTGAGAAAGTGTTTGAGCATTGAGTATAGAACATATTGAGTCTCTAACAATTCTATTTATGTTTCTATGAGATTAGACAAGTTCTTCCTGGACAATGTTTAGTGCAAATTTAAGTGGACTTGTGCTAGATCGACTGGACTATGTTTAGTGCAAGAGTTGAGCAGATTTGTGCTAGACCGAATGGACTATGTTTAGTATAGATTTGAGTGACTTATTGATTAGACTTGTGCTAGATCGACTGGACTGTGTTTAGCGTAAGAGATTGAGAAGAGTTGTGCTAGACCGACTAGACTATGTTTAGTACAGAATTGAGATAGAGCTTTGGAGGTGATAGAGCAGAGAGGACAAAGTCTCTAGTGGATAGAGATCCATCAGCTAGGATAGTGAGGATAGGTATTCTGAGTGGGGATAAGAGTCTTCAGTGGAGAGATATCCACAAGCCAGTGCAGTTGATGTAGGAGCATCCAGTGACATCTGATGCAGAAGCATCCAGTGGAAGAAGAGCCATTTTTTGAGAAATTGGCTAAGGAAGGAAGACGACCAAAAGAGGAGAGAGAAAGAGAAGGAGGCAAACTGTCACGATATCGTGACAGAGAAAGTGTCACGATATCGTGACACAAGGTGGAAGGAGAGGCCAGTAGATAAAACTGTCACGATATCGCGACAGAAAAAGTGTCGCGATATCGTGACACAAAATAGGGAATGAAGGCACAGCGGACAGAATGTCACAAAATCGTGACCAAGGCTAGGAGCGGAGGCTACGGCAGACGGAGGGTCACGAAATCATGACCAAAACTAAAGCAAAGGCTACGGAAGTATGGAAAATTGTAAAAACATGACATGTCATGATTTCGTGACATGTCGCGAAATCGTGACCAAGGCGATAAGCGAAGGCAGCGGAGGCAAAACGTCACAAAATCGTGACATGTCATGATTTCGTGACATGTCGCAAAATCGTGACCAAGGCGATGGGCGAAGGCACAGCTGAGGCAGAACATCATGAAATCGTGACATGTCATGATATCGCAACCAAAACAGGAGAAGGGGCCCAAGTGAGAATTATGTCACGATATCACGATCGAATGAGAAGAGGAAGAAGATGCCATGGAATCACGACAGGTGGCAGTTTTAGGGGGGGCCATTACAGAGTGACAGATGGCAATTGTAGATCATGGGAAGTTTGAATTATAGAATGGGGCCGTGGAGTGACATGTGGCATCTAGGTTTAGTGAAAGCAGGTGAAGACGAAGAGTCATGCAGAGGAATGCGACAGTGAATGGGAGTCGATCTGGCAGTTATCGAAGCCGTTACAAAAGGCAATGATGGAAACAGACAGTCGTGGCAGAAATGAAGCGAAGGGCCACCAGTTGGAAGATAGAGAGTCGTGTAGAGATTATAAAAGGACAAGTTGAGATGTGCACAAGGGTCAGAGTCCGGCCTAGACAAAGTTGCATTATGTCACGATATCACGACAGACGAGAAGAGGAAGAAGATGCCATGGAATCACGACAGGTGGTAGTTTTAGGGGGGGTCGTTACAGAGCAATAGATGGCAATTATAGATTGTGGGAAGTTTGAATTATAGAATGGGGCCATGGAGCGACATGTGGCATCCAGGTTTAGTGAAAGCAGGTGAAGACGAAGAGTCATGCAGAGGAATGCGACAGTGAACAGGAGTCGATCCGGCAGTTACCGAAGCTGTCACAAAAGGTAGTGATGGAAACGAATAGTCATGGCATAAATGAAGCAAAGGGCCACCAATTGGAAGACAGAGAGTCATGTAGAGATTATAAAAGGAGAAGTTGAGATGTGCACAAGGGTCGGAGTCCAGCCCAGGCAAATTTGCAGACGAGTTCTGAACACGCAGCCTGTGTTTCTTCTAGAGGGGAAGTTAATGGCTATGGCCATTGATATGTAATTGTGATTACAGATAACAGAGGGTCGGGGGCATCTATAAAAACTCGGTGACAGAGGGTCGGGGGCCTCTATAAAAACCCAACGAATGTAATAAGAGAGCAGGAGGATGAGAAATTGCACATGAATGTAAAGCCTACGGGCTGTTGATTGTAAGCTATAATTTTAAAGTGAAAATATATAGTGAAAATTTTGATTTTTAATAGATGCAATTTTTCAATCCCCATCAGCAGTGGAGGCAGTAGTCTTCTAGAGGATCACCAGCCAAAGCAGAGAAGGAGTTCTCCTGTGGATAGAGATCCACAAATCAGATTTAGGGGATCAACATCTCCTTTGGATAGAGGTCCATAAGCATTGTAATTGGGAAGGATTACCAAGAGATTATTTGAGAAATATTTAGAAGAAATATTTTCTCCATGGAGGTAGCCATCATTGGGTGAACCATGTTAAATCTATGTATCTATTGTGTATGGTATTTTGTGCATTGCTTTGATTACTGCTATTGATATTGCTATCTATACACTACATAATATTGATTTGAAAAGAAAAGTAAAAAGTGCTCTTATGTTCTTCACCCCCCCTCTCAGTATAAGCTTGTGTTATTCAGTTATGTGGATCCACTTCTACTTAATGCTATTATCCTTTTAAGTGAGGTTCTTAAAAGGTGCAAAAAATAGGATCGTTAGAGAGCATACATTTTTAATACTTATTTAAAAGAGGTGTCAGATAAGATAAATATTCCATCCCTAATCAGTGGCCTTTAAGCCTAATTAATGGATAAGATCTTAGATGACTATTAATTTTTGTTTTTAGTCAGTTTGTGTATTTGGACACTTTATGTCCTTATTGCTTTTACCTACTCCTAAGCAATGGATCTTTTAGCCTGATTAATGGATAAACACTTAGGTGACTAAGATTTTCTTGGATAGTCTATGCCCTTATTGCTTTATGATTTTAGATTGTCTATGTCCATATGATAAATGCTTTAGATAATTTATGTCCATATGATGAATGCTTCAAATAGTCTATGTCCATATGATAAATGCTTTAGATAAATTATATCCATATGATGAATGCTTCAAATAGTTTATGTCAATATGATAAATGCTTTGGATAGTCTATGTCCATTGTTGGACATTTTGAGCTCATTTAGTTGTCATTTATTCTATTAAAACCATGGTGGCAGAATAGTTTTCATTAAATCAATGGAGTACAAATAAAGGTTTAAATTTTATCTCAAGGAGGCTTTAATTTTTATTAACGTCAAAGGTTTATAAATATAATTTATAAAATTTAAATTCTTTTAGAATTTAAATAATTTATAAATTATAAAGGTTATAAAAGTGCCGACGTCATAAAATTTTGTGGAGCGCTGACATCTAAATAAAATGGTGAATTTCATGTATAAATACCATGCCAAAGGGCATTCAAACTTTATCCTTCTTCGATTAATTCAAGCGACCGAGCAAAAGTGTATTTCATGTAATCATTGAGGAAGAAGACAAAAATATTTTGTCTTTTAACGCAAAGAAGAAGACAAATATGGAGGGCTTAAGGCCTCACTCTCATTGGACAATGTGGTCCATTGGCAGCACGCGTTTCATGAGAGCGTTGGGAGTGGAAGTGACCACGATCGATTCGCATGGAGGTTGTTGGCGTGTTTGTCTTGAGCGCCAAGGTGGAAATATTTTGGCATGCGCTTTTTAGAGTGCTAGGCTTGGGAAAGAGCATGTAGTGCTCTTAGCCTCCCAAGCATGCATCTAGCGCATGTGGTGGTCAAGCCCGCGGCTAGGGTGCACAAGGAGGAAGTGGTTGTGGGTTCGAATCCCACTAGTGGCAAAGGTACTTTTAATTAAATATTTTATTTTGCCTAATGTTTTCTTAAGGTGTTATTTGGAGTTATAAGGATATATGAAAGGTTGCTTTCTTGGTAATTGATTTATGTTATTGGAGTTATAAGGAAAGTGGATTTGATTTTTGCCAAAGTTCTTTTTGCTATTAAATCTAATTAAAGAGGTTTTTGAGTTAATTTTGGTGGATGTTAAATTTATTTTAATTGGGATATTATAAGGTGTTATTGGATAAATATTTTATGTATGTTGATGGTTGTTTTGAAAGGTGGAGTGATAAGGTGTAATTGAGTTTTTGCATTACATTGTGAGAGAGATTTATCTTCTAACCTCTTTGAATTTGGCAAAGAAGTGGTTGTGATTGTGACAGATATTTGAGGTTCCTTCATCATCAAGAAAAGGTATGAGCACATTCTTCCATAGTTGAGTTGATTGATTGGTTTTCTAGAAAATAAGTTTGGAGTGAAAAGGACTTGATTAGGATTTCCTATTGAGTGTGTTGAGTTAATGCTTCAAGGTTTTCTAGAATAAAGAATTGTTGTTAAAACCTTGTTTGATAAGCATTGTTGTTGAAACCATTGGTTGTGTGAAGAACTTGAACTAGGGTTTGAAAAAGAACATGAGTATCATTGCTATGTGAAGATTGTTTTATAAGCATTGTTTTTGAAGTGAGTTATTGAGAAAAGAACTTGAACTAGGGTTTGAAAAGAGCATGAGTATCATTGTTATGTGAGATTTGTTGTTGAGCATTATTGGAAATATTTTGAGTTGGTGTTTATATGCTTGGACTAGGGTTTGTGAGAAAGGGGTGTTTCATTGAATGTTTGGTTGAGTAGAGTTGGTTGAGCCTAGTCAAGTGGGTGTGTGAAGTGATTGTTCAAGTTCCATAAAACAAACTATTCTATATTATGAATTGAGTTGAGAAAGTGATTGAGCATTGAGTTGAATTTGAAGCATATTGAGTCTCTAACAATTCTCCTTATGTTTCTAAGAGAGTGATTGAAAGTAATTGAGCATTGTGATAAGTGTAGAACATATTGAGTCTCTAACAATTCTCTTTATGTTTCTATGAGATTGGACAAGTTCTTGTGTGGACTTGTTGAGCAGATTTGAGGTAAGTCTTTGTGAAGACTTGTGGACAGATTTGGTGTGAGATTTTGTGGAAGCTTACAATACAAATTGAGAGTAGATTTGGATAAGTTCTTGAGAGGAATTATTGAGCATATTTGGAAAAGTTCTAGAGAGGACTTGTAGAGCATAATTGAGCAAGTTCTAGAGAGGACTTGTAGAGCAGATTTGAGCAAGTTCTAGAGAGGATTTGAGCAGATTTGGACAAGTTCTAGAGAGGACTTGTGGAGCAGATTTGAACAAGTTCTAGAGAGGACTTATGGACAAATTAGTGTGAGATTTTGTGGAAGCTTACAAGGTAAATTTGAGACAAGTATTTGAGAAGACTTGAGAGTAGAGTTGATTGATTTGTTCAAACCTTGAGTTAAGGTTTAGGGCAGATCCAATAGAGTTGAGTCAAGCCTTGAGTTAAGGCTTGAGGATAGAGATAAAGGATAGATTTGTGCTAGATCGAAGGACTATGTTTAGTGCAGATTTGAGAATAGATTTTGGTGCATATTTGAGGATAAATTTGTGCCAGAATAGAGACAGAGATTGAGCAAATTTGTGCTAGATCGAAGGACTGTGTTTAGTGTAGATTTGAGACAGAGCTTTGGAGGTGACAAAGTAGAGGATAATAGTCTCCAGTGGATAGAGATCCATTAGCCAGGGTAGTTAGGATAGGTCTTCTGAGTGGGGACAAGAGTCTTCAGTGGAGAGAGATCCACAAGCTAGTGTAGTGGAGGCAGTAGTCTTCTAGAGGATCACCAACCAGAGTAGAGGAGAAGGAGTTCTCCTATGGATAGAGATCCATGAACTTGATTTAGGGGATTGGTATCTCCTTTGGATAGAGGTCCATAAACATTGTAATAGGAAAAGGATTCCCAAGAGATTGATTGAGAAAATTTTAGTGAAATATTTTCTCCGTGGATGTAACCCACATTGGGTGAACCACATAAATTGTGGTGTCTCTATTTGTGTGATGATTTGTGCATTACTTTGATTATTGCTATTGATATTGCTATATTTACATTGCATAATATTGATTGGGAAAGAAAAGTAAAAAGTGGTCTTATATTGTTCACACCCCCTCTCAGTATAAGCTTGTGTTCTTCAATTGGTATCAAAGAATGTTCCTTCAGAAGAGTTTAACAACTTGAAGGAAAATCTAACAAGAACACAATGGATTCTAAGAATGTGTCCTCAGATAATTCAACACCAGTATTTGATGGAAGTGACTATATATATTGGAGTATGAGAATGAAGATCTACATGATGGCACTTGGCAATGAAATTTGGGAAGCGAGTTGAAATTGGATACGATCCCTTAATTAATCCTCCTACAGATAAGGAAGGTAAGCTCCTACAACATTACAATTCAAAAGCAATGAATGCACTTTTGAGAGGTTTGCATAGAACAAAGTCTATGAAAGTTATGCATTGTCAAACTACAAAAGAAATGTGGGATAAACTACAAAATATATATGAAGGAGATAAAAGTGTCAAGAAAGCAAAGATACAAAATCTCAAAGGACAATTTGAAGCATTAAGAATGAAGGATGAGGAAAATATTAGTACTTATCTACTTCAAATTGATGAGGTTGTTAATGATATGCAAGGACTTGGAATGAAGATTGATGAATCGGATGTTTGTGATAAATTCTTAAGAACTCTTCCAAAAAGATTCAGTGAAAAGGTTTCTGCTATAGAAGTGTCAATGGATGGTGATTCTTTGAAAAGAGATATGTTGCTTGGTATTCTTACAGCATTTGAGATGAGAACAAAAGAGGAACCAAATCCTCAGAAAGAAGCAACATTCAAAGCAATCAAGAAGACAAAGGGTAAGAAGTCAGAATCAAGCAATGAGTCATCCAGTGATGAAGAAGCTAATTATGGTAGAAGAGATAAGGATTCTAGAAGATCTAGAGATCTAAAATCTATTAAATGTTTCAATTGTGGAAAGTATGGTCATTTTGCAATAGATTTTCAAGAAGCTAAGAATAACAATGGTGAAGAAAAATAGGATCACAGGAACAGGGAATTAGAAAGATACAGGCACCAGAAGAAAAGCAAGGATGGACAAAGTAGACAAGGAAAGAAGTTCTTTCAAAGACAAAAGAGGAGCTACTATGCGGATAAGGCAAGTAAGTACTCAAGTGATAGTGATGCTAGTTTTTCAGACAATGATAGAGATGAAGTCCTTTTTATGATTGAAGAAAAGAACAAGTTAAGAAAAGGACTCTAGTAATTCTCAAGTGTTTTAGATGTGGTAACTTTGGACATATTGAAGATAGTTGTACAAGGGATGGTTATAGTTTCAGTGATGATGAATATGAAGATACACTTGAAGGACCAAAAGAGAATATTCTAATGGCACTAGAAGAAGGAAAATATGATCCTACAGAAGACAAGCCAATAGAAAATAAATATGTGGACAAACATAAACAAATAGAGGAATATTCAGAAAAGGATGGATATGATCTCAAGGGAGAACTTATTTATGCTCTTGACACGGTAAATAAGGTAAGAAAGCAACACTCTAAACTTGAAATTTAGTTTCAATAATGTGATGAAGAGAGAATATTGCTTATAGAGGATTTAGAAAAATCAAAGGCTAAGGCAAAAAGGTTCAAGGATAAGTTAGAAGAAAAGATCTTAGAATGTGAAAAGTTAGCACAAGAAGTGGCACTACTAAGAGAATATTTAGAAGACTCCAAGGTCAAGCTAAAAGGGTTCAAAAATAGCTCAAAGAACTTGGATAAGTTCATCAAGATACAAAAGCCTACATCAAGCAAAACAGGTCTTGGATTTGAACAAGTTCAAAAGATATGGGAAGGAAAGTCAACCTCAAGTTTTGGAGGAGAAGAAACTTCAAGATACTTCAGAAGAAGATAGTGTAAAATAAAGTGAGACATCTGAGGATGAGTTGGACAATAGAGAGTTCAAAAAAAATAGGAACAATGCACAAAGAAGATACATATGGAACAACAATCAGAATAGGTCAAGAGAGACTAGGAGACCAATGAGGTCAAGACAAGGAAACTTCAATGGAAGATGTTTTTCATGTCACAAGTTTGGACACATGGCTTCACAGTGTAGGACACATGAAAGACAGGAATATGGGAACATACAACTTTTCCATGGGTATTGCTACTCATGTAATTAGTTTGGTCACAAGGCAATGAATTGCAAGGTTCATGATAGAAGAGGATATGGCTTCACTAGGAGAAATCCTAAGACATTTGCACCTCCAAGGAATAATAACATTAAGTGTTATAAGTGCAATAATGATGGTCACACAACAAAGTGGTGTAGAGCATACATTCCAGAATCAAGCAAGAATAGGAACAGAATAGGAACAAGAATATGGATATGAACAGGAACAGGAACATGGATATGAACAGGAACATGAACTTGGATATGAACAAGAATAGGAACAGGAACATGGATAGGAATGTAGACATGGACAAGAACATGGAAAGGAAAGAAATAGTCAGAGGAATCAGAAGGATCAGATAATAAGGAAAGAGGATAAAGGTAAATAATAGTGCTTTCTAGGAGTAGAAATACTCCCACCCCAAAATTAACCACCTCAAAAGAAGGTGGGGGAGGGGCTAAGCTAAGAGGCTCATTCTTAGCCCCGAGCCCCAAAGGTGACCCTTTGCCATTGATGTCAAAGGGGGAGATATTTGAGTAAGGGGGAGAGATTTGGTATTTGAGAAAAGAGGAGAGAGCATTGAGCCAGGGGGAGCAATGTCCTAGGGGGAGCAGAACAAAGGAAAGGTCAAGTTTTTGGTAAAAATAATTTGGGTTGCCATCAATGACAAAGGGGGAGATTGTTGGACATTTTGAGCTCATTTAGTTGTCATTGATGTCAAGGTGAGAAGTTGTCATTGATGCCAAAGTGAACACATGAAGCTGTCATTAATACCATGGAGTACACCATCATTGACACCAGGAGCAATGCAAAGAGTTGAAGAAAAGTTGTCAAAATATTATTTTATAAGGGTTTTTATTAAAACCATGGTGGCAGAATAATTTTCATCAAATCAATGGAGTACAAATAAAGGTTTAAATTTTATCTCAAGGAGGCTTTAATTTTTATTAAAGTCAAAGGTTTATAAATATAATTTATAAAATTTAAATTCTTTTAGAATTTAAATAATTTATAAATTATAAAGGTTATAAAAGCGTCAACGTCATCAAATTTTGTGGAGTGCCGACATCTAAATCAAATGGTGAATTTCGTGTATAAATACCATGCCAAAGGGCATTCAAACTTTATCCTTCTTCGATTAATTCAAGCGACCGAGCAAAAGTGTATTTCGTGCAATCATTGAGGAAGAAGACAAAAAATATTTTATCTTTTAGCGCTAGGAAGAAGATGAATCAGGAGGGCTTAAGGCCTCACTCCCATTGGACAGTGTGGTCCATTGGCAACTCGTATTTCATGAGAGCGTTGGGAGTGGAAGTGACCATGATCGATTCACGTGGAGGTTGTTGGTGTGTTTGTCTTGAGCACCAAGGTGGAAATATTTTGGCACGCACTTTTTAGAGTGCCAATCTTGGAAAAGAGCATGTAGTGCTCTTAGCCTCCCAAGCATGCATCTAGCGCATGCGGTGGTCAAGCCCGCATGGCTAGGGTGCACAAGGAGGAAGTGGTTGTGGGTTCGAATCCCACTAGTGGCAAAGGTACTTTTAATTAAATATTTTATTTTGCCTAATGTTTTCTTAAGGTGTTATTTGGAGTTATAAGGATATATGAAAGGTTGCTTGCTTGGTAATTGATTTATGTTATTGGAGTTATAAGGAAAGTGGATTTGATTTTTGCCAAAGTTCTTTTTGCTATTAAATCTAATTAAAGAGGTTTTTGAGTTAATTTTGGTGGATGTTAAATTTATTTTAATTGGGATATTATAAGGTGTTATTGGATAAATATTTTATGTATGTTGATGGTTGTTTTGAAAGGTGGAGTGATAAGGTGTAATTGAGTTTTTGCATTACATTGTGAGAGAGATTTATCTTCTAACCTCTTTGAGTTTGGCAAAGAAGTGGTTGTGATTGTGACAGATATTTGAGGTTCCTTCATCATCAAGAAAAGGTATGAGCACATTCTTCCATAGTTGAGTTGATTGATTGGTTTTCTGGAAAATAAGTTTGGAGTGAAAAGGACTTGATTAGGGTTTCCTATTGAGTGTGTTGAGTTAATGCTTCAAGGTTTTCTGGAATAAAGAATTGTTGTTAAAACCTTGTTTGATAAGCATTGTTGTTGAAGCCATTGGTTGTGTGAAGAACTTGAACTAGGGTTTGAAAAATAACATGAGTATCATTGCTATGTGAAGATTGTTTTATAAGCATTGTTGTTGAAGTGAGTTTTTGAGTAAAGAACTTGAACTAGGGTTTGAAAATATCATGAGTATCATTGTTATGTGAGATTGGTTGTTGAGCATTGTTGGAAATATTTTGAGTTGGTGTTTATATACTTGGACTAGGGTTTGTGAGAAAGGGGTGTTTCATTGAATGTTTGGTTGAGTAGAGTTGGTTGAGCCTAGTCAAGTGGGTGTGTGAAGTGATTGTTCAAGTTCCATAAAATAAACTATTCTATATTCTGAATTGATTTGAGAAAGTGATTGAGCATTGAGTTGAATTTGAAGCATATTGAGTCTCTAACAATTCTCCTTATGTTTCTAAGAGAGTGATTGAAAGTAATTGAGCATTGTGATAAGTGTAGAACATATTGAGTCTCTAACAATTCTCTTTATGTTTCTATGAGATTAGACAAGTTCTTGTGTGGACTTGTTGAGAATATTTGAGGTAAGTCTTTGTGAAGACTTGTGGATAGATTTGGTGTGAGATTTTGTGGAAGCTTACAATACATATTGAGAGCAGATTTGGATAAGTTCTTGAGAGAGCAGATTTGGACAAGTTCTAGAGAGGACTTATAGAGCAGATTTGAGCAAGTTCTAGAGAGGACTTGTAGAGCAGATTTGAGCAAGTTCTAGAGAGGACTTGTGGAGCATATTTGGACAAGTTCTAGAGAGGACTTGTGGAGCAGATTTGGACAAGTTCTAGAGAGGACTTATGGACATATTAGTGTGAGATTTTGTGGAAGCTTACAAGGCAGATTTGAGATAAGTCTTTGAGAAGACTTGAGAGCAGAGTTGATTGATTTGTTCAAACCTTGAGTTAAGGTTTAGGGCAGATCCAATAGAGTTGAGTCAAGCCTTGAGTTAAGGCTTGAGGACAGAGATCAAGGATAGATTTGTGCTAGACCGAAGGACTGTGTTTAGTACAGATTTGAGAATAGATTTTGGTGTAGATTTGAGGATAGGTTTGTGCTAGACCAGAGATAGATATTGAGCAAATTTGTGCTAGACCGAAGGACTATGTTTAGTGCATATTTGAGATAGATCTTTGGAGGTGACAGAGTAGAGGACAATAGTCTCCAGTGGATAGATATCCATTAGCTAGGGCAGTGAGGATAGGTCTTCTAAGTGGGGACAAGAGTCTTCAGTGGAGAGAGATCCACAAGCCAGTGTAGTGGAGGTAGTCATATTCTAGAGGATCACCAACTAGAGTAGAGGAGAAGGAGTTCTCCTATGGATAGAGATCCATGAACTTGATTTAGGGGATTGGTATCTCCTTTGGATAGAGGTCCATAAACATTGTAATAGGGAAAGGATTCCCAAGAGATTGATTGAGAAAATTTTAGTGAAATATTTTCTCCATGGACGTAACCCACATTGGGTGAACCACATAAATTATGGTGTCTCTATTGTGTGATGATTTGTGCATTGCTTTGATTATTACTATTGATATTGCTATCTATACATTGCATAATATTGATTGGGAAAGAAAAGTAAAAAGTGGTCTTATACTGTTCACCCCCCTCTCAGTATAAGCTTGTGTTCTTCATCTATATTGTTAAATACTTTGGATAATCTATGTCCATATGATAAATTCTTTGGATAGTTGATGTCCATATGCTAAATGCTTTGGATAGTTTATGTCCATATAGTTAAATTATTTAGACAATCTATGTCCATATGATAAATACTTTGGATAATATGTCCATATGATAAATGCTTTAGATAATCTATGTCCATATGATACATGCTTTGGATAGTCTATGCCCATATTGTTTTAATTATGTTTTAATGCTACCAATTGTGGGGCTTATTCAGATGGTCCTTGTTATTTTACCTTCCTTTTCTCATAAAAATATGCTCTAGGTTGTATAAGGGTTAAGGTGGCCCATTGATAGTACTAGCTTTATGAGAAACCTTGCCATCAGTGATATTAATATCGTAGGGTATTTATAATCTAATGCATTTATGAAGTTAATCATTCCAAGTGATTTAACAGGTCTTTAATGAAACGGGATTCCTTTGTCCATATTGTTGTGATTCAATAAAGCAAATGTGACGAATTTATCCAAGGTTTTTCTTGAGCCCCTCATTAGGGCCCATGAGAGAATAGGATTTTTTATTCCATAATCTAATGGGTGCTAATAAGAGGGCTCAAGTGAAGAAATTATGATAATTGAGGGTTGAAGGTTAGAGACATCCTTTCTTGTGTCTTATAAAATATATAGACATCACTTGACAAGAAGGTGATAGTTTTTATGAAGATGGAAAACAATATTATTAGTCTTTTTAGGAAATATGTGTGAAAGTGAAAGTATGCAAAGTTATTGCCTTTGAGAACTATGGACTGATATTAACTGATGGTAGGCACATGCCCATAATTTGCTAATCAATGGTTAAAAATAATACTAGTTCTTACTATCAATATGTGAATGCCAATGCATACATAATATAATCTAACTTAACTCATCAATATAAAACCATAAAGAGTCCATGCAAATAATGAAAATAGGTAAAATAATATAAAATTTAAGAAAGTACCACTAGCTTTTCATACCTAATACTCAGTTAGGGTTCTTTATTGCATCCCATTGACTCTTTATAAATGATTTAAAGAAGAGGGATTATGGATTCCTACCATGGTAGTCTTCTATTGTGTAAATATCGAGATTGTTTCAATGACAACGTATTACCATCATAAAAAAAGACTATATGGGGAAACCATATTAGGAAGTAAGGGGGTCATGCAATAATCTCAATGCTTTTACCTAATACAAATGTAATGCAATTATGAGCTAGGCAAGCTAGTGTCATCATTGTATCTTAGTAGTCTCTTATGGCTAATTTTCCACCATGGCAATATTTTTATGAATTTAACAAGGCTGCCCTATATTAGCACCATGTTATTATCATAAAAAGTTATCTAGGGATAATAGATTGAAGAAGATTTTTTTAGACCATGATTTTGTCTCCACTAACAACAACTTGATTTAGAGATCAACATGGTACCTCTTGGACCAAAGTCTGCCTAGTTTATGAAATACACCCTAGACCTTGGTCAATATTGGAAGACTAGGATTTCTCCTAAGCTCAACCTTTGAAGAAGGTTGATTCCTTATGGTTCTTATAAAATTATAACATTGTTTGAGACTAAAGAAAGAAATTAAAGGGTTAGAAGAGGGGAAAGGATTTATAAAATTCTTAGAATATGGATGGGATATAACATGACAACAATGAAATATACAACACCAATATCTTAACAAAGCTTAATAGACCAACCAATAATAAAAGAATTTCAAATTTTATTAAGCTTAGGTTATATACTTTAAACATTCCAAGTACCTTATGAAAGGCTATCCAACTAGCACTCCAATTATGCAGAATTTTATTTAACATAATTCACCATTCATAAAGCATAAAACATGAATGCATTAAAATGCATAATTTATAAATAAAAACTTAAAATGGCAACACCAATGGAGGTCAACCAAATTTTATTTTGATTTATTAAAGAGCAAAGTATACAATTTATGATAAGCAAATTGCTATAGAATCAACCCTCCATGTGCTAAGTAGTTCTTAGCTATTTATAAGATTTTACAATATTTTTATTGTTCTCAACCATTAAAATGAGAGTCTGCTTTTAGGCCTGAGGTGGAGAGGCATGATCTGGCCAATATGTTGGAAGAGTGTGGTTATCACTTTCTCACTCAGATTGGCTCAACCATCTTAAATTTTATGAACACATGACTAGTCTCGATCTTTTTCTATAACTCAACATTTATGCATCTTCCAAAGCTTACACCTTTTTGCAGTTGTAACTTTTCACCATATATTGTCAAATATGCCAACTCAACTTTACTATTTGGATTTGGTAAGCCAAGTAACACGTGCAAATATCATTGAAAGAGACACATTCAGGAGCTTGTTGTTCATTGCTGGAGGCTTGAAAGCATTACTAGGCTTACTTGATTGTTATCAGAGTCTTTTGAGGTGAGGTTGAGGATTTCTTAAAATTTGTTGAAGTCACCTTTGAAAAATCCTATGAGTACATGTCTTTAGCTTCATACATTATCTATGAAGATGTCACTTTTAATTTTATGATGAAAGAGTAGGTACAACAATTGCCAAAAAAAGAGCATAGTGATAAGTTTTAGAGCGGCTAAGAGGACAAGAGGCAAATTCTATTATGAATATTTGGTTATGTAAAAAAATTAGATAGTTGAAGAAGCAATGTAGATGAATGCTTTTGAGGTTGCTAAGTACAAAATCTCAATTTAGGATTTCATAAAATATTCATGAGCTTTCATGAAATATTTCCTCTTATTTAATGTGTATGATGCAGAAGCATCTGTGTGTACAAGAAATGCCATAACCATATATAAATAAGCAAACAAATACATTAAAATAATAATAAAAGTAATTACCATCATGCAAATAATTATTGTTGTTGCTACTGTGTTAGTGGTATTGCCATACAAATACATTGTTGTTGTCGTCATACAAGTTTTGTTGTTGCTGTCATCATCCAAGTGTTGTACAAGTGCTACTATTATTGTCATCATCAAAATACCCTACAAGTGTTATTGTTGTCATCATCCCAGTGTTGTACAAGTGCTGCTATTTCTACTATCATACAAGTGCTGCTATTTCTAGTATCATACAAGTGCTGCTATTACTGTTGTCATCCAAGTGTTGTACAAGTGCTATTGATGTCATCTAAAAGTCATACAAATGTTGTAGCCCAAAAGTCATAAGAAAAGATATATATTAATTTTTTTGAGAAGAAATAAATGATGAAGGGACATGAATTTTGGCCTTCCAAATTTCACCTTTGTTTCCATTGAAGGTAAAGACATAAATATGATGTATTGCAGCATGTTCAAGCCCCCTTGACCCTCTAGATGAGATGAAATTTAATAAAATATTATTCTTGCTCTGTTTTTTGGTTTGTGAGTTTACCATGAAAATTTTGCTACTAAAATAGGTAGTCTATTTGCTACTAAAATAGGTAGTCTATCATTAAACCCCTTGCCTAGACTGCATCATATTATAAGGCATAGTTGAAAGAATTTAGATTGATTAGACTTGTAATATGAAAATCATATCAAAATTATGAGCATGGTTTTGATAAAATATTCTATGTTCATTAAATGAAAACTAAAGTTGTTGTTGGATCATAAAGAATTTGAATTTCATACGTAATGGTTCATTGAAGAAAAAATCATCATATGATGATTATGAGTAATCTATAAAAACTTTATTAACAATTGATAGGCAAATTTAAATTTTCTTTATTTATTTTGTTAATAAACTAAAGTTAAATTTTTTTACAAAGAGATTAAATATTTAAATAGGAATATCATCTTTATCAATAGATACTTAATGAAATAAATTTGTTGAGAGTCATATTGGTATGTACAATCTTAACCATAATAAACATTAATCATATTGGTATGTCCATATAGTGTTGGATAATTTTTATGTTTATTTTATAAAAAAATTAGGAAAACAAAATTAAAAATAAAAGAAAAACAATTAAAATAATAATAATAATAATTTACAATTACATAGTTTTTAAGGCTCTTGCACGTTGCACGTAAAACCATCCTTTAAATCCACTCTATACGGGAAAAGACACTCACATTCTGCTGCTGCTAAAACCAGAAATTATTTGTGTTTTAACTTGAATTTTATATATACATATACATATCCAGCCAATTGAACTGTAGATAGCCTAGAAATAAATGTCAATTGATTAATATTTATTATGTCGATGTTAATAATAAGGGTGAGGTTAATGGAGAATGAGAAAAGTTAGCCATGGAAATTGAAAAGGCACAGTGGAAGACAAAACATTATTCTGGTTTCTTTCTTAACTTTCAGAAGATCTCCCATTTCAGCAAACGCCTTTCAAGTCTAACCTCATTCATCTCTACATGTTCTTTATCTTGTTAGAAGAGTGGAAATAATCTGCACACCAAACCTGTGAAACCATGGCCCATGCACCATTCTGTGGACTTGGAAAATTCCCAAGACAAAGTACAAACCGTTGAGACCGTGGAGAAAAAAAATGAAACCAACTTTGCTTCCCTCTTTGTTTTACTTCCACAAGCAGACGGCAGAAGATAAGGGCAAGTCAGAAAGCAGAGAGGAGGAGTTTAAGTTGGATGGAGACCAAAAGAGAACAATTCACATAGTTGAAGGTCACGTTCCAGACAAGGCAGAAGAGGGTGATGTATACTGCAGCGTGGGGTCAAAAATAATCCTTATACCCCTTTAAGTAGAAGACCCTGTAATGGTATTGGACACCCAAGAGCAGAAGCCCTGGTCGTGGAGGCCCAAGAAATCCCCACTCGATTGTGGATTGGACGTGGAAAATGATGAGGCCATTAACATTTTTGTTGAAGGAGAGCAGGTGATAAGATATCCCGTTGGAACAAGAAATATCGAAGGTTTCCTTGTGTATAACGTGGTTAAAGACTTATGGGAGGCTCATCCCACCTTTGTTATTAATCCCACCGTTGCGTACATGAGCTGTTTGTTTGAGTGGAAGAAGAGATTGATCTTGTATATATGTTTCAGGGATACACAGTGCATCCTTTACTATAATTTCTATAGATGGGAATGGACAAATTATGTCTATGATTCCGATTTACAGTCTCAGGAAGAGGGGTAATCCATTAGACAGGATAGACAATGTTTGGATGAGCTTTATATCGTCTCTGGATGAAACTCTTTTCATGGTGAAATATTATAAGGATTCCCACACTAGGAGTTTTTTTTTTTTTTTCCATGAATCCGATCGTTTGTGGCGCCACATCGATGTGCCCCAGTGTCAAGTGGAGGGAGAGGGGATTAAGTTGTTCAGAGATGATAATGGTTTTGTGTATGTTTCTGCCAAGATGTTGGATTTCGAGGAGATTTGGTTGTTGGAGTTGGATAATAAGGGAGTTGCGACGGAAGGCTTTTTAAGCCAAGCATAATTTGATAAGGAGAAAATTAAACTTCTATATTTCAGTGATTGCAGGGATGTGGTTGTCAAGGGAAGATAGAAAATCTGGTTTCTTTTTTAATCGTAGACCTTGCTTTTAGTAGACGTGGCATAAAGGCCGTTGTAGGCCGTCCTGTGTTTTAATTTCCTTTGATTTCAAATGTGTAATAAGCTTAAATTTTAGTTGGAAGCAACACGCAATTTAGAAGAGAAGAGGAGGTATTAAAATAATGTTATATATATTTAATATATCAAAACATGATTCCAATATATCATGTAATTTTCAGCAATGGGATTCCATATACAATAAATTTTGTTTGATGTTAACTTTTTTTTTTTTATTGTTTAAAAAAACATTAGGGAAATGTTCTATATCTAATACATAAGGCAACATTTAAGGTGATCATTATTTAATACATAAAGTTAATCAGTACATTAGATTATCCAAACTTTATAACCATTATTATTTAAAAAACCAGTTAGATTATATTAATTGGGAACATTACAATATTATAGTATTAACATTATCTACCAACTAAAAAAAAGAAGTGGATAAGTAAAGCATCCATAAGTGAATATATATAAGAATAGAAGCTAATAAAAATAAAAATATTATATCTATTGTTGCAGAACTTTATTATTATAAATATAAATCATTTATCAATATGTAAAAATATCAAATCATTCATCCACAAATAATTATCCACAATAACAATTCACAAGTGAGACAGAGATAGATAATACCCTTAAGGTAGGGAAACACCAATAATACTCCTTAAGGAAGGAATCACTCCACAAGTTCTCCCAAGATGAGAGAGCCACTCAAGGAGGGCAAAGTCCCATAAGCCACTTTGTGGGCAACGACGATTACATAAGATTATTATCCAATGATGATTACAATGACAAATATCTCTTCTTTATATATCCATATTCTTATTCTACTTTGGGGAGCCTACTACTAATATAATATAATATTATAATACAATCAACCTTGGGTTATGTGTGGCCCATGCCAACCCTTATACAATATAATAATATATCTCCAAATATCTATTCCTAGGTACCCTACCATATATATCTTGCCGCAATACATGAGATATCAACACTCATATGTGGGAGAGCCTATTATATGGAGAAATTTTGGGCGTGTCTTTCATGATATATTTTTAAGTCTTCAAAGAAGAAATAAAAGTAATCAAAACTTGAACTTGCTCATCATTGTTAACTGCCTTCTTTTTAGTTTCCTGTTGGACCTTTTGAAGATCCTAAACCATATGAGAAAGCTAATGAAGTCTGTCAATAACATCTCGAGGTATATTGGAAGTTCCATAGACTTGGAAATGAATATGTCCCATATCTAACAAAATATCAAAGGTCAAGTCTGCTAAAACTATATCCCATGGAGGAACATATCTAGTAAACACTTTTATGCATCTACACTTCCAAATGTGCTTGAGAATGATGAGTCTACAAACATCCCAAAGTTTGGGACACTCATATAGCTGAGAAAAACCACTTCCAATATCTAGTGAAAGAGGAAAAAAGAAAAGTGTAGAAGACATCCCAAAACTATTTAGCCATGTTACAAAACCAAAAAAAGTGAATAAGAGTTTCTAAATAATTACAAAAGTTGCATTGAGGGAAAATATGTAAAATTGAAGCCAAAATTTCAAAAGTTGGAAGTTTTTGATGCAAAATCCGTCATCCAAGAAGTTGAGTTTTGGATTCAATAGGAAATTTCTAAATTTGAGTAGCAAGAGACTGCCATTGGGCATTGGTAAAATTCACTTGCCACTTGATATTGAACTTAGAGTCTAAAGGAGGACACAAAAGATTTTTGTATATCCAACTAGAAGTAATGGAAGAGATTTTATGACCATTAAACCATCTCTAATCATTCCATATATTATGGGTAGTTGTTCCTAACTTTATAAGGACCTCACAAGGGATGGAAGCCACAACTAAGCCATAAGACTCTTTGAACCTAGAGGGAAGGGAGCAATAATTTGAGAGCTGGTTTCAGGTAAGAATTGAGTAGTTACTTAGATCCCAAATTTATCTAATTCTATTAATACCTTTCTTCAAAAAAGCTAGACCTTGAATGGCACTGCATAAAACTAAAGGTTTATCATTATGAAGGATAAGATTGTTCCACCAAATATTATTCCACTTACCCAAAACTAAAAATATTTGCAATCAATTTCTCATTTATTAACTTGAAAGTCTGATTCCTTAAGACATGGTTTAAGAATCGGTCTAAACTTCAATAATATTATTATTTTTGGATCATTACTTCTTATACACATCCACTATGGGGTTGAACTTAGGCCTCATTAGCTATAATGCAAGTGACAGTAGACCAAACACACTTCGGATATATATAATATTATGTTTAACTTTAACGTTCTTTATTTATTTTTTTGACATTAAGGTAATTGTGTGCTTTAGAATAGTTTAATTTTAATTTTTGTTTTTTTTAAAAATTGGTTCCCGCCCTTTTCTACCACTATAACCTCTAGTTGCACCCTTCATTTTACGAAGCCTGGGAGATTATCCTCTCAATTAGGGGCTTTCACCAATGGACCAAACACCTACAAATCTATTAACAATATTAAAATTGAAACACCACAAACAAGATAACCCATAAAACTAAAAAATTTCAAAGTGCAACAAACCACAAAGTGAAATGGTTTGCTATGCTAAGACCAGTTCAAACCAAACAGGAACAAAAAAACAAGACATCCATAAGCAAGTGGATTAATATTCAATAAGAATAAAGTTAAGTATAAAATTGGAGTGATGAAAATATATAAACAATAATTATTTAAAAGTGATGGTTTTGTAACATTTTGGGTTTTGGTTCTTCTTTAGGAGGTTTCAAACCATAGCACGGGTGAGTGGGTGAGTGTGTGAGGGGGTGGGTGTGTATGATTGTACATTAAAAAAAAAAAAGTGAAGTTTTAATTTTTAAAATTTTAATATATATAAATATTTTTATTTTATTATTATATTTATATTAATATAAAATTAAATTTATTCATAAGTTTAAATTTTATTAAGGTTTTAGTAAATTATATAAAATTTATCTATCAATTTTTAATAAAGATATTTTTAAAATATAATAAAAAATAACCCACGTTTTCTAGGTAAGTTGGAGAAGGTAGGGAAATCCTCCAAAGGAGATCCTTGGTTCTAATATCCACCCTACCAAATGCACATCGGGTACCCAAAATCCATTTGATAATGTCTGGCGTGGTCAGGACCGGACGCAACTTCCAAGTGATGTGTAGAACCCCTTGATCATGCTTTCTTACATTAAGATGACCCCACAAGAGATTTTTTGTTAAATTAAAAAAAAAATATATGTAATAAAAAATAATAAATTTTAAAATCTTGAAATTAAATTAATTTACAAAATTTCAAAAATCCAAAAACTTAAAAAAAATTTAAATTTTCAAAAATATCTAAATATTTAAAATTTAATATATATATATATAGATATAAATATTTTTATTTTATTATTATATTTATATTAATATAAAATTAAACCCGAATAAATTTAATCAAAAGTTTAAATTTTATTAAAGTTTTAATAAATTGTATAAAATTTATCTATCAATTTTTAATATAAATATGTATATATTTTAAAATGTAATAAAAAATAACAAAATTTTAAAATCTTAATTGATTTACAAAAATTCAAAAATAAAAAAAAAATCGAATTTTCAAAAATTTCTATATCTTTAAAATTTCCAAAATTTTCAAATAAATTTAAAAACTTAAAAAGTAAATAACACCTAACACCTTATATCTCCGAATATTAAATTTAATTTTTTTTTATCTCCAAAATATTTAGTCTAAAAAACTTTTAGAAAGTCCAAAAACATTATCTCCTTGTATCTCCATCTCCGCATCTTTCAAAAATAAAAAAAATTAAAACCTTTAAACAATACCTTATATCTCCTAAAAAATAAATAAGAGCCCGAAATTCAAATTCCTTCTAAATATAGACACTTCGTTATGATATTGCCACGGTTTATTTATTATTTAAATTAAAAAGGATTAGGTTTAATTTTCTAAAAACATTAAATTTTAAATTGTGAGTGTTTGACTTTAAAGATTTCTTCAATCTTGTGATAAATTATATGATAATTAGACACATAAATAAAAACAAAAATGTTCTGTAATAAATATTATTTAAATAATTTCAAATTTTAATTAGTAATTGTAATAAATGTTTCTAAAAATAATATAGTATAAAAATAAGCTGGTGGATGTCTTTTTGGGAAGAGAATTTTTTAGCAGATGGTCTTATAATTATAATTGGTTTGTTGGGAGGAAGGCTAGGTAGCTGGAATCATAGTTGGGGTTGAGGAAAGGAGGTTGGGTAAGCTGAAGGATATTTAACAACTGGCTGTGATGTTGGGTGGTATCTTTTCTTTTTTTTGTTTTGGGTTGCTAGGTATCTGGGTTGGTTGTTGGTGCTACAGAGGCAAGTTGGTGTGCTGGGTGGAAGGCTAAGGTCAGCTAAAAGAACCATAGTTGGGGAGCTAGGTGGAAGGTTGGGTCAGTTGAAGGAACCACAACAACTGGCTTTGCTGATGGGTAGATGGTTAAACCAATTTATGGTTGGGTGCTGTTTTGGGCTGTTGTTCCTCAAATGACCCTGAGATTGGTCGGTCTCTAGCGGGATCTGTGGATTTTACGGTGTTAGTCTTCGTCGAATCCTGAGTTGGAGGGTTTTTCTATCGTCGAGGTCTCCAATTGTAGATATTCTTTTTTGGCTATTTTTGTTCTTGCTGTTCACCCCTTGTTTGGGTTCCAAATGGTGGTTGGGCCTCGTTCCTATGGTAGGATGGCAATCTTAGGCCCCCCGTTGGGCAGGGTGCTCTATTTTTTTTAGAAGGTATGCTACAGTTTGGGCTTTCAAGTTTTTATCATCTAGTAGCTTTTTAGTTTTTCCTCTGAGATTCTCGAGCACTTTAGATGTTATTGCATATTTCTCTTTTCTTAGCACATGGTTTTTTAGTTGGTTCTTTGGCAGGTTGCAAGATCTATGCATCTTGGGATGTAGATATTTTAGTGTTGAAGGTTTGCTCCCAGGTGTACTCTGCAATTTTTCATGTTGCAGTAGGGTTCTAAATTTTCTTTCAAGTGCTGTTTTGGGCTGTTATCTCGCTTTTTCTCGTCAAATGACCTTGAGATTGGTTGGACTCCAACACGAGTTGTAGGTTTCATTGTCTAAGTTTTCATGGAATCTCGAGCTAGAGGATATTTCTTTTGGTATTGGTTTATCCCATAGGGTGGGATTGTTTTTCTCTCTAAACACTGTTTGGCATTCATAGAGTAAATTTTAGAGTATTCAGTTTTCTCTCATTTGTGTTTTTTGGGTGAGCCCTGACGGATTTGATGCAAGTATTCAGTTGCTTGTAGTGGGCCTTGATGGCTCTATTTTTTATGGCTCTATTTTTTATGCATGGTGTTCTCTGTTGTAAACCTCATAATACCAAATAGCTTTTCCCATGAGGTGGGACTGTTTACTCTTTGAGCGCCTCTTGGACTTCATAGTGTTAATTTTAGGTCGTTCAATTTTTTTTTCATTTGGTGAGCCCAGTGGGATTTGTTGTAGTGGTCATTGATGGCTATGATGTTTATACCTGGTTTTTTAGATGTAAATCTCATAATACTAGCTGGATTGGTGAGCAGAAATTCACGTCCCGAAAAACATTCATTTCTCTTCCATAAATTATCAATCCGGTAAGTCCGTAAACTTATGAGTGTCATGCACAGTATATGCCTACGGTGTTGGGGAACAAATCTGGTTGTACCTTATTTAGTTTGGTGGGGAGGTTTGTGTAATTGGATTCCAGCCAAACCAAATAAACTAAGTGCGGGAAATGAAATAAATAAATTATAAACAAAAAGTAAAGTGCTGGAAATAAAATGTGGAAATAAAATGCGAGGAAATAAACACACACAACTGAAATTAAATAAAGCAGTAAACTAATCTACAGAAAGCAAATGCACAAATTAAACAGGGGAGGACTACTACAAGGAGTGGGCCCAAGCTCCCGTAGATAGTCCGCCCGGCTAGCTACGTAGAGCTTGCTCGAATAAGAGGAGTTGCACTCTTAATTAATTAAACAATAAAATAAAATAAGTTCTGTGTAAAATTAATCATTCATCCCCATTGTTCATCTGGCCTGCGTCTTTATATAAAGCGCAGCCAGATCTCATTACAATAACAAATCAGTCTATTTTAATCACGTGATGTGATTTAGTTACAATTGATTCTACACATATTTTATTCTTCTATTTTAAAGTATGTTCGTTCACCAGAAGGATAAATATAAACATCCTTAGGTGTACGTAACAACAAATCCTAAACTAATGCATCCTAAAAATAATAATATGCTTTAAGAGCTTTACAAGGTCAACCGGCCAATCGGTTGATAATAATAACAAACACTTTATTCTATTTAATAAATGCATGATTAAAATAGATCTCCTTTGTCTTCACGTGCAACCTCCTCCATAGTCCTTGGTCAACCAGTCAAAGTTGACTTGGTAAATCTTGCAAAGTATGAAGGCATGGAGGCGCCTTCTTTATAAGGAAGGCGCCTACTTTTGTTGGGCGCCTTCCTTGAAGAGGAAGGCGCCTACTATTGGGGCGCCTTCCTTATAAGGAAGGTGCCTACTTCTGTTGGGCGCCTTCCTTATAAGGAAGGCGCCTACTTCTGCTGGGCGCCTTCCTTGAAGAGGAAGGCGCCTACTTCTGCTTGGTACCTTCCTTGAAGAGGAAGGCGCATACTTCTGTTGGGCACCTTCCTTGAAGAGGAAGGCACCTGCTCTCATGCCTTAGTCTCTGAAAGCAGAAGTATGTCAGGTCCAAGTGGATGTAGACTGGAAAACACCATATTAGTAATAAAACCTGCATTTATACACATTTCCCACTAAAAACACCAATCAAGCATAATACCGGATTTTCTATCAATTATATGCATAAGTTATATAAAATACATCTCATATGCTAATTGAACCAGAGATAATTCTCCTTAACCGTGTATATAAAATGAGCATTTTTGGTGCTCATCATCCCCCCATGCCTAACATGTGCCACGCCCTCGTGGCACCAAAAGGTGAAGTTATCCCTCTCGCAGGCTGACCATGCCAAAAAGTTTGTCATGTCTTCGTGACAACAACCCCTGGGATATATATTTTTTTCCTCTTTTTTTATTTTAATGGCCTTCAACATCTTTGTTTCTCTGTCACTGAGTGTTGCTATTTTTTTCCATTCAGCACTACTATTTTTTCTCATACTATTTTTTTATTCAGCACTGTGTTTTTTTTTTTTTCATTGAGTGTTGCTATTCTTCATCCATAGAGCGATGCGGCACCAGCAAAAGTCAGAAACACATCCTGACTAATCATTGCGGATAAATAGTTAAATCGTGACCACACTATTTAGGGCAAATTACCACTGCACTAATGCTGGCATTTTCCAGTGTTGCACATTAGTCAGATTTGGTGAGACCAAATTTGTTTAAAACAAGTGCAATCACCAGCTACTACTTTTACCCACATCTGAAACATATTTGGCATCTCCAGAACCTCCTTTGTGGTAGAGAGTAGCATCATTTATATGTGTTCGCTCAAGATGACTACCATTGTCAGGAGGCGGCAATGAAAATGATGCCAAATTTATTCATGTAGATGCCATAGCCTCTCTTTTTTTTTTTCAATTATATATTTTTTCAAGGCACATCATGTGTTTGAATTCTAATGGGAGATTTTGAAAAACTATGGAGGCGTCGACTGGTATTAGCATAGAAATGATTTTAAAATAACTATACACATAATTAACAAGAAAATCAGTACATACCCGGGTGAATTTCATAGAATCTGATATATATGATGCTGGTGGTGTGAGACGTCTTCACGTTGGTGCTCCTGGAGATTTTATTTATTTATTTATATGTATCTTTATCTGTTCTGCCATGAACATAACAGATCTTGACTCTCTCCCTTTTTTTTTCATCCTCTGACACGTGTGCGTCCAAAATGATCTCCCCTCTGAATTATTTCTTTTGCATGCATAATTGGAACAACACTGCATTCCTTTGTTTTCTGGAGTGAGGAAAAACAATATTTCTTTCATCATTCATGGCATCTGTCAGGTGCATTGTTGAGATGTATGTGCTGGCATTGGTAGGATGTTCTCATACGTTGGTGCGAGCCCCAAATTAACCTACATGACGTAGAGTTGGAACTGCACCAATTTTTGTTGCCCACGTCATGCTTGTCTAGTCAACGGGCGAAGAACAGGGGCGCCTTCCCTATGAGGAAGGCGCTTGCCTTCTAGTGGCACCTTCCTGTCGGTGCCTTCCTGTGAGAGGAAGGCGCTTGCCTTCTAGTGGCACCTTCCTGTGGCACCTTCCTATTGGTGCCTTCCTGTGGCACCTTCTTGTGGCGCCTTCCTATCGGTGCCTTCCTATGGCACCTTCCTATCGACGCCTTCCTTTGGTGCCTTCCGATGAGAGGAAGGCGCTTGCATTATTTTGGTGCCTTCTAAAGAAGGCCGCCTTCTATTGGCACCTTCCTAGAAAAGGAAGGTGCTTATATTTTCTTGGTGCCTTCCTGGAAGAGGAAGGCGCTGGCCTTCTATTGGTGCCTTCCTAGAAGAGGAAGGTGCTTATATTTTCTTGGTGCCTTCTTGGAAGAGGAAGGCGCCTACCTTCTTCCGGCACCTTCCTTGAAGAGGAAGGTGCCTACTTACCATGCGTTGATTCCGAAGGAAACAGATATTTGACATCTATTTTTTTCAAACTCCTCCCCCATTTTATTTAGCTACCAGTTGGAGGTTTCTCATTTCCCTTCGGGACCAGGCTGGTCCTCGGGAAAGAGGATACTCTCTTCCAACGGGCAGCAAAAATAAAACTTTGCTTCTGATTTGCATTTCATCGTGGAGCTATTTCAACAAAAGGGTTTTTTTTTTTTCATAGGAGTAAGTTAGGCGCCGAAAATAAGGTGTCTTTCCCCCCATGTCTAAAAATTGTCACGTCCTCATGACAACAGCCTTCCGAACTCCCCTTTTTTTTTTTAGGCTGAGCCTTCTTCTGTTGGTGTTCCCGTACAAGCTTTGTTTCTAATTTGCATTTCAATTGGGAGTCAAACAACAAAATTTTTTTTTATTACGGGAGGTTCTGGTTCACCCGCATCTTCCCCCACTTAAATTGGTGATGCCCTTGTCACCAGTGTCAGGTCCCTCTGTACAATAGGTCTACAGCCCTCTGAACATCAGGTCCCACACTGAGCAACAGGAACCTCCATCAAAGGAGAAGAACATTGCTTATTGGTACCTTCCTCCAAATGGAAAAAGGCACTACTGTATTGGGCTGATTGTAGGCACTCTCTTCCTAGTGGGAAGTAAGTGCCTTTTTCGCTTTACCACGCTCCTAATTGCAAGGCATGGGATGTCACATCTGTTAGGCCTAGTTTAAGCCAGCTCTACCTACAGATTGTGTTCACGACCATGTCCTACGAAACTATACACACAAAAACAAGAAAACAGGGGTCATGACTCCGTGCCTATTAGGCCCTGGCTCTCAGGATGCCTGCAGCTTGCATTCGGTTCATGATTCCCTGCAAAGCAATAAGAAAGCAAATTTTTATGCTAAGCAGGACATGTTCTATGCATTTTTTTTTTTTTAGGAGGATTTGCATTTTTTTTTATCAAGGCACCTTTACTATATGCCATCAAGGTGCCTCGTCACTTTTTGTCTTTTTTTTTTTCTTTGTGCCATCGAACCACCCAGGTGCGGGAAATGGATCAAGGCACCCTAGATGTCAAGGCACCTACTTTCTGTGGAAGGTGCCCTTGTTGTGGAAGGTGCCTTCAATGTATGGCGCCTTCTTGATGCGAAAGGCGCCTCCAATGTATGGCACCTTCTTCATGCGGAAGGCGCCTTCTTGATGAACAAGGCGTCTTTCAATTTTTTTTTTTGTGTGGAAGGCGCCTTCAATGTATGGCGCCTTCTTGATGCGGAAGGCGCCTCCAATGTATGGCACCTTCTTGATGTGGAAGGTGCCTCTAATGTATGGTGCCTTCTTCCTATGGAAGGCACCTCCAATGTATGGTGCCTTCTTCATGCGGAAGGCGCCTTCTTGATAAACAAGGCGTCTTTCACTTCATTTTTTTTTTCACGCATCCTCCCTTTTTTTCTTCCTCTTTTTTTTTTTTTTTTTTTTTTTTTTTTGATAAACGAATGATTGAGCATTCGTCCCAGCTACTGGTATGGTATGGGGTTTCCCCCATGCCGATGTCTGATCCACTCTCACAAATGTGAGGCGATTGTTAATGGAGCTCATTGACCGTTACTCGAACATTGTCTCAACACTCTTCTCTTGTACGTGGTGTAGCATCTTTGACTCCGCTCATCATTTACTCAGGTTGTAACAGTCACACACCTTGCAACAAAACTTTCCCAAAGTTTCACAAGCACCTTGGACTGGAAGCCTTTCGCTTGATCAGGGTTACTTAGCCTGTCTTCCGGTGCTAATGTTGCCAAGGTAAAACTCTGCTAGCTTTCACCTGCTAGATTGGATGCTACATGATTAGGTACACGAGATAGTTCGTATAGTGTTATTACGAACTCCATGTATAAATCTCAATTCACAAAATCTTCACAGACACCTCCTTATTTGTCTACATCGCACTTCATGTTGTCCTGCAAAACATAAAAGAAAAATCTAAACTAAAGGCATTAAAATAAAATTCTAACTAATTTTTTTTCTATTTTTTTTTTTGGGTCTATTCGCCTTGACCAAACGAGATCTTGGATTATCATTTTTTTTTCATCATCTGCATCAAAGAACAGAATGTCAACTTCAACCATTTGAGCTGGTGATTTTCACATCTGGAGGTTTGTCAATGATCCATCCTAAGAATTTGGCAAAATGTGCCATGTATTGAAACATCTTTGCCCTCACACTTTTTGTGAAAAGCAGATTTCTCCATGGTTTCAGATCCTCTCAAAGTTGATGTTATCTTCCACCATAGTGAGACTCTGCCTCTCTTTTGTATATTTTTTTCACATATTTTAACAGAATGAGAATGCTACCATAAAAACTGTAATGTTGGCACTGTGCATTCAAAAGTGGAGGCTGTGTGAGTCAGGTAACTACGCAACCTACTGTGTGAAAGTTACATTCCATGTACCATTATGAAAGGATTTTATGACAACCAACAACTCACATTTTTGAAACACCAAGCTCCTCCTCAATTAGCACATAAAAAAATGTTAATCCTGCTCTAATGCATATCCAAAGTATTGGACTCTCCGTATGCATTGCAAGGATTAATCTTCATGCACTATTTTCTCATCGTGTGCCCCTGAACGCATCACTTTTTCAATTAAGTAATCTTTACACAATCCTGACACATGTGCATCTGAATAATCTCCCACTTTGAATTATTTACATCGCAGGTGGAGTTAGAGTGGCCCTACGATCCTCTATTTCTCAAAGTGAGGATAAAAACAAATATTTTCCATAATCTACAACATGTGTCGGGTGTTCAAGTGTGACGCCTTCATAAAATGCCTCGATGAGATTTATGTGCTATTATTTTTCTAGCCACCTTGAGCTCCATTCACACATTTTTTTTTTTTGTGCTCAAGCACCATGTGGCCTTTGTGCAGACATTTGAAATCTGATCTCCTCCAAGCTCTTTCCCTATTTTATTTAGCTACCGGTTGGAGATTTCTCATTTCCCTTCTAGACCAAGCTGGTCCTCGGGAAAGAGGATACTCTCTTTCAACAAGCAAGCAAAATAAAACTCTATTTTTGATTTGCTCATTAACTTGGAGCCTTTTCAGCAGATGATTTATTTTTTCTCTTTTTTTCTTTTTTTTTCACGAACACTATAAATAGCGTTCATTGTGTTGTTGGCGGCATTGATGAAGGTGGGGTCTCCCCCATGCCTACATCTGAACTAGTCTTCTCGAATTTTTTTTTTCAACTAGTCTGATATGTTGTAGCATGAGAAGAGTATTTTCCTTCATGGCCTCGCAACCAAACTTCTTTCAACATAATGGCAAAGTGTGCAGGCCAGCCAATGACTATCCGTGAGCTAGCAACTTGAAGAAAACATGGCATAGCAGTATGTTAAAAACACATGCTAGTTTTTGATTCACCAGGTCGCCTTAAGCGCAAGTGAAGAGCATACTCCATAACAAGGCGTTCTCTTTAAATTATGCTCTGTCATTTTCCCTGCATTATTAATTTCATCATAAAAAACATTTACCAATACGTTGCAAAAATTTCAAGCCTGTAAAATTTTTTAATTTAAAACCAAGCTTCTAGAGGCACAATTTTTCAATGGTTTCTATATAAAAACACATCCCTAAAAATTTTCAATCAGACTTGGGTTGTGCTTATTTATTTTGATTTCTTGGAACCATTGAGAATATGATGGAAATCCTTCAATGCCAGATTTTTTTCTAATTTTTTTTCAACAACACATTTTATTCCTACTTCTACACTTAATTTGGTACATCAGGTTCATTCCCACGTTTACCTGAGAAGCTATAAAATGCAAACAGTTGCCAATGGAATTTAGCTCTGACTATGCCGACAACTATTTTTGGCCTTATAAAAAGGCCCATGGTGGACTCACACTTCTCAGGTAAAATATCTACAGGTAATTTTAAATAGACTTTTTATCTGACCTGTAAATTAGAACACTACAATTTAGACACTCCCCGACAACGGCACCAAAATGGTGAGCAAAAATTCACGTCCCGAAAAACATTCATTTCTCTTCCATAAATTATCAATCCGGTAAGTCCGTAAACTTATGAGTGTCATGCACAGTATATGCCTGCAGTGTTGGGGAACAAATCTGGTTGTACCTTATTTAGTTTGGTGGGGAGGTTTGTGTAATTGGATTCCAACCAAACCAAATAAACTAAGTGCGGGAAATGAAATAAATAAATTATAAACAAAAAGTAAAGTGCTGGAAATAAAATGTGGAAATAAAATGCGAGGAAATAAACACACACAACTGAAATTAAATAAAGCAGTAAACTAATCTACAGAAAGCAAATGCACAAATTAAACAGGGGAGGACTACTGCAGGGAGTGGGCCCAAGCTCCCGCAGATAGTCCGCCCGGCTAGCTACGTAGAGCTTGCTCGAATAAGAGGAGTTGCACTCTTAATTAATTAAACAATAAAATAAAATAAGTTCTGTGTAAAATTAATCATTCATCCCCCATTGTTCATCTGGCCTGCGTCTTTATATAAAGCGCAGCCAGATCTCATTACAATAACAAATCAGTCTATTTTAATCACGTGATGTGATTTAGTTACAATTGATTCTACACATATTTTATTCTTCTATTTTAAAGTATGTTCATTCACCGAAGGATAAATATAAACATCCTTAGGTGTACGTAACAACAAATCCTAAACTAATGCATCCTAAAAATAATAATATGCTTTAAGAGCTTTACAAGGTCAACCGGCCAATCGGTTGATAATAATAACAAACACTTTATTCTATTTAATAAATGCATGATTAAAATAGATCTCCTTTGTCTTCACGTGCAACCTCCTCCATAGTCCTTGGTCAACCAGTCAAAGTTGACTTGGTAAATCTTGCAAAGTATGAAGGCATGGAGGCGCCTTCTTTATAAGGAAGGCGCCTACTTTTGTTGGGCGCCTTCCTTGAAGAGGAAGGTGCCTACTCCTACTGGGGGTGCCTTCCTTATAAGGAAGGTGCCTACTTCTGTTGGGTGCCTTCCTTGAAGAGGAAGGCGCCTACTTCTGCTTGGTACCTTCCTTGAAGAGGAAGGCGCATACTTCTGCTGGGCACCTTCCTTGAAGAGGAAGGCACCTGCTCTCATGCCTTAGTCTCTAAAGCAGAAGTATGTCAGGTCCAAGTGGATGTAGACTGGAAAACACCATATTAGTAATAAAACCTGCATTTATACACATTTCCCACTAAAAACACCAATCAAGCATAATACCAGATTTTCTATCAATTATATGCATAAGTTATATAAAATACATCTCATATGCTAATTGAACCAGTGATAATTCTCCTTAACCGTGTATATAAAATGAGCATTTTTGGTGCTCATCATGGATTATCCCACTAGGTAAGATTATTTTTGATGCATGTAGTGGGCCTTGATGGCTCTGTTTTATGCCTGGTATTTTTAGTTGTATTCCTATTAATATTGATTGTTCTTCTTGGGAGCCTACCAGGTTTCAAGTCTCGGATTCTTGATTGGTGAGAAGGTTTTCTCTGTTGATTGAATTCTCTAGTGTTGCTATGCTGGGTCTTGTTTCAATTTGTTTTTGAGTGGGAGCTTCATTTCAAGTTTTAATATTTTGGTGCTAGGGAAGTTAAATTATCAATTTCTTCTCCAGTGCTCAGTTTCAATTTTGACACAGAGTTTATTGAATATTTTCTTTGGTGGTTAGGTAATCCCTTTTAGGTTTATGGGTTGTAAATATCCATTTGGAGTTTGTGTGTAGTTTCTATTTGTGTTGTATGTCTCTTTGAGCTTGTTGAAAATCTTTATGTTTAAGTTTGGGGATTTTTGGAAAACCCCCTTGTGAAAGGTTTAGGGACCCTTTGAAAACCCATTCTTTTACCAAATAAAAATAAATAAATAATATAGTACAAAAATAAAAATTAGGTCTTAAATATTTTAGTTTTAGATGTTGAACATATATAAATACATAGCGTGTAAGGTGACCAATCTAAGGTGACCAGTTGAGAAATGTGATGCATACATTGCGGATCCATGCAAATTCGATTCAAATCACACTGGTTTACCATAAAATATTTTCTCCAAAGGCTAGGTGGATTGGCAAAGGCTTGATTGGCCATGTACTTGCCAAGAAGAGACCTAGGTTCAAACCTTGGGGGTACGCTACCATATTTAGCAAAGGTAGTACTCTATGCTAAATCCTCTGAGTGCATTCCAGACTGATGATGATGATTCAAAGATCGAGCAACCGGTGGTCTCCATCTCATGCCGAGTCAACAACAATGAGATAAATAGGCTATTGGAAGAAGTCCCTATGGTTTGAACCCTTCACTTGCTAGTAACTAAAAATAGTGGCCGTAACCAACTCCCTTATCTAACCAAAAAAAAAAACAATTAACAAAATAAAACATGTTTATTTATATTAGATGTTGAGTTTTTTTAAACAAGTATTACTTAAAATACTTTTAGCTTCTCTCTATAGATATAAATATATTGAAAACATATAGTAATAATGGAAACATACACCTAGGTGCATAGTAAAATAAGGGGTTGTTAACACCTCTAAGAGACAATAACTATAAAGAGAATACTTTTTTTTTGGTACTATTAATTTTTTTTAAGGTAATACTTCTTATACACATCGGTTGTGGGGATTGAACTTGGGTCACATCACTGATAATGAAAGTGGCATCCTTGCTGGTAGACCACACTCACATGGATGATACTATTAATTAAATATGGTTTTGAAAGGTATCCTAAAACCTTGTACATCAGCTCCAAAAGGAGCACAACTCACAACAATGATAAGAGGGTTTTGAAAGGCATCCCTCAACCTTGTACATCAGCTCCAAAAGGAGCACAACTCACAACAATGATAAGAGGGTTTTGAAAGGCATCCCTCAACCTTATACATCAACTCCAATCGGAGTACAATAAACTGAAGGAAATGGTACACACTGAAGGTAACATTATGACAACCCAAAGAGGGAAAAGTAGCACAATCCCAAGGTAAATATCACCAAAAGTAAAACAATGAAAATCCAACGGTGGATCTAAACCCCACTATAGATCCCACCTAGAAAGGGATTCAAATGAAAAAAAATTGAAATTTAAAATTTAAAAATCTTGCTCCATCATGCATCTTCCCTCCACTAGCCAACACCAAGGTCAAGGATGAAGCACTCCACCATAATGCAACTTGGGTAAACCAGAAACCACGAAACCAACAAGCTCCTACGATGAAATCCACCCCACAAAAAATGCAGATCCTTGCATCTCCATGGGAACAAAAAATGATCTCCCCTAAGACCACCACTCAAACTTGAGCGCAAAGAAGGATTGAACTCTGAATCACCCACTCAGACTATAAAATGAAACCAGCTGATGTCAAAAAATATTTACAATCCTAAGGAATGTCAAATTTAAAAATAAAAATAAAATGAGCGATAAATGACTCCCGCTCAAGATGCACAAAATATACTGCCAAACTAATAAACCCTAAAAGGTTATCCAACAAAACAATTATCTGATTTAATAGATAAACAATCCTATGCACCGACAAGTCCACTCCAAAAATAAGTAGGAAAAATTACTAAAATAGGGGAAGATCCCCAAAAATAAAAACCTTTAAACCCTGGGATCAACCACAACCACTACTGCAGGAACTGAAGAAGAAATATCTACAAACCATCGAACCTAGGGTACCTTCCCAAAAAAAAAGGACAAAAAACTGGATTCTTTCATAGCAAAACAATCCAATATCACCCCCACAGGTTTGGGTTAGCATTTGGCCCGCTTGCCAAGATTTTCAATAATATATACCATAACCCATAAGAAACACAAAATAATCTAACTAAGACCTCAAAACTAGAAGAGAAACCTAGCAATAAAGCCCAACCAAATGACCAAAGTTGGAGCCAACCAAGAGAACAAAAGTGAGATTTTTTGTAGCAAAAACACAACTCCAAATCACCCCAACGGGTTTGGGATTTGAGTCGGTAATTGACCCTACCCCTAATCCAAATATAACAAGTGTCAATACCACACCCATAAAAACTATGAAATGAACCCATCAAGATCCCTCAACAAGCAACCAACTCTAGAAACAACGCTGCCCACCAAAACTATGGCCACCAACCAAAGCAGAGAACAACTAATCAAAATAGATAGAATGAGCAGGGAAGAACTAGAGGCCTCCGACTCTTAAAGAGAAAATAATTTATATATATATATATATATATATATATATATACATATACATATATATATATATATATATATATATATATATACATATATATATATATATATATATATATATATATACATATATATATATATATATATATATATATATACATATACATATATATATATATATATATATATACATATACATATATATATATATATATATATATATACATATATATATATATATATATATATATATATATATATATATAATTTTTACATGTATAAAGCAAACTTTAATAAATTTAATCTATCTTATTTTTTAAATTATGAGTTTCTAATCAATGTTAACCATTTATATAAGTATACATTCTCAAATAATTTATCATTGTATACTGAAAAAATTATGTTTTATATTATTTTCATAATTAGAAATAAAATTGTTATAATATAGTGGCTTCTAACCATGTGTTTTAGGTGAGTTGGAGAGGGTAGGGCAATCCTCCAAGGGAGGTCCTTGGTTCAAATATTCATCCTACCAAATGCACATCGGGTATCCAAAATCCAGTTGATAATGTTGGTGCTTTGTTAAGACCGAGTGCGACTCTCGGGTGATTTTGATGGTGTAAAACCCCCTGGTCATGGTTTCTCAGACCAAGGCAGCCCCGCAAAAGGATTTTCACTAATATAATGGCTTGTGACGAGGCAATTTCATTTATTAACATACAATGTAAATTTTAATCTAAGTATGAATATGAGCAATTTTTTGATAATAGTCACAAAAAAAACACATTTATGTTGAAGAGATTCATATTATACATAATTATCACACAAAAAAAATTAAATATATTACTTAAAAGATAAAATTTTTGCTCAATCTACTCAAAAAAATAACATAAATCTAATTTATAGCAAAATAAAGTGAATTATATTTAACAAATCTAATAATTAATTTATTTTTGCTTCTTATCAATGTCATACGTTTATAAAGTGAATTAATGACTCATGATAAATTTACCTTTCATATTTAATAGAGATAAGGGAACGCGATGACCGATTCACTTGCAAATCTTGGTGTATCTCGTCAGGGCCTATTGGTTTGACGATTAGATTTTTCGCTTGAGCTCCTCCACCTCACAAATGAAGAGAAACCTTAAAGTCTATTAGGTGGCTTTACGTCATATCTTGTTTTTGTCGATCCTCGGGTGGTGGTGGAGTATGCAGGTTTCTAGCTTGGCAGTGGGTCGCCTTTATTTTAGGCACTCGGGTTGTCCTTCCTAGAATTTTTGGTACGAAAGTCATCTTTGGTGGTGTCAGGAGGGTTTTCCCCTCTTTTTACTTTTCAAATTTAAAATTTAAAAATTCAATCTTCCAACGTCCCCTCGTATGATGGTGTGGTGGGCTTCCCTAGTTAAACGTTGGATTCTCGAAACTTCTCTAAGTATGGCTGTGTCAAATCATTATTTATTTTGTGCTTCCTTTTTGTCTGTATTTGGGAATTCGTACATTTTTCCTCTTAATTACTGGAAGCACTCTGAAAATGATTTTCCCATGGTGGATGGGAAGCCTTTTCGAGCCTCCTCTTTCTCTAAGTGGGTGTGCTTCCATGGTAGTGTTTTATTTAGTTTTCCCATGTTCGTCCTCACACCTGGCTCGTAGGTTTTATGTGTCGATGACAAGTGATTTCTGCAGGGTTCACCTTCTCTCGAAGGTAGTCGAGGCTTTTTGGTCCCCCCCCTTGTTGTTCAGGGTGATTTTCGGTTGTTCTCGTTGTTTGGTCCCAAAATTTAGTCTGTGTTCCCTCGTGTGTGTTAGAGTTACTATTCTATAGTAACTATATTATTACCTCATTTGGTTATATGTAATAGTTTTCAGGATAGGTTATTTTATTTTTACTATCATGTGTTATTCGCTTAACACTGTTTGTTAAAATGAATATATTATTGTTAGGCTATATTAGGTTAGATTTATTATTAGCCTAATAGTTAGCATAATTAGCTCATTGGTTAGAGCTATTGTGAGCATTTGATATTGTATTTATACTTCCTACATTATCAATATCATTTATCGCTTTCATTCTAATATGGTATTAGAGCTTCATGCTCTTGGCTCCATTGTAGCTTCAGAGTCGACCCAAGAATACGCTTCCCGAGGTAAGTCATTCCAGAGATGATTTGCTGATTGGATGGTAGATATATCACTCTTTTAGACAAGTCTCGACATGCTTTTCAAAACAAGTCATTCCCAGGGTGGATACGATTGATAGACTGTCAGATCTGAATCTGATAGATCTATCGCAGTTCACACATAGTTGCGGTGAGGACATTTGTAATACAACAGAGTCCATTGGTTTAATCCACCTAAGTCGACATGGAGCTATCAACCAGGTAGATCATCACTGACACGACTACCTACAACCTTTGCACCTTGTGTAAAAGCTGAATGCACAAAACCCAAGATCTGTTTGGACCTTGTGTGGAAGCTGAACTCACAGATCCCAAGATCTATCTACAATCAAACTAGATCATAGTCATGAAGGACATGACTGGATGCGGTAGCTTCCACACAGATCCTATGATCTATCTACAATTAAACAGATAAAAATCACATAGGACATGACTAGATGCGATACATGGAGGCTAGATCTAACCACCTACGATAGACCGAATCAACTTGATCGTAGTCACAGAGGATGCGATTGAACACCCACAACTTGTGGACACCTAGATGGGAATCAGTGGATACCTAGATGATACCTACTAAACAATGTAGTAAAAGGTGGACGTATTAGTAGTCTAAGGTGAATGGAGTACCATGAGGTAAAACTCTTAGTAGGTGGACAATCTACCTGAAGGTAGAGATTTTATTGTATAGTCATTTTTTGTTTTAAACGACTAAAAGTAACACCTACTAGTGTATGTGGGACAATTGTTCCACAATTTTTTTTTTGCTTCTAACATGATTAACGCACGCTTGGTCGATGATTTTTGGTGTTTCATGAAACTATACCTCTTTGCAGATGCTCCCGTGTTTGCTGAGCTTCGATGACAAAGAAATGATGCAACGATAATAACATCGCAATAGAGAAATAACATCGCATTTGCAAGAGAAATGCAGTGGTGATATTTCTGGTATTCCCATCGATGGAGATTGATTCTTTATTTTGCACATCAAAGATATTTTGCATGGGCCCATTAGCATCTTTGAAATATGATCGTTGCATACCAATCCACTACAGAGGAAGTGATACTTTGGTGAAAGGACTGGATCTAGCCTTGTCATATAACAATGATCTCAATTTATGTGGGTGCTCAACACCGATGTGAGGAGAAGTTTCAACTGGTGTAGATCATCACCATCTACTAGTTTGAGCTAACAAACATTTTTGATGAGGGTTTCATTCTGATCGACCACCATGCTTGATTTAATAGTGCAAACTCAACCAACATATCCTTCTGAAAGCTACACCCATTAGACTAATCATCGAGGAGACAAATATGGACTATGGTCGCACAACATCGAAGCCAACTCAGATTTACCAGTTTCTACAATGTTAGAACATATTTACGCTTTTAGGTGTGATGTTTTGGAGACCAGAATAATTCCCCATAATATCAATTAGAGGATAAAGTGATTTACAACAACTCAGTTTTATTCTACAATTGTCAACGCTAGATCACAAAAGAATTTGTGTAGGAGCTTGCATTTCCACACATAGGAGATGATCGATGTTTTTGTTCAATTTCTATTTGCAAACTGAATACACAACATTGCAGGTGGTTATCTTCATTAAGAATTTGCAGAATTTATCATCCACAGTAGGCTTGATCTGATGTATCCCAAGAGGGACGAAAGGAAGCATCGACACCACCTTCACGCAGCAGCAGTGCCACCACTGTGTAGCGAAAACGCCCCCACATGCCAAGACAACATGGATTTTAGTTTAAATAGGGCATTGTGCCCTTCTTTACTCATCTTGAGAGATAGCCAGGATGGTTAGGGCACAAGAAGCTAAGGCGCTAGCTCGCAGGGCATTGCAGGATCAATCCCTCATGGCTACACTCCTAAGGTAAAATTTTGATGAACATTTTTTTTTTTGTAATTTTTTACTTATAGATAAAAGTTGCTCATCACTTTTTTGCTAAAAGTTGTTTATTTTTCAACAATTTTCTGCTGCAAAGTTGTGTAAACAAGTCTAAGGGGCTTAAATTTTTTTTTCAAAATTGTGCCATTTTTTTCCTTCCATTGGAAATATTGCAAAGTGCCTAAGAGGCTAATTTTGTAACAAGCCTTTATGGCTTACACATTACCATTTTTTTGCACTAGGGGGGGCAAATTTCAGCCCTTGCCTCAGAGGCCATATTTGTAAAACAAAAAGCCCAAGAGACTTTATTGTTGCCATATTTTGCATTCAAGGGGGATAAATTTTTTTCTCCACCATAATTTTACAAACATAGGGGGGATAATAATTTTTTCTCCTCCCATAATATTTTTCTAAAAAGGGAGGACGACTTAAAAAGGGTGTATTTTCGGCAATGACCAACACCTTAGTCAAACTTCTTGCAACATTTTGTCAAAGCATATTTTGCAACAAGGGGAGAAAAACTTATAAGGGTGCATTTTCGGTAGATACCGACACCTTAGTTATACTTCTTGTAAAATTCCTTTGTAATAGGTGCATTTTTGGTAGAGACCGACACCTTCAAAGATGGGCAGATCAAAGAAGAAAAATGCCCCAAAACCAACTGATGATGTTGCAAAATCAGTTAAAAGTCCCTACTTTTCACCATACATGGACGAGATAGATTTTTATGAGGATGGCACATTTCTTATACTACACAAAGGTGTAGATGCCATACTCGATGATTCTATGTCTTGTGAAGACATTTAGAAAAATGGTGTTCTAATCCCTATTGGCATTATAAGGGTAGTATACATGTCATTGGTTTCTCTTGAAATTACTCAATGTAAAGTGAAAAGGGACATTAGTGAGGAAATAGAGGTCAAACCCCTAATGGTCGATGCTTGTTGTGACACAAGTGACCTTCAACCCATTGTGGCAAATGCTTGTTGTGATACAAGTGACCTTGGGCCCATGATGGCAAATGCTTGTTGTGATATAGGCGACCTCATACCTTCAATGGTAGATATCAGTTGTAGCATAGGTGATCTCATCATAGTAGCATATTTTTCTTGTGACACTAGTGACTTAAAAACTGAACCTCCTAAAAATGAGCTCCATAATCTCATCAATAGTGATAAATGCCATATTGTTAAAAGAATTGATGAAGATGATGAAATTGGGTGTTTTGAAAAACACACCAAAGGATTTGGATCCAAACTGATGAAGAAAATGGGATTCAATGGTGAGAGATTAGGTAAACAGGAACAAGGTATTAAAACTCCAATAATGCTAAATGTTAGGGTAAATAATGAAAGCCTTGGCTATTTTGGATAAGCAATTACCAATAAAACCATGTTTGTAAATTCTAAATCTCCTACAAATTATAAAAAGCATTATTGCAGTCATTGTGGTAGAATAGGATATGTAGTAGCTAGGTGTTGGAAATTACATCCTTGTGACTCATGTGGATGTACAAATCACTTTTCTTCAAGTTGTTGGTACAAAATAAAAATGGCCAACAAGGTTCATATAGATTGTGGATGGACAAATCACACACAATGGACCAAAATGAAAGCAATGTTGTATGGCTTCTACAGAAAAGGTAAAACCTATGGTAAACCTAGATGCAGATCCAATGATAGACCGAGTGGCAGTCCCAGAGGTAATGATCCAGAGACATACCTAAAGATAGACCCAAAGACAGACCCAAAGATAAAGTTCCAGAGGTAGATCTACAGGCAGATCCAGAGGCAGATTCACAGGTAGATCTAGAGATAGACCTAGAGGTACTCATCCAGTGATAACCTTAGAGCTAGAGCCAGAGCCATGAGCCAGAGCTAGAGCTAGAGACAACATCTTTCATTTATCTTATTATTCACTATATTGGGATAATTATATATATTAGCCAAATAATCTAATAAGGGGAAATGTTAGAGTTACTATTTTATAGTAACTATATTATTACCTCATTTGGTTATATGTAATTTTTGTTAGGATAGGATATTTTATTTTCAGTATTGTGTGTTATTCGCTTAACACTATTTGTTAAAGTGAATATATTATGGTTAGGCTATATTAGGTTAGATTTATTATTAGCCTAATAGTTAGCATAATTAGCTCGTTGGTTAGAGCTATTGTGAGTGTTTGATATTGTATTTATACTTCCTACATTATCAATATCATTTATCACTTCCACTCTAATAGTGTGTGGGTTTAGTGTGTCACCCCTTGCATTGAAATCTATCTTCCTACTCTAGTTTAGCTTGTTTTTCTTCTTGATGGTTCCTGATTTTCCTTGGTTTCCCCTTTTTGGTGAGTCCCAATTCTTTATATTGTGATTGGGCTTTGACTAGTGAGGTGGAGATCAAGTATTTCTTTCATGTTGCGTTATGGGGCCTCCTCTATCTGTACTTTTCTATTGGTTTGGGCTCTATTGTTTTTATCCCATTTCTTCAGTCCGAGTTTGAGAAGAAGTGGTTTGTCACGTCGATGGGTAAGGTTAAGATTTTTTCTCCTAAACATAAGCTTGTTAAGTCCTAGTTGGAATCTACTTCCATCTCCTTTGATGATGAGGTTAAGTCTATTCTGGAAGATGGGGGCCTTCTGGAGTGCATACAAAAATTTCACAGGCACAATCCTATGCTCTCCAATTGGATGGTGGCTACCTGGAATGATGGATGGGTAAGAATAAAATCTTGGTCTTTCCAGGTAACGACGGAGCTGATAAGCAGGACTACTAGTCTCATATTGAACGAAGCTTACCATAATCATGATAGGTACTCTCTACTGAAAGAAATCATTTTATTTCTTGATAAAGAGGAATTTCTTCCAAGAGCCCAGAATGGTTTCAGTGCCTTGGCGTTGTCCCCTCCCTGGGATAGAGTGGTGAGAGTTATTATGGATTACTTTACTTTAGATTCCACTTATGAGATTATTAGAAGTTTCCATGCTATGTTCCTTAATCATTTACGTAGACATGTTCGCATGAATATTCCTCTATTTTTGTTCTAGTCTATGTGAAAGTCCTTTGTGGATGTGCAAGGTGGTTGGGGCCAGGATCTCCTTCATCAAGGCCTTGCTCTACTTGTGTTTGAACAGGCAGCTTTGAAGCATGGATTATCTGCTGAAGAGATTCTAAAATTGTTCAAGGATTTACCCTTCCCTATTGTTGGTAGTTCTAAAGTGGCCTCGAAGGATTCTACTGATATCAATGATGATATTTATTTGTTCATTTTTTGTTCGGGACCTAAGAAGGTCTCGATGAAGATTCAAGTTTTAGCCAAAGGTGTTCACGGTAAGGCTTTAGGTTATGGCAGTCACACTCCTATGCCTGGCACTTACTTCAAGATTTAATCGTCTCATATAGTGGTTGAATCTGTGTTTTTAAATGTGGATCTTACACCGAATAGCATGGTGGAGGGTAGTAGTACCCGCAAGTCTAAACGTTTGTGAAACAAAAAGTGCGAGGATGATGGCTCCTCCTCTCTCTTTTCCCCTCCTAATTTAGATGTCCTATTGAGAGATTGTCATAGGGATAAATTTGTCAATGATGTTTATGCTCTGAAGGACATCCCTGAAAAGAAAATCTTTGTATTTCACAATATGAAACTTATTGACATCAATCAAAGGAATATTTGGAGCTCGTTGAAGAGTGCATTGGATTTCTTTGAGGATATTTCATGTTTGGATGCTACTGTTGCTCAAGAGGTGGGTATGTTGGGGTAGAACCATCTCAGTTCTTCCCTCTGTGCTTGTTCTTGGGTCTTGGGTTTAGTGCAGTTTTATTTTCTATTTGCCCTCTTAGTTTGGTGGGGTGTCTAGTTCTGTTGTTGCTCGCTCGAGTGGCGTTTTGATTGTATAGGTTGTGGGATTCCTATCAAAACCCTATTTTCTCTATTAATAGTACCAAAAATATTTTACCTTTCATCTTTTATATGATTATAAAAATTTAGAAGGATCTAATTCACAAATATAAATTTTGACAAGTTATATTATTTCAAGTGAATTTTTATATAAACTATGGAAAAACATATTACTTAATAGTTATAATGTACTAATTTTATTGATAATTTTTCTAATTTTTATTTTTATTTTTTAAATCTAAAAATTAAGTTCAATATGTTTAAATAAAGTTATTTGATTCAAAGTTAAATATGCTTAAAACTAGCAATTATACTAAATGTGCCCAAATATTAAAAATACACCTTATAAGTACCAATACAAAGAAATGCATTGTTCAATATATTTAATTAAGCAAAACATTGAAATTATATAAGGAATCTTACTCCAAAAGAAGCTTGAAGGGGAAGGACAAGTTTAAAACACTTACCTCTTTATTTTTCTTTTTTCAAATGTTCACATTCCTATAACAATGCGGATAAATTTGATTATTATGAACATTCAAGATCTGAAGAGATATAGCGTGACTTGAATCAAATTAAAATTAGAAGATGTCTTCTCCACCGCCAAAAATAAAGTGTATGATTGTTCTAGATATATGATAATATATAATATCTAGACTATTTTAAGAAAAAATGTTACTAATATTATATTATTTTTTTTTGAAAAAAATGAAAAATATGTTATATTTATAGAAGCTGTATTACAAGGTAAAATGAACTGGACAGGCATCAAGGGAGACAGAAAATCCTCCTCCAATCCCTCCTAGCTCAAAAATTACCCATAAAACATTACCTTACATAATGCAGATATCCATACCCTCAGCACTACCATAGCTGAATTCCAGTTTATCCAATTTATCTGAATTTCGTAAACTATCCATTTATCTTCATGTTGTGTTGCTCTGTGGCCTAACTATGATAGATTCATTAGACTCACTGTCTACTCTTCTTGTTCTACTATCTACTTGTATCACCTCCTGCATCCCTTGGATTCTTTGGCACAAGCTTATCTGATTTTCCATCTGAGAGTCCACATATTGCCCTTTCTCCAGATCTTTTCCCCATTTTGCTAAATAGTCTGCCACCCTATTTCCCTCTCGCTTTATATGTGTAATAAAAACATCTTGAAAAACTTGCCAGATCTTCTGGACTGCTTCCACCTTCCTTCTCTCTCCAATTCCTAGCACTTGAAAGGGCCTTATCGGATCCAATATTCCAGCCCATACCTGAGAATCTGTCTCTATCCACAAATTATGTAACTGTAGATTTACAGCTATCATTGATGCTAACAAGATCGCTTTGTCCTTCCGCTTCATTATTAGTTGCCTCCCCCATGCCTTCCGCTCTCCAATACACCTGTTCTCCTTTCCAATTTTGCATGATAATAACAAAACCAGCTTTCCCGGGATTTTTAGTAGAAGCCCCATCCGTGTTTTCCTTTACCCACTCTTTAGGAGGTGGCCTCCACTCTATGTTATTCAAGGGGATCACACTTGTGTACCCATCCTTAAGTTGTTTCTCTGTTACAGTTATTCCAAGGCTCCGTAGAATAATCACTTCCTCCATTTTTATATTTGTTTCCTCTTGTAATCTGATAAATAGTGTTTCTGTTACCTTGCTCATAATACTCTCCCATACTTGCTCCATTGTTCTGTGCTTTGATCTAAATATGCGTGCATTTCGTTCTAGCCATAACTGCCACCATATGAAGCTAGGTCCTAGTTTCCATGCAATTTTCATTGTTTTAGTCTTAAAGCTGCATTGTTTCCATTTCTCATAAAAGCTTTCCTGGCTCTCAAAAACTTCCCAATGTTGTCTCATTTGTCTCCACCAATTGATCCATATGTATTTAGCAAAAGAACACCCAAAAAAAAGGTGATTCAAGGTCTCCTCTACCTTTCCACACAAAACACATATAGAGGGCCCAAAGAAACCTCTTTTTATCAAATTATCAAGAGTCAAGCACTTTTTGTGGTTAATCAACCATGAGAAAATGTTAATTTTTGGCCATCCTTCCTTTTTCCAGACAAATGTCCATGGAAAGGGTGATGGGGTAATCTCGTATCCACAAACCACCTTGTATCCCTCCTTTGCCTTATAAATTCCCAACTTACTTCCTCCCCATCCAAGTATATCCCTCTTAGAACCATCCTGAATTGGGTGTCTTTGAAGATATCTCCATAGTTTTTCCATTAGTTCCTCTGTACCCCTCACTGGCCATTCTTGGGGATGTTTCCACTGTAATAAATTTGGCACATGTTGATTCCATGATTTCATATAGTAAGAGGATTTCCACCACCCTGCTTCTTGGAGCTCTGATTTCCAGCTCTCCATCTCTGGGAATTTTTGAATAATTGGTTGTGATTGATTCCATGAATCCTCCCAAAATAAAGCATCCTTTCCATCCCCTAACTGCAAATATAGGTATGGCTTTATTAACTCTTGGCCTACTAACATTGTCCTCCATATGGTAGATCCCTCTCCTTCCACTTTGTATCTTGGAATGTTTTTCTCATCCACTCCTGGGTAATATTTAGCTTGTAAGAGTCTACTCCATAAACCCCGAGTAGCTGTAATCCATCTCCAATATAGCTTCCCAGCTAGTACCTTGCTGCTCTGGAAAGCTGATATTATCCCCAATCCTCCTTGTTTTTTTGGTTGGCATATCTTCTCCCAACCCACTAGTGCTATTTTTTGTTCTTCCCTTGCACCTGACCACAAAAAATTTCTTGTGTGTTTGTCAATATCTTTTAGAATTCTCTTTGGAGCCTGAAGTACAGAAAATTTATAAACTAGAAGAGCTTGTAGCACAGCTTTAATCATTGTCAGCCTTCCTCCTAAGCTTAGCCATTTATGAGTCCAGTTGCTCAGCTTAGCTTGAAGTCTATCCATCAACCCTTTCCACTCTTTACTTTTTGTTTTCTTTGCAGATAAAGGTACTCCTAAATACTGTATGGGTAAAGGAGTTTCCATGAATTTCAACAATTGTATAATTTTATCTCTCACCCTCTTCGTTGTATTAAAAAAAACAATTTGAGATTTTTTTTCATTAAAAGTTTGCCCAATAGCTTGAGTATACCCATCTAAAACTTCTTTTATGTTTCTTGCTACTATGAGATTGGCTTGACTAATAAGAGCAGTATCATCCACAAACTGGAGGTGATTTATCTCAATTTGAGAACTTATTTTCAAGCCCTTTAACCTCCCCTCTTGTCTCCCGAGACCCTCTACATAAAGGATAAAAAGGTAAGGGGAGAGAGGGTCCCCTTGCCTCAGCCCCCTTCCTGCTATGAACATGGAAGAGGGACTGCCATTTACCAGAACTAAGAATGATGTAGTTTGTGTACAGGCTCTTACCCAATCTCTCCACCCCTCTGCAAAGCCCATTTTTTCTAAAATATTTTGCATAAAGGACCAATCTACTCTGTCATAGGATTTAGAAAGATCTAATTTAATAAACATACCTAGGTCCTTTTGTTTTGACATTGTGTGTATCACCTCCTGGGCCACTACTATTCCATCTAGAATTTGTCTGCCTTCAACAAAACCACCTTGCTCACTTGAAATCAGATTTGGTGAAAACTGTTTCAACCTTTCTGCCATAAGCTTTGTTAATATCTTGTATACTACATTACATAGTGAAATAGGCCTATAATTATCAATTATCTCACTAGATGGGCCCTTAGGAACCAAAGTGATAAAAGTATGATTCAAGGCTTTTAACATTTGCTTACTCTGTCTGATTTCCTCCAGTGCCTCCACCACTGCTTGGCCCACAATTTCCCAAAATTTTTGATAAAATTCAATGGGGAATCCGTCTGGTCCTGGAGTCTTTCCTGTTTGCATTTTTTGTATGATCTGCGAGGTTTCTTCCAAAGAAATTTCCTCCATTAATAATTTATTGTGTTCAGGTTTAACTAATTGTGGAATTGCCTCTAGTATCTTCTCCTGCCATATTGCATTCAAATTTTCATTACTGCTAAAAAGTGTATGGAAGTACTGATTTTCTATACTTTTCATTTCACTTCCACTGGTTTTTACCTGACCCATCATATCTGTAAGACCCATAATTCTATTTTGTTGTCTCCTGGCTGTTGTTGTCTTATGGAAGAAAGCTGTATTTTGGTCCCCCTCCTTTAACCATGTGATTTTGGCTCTTTGCCTCCAATAGATTTCTTCTTGTTCCTCCAAAGATTCCTATTTTCTAATAATTTCTACCTCACGTTGTAACAGTCCTTCTGTGATAGTTCCTTGTCTTATCTCTTGAGCAATCTTCTCCTTTTGATCCTTGATTTCATTCTTTTGGATTCTAGTTATTTCCTTCTTCTGTTTACTCCACTCCTTTAGTTGGGTCCTTACATATTTTAGTTGTTTGTGGAGTTTGAATTGGGCTGTCCCAAATCTTGGTTTCCCTGATTTCCACCATTCCTTTATATGGTCCCCTAGCTCCTCATCTTTCAGCCACCATAGCTCAAATTTAAAAGTTCCCACAACTTTATGATTATCTTCTTCTATGGTTAAACTTACTGGAAAATGATCTGAAGAAAGCCTATCCATGACCCTTGCTTGATGCTTGGTATGCAAATATAATTCCTCCCCCATGAAGAAACGATCCAAGCAAGATTTGACCATCTCACCTTCCTTTCTTCTGTTAGTCCAAGTCATGGAACTATCCAAAGTTGGGATATCTATTAGATTCATTTGACATGTTATTGCTGAAAAAAACCTGTCCTTTTCCTCAAGCATGGCTCTGCCTCCTTGTTGTTCCTCTATTCTAATATTTGCATTGAAGTCTCCTCCCACAATCCATTGGTCCTCCGGGTAGTTTTCTCTGAAAGTCTGGATGGCTACCCATTGATCCCTCTGTAATCTAACTGTTTGTGCTCCATAAAAATTCACTATAGTCCAAATTTTTCCAGTTTCCCTATTTTGTAACCGGACCATCAACACCCCTCTCGTAGAGGCCCCCCCTATCTCTAGGAACAGTTGGTGATTCCACATAGTGGCCAGTCCACCTGATTTCCCTTGTGACGATTGAGTAAGGATCTCTCCTTTTTGCCATATCCTCCTATTTATTTTTTGTAAGTCTTCTCCTTGCATTTTGGTTTCCTGTAACAAAATTATATCTGGACTCATATCTATGATAATATTTTTGACTGCCTTTTGTCTGGGGTGATTGCCTAAACCCCTCACATTCCAAGTGATTATTATCATTGAGAATTATGAGAGAAAAAATCACCCATCGATTTTACCTTTCCGTTCTGGCTCAAATCTCTTCCCTGTTCCTCCATATTTTCCTTGTTTGACTTCCTCCCTGCAGATTGGTTTGGTTTTTGTTTCTTCTCCACTTGATGAATTCCTAGAGTAGGGCTTTCTTTGTTCTTATTTCCTTCTTTCATCTCTATTTCCTGTGTCAAAAACATCCTCTGCTCTATTTCCCCTCCTATGGTCTCTCTTGTGGGTTGAATCTCCTCTTCCATGAGAGAGGTTGTGTCTGGTCTTGCTCCTTGCTTGTTCCCTAACACTAGATTGGAATATTGTTCCTGATCAACTGTTGTGACTTGCTGAGTATCCTCCTCTAACCCTTCCATTTGAAAATCTCCTTCGGTTTCCAAGTTTCCCAGTTGTTTGAATATCTCATATCTATTGGTTGTTCTTACAACTCTTTCTCCTTGTCTCTCGGTTCTTGTGCTGATTTTTTTTGTTTGGCCTTCTCATTACTTTTTGAAAACCCTCAGAATCTATTGGGCCTTTCCCTTCCTTTTGATTTCCCTTTTGCTGAAGAGATTGACCTGCCATGTTAAAATTTTCTTTTGTCCCCTCTTGTTCAGATTGATGATCCTTAACTGTTGGGCACATTCTATCTAGATGTCCAGGAGCGTGGCACACCCGACATCTGAATGGAATAGCCTCATAATCCAGTTGTTGGCGCCGGACAAAATCCCCTATTTTTAGGTCTATCTCTATTGGAAGAGGTTTTCTGAGGTCCATTTCTACACAAACCCTAGCAAACATTGTCGATCCTCCTAAAACTATTTCTCTTGATCTACCTTGATAATGCCCTAATAAGTTGCCTATTGCCTCAAGTATCTCCTCTTTCCAAAATTCAAGGGGAAGGGCAAATAATCTTACCCATATTGGTACTGCTGTCGGTTCCACCCTCGGGTCAAATCCCATCTTCCATGGCTGCAAGAATAGTCCCGCTGGTCCATGATGATATGGTCCTCCCTCAAATACTTTTTGTCGATCTGCCACCGATGTGAACTCCATAGAAAAATACCCATTTGCGAGAGTTAGAATTTCGTATTCTCCTTCCAGATGCCATTGTTTCCTTATCCATGTGTGGAGGAAGTGCACAGATGGTTTGAAACCCACAAATTTACCTATCAGGTTGTGTTTTGACTTATAAACAATATCCTCAGCTACCCAGTCCTCAACTATTTCCAACATCGGTATTTCTTTTGCTTGTGGTAGACATCCGTTCACCCTCCCAGGAAGAGAATCCTCATTTTGTTGCTTCCCCATGGTGTTTATGATTTTCTTTGCTTGTGTTTGACAGTCGTTGAAACTATCTTGGGTTCCACATAGCTTATCCCGAAATGAAATTCCTTCGTTTGGAGGATTTGGTACCGAAGTACCTATGTCCCCCATTCTTGGCCGTGATCCTTACTATTGACAGCCCTCTACCTCAGCTTCTGAAACCCCAGTTTGATTCCTCAGATCTCCTCTGAAGCACCTCCAAACTTCTGAAACCCTTGGAATGTCTCAGTTCACTAATATTATATTATTAACTAACTTTTATATTTACATTTTAATGGTTTTATTATTAGTTCGACAACTTAATAATATGTTTTATTTGGTTTAAAATTTTGTTAGAGAAAGAAAACAATGTCTACTTTAATATAAATGTTTCAATTGAACTAGTATAAACAAATATTATAATATTATTTGGTACTTAAAAGTGTGAAAACTAATGATTTCTGATTTTAATTAAAAGTTAATGACTATTTTAAATATAAAAGGATTATAAACTTGAATAAAAACAATTTATTAATAGAAAATCAAACATAGGATTTAATTTTATTATCAAATGATATGAATTTAGTTAATTTTAAATCATGGATACCCCTGCCTCCTCAGGTCTTACCGAAAGTGGCATCCTTTTTGGGATGTTTTTTGAAAAAAAAAAAAAAAATATATATATATATATATATAAATAAATAAATAAATGAGGGTGTGGGTGGGAAGCAAGTACAACAACAGTCACCCTCAAATGAGGGTGGGGGTGGGAAGCAAGTACAACAACAGTTGCTGTACTTGCTTCCCGCCCCCACCCTCATTTGAGGGTGGTCATTGCTGTACTTGCTTCCCACCCCCACCCTCAAATGAGTTCTCTGTACTAGCTTCCCACCCCCACCCTCAAATGTGGTCATTGCTTGTACTTGCTTCCCACCCCCACCCCGGGGGTGGGAGGGTGGGGGTCGAAAGCAAGTACAACAACAATTGCTATACCTTGCTTCCCACACCCACCCTCCCACCCCCGGGGGTGGGGGTGGGAAGCAAGTACAACAATTTGAGGGTGGGGGTGGGAAGCAAGTACAACAACTATTACTATACTTGCTTCCCACTTGCTTGCTGTACTTGCTCCCCACTCCCACCCTTAAATGAGGGTGGGAAGCAAGGACAACAACTGGTGGGAAGTAAGTACAACAACTATTGCTGTACTTGCTTCCCACCAGTTGCTGTACTAGCTTCCCACCCCCACCCTCAAATGAGGGTGGGGGTGGGAAATTTGAGGGCGGGGGTGGAAAGCAAGTACAGCAACTAGTGGGAAGCAAGTACAACAATTGTTGCTTTACTTGCTTCCCACCAGTTGTTGTACTTGCTTCCCACCAGTTCTTTGTACTTCCTTCCCACCCCCACCCTCAAGCAAGTACAACAACTGGTGGGAAGAAAGTACAACAACTGTTGCTTTACTTGCTTCCCACCAGTTGCTGTACTTGCTCCCCACCCCCACCCTCAAGCAAGTACAACAACTGGTGGGAAGAAAGTACAACAACTGTTGCTTTACTTGCTTCCCACCAGTTGTTGTACTTGCTTCCCACCAGTTTCTTTGTAGTTGCTTGAGGGTGGGGGTGGGAAGCAAGTACAGCAATTGGTGGGAAGCAAGTAAAGCAACAGTTGCTGTACTTGCTTCCCACCAGTTGCTGTACTTGCTTGAGGGTGGGGGTGGGAAGCAAGTACAGTCAAGCAAGTACAACAACTGGTGGGAAGCAAGTACAGCAATAGTTGCTTTACTTGCTTCCCACCAGTTGTTGTACTTGCTTCCCACCCCCACCCTTAAGCAACTACAACAACTGGTGGGAAGCAAGTACAACAACTATTGCTATAGTTGCTTCCCACCAGTTGCTGTAGTTGCTTGAGGGTGGGGGTGGGAAGCAAGTATAGCAACTGGTGGGAAGCAAGTAAAGCAACTATTGCTGTACTTGCTTCCCACCAGTCTTGTACTTGCTTCTCACCCCCACCCTCATTTTGCTGTACTTGCTTCCCACCCCACCCTCATTTGAGGGTGGGGGTGGGAAGCAAGTACAACAAGCTGGTGGGAAGCAAGTACAACAACGATTGCTTTACTTGCTTCCCACCGATTCTTCGTACTTGCTTCCCACCCCCACCCTCCAAGTACAAGCAATGTTGCTTGTACTTGCTTCCCACCAGTTGTTGTACTTGCTTCCCACCCCACCCTCAAATGAGGTGGGGGTGGGAAGTAAGTACAGCAACAGTTGCTTTACTTGCTTCCCACCAGTTACTGTACTTGCTTCCCACCCCCACCCTCATTAGTGGGAAGCAAGTACAACAACTGGTGGGAAGCAAGTAAAGCAACATCTGCTGTACTTGCTTCCCACCAGTTGCTATACTTGCTTCCCACCCCCACCCTCATTTCCACCCTCAAATGAGGGTGGGGTGGGAAGCAAGTACAACAATTGGTGGGAAGCAAATACGACTAGCTGCTTTACTTGCTTCCCATCAGTTGCTGTACTTGCTTCCCACCCCAACCCTCATTTGAGGGTGGGGGTGGGAAGCAAGTACAACAACTGGTGGGAAGCAAGTACAACAACATTTGAGGGTGGGGGTGGGAAGCAAGTACAACAACTGGTGGGAAGCAAGTACAACAACAATCTCGTACTTGCTTCCCACCCCCACACTCATTTTGTTGTACATGCTTCCCACCAGTTGTTGTACTTGCTTCCCACCCCCACCCTCATTTGAGGGTGGGGGGTGGGAAGCAAGTATAGCAGCTGGTGGGAAGCAAGTACAACAACATTCTTGTACTTGCTTCCCACCCCCACCCTCATTTTGCTGTATTTGCTTCCCACCAGTTGCTGTACTTGCTTCCCACCCGTGAGGGTGGGGGTGGAAAGCAAGTACAACAACTGGTGGGAAGCAAGTACAGCAATGTCGGGTGGGAAGCAAGTACAGCAACTGGTGGAAAGCAAGTACAAAAATAGTTGCTTTACTTGCTTCCCACTAGTTTTTGTACTTGCTTCCCACCCCCACCCTCAAAAGCAACAGTTGCTTTACTTGCTTCCCACCGATTCTTGCTGTACTTGCTTCCCACCCCCACCCTCATTTGAGGGTGGGGGTGGGAAGCAAGTACAACAACTAGTGGGAAGCAAGTATAGCAACTGTTCTTGTACTTGCTTCCCACCAGTTGTTGTACTTGCTTCCCACCCCCAAATCAGGGTGGGGGTGGGAAGCAAGTATAGCAACTGGTGGGAAGCAAGTACAACAACATTCTTTGTACTTGCTTCCCACCCCCACCCTCATTTTTTTGTATTTGCTTCCCACCAGTTGCTGTACTTGCTTCCCACCCGTGAGGGTGGGGGTGGAAAGCAAGTACAATAACTGGTGGGAAGCAAGTACAGCAATGTCGGGTGGGAAGCAAGTAAAGCAACTGTTGCTGTACTTGCTTCCCACCGAGCTTTTGTACTTGCTTCCCACCCCCACCATCAAAAGCAACAGTTGCTTTACTTGCTTCCCACCGATTCTTTGTACTTGCTTCCCCACCCCCACCCTCATTTGGGGGTGGGGAGTAAGTACAACAGCCGGTGGGAAGCAAGTAAAGCTAGTGATTGCTTTACTTGCTTCCCACCGATTCTTTGTACTTGCTTCCCACCCCCCACCCTCATTTGAGGGTGGGGGTGGGAAGCAAGTACAACAACTGGTGGGAAGCAAGTAAAGCAACTATTGCTGTACTTGCTTCCCACCAGTTGTTGTACTTGCTTCCCACCCCCAAATGAGGGTGGGGTGGGAAGCAAGTATAGCAACTGGTGGGAAGCAAGTACAACAACATTGCTGTACTTGCTTCCCACCCCCACCCTCATTTTGCTGTATTTGCTTCCCACCAGTTGCTGTACTTGCTTCCCACCCATGAGGGTGGGGGTGGAAAGCAAATACAACAATTGGTGGGAAGCAAGTACAACAATGTCAGGTGGGAAGCAAGTACAGCAACTGGTGGAAAGCAAGTAAAACAACAGTTGCTTTACTTGCTTCCCACCAGTTTTTGTACTTGCTTCCCACCCCCACCCTCAAAAGCAACAGTTGCTTTAATTGCTTCCCACTAGTTGCTATACTTGCTTCCCACCCCCACCCTCATTTGGGGGTGGGAAGCAAGTACAACAACTGGTGGGAAGCAAGTACAGCAACAATTGTTGTACTTGCTTCCCACCGATTCTTTGTACTTGCTTCCCACCCCCACCCTCAAATGAGGGTGGGGGTGGGAAGCAAGTACAAGCAAGCGGGTGGGAAGCAAGTAAAGCAGCTGTTGCTTTTGAGGGTGGGGGTGGGAAGCAAGTACAAAAGCTGGTCGAAGCAAGTAAAGCAACCGTTGTTGTACTTGCTTTCCACCGATTCTTGTACTTGCTTCCCACCCGAGCATTCTTGTACTTGCTTCCCACCGGTTGTTGTACTTGCTTTCCACCCCACCCTCACGGGTGGGAAGCAAGCTGACAAGAATCGGTGGGAAGCAAGTACAGCAACTGTTGCTTTACTTGCTTCCCACCAGTTGCTATACTTGCTTCCCACCCCAACTCTCAAATGAGGGTGGTTTGCTGTACTTGCTTCCCACCCCCACCCTTATTTGAGGGTGGGGGTGGGAAGCAAGGGTAGGAAGCAAGTACAGCAACTGGTGGGAAGCAAATAAAACAATAGTTGCTTTACTTGCTTCCCATCAATTGTTGTACTTGCGTCCCACCGATTCTTGTACTTGCTTCCCACCAGTTGCTGTACTTGCTTCCCACCCGTGAGGGTGGGGGTGGGAAGCAAGTACAACAACTGGTGGGAAGCAAGTACAAAAGCAAGTACAGTAACTGGTGGGAAGTAAGTAAAGCAACTGTTGTTGTACTTGCTTCCCACCAGTTGCTATACTTAAATTATGGTGGGGGTGGGAAGCAAGTACAACAACTGGTGGGAAGCAAGTACAGTAACTGGTGGGAAGCAAGTAAAGCAACTGTTGTTGTACTTGCTTCCCACCAGTTGCTATACTTGCTTCCCACCCCCACCCTCAAATGAGGGTGGGGGTGGGAAGCATGTACAGCAACTGGTGGGAAGCAAGTACAAAAGCAAGTACAGCAACTGGTGGGAAGCAAGTAAAGCAACTGTTGCTGTACTTGCTTCCCACCAGTTGCTATACTTGCTTCATGACTTGCTTCCCACAAGTTGTTGTACTTGCTTTCCACCCCCACCCTCAAATGAGGGTGGGGTGGGAAGCAAGTACAACAACTGGTGGGAAGCAAGTACAGAAGCAAATACAACAACTTGTGGGAAGCAAGTAAAGCAATTGCTGTACTTGCTTCCCACCAGTTGTTGTACTTGCTTCCCACCCCCACTCAAATGGTGGGGGTGGGAAGCAAGTACAACAACTGGTGGGAAGCAAGTACAACAACTGGTGGGAAGCAAGTAAAGCAATTGCTGTACTTGCTTCCCACCGGTCGTATACTGCTTCCCACCCCCACCTCAAATGAGGGTGGGGGGTGGGAAGCAAGTACAGCAATTGGTGGGAATCAAGTACAAAAAAATGAGGGTGGGGGTGGGAAGCAATTACAGCAATTTGAGGGTGGGGGTGGGAAGCAAGTACAACAACTGGTGGGAAGCAAGTACAACAACATTGCTGTACTTGCTTCCCACTAGTTGCTGTACTTTCTTCCCACCCCAACCCTCAAAATGAGGGTGGTTGCTGTACTTGCTTCCCACCAGTTGTTGTACTTGCTTCCCACCCCTACCCTCAAAATGAGGGTGGGGGTGGGAAGCAATTATAGCAATTTGAGGGTGGGGGTGGGAAGTATGTACAGTAACTGGTGGGAAGTAAGTAAAGCAACAGTTGCTGTACTTGCTTCCCACCAGTTGCTGTACTTGCTTCCCACCCCCACCCTCAAATGAGGTGGAGGTGGGAAGCAAGTATAGGAGGTGGGGGTGGGAAGCAAGTACAACAACTGGTTGGAAGCAAGTACAACAACGTTGCTGTACTTGCTTCCCACCAGTTGCTGTACTTGCTTCCCACCCCCACCCTCAAATGAGGGTGGGGGTGGGAAGAAAGTACAACAACAATGTTGTACTTGCTTCCCACCAGTTGCTATACTTGCTTCCTCGTACTCGTTCGTTGTACTTGCTTCCCACCCCCACCCTCAAATGAGGTAAATGAGGGTGGGGGTGGGAAGCAAGTACAACAACGTTGTTGTACTTGCTTCCCACCAGTTGCTGTATTTGCTTCCCTGTACTCGTTCTTTGTACTTGCTTCCCACCCTCCACCCTCAAATGAGGGTAAATGAGGTGGGGGTGGGGAGCAAGTACAAGAGGTGGGGGTGGGAAGCAAGTACAAAAACGTTGCTGTACTTGCTTCCCACCAGTTGCTGTACTTGCTTCCTTGTACTCGTTGCTGTACTTGCTTCCCCCCCCCACCCCGAAATGAGGATGGGGGTGGGAAGCAAGTACAACAACTGGTGGGAAGCAAGTAAAGCAACTATTTCTGTACTTGCTTCCCACCAGTTGGGTGGGGGTGGGAAGCAAGTACAGCAACTAGTGGGAAGCAAGTATAGCAACTGTTGCTGTACTTACTTCCCACTAGTTGTTGTACTTGCTTCCCACCCCCACCCTCATTTGAGGGTGGGGGTGGGGGTGGGAAGCAAGTACAACAACTGGTGGGAAGCAAGTAAAGCAATTGTTGCTGTACTTGCTTCCCACCGAGTCTTGTACTTGCTTCCCACCCCCACCTCATTTGAGGGTGGGGGTGGGAAGCAAGTACAACAGCTGGTGGGAAGCAAGTACAACAACATTGCTATACTTGCTTCCCACCCCCACCCTCATTTTGTTGTACTTGCTTCCCACCGCTTGCTGTACTTGCTTCCCACCCCCACCCTCAAATAGCAAGTACAACAACTGGTGGGAAGCAAGTAAAGCAATTGTTCGTCATACTTGCTTCCCACCAGTTGCTGTACTTGCTTCCCACCCCCACCTCATTTGAGGGTGGGGGTGGGAAGCAAGTACAACAACTGGTGGGAAGCAAGTACAACAACATTGCTATACTTGCTTCCCACCCCCACCCTCATTTTGCTGTACTTGCTTCCCACCGTTCTGTTGTACTTGCTTCCCACCCCCACCCTCAAATGATGGTGGGGGTGGGAGTAAGTACAACAACTGGTGGGAAGCAAGTACAGCAATGGGGTGGGAAGCAAGTACAGCAACTGGTGGGAAGCAAGTACAGCAACTGTTGCTTTTGAGAGTTTGGGTGGGAAGCAAGTACGATGGCGGTGGGAAGCAAGTACAACAACATTGCTATACTTGCTTCCCACAAGTTGTTGTACTTGCTTCCCACCCAAACCCTCAAAAGCAACAGTTGCTTTACTTGCTTCCCACCAGTTGCTATACTTTCTTCCCACCAGTTGATATACTTGCTTCCCACCCCCACCCTAAAATTTGAGGGTGGGGGTGGGAAGCAAGTATAGCAACAGTTGCTTTACTTGCTTCCCACCAGTTGATATACTTGCTTCCCACCCCCACCGTCATTAGTGGGAAGCAAGTATAGCAACTGGTGGGAAGCAAGTACAGCAACTGAATCGTTGCTTTACTTGCTTCCCACCGATTCTTTGTACTTGCTTCCCACCCCTACCCTCATTTAATTTGAGGGTGGGGTGGGAAGCAAGTACAGTAACTGGTGGGAAGCAAGTAAAGCAACAGTTGCTGTACTTGCTTCCCACCAGTTGCTATACTTGCTTCCCACTAATGACGGTGGGGGTGGGAAGCAATTACAGCAACTGGTGGGAAGCAAGTACAACAACTGTTGCTATACTTTCTTTCCACCAGTTGTTGTACTTGCTTCCCACCTCCACCCTCAAATGAGGGTGGGGGTGGGAAATAAGTACAGCAACTGGTGGGAAGCAAGTACAAAAGCAAGTACAGCAACTGGTGGGAAGCAAGTAAAGCAACTGTTGCTATACTTGCTTCCCACCAGTTGCTGTACTTGCTTTTGTACTTGCTTCCCACCAGTTGCTGTACTTATTTCCCACCCCCACCCTCATTTGAGGGTGGGGGTGGGAAAGCACAACGAATCGGTGGGAAGCTAAGTACGAAGCTAAGTATGACAGAATCGGTGGGATGCAAGTAAAGCAACTGTTGTTGTACTTGCTTCCCACCAGTTGTTGTACTTGCTTCCCACCCCCACCCTCAGTTGCTTTACTTACTTCCCACCAGTTGTTGTACTTGCTTCCCACCCCCACCCTCAAATTTGAGGGTGGGGGTGGGAAGTAAGTATAGCAACTGGTGGGAAGCAAGTATAGCAACAGCTGCTTTACTTGCTTCCCACCGATTCTTTGTACTTGCTTCCCACCCCCCACCCTCATATTTGAGGGTGGGGGTGGGCAAGCATAGACATCGGTGGGAAGCAGTATAGCAACATGCTTGCTACTTGCTTCCCACCAGTTGCTATACTTTCTTCCCACCCCCCACCCTCAAATTTGAGGGTGGGGGTGGGAAAATATAGCAGACCGGTGGGAGCAAGTAAAGCAACTGTTGCTATACTTGCTTCCCACCGATTGTGTGTACTTGCTTCCCACCCCCACCCTCAAATTTGAGGGTGGGGGTGGGAAGCATAAGCAACTAGCGGTGGAAGCAAGTATAGCAACAGTTGCTTTACTTGCTTCCCACCAGTTGCTATACTTTCTTCCCACCCCCACCCTCAAATAGGGGTGGGAAGCAAGTACAGCAACTGGTGGGAAGCAAGTATAGCAATTGTTGCTTTACTTGCTTTCCACCAGTTACTGTACTTGCTTACCACCCCCACCCTCATTTGATGGTGGGGGTGGGAAGTAAGTACAGCAACTGGTGGGAAGCAAGTAAAGCAACAGTTGCTGTACTTGCTTCCCACCAGTTGCTGTACTTGCTTCCCACCCCTACCCTCATTTAATTTGAGGGTGGGGTGGGAAGCAAGTACAACAACTGGTGGGAAGCAAGTAAAGCAACAATTGTTGTACTTGCTTCCCACCGAGTTCTTTGTACTTGCTTCCCACCCCTACCCTCATTTAATTTGAGGGTGGGGTGGGAAGCTAAGACTGCAGTGGGAAGCAAGTACAACAACTATTGCTATACTTGCTTCCCATGAGTTGTTGTACTTGCTTCCCACCCCACCCTCAAATTAAATGAGGGTAGGGGTGGGAAGCAAGTACAGCAACTGGTGGGAAGCAAGTAAAGCAACAGTTGCTATACTTGCTTCCCACCCCTACCCTCATTTAATTTGAGGGTGGGGTGGGAAGCAAGTACAGCAACTCGTGGGAAGCAAGTATAGCAATAGTTGCTGTACTTGCTTCCCACCAGTTGCTGTACTTGCTTCCCACCCCACCCTCAAATTAAATGAGGGTAGGGGTGGGAAGCAAGTACAGCAAGCTCGGTGGGAAGCAAGTATAGCAACTGTTGCTTTACTTGCTTCCCACCAGTTGCTGTACTTGCTTCCCACCCCCACCCTCATTTGACAACAATAGATGGCAATGTACCGTTAGAGTAGAAGCTTTCAAAATTTTAGTAGCAATTCATTACCGTGTATGATTATTATTATTTTTAATAAAAATTATGAAGCACTTGTATAAAATGTTGTGTCCCTTTGTGCTATCATAAGGGAAATTTTATAGATAATTTAGAGGGCTAAGGCTAAGACCAGTAAGGGACATGACTCAAACATAAATACCTTAGTCAACGAACAGGCTTGTGCCACAATAGGGTCGGTTGGTCAAATAGACAAATCCAGCTTCAGGATAAGCCGATGTGGGTAGGTTAAGCAAATGTTAGAGAGATGCGGATCTTGGGAAATCAGTGAAAACCTTCTGTGATTGGGTGAATCCACAAACCAAGACGTGCTTTTGAAATCAATGCTCACATTGGAGTCCATTAGGTGCCTACACAGGATCTGAAAACCCTAATTAGAATGAGAGAATCTAAATCCCATATAAAAATATGTGTAAACTCATTGAAGTTGCAAGCTTACTGTAGTGGTAAGGGCTTTGACCTCTCTTTTAGAGTTCTAATATTCAAAGCCCACTTAGTATGAGAGGACTAGGACCCCTCATAAATATGTGTGAACTCATTTGAAGTCATTTGAGGGTGACTGTTGCTGTACTTGCTTCCCACCAGTTCTTTGTACTAGTTTCCCACCCCCACCCTCAAATGAGGGTGGGGGTGGGAAGCAAGTACAACAACTGGTGGGAAGCAAGTAAAGCAGCGATTCTTGTACTTGCTTCCCACCGATTCGTTGTACTTGCTTCCCACCCCCACCCTCATTCAAGTAAAGCAACAGTTGTTGTACTTGCTTCCCACCAGTTGCTGTACTAGCTTCCCACCCCCACCCTCAAATGAGGGTGGGGGTGGCAAGCAAGTACAGCAACTGGTGGGAAGCAAGTACAACAACATTCACCCTCAAATGACTTCAAATGAGTTCACACATATTTATGAGGGGTCCTAGTCCTCTCATACTAAGTGGGGTTTGAATCTTAGAACTCTAAAAGAGAGGTCAAAGCCCTTACCACTACAGTAAGCTTGCAACTTCAATGAGTTTACACATATTTTTATATGGGATTCAGATTCTCTCATTCTAAGTGGGGTTTGAGGCCAAAGCCCTTACCACTGCAGTAAACTTGTAGCTATAATAGTGCAACTATTTTTAGTAATAAGATAATACCAAATAATCAAAGGGGAACATTAAGAATTTATATTGGTTTGTTTTATGTTTATTTACAAAAAATAAATTTTTAATTTTCATCATCTTTACAAATAAGAATAATTTGTCTAAGAATATTTATCCTACACATTATCTCAAAAAATAATTTAAAAGGACATGTATTATGATGTATTTTATATTTAAATATATAAAATGGTGCATATTATACATCCAATTTAAAATTACATGTCACTCGCATTTACATACGAAGAAAATGATAATAAACATAGAACATGCTATTGGAAAGTAAATGAAATCAAACATTACCTATGAGATATAAAATTACAATGAACTATTTTAAACATTACCTTTTTTTTTTTAAATTTGTTTAAGAAGAACGTTTACAAATTACATCAACAACCACCCTTAAGGGGTTTGAACACAAGACCACTTAAGAAACAACCATCATCTTAAACATTACCTTTTATTTTTTCCAATGATTCTATAAGATATATAAAGAATTTAGATATTATTTATATGTTAATAATTTATAAGAGTGACACCTGGGGTGCAGGGCAACGGTTTGGGCTTTGGCTTTTCTTGGGAAGATCCAAGGTTCAAACCATGGCGTGGGTGAATGTGTGAGAGGGTGGGTGTGTCTCCATGGTAGAGTTGTTGTAACATGTTAGGAGATTCTTGGTCAAAACCCCCATATTTTAATATTACCAACAAGAACAAGAAGAAGAAAAAAAAAAATCTATAAGAGTGAGATGCATTTTTCTATCTAATTACATAAAAAAATGTTGACTTCGAATTTAAAGGCTTCACTTTTATCTAAAAGTTCCCTTTAATTTAATGCATTATTCTTGTATAGTGCAACACTAAAGGAATTGTTTATTTTTATTGTACTTTTTGTTAAAGCCTGATTTTTAATCTTAAGGTAATTTTTAAACATACACATAAAAGTTCCCCTTTAATTTAATGCATTATTCTTATATAGGGCTACATTAAATGAATTGCTTATTTTTTTAATCTTACCTTTTGTTCAAGCCTTGATTTTTAATCTTGACTTAAAGTAAATGCTTTTGAATATTTTATTTCTTTATTCCTTCATATTGAAAATGTTTTATGTACTTTTTTTAATGTTTTATTTTATAGAACATGTTATTGGAAAGTAAATGAAATCAAACATTACCTATTAGATATATAATTACAACGATTCTTTTACATTATTTTAAAGATAATTACAATGATTCTTTTACACTATTTTAAACATTACCTTTTATTTTTTCCAATGATTCTATAAGATATATAAAGAATTTAGATATTATTTATATTTTGCTATCTAATTACATAAAAAATGTTCACTAATCCGAGATACTTCACATCCTCTGATCAGCCTTCAAGATTCGAACCTCTCCAGGGTATGAATTTAAAGGCTTCACTTTTATCTAAAAATTCCCTTGCATTATTCTTGTATAGTGCTAAATTAAAAAATTGTTTATTTTTATCATACTTTTGTTTGTTAAAGCCCTGATTTTTAATCTTAACATAATTTTTCTAAGCATACATGTAAAAGTTTCCCTTTAATTTAATGCATTATTCTTTTATAGTACTACATTAAATAAATTGCTTATTTTTTTAATCATACCTTTTGTTCAAGCCTTGATTTTTAATCTTGACTTAAAGTAATTGCCTTTGAATATTCTATTTATTTATTCCTTAAAGTGATTCTAATTGAAAATGTTTTATGTGCATTTTTTATTTATTTAATTTTTATCATTAAAATATTATCTTGGTTGAAAAATCAAGAGATATTATCTAAAGTTTATTATAATATGAGATTATAGGTTTGATTAAAAAAACATTGATATATATATATATATATAAAAATATATATATATATATATATATATATATATATATATATATATATATATATATATATATAGGAAGTAAAGACATAGTATTTGGTTCATCCTTATTGACCTCGTATATAAATTTTTTGGATGTCCTTTTTAATATGAGTTTCCTTTAGACCAACTAAAAAATAAATTAGATTTTGAACATATAACATCTATATATGTACCAATGGGATTTTTTTAGAATGTACATAATTATAGATTCATAGAAATCATTGGTAGTATATTTATTCTTTTATTCCCATTGTATATCAAATTATATTTACAAGATAAGTAGAGAATTAATATCTAAAGTGTTATTTCATTTAAAATACCATCTAGATAAAAAAATACTATTTAGATCATGTGACATATTATAAATTGATTTAAAATTGGTCTATTTGCAAGCCATATATACCATCAAAATATATCATTTTCATATTTAGTTTTGGAGGATTGAAAAAACAAAATTTTCTTTAGTTTGATAAGAAAATTTAGAATAGTCAATCCTATTGATAGTCAACTTAAATAAAGACACTTTAGAGATTCATTATATCTATGAACTTTTCATGAAGATTTATACTTCATATCATGATTATCTTTATAGATTTTATAACATATTTTTTCTTTATTAAGACGTAAATTCATTACTTATATTCAAAATTCCTAACATTTTTATTTTTTAAAAATTTAAATCAATTAACCAACTTAGTTTTTTATTCTTTTACTCATTTTAAATTTCAAATTTAAGAAATGTATTTGAATAAAATGCTACTTGAATAATTAAAACTTATATTATATATGCTAGGAGTGGGACGAGTTGCAAAACAAAATCTAGGAGCTATAATTTTGCCTACCTCAAGATGCTCATCTATCTATCCATCCCCATAGTTTCGAAAATACTAATAGTTTGACTTACACATTCTAGTGAATATCAATATATCTTTGCTAATAGTTGAACTTACATATATAAATAAAAAGTAATATATCTTGGTATTTTTATTCCAACTCATTTATATTGAATCGTAAAATACAATGATCTCTTCTATTCTTAGAGGCGTGCTTAAATAAAAAAATTAGTATTTCTTTTAGTTGATGTTTTGGGGAGTTAACCAGATTCTAAAATATTTATAGGTCAAGTATAAGTTTTGAATATGGATATTTGCCTTAAAATATTATTTAAACCTTTGATATGGTGTCCTTTGATCTAAATATAAAAATTGTAGATTTTTAAATTAATTTTTTTTTTTCCTTTAAAATATTTGATTTTCTCTTTTTTTGGATCACTAGAATATTTTTCACCGGTTTTCTTTGATTTTTGTTAATTTTTATAATCATGTTTTACTAATAACTTTATCTAATAATTTTATGAAATGTTTTTTTTTGTAATGAAGAAGCTTTATATTAAAGAGGCTTAATCATACAAAAAAAATGTGGGTGGAATTGAGCACTCCCCGAGTCCAAAACCACACTAACTACTGACCACGCAGTTAAGAAGACGACAACAAAACAACTTTAAGCTATTACATCGTAGACATAAAAAAAAAAGTAGACTTGCAAACATTTAAGCATTGTCCGGCGCTGCTCCAACCACCACCATTATCCAGCTCAGAAAGGCCCCAACCATCATCAAAAACACCATTGCCCTCTTGAAGCATGGCAACCTATAGGGAAGGAGAAGAAAAATCATCTCCCAAACTCACCCCGGGAGTCAAAGGCTTACCTAGATGGGGGATGTGCAATGGATACAAGTTTTGGATAGCTATTTCTTTCAATGATCATCTTATGAGACAAATTAATAGAATAATAGGTAATCATTATTTTAAACCTGTAGCTATATTTAAATACTATAAATAATTTTCAACTAAGCATAGCTATCTTTAAATAGTATAAATAATTATCAACTAAGCATAAGTTTAAATTTATTATGTATTGCTTGTATACGTACAATAAAATACCAATTAGATATTGTTTTTCATTTTTAAGATGTAGGATACATGTGCTTGAAGATTTGTTTGAAAGCAAAAGCAATCATATGAAGAACTTAATGTAGTGGTTTATTTTCTACCATACCTAATGACTTGAAAAGCTTGAGTGTTATTTTTAGAGAACATGTTACCATATGTTTTAAGCTTGAGTGTTATTTTTAGAGAGCATGCTACATAGAATATAATTGAGTGTTATTTTAATAGAGCATGCTACCATAGAATAAAACTTATTCCTTAAGAGGAAAAAACGAAAATGAATGCAACAATAATTGTAAAGGTCACTAAAGGGAAAAAAAATATAGAATTTTGTGAGGGATGTTCTTGAATTGTAGGTCAAATATTTACAATACATGAAGGATTGTTTTATTCTATGGTAGCATGCTCTATTAAGGGATGTATTTTGAGGGCTTTGCAAAAACAATGGATTTTTAATAGAGCATGCTACCATAGAATAAAACTTATTCCTTAAGGGAAAAAACGAAAATGAATGCAACAATAATTGTAAAGGTCACTAAAGGGAAAAAAAATATAGAATTTTGTGAGGGATGTTCTTGAATTGTAGGTTAAATATTTACAATACATGAAGGATTGTTTTATGAAAAATCCATTGTTTTTGCAAAGCACTCAAAATACATTTCAACAATCATATGAGAGTTGTGAAAGTACTACGTAGAGATGGACAGGTAAAACAACATTAAAATGGTTTTGTTACATAAATAATCTTCCAAATTCACATCTATATGGGTTGAAACCAGTTATTCACATCCATAGTTGGAAATGATAAAATACATCATAACTTCTATTATAAAAGTGTTTGGTCTCTATATGAAATATTGACTACTTATCAAAATTGTAGCAAATATAACATGTAGGGGTAAAGGTTTATTTTGATAATTGTACCCTTCATCATATTACTTTAAATTAAATTAAAAGTAAGATCTATAAAAAAGTTCATTAAGACAAGATATAAAACAAATTTACATTGTTTTAAATCGTTACATGGATGAGTGGGTGAAGGTGGATGTGTGATAACTGTGTGATAAATTTTCTATTGATAAGTATAGCTCTCGGACAAGGGATCATGGTTGGGTGGGAGGAGATTGCTCAGCCCTATGCATCTATCACACTACCCAAATAAAAAACAAACACAAATATAAAACTCTCCAGTTATCGAGAGGCCCAGGTTCAAATCTCTCCCCTCACATGTTGCGGATATGTTGTATATAAAAAGTTCCTCATCAAAAATATATATATATAATATTAAATATTTTTAAATTAATATTTGTAAAATATTATACAATAAAATATGATAATATTTTAAAATAAAAATTAACACAACATAAAAAAAATCCAGTAAATAAAAGATAGAAAATTAGTTATAAATAGTCCATAAATAAAAGATGGCGAATTTACTATCAATATTAAATATCATTATTTTTTATTTTTATTAAATATGTTTTTATTAAAGGATAAAAGGCTGATTTGGAAGATGGTAGCCGTAAGTATCAAAAGGTGAGGATAAGGCCAGTATAAAGTTAAATGTCTTCGAGAAGGGAAGCAGGCCAAATACAAGATGGTAATCTGGTACAGAAGCAAATATAAATTTAGCTCGTTCTATTCTGTTTTACCAAAGATTCCAATTTGAGATCAATAAGAGAAGCCCGTTGGAAAGGATATCCATCATTGACCTTCTGAAACCCAACCGTTAGTGAGAAGAGACATATTATAGCTGGATCGAATAAAATAGAAATCTCATTGACCTTCCTTGCAGTCTAAAATAAGAAGGAAAAGCATGTCATAAAATCCCCAAATCCTTTATGGCTGGGTGCATCATCGGGTTGGACAGCTGACCCCAACACATAACAACATCATGTAAGGAATCCCCTCACCCGCATTTTTTTTTAAAATATATATATATAAACGTTAAAATAGAAAATTTCTTTATAAGTCTTGGTCATTTAATGATATAGTTATACTAAGTTTTAAATTTCGAGAACATTAATTAGTTTATATACCTTGATGAAAGAAGAAATTTATAGTATCTAACTATGAATGCTATTTTTTCTCTTATTAATGTAATTATCATTTAATTTATTTTTTTTGGTTACATTGGAAAGTTAATTATAACTATATTATTTTTAGTAACTGATAAGTAAAGGTTTTAACTATAGGGGTTGTTCCTACCAAACCTATTTCGTCTTGTTATTGTTGGGTAGTAGGGAACCACTGATCATCACTCCAGATTCGTATCATTATTGTTGGTTTGGTACGTACTCATAAGATTCAGATCATAAGCTACCTTCGAATGTTTGAACCTAGGTGTCTTCTTAGTAAGTTTCTGGCCACACAAACACTTATCAATCCACCTAATCCTCAAGGGAAATTTTTTTAGGTTAGAAATAAACCCCCACAACCGCTCTTAGGTGGCTAACAATGCCATCCCATTCGAGTATACCACTATCTAGAGGGAAGACATAAAATATTTTTTTGTATCCCTTTCCCATCGCAGAGGTTCGAACCATGTACCTCCCGTTTCAACGAGGTATCTTCTTAGTAAGTTTTTGGCCACACAAGCACTTACGAATCCACCTAACCCTTACGAATCCACCTAACCCTTAGGGAAAACTTTTTATGCTAGAAAGAAACTTTGAGAGCCGCTCTTAGGTGGCTAAGAATGCTGTCCCATTCGGATATACTACTATCTAGAGGGAAGAAACTTTGAGAGCCGCTCTTAGGTGCCTAAGAATGTTGTCCCTATCTAGAAGGAAGTCTTAAGAGATTTTTTATGTCCCCTTCGCACCGCAGAAGTTCGTACTGTGCACCTCCCGTTAAATGGGACTAGGCTTATCTTCTCTGTTTTAAAAAAAAAAAAAAAAATTATAGTAAAAGAATATGATTTGAACTCAAGTTAAATCCACAACATAAAAATCACTTAATTACACACTCACCTTTTTTCAATACTTTATTATTATTTTTAAGAAGAGGTCCATCTATGTGAGGTAGGCAATTCCTCCTATCTTCAATAAAGGAAAAGAACAGATTTATTGTATATGAATATTCGAAGGATGCTAATCGCATTTTTTGCTATGATTTTGGCAGCAGGCAATGGAAAAACGCCCATGATTACTCAGATTTATGGAAGGTTAATATTAGCCTGCGCATTTTGAGACAAAAGTTCAATTTTTGTGATGATGACTGTAGGTTTTCCGTGAGCTTTGTGTCGTTCTCAGACAATACTCTTTGTATGGGTTGTTATGTTAAGGATTCCGACGTCTGCAGGTTTTTCATTCTGAATGAACACATTTTCCAGTGGAACGAGATTAGGAGGGATTAAGTTGTTCAGAGATGATAACGGATTTGTGTATGTTTCTGCCAAAATGTGGCGCCCTCGAGATATATGGTGGTTGCAGTTGAATAAATGGGGTGGTGTACGTCAGGGGAAGCTTTGTGATCATAAGAACCTGAGCCCAGAAATTTGATTTTTTATTTTTATTTGTAATTTTCCCTTTATACGTGTCTAGACAAGCAAGGGCCTCTTTCATTGTGGAGTGTGCTTTTTAAAAGACTGAAAAATGAGAAATTTGAAAAATGACTGGATTTTTGGAGTGTCTTTCCCTCTCTAGAATAGTTATTCTTGGAGTGTTATAGCAATAGTAGGTGCAGGAATATTGTCTCCCTTTTTATATATTTTTATATATAAAGAGCATGGTTATGTCAAGCAGTATTTTAATTAATTATTTATAATTATCTTGGTTATACAAGATTGTCTCTTATGCTTATGTTAAACAGTATTTTAATTAATTATTTATAATTATTTTGATTATAAAGAATTGAAATAAGGTTTTATTTATATATTATGATAAAATAATATTATGTTTTATAATTATGTTTGATTATACAAAATTGAAATAAGATTTTATTTATATATGTCAATGATAAAATAATATCATGTTTTATAATTATGTTTTAATAATTAAAATTTTTATCAATGATTTGATTCATCAGTGGACATCATATTTCTCGTCATCCCATCTTAAGTGTTTTTGGAAGTTTTGGCTTCCCCATATTCTTTGGGGAGTGTGGAAGGAACGAAATGCAAGGGCATTTAAAAATAAGGAAGGAGATCTCTTGCACTTAAGCCAAAAAATATTGTGGAAAGTTGGCGAGAATGTGTCTCTGCATTAAAGGACTCGCTCCCTTCTATTCCTAGGGAACATCCTAATTTTGGGGTTGAGTGTTCTCTCGATTTTCATCCAGATTTAAGACCACCTATGGCTTCGAACTTACGTACTTTCGTTCGTTGGTCCCTGCCCCTTCCGTAGTGCTTCAAACTTAATTTTGATGGGGCATCAAAAGGAAATTCGGGCCACGCTGGCACTGGGCGCATTATTCGGGATTAGTCTGGCACTACCATATTGGCCTTTGCGAAAGACATAGGTGTTCAATCATCTTACATTGCTGCATCTCGGGTGCCTTTATGGGGATTCAGATGCTTAAAGATCTTGGCATTCACAGGGCCATTATTGAAGGAGACTCGTTAAATATTATTAATATGCTCAAGGGTGATTGCAATCTGGGATGGTGAATCTCCAATTTAATTATAGAATCGAGAGCACATTTAATGTCTTTGGAGGAGTTGATCATCAGGCATGAGTTTAGAGAAGCGAATGTGGTGGCTGATTGCCTTGCAAATTTGGGTGTTTCTAGTCAGGGCTTAATGATATGGTGCACTGAATTTCCTCTAGATATTATTCGTATTATTATTGATGAGAAGCTTTTATGATCTTTGGGGTGCATTTGGGCTTCTGATGCAGCTCATTTTCCTTAGAGGTTTTTGGTAGTTACTCTTCTCGAGGGTGACGACGGAGGGACTTTACTTTGCTCGGTTACCTTGTACTTAGGAGCCCTCTTGGATATACGTTTTCTCTTTGAGAAGACAAGTGACCCCTTTCCCTCTCTTGATTTTTGAATTTCAAATTTTGAATCCCTTCCCAACGTCTTCTCAGGCCCTCGGGAGTTGGACCACCCTAGGTTATGTGCAATCTCTAGAATATTCTAGGTGGGTTCTCGTGTCTGTGGTTCTAGGTCGTAGTGCCTATCAGATCCTTGGGATGGTGTCCTTGTTGTGCAGGCTAAATTATGAACTTTATTATCTTGGTGTAGTTTTTATCATTCTCAATGCTCTCATCTTTGCATTGAGTTGGCACTTGCATGGCAGTTTTGTGATCAAGATGTCTTGGTAGAGCCTTACAAGTGTTGAGGCCTTACTGTTCTGGTGGATACCTGGTTCATTTTTGAAGTTCATTAAGAATTACCCCTCTCGGGGCTTGGGTTCTTCCCCTTGTCCTCTATGCTTCCACATGATTGTCCTATCTGCTCTCTCTTGTTGGTTACGTTGCTTCTCCCCGTGATGGATTTAGTCTTGTTGTCCATTGCATGTTTTTTTTCTTCCTGGTTTGAGGAAGGCCAATTTATCCGGTTGGCTAGTCCCAAGACCTATTGCTTTTCCCTGTCGAGGCCTCCCAAGCCTTTCTTTGGTGCTAGTTTGTTGACTTTGGGGGTGAGGCTTCTATTTTTTAACTTTGTTATGGCCTGGGTTGCCCTTTGCTAAAGTTCTCTTATTGTTGGGAGTTTTGTTGTTCAGGTTTTCTCCCTTATTTCTATCTCTGAGTTTTTCTGGTTTATTGTTAGTATGGGTAAAGCGAAGATCTACCCGACTAAGCTTAAATTGAGTAAACCCCATCTTGAGCCTGCGTTTGTGTCCTTTGATGAGGAGGTTAAAACTATCCTGGTGAAAGGGGGTCTTCTGGAATGCATTCAGAAGTTTCATGGTCATAGCCCGATGCTTACTAACTAGATGGTTTCTTCTTGGAACGACGGTTGGGTCAGTATTGGCTCTTGGTCGTTTCAAGTCTCGATGGAGCTCATCAACAGAACTACTATCTTGGTGTTGGATGGTGCCTATCACAACCATGATAGACATTCTTTGTTGTAGGATATTAGTTTATTTTTAGATAAGGAGGAATTCTTATCGTGGATCCAGAATGGTTTCAATGTTGCGGCGCTACCTCCTCCTTGGGATAGGGTTTCTAGGGTTATCATGGACTATTTTACCCTCGATCCTTCTTATGAAATTATTAGGAGCTTTCATGCTATGTTTTTAAATCATTTGAGACATAAAGCCTACATGAATATTCCTTTGTTTCTTTTCCATTCTATGAAGAAGTCATTTTTGAGTGTTCAAGGTGGCCATGGTCAGGCCCCTATTCATCAAGGCCTTGTGCTACTGGTGTTTGAGCAAGCTACCTTTGAACATGGTTTAAATGCTGACAATTTGCTCAAGCCTTTTGCAAATATTCCTCATCCCATGGCTGGTGGTACTAAGAGGGTGGTGGAGTCTCCTAGCTCTCTTGGTGGTGGTTCCAGTTTGACCTTTGGGACGGATTATGATGGTAGTGAAAAAATATATTCTTTTTCTTTTGGAAAGGGTTCTGAGAAAATTTCCAGGAAGATTCAAGTCTCTTCCAAAGGTGTTTGGGGGAAGGCCTTGGATGTGGAAGCCCTTACTCCTTCTAAAGAACACAAGCTTATACTAAGAAGGGGGTGAACAGTATAAGACCATTTTTTACTTTTCTTTCCCAAATAGTATTAATCAATATAATAAATGGCAATATCAATAGCAATAAGTAAAGCAATGCATAAATCATCACACACAATAAAGACACCAATTTTGGCATGGTTCACCCAATGTGGGCTACCTCCACAGAGAAAATATTTCTTCTAAATATTTCTCAAATAATCTCATGAGAATCCTTCCCAATTACAATGTTTATGGACCTCTATCCAAAGGAGATGTTGATCCCCTAATCTCAAGTTTGTGGATCTCTTCCACAGGAGAACTATTTCCCCTTATGCTCTGGCTAGTGATCTTCTAGAAGACTTTGTCTCTCTGCTACATTGACTGGTGGATCTCTCTCCACTTGAAGACTCCTCACTCATATCTATCTTCAATTGTCTTGTCTGTTGGATCTCTATCCACTAAGAATCTATCCTCTATACTCTATCACCTCCAAAGCTCTATCAATAGGTTCAAGCTCAAAACCTCATGTCACAATATGCTCAATAGGCTCACTCAAAACCTGCTCAAATATGCTCAATAGCCTCACTCAGAACTTGCTCAAATCTACTCAATAGGCTCACTCATAACCTACTCAAATATTCTTAATAGGCTCACTCAGAACCTGCTCAAATCTACTCAATAGGCTCACTCAGAACCTGCTCAAATATGCTCAACAAGCTCACTCAGAACTTGTCCAAATCTACTCAACAAGCTCTCTCTAGGACTTGTCCAAATATGCTCAATAAGTCCTCTCTAGGACTTGCTCAAATTTGTATAGCAAGCTTTCACAAAAGCTTACACAAAATCAGTCCACAAGCCTTCTCAAAGACTTGCCTCAAATCAGCTCAACAAGCTCTCACGAACTTGTCCAATCTCATAGAATCACAAAGAGAATTATTAGAGACTCAATGTGTTCTATACTTAATGCTCAATCAATATCTCAAATCAATATCATAGAAGCATAAAGAGAATTTTTAGAGACCCAATATGTTCTATACTCAAAATCTCAATTTCAACTCAAATCAATCTCATAGAAGCATACAAAGAATTGTTAGAGACTCAATATGTTCTATACTCAAATCCCAATCTCAACTCAAATCAATCTCATAGAAGCATAAAGAGAATTTTTAAAGACTCAATATATTCTATACTCAAATCCCAATCTCAACTCAAATCAATATCATAGAAGCATAAAGAGAATTGTTAGAGACTCAATATGTTCTATTCTCAAATCTCAATCTCAAATCAAATCAGAATATAGAATAGTTTGTTTCATGGAACTTGAACAATCACTTCACACATCCACTTGACTAGGCTCAATCAACTCTACTCAACCAATCACCTCAAGGATCAACCCTTTCTCACAAACCCTAGTCCAAGCATATATCAACCAAATCAAAATATTTCCAACAATGCTCAACAACAAATCTCACATAACAATGATACAAATGTTCTTTTCTAACTCAAGTTCAAGTTCTTTGCACAACCAATGGGCTTCAACAACAATGCTTATAAAACAAGGTTTAATCACAACACTCAAACCAAAAAACCTTGAAGCATTAACTCAACCACTTTCGAAAAGGAAACCACAATCAATCCTTTTCACTCCAATGATATTTCAGAAATCAATCACCCACATAATTCAATGAATAATATTGCCCATACCTTTTTGATGCCTTATGAGTTGTCCACTAAATCTGCCAACCTCAACACTTTTATTTTTCAACTCTCAACAAGGGTTAGAGTAATAACACAACAAAATATCCAAATAACACCTTATTACGCCTACTTTATTTTAACATCCACCAAAGTTCTTTTATACAAGAAATAAATCCTCAAGAGAATGAATCAAACTTACTTTTAGAAATACCTTGAAAAAACCTGAAATATCTTCTTACACACACCTTATTTCTCCTTCTAAGCAAGTTAATTAAATAGCTCTTGAAAAATGATTTCCAATGATATATAATATGCTACCCTTCCAAAATTAAAAGCAATAGTAATTTCAGAATTTTCTAAAACAAACCATAACCCTTATTTCTCCTCAAAGCTATTCTCACAAATATTAAAATAAAAATTAACTTGCCTTTTGCCTCTCAGCGGGATTCGATCCCCTGTCGCTGCCCATGCACCACTCTAACCATGACACCACTAACCATGTGAGCCAACCGCTCACATGAAATGGTGAGCGCAACCACAATACCTTACTTGCTCCAATCGTGCCCCAAAAGACACGTGTGCCAAAAGGTGCGCTCCCCTTTCCACTTCGCAAAAACCAGTGTCGACGGGATTCAAACTTTGGATCTCCTTGCGCTCAACAACTTGACTGCCTCCTTCTTACCTCTAGGCCACAAGTGCCTACGGTGTATGGAAAGGGTCCTCCCTTCCTTCTATATCTCACTCTCTTTGCACATTTTGATTGCACTGAAATACTTTTGCTCTTTCTTCAAACGAAACACACAATTGCCTAATGATTATTGCCAAATGAACTTTGGCAATGATATTTATAGATATTGCCTTGAATTCTCATATGTCCGCCCTCAATCGAATTTCATGACGTCGATGGAAATTTCCAATTTGGAAATTTAAATTTTAAAATATTAAAATTTAAACTTAAACTTCAAAGTTGAATAACTTTGTCACCGGGACTCCTTTTTCGATGAAACGAAAATACAACTTGGGTTTTAAGAAAAACCCATTTCAAATCTATCGTCCATGGTTTTAAATAAAACATTTTTCTAAGCTTCCCTTAAAGCTCCTTGTGGAACACAAACATAGTGCTTACTTACATAGATCCTTTTGACATCAATGACAACTTTTAGCTAAGGGACTCAAAATGTCCAAAAATCTCCCCCTTTGTCATTTATGGCAACTCATATCCTTTTACTAAAATTTAACCTTCTTTTTTGCTCTCCCTGGGACTTTGCTCCCCCTGGCTCAATGCTCTCTCACATATCAAATCTCTCCCCAATACACAAATCTCTTCCCATTTGACATCAATGGCAAAGGGTCACCTTTGGGGCTCGAGGCTAAGAATGAACCTCTTAGCTTAGCCCCTCCCCCACCTCCACATGAGGTGGTTAATTATGGGGTGGGAGTATTTCTACTCCCCGAAAGCACTGTTCTTTGCCTTTATCTTTCTCTCTTCTTTTTTGAATCCTCTAACTGTTTCTTTCCAAGTTATCATCCATGTTCTTGTCATTACTTATGTTCCTATTTTTGTTCTTGTTCTCATCCATGTTCCTATTCCTATTTTGGTTCTCATCCTTGTTCTTGTTCACATTCCTATTCCTGTTCATGTTCATGTTCTTGTTCATGCCTGTTTCTGGAATATTTTCTCTACACCATCTTGCTATGTGACCATCATTATTGCACTTATAACACTTAATGTTATTATTCCTTGGATGTGCAAGTGTATTAGGATTTCTCCTAGTGATGCCATATCCTCTTCTATCATGAATCCTGCAATTCATTGCCTTGTGACCAAACTCATTGCATGAGCAGCAATACCCTTGGAAAAACTGTCATTTTCCATATTCTTGTCTTTTATGTGTCCTGCATTGTGAAGCCATGTGCCCAAACTTGTGATATGAAAATAATCTTCCATTGAAGCCTCCTTGTCTTGACCTCGTTGGTCTCTTGTTCTGATTGTTGTTCCATTTGTTCCTTACTTGTGCATTGTTCCTTTCCTTGTTGAACATTCTATTGTCCAACTTATCCTTAGAGGTCTCACTATCTCTTTTACTTACTTCTTTTGACTCTTATTCTTTTCTAGTGTTTGAGCTTGATTCTCCTTTTTTTGCCTCTTGTTTCCCTTGTTCTTATTTAGAACTAAGTCCTATTTTGATGACTCGATGACCTTTGTGCATTGATAGTCCTTTCCAATTTCTTTGAATTTTCCTCAAACTTGTGTAGCTTAACCTTATAACCTTATACTTCCATCCTTAGTGAAACTATCTCATGCTCTAATCTTTCACACTCTAGATCTTTTGTTTTTAATTTTTTGATCATATCTTCTTCAATTTTTCTTGCCTCTTCAACCTTGATTTTGAAGTTAGTGAGTTCCTGTAGAAACCTTACCTTTTTTTTCTCATCTTATTGAGCTTGTTCCCTTAATCCTGAGTTCTCCCTTTTTAGTTCTTTAAGAGTAATCACAAGCCTTTCACATTATATCTCTTTTGAATTTGACTGTTTAATCATACCTTCTTCAACTCTTCTTGCTTTTTCAACCTTATCTCTCAAGTCAGAGATATCCTATAGAATCTTTATCTTACATTTATCATCTTCTTGTATTTGAGCCTTCAATTCTAAATTCTCTCTTTTCAATTCAATAATATCCTTAAGAGTAGCTTCCCATTTTTCTTTTTTTGAATCTTCCTCTTCTTATTTCTTCTATTGTCCAAAGTAGAGTTTCTTCTTCATACATGCTTTTACTATCCTTATTATCTTTTCTTGAACCAATCTCTAGGATTTCATTTCTGAGGATATCATCTTCATCTTCACTATTACTAAACCCATTACAATACCATGCATCATGGCCAAGTTGACCACAAACAAAACATTCTTGTGGACAATAAGCTGCATGGTGATTTGTGTTCCCACATCTAGTACAAAAATTTATCAGTCTGGATATTTCTCTATTACTTGATTCATCTATTGAATCTATTTCCATGTATCCTCCCAACACAACAATACTAAAATCATCTTCATTTTCTTTCAAGACCATAGGTGTTCTTTTCTTCTTGTGCCCCCTGCTTCTCCCCTCCCCCTTCTCTCCCCTTTGTGTTCCCGTGGGGTCTCCCCTCGCCCCCCCCCCCCCGCCCCCCCCCCCCCCACCCCCCCCCCCCCCCCCCCCCCCCCCCCCCCCCCCCACCCTCCCCCCCCCCCCCCCCCCCCCCCCCCCCACCCCCCCCCCCCCCCCCCCCCCCCCCCCCCCCCCCGCGCCCCCCCCCCCCCCCCCCCCCCCCCCCCTCCCCCCCCCCCCCCCCCCCCCCACCCCCCCCCCCCCCCCCCCCCCCCCCCCCCCCCCCCCCCCCCCCCCCCCCCCCCCCCCCCCCCCCCCCCCCCCCCCCCCCCCCCCCCCCCCCCCCCCCCCCCCCACCCCCCCCCCCCCCCCCCCCCCCCCCCCCCCCCCCCCCCTTCCCCCCTCTCCCCCCCCCCCCCCGCCCCCCCCCCCCCGCCCCCCCCCCCCCCTCCCCCCCCTCCTCTCTAGGACTTGCTCAAATCTGCATAGCAAGCTTTCACAAAAGCTTACACAAAATCAGTCCACAAGCCTTCTCAAAGACTTACCTCAAATCAGCTCAACAACAAACTTGTCCAATCTCATAGAAGCATAAAGAGAATTGTTAGAGACTCAATATATTCTATACTTAATGCTCAATCAATATCTCAACTCAATATCATAGAAGCATAAAGAGAATTGTTAGAGACTCAATATGTTCTATACTCAAATCCCAATCTCAATCATCTCAACTCAATCTCATAGAAGCATAAAGAGAATTGTTAGAGACTCAATATGTTCTATACTCAAATCCCAATCTCAACTCAAATCAATCTCATAGAAGCATAAAGAGAATTGTTAGAGACTCAATATGTTCTATACTCAAATCCCAATCTCAACTCAAATCAATCTCATAGAAGCATAAAGAGAATTTTTAGAGACTCAATATGTTCTATTCTCAAATCTCAATCTCAACTCAAATCAGAATAAAGAATAGTTTGTTTCTTGGAACTTGAACAACCACTTGCATCCACTTGACTAGGCTCAATCAACTCAACTCAACCATTCACCACAAGGAACAACTCTTTCTTACAAACCCTAGTCCAAGCATGTATCAATCAACTCAAAATATTCCCAACAATGCTCAACAACAAATCTCACATAACAATGATACTCATGTTCTTTTCTAACTCAAGTTCAAGTTCTTTGCACAACCAATGGCTTCAACAACAATGCTTATAAAACAAGGTTTAATCACAACACTCAAGCCAAAAAACCTTGAAGCATTAACTCAACCACTTTCGAAAAGGAAACCACAATCAATCCTTTTCACTCCAATGATATTTCAGAAATCAACCACCCAAATAAAATCAATGGAGAATATTGCTCATACCTTTTTGATGCCTTATTTGTTGTCCACAAAATCTGTCTCACTCAACACACTTTCTTTTTCAACTCTCAACAAGGGTTAGAGTAATAACACAACAAAAATATCCAAGTAACACCTTATTACTCCTACTTTATTTTAACATCCACCAAAGTTCTTTTATGCAAGAAATAAACCCTCAATAGAATGGATCAAACTTACTTTTGGAAACTCCTTGACAAAACCTGAAATATCTTCTTACACAACCCTTATTTCTCCTTCTAAGCAAGTTAATTAAATAGCTCTTGAAAAATTCTTTCCAACGATATATAATATGCTACCCTTCCAAAATTAAAAGGAATAGTAATTTCAGAATTTTCTAAAACAACTCATAAGCCTTATTTCTCCTCAAAGCTTTTCTTACAAATATTAAAATAAAAATTTAACTTGCCTTTTTCTTCTCAGCGGGATTCGATCCCCTGTCGTTGTCCAAGCACCACTCTAACCATGGTGCCACTAACCACGTGAGCCAACCGCTCACATGAAATGGTGAGCGCATCCACTATGCTTTCCTTCCTCCAAACGTGCCCCAGAAGACACGTGCGCCAAAAGGTGTACTTCCTTTCCACTTCGCAAAAACCAGCGTCGATGGGATTCGAACTTCGGATCTCCTGGCGCTCAACAACTTGACTACCTCCTTCTTGCCGCTAGGCCACAAGCGCCTACGGTGTATGGGAAGGGTCCTCCCTTCCTTCTATTTCTCCCTTTCTTCGCAGGTTTCGATTGCGCTAAAATATCTTTTCTCTTTGTTCGAACGAAACTCACACACATTCGAATTATTGCCAAATGAATTTTTGGCAATGGTATTTATACATATTGCCTTGAATTTTCATACGTCGGCCCTTAATCGAATTTGATGACGTCGGTGGGAATTTCCACTTTGGAAATTTAAATTTTAATTTTAAAATATTAAAATTTAAAACTTAAACTTCAAAGTTGAATAACTTTGTCACCGGGACTCCTTTTTCGATGAAACGAAAAGCCAACCTAGGTTTTAAGAAAAACCCATTTCAAATATGCCATCCATGGTTTTAAATAAAACCTTTTTCTAAGCTTCCCTTGAAGCTCCTTTTTGGAACCAAATGCCATGCATCCCTTCTTGAACCTTTGATCAAAAACCTTTGCTTCTACACAAACATAGTGCTTACTTACATAGATCCTTTTGACATCAATGACAACTTTTAGCTTAGGGACTCAAAATGTCCAACAATCTCCCCCTTTGTCATTGATGGCAACCCATATCCTTTTACTGAAATCTGACCTTCTTTTCTACTCCCCTAGGACTTTGCTCCCCCTGGCTCAATGCTCTCTCAAATATCAAATCTCTCCCCATATCAAAAACTCTCCCTAATATACACAAATCTCTCCCCCTTTGACATCAATGGCAAAGGGTCACCTTTGGGGCTCGGGGCTAAGAATGAGCCTCTTAGCTTAGCCCCTCCCCCACCTCCACATGAGGTGGTTAATTCTGGGGTGGGAGTATTTCTACTCCTCGAAAGCACTACTATTTACCTTTATCTTTCTCTCTTCCTTTATGAGTTTTCTGAATCCTCTCACTATTTCTTTCCAAGATATCATCCCCATGTTCTTGTCATCACTTATGTTCCTATTCTTGTTCTCATCCATGTTCCTATTCCTGTTCATGTTCATGTTCATATTTATGTTCCTGTTCATACCTATTTTTGGAATATTTTCTCTACACCATCTTGCTATGTGACCATCATTATTGCACTTATAACACTTAATGTTATTATTCCTTGGAAGTGCAACTGTCTTAGGACTTCTCCTAGTAAAGCCATATCCTCTTCTGTCATGAACCCTGCAATTCATTGCCTTGTGACCAAACCCATTGCATGAGTAGCAATACCCATGAAAATGTTGTCCATTTCCATATTCCTGTCTTCCATGTGTTCTGCACTGTGAAGCCATGTGTCCAAACTTGTGACAAGAGAAGCATTTTCCATTGAAGAAACCTTGCCTAGACCCCATTGGTCTCTTAGTATCTTCTACCTATTTCTTGTTCCATCTGTTCCTTACTTGTGCATTGTTCCTTTCCTTGTTGAAATTTCTATTGTCCAACTTAGTCTCACTCTCTCTTTTACTTACTTCTTTTGACACTTCTTCTTTTCTAGTGTTTGAGCTTGATTCTCCTTTTTTTGCCTCCTGTTTCCTTTGTCCTTCTTTAGAACTAAGTCCTATTTTGATGACTGATGACTTTTGTGCATTGATAATTCTGTCCAAAGTCTTTGGATTCTCCTCAAACTTGTGCAACTTGTCCTTAGAGCCTTTTACTTCCATCCTTAGTGAAACTATCTCATGCTCTAATTTTTCACACTCTAGATCTTTTGTCTTTAATTTTTTGGTCATACCTTCTTCAATTTTTCTTGCTTCTTCAACCTTGATTTTGAAGTGGGTGAGTTCTTGTAGAAACTTTTCCTTTGCTTTCTCATCTTCTTGAGCTTGAACCCTTAATCCTGAGTTCTCCATTTTTAATTCTTCAAGAGTAATCATAAGCCTTTCACATTCTATCTCTTTTACCTTTGACTGTTCAATCATACCTTCTTCAACTCTTCTTGCTTTTTCAACCTTATCTCTCAAGTCAAAGATATCCTGTAGAAGCTTTGTCTTACATTTCTCATCTTCTTGTATTTGAGCCTTCAATTCTAAATTCTCCTTTTTCAATTCACCAAGTTCCTTAAGAGTGGCTTCCTCCTTTTCTTTTTCTGAATCTTCCTCTTCTTCAATTTCTTCTATTGTCCAAAGTGGAGTTTCTTCTTGATACCTGCTTTGACTATTCATGTTACCTTTTTTTGACTCATTCTTTAGAACTTCAAATCTGAGAGAATCATCTTCATCTTCACTACTATCAAACCCATTGCAATAACTTGCATCATGACCGAGTTGACCACAAACAAAACATTCTTGTGGACAATAAGTTGCATGGTGACCTGTGTTCCCACATCTAGTACAAAACTTTATCAGTCTAGATATTTCTCCATTACTTGATTCATCTCTTGAATCTATTTCCATTTTTCCTCCCAACACAACAATATTAAACTCATCTTCCTTTTCTTTCATGACCATAGGTGTTCTTTTCTTCTTGTGTCTCATGCTTCTACTCTTGCCTTTCTTTGCCATTTGTGTTCTTGTAGGATCTTCCTTCAAGTTATTAAACTTCTTTCGAAGGAACCGGCTCTGATACCAATTGAAGAACACAAGCTTATATTGAGAGGGGGGTGAACAATATAAGACCACTTTTTACTTTTCTTTCCCAAATAGTATTAATCAATATAATCAATGGCAATATCAATAGCAATAACCAAAGCAATGCACCAATCATCACACACAATAGAGACACCACAATTTACATGGTTCACCCAATGCGGGCTACTCCACGGAGAAAATATTTTACTAAAACTTTCTCAATCAATCTCTTGGGAATCCTTCCCAATTACAATGTTTATGGACCTCTATCCAAAGGAGATGTTGATCCCCTAATCTCAAGTTCATGGATCTCTTCCATAGGAGAACTCTTTCCCCTTCTGCTCTGGCTAGTGATCTTCTAGAAGACTTTGTCTCTCTGCTGCACTGACTAGTGGATCTCTCTCCACTTGAAGACTCCTCACTCAGATCTATCTTCAATTGTCCTAGCTGTTGGATCTCTATCCACTAAGACTCTATCCTCTATACTCTATCACCTCCAAATCTTTATCAATAGGTTCACTCAGAACCTCTTCAAATATTCTCAATAGGCTCACTCAGAACCTGCTCAAATCTGCTCAATAGGCTCACTCAGAACCTGCTCAAATATGCTCAATAAGCTCACTCAAACTTCTCCAAATATGCTCAATAGGTCTCACTAAACCTCTCAATATTCTCACTCAAACCTCTCAAATCTGCTCAACAAGCTCACTCAGAACTTTCCAAATCTCTCAACAAGCTCACTCAGAACTTGTCCAAATCTGCTCAATAAGTCCTCTCTAGGACTTGCTCAAATCTACATAGCAAGCTTTCACAAAAGCTTACTCAAAATCAGTCCACAAGCCTTCTCAAAGACTTACCTCAAATCAACTCAACAAAATCTCAACTCAATCTCAAACAAAATTTTAAACTCAATATTCTATACTCAAATCCCAATCTCAACTTCAATCTCATAGAATCATAAAGAGAATTGTTAGAGACTCAATATGTTCTATACTCAAATCCCAATCTCAACTCAATATCTCAACTCAATCTCATAGAAGCATAAAGAGAATTGTTAGAGACTCAATATGTTCTATACTTAATCCCCAATCTCAACTCAAATCAATCTCATAGAAGCATAAAGAGAATTGTTAGAGACTCAATATGTTCTATACTCAAATCCTAATCTCAACTCAAATCAATCTCATAGAAGCATAAAGAGAATTGTTAGAGACTCAATATGTTCTATTCTCAAATCTCAATCTCAACTCAAATCAGAATAAAGAATAGTTTGTTTCTTGGAACTTGAACAACCACTTGCATCCACTTGACTAGGCTCAATCAACTCAACTCAACCATTCACCACAAGGAACAACTCTTTCTTACAAACCCTAGTCCAAGCATGTATCAATCAACTCAAAATGTTCCCAACAATGCTCAACAACAAATCTCACATAACAATGATACTCATGTTCTTTTCTAACTCAAGTTCAAGTTCTTTGCACAACCAATGGCTTCAACAACAATGCTTATAAAACAAGGTTTAATCACAACACTCAAGCCAGAAAACCTTGAAGCATTAACTCAACCACTTTTGAAAAGGAAACCACAATCAATCCTTTTCACTCCAATGATATTTCAGAAATCAACCACCCAAATAAAATCAATGGAGAATATTGCTCATACCTTTTTGATGCCTTATTTGTTGTCCACAAAATCTGTCTCACTCAACACACTTTCTTTTTCAACTCTCAACAAGGGTTAGAGTAATAACACAATAAAAATATCCAAGTAACACCTTATTACTCCTACTTTATTTTAACATCCACCAAAGTTCTTTTATGCAAGAAATAAACCCTCAATAGAATGGATCAAACTTACTTTTGGAAACTCCTTGACAAAACCTGAAATATCTTCTTACACAACCCTTATTTCTCCTTCTAAGCAAGTTAATTAAATAGCTCTTGAAAAATGCTTTCCAACGATATATAATATGCTACCCTTCCAAAATTAAAAGGAATAGTAATTTCAGAATTTTCTAAAACAACTCATAAGCCTTATTTCTCCTCAAAGCTTTTCTTACAAATATTAAAATAAAAATTTAACTTGCCTTTTTCTTCTCAGCGGGATTCGATCCCCTGTCACTGTCCAAGCACCACTCTAACCATGGTGCCACTAACCACGTGAGCCAACCGCTCACATGAAATGGTGAGCGCAGCCACTATGCTTTCCTTCCTCCAAACGTGCCCCAGAAGACACATGCGCCAAAAGGTGTACTTCCTTTCCACTTCGCAAAAACCAGCGTCGATGGGATTCGAACTTCGGATCTCCTGGCGCTCAACAACTTGACTGCCTCCTTCTTGCCGCTAGGCCACAAGCGCCTACGGTGTATGGGAAGGGTCCTCCCTTCCTTCTATTTCTCCCTTTCTTCGTAGGTTTCGATTGCGCTAAAATATCTTTTCTCTTTGTTCGAACGAAACTCACACACATTCGAATTATTGCCAAATGAATTTTTGGCAATGGTATTTATACATATTGCCTTGAATTTTCATACGTCGGCCCTTAATCGAATTTGATGATGTCGGCGAGAATTTCCACTTTGGAAATTTAAATTTTAATTTTAAAATATTAAAATTTAAAACTTAAACTTCAAAGTTGAATAACTTTGTCACCGGGACTCCTTTTTCGATGAAACAAAAAGCCAACCTGGGTTTTAAGAAAAACCCATTTCAAATATTCCATCCATGGTTTTAAATAAAAACCTTTTGCTAAGCTTCCCTTGAAGCTCCTTTTTGGAACCAAATGCCATGCATCCCTTCTTGAACCTTTGATCAAAAACCTTTGCTTCTGCTCTTGGACACAAACATAGTGCTTACTTACATAGATCCTTTTGACATCAATGACAACTTTTAGCTTAGGGACTCAAAATGTCCAACACATTTGGTGGGTCCCGCTGTGAAATTCGATTTACATCCTGAAGTGATTTTTGAAGATCCTATGAATCTAGATATGTAGGCTTCTCCTCCTACTATTGATTGTGGATATCACAAATCTAAGCGCTTACGCTACAAAGAGGGAGTATCTGTTAATTACCCCCTCCCCCTACCCTCCAGATTCTGATGTTCTTCCTCGAGTGAGCATTAGGGATAAATCCATGGAGGATTTCTATGCTCCGAAGGCCTTTTGGAAGCTCAAACATTCTATTTTCTAATATTTAAAGCTTATTGATGTTAATCAAAGAAATATTTGGTGTTCATTGAAATTGATGTTGGATATGTCTAAGAATATCTCACATTTAGCTGCTTCTGTTGCTCAGGGTATGGAGAAGTTGGTGTGTAACTATCTTAGTTCCCCCTTCTTTGGTGCCTTGTGCACTTGTTGTTAGCAATTTTTTTTATCTGCCTCATTTTTGTCTGGTGAGGTTTTATTCTATTTTTTGCTCTTGTGGCCTTTTCTATAGTGGTTGTGGGACCCCGATAAAACCCTCTCCATTTTAATATTACCAAAAAAAAATTAAGCTTTATGGAATTGAAACTTTTGGCTCATGGCACCTTACTCTTCAATTTCTAACCATTATTTTCTTTAAATCTATTTAACATCAATTATAATAGTTTTTTTTTATTTGGTTATTGTGAGAAACCTCTATGACCGACGCATAGGGTTGAGAAATCTCCTCCCAACCATGATCTCTCATAAATCCGAGAGTTATACTTATCAATAGAGATTTTAACACAAAGCCACCACACACCCACCCCTCACACACTCACCCACGCCCACGTCATTGTTTGAACCTTGGATTAGTTATAATAGTTTTATTAGTATGAGAATTAAATTTTAAAAAATAAGTTCTTACCATTATCATTTACAATTTTTTAAATTAAATGTGTTTTTGTTATTAAAAATAATAATATAATTATTTTAATAAATATTATTCCATTTGATTGAAGACAATAAAACAAAATTTTATATTAAAGTAAAATATTGTATTTTTTTTATTTGTGGAAAACATCCCAAAAGGGATGCCACTTTCGGGTAAGAACCAAGGAGGCAGGGGTATCCATTCCACCAAAAATACCCAAGACTCGGACCTGGCCTACCACCTTTGACATACTCAAGGAGCAAAAAAACACACAAAACCAATTTAAAAATAAGTAAATAAAAAAATAATAATAAAATAAAATAAAATAAATGCTCCTTGAGTGTGTCAAAAACAAAAACACAACCAAACACACATAATAATATAAAAGAAATCACAACACGGACCACATAGAAAAACACAAGAACCACATAACAAAACATAAACAAGACAAAAACAACAGAACACTACAAAGACAACAAAAAACAAAACATGAAAAATAAACACAACCAAAACCTAAAAAAATAAAAATATAAAATAAAAATAAAAAACAACCAACAACATACAATAAACAAAAAAAAACATAGAAAACACTCACACATAAAAACATGAATTAACAAAAACAAAGAGAAACCCAAGAACAAGAACGAAAAAACACAAGAATAATAACAAAAAACATTAAAAAAAAAAAAACACAAAACAACAAAAACACAAGAACAACAAAAAACAACACAAAGAACACAAAAACAAAACAAAACAAAAGAACCCACCCACCTTAAAAAACTAAAAAAAAAAAAAAAAAAATTGAACATAACAATGACCTATCTAGACCAGAAGACTATTAAGGCAAGAATCAACAGAGGAAACAAAAGAAAGAATAGAATGAGCTAGAGAACTAAAAAAAACTGAATGAACCAAAGCGAAGCAAAAAAAAAAAGCAAGAAGAAACTATGTACCTTCAGAACTGGAGCCATTCAAAGAAATGATAGAAAGAAGAGCTTCCCTAATTTGAGAAGCCCACCATCTAGGAGGGTGGCTATAACAAGTAAGATCACATTTTTCCAAATCCCAATTAGCTAAAGCATCAGCACTCTTGTTTTGATCTCTGACCACATGATTGTAATCAACTTTCAAAAATCCCATCTGGATTGATTGAATCTTCTCAATAATTCTTTTTATTCTCCAATCCACCTTATGATTCTTAGAAGGAGTCTTCAAGAGATTAATCATAAGTTGAGAGTCAGACACAACTAACACATTTTCCCATCCAACCTTAGTAGCCTCCTGAAGGCCTCTGAGGATACCATACCCCTCAACAAGGTTATTGGAAAGAATACCCAAATTCTTAGTAAAAGTAAAAACCAGGGAGCCATTTGAAAGTCTACCAATTCCTCCCACACTGGATTTTCCAGGGTTCCCTCTAGAGGCTCCATCAATATTGACTTTTCCAAAATCCTTAGGAGGAGGTTACCAATTTCTTGTCCTATCCATCTTACTAATACTCACATTCCCTTTAAGTTGGTTGCCTTTAGAAGATTTAATATTCAATATTTGCATCACTTGATCCCATATTTGGTGGGAGTTTTGGGGGTGATTAAGGAGTTGATGGACTGATTCAACTAAGTTGGCTATGGTATTTTGCCAAATATAGTGAATATCCTTCCTATATTGATTAAAAATTTGGTTGTTCCTTTCATTCCAAATATTCCAAAGAAGAATGGTAGAACCCATCCAAACTAACTGCCTAATAAAATGATCAACACCCTCTTGATTAAGCCAATCCCTCCAAAGCTGAGCAATTTCCTCTTGATTAAACCTCTATGACTGACACACAGGGCTGAGCAGTCTCCTCCCAACCATGACCCCTCATAAAGCCGAGAGCTATACTTACCAATAGAGATTTTAACACAATGCCACCACACACCCACCCCCTCACACACTCACCCACGCCCACGCCGTTGTTTGAACCTTGGATCAATTATAATAGTTTTATTAGTATGAGAATTAAATTTTAAAAAAATAAGTTCTTACCATTATCATTTAAATTTTTTTAAATTAATTGTTTTTTTGTTATTAAAAAATAATAATATAATTATTTTAATAAATATTATTCCATTTGATTGAAGACAATAAAAAAAAATTATATTAAAGTAAAATATTGTATTTAAATACATGTTATAATTAATATGGTAATATTATGTTTAGCAACATCAAATATGATTAGATATAAAGTTTAATATTTTTAATAATTTTTAAATGAAAACCATCAATCAAATTAATTGAATTTATATTACTTAAATAAATTATAATCAATATTATAATTTATTTAAGAGGGAGTCGGGAGGCCTATTCCAAATTTCTTACTCCCTGCCCTGCTTATTTGATGGTGATCTTGGGCAGATTCCCTGTCTAGATTTCTTGGAGGTGATCCTAGGCAGATTTCCTCCTTTTCCATCTCTCTTTTTTGGTGTTGGTTGGGTTGGTATGCATGGTCTTCTATGATGCAAATTAGTAGCAGCCCTTTGGTGGTCTATCATCGATGCACGAGATGGTATAATAGGCTTTGTATCCATGTTTTTGGGTGGTATTTGGGGAGAGATTAGACACTTTCTTGTCATGGAGGAGAGTATTTTTGGATAGCCTCATGGTTTGGCAATGACAAAAAGGGTTGTGCAGCCCTAAGCAGTCTGTTCAAGAGGTGTTTTGATGAACCTCTTTCTTCATGGTTGTTGGTGGTCTTGGAAGGGGGACCAGGGGCTTTCTCGTTGCCTACAGAGAAGGGGTTTCAAAGATTACCTTTCGATATGACAACCTTGGTCCTTTTCCCATTTTGTGAGGAAGCCATAGTGAGCCTTTCTCTACAGTTTTTTTATCTAGTCAGGGGAGATACCTCATGCTTTCACGATGGTTGTAGTTGAGGGGTTTTAGTATTGGCTTCTTGGGCTTGCTCTTGGGAGGTTGGTGATATATGCATCCTCTAAAAAGAAACTTGCTCCTTTGAAATTTGTTCTCTATAGATTTATAAGGTCTTGAGGGGGACTTGGTGCTTCCACACAGCTATAGAGGGGGGTTCTGGGTTTTGTTTCCTAGCTAAATATTTGGAGAGGTGCCAACTGGTGCTGGTTCTTGTGGTCTGCATATTCTTAAGACATTCTCTACAACCAACTATTTTGGTAGCTTCTCTAGTTCAGCTTGCTGGTGAAGGTTTCCCTAGGTAGGAAACCTCTTTTCAAATTCTAGTATTCTTGGTAAAGGTTTCCCTAGGTGGGGAACCTCTTTCTAAGTTTTGATCTACAAGCAAAGGCTTCCCTACATGGGAAACCTCTATTATTCTCAACTACTAGCAAAGGTTTCCCTGGGTAGGAAACCTCTTTTTATTTCTTAATCTGTAGGCAAAGGTTTCCCTAGGAAGGAAACCTATTTTCAATTTTTAGGGTAGCTTTGTTGTTTGCTAGTTTTCCTAGTTTAGGTGGAAAACCATTTTTAAATTTTAGGTCTCCTTTGTAGTTGTTCCTAGGGAGGTTGCCTCCTTTTTTTGGTTGTTATTTGTTCATCTCTTGAAGACAGTCTCTTTTGTTGTAATCCTTTTGTAAAAGGTTCAAGTATCCTTTCAGAACCCTCTCTTAACCGATTAAAAAAATTTATAATCAATTTGGAAATATTAAATTATAGATTCATGATAGTTATGAACCATTATATGGCCTTTTTTAGGATATGTGAGAAATATTCTATTATTTGTTATATAGTTATTTTCTACATTAATTAAGAAATAATGTATAAAATAGGAAAATAATTTTAAATTAAAATAAATTCGATCACAAGAAACCCTCATAAGGAGACTTTCTTTAGTCTTGAGTAAGATAAAAATATAATAAAAGACTAATAATAGACGGGCAAGACATGTACCTCCCCTCCTTGAAGTATTTTACCCATGACATAAACAACATGGGATTAGTTTGCATTTGCATGCTTTGGAAACACATCAAAATGCTTCTTTGTCTTTGACAATTACTCTAATTATATACAAAATTCAAAATATAAACCCTAGCATGGTATTTCTTCACTTTCCTTCTCTTAACATTGTTATCTTTACAAAAATAAAAATAAAAAGCTAAACCTTTTTAAATATTCCTCCAAATTGCCCTTCACTTTCTCTATTGATTAAGAGAAGAATATGAATGAGTTAGATTATGCTTATTCATGTGACAAAGGAAGTTTTAACATACATTCATGTAAATCAAAATCAAGATGTGAAAATAATATAGTAAGATTTTTAAATGCTTTGTTATAAATCAAGATGTGAAAATAATATAGTAAGATGTGAAAATCAAGATGTGAAAAGTATGATAATAAAAGTCATAAATGCTTTGTTATATATAAATATTTTGAAATAAGAATATTTTTATTGTTGTTTACTTGCTTAGTTCAATTTTTTAATATTATCAATTTTAAATTATATTATCTATTACTATAATTTGTGTGGCATAATAAAAAACAACAAATTGTTCTAGTCTTTAATTTAATTTTTCTTTATTCTTTCTTTAAAAATTTATTCTTCTTCAATTATTCTTTTATTCAATTACTTTATTTATTCAATTAAATTTTCAATATTCAATTTCTTTCTTCCCTCAATATTTCATTCTTTTTATTCTTCTTCAATATTCAATCTTCATTTTTATTCATCCTTCTTCAATTTATTTTCTTTCAAATAATTCTTCTCTTCAATTTCAATTTTCAAAATTTCTCATTTTTTCTCGATTTTCCTTTAATTAATTTCTTTCTCAATAATTATATGCAACTAGTAATATTTTTATTATTTAATTGATTACCTTATTATAACTACATTCAATCATTCTTCTTCAAATTTTAATCATTCACTCTTCAATAATCAAAATTTTCTTCACTTTAATAAACTATCTCCCCTTCAATAAAATATCTTTCTTCAATTATTAAAAATAATCACCAATATGCTATTCATTTAAATATTTTACCAAAAAAAAATAAAAAAAGGTTAAATTATCATATTTATAAACCCTAGATCACATTCACTCCTGATGATGCTTTTTATTCCATGTTCTTATTGCTCCTTCATTTTCAAACTTGTTATATTTTTTATGCAATTTTGGTAATCCTTGAGAATTTCTTTTGCTCAATATATTAGGCATTTGTAACTACTCCAACCAATTAACTTATTACATATTTTCTACATTACCAAGTCTATAATTATATGTATTTTTAGGTATACATTTTAGGCATGCAAATTGTTTTCTCCACCTTGTTGCTCTTGGTACTATTTTTTCTAGGTTTCTAGACCATCTCTCTGTTTCTTGAATGGACTTTAATTTTTCCTTCAAAAATTTATTTCTAACAAACCAACGGATTACACATAATCTCAATCAATTCATATGAGATATTTTTCTTCTCATAATGATCTCACTCAACTTCATAGCTATCTAGCTTCTATGTTCCAACATAACTCTCTCAATCACTAGATACTCTTCAACAAAAACTCTCTTGGTGCAATTTACTTCTTGGCTTCAATACTGCAGTCAAGGTTCCTCCCACAACCATATCTTAGTGGCTTCAAAAGACTTAAAATATTCCTTAGCTATGGATATACTTCAATGTTACTCTTCACCATTCTCTTTCATCAAACACTCCTTTTCTCTCTATCCTAAATGTCTAACAGGTTTGCTTTTAACCCTTAATATCACAAAATATCACATACCCCAATATAAATAAGACACATTATTAAAGGTAAAAATATCAATAATCAAGATCATAATTATATATATGATCAATCAATTATTTATGTAGGACAATATAATAATGAAATAACATTCACTTATAATATCAAATATGAATGTAAATATGGTCAAAATCATTCATGTACATGCATGAAGAAAATTTACAATATGAATTACTCAAAAATATGTATAAAAGCTTTATTATCAATGCTTGATGTTTTTCTCTTGATCATGTTAAATTGTATGAAACTTTATTTCCATAATATAGATATAGTAATGTGATTCTTCATATACTTTATTATTTCTATTCATATGACAACTCCAATGATATTTGGTTTATCATCTTGCCACTTGTATACTAGACTCTCCACTCTCTTCTTACATGCATAATGACTCTATGACACTTGCACACTTCTCCATGAATCATACTCTTCTACATGCACTCCTAATACAAGATACTTGTACACATCCTCATATTACATATTTGTATACTTACATACATGATACTTGTGCACATTATCTCAATACAAAATTGCACTCTTACTTACATGACACTTGTGTATTTCCTACATATTGTACTCTCACATGATACTTGTGTATTTTCTTCACATTGACACTTACATAAAAGGAAAAATATAAAAAAATCATCTAAAATGAAGACTGACCTCTTATATATTTAAATTTGTACCATAAAGGTACCATGGGGGTACATTTGCATGTACCAAATAATGTAATATTATTCAACATAACAAATGTGGCTCTAATACCATTGTTAGAAAATCACTACTATTATCATACTTTTATCAATATTTTAGGATCAAACAATATCTCAAAAACATATATGCACAATAAAAAAAATGAACATAAAACTCATTGAATATTATTGAAAATATATCTACTTTAAGCAATGCATAAATGTAATGCTTATTCAATGCTTTGTTATAATGCTTTATCTTCAATATATACATACATACATAATACTCTTCATATTATCTAGAATATTAACCTTTACACTTACATAAAATCTTCATCTCCTCGTACTCTTCATATTTCTCAATACATAATAATAAATCTCACATATTTGCATAAAGATAAAATATTTCATGATTGCACATAACTCATAAATTCTCACTTATGAACATAATAATTCCCTTACATAATTCACACTTACTAACATGAAACTTTACCCACATAAATCCATACTTATTTACATGACACATAACTTACACTTAATAAGATGATACCTACTATAGACTCAAATATTAAACACAACCTAATAAAAATTATTTATATTGTCTTTCCATTAATGTTGCAAGGTACCAAATAATGTAATACCTTCAAAATTTTCCTCCCTAAAAATTCTTTGAATGTGCCATGGAAGTTTTCTTCATAGTCATAAATTTATGCAAGGTATTTTCACTCTTGATACTTATTATCTCAACCTTGAAAGTTTTCTCTTTCAAATAGAGTGCACTTTGGCTATATTTATATCAAAGCTAGAGGAGCATCAGAAGGAGAATTCTTTATTCCTTATACTTGCTTTCATACCACATGTTATATCTTAGTGCTTTGAATATTTTACATTATGGTAGTGAAGGGTTTCTAAGTACATAGGATGCCTAATTTAGGCATAGAAAACATCCAAACAAAACAAAAACTAAGTTGCAACTACCTTGTCCTATATTACATGCATGTACCTTCCGAGAGGTGTTTATACCAATTGAATACTCACATGGTCTATGATGTGATATCATAATATTTAGAAAATACTTTTATTGATGACCAAATAAATATTTTTTACATGCATATTATCTTGCCTCATCTAATATGATCAACTAGATATCTATTTATGAAAAAATTCTACATGCAAGATTAGCTAATTTTGGAATAGTTTTTATTTTTAATTATTTTATTTTATTTTTTGTTGATATGGATTGTAACATCCCTACAATGTTTCTTTATCATACACCCTAGGTAAAATAATTCGTGAGCTTCAGCTCATGCACCACAAGTCATTACATCCAATGACCAACCATTATGAATAATATTATATGGACTCATCCATGTAGCATTGCCTATAATTTTGTCCATCCACTTGACCAAATACTCCATGTATTGTACCATATATTTGTTTGCCTAGTCAAGATTCAATGACTCACTCAATATCATCCCTTTCCTTTTCTAGTAATTTTTGTCTTCATTATGAAAATGAGAAATATAAAATAATAATAGTATCACTTGGTTGTCCTTCATGGTAAGGATAAAGTTGGCAGCATTGATGATAGTTGAGATATCAATACCATCCCATGATCCTATCTAATGGGCATTGAATGGAATTTGTTTTTACTATCCGTTATGGACCTACATTTTTCCACTTCAACTTACCATAATTTTTCTTTAGAAATTATTCCTTCCCCAAACAATAAATGACTTCATCCCTAACCTAAAATTTTACTTACATTTCAAATCAACATGTTTGTAGTTAGTGGCGTTCTTCACTAACTCTTCATGCACTTGCTTATGCACTTATTCCATAAATTTATACAAGGGGGAATAAAATAGTTGATTTTAAAGTTATAGGAGTTGAATATTATTTTATACTTGTCATAACATTACTATGGAGATACAAGGGATTCAACTCAATCTAAGAAATAAATCACTAAAATATTATGCTTCAAGACTTCTTATGCCAATATATTGTAAATATATAAACTTTATAATCCCCCTTGGATTATACCCATACATAATATGGAAGTGTTTCTACATGTACTTCTATTGATTAAATTGTAGATTTTTTTTTGTGCTATGACTAGATACTAACTTTTTAGTTTATAACCTATAAAACACTTTAGAATGTTTTTAAGACTTCTATTCATAGCTTTTAATAATAATTAGTTTTTGGATGGGGGGATGAGCTAAATTGCAACTTGATGTTTAGTTTATTCCATGAATTCCTCTAAAACATTCCAATAAATTGTGCCTCTATTAGATATTATGCTCCTTGGTAACCCATGTAAGCAAAACACTTACCTAAACAACAAAATTTCCACATTTGTAGGATAATTAGTATTTTTGTTTTTTTTTTGAATTTACATGGTGGAATCGGTAGCCGACATGAATCCGGGCAGGCTATCCAGCTTTTTATGGCCGCCATAGTATTCTGTGATATCCACCCCAAAATCTGCCGCACAAATCTTCGCGTATTCCGCCCCTATAACTACCATGCCCCAATCATTTTAAACCTTTTTACGCCACTAAAAGCACCAGGAAAGGGATAAGCATCAGTCTGATGAGGCCCAAGATTTGAACCTTGGACCTCCGCCCCACTTATGGGGTTGATAATTAGTATTTTTACATTTAACAAAATAATATTTTTTAATAAAACTATCAACCATCATAAAAATGGAATCATTTTCCTTTTGTGTCTTAGGGAATACTAAGATAAAGTCCATGTTCGTATGCTCACAAGAACCTCTTTAGAATGGGTATTGATTTATAACCTCTTTAGAATGGGTATTGATTTATATAAACCACTATTCCAAATTCTCATTTTTACAAGTTGGCATATTATATAAAGATCTAAAAATATCTTTACTTTTTATACCATATTGGGCTAATAATTTCTCTCATTTAGTTATGTAAAAGTCATTTCAATGCCAAAATGCCCCATCAAGCCATAACTATGCATCTCCATGATGATGTTATCTCCCCATGGATCCTTAAGACACACATAATGTTTGTCCTCTAAACAATAAATATCCTATATAAAGTATTCATCATTGGGTTCTATCTGACATAATTAGATTCTTACATGTGATCAATGCTTTTCTAAAAGCTACATACTCTTGATACAACTCTTACAAATTCTCAAAATCAACTACTTCTAGTGGTATATCACTCAATAAAAGAAATATTCTACTAATGCATCTACTATGTTATTAGTATTTCCACTTCTATGCTTGATTAAAAATAAATAAGTTTTAAAAGACTCTATCTCACTCATATAGAATGAATTCAACATATCTTGATTGTTGACATACAACAATACTTGATGATTGATGTATAATATGAACTCCTTGGGAAATAAATAGTGTCTCTACTTTTTGAGATCTTGTACTATGTCATACAAATATTGGTCATATATTGAGTGTTCTCTCCTAGCATCATTGAGTTTCTCACTAAAACATGCTATAAATCATCACCATTGACTTAAAAAAACTCCTATTACATTCCCATTGCATCACAATCAACTTGAAACATTTGGCTGAAATATAATAGTTCTAATACTAATTACTTTATAATATTGATTTTTAGTACCTCAAAGATTCTTTGAGTTATTGTTGTCCATATAAAATCCTTCATATATCGCATTATGGTTTTTTGATTGTTGCATAATCCCACTAAAATTTTGATTGAACCTCCTACAAGAACTTTCTAAATGATGGTAACTTATCATATTGTAATTGCATTTGGAGTAGACCACTCTCTTATGTATTTTACCTTGTATGGACCCATCTTCAAATTCATTATAAAATGTCATAAAACCCAAATACAAATTACATTTTTTAAATTGAATAGTTACTTCTCTTATTTCAACTTCTCTAGTAATTTTCTCAAGTGAAATATATGTCCCTCAATTTTTTTAGTAAATATAAAAATATTATAAAGGTATATAAAAATAAACATACCTAAGAATGATTTAAAAATCTCATTCATGAGTTACACCAAGTTTCGTTGTGTATTGGTAATCCCAAAAGGCATTACAAACCACTCATACAACCCAATCTTGTCTTGATAATATTTTTCCATTCATCACCTAATCATATTATAATTTTTTGATATTCACTATTCAAATCTATCTTGAATAAGTACTTGGATACTTTTAGATAATCAATGAGATCATCCATGCGAGACAATGAAAATTGATATGTGAAAGTAATATTTTTCATTGAGTTTACATAGGTTTTTATGAGGGGTCTTTGTCCCCTAATACTAAGGGGGATTTAAAACTTGGGTCTCCCAAAGAGAGGCCAAAGACCTTACCGTTGTAGTAAGATTACAACTATTTATTTCAAAATAATATTATTAATGGATTGAGAATCAATTTACATCCTTCATTAATTGATTTTCGTGGGGGGTAGTAATGTTGATATAGCACAAGGACACAAGCTCTCTCTAATTAGTCATTTTTAAAACAAACCTTTCACTTGTTCATTTACCTTCTCATTCTCCATGTAGTACAACCTATATGTTATCTTATTAGGAAGACTTGATCCTACTATCAAATATATATGGTGACTAATATTCCTCATTGATAATAAACATTTTAGAATATCAATGTAAATGATCTCCTTATGCTCTTCACTTAGCTTACTCACATATTTTGGTATTCCAATTACCTTCTGTATTATCCCTACCTTCATTGATTTTAGATTTGATGGCATAACATCCTTTTAATGTCTTTGTTATCCTCAAGAATCCTTTGCTTGTCACTAAAAGAATTTTCTTTTGATACTATTAAGAGAAAATAGGGTTTTGAAAGGGACCCCACAATATTTTACAAAAAACCTACCTAAAAGGCAACCAAAAGAGAAAACCACATAAAACAACCCATAGAGACAAAGAGGCACAAACAAACACACCAAGAAAGAACAAATACGAGATCGAACAAGAGAGAACCGAGGGAGTTCTACAATATCATATTGATATCATGGGCTATAGTTCCAGACATCTATGCAACCTCCTCAGAATAGTCTAATGCTATTTTCATAGAGCTCCAAACAACACGCTACTTGATTTCAATCAATTTTAGGCTGTGCAAAATTGCACTCTTCCTCGTAGAGACCTTCCCTAGAGTATAAACATCAGACATCATTTTGTACTTATGGAAAACCCTAGGAATAATCTCCACATAAATAGGGTGGTATAAGGGGGAAGACTCATCCACCTCCCACTTTTTGTCGAGCAGACAAAGCGATTTTTGAGTACCACTACCTTTTTGCTTGTCACTAAAATAATTTTGATACATTTGATTTGTTTATATTTTTCTCCTTCAAGGGACTCATCGTGTATTTATTTTCACTCTTATGAATTGTTAGAGCATTTGATCTTTCACCAAGAATGACCTTACTATCAAATATCCTTGGTCTACCCAACAAGACATGACAAATTCCTATGGTATTACATGATACCAAATTTAATCCTTATAAGACCCAAACAAAAATTTAATTAGGCATTTATTATTCACTACTAAATCTCACATACCAAGAATTTATCAAACATACAGCTTGGAGACATGAAATGAACTAGGAATACTAATCTCTAATAAAAAATGGTACTTGCGATTTAGTCGATCTACCACTTGGAAGAAATGTAGTTCAAAACAAATGGGTATACAAAAACAAGTATAAATTATATGGTACCCTTGACAAACAATATTAGTGGCTAAAGGATTCACACAAAAGCAAGACATTGACTACATTGAGGTATTTGCACCTACCACAAAATGGCCCACAATCAGGACTCTTGTAGCCTTAGCTACACAACAAGGTTGGAAGATTCATCAATTAGATGTATAGTTTTATTTCTTGAATGGCAAATTAAAAGAAAAATATACATGGCATAGCCAAAATATTTTGATATTATAGGACATGCGCACAAGGTATGCAAAATCAAAAAGTCTTTATATGGATTGAAGCAAGCCCCTTAGACTTAGTTCAACAAGCTATCATATTGGATGAAGCAACTTGAATTTAAAGTGTGTGATTACCAAGATATTTATGTAATATTGTTCATCAAGCATAAAAAATACGAAGTCACATACCTCATAGTCTTTGTTGATGACATATTTATAATAGGTAACAATGAACATATCATCAACACAGTGAACTATAAAGGGTGAATTTTGAATAGTTCAGACATCAGATAGGCTTGAGAGCCTCCATATCCCCTTGATAATATAGATGCAACAGGACTAGCAAGGCTAATACTTATTCATAAAACCACCTTCATGTGGAAAAAAGTATTGGTCGGTCTGTGCTCTATCCCATTCATGAAAACCCCTTGTGGGTGCAAAAGGATAAGGGTTGTACTAATTTTATAAATTTAGAACCTATGAAAACTCAAAAGGGCATGGGGGATGACCAAATGATATATGGAGACCTAGTATATTGGAGCCACATTTCATGGATAATTGGCTAATTGACTACACAAAGAGCCACTTAAGTCACTCATCTACTGAAATAAAGTGACCTTCTACCATTAAGGGGGTGATTGAAGACATGTTAATGATACAAGGTCATGTTTATTAGTTAGGTTTCTAATTTATTGTTATGAGGATTTAATAAGATATCATTAGAATAGGTTATTTTAATGTGTAATGTCATTTCAATTTCATTTGAATTTCATGTAATATTGATTTGGAAACCCTAACCCTAATCTCATTTTTCTCAATATATAATTCCATAACACAAAGGAAGAGATGTGATTTTTCATTCTCTCCATTATCAAAAATCTTCTCCTCATTTTTTCTTGTTTCATGTGGTTGAGCTTGGGCACATAGCATTGATCCTTTCTACACCAACATGTCATCCTTTTATTTAGTTATGCCTATTCATATATATCATATTATCTAGGAAAAGAAAAAATTTAAAAGAGTATATATACAACATTAAGGTATCCATAGGTATTAAAGCACACATTTGTGGATAAAGATAAAAATAGATATTTAACCACACATTTTTCCATAAGCATAACATTGTACCAATAAAAAATATTCCTCTGTGGAGTTCTTTATACTCTATAACAACATGAATAAATATTTTGCTATTTCCTATGGATAGTGTTTTTGTTTCCATGTAATAATAATTAGATACCTTTGTTTGTATTGAATTATGATATTATAAATTATGACCCATAAAGTTTATTTGTCTTTGTTTTCATAACTTCAATTCATTTTTTGTTCTCGTTGTTTACTAACCATTCTATTTTATATTCACACTTTCCCTTCAATACTCTTATCTCAATGTTTTACTTTCCTTGTGCTGAGTTAATTCTATATGATAAATCTACAAATTTTATTATGGTTGAGGAATAGTTTTACAATTCCTATTTCATGAATCCTAATTTAATGGACATTCATATTGTAATAAATGGATAGTATTATCAATGCTCTATTTGAATATCATGCATTTTCACTCTTCTTACCTCACTCAATTTGTGATGGTCCAATGCTACCCTCACTAATCCCTAGATCGATACGACTACATGAGTGTATTGAATTATGAATCAAGCAAAATATGTAGCCCTTATCTAAACATTTAAATAAACTAAATATTTAATTTTTATTTCCCCATTTATATTTATCCAATTTTAAAACTCAAATTCAAGAAAAACATCATCCAAAATCATAATAGTTCGAAGATCAACAATAAACTCTATTGTATTATTAAGAAAAATGGTTAACATTATCTGTTTAATTTATTCTATAGAATAAAATTATATATAATAATATTTATTTAGATTTCCTATTGTAAAATTACTCCATTTCTCACCTATATTGAATATGGTTATAGTGTCTATGTCTAAGTTTAAAATTGATACAATTTATATCTAAGAAAAAAAATTGGATATAGTGTTCAAAAAATATTCTAGTTTTGAAAACAAATTGATACAATTTATATCCTAGTTTGGAAAACCAAAAGCAAAAAGAGGTGCAAATTTTAAAATTATATTCTCTAGACTATAGGCTAATAGTACTTATAGATTTTTGAAAGGTTTGTTAGTGTAGCTAGTAGGGTCATTATTTTCATAATATGATAATCATATGCTAGGTCTAATAAAAAATTTGCAGTTGAGAAATAAGTTTAATTGATTAACAAGTATTTTCATAATATCTTTCTTTATTTTTTTTAAGCGAAAAACCCCTTGCGGGGCCGCCTTGGTCTAAGAGACCACGAAAAGAGGGTTCTACACTATCAAAGTCACCCGAGGGTCACACCCAGCCCTGCCCGCACCAACATTATCAATTGGATTTTGGGTACCCAATTCAGCTTTTTGGTAGGGTGGAGATTCGAACCTGGGACATCCCTTGGAGGATTGCCCTCTCCTCTCCAACTCACCTGCAACACTTGGGTCATAATATCATAATCATATGCTAGGTATAATAAAAAATTTAGAGTTGAGAAATGAGTTTAGTTGATTAACAAGATTCCTTACCTTCATGTGCTTATCATTATTCTTGTTGTTCTTATTGTAAGAATTGATTTTAACAAAATAATATAAATAGTGATCTACTCATTATGTGGTAAAAAGGATTATTATAAATGAAATTGAAAGTATCGTAGAAATAATGTAACCCAATATTTAACTACTTCAGTTGTTTGCGTGTCTTCAACATTGAAAATTAATGTACATCTTAGGGTTTTTTAAACATTGACATATAATTTAGAAACCTCATGTTTGATATCTATAAGAATTGAGAGTATATATATATTCTAAAGATATATCAGACAGTAGCATTGGTTACTGCCACTATTTTGATTGATAGACCATAAACCATAATGGAAATTAGTAAAAGAAACATTTTTCATAGAAGGTGGTGTTAGAAATGAAAAATAATGTTAAGTATACCTATAAGCACATGTTTAAATAAACACATAAAAAATTGCATTTAAAAGCGGTGTTTAAAATAATGTTTAAAAAGTACCTTGCTTTATTATTTTAATCTAAATCAACAAGATTTAATTTTAGCTTCTATTCTTTAAAATTTTTCTTTGATTTCCTTCTTTATTTAAAATTCTTGTCTAGTTTTCAACTTTTCATAACAATCATATACAAAAGGTGGCTTTATTCTTAAGCCATCTAAGGGCTTAAAATGAGTATAACTACAAAATTTAGACCTTATTTTTATGTCTCATATCTATGGTTGCCCAGTTAATCATTGTACCTTCTATAAAGTTAACTCCATGTTAATATCTATGGGTAAAAAAGGGTTATGAATGAATTGTAGTTGCTTTGATTAGCATGCCCTTTCAATTTTTTTGAAAATTTATGAAAAATTATTTCTAAAGGTCCCATAGAAAATTTAAAAAAAAATTATCTCATGTTTTACTTTTTAACCTTTTGAGTTTAAATGATTCATAATTTATATTTAAAAAATATTTATACAGTTTTTAGTAACTATTAAAATTGTTTTAGGTTTAATCAACATTTTTGAATCAATAAATTGGTTGAAATTTAATGGATTTAGAAAGGTTTACTTACACAAATACAATCATTACTCCTCCTTACTTGTTCTCTTTTATACTATAAGCACCTTAAATCCTGAAAAGGCTAGTTTTTTTTTTGGAAAATATCCCAGAAGGGATGCCACTTTTGGGTAAGACCCAAGGAGGCAGGGGTATCTCTTTTGCCAAAATTCCCAGGGCTCGCACATGGCCTACCACCTTTGACACATGCAAGAAGCATACCTAAAACAACAAAACAAGAACATACAAACACAAACACACAAAAGCTAAAACAAAAAAACATACTCCTTGAGTGTGTCGACAAGAAAAAGCACAACCAAATACATGCAAAAAAAAACATGAACTACACAGAACAAACACACAAACAACATAGAAAACATAATAAAAAATACACAATAAAATAAAATAAAATAAAATGAAAAGACACAAAAAAACAACACCAAAACATAAAACACAGAAAAAACCACAAACACAACATAACAAAATACTACAAAAAAAAGAGAAACAAATACACCACAAACAAAGAACCACTAAACAAAAACACAGAAAAAACCACAAAAAACAACCAAACAAAACAAATCCAAAACAAAAAAAATAAAATAAATCGAAAACACCACAAAAGAAATCAAGAAAAATAAATACAACAAAAACTAAGACAAAGGAGCTAAAGACAAATCAAACAAAAAATGGTAACACTAAAAATAAACCAAAGCTTAACAAATTATCAAAAATATTAGAAATTGCTTAGTAAAATAGCCAAAGCTTCCAACATTACCATAAAGAGACTAGCTATAATCCTTACGTTTTATGTCATCCTTATAATTTTATTCGTATCTTACTTCATTCTAGTTGGGACTATAGGCTGGTTAGGAGCCACGATACTACTATTGGAACTTGTATGGTCTTTTTGAGGATCCATTTTATTTTTAGTTTAAATATGCCCTTTTGTTTTGCACTTGGGTTGGTTTTCTACATTGTACTTTTTTTCTTTACTGTTATTTCTCAGCAACAAGGCTAGCTCTTTTAGTGATTTTTCATCATGCAATCCTTCATGTTCCCTCTCTTCATCAAACTGTGTTTCCATAATAATTGTTTCTATTTGACTATCCTCATCATCAACTTGCTCATCCATAGAGAGAATTTCAAAGGTGTTATGTGAAATTATTGTTTTCTCTTTTGTTGCTATTTTTTTCTTTGTATTTTTTTGTCTGGGGATTTCAAACAATGTCAAGTACCCATCATATTTCTCTTTCTTAGGGATCTTATATGGATAATGTTTGGCTAGATGGCCATATTCATGATAAATTTTACATCTAAATGGAATATTTTTATAATCTACTACTTGCTCCCATGTTTCTTCCCCATATTGTAAAGTAATCTTCTCTGGAATTGGTTTGTCAAAATCAATCAAAACATAAATCCTTGCATAAATCATATGCTCTAAGTGTTGGGTGCTATCAGAAGTCATCATGTTAACTGCTAAAAAAATTCTAATTATTGTGAATATCTTTGGATGCTAGTAATTTATCTAAAGACCAAATAAACGGATCTAAACAGGGCCAGTTGATGGTATTTCTTTCTCATATTTGAAATTAGTATGCCAGGGCTTCATGAAGAGCCATGCCCTACCAAAAAACCATGGTCTCCCTTGAAAAATCTTATCCCTATCTTCTTCATTGACAAAACAAATAATAAATTAGCCATTAGGGTAAGTAAAAATTTGGAACTTACCTTTAGTGGTCCAATTTTTGGTAGCCTATTGCTTGAAGGTAGGTCAAAATCTCATGAATCGATAAATTAGACCTTTCCTCTCTATCACATCTATTCCTTTTGTGACATCCATTATTTCCAACATCACTATTGGGGATCCATTAGTTGCTTTCATGCAACCCATATCTATTTTCCTTGGATCGATCTTTGGCATCCTCAATGGTTTCTTTAATAATCATTGATTGTGTTCCCATCCTATTTGAGGTGGTCCTCCATGGATTGCTTCTTTAAAATTTATTTTTGGCTCAATGCATAAATCTTTGTTGAAACCCTCCATGTGAAATCAAATAAACCCCACTTTCATCCAAGCAAACAAAACCTAATTTTGTCCAATCAAGATCCTCACACCACGAGATCATATAAACTCCATCCCAAAACTCAAATGGTGGAATAGTGGTGTGCACGTATATAAATATGTAGCTCATGGAATGACATTTTTTTGCAAAGCCTCCCATTATAAGTGGCTATCTATATATATATATATATATGAATTTTTTTTGTTTTTTTTTAATATTGTCTTCTTCACTCTAATGATTTTATTAATGAATAATGAATTTAAAAAATGAATGGGTCTTATTTTTTTAATGGATATTAATTTACATAATAATAACATGTTGGCAAAAAAAAATGCCTTTGAAAAAATCGTTAATTAACATGTTTTTACTTGTTTTTAAAAAGTATTTAAATATGATTAAACATTATTTTATTAATATAATGACTTTTTCATTCAAAAAAATATTTAAGTAGGTTTTCATCTTTCACATTTGCTCAATGCACCATTGATGTATAGATTATTGCTCATCCACATATGACCTCTATTATGAGGAATTCTCTGGCATATTTCTTCCTTAAGCCATGTACAATGTTTATCAAAGAATATTATAATATTGTGAAACAAGCATCAATAAGATTGCATCGACGAAAAGTAAAGATGGAGAATTCGAGCATCAATATTCTACATCCAATAGATTTAAGGAACATAGCTACTAGATCATGGAAGAGTATAATAAAGAGACTATCATCATGATTGAATTGGTTGAAGAATGTTGAAAATATTGACTTCTAATGGTAGTAAATGTGTAAATGATGCTTTGGCAAGTAGTTTAGGCCTTTGCAAGAGGTTATTTTCTAGATAAAATAATAAGCAATTTGCCTCATGGGATGTTCATCGTTAATAGATCTTGATTGATAAGATTGATTATGTCTTACATTTATACAGATGTAGAGCTATTTCCAAATAGGAGGGAGTGAGACCAATAATGCCTATACATTCTGGACAATTTAAGGATACAAGCTTGAAGAAACTTTGTTGCATGAATGATGCCATAACAAACGTTAATAGGGTGAAAGATGCATTTTTGGGATGGCTTACAAATGTTATTTAAGGAAGAATGATTGCCTTCGCAATTGTCAAGGCTCTAAGTTTACTCTTGATCGGAGCATGGAGTAGCCCTGTCACACTTATACTTGAATGAGTGCCTTCAACTCTGCAGCTTTTTCCACATAATGCTGCTTGTCCTCCTCTGTCATAGCCTTCCATCTCTCACCACCTTTTTTTGCTGCCTCAGCAACACCCTTCGACTCTGGATTGGCCTCTTTATAACTCTTTCTGAAATCCTGCATAAACAGCAAAAATGGAGTTTGAGACCTCTTTGGCTGATTTGGATCCTTCACCTTTTTCCCTTTCCTCGCCCTCTTTACATTGGAAGTGAATGCTTCGGCGTCCTTTCTTTTTCGACTCCTAGTAATTTCATCTTCGTTTTCTGTTATTTTTCGACTCCTAGTAATTTGATCTTCCTTCCCTTTGTTAAAGATGAGGCCTCCATTACGTAGAGTACTTCTATAAGATGGTTTATACACTGCAAAAGTTTATGGCTGGTTTCAAAATTTTGGACGGTTTATACACTGCAGAAGTTTATATCTGGTTTCAATTTTTTGGTATGTACGCCGCGAATGCTCTCAATCTTTCACAAATTGCAATCTTCGTCAGGCAGTGTGGACATTGGTAACGATTCACCTCTTTATAATAGCATTGATAAACCGAAAGGAAGTGACGGCATGCTCTTATATTGATACTGTGCCGACACTAACCTATTTTCTAAAATAAAGCAAAACTCTAAAACCGAAATTAAGACTCTACGTAGCTTTAATCCAGACAAAGTTCTAACTAATAATTATAGTTATTGAGATATATATATGTTAAGATATACTCCACCACATATACATATATGTATATGTATATGTATATGTATGTGTGGTGCAGTATATCTTAACATAAGGTCAAATCAAGTTCAATTCATGAAAGCTAATGGCAAACAAATTAATTATAAAATTAAAACATATTTATATTAATTTTTAAATGCATTAATAAGTTTGATAATGTAAGGATAAATATTTTTATGCAATGAAAATTTGGTCATTGTTTATTAACCATGTAAAAAAAAATTAGATCCCACTTGCATGAGAAAAGTTCAAAAATTTAAAACTTTTACTCTAGTCCAAGACCTTTATTTTGTTCAAGATTTCATTTAGCTAAGTTTTAGTCCTTGCTAGTTGTTGTATACAATTGAAGTTCAATTTGATTGTAAGCATTTTTCCTTAAGGTCCATATTGGAATTTTTTTTTTTTTTTGGTAAGTAAGAGAATATTATAATTAACACCGGGTTTTAACTGGTTGACCCAAAACCACTTTACAAAATAGGGTCCACTGACCAACTGGACAAAGGCCAAGCCCTAAAAGTTTAAGCTGACAACAAAAATGGCCAAGACCTACTCTTCCATTAGAATACGACCAAACTAAACTATGGAAGCCTAATATTATGGCCATCGAGAAAAGAAAGACGCAAAAAAGAACTAACAAAGACAAAAACTAATCATGCAAGCACCATGCGGAGTAGCTTGTGCCCATATAAAAATAATAGAATATGGTCAAAAAAAAAAAAAAAAAAAACATCCCATAGAATGGACGGCCAAGAGGCCAAGCGGTCTTCCTTGTAGTCCTCATCTAACTTCTTATCATCGTTCTTGCCATCATATTTAGATTTTGCCTTTGACTCCTTGTGCCCACTGAGGCTACTGGCTATAAAACGAGAAGATTTAAGGAATCACACAAATCAACATTTGCACTGATGAGGCCAGACAGGACTCTTCAAGCTGGTTGATACTTGTTGGAGGCTGATGAAATTGTCATCTTCTCCAAGACTATTATGGTGGGGTGCGGTGCCTCATTGTCAGGGATCTCCAACACTTTGTTATTTCTTGCTAGGGCCTTTTTGCGACATCGAATCCAAACACACCTTGGGAAATACTTGAGGCCAAAGCAGATTTTTCCCATGCATGAATTTGTAGATAAAAAACCTATATCAGTGCCCCACCAGCTGCAAAAAACACTAGTCACATGAACAAAAAAAACAAATATGACAAAATCCATTATAAGGTTCAAATTTTTTTTTTAAAAAAATGCCCCCATTTTCTGTCATTGATCCACTTTGAGCCTTCCAATCTAAAGTTTTTCATTATCTATCACCATTGAGACTGCATGAGGAAGATTTTCAGTCCACGTGATCAAATTTGCTGCTACAATGCCTTCATTTGCCGACCTATCGAGTGCCATGTTTGCTTCCGGAAGGTATGCAAAATTATGGCCTCGGGTCGGTCATGAATTAGAGCCCTTGCTTCATGGATGTAGTCATCAAATCTCCAAGGAGCTCTCTTAGTGTTCTTTAGAAGATTTATAATAATAAGAGAATCACCTTCCACCAACGGTTTCCCTGGATAATTCTCTGCCACCTTGAGGCTCCTCCAAGCCGCCCTTGCTTCGACCACATTGTTAGTTTGAGCTCCAAGATGTTCTGCAAAAGCTACAAGCACCTCACCCTTGTGGTCTCTAAGTAAGCCACCAGCCCGACTTCACTGGGTTGCCCCTAGATGCCCCATCAAAATTTAACTTAATCCACCCTAGGGGGGTGGGGTCCATGTGATCATGGTTCTAGGACAGGCTTGAGGATGATTGAGGCCATCGGTGAGAGGTAAGTTTAATGGCTGGCCTAATGAAGCTTCAAAAGGATTTGGAGGTCTAGATCTTGCGAGGCACTAAACAAGTATTCTCATTAGCATATGCTAAAATTTTTGACGAGACGAGAGGATGAGTGAGAAACCTTATCCAAGAAGGCCCGACGATTCCTTTCCAACCATATACGCCACAAGTAGTGATGAAGGCGGATCTTCCACATATACCTAAGACGCCTATTCAAAAATGGGGAAGGCCCTTTGGACAAATAAGTCAAAAATGGGCTGAGGATGGACCCAATAAATATGAAACACTTATAACAGACCTAACAAGATTGAGACGAGAAAAATTACAATACGAGAAACAAATGATCAATAGACTCCCACTCGGACATACAAAGATAACACCTATTAACAACAATCACACCTCTTTTTATTAAGTTATCCATGGTGAGGATCTTATTTTGGATGGCCGACCATGCAAAAAACCCAACCTTCGGAACAATGCTTTTGGGCCAAACTTCCAAGTGAGGGAAAGTAGGTTCATCATTATCAATAAGCATCGAGATAAGCGGTCTTGACGAGAAAATTCCCCATTATGCAGAAGCTTCCCGGATAAGTGGTCCTCAAGAATGCCGGAAGGGAGTAAAGACTGTTTTAATTCATTCTCCAGTATTATTGATGCCCCTGGTAGATCATTATTCATTATTGGCTTCCATACCCTTCTATTGTTTGACAAAGTAATAAAATCTGCAACTTTGGTACCAAAAACTTCAATTGTCCAAGCTCTAAGGGTTGAAATGATGGGATCTGCAGAGAGGGGATAGTCCTTTAACCATTTGTGGTCCCAAAAATCAATGTTTCTTCCATTTCCCAGTTTCCAACGTAGCCCTTTGCTTAGCAAGTTTTTAGTTTGAAGGATTGATTTCCAAAAAATTGATCCCCTGGGAGGAAAGGAATAACTTAAGAATTCAATTTCTTGCAAATACTTTCTTCTGATTATAGTAATCCATTCTGCATTTGCATTTGTCAAAAGACGCCATGCTTGTTTGGCCGGGAGGGCCATGTTTAAATGTTGTATTCTCCTTAGCCCAATACCTCCAAACTCCCTTGGTTTGCAAACCCTATCCCAGGACACCAAGTGAAAGCGCTTGCTTAGATTCAGAACAGAGTCCATAGGAACCTCTTACGGATCTGTTCAATTTTAGTGTAGACACTTGTAGGAGCTTTAAAAATAGAGAGAAAGTAGACGGGGATGCTTTGAATGGAAAACTTGGTGAGAACGCCTTGCCGACTTGAGATAACAAATTCCCTTTCCATCCAGGCCAGCTTCCTCCGAATTCTTTCAATTACATTAGTCCACATGGAATCGGTAGCTCTGCCTGTAAATAAAGGAAGGCCTAGGTATGTGGATGGAAGAGTAGACACTTAGCATCCAAGAATCCTAGCAATCTTAATCTGCCTCCGAATGGGAGTGTTAAAGAAATAAATTTTACTCTTTGAAAAATTTACCTTTTGCCCCATGACATCCTCATATAGCTCTAGAATATGTTTTATGACCTTAGCCTCAAAAAGCGATGCAAGAGTTAACAACAAAGTATCATCCACAAAGCTGTTCATGTGTAATCGCTTGTGTTTGTGATGATGCTTTAATTCTGAAATAAGACCAATATTACGAGCGACTTTGATTGTCCTCCCAAGGGCTTCAGCCACAATGATAAACAACATGGGAGAGATAGGGTCACCTTGCCTTAGGCCCCTTTTACTTTGAAAGTATCCAGCGGGAGCACCATTAACAAGGAGTGAAAACCAAGGTTTCATAAAACATCCTTCCAAAAGCTTGATCCATTCATGATGAAAACCAAATTTCCGAAGAATGGCGAGAGACAAAACTCCGGTTTATGCGGTCATAAGCCTTGTTCATATCCGGCTTGAGAGCAAAAGCGGGTTTTTTAGTCTGGACTACCGAATGGAGGGCTTCATGAACTGTTATGACCCCATCAAGGATGGACCTTCCGAGGACTGAACTGCCTTGACAAACATCAATAAACATAGGAAGGATCTTCCTCATTCTATTTGCAATTGCCTTGGTCAAAATTTTATAAACAACATTACAAAGGCTAATAGGTCTAAAATCCATCATAGATCTAGGAGTAGGAATCTTTGGGATTAAAGCAATAAAAGTGGAGTTAAAACTTCTTGGAATATGCTTTGTGGACTGAAATTCCTTGATAGTAGCACATACATCAAAACCTACAATATCCCAAAAAGCATGAAAAAAACGAGGTGAAAACCCGTCTGGACCTGGAGATTTATCAGGGTTCATTGAGAAGAGGGCCTCTTTGATTTCTTCATCCGTGAAAGGCTTAATTAACTTCCCATTCAAGTCATCAAAAATTAAATGAGGAATATGGTAAAGCATTGATTACGAAGCTAAGGCGGAACTGAAATGTTCTTCTCCTAAAAGATTATGAAAATAGGAAACTGCTTCATTTATGATTTCATTAGGACTAGAAAGGAGTGATCCATCATCTCTAACAAGTTCTTTAATTCTATTGTGGCTTCTGTTCCTTAAGGTAGATGCATGAAAAAATCTTGTATTGGCATCACCTTCTTTTAGCCAAGTAGCTCTAGACTTTTTCCGCCAAAAAGTCTCCTCGTGAGCTAGAACATTATGGTACTCGAGCAAGGGATTTCTTTTCATCTGCTTGTAGGGAAGGGTCTGGCAATCCCTCTTCAAGTTTTTCTCAATGGTTGATAACCTTTCGAGAGATGGCTTTCTTGTTTTCAAAAATATTTCCAAAAATTTCCTTATTCAAGATCCTTAGATTTTCTTTCACCACTTTAAGTTTACGTGCTAATCCGAATGAAGGCCACCACGACAAGAATCTTGCCACCAGTGAGAAATTCTGTCTTTGAGATCAGGGTGGTGCATCCACATAGATTCAAACCTAAAAGGCCTTTTGAATTTTGGAGTCTCTTCAATTTCAAGTAAAATCGGGTTGTGGTCAGACCCAATGCGAGGCAAGGACAACAGATTTGCATCCCCAAAAGATTGTATTGCTTCCTGTGACAAAAAAAACCTATCAAGCTTTTCCATTATAAGTTGATTTCCAAACCTCCTATTGCTCCAAGTAAATTTAGCATTTTTTAATTTGACATCCAATAAATTGTTGTTGTTGATGAAATCTTGAAAGTCCTCCATACTTCTTGCTGTGGAATTCCTACTCCCCCTTTTTTATCAGAGGGGTAAAGAGGGGTATTAAAGTCCCCCGCCACTATCCATGGGATATCCTGAAAAGCTTCCTTGAAATGATCGAGTAAATTCCATATATCGGCTCTCCCAGGATATAGAATTAGGGGCGTACACATTTGTTAATATCCAAGAAAGGTCATTAACCTTATCCTTAAAAATAATGCTCATTACCCTTTCCCCCAATTGAATAACCTTGCCTTCCACCTTCCCTGGATTCCAGATACAAAGAAGACCACCTGAGGTTCCATTGGCTTTGCAAAAAATTGCTTCTCCATTTTTCCAGATATTGAGGGCAATTTTTCTAGACAAAACTTCATCGACTTTAGTTTCTTGCAAAATAAGAATAGTGGGATCAAAATCTCTTCTTAAATATTTGACTAACCGTTGTTTAGGAAGGCCATTGAGCCCCCTTACATTCCAGGATATGATCTTCATTTGGAACTTTTAAAGTTTTTTCCTCTTCCCCTGCCTTGGACTTGAGGGGGCTTAAGAATTTTGTTTTCTTCAAAGGGAAGATTTCCAGTTGATGGAAGCAGAGTAGTCTGAATTCCATTAGCTATCTCATCTTGGACCTCTTCTTTCCATTGCTGGGCATTTGACTTTCTTCCCTTTTTTTCTCACCTCCACAGTCAATCATGGGGGATTTCATTGAGCTTCTAGTCTGTTTCGGGCTAAATTTGGTTTGGGTGACCTGTTGGATAACAGTACTGGAAACCCCTTCTCTGGATTGGGACAAAGACAAAGGTGAAAAATGTCGCTTGGAAGGGCTGATTAACTATGAAAGCACTTTTTCTCTTTCTCGGACAGAAAAGGACTCATCATTAGGGCATTCTTTATGGCCAACGGGAGGAGGATTGGAAGGTCCAGATTTGGTTGGGGAGTCAAGGTAAGCAGGGAGACCAAGAATTATATCCTCAACATTAGACCCTTCATTCTGATTTTCCTCTGTAATTATTTGGTTTTCAGCCAAAATGTTAAATTTATTTAGATTCTCGAAAGGAGAGCATACCTTTTGTTGGTCAGTTTGTGATGTAGCAATTTGCTTGTCCTTACCATTGTCCATGTGAAGCTCGAGCCTCATTCTCCATTTGTCCCAAACCGAGAGGCCTTTGCCTTTTCAACATTTGGATCTTTAACCACTGTACATTCCTGTGTATTTGCCATTATTTATGAAAGACTGCCGCTTGGAATCATTATTCCTAGGAAGGGTTTCCTTGGCTTCTCAAAAAAGAGCATTGTCCTTTGAGATGGCCTTGAATATTACAGTCAGAGCAAAATGCTGGTCTATTTTCATATTCGATGACCTGTAATCTTGTTATATTTCCATATTCTAACTCCACATGAGTAGGAAGCTCAGATTCTAGGTTTGCATTTACACAAATCCTAGCATGCGTCATTCTGGTGCGTGCAAGGGTTGGATTATCAATGGCCACCAATTCCCCTATGGTCTTGGCAATACCCTGAAGAAAATACTCATGCCACCAATGAAACGGGAGATTTGGGAGACGGACCCAAATGGGGGCAAAGTTTATGCTCTGCTTTTACGGGTCAAAATCCTCGGCCCATCTCCTAAGAAAAAGACTTCTTCGGCCCAAGAACCAAGGTCCTCCTGTTAGAATACGACTAGCATCTTCACTATTGTTAAGGCGTACCGCAAAAACCCCCTTGATAATGCAATAATCTCCATGTGTCCAGAAGTCTTCCACTTCAAGGATGCCCATCGTCGAATCGTTTCAATATCCGGCCTGCCCCCTATGAATTTGCCTACCAGAGAAAAATTTTCCATCGATATAAAGTCTGCCATTACGCTTTCAGGCACGGATACCTTACGCCCATTGGGAGTGAGAGGTGGTAAAGAATGTAAGGAAACCCTATTGCCACCTTTAAGGGCACTGTGCAAAAGACTTATTGCCCTCGGAATTCTTGATGTGGGCCTTCTTATCAAAAATAATATCGGGGGGTTCGTGTCCCTCTAATTTTTTAAAACCCTCGGTGTCCTTGTCACTGTCCACCTGCTCTTCCTCGGTTGCTTCAGAACCTTGCTTGTTCCCTCCTTGAGCCTCCACAGCTTCCAGGGGTTTGGAAACCCTGTTTCCCACCTCCAACAGAATGAAAAACATGTTTGCAAAAATTGCACCTGCCTCTGCTCCCGCTTTGCTCCATTCCTGCCTCCGCTCCTGCCTGCTCCTCCGGATGATTAATCCCATATTGGAATTGATCATCCTTAGTTCAAAGCATTGACAACCACAATACATTCACTTTTCATTCTGTTTGACCTCTTCTTGGTATTATATTCACAAAGCATTGACTTGGAACTAGTTGTTAGAATTAAAGAGTTCACCTTAATGGGTAAAATTTGGTCAACATAAAAAAATTTGTAAAACATAATAAAACAAATATGAGCTTAAATCATAAGAAGATTTAAATATTTTTTAGAAAACCTACCAGCTTATTTCTATGTTAGAGTATAACCAAAAATTAACTAGTTAATTTTCTTGTATTCTACAACACATTTATTTGGCCATATTTCGAGATTGAAAGGATGCTTGACCATTCCAAGTCTCCTACAACTTACATACTTCTCAAGGAAGATTTCAAATTTAGCTAGCAACAATAAACTTATAGGTTTCAATGAATAATACTCCATGACAACCATTTACTAGTTATAGAAGAACCTAGTTTCTAATTTGAGCACTCAATGCTTTCCAAGAGGATTGGGAAAAAATTGCATTCCATCTATCATTGAATCCCATGGAAACTAAAATATGTAGCATCTAACTAGTTTTTTTACCCAGGGATCACATATTTACATTTCATCTACCCACCCATAATCATTGAATTTATTATGGGCTAGAATGGTAAACAATTTCACTTGTAGTTCCTCAAAGAAAATCTTTCATAGAAATAGCACAATATTCTTAAAGCAAAAAAGAAAACTAGATTGTCTTATTAAATTCAATGAGGACTTCCATGATATTGAACATATATCACAAACATGAATGAATCTATGAATTCCTTTCTTAAAGAAATGTTTTCCTTTCAAAGGAAGGTAAAATGCCAAAGAATAACCATGCATTAAAAAAGGCAATTCCTTTCAAAGGAGGGTATAATGCCAAAGGATAACCATGCATTAAATACTGAAAGGATGCTTGACCATTCCAAGTCTCCTACAACTAACATACTTATCAAGGAAATTTTCATATTTAGCTAGCAACAATCAAATTTATAGGTTTCAATGAATAATACATCATGATGATAATTTACTAGTTATAGAAGAATGTAGATTCTAAATTTGAGCACTCAATGCTTTCCATGAGGACTGGGAGAAAATTGCATTCCATCTATCATTGAGTCTCATGGAAACTACAATAGGTTGAATAAAGCATCTAACTAGTGTATTTTGATAAGTGTCATTAATATTTTCACTTTAATTTATTTGTCAAAATTAGGGTGATGTCCTAAGGTTGTATGTGATAGAGGCATTTGGAATTAAAACTTAGATATTAGGGCTCTAGACTGTTCTCATAACAATGTGAATCACAATATATTTTTCAAATAAAAAACTATACTAAGTTGGACACTCTGTTTTAAAATAATTTCTATCTAATTACAGAATTAAACCAACAAAAACTAAAAGGATTTTATGCTAATTATGACTAAAATGAAAGAGAAGAAATATAGGAATTAAATGTTGTAATTGAAACTAATTTAACAAAATGAAAAGTGCAAGAATTAACTAAAATTAAAATGCTAAAATGAAACAGGACAAAACTGAATCGAAAATAGGAGGAAAACATAATTTAACTACATAAATTGACTGAGAAGAAGGGGAAGAATGAGAAGGAAGAATAGCATGCTTTGTAGTGAAATAGAAGAATTTAATTTTACAAAAAGAAAACATAAATTGACATGAATAAAAACTATAGTAAATAAGCTTAATACTATGCTATTGAAAATGAAATACATAAAAGTAATGATTAGGAAATCTATAACTACTCCTAGCAGATCTTCCACTCTACCAGAGAGTGGGACCTTTCTTTGAGGTTTAGTAGAAGGTAAAAAGGTTCAACAAGAAAAAAATTAGCCTACAAAGTCAACAATTCATGCAAGAAATTTTAAACAATCAAATTTGAGATAGGTTACTACACTTTATTGAATTCTTCAAAAGTTCGTACAAATTATTACTTTTTTTACTCTTCCTTATTGCCACTAAATTTTACCCAATGAACATACATCATTATTTATAATTTTATTTCTAACTTAATTGCCTATGAACATGGGTTAAATCAAGAAATAATCTATCCTACATTAATTTCATAGTCCTATTGTCAAATATAGCCAATCATATTTAGGACAACAAATAAAATTGGATGAGTCTCCTTGCTTTCATATCTCCATTCATTGTTGATTGCTTTGAAATAAATTTAGGACAAATCCATTTTGGATCTGAAACCTCTAGCTCATCATTTTTAGCCTACAATTTCCTATAATTTTATTCTATTTTTAGTACAGGTTGACTTTAGTGGTCCAAAACATATGGTGGTTTGTTTAGTTTATATGAAATCTCTATTTGATAGCTAATTTATTGAGATCAAAGTCAAGTATATGACTCCCCTTCCTTGCCCATGCATTGAGAGGGTTTTTTGACCACTTTTTTTGATGTGCTATCTCTATTTACCACAAACCTATAGTTTTTTGCCCATATGATCTAAAGCATTTCTTGTAGTTTTTGATATACAAACCTATAGTGGTTCAACGTCTATATAAAATGCATAGTCTGCTGCCAGATAATTACAACAACACAAGAAATTGGTCGAGGACAGTCTCAACACATCAACTCAATATATTTTTAGATATATAACATGATCGATAAATTATGATAAATTTATTCTATATTTATTCTATGCCTTTTCAAGCTAATATTATGCAATTTAATCTAAAATAATGCACAAAAAATTATCTAAATAGTAATTAAACATCTTCTGCAATTTACTACATCAGTATTGATATTAACACAAAAAATAATCAATATGCTTGGTAATTACTATCATATTTAGATAATAGTAAGAAAAATTATTTGAAATGTCCTTGAAATATTAAAATATTTTATGGTCTCATCACTCCTCCCTACGTATTATAATTCATATAATCATGTAGCATTATTTTTGTCCATGGCAACATTCAAATATATCTCCCTGTATAAACTATCCCAAAACTTGTTGGCTGATGAATGGTAATCTTTGTTTCTCTATATCTCCTCTAACCAAATTTGGATTTGTTAATCTTACTGTGTGTTAGTGTTAAAATAATATAAAATAGGGGTGATTATGGTGGGTGGCCAAAAATGTAGACCTATCCACTCATATCTCAATGTTATAATATCTTCAATCAATATTGTTACTCTTCTATAGGACCATACCAGATTGGTAGGTGAGATGGGTTCTCTTTTCCTCAGGGATATGGATAGTTCATCCCACCTCTGTCTACACACCAATCTTGCTCTATCAAATTCTTCCCTACAAAAAAATTAGAAGTTGGTTATGCTTTCCTAGATATGCCTAAGATACATTTATTTAACTTTTGGATTTCCCATTAAAATAAAATATTGGGTAGCTAAGGTCTTTGGATTAGGTTGATCATACCTCAACAAAAGTCTAGGCCCTGCATCCCTAACCTTGTATTGCCATATGATGAGGATGAACAAACACAAACAACAAATGCCAGACTTGTTGAGGTTGAACAAACATGAAAAAAACCATCCAAGGAGTCAAATCACAATAGAAAATAATTATTTTAATAATGTCAGCCAAAGGGGCAAAAATTACAATGCCAGATCGTACAATCTTGGAGTCCCAAATGAAGCCCTCTTTTCAGATCCAAAATCCCTTTTTAAATCTTATTCCCCCCCCCTTTTACATGATTTTTAAGTTTCCCGCCCATGCAAAAAAAAAAAAAATTTAACTTTCCCGCCCATGCAAAATTTTAATTTCTACTTTCCCACCCAACTGGTGGTTGACAAACACAAAGGCAAAACACTTATTAAAAATTTTTTTTTTTGTTGATGCAAGATTGCTCTACTGCCACTGGATGCTCCTGCATCAAACACCCAGGGTAAGTTTGAGAAGTGACCTCACTTCTTTGCTATTGGAGGAAAACCAAGGTGGTCAACCTCGGACTTGGACAGCCAAGTCGAATCTTCTATAGGCCTTCCCTTCCATTTCACTAGATATTCTTCATACTGCCTATTTCTTGTACTTCTATCGATGCGGGTATCCAAGATTTCCTCTATCTCTTCTGTCATTGGAGCCGATGTCGGAACACTCCACAACTCTGCAACTGGTTCCTTAGAACTGTCACCTTCATGATACTCTACCAAATCAAAAATATTGAACACAGGTGATATGTTCAATCCACTCGACAACTCCACCTCATATGCATTTCCTGAATCTCTTTTTTGTATGATCCTGCATGGTCCAAACTTCTTCATTTTCAGCTTGTTATATGTTTTAGCAGGAAACCTCTCCTTTCTCAGGTGCACCATGACTTCATCACCAACCTGGAACTCCTTAAACCTCCTATTTCTAGATCAGCCTTTGTCTTGTACTGAGTGTTCATCTTATTGATGTGTTGTTTGACTTCTTCATGCAAATCCTTCAGATGCTCTACAAAGTTCTTAGCTTCAACACTATTATTTTCTCCCCTGTCCAACTTCCTCAACTCATAAGCATTTCTTGGACTACTCCCATATACAATCTGGAATGGTGATTTACCAGTACTCCTATTGATAGAATTGTTATAGGCAAATTCTTCCTGTGGTAAAATCATATCCCATCCCTTGGGCTTATCTCCTACCAGGCATCTCAGTAGGTTACCCAAACTCCTATTCACCACTTCTATCTGTCCATCAATTTGTGGATGGTATGCAGAACTGAACTTCAAATTTATCTTCAATTTCTTCCACAAGGTCTTCCAAAAATACCCAATGAACTTTGTGTCTCTATCGGAGACTATACTCTTTGGTAGACCGTGAAGTCGTACCACTTCCTTGAAAAATAGTCCAACAACATGAACTACATCATTGGTTTTCTGGTAGGGAATAAAATGTGCCATCTTTGAAAACCTATCAACTACCACAAATATGGAGTCATTTCCCCTTTGTGTCCTTGGCAGACCAAGAACAAAGTCCATGTTGATGTCCTCCCAGGGTCTCTCTAGTATAGGCAATGGCTGATATAACCCGATGTTCTGCCTCACACCCTTGGCCATCTGGCATATTCTGTAACTTTGTACAAACTTCTTCACATCTTGCAGTAACTATGGCCAATAGTAGTTCTCACTCACCAAGGCAATGGTCTTGTCTCTACCAAAATGTCCATCCAATCCTCCACTATGCTTCTCTTTGACCATATTCTCCCTCATTGAACTCCTAGGAATGCACAATTGGTTCCCCTTAAACAAAATTCCATCTTGGATCATAAAATCCAACCACTTAGTCCTATCTAGAGTAATTGGTGTTGTACAAGCTCTCCAAGCTTCAGCAAAATTTGGATCTTCAAGGTACAAACCCTTAAGTTCTTCAAACCCCACAACTTCCACTCTCATTGTTGTTAGTAAAATCTACCTTCTACTTAAGGCATCTGCAACTCTATTTGAATTCCCACTCCTATGCTTTAGCACAAAGGTATAGCTCTATAAAAACTCAACCCATTTTAAGTGCCTCTGATTCAATTTACCTTGACTGTTAATATACTGTAAAGCCTGATGATCAGTATACAAAACAAACTCCTTTGGCAAAAAATAGTGTCTCCACTTCTTTAGAGCCTGAACTATAGCATAAAACTCCTGATCATAGACATAATATTTCTTCCTGGAATCATTAAGCTTTTCACTAAAGTAGGCAACATGCTTACCTTCCTGACTCAATACAACTCCTATGGCACTACCACTAGCATCACAATCTACCTGAAACACCTTATTAAAATCTGGAAGTGCCAACACAGGTTGCTCAGTGACCTTCTTCTTCAACAACTCAAAGCTCCTATCAGCTCCTAAGGTCCACTTAAAGTCTTTCTTATCCCCTCTCATTGTTTCAGTTAGGGGTGCACAAATACTACTAAAATTTCTAATAAACTTTTTGTAAAAACTTGCTAGACCATGAAATGATCTTACCTCAGTTATGCTCCTTGGGGTAGGCCAGTCAATGATAGCCCTTACCTTCTCTAGATCCATCTTCAGACCTTCACTTGAGATGACAAATCCCAAGTACACCAACTCCTTCTTCACAAAACTACACTTCTTCAAATTTATCAATAGATGTTCCTCCCTCAACTTATCCAGAACTCTTCTAATGTGCCTTAGATGTTCCTCCAAGGTCTTGCTAAAAATCAGAATGTCATCCAAATAGACAATGACAAACTTTCCCATAAACTCCTTCAATACTTCATTCATAAGCCTCATGAATGTGTTGGGTGCATTGGTTAGCCCAAATGGCATGACCAACCACTCATATAAACCCTCTTTGGTCTTGAAATTTGTCTTCCACTCATCTCCTTCTTTGATGTGGATCTGATGATACCCACTCTTCATATCAATCTTTGTAAAATACTTGGACCCACTCAAACAATCCATTATGTCATCCATCCTTGGCAATGGAAACCTATACTTGATGGTGATCTTGTTAATAGATCTGGAATCTATGCACATTCTCCACTCTCCATCCTTCTTTGGTGTTAGTACTATAGGCACTACACATGGAATTAGGATTTACCTAATCAGTTCCTTATCCAATAGCTCTTGAAATTGCCTGTTCAGTTCCTCATTCTCCATAGGAGTCATCCTATGGGTAGCATTGTTTGGAAAACTAGCTCCTCGTATCAAATCAATATTATAGCTAATCTTTCTCATGGGTGGCAAACCCTCTAGCACATTATCAAATATAATATCTGAGAGGTCTTCCAACAGACCTGAGACTTCTACAGGGACATATTTTCTTGGTTCTTACATAACTATAGGAATTAATGCATAACACACATGCTTATGCTTCAAATCATATAGAAATTTCCTACCATCAATCAAACAAATTCTGGCACTATTACATACATTTTCATCCATCTCCTTTAGTGGCTTCAGTTTATGGCGCATTCCTTCCTTTATTAGGGAGTAATTTTTGGCATGTCCATCATGGATTGCATGGAGATCAAACTGCCATGGTCTTCCTAATAGCATATGACAAGCATCCATAGGTAGGATATCACACATGACCTCAGCCTTGTATCTCCCAATATTAAACTTGACTAAGCACTGTTCATTGACCAATGACCTATGGTCCTTCTGCAACCATGCAATCTGGTATGGATGCGGGTGTCTCATCCTCTCTAGCTATAACTTAGTAACCATTTATTTAGAGACCAAGTTATCAGTACTTCCATTATCTATAATAACATTACATACCTTACCTGAACATTTTCACCTTGTGCGAAATAGGATCTTCCTCTAGTATGGTTCTTTCTCCTAATTCAACAAGGTTCTCCTTGTGACCATAACTTCTCCTCTCTCTGCCACATCAAAGTGCTCTGATTCAGCTCCTTCATTTGCAATAACAGCTCTAGCATTACCCTTTGACCTCATATTTGGCTTCTCTTGGTGCTGTGGACACTCATATGCTTGATGTCCTTCTCCATAGTTGAAGCAAGTTCTACGAAAACCTCTTCCTCCATTTTCTTAGCTAGACCTACCTCTCCCTATTGGGTAGTTGATGTTCTGACCATGGAATCTGTAAACATTATCTCTCTTCTGGTCCTAACTGCTACTAGATTCTTCTTTCTTCTCACCTCATAATTCATCTATTCTTCCACTAGTTCTTTCTCCATGACCTCTTCCTTTTTGCTTACCCTCAAATCTTATGTTCAGCTTCTATTCAACTTTTAGAGCAAACTGGTAAACATTCTCAATGGTGCTCATCCTAACCAGACTCATCTCTTCTTGAATATTGCTTCTTAACCCATTGATGTAACGGGCTACCTTCTCCTTGTTAGCCTCATAATGCCCAGTTCGGATCAAGATCTTGTAGAACTCGGTGTAATATTTGACAAAATTTCTTGACTATCTCAAACTTTGCATCTTATTCAGTAGATCCAACTCATAATCTACCAGAATAAACTACCTCTTTAGATTTTTCACCATTTATTCCCATCTGATGATCCTCTCTCTTCCCCTTCTATTTCTATTAAGCTATGCTCCTTTCCACAAGATTATAGCATGACCCTTCAGTTTGGTCTTAGCAAACTTGACCCGGTTAGGATCTTCCACCTCTTCATATTCAAAATATTCTTCCAAGTCATTGATCCAGTCAATCAACTCCTCTAGGTTAAAATTTCTCGAGTATGTGGAAACCTCCATATTCAACCTCTTCCTAATCTAGGATATGGCTCTGTACAACCTTTCTTGGGTAGGATCTACTATCTCTTCTTCTTTCTCAAACTGATCTTCCTCTTCTTTGGTTTCATCTTTGCTATTTTTCTCTCTTCTTGGGACAAACCATCTATGCAACTCTTCTTGTAATGCCTGGACTTGCCTCTGCAAAGCTCAAAAATCCTCTACTGACACTACGACATTACTAGCAACACCTTGATTCCTTCATGGGGGCATATTTCTCCATATTCTCCAAACTCAAACCACAGATCCTGGTGTAAACTGCCTCACGTTCGACAATCTACTTAGACACTCAGGAACTCCCACTCTGATACCACTTAATGAGGATGAACAAACATGAAAAGAAAATGCCAAAATTTTTGAGGCTGAACAAAAACGAACAAAACCATCCAAGGATTCAAATAATAATAGAAAAGAATTATTTTAATAATGCCAGCCAAAGGGCAGAAATTACAATGCCAGATCGTACAATCTTGGAGCCCAAATGAAGCCCTCTTTTCAGATCCAAAATCCCTTTTTAAATACTATTTTCCCCCCTTTTACATGATTTTTAAGTTTCCCACCCATGCAAAAAAAAATTAAATTTAACTTTCCCGCCCATGCAAAATTTTAAATTCTACTTTCCTACCCAACTAGCAATCGACAAACACAAAGGCAAAACACTTAGAAAATTTTTGTCTTTTTTTTATGCAATATTGCTTTGCTGCCACTGGATGATTATGCATCACCATAGCTCCTATTGTCATATCAATTGATTGTTCAAAGTGGAAGTGAAGTCCCTGAGCCATACATTACCAATATAAATATGTGGCAAAAATTGAACATCATCATACGTAAAATTCATATAACAATTTTTATATTCTTTTGGAATTTGTAGGAATGCTTTACTGAACACTTGTCATAAAGATAATCCTTAGGGTAAGTCAAAACAAATTTTCATTATCGACCATCTGTAATATTGTTCTCTTAATAATAGACTATAAATGCAGTTAGGTCCCCTATATTATAATACTTGTTTTGCAATGTGATACAAATCTCTAATATTTCTTTTTAGAGTTGCTACGTCCTTACTCCACCTTCTGTTCTACTCTTCCAAAGTATGTAGTGTTGCAAGATGTTCTTCCAAGAAATAAAAATGAATCATACATCTTGCTACTATTTTATTATGATAATTATAATGAGATCATACCCTAAAACATTACAACTGGTTGAAGAGCGGGTATCTATGGAACTTCTTCCTATACATCCATCCTTGTAGTTTGGTTTATATTTACAATTTCTTCAATAACATGTTTCTCTTCCACTTCTATTTTTATCTTAGGTTGATCTATCTCAATATACCAACTTGGTATTCTATATGCTAGTGTTTCTTGCTCTTGAGCTCTCCTATGTTCTTGTTTTGAAGCTTGTCTTGGGAACTCTTACCATGTTATCTGTATGCGTGCATGTTCCAACATGGATTGTACTGGTTCCTACTTCAGAATATCTTCTACTCATTTGGATATTTCCCAAATATCCATGGATTATTTCCTATCCATCATACAAATGTATCTTCTAAAACCTTTGGCTTCCTTTCTTCTATAAAAGTGGTATCCATAATAGGATTAGGTGGAACTACTTCTTGTTCTTCAACAACAGTTATATTTATGATAGGGTTGGTTGGATCTAGACCTTGCTCATTAAATTTCTAGAATTGAGTAGCAAACATAAGCAGAATATCTATTACTTCTTCACCAACAATAGCTTCAAGGGGTGCATTTTATTTCAATTTGTCCTTGATTTCATACAACTTTTATAAAAGATAACAAATATACTTATATTTTTCTTTGATTTCCTTAGATTTCTCCAACCATTTATATTGTATTTTGATGATGACTTGCAACTTTCACATGTGATGAGGCTTTAGGTTATTTTGAATAATATTCTGTTAGAGCATTTGATTTAGTTGAATATGTGGGAAATGGATTTGAAATAGGTCCCTCTAGTGGAGAATCTAACTATAATGACTCCCTTATTTTTATAGGAATACCAAAATTTTGCTCATTATCATATTTTACAATGATCAACTTCCTCCTTTGCTTTTGGGGATCATGAGGTGTTGCCTTATTCATTTGAGTAGCTATATTTTGCTTTTGCATTTAAATACTTCTAAGATGAGGTGGCTATGATGGAGTCTGCTACTCACAATGACCTTCTAGTTCCTCTTCCTCCCCTTCACTAGATATGGTTTCAACTGGCCTAGCCACTTTTTTAGTTATTTTTGTTTATTTTTTGAATTGTTTTCTTCCTAAATTTGTATGTGATTTTGGTCTATTGCTTCCTTAGATTATATTTTTCTACTGGTGGTAGACCTTGTTCTACCTTCCTTAAGTACCTATAGTTGGTCAATTCCCACATGTGATGTTAAAAAACTAATTTTCCATTCATGCCAATTTGAATGGTTGATTTGTTAGCTAGGAGCCTAGATGTTGCCAACTCAGCTTAAGTTCCCTTATGCCCCTAGAAATCATTCCACTATCATTCTCTTTTTTTGTTTTCACATATAACTCATAGTCATGTGACATGTGCTCTCATGGCACGGTCTTGGTTCATGATTTTTAGTGACACGTGATTGGAAACAGGTACACTTGGATCATTATGCCTTGACAAGTCCTTGATGTGAGCTAGATGTTCACCACTTATTGCACAATTAATTTTTTCACATACAGACATATATTTGAATTCAGTGTGATTTTATTGAACCCTTTTCACACATAATAACTAGTATGTCGAAGTTTCTAAAGCAAATTTCCTTATTATTTCCAAGTCTTTATGAAGTGAATCCTTTATAACCAAAGGTATGCCAGAGCAATTTTTTTGGCGTAATAGTAGGGTATTTGGTTTACCAATTTTATATACATAAGTATTTCAAGCAATTAATCCTTATTTATCTAATATTAAAACTAATTAATAGTAAGATTAAAAAAATGCATACCTTACTATCGAAAAGATTTCATGCATCTTTTAGATTTTTGGCTAATTGCATACTTAGGACTTGTAAAATATAAAAAGTACATAGATGCAACAATTATAATCTTAAAAATTTTAGAAATTTTTGCAAGGCAAACAAACCAAAAATTGATTTTCACGTAAGCCTTAATTCAATAGTACCTCAAGGAGGCTTTCATTATTGAATTATTCATTTTTTCATCATCAGAAGAGGCTATCATTTTTTATTTGCAACCATATTTTTTCTAAATTGCTTCCATAAAGGATTTTCACAATTGAAATTATTATTATTATTATTTCAGATTCAAATATATGATCATTCAAAATCTATGCTTGAGGAGGAAGCCTCATCTATCACATATAAGTTGGACTATGAAAAATATTGAGCAAATTTCACATTTGTTAGTGGCTTATGGTACAATCGTAAACAATATCCATTTACCACCAATTTTCTCTTTGAATAATCAATAAGAGAAAGTTGAACAATTGCATTCTCAAACACTTCTTCATTTTTATATGGTCTTAGCCATCGAGTTTGTAACTTGCTAGGAAAATCAACATAGCAAGAATCAAATAATAATGCCTAATCACCTGGTTCATAATTGTTTCTCCTAATGTGACTATTATGCCATATATTTTATTGCTATTTAATAATATTTATTTAGTGGAGTGCCTTCAATTGAAGTTCATCCAACGCATTCAATTGCAAAATCCTCTCTTGTTATATATGTGACAACTCAATGCCCACTTCCAAAGATATACAAAGTCTTAGTAATTCAAAATCAATTGGAAAAAGAGGTTTCTTACCATAGATCAATTTGTAAGGTGTAAATCATGTAGTGGATTTCTATATAGTATTATATACCCAAACGACCTTTGATAACCTCTTCATCCAATATTTCCTATGAGAAGCCACTATTTTTGTTATATTATTATTCAATTCTTTATTTGTGACTTCTACCCAACATTTTCCGTAGGGATGATAAGGTGATGATTTCTTATGTTTGAATTCATACAATTTAGTAAATTCTTCTATAACCTTAGATGCAAATTAGGGTCCATGATCTGTAACAATTGATCATGGAACATTGAATCATTAAAAATTTTGGGTGTATAGAAAATTAGCTACCTTTTATGCTTGAGAATGTTTAAAATCATACACTTCAATCCACTTGGTCACATAATCAGTGTACACAAGAATGTGTTGCTTTCCTTGAGAAGGTGGGTAAATGGGTCCAATAAAATCTAAACCCATCTCTCAAATGGTTCTAAAACCACTTAAGGTTGTAAAGGTATTTCATTTTTTATAGTTGGATTACCCATTTTTTGACATGAATCACAATGTCGTACATACTTATTTACATCGCTATGAAGTGATGGCCAATAATAACCTATTTCTAAAAAAATTTAAATTGTGTATTTTACTAAAGAGTATCCACTTTTTGGATCATCATGACATGCAAAAATAATATCATACACCTCATATTATCAAATACATCGATGCAAAATATAATTAGATCCACATTTAAATACTGGACCATTGATCCACTTGAACGATGAAATTTTTTTCACTAATCATAATTTTTCTCTTGAAGTGAAATGAGAGGGACCTTTTCTTGTTGCTAGATAGTTGGAAATATTAGCAAACCATTTTGGTTGTAGTAATATTATAAATAACCTTTTGTCTAGAAAATAATTCTCTACTAGTTCATCCTCACCTATGATATTTAGTCTTGATAAGAAATCAACTACTACATTAGCTTTTCTAGGTTTATCAACTATAGTGATGTCAAAATCTTGTAGTAGTATCAACAATCATATTATTTGCCCACTAATCAATGGTTTTTTTATAAGGTATTTAATTACAACATTGTTAGTATGAACAAACATTTGATATCCATTAATGTAGTGACACAATTTATTAATGGTATAAACTACTACTAAGAATTATTTTTCAATTGTAGTATAATTCTTCTCAAATCTTGTCAAGTTTTTACTAATGTAGTAGATGGCATTTTCTACTTGGTCTAAATTTGGTCTGATTGTAGTGTTAGATGCATTGGTTTGAAATGGAAGTTTCTATTTTGGACCTCTTAAAATAGGTGGAGTAGTCATTTTTTGTTTGAAGTGTCAAAGGCAATTTGATACTTTTCTATTAAATTGAATTCAAAATATTTACTCAAAAATTTGAACATAGGGCTTTCTATTGTTCTAAATTTCTTGATGAAGTAATGATAGAAACCAATATGACCCAAAAAATTCTAACATCTATTCTATTCTATGGTGCAAACCAGTTTTTGATAATATCTATCTTCTTAGGATCTACTTGTATTCCTCTAGATGAGATATGATGTCTTAGAACAATGTCTTCATCCATCATCATAAAATATTTGTTTGGTTTTAGGGCCAAATCATAAGTTTCATAGTGGGTTAACACATTGTCAATATTTTCTAAAGTTTCCTTAAAGGTTTTACCACACATTGTGAAATCGTCCATGTAGATATCAACACAATCATTGGTCAAGTTAGAGAAAATAGCAAGAACAACTCATTGGAAATTTGTTGGGGTATTCCAAAGTCCAAAAGTTAAAAATCAATAAGTAAAAGTTCTCCATGGGTAAGTAAAAGTTGTTTTCTCTTGATCTTCAGGTGCAACTTGAATTTTATTATATCCACTAAATACATCAAGAAAACAAAAATACTTCTTTCCAATGAGTGTATCTAACACTTGATCTATGAATAGTAATGGAAAATGGCCTTTGTGTGTAACTTTATTTAGTTCTCAATAATTAACACACACTCACATTTTTCCATTTGTATTTAAAATAATAACCAATGGGGAAACTCGTTGACTATTAATAATAGGGTAGATGAATCCCACTTCTAATAATTTCTCAATTTCATCCTTAACAATGTCATGTAGAGAAAAATTCAATCTCCTTTGTGTTGTCTTACAGGCTTAACATCTTCTATATAAATATAATGAGTCCATATATCTGGATGAATTCCTATAATATATTTATATTCCCATGCAAAAGCATTGGGATGTCATCCCATGCAAAAGCATTGAGATGTTAGCTCAATAAATCAAAGAAAATTTTCTCCTGGTCATTAGTCAACCAACTATTGATATTTAAAAACATTTTTAGTTGTATTTTGATATTTTTTGTACCAAGATATTCAATTGATTCATTTAAAATTGCTTATCAATGAGTCCAGAAGACAATATTATGGTAGAAGAGAATGAAAAATTTGTGTGTCTCTATCAAAATCAATTCCCAAAGGGATTAAATTTGATATAAGGAAACATAAATATGATAGAATATGATGATTCCATCCATGTGATAAATTAAAGGAACTATATTTTATTGAAATGTGTGATAAAAATTCAAGATTTTATTCTTCATAATTCCATAGTAATCAGTGAATAGTAACTATTTCATCTTCAAGCCCTGAATCATATAATTTATTGATTAGAATAATTTCATCTTAAAAAATAATCCTTTTGAATATATTTAACTCTTTGAAATGTTAAATATATTGATTAGAATAATTTCATCTTAAAAAATAATTTATTGATTAGAATAATTTCATCTTCAAGCCAAATTTGAAATGTTCTTTTTGTTTTTCTCATATAGTTAAGGAAACCATAAGTTACCAGAAGAATTGATTGAAGGTTTTACAAGATGATATAGAGAGATTTTCTTTGAGTCAATTCCATTAGAAATGGCCATATCTCTTGACCTAAAATTGATAAATATAATCATTTTATAAAGCCAAGACTTTATTTTAATTATTGGGTAAAAGTGCACAATATTTTGGGGTTGTAATACTAAAAAATTGACTTGATATTTCCATGGTGAAACCATCATAAGAATATTTTCTATGATTCCTTCTAGTTTAGAAATTGATATATCAACCATTTCCAATATTATAGATGTAGTATTTAGGTTAATTATAACTTTTGCATTGTATCCTTCGTCATAACATTAATAGCTTCCCCTATTTCATTCAAAACATAATATCTTAAATGAACCTATGGTTACTATGACTAATGGAATTCTTGGATCACCATACTTGGATGGGATGATTTTTCTTGTAAGTAGGTTTGATAATTTTACATCCATTTGTATGGTTTTAGAATATGCTTTCTTCTTTCTTCTTTGTTTCTTAATACACATCTCCTATACAATCTTGTTAATCATTGGTACATATTTAATAGCTTATAGCAAAGGAATTTTAATATTTAAACATTTTAATTCCTTGACCAAATTTAATTTTGAAGATGTTATTTTTGATATCTCGAATAATTTAGAATATGGCCATTTTTTTATGAAGAATGTAAATTATCTTAAGGGAATTTTTCTTTTTCCTTTCTTTTTCAAGATATTATTGTTGTGGTTTTAGTGTAGATGGGTCTTTTTGTTTATTATCACTAGCTTCCATTTCTATAATAAAAGGTGGAGTAGGTTAAAGAAGTGTTCTTCCTGAATGCAATTGAATGTTATCATAGTCAATGATATTTAATACAGATGTATCTTTTGATTCAACCATATAGACAATGGTTTCTTGTTTAGTATTATCAGGATTGGTCACATGTTGAGCTAGAAGTGGGGGTAGTTTTACTTGTTGTTATCATCCTTTAGGGAAATTTTGAGCAACCAAGCAACAAATATTATTGTTTATTTTGATATCAATGATGCCATTAGTAGGGTTGATGTTGTTGTACCCATTGTTGTCCTTGCATTTATGGATATAACCATGGTGGGTTTTATTTATTCCATTATTTATTTACCCATCTAGGTTGTGACAATGCTTGAGATGATGTCCATGGTGGTTGAACGTAAGGTTGTTGAGGTGGTTCTGAAGTAGACCATGTCATAGAGCAAGGATTAGTTTCCCAATTTGTGGAACATTGAGAAGCATTTTGATACAAGTACTAAGGGAAATTACCCCCTTGTATTTGTCCTATAAAGTTGAGTTCTTCCATATATTGAGAGTATTTTTCCAAGAAATTTTTGAGTCTTTATAATAAATGACATTGGTCTATAGGATGTCCTTTTTTACAAATGCTATATATAGCAAATATGGAAGTCTTGTTCAACAGACATTCATGACGAGCATGCTTCTTCCTACATCTTAGATAATAGGCTAGGGGAGGTATCTATGGGTCTCTATTTTGGGGCTTCAATTTCTAGGGTCTTATTATATTCATTTGGTGCCTCTTTAGCCCTATTTCAATTTTAAAATTTGAATTTGCCTTGTGGGTGGAAAATGCTAGTTTACTCCATTTTAGTTTGGGTGGGAACCATTTTTTTAATTTTGGTTTTCCTTGTTCTAGCCCCAAATTTGATTTTTTTTACCATTATTTTATTAGAAGTTTGGGTGGGAACCATATTTTTTTGTTCTTCAGGTTCTCTAAGATCTCTTGGATATCTAGATTCACTTGGTTCTTGATGTGTTATGGTGTTGGATTTCTGGGTCCCTTAGGAGTATTAGAAACTGAAGCATTACCTTGTTCTTCATATTCATGGAAGTTATATAAGATTTACATAAACTCCGTTGAGGCAGTTTGAATCAAGCTGGGCAATTTATAAACTGAAGAAAGAAAACTACTTACCCCTCCTATAATGCTGTTAACGAAATTAATGTAATATATGATATAATAAATATTCTAACATCCCCCATTATTACATTAATGTTGACTACACATAGCATTGCGGAACAATTCAAATTTGACTCGAGCAAGCGCTTTGGTGAAGATGTCCGCAATTTGCTCATCTGTGGGAATGTAGTGGAGCTGGATATGATGCTTTGGAATCTCATATCGAATGAAATGACACCTAGTGTCAATGTGTTTGGTGCGATCATGAAAGATAGGATTCTTGACAAGATTCATAACACCTTGATTGTCGCAAAATAAATGTAAAGGAAGTTTCTTTGGAAGGCCCATATTTGTGAGGATGCGACGTAACCATATGATCTCGCAGACTGCTCCACTAGTTGCTCGATATTCTGCCTCAGTAGAAGAGATAGCAACAACATGTTGCTTCTTGCTATGCCAAGAGACAGGACCAGATCCAAGGTGAAAAATATAACCTGCAGTTGATTTTCGGTCATCTATGGATCCAGCATAATCAGAGTCCGTGTACCCTTGAAGATAGAACTTGTTGTTCTTTTTGTATTCCAGGCCGATAGAAGTTGTTCCACTAACATAGTGAAGAAATATTTTTGCTGCTTTCCAGTGGCTAACTTTAGGATCTTGCATGAATCGTGAAAGATAACCCACAACAAAACTAAGATCTGGCCTGGTGTTTGTGAGATAGATGAGACTCCCAATCAGCTGACGATAGAGAGTACTATCTATTTTAGGAGATTCATCGAATCGGGATAACTTAAGTCCTGCTTCCATTGGAGTAGCTTTGGGCTTGCAGTCAGTCATCCGATACTTATCAATTAAAGTATTGGCATATTTCTTTTGAGTAACTTGTATGCAATGCTTGTATTGAGTTACTTCTAGACCAAGACAATAGTAGAGAAGTCCAAGATCTGTCATTTCAAAATAGGTATTGAGATCTTTCTTCACTGTTTTTATCATACTCTCTGAACTACCTGTTTTGATCAAATCATCCACATATAGTACTAGAATTACTATGTTAGAACCATTGTTCTTGATATATAGATTAGAATCTGTAGGACTTCTTCTAAACCCATGTTGCACTAGGTGACTGTCAATTTTGATATACCAAGCTCAAGGAGCTTGTTTAAGTCCATATAGAGATTTGATCAGTTTATAAACTTTCTGTTCTTGCCCTTGAACTACAAAACCTTCAGGTTGAGTCATATAGACTTCTTCTTGTAGGTCACCATTTAAGAAAGCACTCTTTACATCCATCTAATGTAGCTGCCAACCAAATTGAGCTGCCATTGCACATAGAACTTGAATAGTGGTCATTTTAGAAGTAGGAGAAAATGTCTCTTCATAGTCTATTCCTTCTATTTGTGCATAGCCCTTTGCAACAAGTCGGGCTTTATATTTATCTATTGCACCATTTGCCTTATATTTGATCTTGAATACCCATTTGCAACCAATGGGTTTCTTTCCTGAAGGAAAATGTACTAACTTCCAAGTTTGATTTTTTAGTAGAGATGTATGTTCTACATCCATAGCAGTTTTCCATTGATCTTTACTGAGTGCATCTGAGACTGATGTGGGTTATTTTTCATCTAGTATTTTCAGATAGACCTTTTCATCTTCCATATCTATATCCTTATCTTCTTCTATATTTACAGATAAATCATCAAAATGTTGACAAAGGTCATCAACATCTGTTACTGATGTTGCATCATCTGCTCTTTTGTGTTGAGTCATACTGCGAGTAGCAGGACGATCTAGAGTTAGATCTGGAAGTGATGTCAATTTTGAATCTTGCAATGTACTAGTATACCATTTAGGAACCTTCTTCTGAGGAGGTGCTACTTCTTTCTTAGGTTCATCTTCCTTAAGGTATACAAGTGTGTTATTTGATGTGAAAGTTTCATCAAATACTACATCTCTGCTGATGTGGGTTTTCTTGGTTATTGGATCAATCAACCGATATCCTTTTGAATACTCATCATAACCAAGAAATATACATTGTTGAGTTTTCTCATCTAGTTTCCTTCTTTTCTGTTTAGGAATATGCATAAAAGCTTGGCATCCAAAAACTTTTAGATGAGAAATTGAGGGTTTCTTACCACTCCTGGCTTCTTGTGGAGTTTTTCCTTGTAGAGCCCTTGTAGGTGCTCTATTTAGTAGGTAAGATGTTGTGTTTATCGCTTCGCCGATATTGTTTTTCTAAGTTTGCTCCTTTTAACATACACGGACTCATTTCTACTATGGAGCGATTTTTTCTTTCTGCAACTCCATTTTGCTATGGTGTATATGCTGTAGTGAGTTGTCTCTTAATCCCATGTTTTTCCAAAAATGCTAAAAATTCCTTGGAAGTGTATTCCCCCCCTCGATCTGAGTGGAGGGTTTTGATGGAACAGCTTGTTTCCTTCTCAACTTGTCTCTTGAACTAACGAAAGTAGAGAAGAGCTTCTGACTTGAGTGCAAGGAAGAAGACCCATATTTTTTGAGAGTAGTCATCAACAAAGAGCTAAAAATAACTCTTTCCACCATGACTGGATGGGAAAGGACCGCACAGATCTGCGTGGATTAACTCCAAGGGTTTCTTAGAGCGAGAAGAACTAGTCTCAAATGGAACTCGATGTTGTTTCCCTGCTAGACAATCTGAGCATACTGGGAGAACGGAGGAAAGCTGAGGAAGCCCTTTGACCATGTCATATTTGCTGAGTTCGAGTAAATACCCGGAACTGAGGTGCCCATATATTTTATGCCATAAGGAAGTAGCTGTTGTGGTAGTGGCAATGAGGGCGATATGGGATGTAGAAACTGTATCCAAGATGAATAATCCATGTTTGTAGGAGCCAGTGGCAATGTGTTGACCTTGGTGACTGATGAAACATCTCTTTTTGTCATTTTCAACTTGAAAAACAACATCCATATGTCTATCTAGCATCTGTGGAATAGATAATAGATTGTTGGCAAGACCAGGAACATAGAGAACTTTCTCTATGGCACAGTCTCCATCAGGGAGAGTGACTATAACATCCCCTTCACCTTGTACTTGATAGACCTGATTGTATGCAATAGTGACAGGCTTGCCTTCTCTGGCGTGAAAGGTGTGAAACCAGGACTTGTTCCCATTCATATGCTTGCTTGCTCCAAAATCAATATACCATACAACATCTGATTTGGAAAAGGTAGTATGGGTCATGAGCACCTTGTGTGCTCTTTCGGAGTCATTATCTGAAGATGAATTAGAATTATCTAAATGGGAATCTGCATAAGCAACATGACCCTTTTGTTGGTTGCGATGTTGGGGATATTTTTGCTTCCCCTTGCCTTTCTTATGTTGTGAGGGATCATTTTGTTGTTTGTTTTTGAACCAACACCGGTTGGTATCATGATTGTTCATATCACAAATATTGCAATATTTATCTCGTTGGAGATTGGGCTTGCTTTTACCTTTGTAAAAAGACCCTCCCTTCTGCAACTGTCCTGGCTTGTGACCCTTTTGATGAGAGGAAAGAGCAGTGGCAGGTTCCTCATATTTCTGTACTTGATTGGCTTCTTCAGTTTGAAGCAAATTAACCAATTCAACAAAAGTTAATGTTCTGCCAGAAACATTGAGTGAAGTAATAAAACTTTTGTAAGATGGTGGTAGGGCCCTCAAAATAATAGATGTCAAAAGATCATCAGTGACTTGTTTGCCCATAGCATTGAGTTTAACTTTCAATTTTGCCACTTTGCAGAGAAACAATTCAACAGTTTCCCCTGAATTCATAGTGAGATTGTGAAGCTGAGTTTGTAGGTGAAGAATAGTGGAATTATTCTTCCCTTCATACATAGTAATCAATGCTGCCCAAGCATATTTACTTGTCGTGGCATCACAAATATGAGGTTGGACCTCATCTGTTATGGCAAGTAACAAAAACATAAGGCCTTTCCTGTCTTGATCATCAAGGTATCTTGATCTGTCCCTGTTGTGGTGGGACGAGAGGTAGTGCCACTGACGACATCCCATAATTTTTCCACTTGAAGAATGGCTTTCATTTTATACTTCCATGGCACAAAATTGGTGCCTTTGAGCAATTTGGCATCTGAAAGATACTTGTGTACTGTAGCCATTGTTTAGGGTTCCTTATAGCACCAAATGGTCCCCTTTTCGATATACCGTTATACCTGAACTGAATCAAAAAAATACCCGCCCTGACGTGAGGGAGACTATAGGTATTATGATGATCAGAACGATACGTGGAACATAGGCAGTACTGAAAAGGATTGCTTTGTTGATGGCACCTACCTTAGAAAGACTGGAATCCACATGCATGGGGCGTAACTTCCCCTAAACACTTTGGATTCGAGGACTTTCGTTAGGATTTATGCCTAAACACAATAGCAATGGGAGTAAAAAATTCACTCAAAGAGATGTTAATGACACCTGCCTGAGAATATTTGGAAGAAGAATAATCAGTTGGAGGTAATTAATTCAAAAAACAAAGCTAGGAGAAAATTAGTGTTGGTGAAAGAACATCAAGTAGATGATCAAATGAAGATCCCTGTGCAAAGAGAAAAAATTGCTTTTGGAGAACCTGTGCAACATGTGCTGAGAGAAGTAGTGGATGCGTTGATGTAGATGTTGTTTTTTTTAATTGCAAAAAAAAAATGCAATAATCAAACAAGCATGCTCACAAAGTGCTTCTCACAGAGGTGTCGGGTTCAACCGAAAATGCACCCAAATTTGACAAAAGAAGGTGTCGAGTAAAATTGAAAATGCACCTTTGAGTTGCTATCTATGCCTTTTTATGAGGATTTGAAAATGTGAATTCCCCTTCTATCTTGGAAGTTTCCCAATATGCCTTTGAATAATTGCTTTGAAAAAACAATAAAAAAAAATTTACATGTCTAAAAAAACGAGTCACCAAACTGTCTTGGCGGGGCGTCAAAAAATATTTCCTCGGGCGTCAAAAAAAAACTTCCTCGGGCATCAACTTGGTAGCAACAAGCTTACGCATTAGCAGCGTGTTCAATGTCATCAAAAAAAAAACTTTCCTCGGGCGTCAACTTGGCAGCAACAAGCTTACGCGTCAGCAACGCGTTCAATTTCGTCTGCGATAAATTAAAAAACTCGCGATAAATTAAAAAACTGACTTTGTGTGCCGAAAAATTGGAGCGATAAATTAAAGCTCGACTTGGTGTGCTGGATAATCGAACGGGACGTCAACTCCTGTATTCTCTTCCCCTTTTCGCCGAGAACCGCTTTCCAGGAAATCGAACCGACAGTAGCTCCCGTATTACCAACTGCCGCACCAGTCCAATGTTGGGATCCACTTTACGTGCGCATTTGCTTCAAAAAAAATAGTTTCCAAGCTCGCCATTTCCAGTCCACATGCAAACCAGTGTTTCACATTTCATACACTCAGCAATGAAATGAGTTACAAGCAGAAACAGGGCGGAGGAAGCTCCGAAAATAGCGTTCCCGTTTTGGCGGCCAAAAATTACTCGGGCTGAATGTTTCGTTCCAACGGAGGAGGCGACAGGAACGAATCTCAGTCCCTCTCGGGAAAAAGTGGAATCTTGATTTTTTTTTACGTGCCGTATACCATCTCCCACTTGTCTCCTAGAACCTTGACCAATAGGAAACAGTAGTAGGCATACTCAGTGTTGCTCCTATGATTGTTGCTTACGAATCCAGCATGGCACTCAGCAACCTTTGCCTTGCTCTGTCGCTAGGAGCACCAACGATGTGCTCTATCGATACTGACGCAATCCAGAGACGGAGAATCCAATAGACCGCCAACTGCTATCCCTTTCCCGTCTGGTTATGGAGTGAATCTGGTAATGGAGTGCCGGAATAGCACATTATCCAAAAAAAATTCACATTGCCCAAAGATCTTCAATGCTCTGATGCCATATTAGAAACTGAAGCATTACCTTGCTCTTCATATTCATGGAAGTTGTATAAGATTTACATAAACTCCGTTGAGGCAGTTTGAATCAAGCTGGGAAGTTTCTAAACTGAATAAAGAAAACTACTTACCCCTCCTATAATGTTGTTAACGAAATTAATGTAATATATGATATAATAAATATTCTAATAAGGAGGACCTTCTCTTTTTATGTTTTAGTTTGGTATCTCTTTAGAAGTTGGGACTTCTAGTTTGTAAAAGGTTTAGTGACCCTTTCAAAACCTCATTTTTACCTAATAAAAAATTAATAATTAGCATCAAATGACTTATTTATTGTCTAACAATACCAATTTGTTCCTCGATAATGATACCAAAAAGTGATGAGTGTCATTAATGATCTTAGTTTAATTCATTTATCAAAACTTTGGTGATGTCCTAAGGCTGTATGTAATAGATGTCTTTGGAATTTTATCTTAGATATTAGGGATCTATACTATTATAAGAAAACTAAGAATCACAATGTCTTTGCAAAATATAGGAAAGTATACTAAGTTGCACACTATGTTTTGAAAGAAATTTTATCTAATTTCAAAAGTAAACAAAAAAAATGAAAGAATTTTTGCTAATTATGATAGAAATAAAATAGTAGAAAGATACTAATTAAATGTATAATTGAAACTAATTTGATAGAATGAAAAGTACAATACTTAATTGAAAGTAAAATGCTAAAATGAAATAGGATAAAACAAAATTGAAAATAGGGGGAAAATAGAATTTAACTATAAAAAATTGATTGATAAGAATGGAAAGAATAATAGTATGCTTTGCAACAAAATAGATGAATTTAATATACAACAAAAATATAAATTAACATAAATAAAAATTTCAATAAATACTATTGAAAATAAAATATAGGAAATATTTGTCACACGTGTGTAGGTACCAAAGTGACGTGTTGAGTTTCAATAATAGAATGTTTCTCAGAGGTCTCCACCATAATCACACAATATGATCGTTATGGCATCAAAATCATACCATCCTTGGGATGAGTAACCTCCAATCCCAACACAAAACTACAACCCATAGAAATTTTATCACCACCAAACATAGGATTAGGATGTGGCATTGCAAGAGTAAACAAAATGTTGCCAACATTCATTTCAATATGGTTCTCCAGATTTTGAAGCTCAATATCTCGAGAAATCATGGAGGCACAAAATATCTCTCCAAAAACTCCAGATCGATTCCCAATACAATTTGTATCAAGGTTATTTTCCCAAACCTTCACATTATCCTCGATCAGTGTCCTTCGAGAAATTAGCCCCTTGTAAAATGAAAGCCACCATTTCCCTGTGTGCCAGATTTTCATTGCTCTCATGCCTTCCTTTTTGGACCTCTTCCATGCTTGGTTTTGATTATTTTTGGCATCCCCCAACTTTCGTGGTGTTTTTCCCAAGTCTACTACCATATATATACCATTGCTCCTCCTCACCTAGACATCATCCCCAAAAATTTCCCCCTCTGCTTGTGTAGTCTGATGTACCTTTCACTCACCCCTATCTCTTCCCTCCATTTATATTTCAATCCCCATCACCTGTACACCATGTCTTTCATTGAACCCAACTCTTTCGTCTACGACCCTGTTGCAGAGAAAATCCTCAAGGACCGCCACTTTTTTCCCTTTCTCCATATGTTTTTTGGCGATGAGCTAGATATTACTTTAGCCTTCCTGGAAACTTGGGATAATGGTGCTATCACCGTGCGTGAAATAAGTTTCATGGTAGACCTCCATATTTTGTCTACTATTACTGGCCAAAATCTTAAAAGGGTGATCTATCCACAGGCATAACTGGAAGGTTGAACTCAAGGAGTTCAAGGAGAATGAGAATATCCTTAAAAATACCAAGGCCCTTGGGATTTACATAAGTGACCTAAATATCCCCTGGGATTATGTGATGAAATAAATTATGGAATTCATCATTGTCGATGACCAGAAAAATCCCTCAACACCTACTATTTTGCCTTTGTTAATCATTTTTGTGATATCAACCCCCTCAGTATCGCCCAGTTTTTCATCAACTCCATTAATTTTGTGATCAATACATGTAGAAAAAAAAAGAGCCATGACCTTCCCCTCCATCAGGGATTTTTCAAGGTCATCTATACCTATGTCTTGGCCAATAGCTCCAAATACAACCCAAGAATCCCCAGCCCTACCAAACTTGTGGGGTCTCCTTCCCATATTACCCTTGCTTAAAAAAGAGGAAGGCCATTGACGCAGTCACGGAACTAAGGGTAATGAAGAGTATTAGTTTTGAAAGTATAGAAGAACCTGTGAGAAAGTCTACCTATCTTCAAAACCTTACACCATGACAGAATGTAATTGAAATAAAAAATGAGGAGGAAATTGAAGATGAGAAAAAATATTTGAAGGAATTCATCATTTCTTTGACTACTTCCATGATGAATGCCATGGTAAATTCAATGATTGAAATTCGATAAGGACTTCATAAGTTGTTTTTTGGGGGTTAGAGTAACCAGGAGGTCGATGGTAGGTTCAAAGTTGAAAAGGAGACTGTAGTTAAAGAAGAGCCCAAGGAAGTTGATCAGGATGACATCAAGGACAAGGACAAGGTCCTTGCGAAGGATTAATTTCCTCATTTCCTTAGTTTTTGGTTCAAAGGCTACCCTACGTGGAGCCTATTTTTCTTCTGATAATTGATATTCCTCTATTCCCACGGCTACCCTGTGTGGAGCCTATTCCTTTTTGCATAGCGGGATTATCATCTTAGGGTGTGTCCTTTATTTTTGTGTCCTTATGGTTGAGGCTGCATCCTCTATTTTGGCTTCTAATGTTTTAAGGTCAGTGGTTTGTCCCTATTGCTACTATCTTCTATTCACAACAAGCATTGTTGGTTTTGTATCATGGTTTCGGGATCCTTAAACCTATTTTAGTAATCTAATATTTTAATTTACCAAAATATATATATATATATATATATATATAGGAAAGTTATAACTAAAATTATAACTACTACTAGTAGACCTTCCACTGATCCAAAGAGTGGGACCTTTCTTTGAGGTTTAGCAGAAGGTGAAAAGTTTCAACAAGAAATAAACTAGCCTACAAAGTCAACAATTCATGCAAGAAACTTGAAACAATCAAATATAAGATAAATTACTGCACTTTATTGAAATTTTTCAAAGTTCATACAAACTATTATTTTTTTTGTAATCTTTCTTATTTCTACTAGCTTTTTCCAATGAGGATATATAATTATTTATAATTATATTTCTAACTTAATTACCTATGAATAGGGGTTAAATTAGAAAACAATCTATCCTGCATTAATTTCATAGTCCTGTTGTCAAATCTAACCAATTAAATTTAGTACAATAGATCAAACTGGATGAATCTCACCTTATTTCACACCTTCATTCACTGTTTAATACCCTAAAATAAACCTAGGACAAATCCATGTTGTATATATAACCTCCAACTCATTATTTATATCATGTAATATCTTATAATTCTATTTTTTTTAGTACAGGTTGACTATAGTGCTTCAAAACATATGGTAGGTTGTTTAGTTTATGTGAAATATCCATTTTATAGGTGATTGGTCGATCTCAGAGTTAAGAATGTGACTCTTCTTCCTTTTTTGTGCATTGAGAGGGTTGTTTGATTGCTTGTTTTGCTATGTTGTCCTTGTTTATCACAAACCTATAATTTTTTCCCAAGATGGTCCAAAGCAGTTGTTATAGTTTTTGTCATACAAACATACAATGATCTCTCTACATGACCCTTTGGTCAATTAGTTTTGACCCACAAGTGGAAGAACCAGAAGAAGTGTCAATTTGGGTAAGACTGCTATTTTTATTCTTGCACTTATGTAATAAACTAACTCTTAAGATGATAGGTAAATCTATTGGCACATTTGTAGATTGGACTACTCTGAAGGCTAATAATGTAAGTTGTTCTAAATTGTGTGTATCAAAGTATTGGATTGGATGCATACCTAGTAACTGTATTATGATCATATTCCTTTTAAATTTATTACTTGTAATCAATATGGTCATTTCTCAAGGAATTATCCCACTAAGGTACAACAAGCGATAAAGGATGAAGATAAAGAATTCCAACCAGTAAGAAGAAAATAATGGAGAATATTTAGAAGTAGAAGAAGGAGACCTTAATAATAGCTAGAAAATTAAAACAATAATAAGTTCTCATTTTATCACAAAATGAAGAAGAAGAACATCCAAGGCCATCTAAAAAAGAGGAAGATCCATCACATTCTGAATCAAAATAAAAAGTGGATAAAAATTAGGCTACTAGAGAAAACCTTTAGAAATAAGAGATTGAAGAAATAGAAGAGACTTAGTTAGTAGCAAAAATGTTCCAAGAGGCACCCCAACCACCAAATCTTCTACTAGAGGTAGGAAATATAATCAAGAGATAAAAATAATAATAAGGAAATATAGATATTAAAAATAAAGCATAGACAACCTTAGACTTCATCAAGGCTAATAAACTACTTAATAAATAAAGGTTCTATTATGGGATGAAATGGGATTGGATAGCCCCCTAAAAAAACTACCTAAGTCAATAAATAGCCCAATGGAAGCCAATGATTATATGAATTTAAGAAACTAAATTGATAGAGTAGTTAGCAAGAATAGAATGGATAAATATATGGAGATCCTTAGACCTAAAAGTAATAGATTCATCAAGTACCTTGTGGATTGTGAGATTAACAAAAAATAAGATACAATTGTTACACCAAATAGATATCCAAAATCTCCTAAATTTTAGGCCGCATGTTAGAAAAATCTAACCTCTAGAGAAAATTTTGTACACTTTCCTTTGATGGAGCTTCTAAATAAAACCTAGTCCATGTAGTAGTTGGTGGTGTGATACTAGTGTCCCCACACTATGAAATGCTTCATTTCAAAATCATTCTAAAAAAAAAAAAAACCAATAATATTATGGAATTGATAGGCTATGAAATGGGACAAAAATTATCTCAAGAACAAGGTGTTAAACAACTCCATGTATATGGTTATTTGAGACTAATGATGTATGCTCTATCTAAGGAGAAGGAGTTTTCATCAGTCTAACTATAAATAGTTTAGAGAAGACTAAGATGATTGGAGAAAAAGTTTAAATATATAAAATATTCCCACATTGGAAGGAGTCATTATATGGTGGTTGATCACCTTGCAAATGAGGCCATAAACATAACCTATTTGCATCTCAACATAATAAGAAAAAAGAAAAGTAAACAACATGAGAAAAATAAATGATAGGAAGCATGTGGTATTTTTGGAACCTTTGAATGTTTTGGTGCTCTTTGAGATTTGTATGCCTTTGGACAACCCTTGCACATGTGTGATTCTAGAGCTTTTGGTGTTTCATGTTTTCTCAATGATTATGGTACCCTTTACATATTTGGCACCCTTGGTACACTATTGCACCTTTTGGAGTTTTTGATTTTTCTTTACTGCTTGTTCCTCCTTTTGGATAACAATCTTGTGACCTCTAAGTTGCTTGTTGGATAATTATCTTTTACAAATATGAATATTAATATATGAGTCATTTTATTTTTATATATTATAATAATATCATAAATGTAATTATCGCACATGTATGGATAAGTGGTAGTGGTAGGAAGTTGATCATTATATAATGTAGGTTATAGGTGAGAGTGGTGGAAAGAATTACCTAAAGTTCTTCACTAATTAGTCCAAGAATAGTTAGACTATTGTTCTTGAATTGATAAGGACAATATAAATTAACACTTAAGGCTTGACCATGTCTCAAATACCCCTTTTGAATAACAACTTCCCATTAAGAGAACAGTCTAAATTTAAAGGTCTCTTATTACTTAAGAGCAACCTATTTCATCAAATAGAATAAATCTCAAATATAAACCATTTTTAAAAGCATGATCCATTAATAACAACTCTAATTGAAGCATCTTCAAACATAATAGTTATCTTATGATAAAAAATGATCCACAACCAATCCATTCGAGCATCTAAACTATGAAGGTCATAGAATACTATCATAGGCTTTATATAAATCAAACTTAGAGAAAAGAATATTCTATCATGATTTGGATGTCAATTCTAATTTTTCCAAAGCCAATAGTAAATTTACTAAAATAAATTTCTTTAATAAAACTTGTTTGTTCGAGGTGGATAAATTGTTGAGCAATAGGGTTGATTCTTTGACACAAAAATTTTACAAAAAATTTATGTGATGTTTTTTAGTAGGATTACCACTATCTGTAAAAAATATCCTATTTTTAATTGATCTGTTAGGTATAATATTCATTATCCCTTGATTAATCACATACACTAATAATCCTTATTTGTTAGCCTCCTTATATATTTGATAAAACTTTGCATAAATGATGTTTTGAACAACTCTAAATTTTTTAGATAGAAGTCCATCTAGTCTTTGTGCCATATACTTGTGCATAGAAAAATGAGTTTTAGTTAATTACTTAATATACATGGGGCTATCAAGAAAATATTTGATCCTCATATATCTTGTAAAAAAATATAGTTTAAAAAAATAGCATAGTTGATTGGTCTAAACTAAAATTTCCACCTTTAAAATGTCTTAAAAAGACAAGATGAAAATATTTGTAATGTATTTAACTTAAACCTTAAGATTTTTTCATTTAGTATTTCATAAATTATTTTTTTAATGTTTGTAATAAGTAAATTAAATAAAAAATTTATACATTGTATTTTTAATCATTCCATTACACTTTAGATATTATTCGTGTGATAGTATATTTATAATGATCAAAGCATAGAAGGTTGTTCTTAGCAATGGATAAATGATTTTTCTAAAAAAGGGAAGAAGTATAATAAATGATCAGCTATAATTCCTTTGAAAGAGAAATCGTAGATTTTTTTCCTATCTTCAATAAGCCCTAGATGTTCTCTTTAAAAATTCGATCATAAACCAAATGAAATTCTTGCTAGTGACCAGACAATTGGTAATCCCTAAAGGCACTCATTAACTTGATGCAAATAGATATTTAGTTTATAAAGAAGTCCACTAAACTATATATCCATTTCATCAATACATAAGGTAGATAAGAGAGGAAGTTATCAAAGAGAGCCCCACCATGGTTGTACAAAACTTACTCTTCTCAACATATGTATTAATGGATAAAATATATAACAATATAAGTAATCTAATCTACTAAATTTTGGTTCAATATAAGATATCTAATTATGCCAAGTAGTGTTATGCATAGCGACTATTTATAGTCAAATTGGCTAAAATTAGGATTTTAAAAATTTGGAATTGGTTAATATTAGGCAGCCTTGACTAGAGTCCATTAGCCAAAAAAATTAGGGTGCAATTTTTTTTTCGATCGATTTACCCCAAATTTATAATAATTTGGCCATTTTAAGTTTAAATTTCCAGCATTGCCCCTAATAATTTAACAACACAAGCTTATACTGAGAGGGGGGGGTGAACAGTATACGACCATTTTTTACTTTTATTTCCAAATCAATATTTTGCAATGTATAGATAGAAATATCAACAACAGTAATCAAAGCAATCCACAAATCACCACACACAATAGAGACACCAATTTTACGTGGTTCACCCAATGTGGCTACTCCACAGAAAAACTCTTTCACTAAAATATTATCAATCAATCTCTTGGGAATCATTTCCCTATTACACTGTTTATGGACCTCTATCAAAAGGAGACACCAATCCCCTAATAAATTTTGTGGATATTTATCCACAAGAGAATTCCTTTCTCCTTAGCGCTGACTAGTGATCTTCTAGAAGAACTGTTACCCCCATTGCTCTGGCTAATGTATCTCTATCCATTGAAGACACCTATCCTCACTACCCTGGATAATGGATCTCTATCACTGGAGACTATCGTTATCTATACTCTGTCACCTTCAAAGCTCTATCTCAAATCTGCACTAAACATAGTCCTTCGGTCTAACACCAATCTACTTTGTCTCTATCTCTAGTCTAGCATAGACCTGTCCTTAAATATGCACCAAAATCTATCTTCAAATCTATCCTTTGATATGCACTAAACTCTATCCTTTAGTATAGCATAAATATTTCCTCAATTTCTATCCTCTAATTTGCACTTAACATAGTCCTTCAGTATAGCACAAATCTATCCTCAATATCTATCCTCAAGCCTTAACACAAAGCTTGACTCAATCTCAAATCAACTCTACTAGATCTGCCCCAAACCTTAACTCAAGTTTTGAACAAATCAATCAATCAAATCTGCTCTCAAGTCTTCTCAAAGACTTATCTCAAATCTGCCTTGTAAGCTTCCACAAAAGCTCACACTAATTTGTCCACAAGTCCTCTCTAGAACTTGTCAAAATCTGCTCAACAAGTCATCACTAGAACTTGTCCAAATCTTCTCAACAAGTTCTCACTAGAATTTGTCCAAATATGCTCAACAAGTCCTCACTAGAACTTGTCTCAAATATGCTCAACAAGTCCTCATTAGAACTTGTCCAAATATTCTCAATAAGTCCTCACTAGAAATTTTCCAAATCCTCTCAACAAGTCCTCACTAGAATTTATCCAAATCTACTCAACAAGTCCTCACTTGAACTTATCCAAACTCATAGAGAATTGTTAGAGACTCAATATGCTTCACACTTATCACAATGTTCAATTAATTTCAATCACTCCTTTTATAAACATATATAGAATTTTTAGAGACTCAATATGCTTCACATTCACCACAATGCTCAATCTCTTTCCATCAATATTTTAGATACATATAGATAATTGTTAGAGACTCAATATGCTTCACATTCACCACAATGCTTAATAACTTTCAATCACTCTTTTAGAAACATACAAAGAATTGTTAGAGACTCAATATGCTTCACACTCACAAACTCTCAATCACTTTCAATCTCTCTTTTATCACATAAACATATAGAGAATTGTTAGAGACTCAATATGCTTCACACTCACCAACTCTCAATCACTTCCTCAACTCAATTTAGAATATAGAACAATTTATTTCATAGAAATTGAAAAATCACTTTAACGCATTCACTTGAATAGGCTCAATCAACTCTACTCAACCAATCACTCAATGAACTGATCCTTACTCACAAACTCTAGTACAAGCATATGAAAATTCACTCAAATATTTCCAATAATGCTTATCAACCAATATGACATAACAATGATACTCATGTTCTTTCCAAACCCTAGTTCAAGTTCTTCACTCAACCATTCACTTCAACAACAATGCTTATAAACCAATATCACATAACAATGATACTCATGTTCTTTGCAAACCCTAGTTCAAGTTCTTCACTCAACTTAATCACTTCAACAATAATGCTTTATCAAAACAAGGTGCATAGCATTCACTTCACAATAGCTCAACAACTCAATAAGGAAACCTAATCAAGTCCTTTTCACTCCAAATTTGTTTTCTAGAAAACCAACCAATCAACTCAACCAAAGAAGAATGTAACCATAACTTTCCTCTTGATGAGGAGTAGACCACACAAATTTGCCACAATCATAAACACTTCTTTGCCAAACTCAAGGAAGTTAGAAGTTGATAATCTCTCTCTCAAGGAATCACAATACAAAATAATATCAAACACAAATACACCTTATCACTCCATATTTAAAATAACATACAATACCTTAAAAATATTAGAACAATTACTTTCACAATAATCCCTTTGGCAAAAAGTCCTTTAAAATAAAATCAACACCTTAAAAGGCTTACTCCTCCAATATGCAAATATAACAATTAGGACTTTATTTTAAAATTAAGATCAAAATCCTTATAACTCCATTATTTTACCATAAAAATCACCACAATAAATTAACTTTAATTAATCCTTATACCTCCCAACTACCTCATGTTAAACCTTAGGGCAATGAAAATTAAAATAAAAAATGTACCTTTGAGCTTAGTGGGTTTTGAACCCATGATGTTGCCTTCCAAGCGCCCTAGCCGTAGCCTTGGCTGTCGCATGAGCTAGGCACTCATGTGGGATCTAGATTGCCCACACACCCTATTACCTTCTCTATCGCTGCCAAAATAGAAATGCAAAAATACTTCTAAACTTGCTACCACCTGGTTTCGAACCCCTAACCACTCTACCACAAGTGCCAAGCCAAATTCCACATGAGCTAACCACTGGATGGTACTAGGAACTAAGAACCTCAATGTCTTAAACACACCAAATTTTGGATTTATGTAGCACATGAAAACTACTATGTTTCCTCCATGAGTTACAACACATTTTCAAAAGATATAACATATCCTTTTTTACCTTAGCAAAGGTGATATATATTCCTTTATTATCACTTCGTAACGTCGACGAGGGGGAAATATTTGACTTGCATGTCGATGGAATAAACTTAGGTTTTTCCACTTTGAATAAATAAAAAATATTTATTCATAAAATTTAAATTCAAGTTGAATTTTAATATTTATAAATTAAATATTAAAACTTCCTTGGGTTTCTAATTTAAAATTAAAAGCCTCCTTGGGTTTTTATAAAAACTTTTTACATTGCTCACTATGTTTTTTAATAAAAACATTTTATTTTGTCTAACCATGGTTTTAATAAAAACCCTTCTACTTATGCTTCACATAATATTAAAAATAAATATTATGAAGCTCTTTTGCCATAAACCTTTTGCATTGCTCCTTTTGACCTTTTGGCATCAACGGTAGATTATTCCTTGACATCAAAGACAAATTTGAATCAAAATGTCCAACAATATCCACCTTTGTCATTGATGGCAACCCAAATTATTTTTACCAAACACTTGATCTTTTTCTTGTTCTACTCCCCCTGGGACATTGCTCCCCCTATCTCGATGCTCTCTTCTTAAACTAAATCTCTCCCCCTTACTCAAATCTATCCCCCTTTGACATCAATGGAAAAGTGTCAACTTTGGAGATCGGGGTTAAGAATGAGTCTCTTAGCTTAGCCCCTCCCCCACCTCCTCTTGAGGTGGTTGATTCTAGGGTGGAAGCATTTCTACTCCCAGCAAGCACTGGTCTTTACCTTTATCCTCTTTCCTTATAATTTGATCCTTTTCATTCCTTTGACTATTCCTATTCATATCCTTGTCCATGTCATATTCATGTTCCTGTTCATATCCATAATCTTATTCATGTTCTTGTTCATGGTTGATTCTAGAATGTCTGCTTTACACCACTTTGTTGTATTTCCATCATTATTGCACTTATAACACTTAATGTTATTATTCCTTGGAGGTGTAAATATGTTAAGATTTCTCCTGGTGAAGCCATATCTATTCCTGTCATGAACCCTACAATTCATTGCCTTATGGCCAAACTGCTTATATGAGTAGAAATACCCATGGAAAAGCTGCTCGTTCCTGAAGTTCCAATATTATTGTCGTTTATGTGTCCCGCACTGTGAATCCATGTGCCCAAATCTGTGATATGAGAAATCATCCATTGAAGTTTCCTTGCCTTGACCTCATTGGTCTCTTATTCTCTCTTACCCTATGTTGGTTTCTATTCCATATGTTTCTTCTTTGTACATTATTCCTTTCCTTATTGAACTTCTTATTGTCCAAATCATCCTCAAAAGTCTCACTTTCTCTTACACCATCTTCTTCTAAAGTTTATTCTTCTTCAGAACTTGAGGTTGATTCCTCTTCTTGTTTCTTTTGAGCCTGTTCAAAACCAAGACCTATTTTATTTGTTGAACTTCTTTGTACCTTGATCATCTTATCTATAATATTTGAGCCCTCCCCAAACTTGTGTAGCTTTTTCTTTTACTTTTCTAATTATTCCCTTAGTAGAGCTACTTCTTGTTCCAACTTTTCACATTCTAAGATGAGTGTTAATAATGAATTTTGATAAAGTTGATTTTGAAGGATGGCTAGTGTACAGACCTGGTGTTAGACATGTATGAGCAACTCTAGAATACAAACTACAATGATGGGTATGCTTGTATGATACTATTGTGTGCTTGGATGATTACCCAAACTAACTCTAGAGGCTCTAAGAAATGAAGTAGGATACCCTCGTAGCTTTGATAATACAATATATCTCCAAGTAATACATATTTTATCGATTTTTTTTTTAATGTGCATTTGGTGACATGTGACAATCCATAAGTGATGTTACTAAGGTTTAGGTAATCTAATAAAATTATATCTTAGATTGGAAGAGAAGCCAAAAAGGATATGGTCTTATAGGGAACAATATTGGAAATATTATGCAAGAAGGAATCAAATAAAAACATGGAGGGCCTGAAGAGAGACTCCAAGGGGCACCAACAAAAAAATAAAGCTAGATTGAGAATCAAGAAAAATCGAAGAAGAGGAATAGGGATCATAGGAGATGGTTGAAAGGGTCAACCGATACACCAGACTAATCAGATATCTTAAAAGGGTCTTAATCAACATCACTCACACTAGGATCACCAATAGCACCGTCCTTATAATTCTTGAGGGTAGATATCATCTTTTCAGTATGCTAGAGGATATTCCATGCAGTCAAGGATGCTCTAGATATAAATTACACCATTTTATCCATATTGTTAAGTGAATCAGGGTTGAATATCTATTTCATGTGAGATGAGAGCCCACTCAAGGAGCTACCAAACATTAGGGAGTGAGACCAGATAGGGATCCCTTCAATTTTGGGCTTCTTGAGATTTATTGTAGGTTCTTCTGGATCATCTTGGTCATGGTCAATAATGATAGGAGTTTTTATTTTTTCCTCTAAAGATATGCTTGTATATAAGTATAGATGGGGATCGGTATTGACTAAAGGATGGATTTCAGTAGTGGTGGAGTCAAATTTTAACTTCTTCCTTGTCTTGACTACATCTATAAAATCTCCCTCAAATTCATTGTCCTGTGGGATTTCCTTTTGAGGGCTCTCTTGACTTGTAGTCAAAATAGCAGGGTGGTCCATTGGGGAATGTGGAAAATTTTGTGCTTCACATTCCTCACACTCATATACTTTTATGGTGCATATCTTTACTCATCATAAAAAATCACAAAATTAGAAAAAAAAAAGCAAATTGTCATCAAAAATGTCAAGTGAGTCTCGTATTCATTTATTTACCCTATAAAATTGGCGGTTACAACAACTTGCACTCCATGTAATCTGGCAAGATGAGTAAATTACCATAAGACCATTTGAACCAAATTATTCATTTATGAATTGAAAATTCTACACTTCAATTCCCAATAAGGCCATTGCGGTTGGACTGCTCCATGGGAACAAGGTATTCATTTTCTTTCTTCCATGAAATATCATAAAAAATAAGCAAAAAACCTCATAAAAATACAAAAAAAAATCAAACAAAATTACAAAAAAAAAAAAATTAAAGCAAAATAATAATAAATGCTACCACTAATGAGGTTCTTTTACCTATATTCAGTGTTTTTCATTGGCAAATGCAAACAAAATTACATTTCGAAACTAAACAAAGTCTAGTAGAAAATTCAGCCCTTACCCATCTCATGTCGGCTCCGCCGATCATCAAGTCTAGAGGCTGGGTCATGGTGATTATGGGATGGTTTCTATAGCTCTCCACTTTGAAAAATCACTCTCCTCCTCCTTAGCTCTCAATCTACCAAGTCAAAAGTGTGCAAATGAGCTCATTTTGTCAATTTTGAGTTAAAAAGACTTAGAATAAGCATGGCCGCCCCAAGGTGGGGCGATCAGAAAATTTTATGACCGTCCTACCCTGGGATGGCCATGAAATTTATAGCCATCCCAACCTAGGTTGGCCACAAAAATACACCAAAAAAAATAGAAGAAAAAACAAAGAAAAAGGCCTCAAAACCACCAAAAACATAACAAAACTAATAAAATTCACAATGGATAAATATTGAACCAAATTGTTCATTGATGAATTGAAAAGTGTCTAATTCAATGTCCAAGAAGGCCATTGTGGTCGAATATCTCCATGGGAACAAGGTATTCATTTAATTTTTTCCATGAAATATCCGCAAAACCATCAAAATATTAACAAAACTAATAAATTTCATAATGGGTAAATTTTAAGGAACCCTAATCAAGTCATATTGGTCAAGTGACTCATCGCTTTCATCATCGGTAATTACTTCATTGACTCACCACTTGAGGGGGTTGTCATAAATACAAATTCATAATCAAAATCAACACTTAAACACTCAAAAGTGTAGCTTGCATACATTCAAAAGAATTATTGCCAAAGACAATTTCAAACCCACACTGGGGCACATAATTCAAAACTAATTCAAAAAAATAGTCTTGGTCTCCTTGAAGCCTTGGGACCCTTGTCCCAGAATAGGCTTATAAGCAAAACAAGTAACCAAGACCAAGTATACCCTAAGCCCCAAAACCTGTCCTTATAATGTGGCTAAAAGGTATACCAAAATCAAATCCTTCAAATATATAAAAAACAAGGATTCCAATAATGTATTATCCTTTCATGATGGAGGCATCTAAATTTGGTTAGGTTACTGAATAAACTTAATTAGTTGATGGTTTATTCATCTATTTTTTCTATGTGCTCTATTTCACACAATGCATCCCATAAAGTGATACTTATAGACACTAAAAACATGTCAATCTAAGTATAATGCCAAGATGCACTCTTATTAGCACCATATGGCCTCCTTAGGCAACCCTGTAGGGTTAAATAGTGGTCCTTACCACTTTTGGGAAGTTTTGGGCCATGTAGCCATGGCCATCCCACCCTTGGAGGACCACCATTTCATGGCCATCCCACCCAAGGACGGCCACCCATGGTCATCCCTAGGTGGGATGGCCACCAATAGTCATTCTTGGGTGGTACGAACAAGCCCCTAGACTCTCAAAAATTTAAGGGAAGGATAAATGACAATCAAATTCTACCATTTATCCCACCCATTTATTTATGATGATATTTAGGACACATCAATTCAATCAAAAACCTACAAATTGGAGGCCCGAATTGGAGATTTTTTCCAACCTATGCATGGTAAGGTTTTGACAAGTGGTGGCTACTACCTTGCATGCCCTAACTTGACCATTTTACCTTGTTCTATTTTGAGCTATAAAATGGAGTCAATACACCCAATTCAAAAGGATGAGTCTTCATAATATTTCACAACAAAGTGCTATTGAGATTCAATAAACCTTTCACCCACGTATTTACCCTTGAAATATCCATCAATCGAAGGAGGTTTCCAAGTGATCCCAAATACACAAACCCATTCCAAAACCCACCCATTTTAGTGAATCAGATCACAAAATTCATTGACAATACCCCTAGGAATAGTTTAAACCAGATCCTAGAGGAATTGGTGATAAAAATCACCAAGTTTGGTGGTCATCCCCACATGGGACAGTTAACAGTCACAATTGGAACACCTAGGGATGACCATGAATATACATATAATTTCATTTCAATTTTTGCATAGATCATTTATAGAGTAGATTATATGCACTATGCTAATTTTGGGTGCCATTTTGAATATTTTTGGACCTTCTATTAGGCTTTTCATTCTAACAATCACAATTGGAACACCCAGGGATGGCCATGACCTCTGCATCCAATTTCATTTCTATTTTAGTATAGATCAATTCTAGAGTAGATTATTTGCATTATACTAAGTTTTAGCATAATTTTTGGTAGTTTTGCACCATCTATTTCACTCTTCATATCCACTATTATATGCATATCTCTGTCATTTCAATCCACACATGCTATTAACAAATCTAAATTCTTTGTGTGTAGATCCAAGTATCTCAGTGTGCAAGGAAGGATCTACAAATTCGAATACATATAGATCATCACAACGGTATCAAAAACTCGCTCTTCCATTCATGAGTGCAAGGAAGGCCTTGAAGCGCATCTTGAGTCTTTGAAAGGATTTAATCCTTTAACACTTCTGTAATAATTGTATCAACTCAGAGCTCTCAAGGGGACATTTTGTAACTGTGGATTTGACAAATCAATTAATGTAAAAATGACCCCTATTTCTTTTACTTATTTGTTATCATGCTTACATTAATGTCTCTTTTTAGTGCTTAGATCAATAGATGCATTTCATTTCCCTTTGATAGGTGTGTTTTTTTTTCTACACAAATATCATCTATGGATGTTATAAGAGTGAAGGACATCCAACAAATAATTATTTGATAAAATAATAAAGGATTGAAGTTGAGTTTCTAAAGGTGGATGGATGTATTCCAAATGATGAGGGGGATTCACAAGGATATACCTATAGAGGTCCACTAGAGAATCCATTATGGAGGAAAAAATATTAATGTCACTAATATATTCCCTCCTTGGCCCTTCAATTTAAATTATAAGGAGGTTTTGAAAGTATAATATAACTTATGGTGAAGGCCAAAATTGCATGATGTAATATTGCATAAGCCTAAGGATAATCGTTGCACAATATTTATTTTAATGCAATATTTTATTATGTAAGCCCTATGGGTTGTAGTTAGCCTTGTTATTATTAAAATCATCTTATAACTTGTAATTAACCTTAAATACCTCTTGTTATATTGACTTAAATTAAAGTTATATATAAGTTATCGATTAGGTATTGGTATAAACACTCCCCAACCACTTCATCTGTTGTATAAGAGTGTTGTGATTCTTATCCAAGCATATTTTAGTGATTATTTATGATGTCTATGGGCACCCAATTTTATTTTATCCCTTTCCATTTATTTAATTTATGCTTTTTATATAATATTTGAGTGGATGTATTGCTTTTATTTGTTTCTAGAAAATATTATGAATTCCAACATAACACAAGTAATAAAATAAGAACATAAATAATTTTACTACATAAAAATATACTAGAGTATTAAGTGCTCATCCAATTTTCATAGGATGTAAATGTGATTCTCCTATTGAGATTTCATCTCCCATGAATTCACCTAATGAATGTATTTCACATAGTGTAACTTAGAATATTTGTATTAAGGAGATACTCTAACTTTGTTTTCTAGCCCTTAATATCTTACTTTTTGGAGCTTACACTCACTCAAATTACCTCTTGTAAGAGGGACCTAACCTATTAGGCTCATGGGAATTACATATTACATGAATGGAGAGTCATAGAAAGACACATGGAAACACTTTCTAGAGCTCTCATTTTTTAACTCTTGTCATAATATCACAATATTCTAAATATATATCTCAACCTATATTGGACTCTTTTGATGATATTTATAATTACATGAGATAGAAAAAATATCATATGCTTTTATACTTTCTCCTCTTGGAATATTTTAAGACGTCTTCATAATTACATAGTAGTTCCAAAATTAGTTTGAGTCATCTTGGAATTTTATACATTTTATCAAGATTTCAAAAGATACTTCTATACTTTTATTTATTTGCATCATATCTCAAGATAGTTGACCTTGTGACAAATATAATTTATCATGACAACGACACTTTTACTATTTACGATTAATTTTTATTGTAGCCTATCCCAATTAAGATATTTTTATGCTACTCATTTTGTATAAATATTTTATTTATAATTTCATTAATTTCAAATATCCATTACAATATTTTAAATTAAGCTATTGTACTACAAGTGTCTCTAGCAAGCTATCAAGGCATAATTGTCTCTAACAAATCATCCAATTAGATAATATACATACTCATGCTACTATAAATGCAAATAATATAGCAATTTTTTTATGTTAACAATCCCATAATTTAAAATCAAATATTAACTACTTTATTGCTAATGGTTTTAAAATACTCAATTTCATATATATAGATATCATGTGATGAGTATCTATTACTAAAAATGACAATGTGTACATCTATGTGATGATTGATAATTTTTCTAATATGATAATTTTGGTACCTTGTAAAAGTGGGAATCTATTCAAGGAATTGGAAAAGTATTTGTAAGAGTGATTATGGGTGATCATGGGCAATTTTTATCAAAGTACTATCTTATAGTTTTAAGTTCCTTTTGGTCTAGCTAGTACATGTTTGCTATAAAATTAGTTTATTTTATCTTATGTACATAAATAGAAAGAAAAAAATAAAGAATGATAAAAAATATAAAATAGATATGATTCAATCATGCATTTTTATAGGAGTAGAGGCTTTCATTTGCATGGAATGTAGATAAAATATGGATCAAATAATCATAGAGGTAAACACTAAAAACCTTCATGGATCTACATAGATAACAACGTAAAACCTCTAGCTATAACACTAATTAAATGGAGGAAATAATTTTGATAAGAAAATAAATATTCTTGATAAAATTAAAGACTTAAGGGTAACAAGAAAAAATTTGATCCCTTTATCAATGGTTTCTTATAATCACAAAATAGCTAGAAGAAAGTGATTTCAAATTTATTCTTTTATCATGCATGATACATATCTTCAATATGCAGTAAAACATTTGAATTAAAGCTTTTGGGTTGAATTTTTATTGTGAAACTCTAACAACAAAGTTAGACCTATTAGTTTTATTTATTATAAAATATTCTAAAAACTAAATTGTTATTTATATTGTATAAAACTTTAAATAATATAGTGATAATGGAACATACTTATAATACTAAATATAGTTTAATTCTTATTGTTTGTAAAATTAATTTTAAAATCATCCATAATATATATTTCAGCATTGTGGAGTGACATTAAAATGTGTATTACATTGTAACATATGAGGGACATATTTCAACCCTAGTTTAGTAAATTAAAAAATAAGTTCATAAGATTTCAATATAGGAGAGATCATTACATTAGAGACTATTATAATGGGAGAGATCATTACATTTGGGACTTTTGTAATGAGAGAGACCATTACACTTGGCAATTCCATAATGGGAGAGATCATTACATTTGGGAATTTCATAATGGGAGACATCATTTCATCTAGGAATTTTATAATAGGATAGATAATTACATTTGAGTCTTTCATAATACAATATATATCATTACATTTGGGACAATTGGTGACAAGCACAAAGCTTAATAGTGTAATTATTAATGGATTTAGGGTAAGTTATCAAAAGTAATTTCACAAGCCAATCTTCCCATAACATGAGTTGGCACCTCATAGTGCCATAAGGATACCTATAAGTAACACTTGAACTTATATTAAGGTGAACCTTATAAAGTGTCCATAGATATTAAGTATAACCATATTATAGATCAAGTCTCTACATCCTCTACCCTAGGCTAAGATTTTTCTATTGGGATGATGCTTAGCCCCAATGCTAAGACTTGTATTTCCCATTGATATTGAGGTAATAAATGAGGAGTAAATATTTTAACACCATAAGCCCAAGAGTCTAGTTGTATAGGTAAACCTAACAATTATATAACAATTTTGGAAGAATTTATGGGAAGCAAGGAGTTTCACACCATAAATTAAACTTTTAATCCAATAGATGAGAACCTTAGAGACCCATGAAGACACTTGAAGATAATAGTATATCATATAAAATTGCATAGGACTGATCAAATGGCCATAAATATTTAGACAAGTGTAACTATACTATGGTGCAAATTATAACCTTGGGTTCTCTATAAAGTTACATCTAAATTTTAACCTTAATGTTTATGCATTACGGTTGGGGTAAGTAATGGAAAGTAATAGGTTGTGTTTATAATATAAGGTTCCAATCACATGAAGAACCAAAATTTTTTTCCAAATTTAGTGAAAATAGTGTGGGTTAAAATGTTTGGTAAAATAGATAGACAATAGAAATTTTCACATTATAAGTCATGATTCAAATCCTAAAGGTGAGAATATTGTAGACAAATGAGGACAACACGTGATATGAATTAAAATTGTGATATTCATGGATATCAATTTGGGCATAACCATATTATTGGTCCATACACATCCTCACTTATTCCAATATTGATCTCAAGGGTAAATAAGAGGTAATAGTGTGATCTCAAATGAAGTGCATCCTTGCATTGTTATGAACACTCTTAACAATCATATAATAGCATTGTTATTGTAATACCATATTTTAGTTTGTTGAAATATGAAGTAGTATAAGTGAGATCATGTTTAACCCCATATAACCAATTAAAAAGTATAATAAAGTAAAAGTAAAAAGTAAAGTATTTTTAACATCTAGGATGTCATTGGGCATATGAGATGATACTTTTTTTTTTTAATATATGGTTATCCATCCACACTCCAATTATACCCCCTTGGACCTCTATTTAGAGTTCTAAAGTCTTCATATTTAGGCTACTTAGGTTGTACTGGGTTATATAGAATTGAAATAGCCCCACCATATTACATCATGACCATGTAGTGGTATTACAATAGCTTGACAATTGTATTTGTATTATTCAACAAGATTTGAAATTTATTCTCTTCCTTGGAAGTCAAGAAATCTAAAGAAATAAACTAATGTCATTTGATCCAAACCTCATAAATGTTAATAAATAGAAACATAATCATAATGTACAATCACCTTTACATTTTTAAATTGTTATTAATATATTTTAATATGTCATTACCAAAATTATAATATTACTTTAAATTAAATTTAACATTTTTTAGTAAAGTATGTACCATTTAGAAAAAAATATTATTAATATTTTTAGTGCTAAAATTAACTCCTTTAGTTGTTTTATTATTTCTACTTATTGCTATTACCATCCTAAAACAATCACCTTAATTAACAATTCTAACATTATAATTTGTTTTATTTTAATATTTAATTAATTTTAATTTAATTATATAATATATTTAATAATAATATAATTATTTAAAAAATATCATATTTTCATAGAACAACTTTATTTTATTTTTTTTAAATCTAAGTACATCAACCAAAAATAAAATAAAAAATTATATATTATTTATGTAGCTTAAAAGTGAAGATTTAAGAACTTTGAATAGAGATTTAGTGTTAGAATGATGGGGGAGTAGAGTTATACATCATTTTTTAGAAGGTGAATGTGGTTGAAAATAACCATATATGGTAAATAAAATAAATCTTATTTAGTTTAAAAGCAAACAATATCTATCTCATATAACACATAACCTATCATACATTAAAAATTACTTTATCATTTTTAATATCCAAATTATTATTAAAATATGAGGTGGGCTTGCTACCCACATATCTAGAAATTATTTTGCTCTTTTTAATATCCAAATTATTATTAACATCTGAGGTCGGCTTGCTACCCACACAGACATGACGCTTCATTCTTCACCTTATTTCACCTATGCATGCTATTATAAATGAGTTCAGAAAAGGATCTAAAAATTAATCATTTAGTGGTGCACACAACAGAGAGATAAAGATAAACACTCATATTCTTAATTGATCTTGGCAAGATATAAATAATAAAAAATACCAAAGACATTTAGTGGCACACGCAATAGAGAGAGAAATAGCAAAACACTCTCATTCTTAATTGATCTAAGCAAGATATAAATCATTGTAGTCCATATTCCTTTCACATTACTTCTTTGGCTAGTTTGTTTTTTTTTTATTGAAAGCAAAGAAAGCTACTAAATCCTCATAGAAGGTATTGAAAGCAATGGAAGTTTTTGAATCCTCACAGAAGGCCAAGACATTGAGAAGAAAAGCAGATCCAGAAACAACAAAATGTAGGACTTTAAAATGGAAGAAGCTTGAAGTAGCTCGGATTGGCTACAGGCTCATAAAGCCTTAGTCAATTTTTAAGACCGATGGATTGAGTACTTAGAAGAAGGTAGGAGGAGACTAATAATTCATAGCAAACAAGGGTTGTTTGAACCTCAGATGTTTTCCGCTATGCAATTGAAAATGACCCTAAAGATAGGAGGAATAGTGTATGTAGTAAAACTTAATGAAGTGGAAGATTATGAGAAAGAAGAAATACTAATACAACATCTAGTTTTATAGGATTTTAAGGATGTATTTCCAGAGGACTTACCTGGACTACCTCCTGTATAAGAATTTGAATTCACGATTGAAATTATAATAGGAGTTGAACCTATTCATATATCCTTGTATAGGATGAATCCTATTGAAATGCAAGAACTGAAGGTTCAATTGCAAGGATTATTAGATAAGGGTTTGATAAAACCAAGTGTGTCACCATGGGGTGCACCAATTTTATTCATGAAATATAAGGATGGTTTGTTAATATTATGTATGATTATAGGATGTTAAATAAGGCTACAATCAAGAACCGATATCCTCTACCTAGGATTGAATATTTATTTGATCAGCTAAAATATGCCAAGGTGTTTACTAAGATTGATCTAAGATCAGGGTATCACCAGTTAAGAATTCATGAGGAAGACACTCACAAGATGGCATTTAATATTAGGTATGGGCATTATGAGTTTACAGTTATATCCTTTGGACTGACTAATGACCCAGCTGCTTTCATGAACTTAATGAATAGTGTGTTTAGAAGGCACTTGGACCAGTTTGTATTGGTATTCCTAGATGATACCCTTATATACTCTCAAGATAGAGAAGAGCATGATAAACATCTTAGGATCATGTTAGAACTGCTAAGGAAAAACCAACTTTATGAAAATCTGGCTAAGAGTGAATTCTATGTTATAGAGGATACATTATATTAGAAAAGGGAATTGTTGTGGATCTAGATAAAATAGCGGCTATCCTGAATTGGCCACCCCCTACTAATGTGAATGAAGTACAAAGCTTCATGGGGTTAATGAGTTACTATAGATGTTATATAAAGGATTACTTTAAGATCACTGGATCCATAACTAACCTTCAAAAGAAGGAGAAGGAATTCAAGTGGTAAAAAAAGTGTGAGGCTACCTTTGCACTACTAAAGAATAAGCTTACTACTGCACCAATGCTAAAGGTTTCTGACCCACAACGAGACTTTTTAGTGTGCATAGATGCATAAATATAAGGGTTGGGAAGAGTAATATCACAAGAGGTGTTGGTGGTGGTGTATACTTCAAGGAGGATCAAAAAGTATAAATTTAATTATGCTACGCATGATCTAGAGCTAGTTGCAGTGGTGCATGCTTTGAAGGTTTGAAGCCACTACTTGGTGGGAATACCCTTTGAATTAAAGACTAACAGTCAAATTCTATGGTACATATTCATCCAACCAATACTCAATGCGAGATAGAGAATATGGGTGGAATTTCTCACTGAGTATGATTTCGATATTTAGTACATAAAAGGAAAGGAGAATAAAATAGTTGATGCTTTGAGTAGAAGAAGATATATAGCAACTATGACTAAAATTCACATGGACCTGATGGATCGAGTGAGACAGGAGCAATCTCGGGATGAGTATTGCCAAGAAATTCAAGTTAAGATGAATAGAGATCCTAAAGGAAGTAAGGAATTTAGTGTGAAATATGACTTTATGTATTATAAGGGAAGGGTCATCATAACAAAAATGGGTGATTTAAGGAACTTGATAATGCAAGAAGCCCATAGATCTCCTTATTCTGCTCATATGAGAGGAGCCAAAATGCAAGAAAACATGAAAAGAACCTTCTTTTGGGTAGGAATGAATAAGGACATCATGTATTTTGTTGCTCGATACCTTGAATATCAAAAATTTAAGGTATGACACCAGCATCCTATAGGAAAACTATATCTGCATGATATACCTATGCAAAATGGTAGGTATTATCCATGGATTTTATAGTGGGTTTACCCAAAAATCGGTACCAACATGATGCCATCTTTGTAGTGGTCAAAAAATTAACTAAGGTTACCCATTTTATACCAAGGAATACCAAGGATGATGCTTAGGTGGTGGCTAGCATATTTGTCAAAGAGGTATTCCAATTGCATAGATTTACTAAGGTAATTATCTCAGATAGAGACTCCAAATTCACTTATGAATTCTGGAAATCTCTTCATAGTGTAGTTGGTACAAAACTGAATATGAGTTTAGCATACCACCCTGAAATAGATGGCCAAATAGAGTAGGTAAACCAAGTTCTAGAAGACATGCTCCACATGTACTGCATGGATCACAAGTCTCATTGGGAATATTGTCTACCTTTGGTAGAGTTTTCCTACAATAATGGACATCACTCCTCCCTAGGAATGGCACCTTTGGATGCCTTGTATGGGTTAAAGTGTAGAACACCATTATTTTGGGATAATCTAGAGGACCGAGTAGTGATTGGACCAGAAATGGATAGGGTAATGGAAGATTAGCTAAAGGAAATTAGGCAAAGGCTTAAATTAGTTGCAGATAGGTAGAAGAGTTATACAAATATAAAAAGGACTCCAAGAGAATATTATGTTGGAGATAAGGTATTCTTAAGGGTTAAGCCGAAGAAGAGCGCTATCAAATCCACAAATTTGGATCCACATTTTGTGTAACCCTTTGAGATCATGGAAAAGATTAGTTAAGTTGCATACTGACTAGCATGACCACCTAATCTATCCAAAATCCATGATAACTTACACATATCCTTGTTTAGAAAATATGTTGTTGACCCTGAAAATGTGTGGGATGTTTCTAATTTGCAGATGGCAAATCCAAAGTCCATTGAAGTACTATCAATGAAGATTCTTGAGTTTTGTTATAAGTCTATGCGAAATCAAACTCTTGAAAAATGTAAGGTCCAGTGGAACCAGTTCTCTGAGAGAAATGCCACTTGGGAGAAAGTGGAGGTTATGTGAAAACATTTTTATTTTTTGTTTGAAGCTATATGATGTAATCATTTTTACTTTTTGTTAAGAAACAAAAGAAACTAGAAAAATCGAGGATGATGTTTAATTCTAGTGGGGGAGGATGTCATGACCCTCCCTAGCAGACTATTTGGCACAAATAAATAATGTATTAACCTATGATGTGGTAATACCTAGTTTGAACAATTGAACCAACTATATTATGTTTAGTTGATTTAGAAGGGCATGTTATCGACAACTTATTGCCAAGTGTGTAGGATCAGGTACACTCATAGGTGGAGAAGGTAAAAGCATCCACCACAAATTAGGGTACTTAAGATCATGGGAGATGACGATTAAAGTACTTGGAGGTAACATGGATAGATACCTTCATATAGGCATGCATCATTGGAAAGGATAATCATCAATGACCGATCACCTTGAGCCTTAGTTGATAGCTTGGTAGCTATCATAAAACCTTTGGCTAAGATAGGTGATTGGGTTGATGGAAAGATTTCCTCTTTATTGTTTTATAAATTTGATTATTGTCTACTACATCATGACTTGGGTAGCATAATTTTTGAATTTCAATAGGATAACAACTACAAAATGTATGTGGGTGCATAAAGCAAACTGTTATTTTGAAGTGATAATAGAGCATCATTTTTTATGAAGAAAAGTGAATTAAATTTAAATGATAAATGAAGGTTAATTTAAATTAATTATTGAGGTTATTGATTAAATGATGATATGAATTCATTTAAACCCATTAATAAACTTCATTTTAATTTATAAATGAAAATTCAGTTTAAATAATTAAAGAAGTTTATTTTAATGATAATGTAAATTCATTAATAGACCTTAATTAAATGAAATGAATGAAAAAAATCATTTAATAATAAATAAAAATCTTTTATTTTTAAAAGCAATTTGGAATTTGTTTTAAATAAAAGAAATATATTTAAATGGTAATAAAATATCATGTAAGAGATATTTTATTATAGGGTACCATTTTCATTTAAATAATGTAAATACCCCTTTTCACCTATATAGTGCAACCTACATAAATAACCTAGGGCACTAGTAATTTCTAAATATGGAAATAAGGGATTAAAAGAATGCTTTCCACCAGGGAAATAAAATATTAAGGAAGGAAAATAGGCTCGAGGTTGGCTCGAGATATGAGTAAGGAGGACAGTGGACGGGCCACCTAGAACAAGGAGTACGAAAGGTGAAGGAGAGGGGAAGGGAAAAATAGAGAGATGTAGAGCAGGCGATCCGAGAGAGAAGGAAGCATGCAACAAGAAAATAAGGAGAAGTGACCAAGACACCACTGGATTCTACCTTGTAGGAGTATTAAGGTTGGAGGTTTTATGCTTTATCTGTATATACATGCTTGGTATGATGAATGAATGAGCTCGAAACTTGGTTAAAACCCCCTTGTAACATAATAATCTCTTTCAAAGGATTTAGAAATTGAAACTAAAGTGGAAATCTAGCTTGGGTTTGGATGTTCTGTAATAGTCATTTGTGATTTTAAAAGCATGGAAGTTTGGCATTACCATTGTCAAGATTTTGGAAGGCGTCATATATCTTCTTTATGTTAAAAAAAAGAAATGTAAATAATACCTCTCCACTGTGTTCTCTCATAATGGAGGTGTTGTGTCTAAGTAAGCATTGTGTCTAAGTGAGTGTTGTGTCTGAGTGAGCATTGTGTTAATGGAGGTGTTGTGTCTAAGTGAGCATTTTTTTTGAGTGAGTGTTGTGTTAATAGAGGCATTTTATCTAAGTAAGCACTGTGTTTGAGTGAGCACTGTGTTAATGGAGGCGTTGTGTCTAAGTGAGTGATGTGTTTGAGTGAACACTATGTTAATGGAGGCACTATGTCTAAGTGAGTGTTGTGTCTGAGTGAGAACCGTGTTAATGGAGGTGATGTGTCTAAGTGAGTGTTGTGTCTGTGTGAGCATTGTGTTAATGGAGGCATTGTGTCTAAGTGAGAATTGTATTAGTGGAGGTGTTGTGTCTAAGTGAGTGTTGTGTTTGAGTGAGAATTATGTTTTAAAATAAGCATTGCTCATATGGGAAACCATTTGTGTCCAAGGAAGCACCGCATAAACAGGAAACCACCCATTTTTAAGTGGAAGATTTGTGTGAATAGGAAACCATTTGCATATTCGATGGGAAAAACCAGAGTGTGAGACTATGTGGGAGTTATGTTGCTACATAAGCTCAGTCCCCTTGGGACAGGTAGCAGTGGTAGAGGAGTAAACTTAGTACCTAATTTTACCTTCTTGTGGACTCAAAATTTTGGTAGTCATTGACCCTTCTACCAAAGCTATTTCGTATCCACCATGACATCATAGTAATCTAAGTTCTTGGTAACTATAGCAAGGTGTACCTTATGAGATTTTAATTAAAGCAGATCTTTTATTAATATGATTATCTTATGATATTTTAATTAAAGTAGACCTTTTATTAATATTATTATATTATGAGATTTTAATTAAAGCAGACCTTTGATTAATATGATTATCTTATGCGATTTTAATTAAAGCAGACCTTTGATTAATATGATTATCTTATGATATTTTAATTAAAGTATGACCTTTAGTTAATAAGATTTATTCTATGTGATTTTAATTAAATAAAGACCTTTGTTTAGTAAGATCATGACGTGGTTAATTTTAACTAAATTAGTGAATCTTTAGATAAGTTTATGAATCTTTAATTGAGGTTATGAATCTATCATTACGATTTTAAATATTTGATCAGTAAGTCTATGATGTAGACTTTACTTAATGTGTTTCAAAAGAAAACATAATTATGTTATAGATTTGATGACAAAGATTATGTGAATGAAGGATTGTTTTAGAGGTTAAAGGTATGGGACTTTAATGCTTTAAAACATGATTATATTTGATTGGGATTGTGAAATTTAAGGGATGTTAGATTTATTCTTTAAATTGAAGTTATGGGGCTTTGATTTAGTGAATGAATGAAGGATTGTTTTAGAGGTTAAAGGTATGGGACTTTAATTCTTTAAAACATGAATATATTTCATTAAAGTTAGACCTTGATCTAAGTAGTACATGTTGTATGGCTCTCTAAGAGAACTTGAGAGGTGAAGATAAAAGTAAAATATATTTTATAATATCCATTATGCATTATATGGTTGGAAACTTAATTGAATTTTGTATAGTTACAATTTGGCAAAGTAAATGAATAGGTGCATTTAGAGGCATGCCTATCTTGAACCATGAGTACCCTGATACCCTACTATCCTCAAAGAACCAATGGGAAGCAAGGAGTTCAATGGAACCAAAGAATAGGTAATTGTATTTTATGTTGATTTACTTATGCTCAAATAGACTAGAATTGTGGGGAGATATCCCAAATGTAGTTAAGGTAATAATATTTAAAGTAATAAGGATTTACCATGCAATATTTAATGCAATAATTGGTTATTGGTTTAGAGAAGGTACTTTTACTTTAATACCATGCTTGGTTTTAATATGTAGATGATTCTCTTTCTGTTGATGATATTCTCTTTTAGTATTATTCCTTCTTTTATTTTCTATATGCTTAGTGATTATGCTTTGTTTGTTTTAGTATCTAGATGTATTCTTGTTTGGTTTTTCAATGGTAAAATCAAGAGTAGAGTTCTAGGGTGAACTTAGAGGTGACCTAAGGGAATTGAGAACCCCTTAGGGTGGACATAGGTGACCTAAGGGAATTAATAACCCCTTAGGGTGAACATAGGAGACCTAAGGTAATTAAGACCCCCTTAGGGAGATAAATAACTAAGTTGTAAAGAGACTACATTTGAGTTAAGATAGCTCATCATGTAGATGAGATGGATAGCTTAACTCATAATACTCATAGCATACCTACACATAATGGCTTGTGTATGGTATGGTGATGTGTGTATACCTTCTATTAGCTAAGGGTGATAAGTTTAGATCATCAAATGTTATGGGATAGACGGACTTATTTGCAGTAACACATGTTACACCTACACAAAAGGGATTTGTGTTAGGGTACCTCATGAGATATAGCTTTCATGAAAACTTAGGGGATTTAAACTTTAGGTAAATACTAGGTTGGTTTAGGGGTTCAAGAAAAGTTCATGAATCTCTCTCCTTAGAAAAAAAAAAAATTATATTTTGTATGTTTCTGTTTTTGTGTTTTTGGGTCATTACAGTCCTAGTCTTCACGAGTTTTCTCTTGTAACTTTGCGGAAAGTCTCTAGCCATATGCAATATCAGTATTTTAGAAATTGATATTTCTTTAAGTCCATACTTGTGGCTCTCCCTAATTCTACCACCTAGAATCTTCTAAGAATTTTTGATAGTGATTGGTCAAATGACACGATAGGTTGACAAAAAACTTAGGTTCAATGATAATTATGGTTTTTCTATTGATCTATCATAGCTCTAATACCACTGCTAATTTTTTCATGTAGAAAGTAATGGGAGATAACAATCATAAGATACATAATAATATGACATAAATTAAATATGTGAGATTACTGAAAATATACTATAAATAGAAATTATGGAAATGTATACAAAGTAGCTATGGAAGAAATGAACATTCCATGAATAAATCTATCGCTTAAAAATGAGCTTTGAGAATATCACACTCCATCACATTACATCACACTCTAATACATCACACCACATTGTTCTACACAACTTCCTATTGCTATATGATGCTCTATGTCTATGGCCCTTTATATAGAAAAATAGATTCCTTGGCCAACACTCTACCTAGCTGTGTAAGGGACAACTTGCACATTGATACTTGTGCATTTATTACATTGCATGAAGTGACTATATAACTTCCCCCTAAAGTAATCTATTATCCTAAGTATGTACCAAGAAAGGTACATTTACATGATCCAAATGACGTAATATAATCTATTTCTAACAAAACAAGAGAGAGAGCACATATTTTCAAAGCAAGTCAGAATATGACGATAGATAAGGAGTGCCTCAAGTTTGGAGTTAATTAATTTCATTTAAAATTAATTATATGCACAAGATAGGAGTTATAAGGTTGGAATAAATTATTGTCTAAGGTTAATTTAAAATTATTTTATTGGAGGGATAAGACCTTGAAGTAATATTTGAAACCTTATAAACTTGATTATTACAATTTGAAAGTTTTATGAATATTTGAAGATTGATTTGAAAATTGAAGTAATTATTTTGAAGTTTTATAATTTGATTATTTGAGTTTACAAATCAATTTGAAATATTTACAATTTGATAAGTTTGGATAAATAAGGTATCCTACATCAAATTAGGAATACAAAACTTGCAAATTTTCTTTTATAGAATTTCTAAATTTTTAAATTTGGATTTATAAGGAATTCAACGTCAACATAGATTTATGAAATTTAGAAATGGGGAATTATATTCTTGAAATTTGGGAGATAAAAGGAATTTAACATAGAACTTTTGACAAAAGAAAAATTGCATTGATAATTTAATATCTAGTTCAAAATTAAAAGATACATATGTTTGAATACTTGAAAGATTGAAATTGTATTTAGATTATTGATTGATAAGAGGAAAATAAAAGTAGTTATTTTGAAGAACTATATTTAAGCTAGGGAGATAAAAGGTTGTCAACATAAAATCAAAAATTGAAAATTGTCCTTAGTCTATCATTTGAAACTAAAGAGAAATTAAGTATAGTAAATTTGAGATTCCATGAAATAATTGTTTGATAAACTAAACTAGGGAGTCATAAGGTAGTTAACTACAAAGGTACAAATAATTTAAAGTTGTATTACTCAAAGTAAAATAATTATGGATAAATTTGCAAGAGGTAAAAATCATCATAATATGCAAAGACAAAGTACTCTTCATGTTCCTTACCAATAGTGTAAAATCATTTCATAAAAATTATAATTCTATTATTCATGATGATAAGGATATTTGGTATATTGACTCAGGAGCAAGTCATCATATGACAAGAAACCTACATTGGTTTGATTGTTTAGAAGTTATGAATAATTTTTGTCTAAAGCTAGCATATGGAAAGAAATATCCAGTTCATGGAAATGGATGTGTAATACCTAGTGCATATCACTCACATTTTATATTACATGATGTCATATTAGGATTGACAACAAATCTCATTTTAGTAACTAAATTAATTGAAAGTGAAAGAATCGTAAAATTTAAATATGAGAATAGAAATAATAAGTGTTTTATTATAAAGCTAAATGAAATAGAGCCTATTGGATTAATAATTAATGTAATATATTCTTTGGATTATATTGATTTTTCATAAGAGCTTGTAATGGTTCAAGATAATACTAATGTATTTTATGAGAGGCAGACTACAAAAAACAAGGAATCATTCTACTATGGAAGTAGATGGGGGAATACAGGATTCAGATGAAGAAAAATGAGATGACAAAAAAAATTGTACTATGAGGACATCTATAGATAAAAGAAGAACATGAACTTGAACAAGATGAAAAGTACCTACAAGATGAAGATCCATATTAAATACTAAAAGTCTTCAATGACCAAATAATGTAATACAAGGGGTGTTGGAATATATTATATTATTTGGTACATGCTAATGTGCCACCTTGTTTACATATTTAGATTAGGATAGAGAGTCTTAGATTACAGTGTGAGTATTTACTTTATCCAATGTAATAAATTCACAAGTATTATTGAATTATGCAAAGTATTTTGGTAATGTAAATGTGCATAATAGTCCATGTGCATGAGTCCATAGAGTAGGAAGATGAAGAGTCTCTAGAAGAGTGAAGTCCAGTGCTTCATATAAAGAGTCACATTCCATTATATATGTGTCTATAAGTGTGTGTGTGTGTGTGTGTGTGTGAGATATACAATTGTATAATGAGAGTGTGGCGAAGTATGGTGTACTTGAGATATTTATTCAATTGAGATACAATTTTTATGAGCATTTGTTAATGGAATTTCTATGAGTTATTTATGAGTTTTATATGTTTAGTATTTTTCCATTATCATATATTTCATATTGCAACTTTATTTTAGATCTTGTGGCTATTTTATATTAAGTTTGTGGCTTCAAAAGCTAACAAACATAAGCTACCAAATGAAGGAAATAGTTTTTATTTCTCTCAAACTACTTTTAATAGAATGCACCATTTTAAATGTGTTTTATGTTCTATGACTTACTAATAACTTAATTTATATTCCTCAAATGATGGAAAAATGAGTTTTTGTTTATTTTCATGTTGTTAATGGATATAAATTATTCTTTATCTCATGAATTGACATCCTAAAAAAATGGAATCTTTGCTTTAAATGTAATTATACCTCTACCCCTACTTTGAGAAGTACACATATCATCTCAAAATCATAAAAAAATGGATAGAGCTCTAATGGCCAAAAAGGTGAGAAATAAAATATTGAATTAGAATACTTTAGAGAAAACAAAAAAATAAAAAGAATAAATTCCAATGTTTCAAGCACAATAATATGCCTCCCTAGATGAACATACAATGCATAAGACTTGGATACTAATTATTTTTCCAAAGTGCTATTGGTTTAAAACACATGCAAACAATATTCAAGGAGGCAATGAATAATATTTTTACTACACTAATATAAGTCTTTATTTTGAAAAATTAGTTGACTATTGTGAGAAATATATGACAATATCTATTGATTTAGTCAATATCATATATGTGTGTCACTCCTTACTCTTGATATATTTAAAGAGAAGAATACAGTTTTAGAGGAAATAATAGCACAATGAGAAAAACGTGCTGAAATATGTTATGTGTGATACAAGTGATCTAATCAAACATAAATAAATTGGTAGTAATACAAGCAATTTGATAATTGATGTCATATGTTATATTAATGATCTTATCAAATAGGAATAAATTGGTTGTAATACAACCAACATCCAAACACAAGACTTCAATTGTGACACTAATAACTTGGAGTTATTTGAAAAAATAGTAATGGACCAAAAATAATTTGTATGAGCACTCATAAATAACATATTGAATAGATTGATGATAGGAACTGTGAAGAAGATACAGTAGGAATTACATATGGAATAGGTTTAAGAAAAAATAAACAAATAGAAAATAAAACACTCTAGGTCCATATGTCTTCCTATATAAATAGTTGAAAATATTGTAATTTTAGACATATATCAGAGAAGTAGTGTTGGAACATTCCTAAAATAAAATACACAAAAATCCAATTTAAATATTGAAGTAGAGTTTCATAAATAAAAAAACACATACAATCCACTAAAAACAAAAAATGCTAAAAGGAGCCAAATTTTTCCATTAATTTCATGCTAAAAATGAGGATCCCAAAAGAAGAGCCCTTTTACAATTTCAAAAATTCCCACTTATGCCCTATTTTCCCCCTTTTTCCACCTAAAACTTGAAATTTCAAATTTGAAATTTGGGGCAACTTTTGGAAGTCAACTTCGCGCTCGTTGACCCGATTGACTATTACAACATATTTTTGGAAACAACATGAAACAATATAAGTGGGGCGACTTTGGATTTGTGAGCTAGAGCTCACGTCAAGCCGAAAATCCTCAAATTCGACCTCTAAGACCTTTAAAAATCTCCTGCAAGAAAAACTAGTTTTACTAGTTTTTACTAGTTTTTACAAAATTAAACAATTACAATATTTTTTGGGTGATGCAAGATCACTTTTACACCATTGGATGCTCTTGCATCAAATATGGATGGATGTATATCATGAAATGAAACTAGTTAAAAGGATTTTTTTATAATTACTATAAAATAAAACCAAGTATTACGATGATCCAGAGGTAATTCACAAAGATGACACACAAAGTATAAATATTTAAAAATAGGTATTGACATCAATAGCAAATACAACTTCATTCATATTTATAGATTTTGGGGATATACTCTCAAATAATGTAATAAGAGGGGGATGTTAGGATATAGTGTCAAAAATATTTTAAAAACTTCATTTGTTGTTAGGTACCCAAGATAGGAATTTAATATTATAATTAATATTATAATAAATGTAATTATATCATTTTTATGGATATGTGGTAGTGGTAGGTAGTTGAGTATTATATCATATAGGCAATAGTATAATATGGGAGATATTAAAAGAATAATATTGTATTTATCTCAAGTCAAGATTTAGTAAAGAGTGGCTTCCTTCTAATAAGGAGCATTGTAGGATTTTGCCCTACCTCAACGGTTTTGTAAGGGGGGTGGAATATTAGGTATGCAAGATATGAATTTAATATTATAATATTGTACTTAATATTATAATAGTATAGGCTATGTAATAGTATTAAAAATCATATAAAAAAAAATTCCAATTAAAAAGGTTAAACTTAGAGCCCTAATGGAGGTGGAATGGCTAGGGAAGAGCTACAATAGTGTCAATTTTGATTTTATTTTTTGTTGTTGATTCTTAGACCTAGTTTTGGACAAGGTTTTATGTCATCCAATGCATTATCTTTTGCATGAGCAGATCCAATAGGCATTGTGACTATTTATAGTTTTTTTTGTAGTTATTTTTATTAAGATTTTCTGTTGTTTATTTTGTTGGTTTTCACTACTATTGCTTTTGCTTTCATGGTATGCCCATGAATTTAGTAGAGGAAAGTGAACCAAGAAATAAAATATCTAATATTTTGATGAGGATTTTTTCTTTTGGTTCAGATTAGGGTTTGGTCACCTCCGAAGCCCTATGATTGCAATGGTAGTAGGGGATATCCTTCCTCTCAAATTCTCCTTATGATATGTTACCATGACAAATACCTCCATACTCAAGAACACTAATCATGGCTCATTTTCCTTGTTCTCATTACCTCCTCTATTTGACCAATAAAAACTAGAAAATATGACCAAATATTTGAAGGTAGGGAGGCTACAACAATCCCAACCAAGTAATACAGTCTTTGTTATTCCTAAGTTGTATGATACTCCACTGGTGGAGATTATTTCAAAATATATTCAGCCTAATACTCACCCTAACTCGTAGAAATATTACTTAAAAATTTATGGATTTTTGGCCTAACCCAAAAACCATTAAAAGATAGATCACCTCTTCTTAGGGATCTAAAATATCTAGCTATGAATTCGTGATGGCAATTGGAGGGTATTTCATAGTCATTTTCTCCTCCATAGAGTAAATATATACAACATTTCAAGATCCTTGGTTCCATGGATCAATCCCTCTCTACATGACCCCTTGGTAAGTTAGTTTTGATCCGTGAGTGGAAGAACCAAACTAAGTATCAATTTGGATAAGAATACCATGTTTACCCCTACATTTATTGAGAAATACTTCTTATACATATTCATGTTGGCAATTTGAGTTATTTTGTGTTGTCATTGATGTCACATGGATCATTGATGTCACATGGATCACATTGAGTTTTGGTGGCAAAAGCACTTCATAAATAATCATTTATGATATTTTGGAGAGCATGGATGTATACAGTGGTTTTGTGGCACAAGAGGCATATAATATTTAATTTTTAAATATTATATTAATGGTTTTTATTAAAACCAATGGTAAAGGTTTTTATTAAAACCAATGGCAAGGGTTTTTATTAAAACCAATGGTAAAGGTTTTTATTTAAACCAATGGAAAGGGTTTTTATTAAAACCATTGGAAAGGGTTTTTCATTAAAACCACTATGCTAAGACTTCTCCAAATAATGATGGATGAAAAGGTTTTTCAAATAAAACCTAGGTGCAAAAAGTTTCATGGCAAAATTCAAAAGAATGAAGGAGATATCCCAATTCAAAGTTAAGAGGTGAATTATTAAATTCTTATTTAATAATTCTAAGGTCTAAAGTTGAATTTTATTATTCGATGATGTGCAATGGTTGGGGAGATTAATAAAATCCATCGACGTCATTCGAAGGCATGGAGGTGCATATAAATAAAAGGTAAAACCTTTGTTTATAAGAGATTGGGAATATTGTGCATGAGTGAGAATCGTCGAAAGGGGAGCAGCGAAGAAATAAAGAAAAATAATTTTTGTTTGAGAGCAAGGTCAAGGAGACAGCACGGGAAAGTGACGTCATACAAGAGCCTATAGCGTAGTTGGTAGCGCACGAACTTTGCACAAGGCAGGTTCGTTGTTCGAATCCCGCTAGGGGCAAAGTGTTTTGCTAAGGAAGGCAATTTGAGTTTTCAGATTTGAGCGTAGGAAAAGTTGGGTGTTTGGGATTAAATCCCAATGTGGGCTGACGCCCACGTGGTAAGCGCTTCACAACGCTAAGTGAGAGGAACAGAGTTCGACTCCCGCAAAGGTGTGAAGGCGCATTGTTTTTGGCAAGGCATTAACGATTTCGAAGATGGTGAAGGCACATTAATTTTGGCAAAGGCTACGAATTTCGTAAAAAGGTATTTATCTCTAGCGCATGGTAATATTTGATATTGCCAAAGTTTTGGTGCATTGAAAATCATTTCTATTATAACTAGGGAGTTATAAGGTATTTAGTAAAAATAAATGATTGTTGTATGTGCTTAGGGAGTTATAAGGTTTGAAGTTAAATATTTGTGATTGTTGTATGTGGAGTTATAAGGTGTGGAATTAAAAATAAAAGCATAGGTGTTTGTTGTATGTATTAATAAAAATTAGGGAGTCATAAGGTTGGAAAGTGTTGAACTTGTTATATGTTCTAGTGCATGATTTAATTATGAAATTAAACTAGGAACTTGAGACCTAGTTAATTGCTACCTTGAGTTAGAAGACATGCACATGAGTTAGGGTTTGAAGTTGAAGACAAATTGCTTGATTATGTGCCTTGGCTATTAAGAAGAAGTGGATGGATTAGAAAATCAATTTTGTGGATAAAATTGATGCTTGAGTTCATTATTGCTTTAGTGGAGTTCATTGAGAGTATTGCCATTATTGAGGAGGTTTTTGCCATTGCTTGAGGAGATTATTGTTGGTTACTTGTTGAGTACATTGCCACTATTTGAGACCATTGAGGAGATCATTTGCTAGTCACTTGTGGATACATTTATCTTTCATTTGAGGAGATCATTGTTGGCTATTTGAGAGCTCTTTGCTTGAGGGAGTTGTGCTTGTTTCTTGAGAGCTTATTGACATTGCATGAGGAAGATATTATTGAGAACCTATTGCTATCACTTGTGGAGATTGTCCTTGGTTGGTTAAAGTCCTCATTGTTATTGCTTGGAGAGGTTTTCATTAGAGAGCTCATTTTGCCATATATTTGAGAGTTCATTGTTGAGCATTGTTATCATCCATTTGAGAGAGTATTTGTCATACATGGTTGAGTTCATTGTTGAGCATTGTTATCATCCATTTGAGAGAGTATTTGTCATACATTGTTGAGATCATTGTGGATCATTGTTGTCATCCATTGAAGAGTACATTGCCATTCATTGTTGAGTTCATCATTGAGCCTTGCCTTCATTGATTTGTGGATGAGATTTGAGTGCTACTTGAGCATGATTGATTGAGCCTTTGAGAAGGCTTTTGGGACAAAATTTTTGGATAGATTTGAGGCAGCTTTTGTGCATGATTGAGTGAGCCTTTGAGAAGGCTTTTGGATAGATTTGATTGCATATGATTGAGTGAGCATTTTGAGAAGGCTTTTGGGATAGATTAGAAAAATTTTTTGTGAAGGCCTTGAGTACAGATTTGGGACAACATTTGAGCAGGATTGTTTGAGCCTTGTGAGAAGGCATTGAGGTAGATTTATGAGCAGTGAAAGAGATAGAACAAAATAAAAAAACATACCAACACCAATTGCCTAGCTGAGCAGATCAATGAAGAGCCCACATGAGCAGATCATGGATTGCCTAGCTGAGTAGATTAGTGGATAGCCTAGCTGAGTAGATCAGTGGATAGCCTAGTTGAGCAGATCAATGGATAGCCTAGCTGAGCAGATCAATGGATAGCCTAGTTGAATAGATCAATGGATAGCCTAGTTGAGAAGATCAGTGGAGCCCACCTGAGCAGATCAGGATAGCCTAGCTTTGAGCAGATCAAAGTAATCATTTGTATTGGGATAAGGATCCCTATTTATTTATGAAATATTATAAGGAGATTATCTTGTGGACTACCCCACATTGGGGGAACCATGTTAAATCTTGTGTCTCAATTGTGTGTGGTGATTTGTGCACTTGCTTACTATTGCTATCTATGTCATTAATGCACATTGCTATATTTGGTTATTGCAATTAAGGACACTAATTGATATTGGTTTGGAAAGAAAGTAAAAAGTGGGTGCTATACTGTTCACCCCCCTCTCAGTATAAGCTTGTGTTCTTCAATTGGTATCAGAGTGGGTTCCTTCAGAAAGGCTAACAACTTGAGGGTAGATTCTACAAGAACACAGATGGCTTCATAGAATGGATCATCTACAAGTAAGGCTCCACTATTTGATGGTAACAATTATGCTTTCTGGAGCATGAGAATGAAGAACTACTTGATATCACAAGGATATGAGGTATGGCAGATGGTTGCAAAAGAGTATAAGGTTGAAGGTGATCCCGAGATAGATAAGACTATCAAGAAATTGGTTGAGATCAATGCAAAGGCAATGAATTGCATTCTGAGTGGGCTACGTGAGACAGATTTTGCAAAAGTCATGGTATGTAATTCAGCTAATGAAATGTGGACCAAGTTGCGGAATACCTATGAAGGAGATTCCAAGGTAAAGTTGGCAAAACTACAAACTCATAGAAAAATATTCGAGGAATTGAAAATGGAAGATTCTGAAGATATTGCAAAGTTTTTACTTCGAGTTGATGAGATTGCTAACACCATGAGAGGTCTAGGATTTGAGATGAAAGAATCAGATGTTACTCAAAAGGTTTTGAGATCACTTCCCATGAAGTATGATGCAAAGGTTTCAACAATAGAAGAAACAATGGATATCGACAAGCTAACAATGGAAGAACTACAAGGAACTCTCACAACTTATGAGATGAGGATAAGTAAGCATCAGGTTCCAATGAAAGAAATTGCATTCAAGGCTTCAGAGAAAAATAAAGGGAAAGTTTCAGAGACAGATAGAGATTCAGATAATGATGAGGAAGCTAACTTCATCAAAAGGAAAAAGGACTTAAGAAATTACAGGGATATGAAGAAAGTCAAATGCTACAAGTGTGGTGATTATGGTCACTATGCAAACAAGTGTCCACATGAAGAAAATAGTGATGATGAAAAATAGGGTCACAGAAGAAAAGAAGATGGAAAGCATAAGCATGACAAAGATGACAGGTACAAGCAAAGCAAGTATGAGAAGAAGAAAAGTTTTCGTAAGACAAAGAAAACTTTCTACATTGAAGAAGCAAGTGATAGCTCAGATCACAATGATAGAGACAAGTCAGATGATGAAAAGGAAGAACATCTATTCCTAGGAATAGAAGGTGAAAGAGAATAGTGCTTTGTGTGTGGTCAAAGAGATCACAGATCAGGATATTGCAATGGCTTCAGTGATAGTGAAGATGAGATGACACATCAAGGAAATAGGCATGGTCAAAGAAATCATGAGAGTTTGTTTGCTATAAAATATGATAATGATCTCAGTGATAGTGAAGATGAAGAAGTCTCACTTTTGGTAATATAAAAAGAAGAGGATGAGCCAAGAAAACAAAAATCAGAAGTCAAAAGGCTAAAAGAAGAAATCAGGAATCTTGAAAACAAGATTCGAACAGATGTCAAAATCAGAGAAGAACAACTTCAGACAATCAATGATCTAAGAGATGAGCTTCAAGATGCAAAAAGGATAGAGGAAAGGATGAATGAAGAACTAAGGGTAATAACAACAAGACATGACACATTAGATGAAAAGGTTCAAAAAGGAGTGGAAACATATTTTAAGGTTGTATCTTATTTCCAAGAAAAGTCACACTCAAAAGGAAAGGAAGTTCTAAAAGATGAAAGTAAGGAAGCACATAAGATTCATGAAGAAAGTTCCAAAGTTCCTATGGCTCCAAACATCCAGTTTGGATCTTGTTTTGAGATAGGTGAATCAAGTTCAAGAGGAAAATAAATTCTTGAAAAGGAAAGCAAGGAAGAAATTAAGGAAGAGGATTTAGATACTACAAAGAAGGATCAAGGATACAATGCACAAGTCAAAGATGATCACAAGGATAATGGTCAAGAAAGATATGAGGAACCAAGGCATGAACAAAGGGCTTTTCAAGGACATTGTTTTTCTTGTAATGGATTTGGACACAGGGCTATACACTGTAGGGTCTATGGATCAAAGAAGTTTGATTTTGCTAGAAGGAACTTCAAAGGAAGAAGGTATGGTTTTCAAGGACATTGCTTCTTATGCAACAGGATTGGTCATAGAGCTTCTCGAGTGCAAAGAAAATGAGCAACATGGTTTTGGTTTTAGAGCTACACAATTCAGAAGTCATGGTCATAATGATTATGAAAACAGAACTTCACAATACAGGGTTCAGGAAAGGAATGGATATGGAAATTATTTCAAGAAAGAATTCAGGATATGGGCACCATCCAAAGGCTACAATATCAAGTGTTTTAATTGCAATAATTTTGGACATATTGCAAAATGGTGTAGGACTCAATTCCAAACAGGTTCAAGACAAGAAGATCAAGTAACTCATCAAGAAAAGGATATCAGAAATATGTGGAAGGAAGTTGACAAAGGAAAGGAACAATGTAATATGGGAGTAAATGTACTCCCACCCCAAAATTAATCACCTCAAGAGAGAAGGTGGTGGGGGGCTAAGCTTAAGAGTCATATATTTTAGCCCCATAGGTGTCCCTTTTGCCATTGATGTCAAAGGGGGAGAGATTTGAGTAAGGGGGAGAGCATTGAGTTAGGGGGAGCAGCCTCCAAAGAGAGCATTGAGATAGGGGGAGCAGCCTCCATAGAGAGTATTGAGTCAGGGGGAGCACCTTTGATTCTCAGAGATGGTTTTTGTAGTGATTGTGGTGATTTGCATTAGAGGTGTTGCCATCAATGACAAAGGGGGAGATTGTTGGCAATTTGAGTTATTTTGTGTTGTCATTGATGTCACATGGATCACATTGAGTTTTGGTGGCAAAAGCACTTCATAAATAATCATTTATGATATTTTGGAGAGCATGGATGTATACAGGGTTTTGTGGCACAAGAGGCATATAATATTTAATTTTTAAATATTATATTAATGGTTTTTATTAAAACCAATGGTAAAGGTTTTTATTAAAACCAATGGCAAGGGTTTTTATTAAAACCAATGGTAAAGGTTTTTATTTAAACCAATGGAAAGGGTTTTTATTAAAACCATTGGAAAGGGTTTTTCATTAAAACCACTATGCTAAGACTTCTCCAAATAATGATGGATGAAAAGGTTTTTCAAATAAAACCTAGGTGCAAAAAGTTTCATGGAAAAATTCAAAAGAATGAAGGAGATATCCCAATTCAAAGTTAAGAGGTGAATTATTAAATTCTTATTTAATAATTCTAAGGTCTAAAGTTGAATTTTATTATTCGTCGACGTGCAATGGTTGGGGAGATTAATAAAATCCATCGACGTCATTCGAAGGCATGGAGGTGCATATAAATAAAAGGTAAAACCTTTGTTTATAAGAGATTGGGAATATTGTGCATGAGTGAGAATCGTCGAAAGGGGAGCAGCGAAGAAATAAAGAAAAATAATTTTCGTTTGAGAGCAAGGTCAAGGAGACAGCATGGGAAAGTGATGTCACGTAGGAGCCTATAGCGCAGTTGGTAGCGCACGAACTTTGCACAAGGTAGGTTCGTTGTTCGAATCCCGCTAGGGGCAAAGTGTTTTGCTAAGGAAGGCAATTTGAGTTTTCAGATTTGAGTGCAGGCAAAGTTGGGTGTTTGGGATTAAATCCCAACGTGGGCTGATGCCCACGTGGTAAGCGCTTCACAGTGCTAAGTGAGAGGAACAGAGTTCGACTCCCGCAAAGGTGTGAAGGTGCATTATTTTTGGCAAGGCATTAACGATTTCGAAGATGGTGAAGGCACATTAATTTTGGCAAAGGCATTTTGTAAAAAGGTATTTATCTCTAGCGCATGGTAATATTTGATATTGCCAAAGTTTTGGTGCATTGAAAATCATTTCTATTATAACTAGGGAGTTATAAGGTATTTAGTAAAAATAAATGATTGTTGTATGTGCTTAGGGAGTTATAAGGTTTGAAGTTAAATATTTGTGATTGTTGTATGTGGAGTTATAAGGTGTGGAATTAAAAATAAAAGCATAGGTGTTTGTTGTATGTATTAATAAAAATTAGGGAGTCATAAGGTTGGAAAGTGTTGAACTTGTTATATGTTCTAGTGCATGATTTAATTATGAAATTAAACTAGGAACTTGAGACCTAGTTAATTGCCACCTTGAGTTAGAAGACATGCACATGAGTTAGGGTTTGAAGTTGAAGACAAATTGCTTGATTATGTGCCTTGGCTATTAAGAAGAAGTGGATGGATTAGAAAATCAATTTTGTGGATAAAATTGATGCTTGAGTTCATTATTGCTTTAGTGGAGTTCATTGAGAGTATTGCCATTATTGAGGAGGTTTTTGCCATTGCTTGAGGAGATTATTGTTGGTTACTTGTTGAGTACATTGCCACTATTTGAGACCATTGAGGAGATCATTTGCTAGTCACTTGTGGATACATTTATCTTTCATTTGAGGAGATCATTGTTGGCTATTTGAGAGCTCTTTGCTTGAGGGAGTTGTGCTTGTTTCTTGAGAGCTTATTGACATTGCATGAGGAAGATATTATTGAGAACCTATTGCTATCACTTGTGGAGATTGTCCTTGGTTGGTTAAAGTCCTCATTGTTATTGCTTGGAGAGGTTTTCATTAGAGAGCTCATTTGCCATATATTTGAGAGTTCATTGTTGAGCATTGTTATCATCCATTTGAGAGAGTATTTGTCATACATGGTTGAGTTCATTGTTGAGCATTGTTATCATCCATTTGAGAGAGTATTTGTCATACATTGTTGAGATCATTGTGGATCATTGTTGTCATCCATTGAAGAGTACATTGCCATTCATTGTTGAGTTCATCATTGAGCCTTGCCTTCATTGATTTGTGGATGATATTTGAGTGCTACTTGAGCATGATTGATTGAGCCTTTGAGAAGGCTTTTGGGATAAAATTTTTGGACAGATTTGAGGCAGCTTTTGTGCATGATTGAGTGAGCCTTTGAGAAGGATTTTGGGACATAGAATTTGGATAGATTTGGGACAACATTTGAAAAGAAAATTTGAGAAAGATTGTTTGAGCCTTGTGAGAAGGCATTGAGGCAGATTTATGAGTAGTGAAAGAGATAGAACAGAAAAAAAAAAATATACCAACACTAGTTGCCTAGCTGAGTAGATCAATGAAGAGCCCACCTGAGCAGATCAAATTACCTAGTTAAGCAGATCAGTGGATTGCCTAGCTGAGCAGATTAGTGGATTGCCTAGCTGAGTAGATCAGTGGATAGCCTAGCTGAGCAGATCAGTGGATAGCCTAGTTGAGTAGATCAGTGGAGCCCACCTGAGCAGATCAGGATAGCCTAGCTTTGAGAAGATCAAAGTAATCATTTGTATTGGGATAAGGATCCCTATTTCTTTGTGAAATATTATAAGGAGATTATCTTGTGGACTACCCCACATTGGGGGAACCACGTTAAATATTGTGTCTCAATTGTGTGTGGTGATTTGTGCACTTGCTTACTATTGCTATCTATGTCATTAATGCACACTGCTATATTTGGTTATTGCAATTAAGGACACTAATTGATATTGGTTTGGAAAGAAAGTAAAAAGTGGGTGCTATACTGTTCACCCCCCTCTCAGTATAAGCTTGTGTTCTTTAATCCATCGAGGGGATTGAACCCGGGTCACATCACCAATAATGCAAGTTGCGTCCATGTTGATAGGTAACTCTATTGGCATATTTGTATACTAGGGTCCTCTGAAGGCTAATAATGCAACTTGTGTTAGGCTATGTATTCAATTTAATCTTAAAAAAGGGATTTCTACAAACATAGGTATCAAATTCTTGAATTGGATGTATACCTAGTCACTAGTTTATGAGTACATTCTGTTTACATGTATTACATGTCATCAATATGATAAATTCTCAATGAAATGTCCCACTAAGGTGCAACAAGAGACAAAGGATAAATACTAATAATTCCAACCAATAAGAAGAAAAAAATAGAGAGGATCTAGAAGTAGAATAATGAGGCCTCAAGGCTCAATAATAGCCAAAAATATAAAATAATAATAAGTTCTCATTTTATCACAAAATTAAGAAGAGGAATATCCAAGGCCATCTAAAAAATGGGAAGATCCATCACATCCTAAATCATAAGACAAAGTGGTTAAATCTTAGGCTACTAGAGAAAACCTTTAGGAAGAGGAGATTGAAGAAATATAAGAGACTCGGTTAGCAACAACAATGATTCTAGGAGGTATCGAAACCACCAAATCTTCTACTAGAGGGAGGAAATATAATAAAGACATAAGAACAAAAAAAGCAAATATAGATATTAAAAAAAATAATAAATAACCTTAGGTTTCAAAAAGGCTAAGAAGCCACTTAAGAAATGAATTTTGTATTATGGAATGGAATGGGATTAGATAGTCCCATAAAAAAAATATCTAAATCAATTAATAACCTAGTGGAAGCCAATGGTTATCTACATTCAAGAAACTAAATCAATATAGTAGTTTGCAAGAATAGAATGGAAAAATATATGGAAATCCTTAGACATGTAAGTAATAGATTCATTAGGTGCCTTACGGGTTAATATATTAAGAAAAAGGATATACAATTGTTACACCAAATAGATCTTAAAAATATCCTAAATTTTGGGCTACATGTTAGAACAATTAAACCTCCAAAGATAAATTTTCCTACACTTTTCTTTTATGGAACTTCTAAATCAAACACATGCCATGTAGTAGCTAGTGGTGTGATACTAGTGGCCCTACATTATGAAATGCTTCATTTCAAAATCAATTTGAGGAAAATAACCAATAATGTTGAAAAACTTATAGCCTATATAATAGGACAAAAATTGGCTCAAGAAAAAGGTATTAAACAACTTCATGTGTATGGTTATTTGAGACTTATGATGTATACCCTATCTAAGGGGAAGGATTTCTCATTAGTCCAACTATAAATAGTTTAGAGAATACTAAGATAATTGGATCAAAAATTTAAATATATATAATATTTCCACAATGGAAGGAAGCATAATATGGTGGTTGATCACATTACAAATGAGGCCATAAACACACCCTATTTGCATCTCAGAGTAATAAGAAAAACAAAAAGCAAACAACATGAGCAAAACAAATGATAGGAAGCATATGGTTATTTTGGAACCTTTAAATATTTTTGTGCTCTTCAATATTTTGATGCCTCTCGACAACCCTGGAATATTATGTTATTCTAGACCTTTTGGTATTTAAATTTTTTCAATTATTATGGTACCCTTTGCATATATGGCACCCTTGGTACATTGTTACACTTTTTGGAGTTTTTTAATTTGCTTTGTTGCTTGTTCCCGCTTTTGGAAAACACTCTTGTGACCTCTAAGTTGCTTGTTGGATAATTATTATCTAAAAATTTGAATATCAATATATAAAACCTTTTTATATATATATATATATATATATATATATATATATATATATATATATATATATATGTTATAATAAATGTAATTATCTCACATGTATGGATAAGTGATAGTGGTAGGTAGTTGAGCATTATATAATGTAGGCAAGAGGCTCATATGGGGCATATGGAGAGAAGAATATTATATTTATCTCAAGTTGAGATATATTAGGAGTTGTTTCCTTCCCATAAGGAGCATTGTACGATGTCTCCCTACCTCAAGGGTTTGAATTATATTTTGAATTAAACTTTTGTTCTTAATGTGGATTATTGTAAATCTTAACTATGGAAGAATATTCTTAACATTTTTATGAATTGTTAAGGACTTATGTGAAAGTGGAGTGAGATTAATAACAAGTGGTATAAGAGAACTTTCTAAGGTCGTATTCATTTATAGAATTTTTAGTCATTTATTAATTTTTCATATCTAAATTTTGGTGCTTAATAAGTATTTGCATTAGGCTAATAACCTCTTACAAGGTCAGGTGCAAGTCTTGACAGCTTAACTAGGGGAAGTACTTGAGCTAACATTTTCCCTAATATTAATTTTGAGAAGTACCCTAGGCATCCTAGAGTAACTAATTTAAGTATGTCACCAATGAAAAATTTCAACGATCCCACACCCTATTAGTAGTATTTTAATACTTAGATAGTATACAAAGAGTTATTATTTAGAGGTAAAACTATGGTTGGTTTCTCAATAATTATTACCTAATAAAAATATTATTGGTAATAAAAGAGTGATACTCTCTTAGAAAGTATCATACTATTATCAAAAATAGTATTTGAATCATTTTCATAGTCTACAATAGCTACATAACTTCAACATAGCAAACAATTACGAGTGAGTACAAAAAATAACAAGTCTACAATTGGTGGTAGTTTGCCAAATAATAAAAATGGTCTAGAATTCATAGCATTTTACCAAACAAAAATTGTAGAGCAAGCTATTGTCAATTACAATTAGAGTGAAGAAAATACCCACTCCATAGATCAAGCCATTATCATTAAAAAATAATATATATAGAGGAAATCATTATCAGTTGCCAAAGGTACATAGTATGCAAGTCATCAATACTTGTTAAGCTGAGTGCCAAAATAAACTCTACAAAGTAGGTTGTTATTAATTGTTGGATGTTAACAGTATATAAGCTATTAAACGTTGTTAAATGAGTGCACAAAAAATTAGAAGGGAAAAAATCATAGAGAAGGTCATTATCAGTTGCAAAAGTATACAGTATACAAGCCTTTAAAAATTGCTAGTTTGAGTGTAGATTTAATTATTTATTAAAAGAAATATTAGGACACTTGAGGAATTTTTGAAAAATACAAGTTTGATATTTTTATGTTTGAGGACATGGAGTTGCCAAAAGTCTTTAGAAAGGGTAATATTAATGCAAAGGAATGGTTGAAAATCTTTAATTATTTTAAATTCCATGATTTGGAATGGAAACTTAAGCTTTTAAATGTTTTGCTAGGGAAAGCTTATTATTTGTTTTCAAACTTTGGTCATGCCCATACTTACACATTCACATGGAAATAATTTGAAGTTGCATTCTTAAGCAAATAGGAATATGAGAAAAGCATAAAAATATTACAAGGCTTCAAAAAGAACAAAAGAATATAAAGGAGAGTTAAATTGCATAGAATTGATAAAAGAAAAAGATATGAAAGATAGCATGTAGACTAAATAAAACACTTGTTGGGCATAATATAGGTCAAATAATGTTCAAAAGAGTTTATTTGAATATGAAAATTCTATTTTGTAGGTTTATGGTTGTATTCAAAAGAAAACATTATTGTCTTCATAAACCTAGTCGCAGGCATAGCTTCATCCGTAAGGATTTGGCTAAAAATTTACTCATTCTAGGAAATAACATCAAGGATGCATAGTTTCAAGGAGAGACATGTTAAATTTTTGAAGACTCCAAGATTTCTATGTGTAAGTATGTTTTACATGTTAAATCTCATATCATTAAGATGGATGATGTGGATATTATTCTTGGTTATCATTGGTTAAATTATTTGGATATTATTAAAATTAATGTACAAAAAAGGTTCATGAAGTTCTAATATAGGAAAAATAAATTAATTGTACAAGATATTTCCTAGTGTAAGAGGTAAGGATCTAAGGAAAAATAGGAATATCTTTTTATGATGGAAAAATAGGAATCTGTTGTAGGGAAATAATTTGAAGAAGAAGCATTAGAACCTAAAACATAATCCAAGAAAGAAGTAACAACAATAACAAATTCCATTGGAAAAACAATAATAAATGATAATAAAGACATAAAAGAACACAAGGATATATATAACCAAGGACACATGAGAGAACATCATGCAGAAGGATTTAAAATAGATGATCAAAATATGAAGGAGACAAAGAAGGTAGAACATCATGTTAAGGTTGCAACATATCACCATCCACACCACCAGGAGCAACAACAATTTTGGAGATATAAATTAAGGCAACAACATTATGGTTCTTCATGGAATCATAAGGGCACCAACTATGGCAATGTTTGTCCAAGAAAGCATAGTGACTCTAGTTTTTAGAGTGTTTTAGCAACATCCAGGAATAAATGGACCCATCAATCAAGTTACCAGAGTAGAGTAGTAGAAGCATGGAGACAACAACACAGTCCTAGATACTCAAGTGACAAAAGCAAGATATTATGGATGAAAAAGAAACCCAACACATGGGACCAAGGGATTAATTCCAAAAATTTAAATGACAAAATGGCATATCGACATCAACAATGATCACCACCAATCATAGTTTCAATGCTATTGATGGATTATAGAAATTGGTACTAGTTCACAACAAACCTCAAAATATCATATTATTTAGTCTCTTCTTATGTTTTAAGGATGAAATAGTTTGTAAGGGGGATAAAATGTTAGGTGCCCAAGATAAGAATTTAATATTATAATATTATACCTAATATTATAATAAATGTAAGTATCCCACATGTACGAATAAGTGATAGTGGTATGTAGTTGAGCATTATATAATATAAGCAAAAGGCTCATATGGGGTATATGAAGAGAAGAATATTGTATAAATTTCAAGTTGAGATTTATTGACGAGTGGATTCCTTTCAATAAAGATAATTGTATAGTGTTGCCCTACCTCAAGGATTTTCATTATATTTTGAATAAATTGAAATAATTTGCATTATGAATAAATTTGTATGTAATTTAAAATATTTTAAATATTAATTATCGAATATTTTTCTTAATATTTCCATGAATTTTCAAGGACTTATGTCAAGATGGATCAAGGTTCATAATATTTATGTATATTCTCCTGGACATTATTTTTTATTAAATATCAAGAGGTATTAGTTTTTTTTTTTCTATTATCCCATTACTTAATGGTTTCTATGGGAATATTTCCATATGGGACTCACTTGTAATAATGACTAAATACCTACGAAGGTATGATGAAATGTATAAAGTATGTGATATTATAAATATAACATTCAAAGTTTCTTTCATCTATATTTAACATATATTTCCATTGAGAAAAATAGCTCTAAATGAAAAATGCAACCCTATCAACATTACACGTAGGAGAGAAGGGTAATTCAAATTTAAATTTTTCCTATCATACCTCCATTCAAATCCATGACCATGGAAGAATGGTGAGAAATCATACAAAATCATTTATATATATCAAGTAAAAAGGCACAAATTCTTCAAAGCATTTGATGAAGAAAAATGGAAAACGTAGAGTAGGTTTTCCTTTCAATTTTTACTACAAAAAATGCTTATGAAAATCTGAGAAAAAATTCACCCTAAAACTTGGAAAAAAATCAAAGGCACCAAGTTAGCTTCCTACTTGAAAAAGTATTTTTTTGTAATGCCTGCTCTAATACCATTTATGAATTTACAATCCTTTCCAAAAATAAATAAAAGCAAAATACACACTCAAAACTTATGCAAAAATTAAAACAAAGGATAAAAGAGCAAAATGTGATGGGCACCCATAGGCACCATAAATAGTCACTATTCATAGATAATATTGCATAAAATTCTGAAGAGAAGTGAGGAGTGTGACGGGGGTATTTATAGTAATACTATAATCCCAACTCCATAATAGAGTTTAACCTAAGATGATATAATAATTACACTTTAGGTTAATTGCAAATAATAAATAGGGTTTTACCATAACAAGGTTAACCAAGGCCCATTAGGTTTACATAATAAAAGGTTCGAAAATAATAAATACATTGTAAAAGGAAATTACCTTAGGCCTATCCAATATATCACATACGTTGCATAATGTTAGCTCTTGGCCATGAAGCAAATTTTAATTTCAACATATTTGTTACATCCCTTTTTGTTTCTTTCATCTATTTATACTTTTTGTGTAAGATTTGAGTGGATGGATTGCTTCTATTCATTTCAATAAAATATTTTGAATTCGAATATGGTATCAGAGTAGGTATGGAGTTACATTACTTTGTCACATAGGAAGTTCACTCAAATTGTTTGATCCTTCTTTGGAGTTTTAGGATGAATATCTCATAAAAATATTATAAGCATTTTTTATATAAGGATTAAATAAAGTTCTTTATTCCATATATTTTCATCCATAATTTTTTTTAATTCTAAAGGATTTGTTTCTTCATCATCATTTTTTTATCCTTAGAAATATCAAACTATTTGAATTTGGATGTGCACCAATTTCTCTTGTTTCCAAGAAGGAAAATGCCTCATAATTTGTTTTTTTAGCAACAAATTTTAAATATTAAAGTTTAAAAAAATCCATGCATGTTGTAACTATATTTTTATATAATTATGCAAAGAATAAACAATCAGGTAATGCTTGATCCTATTCATTAAATGCACTAGCCTAGCTAGGGTGGGGGTGTGAAGACATAGGATGATGAAGGTTTTGTGTTTGATTCAAGACACAATCATTGCATATTATGAATCTAACAATGCTCTAGACTGGAATGCATGGTGGCATAATGGCCAAGAATAGTCATAAGCAATGGGAGGTGTAGCATTCAAAACCCATCTCATTATATTTTTGCATCCATTGACCTCCTTTGCTAGAATAAATAAATTTCTTCCAGGAGGATTCATCTATTAGAGATAAAAATTATATATTTATGTTGGCCAGTCAAAGTGTACTAGGAATAGAATGGTACATGTTCAAAGACCACTATCAAAATATTTTTGTTATTACTAGTTTCATCCCAGAAAAAAATATCAAAGAGAAAATTTTACCTTTCATACCTTAAAGGAGAAAGTGGCATCCTAGTTTATGAAAAATACTTGGCTTCCATCCAACTCAAGATCAAATCCCCATTTTACAAGTTTGAAAGAAAAAGGATGACACCTCAACTAATGTGGCAACTATATATGCCATATGACTAATATTTTTATTATATATACACCTCCAAATAATTAGAGAAAAATAAGTATCGATGATTGATCGAATCTCAAAAGAAATTGGAAAAAAATGTTTGGAATGCACCAATGAATCAATAAATCATAATATGGTAATTTTGGATTTCTTCTTGCATATCTAAGGTTTGGGCATTTAATTTTTATATTTTTGAGGTCCACTAGGGTAAAAATTTAAAAGGTCATAACTTTTATATATGGAAGCATTTTAAGCCTATTTTTTTAAATCATACAATTTTTAAGCTTCATGCACTAGTACCATTAGTTCGAGGACCTATCATAATGTTAGAGGTTATATTGTGTAAGATGGATCATCAACCTATAGTTACTCACCTCAATGGTTGAAATTATGGTATTTGGTCAACAAAAATAATTGCACTATCATGCAATAAGAACCTATGGTGCATATTTCAAAAATATAAAGTAACAACCCTTGATGAAAAAATTTCTAGCTATAAGGAAGAAGAATCTCTTGGCCTATTCTTGTTATTGATTGAACCAAATATACTTTTCCATGTCAAAGAAGAAAGCGAACCTACCACGGTATAGTTAAAATTGCATGATTTATTTATGAAAGTAAATATAACTAAATTAAATCACTTGTAGTTAGAGTTTACTTCTCTCAAATTGGTGGATTTTAATCATTTTGAGTATTATATTGTGATATTCAAAGCATTAAGAGTAGATATTGCATATTCTAGAGGCAAAAGAAAATATGGTGCTAAATGTATGAATAATATGTTTGCTAATATCTCTCCTTATTTTTCTATGTTGAACCTCATTATTGATATGACTTCTACATTCTTAGAGTCTAAAAAAATCTTACTATTGATCATTTGTTCTCTCCTAGTTCAATTTTAGTTGTAGTAAGGAATTATAGTGGTACTTCACAAATATAGGATAATGCAAAGCAATTCAAACTCAAATATGCTAAGACCCAAGGGCCCAAGGTCTAGGCTAATTCTTCAAAGAAGTTAAATATTAGTTATGGATGTTGTAAAAGTGAAGGACATCTAATAAAGAATTACTTGATAAAATTATAAAGGATTAAAGCTGAGTTTCTAAAGGTGGGTGGATGTATTCCAGATGATGAGGGGGATTCAAAAGGATTTACCTATAGAGGCCCACTATAGAATCTATTATGGAGGAAAAAATATTAATGTCACTACTATCTTCTCTACTTGGTCCTTCAATTTAAATTATAAGGGATGTTGAAAGTATAATCTAACTTATGGTAAAGTCTAAAATTGCATGATGTAATCTTGCATAAGCCTAAGGACAATCATTATACAATGTATTTATTTTAATGTAATATTTTATTATGTAAGCCCTATGGGTTGTAGTTAGCCTTGTTATGATAAAAACCATCTTATAACTTGTAATTAACCTTAAATTCCTCTTGTTATATTGACTTAAATTAAAGTTATATATATAATTTGTGTATTAGGTATTGGTATAAACATTCCTTAACATCTCCATCTCTTGTAGAAGAGTTTTTTTGAAGTACACAAGCTTATACTGAGAGGGGAGGTGAACAGTATAAGACCACTTTTTACTTTTCTTTCCCAATCAATACTATGCAATGTATAGATAGCAATATCAATAGAAGTAATTAAAGTAATGTACAAATCACCACACACAATAGAGACACCAAAATTTACGTGGTTTACTCAATGTAGGCTACTCCACAGAGAAAACATTTCACTAAAATTTTTTCAATCAATCTCTTGGGAATCCTTTACCTGTTACAATGTTTATATATCTCTATCCAAATGAGACACCAATCCCCTTAATCAATTTCATGGATCTCTATCCACAGGAGACACCAATCTCCTAACTTTGATCTGGCTGGTGATCCTCTAGAAGACCTCTGCCTCCATTGATCTTAGCAAATGGAACTCTATCCATAAAGACACCTATCTTCCCTACTTTGGTTGGAGATATATGTCTTCAAATCTATCACTTTAAAGATCTGTCTCAAATATGTACTAATCATAGTCCTTCGGTCTAGCACAAATCCGTCCTCAATATCTATCTTTGGTCTGGCACAAACCTGTACTTAAATCTACACCAAAAATTTTCCTCGAATTTGTACTAAACTTAGTCCTTCGGTCTAGCACAAATATTTCTTCAATCTCTATCCTCAAGCCTTAACTCAAAGCTTGACTCAATCTTAAATCAACTTTTCTGGATATGCCCCAAACCTTAACTCAAGGTTTGAAAAAATCTATCAATCAACTCTGCTCTCAAGTATTCTCAAAGACTTGTCTCAAATATGCCTTGTAAGCTTCCACAAAATCTCACACTAATCTATCTTCAAGTCCTATCTAGAACTTTTTCAATCTGCTCAATAAGTTCTCACAAGAACTTAGCCAAATATGCTCTCAATCTGTATTGTAATATTCCACAAAATATTACCCAAATATGTCCACAAGTCTTCTCAAAGACTTACCTCAAATATGCTCAAAATTCCACACTAGAACTTGTCCAATATCATAGAAACATAAAGAGAATTTTTAGAGACTCAATATACTCTATACTCATCACAATGCTCAATACTTTCAATCGCTCTTTTAGAAACTTATAGAGAATTGTTGGAGACTCAATATGCTTCACATTTACCTCAATACTCAATCACTTCCAATCACTCTTTTAGAAACATAAGAAGAATTGTTAGAGACTCAATATGCTTCAAATTCAACTCAATACTCAATCACTTTCAATCACTCTTTTAGAAACATAAGGATAATTGTTAGAGACTAAAATGCTTCAAATTCATCAACTCTCAATCTCTTTCTCAAATCAAATTAGAATATATAATAGTTTGTTTCATAGAACTTGAACAATCAACTCACACATCCATTATAATAGGCTTAACAAACTCAATCAATCACTCAATGAAATAATCCTTAACCACAAATCCTAGTCCAAGCATATGAACACTCACTCAAAATTTTTCCAAAAATGCTTATCAACAAATCTCACATAACAATGATACTCATGTTCTTTAAAACCCTAGTTCAAGTTCTTCAATTAATCAATGGCTTCAACAACAAGATTTTAACAACAACTCTTTATTCCAAAAAACCTTGAAGCATTAAATCAACACTCTCAATAAGGAAACCCTAATTAAGTCCTTTTCAATCCAAAATTATTTTCCAAAAAACCAACCAATCAACTCAACTATGAAAGAATGTGCTCATACCTTTTTCTTGATGGTGAAGGAATCTCAAAAATCTGCCACAACCACAAACACTTCTTTACCAAGCTCAAAGAAGTTAGAAGATGATAAACTATCTCAAATATACAATACAAATATCAAAACACACATACACCTTATCACTCCATCTTGAAGAAAACATCCATCAACATATACAAAAATGATTGACCAAATACACCTTATAATCTCCCAATTAAAATAATATTCAATACTAGAAATAATGTCAACACAATCTCCTTTTCAAAATAACTCAATGGCAAGAAGTCCTCTCAACACTTTAAACTTCAATAAACCAATATTTCATAAGTACTTTATTTAAAAATAAAGCTAACTCCTTATTCCTCCAATTAACCAAAAATAATGATTAATTAAAATACTTTTTATCTACCCCTTTTAACTCCCTAGGACCTCATGTCAAAAACCTTAGGCATCACAAAATATATTAAAAACTTTATTACCTTTGCCTTGGTGAGACTCGAACTCACGACGTCGCCTCTACTAGCGCCTTAGCCATGGCTCTAACCGCCACATGGGCTAGGCACTCGTTTGGAGATCAAAAAGCACAACATGCTCCATATTCCTCTTCATATGCACCTATGAAAAATATCATGCATCGCTTCCTCGACACTTCAAAACACACACACCAATAGCTTCTATCATGAATCATTCATAGATCACTCCGCACCCAAACGCCTTAGCACTTCAACCACTTGCCACTAGGTCACACTACCTCGATGGATATGAAGGTTTATCCCTCGATGATCTTATCCCTTTCACTCACTTAAGACAAGAAGTTTGTCTTCTTCCTTGCACGAATTCTCACAACATAACACTTTCCTATTTTTATTTGTTTGAATGAAGGATGATTAAAATTCCACTAAGGCATATAGTTTATATACCAATTACCTCATTTAAACTTGAACGTCGACGCCTTTGATATTTGAATAATTAATTTATAAATTATTTAAATTCTTTAGAGTTTAAATATTATAAATTAACTTTTAAATCCTTTTGGATTTATTAAGGATTAAAGCCTTCTTTGATTTTACCACTTTGTATAAATAATATTTATTTATAAAATTTAAATTCAATTTGAATTTAAATATTTTATAAAATAAATATTAAAACTTCCTTGGGCTTTTAACATGAATTTAAAAGCTTCCTTGGGTTTTTATGAAAAACCTTTGATTTTTCTCATCCATGGTTTTAATAAAAACCCTCCTACTTATGCTTCCATATAATATTAAAAGTATGAAGCTCTTTTGCCATTAACCTTTGCATTGTTCCTTTTGACCTTTTGAGATCAACGGTAGCTTATTCCTTGACATCAATGACAACTTTGACTCAAAATGTCCAACATTTATAATTCTTATCCATACATAATATAGTTATTATTTATGGTGTCTATGGGAACCCGACAACTCCATCTATTGTATGAGTGTTTTGATTCTTATTCATACATAATATAGTGATTATTTATGGTGTCTATGGGAAACCAATAATTTTTTATCCCTTTTCCTTTCTTTATTTATTTTATGTTTCTTGTATAATATTTGAGTGGATGTATTGCTTTTATTCATTTCTAGAAAATATTATGAATTCTAAGATAATACAAATGAAAAAATGAGCACATAAACATTTTTACTACATACAAATATACTAGAGTATATAGGTGCTCATACAATTTTCATAGGAAGTAAATGTGATACTCCTATTGAGACTTCACCTCCCATGGATTAACCTAATGAATGTATTTCACATAGTTCCACTTAGAATATCCTTATACACACTATATAAGGAGATACTATAATTGTGTTTGCTATCCCTTACTCTCTTACTATACTCTCTCTTACTTGTTTGAGCTTGTTGGAAATCTGGCCAGACATACATTAAAATGAAAATCTAGGTTGTTAGATGATGTTTTCAGCCTTGCAAAGTGTCTCCTCATAGAGGAGACAAAACAAAATCATAGAGCTTCAAAATCTGTGCAATATGAAAAAAAGAGGCTCAAACGGATACCCAAGTCAAAAGTTATGGCCAAAATACTAAGACATGTAATAAACACCGTTGATGTATATCCGATGAATGTGATTTGCTAGGGTTAGGTTTTGCTTTGTTTTTTCTTACTTAAGGCAATTTTAGGGTTTTATTTTATGAAGAAGAATATTTCATTGTAGCATGTGTGTGAGCTCTTCTAGAGCCTATAAGGAGATTGTAACAGAGTACTAAAACTCTGCCAGAATTATTCTAGATAATAAGAAGATAGTGTGAGCTCTTCTAGAGCCTATAAGGAGATTGTAACAGAGTACTGAAACTCTGCCAAAATTATCTAGATAATAAGAAGATAATATTTGCTCCAATTTGGTTTTATTGTATTATTGTAAATTCTTCATTTGGTATCAGAGCGAGGTGATCAAGAAATTGGGTTTGAGTAACTGTGGAATTTCTGCTGCAAGCTTTACATAAGCTTCTTGGGGATCTCAGTTTGTGTTGAAGAGAGATATTATGGCCAACAACACCAATTCAATTTTGATACCAAAATTTGACGGTTCCAACTATAAATATTGGAGCATCTAGATGAGGATGATTTTGAAGGAAAAAGGAGCTTGGGCCATCATTGAATCTGGGTTCATCAAACCAAAATACTAGAGTGCATTGACTGTAGATCAAAAGAAGGAGATTCAAGAGAAAGAGAAAAAAATTATTTATCTTTGGCTTTCATCCAGTCGGCTCTAGACAAGAGTCTCTTTCCCTAGATTTATTCTTGTGTTTCGGCTCAAGAAGCTTGGAAGGCATTGAAGGAGAATTAACAGGGGATTTCCCAAGTTAAAGATGTGAAGTGGCAGACTTTATGGAGAGATTTTGAAAATCTCAAATCGAAGGAGAATGAAATTGTAGGAGATTACTGTGTTCAGGTAAAAATAGTAGTAAATAAAATGGCCACACTTGGGGAGATCATAGAGCAAAATGTAGTAATTAAAAAATTTTTAAGAACCTTGACAGAGAATTTTGACAGTGCAACCCTTATCATAGAAGAATGAAAGACCTCTTGAAAATGGATATAGATTCATTAATTGGCTCTCTCACATCTCATGAAGAGAGAATTGCCAAGAGGAAGAAGGATAAAGAAGGAGGTTCTACAAAGGAACGAGCTTTTTCAAAAAATTAGAATGGAGGAAGAGGTCATGATAGGGGTTCTAGAGAAAGAGGAAGAAATGGAAGAGGAGGTAGAAGAGGCTCCTATAGTGGTAGAGATCAAGGAAGATCTCAAGATTCAGATAATGACTAGGCTCATGCTACAAGAGGAGGATCCAGTGCATGAGAAAGAGGTAGAGGCCGAGATATGTGATGCATAAGCATCCAGTGGTGGCCGAACAATCTTGCATCTTCATCAGAATTTCTAAGTGTTTGCCTTGGTGTCGCAAAATCATGACAGAAAAAATGTTGCGATATCGCGACATGTCACAGAATCGCGACTCAGGAAGGAGAGAAGGTGCAGGGCAAAAATTGTCGCAATTTCATGACATGTCACGAAATCACGACCAGCAGCAAGAGAGAGGAGATGCCGGAGAAAATGTCACGATTTCATGACATGTCATGAAATTGCGACCGACAGTAGGAGAGAGAAAGTGCCATTGAGAATGTCGTGATTTTACGACATGTCACGAAATCGTGACCATCGCAAAATCGTGACCAGGAGCAACCAAAATGAGGAGCCATTGAGAATGTCGCAATATCGTGACATGTCACAAAATCGTGACCGTCACAAAATCACGACGCAGGGCAGCCGAGAGAAGACATCATTGAGAATGTCGTGATTTCGTGACATGTCATGAAATCACGATGTAGGGCAGCCGGGAGAAGACATCATTGAGAATGTCACGATTTCATGACATGTCACGAAATCACAACCAGCAGCAGGAGGAAGAAGGTGCCGAGGATATTATCATGATTTCACGACGTGTCATGAAATCGTGATCAGAGCAGAAAAGCGGAGGCATCCGAAGGAAGATGTCGCGATATCATGACCCGAAGGCAAGGAAGGAGGCAGAAAGGAAAGATGTCACGATATCACAACATGTCACGATATCATGACCCAAAGACGAGGAAGGCAGCAATGAAGGGAAACATCATGATATCGTGACATGTCGCGATATCATAACCAAAAGGGAGAAGGAGCGTAGGGAAGCCAAAATGTCGCGATATCGTGACATGTCGCGATATCACGACCAAAAGAGAATAGGAAGAGGAAGAGGAAGGAGATGTCGCGAAATCACGACAGGCTACATTTTTAGGGGCCGTTACAGAATGACACGTGGCAACACAGAACAACACATGGCACCAAGGTGCAGTGAAAACAGGCACAGACAAACAATTAATGGAAGACGTTACGCCAGTTATAGAGGACGTTACGGATTGTAGTTATGGAGCAGATGAAGACAAATAGTCTTGCTGGAAATGAATCGAAGGACCACCATATGGAAGATGAAGAGTCACATAAAAATTTATAAAAGGATGAAGCAGAGGCGTGTACAGGGGTTGGAAACTATAGATGCAGGAGTTGGAAAACCTGTAGTTGCAGAGTTGCACAGTCGAGTTGCAGAATCAAGGGCCGAGAGCCATTCTGAACCGGCTTGGGTGCATGTTCCTTCCAGGGTTGCAGAGTGAGAGATCTGCAACAGAGTGTGAGAAAACTAAGCCAGTGCGCTAGTTTTTGTAAAGCCTGCGGGCTGTAACTATAAATCTTTGCAAGTTAATGAATGGAAAAGAGTGTTCCTGTTTCTTGTAAAGTTTGTTTCCAAATTTTTGTGTAAAATTTGGATGTGTATGGTTGCATTTTTTTGACCCCCATCAATATGAGAAATGTGCAGTGTTAAAATTATAACAAATATAGCCATTATGAGAGGGATTACAGGCTAAAAAAATTAGCACATTATGGAGAAGAGGATTCTTATGAGGATGATACTTTGTTCTGTATGATTGAATAAAAAGTGGAGCAAGCAGCTTTCCTCTCTACACAGAATAGCATAAAGGAGACATGGATCCTGGACAGTGGGTGCACAAACGATATGATCAACAAGAGGGATGTATTTCCATCTCTTGATTCTTCTTATCAATCCAGTATCAGGCTTAGGGATGAGAAGAGTTTGTAGGTGGTTGCAAAAGGAGAAATGGAGGTTCCTACCAGGAAAGTAAAAATAATGAAGGTAAAATATATTTACTATGCACCCCATTTGAAACATTCATTAATGAGTATTGGTCAAATGTTGGAAAAGGATTATAAATTAGTGTTTGACGATAGAATGTGTACAATTTATGATCAGAGGAGAAAATTGATTACCATTGCAAATATGACCAAGAACAGGCTCTTTCCATTACAATTTGTAAATCAAGGGGGAGCTCTAGCATTTTTTGATATAGAAGGTAAGGAGAGTCTATGGCATTTACAGTTTGGACATTTAAATTATAAGAGTTTGAATATGATTTCACCACTTGTCTATGGGTTGCCAAAAGTTGAAGACTCCAAGGAGGTTTGTGAAGGTTGTGCACTTGGAAAACATGCAAGGGGGAAGTTTCTACATGGTGAAGCATGGAGGGCCCAACATCCATTGCAGTTGGTTCATAGTGACATTTGTGGACCAATACAGACATAGAGTATGGGTAAAGATTCTTACTTTTTGACTTTTATTGATGATTTCTCTAGATATTGTTGGGTTTATTTTATTAAGCATAAGGATGAGGTATTTAATTGCTTCAAGAATTTTAAAGATCTATTTGAAAATAAAAGTGCTCATTATATCAAATTTTTGAGGACAGATAGAGGAGGTGAGATCTGTTCTCATGAATTTGATGATTTCTGTAGTGAGTTTGGGATTAAAAGGTAGAAAACAAGTCCTTACACACCTCAACAGAATGGGGTGGCTGAAAGAAATAACATGAATTTGGTTGAGATGGTACGGTGCATGATTCAAGAAAAAAGTATAAGTAATTTTTATTGGGGTGAAGCAATTAGGACTGCTAATTACATTTTAAATAGAATTCCTACTAAGATTCTTAAGAATATTATTCCTTATGAATGTTGGTACAACAAGAAGCCAAATGTAAATCATTTTAGAGTTTTTGGATATGTGGCTTTTGTGCATGTTAATGGTGAGAATAGGAATAAGTTGGATGCAAAGAGTAAAAAATATATTTTTATTGGGTACAATGAGCAATCTAAGGCTTACAGGTTCTTTAATCCTATTTCACATAAAATAATTGTATCTAGAGATGCAATTTTTGATGAAGGGAGAAGTTGGATATCACCAAAATTATTTGTTGAGGATGTTTTTGGTGAATATAAGGTGGAACAAAGCCATGTTTCAGTTCATCTCAGCCATGAAAAAGTTTCCAGTTCATCTTATTCCTGTAGTTCTCCACCTCCATCACCACCAGGTAAAGGAAAAAGTAAAAGCTTGTTGAAGGATCACCTAGAATCTCAAATTCTTGATAAGAATATCCATAAGAGGGTGACAAGGAGTCAACATACAGAGATGAATGCAGTAATAGAGAGGTTAGAGAACCTGCATATTTATGGAGATTATGACAGTGGAGATACCAAAGGTGATGTTGTAAACTATGCACTTGTTTCACAAGTTTCTAAAGTTTCAAAAGTTGTTTTTGATGATTTTGAGCCTTCATGTTTTGATCATGCTAGTACTAACAAAGTGTGGATGAATACTATGCAAGAAGAAATGCATTTGTTGCATAACTTTATTAACATTAACATAACCCATTCACCATTATGCAGAAATATCAAATCATTCATCCACAATGCATTATCCACAATAACAATCCACAAATGAGAGAGAGATAGATAATACCCTTAAGATAGGTAAATTCCAATAATACTCCTAAGGATTGAATAACTCCACAAGATCTCCCAAGATGAGAGGCCACTTCATGGGCATGATGATTACATAATATTCTTCTTCAAATGATGAATGATTACAATAACAAATATCTCTTCTTTATATATCCATATTCTTATTCTACTTTGGGGAGCCTACTACTAATATAATATTATATTATAATATTATATAATATTATAATACAATCAACCTTGGGTTATGTGTGGCCCATGCCAACCTTTATACAATATAATAATATATCCCCAAATATCTATTCCTAGGTACCATACCATGCCACCCTCCTTACAAATGTTTGTCCTTGAAACATATGAAGAAACATGATAATATGATTTGCTAAGCAATGTTAGAAATTGGTACCAATATCGATCATCCATCGATCCAAGTGAAACGCGTTGATGTTGGTATGTCATTATGTTACTTGAGTATCCAAATATGCTTTGTTGGCTCCACACTTTTGTTGCTGTATTTTGATAACTTGAATTATGGGTCCAGTTGTTCCTTGATGCTGATGAACCACTCTAAAAACTAGGAATACTATGCTTTCTCTGCCAAACTCTACCATATTTGGTGCCCTTATGATTCCATGTGGAACCATAATATTGTTGCTTTAAGCCATACCTCCAAGAATGTTGTCACTCATGGTGTTGTGGATGGCGATATGGTGCAACCTTAACTTGATGTTCTACCTTCTTTGAATTTCCAACATTTGGCTCCATTGCTTTAAATTCTTCTACACATTTTTCTTTCATGTTCTCTTTGTTTGGTGTGTCCTTGTGCTCTTCTATCAAAGCTTCCTTAGACTTTGTTACTGTTATTTCCATTGAATTAGTTGTTGCTACTTCTTCCATGGACTTTGTTGCTGCTACTACCTTCTTGGATTCTGTTTTAGGTTCTTCAATTTGTTCTTATACAACCACTTACTAATTTTCCTTGTATCTTTGCTCCTTAAGCTAATAAATATCCTGCAATGTTATCTTATTTTTCCTGTACCATAACTTCATAAAATTCTTTTTCACATTAATGTTAACAGTACCCAAAGAATCTAACCAAGGATAACCAAGAACAATATCCTCATAATCCATCTCAATAGCATAGAAATCTGAATGTAAAACATATTTGTCCATGGTGATCTTCAAATCTTCAAAAATCTAAACATTCTCACCCTCTAGTTGTATGTCCTTAATTTTTGTTGCTTGAACTTGCAACTTCTTAGCCAAAGCAATATTAATAAAATTATATCTACTACTAGGGTCAATGGAAATAATAACCTATTCTTTTTTAATGCTTCCATGAACCTGCAAAATAGACTTTTTATATTCAAACAAATTCCTTTGTCCATTTTTAAATTTATCTTCTACCAAAGGTATGGTTTCCTCTATCTGCATACTGACATATTTTTTATCTTCTACCACTCTTTTTATTTTCTTTTGTTATTTTTGAAGCATATTTATTTATTCTTCATATCCCTTGATGGTGACCTTCAAACTAGCTATATTTTTATATGGGTCCCATATACTCAATAATTCATGCTCCATTGTTTCCCAAGTTAGTTCATCTTGATGGGCATGAGGAATTCTAGAATACCAAATCATAGCTTCTCCTCTAAGATAAAAATAAAGCCAAATTTTCCAAATAATATTATGATGAAACAAGGATTTAAAAATTTTCCACCAATCCCTAACATCAATATCATCTTCTCCAGAAAAATTTTGGAGTGTCATTGTTCATGCCCTAATGCAACTAGGGTTTTTGGAAATAAATATATTTCCACTGATTTGAAGCTAAAAATCCACATAGACAACTAGATCTACAATTTTTATTCCAAACAAAATAAACTGCAACTGATTTGCTTACCCGAACTAAACAAATTTCGTCTTTCAAAAAATTTGTGACTTGAAAATTTGTCACTACCCTTGTTTCATATGGCTGACTTCAGAAGCTTGTAACTCCCTCAATACTACTCGGATTCCTTCATATGACCACTCATTTTAAATCTCTTAAAATTCTACACAAACAAGTCCAAGAATTGCCTGAATCGGATAAACTTTCACAGAGATATGGCTTTTGAAGGATGAGATGTTTTTCTAGAAAAATATGTGAAATTCATCACTATCCTTATTTCAGATGACTAAATTCAAAAGGTCATATCTCCCTTAATACTGCTCAGATTCATTCATATGACCATGCATTTTAAATCTCTTCAAATTCTACCCAATCTGATCCAAGAATCGCTTGAATCGGATAAACTTGCATAGAGATATGGCTCCTGAAATATGAGACATTTTTCCAAAAAACAATTCCCTAATTCTAGGGTTTCACACAAAAATCCCTTTACCAAAATCCTTGCTCTGATACCACTTGTTGCATAACTTTATTAATATTAACATAACCCATTCACCATTATGCAGAAATATCAAATTATTCATCCACAATACATTATCCACAATAACAATCCACAAAGAGAGAGAGATAGATAATACCCTAAATGTAGGGAAACACCAATAATAATCCTTAAGGAAGGAATAACTCCACTATATCTCCCAATATGAGAGGCCACTTCGTGGGCACGATGATTACATAAGATTCTTCTTCAAATGATGAATGATTATAATAACAAATATCCCTTATTTATATATCCATATTCTTATTCTACTTTGGGGATCCTACTACTAATATAATATAATATTATAATACAATAAACCTTGGGTTATGTGTGGCCCATGCCAACCATTATACACTATAATAATATATCCCCAAATATCTATTCCTAGGTACCCTACCAATATTCTATTGAAAAGAATGATACTTGGGAGTTGTGTGATTTGCCCAAGGATAGGAAATGTGTAGGATGCAAGTGGGTCTACAATATCAAGAAGAATAGTGATGAATCCATTGAGAGGTACAAGGTACGATTGGTAGCAAAGTATTTCACTCAAAAATATGGTTTGGACTATGAGGAAACATTTTCTCCAGTGGTAAGGCATGAAATAGTAAGGATGTTGCTATCATTGGTAGCTCATAAAAGTTGGAATGTGCATCATATGGATGTCAAAAGTGCATTTCTCAATGGGTATTTAGATGAAGAAGTATATATGGAATAGCCATAAGGTTTTTTTGTCCAAGTAAAATAAGATCAAGTCTACAGGTTGAAGAAGGCTCTATATGGGCTGAAGCAAGCTCCAAGAGCTTGGTATGCTAGAATCCATGAATACTTCCTGTAGTGCAATTTTAAAAGGAGTAAGAGTGATCCCAATTTGTACTACAAAAGGGAAGGTAATGATATTCTTATTGTATGTCTTTATGTTGATGATATGTTTTTTATGGGGAGTAGTTCTTATTTGAATGATTCTTTTAAACATGATATGAAGAAGGAGTTTGAAATGTATGATTTGGGTTTGATGAGTTACTTTCTTGGGATGGAAGTACATCAAAATAGCAATGAGATTTTTTTTTGTCAATCCAAATATGTAAGGGATATGCTGAAGAGATTTGGTTTGAGTGAATGTAAACCTAGAGGAACACCCATTGCACATGGGAAGATCTTGAGTTTGGAGTATAGATTTGAAAGGGAAAATAAAATAAAGTGCATGAGTATTTTTGGTAGCCTTATGTTCCTTTGTAACACTAGGTCGGATATATGCTTTGTTGTTTCACAGTGTTCTAGGTATATGGCTAATCCATCACAATTACATTTGAAGGTAGCAAAGAGGATTTTGAGGTATGTTCATGGAACAATTGATTATGGGATCCACTACTCACAAGAAAAGAATTTGAAGTTAGTGGGATTCAGTGATAGTGATTGGAGAAGTAATATTGATAATAGGAAATCCACAAGTGGGCACTATTTTTCTCTTGGTTTAGGTTTGGTGACATGGAGTTCCAAGAAATAAGCTACAGTGGCATTGTCTTCTACTGAAGCAAAGTATATTGCACTTACATCAGAAATTGCACAAGCATTGTGGCTTTGAAAGGTGCTAGAAGATATTGAGGAGAAGAAAGGGACTCCAACTACTTTATTTTGTGATAATCAGAGTGCCATTAAGTTGGCACATAATCCTATCCACCATATCAAGTCCAAGCATTTTGAGATCAAGTACCACTTCATTGGGGACATGGTAGAGAAGGAATAAGTTAAATTGAGGTATTGCTCAACACATGATCAAGTAGCAAATATTTTTACTAAGGGAGTAGTAAAACCTCATTTTGATAGTCATTCTCCTTACTAGCAAGGGAGAGAATGTTGGAAATCTGGCTAGCCATACATTAAAACAAAAATTTGGGATATTAGATGATATTTTCAGCCTTGGAAAGTATCTTCTCCTAGATAAGACAAAACGAAATCGTAGAGCTTCAAAATATGTGCAATCTGAAAAACAAATGGGTTCAAACGAACACCCGAGTTAAAATTTATGGCCGAAATACTAAGACATGTAATAAACACCGTTGATGTAGATTCGACATATGTGATTTGCTAGGGTTAGGGTTTTCTTTGTTTTTCTTACTTAAGGTAGTTTTAGGGTTTTATTTTATGAAGAAGAATATTGCATTGTAGCATGTGTGTAAGCTCTTCTAGAGCCTGTAAGGAGATTGTAACAGAGTACTGAAACTCTGCCAGAATTATTCCAGATAATAAGAAGATAATATTTTCTCCAATTTTGTTTTATTGTATTATTGTAAATTCTTCAGAGCTTACACTTACTCAAATTACCTCTTTTAAGAAGGATATAACCTTTTTATAGGTTTGTGGGAATTACATATTACATGAATGGAGAGTCATAGATAGACATATGTTAATGGTTTCTAGAGCTCTCATTTTTTAGCTCTTTTCATAATATTGTAATATTCTAAATATATCTCTCAACCTGACTTGGACTTTTTTTATGATATTTATAATTACATGAGATAGTCAAAATATCATATGCTTTTAGACTTTCTCCTCTTGGACTTTTTTTATGATGTCTTAATAATTACACAATACTTCCAAAATTCCTTTGAATTATCTTAGAATTTTATACATTTTATCAAGATTTCAATACTTGAATTTTATACATTTATTCTTTTATCATGCATGATACATATCTTCAATATGCATTAAAATAATTGAATTAAAAATTTTGGGTTGAATTTTTATTGTGAAACTCTAACAACAAAGTTATGCCTATTAGTTTTATATATTATAAAACATTCTGACAACTAAATTGTTATTTATATCGTATAAAACTTCAAATAATATAGTGAGAAGAGAATATACTTATAATACTAAAAATAGTTTAAGCTCTATTGTTTGTAAAATTAATGTTAAAATAATCCATGCTATATATTTAAGCATTGTGGAGTGACATTAAAATGTGTATTACTTTGTAGCATATGAGGGACATTAAGTTAAAAAATGAGTTCATAAGATTTCATAATAGGAGAGATCATTACATTGGGGATTTTTATAATGGGAGAGATCGTTATATTTGGGATATTCATAATGAGAGAGATCGTTACACTTGGAAATTTTATAATGGGAGAGAACATTACATTTGGGACTTTTATAATGGGAGAGATCATTATATTTGTGGTTTTTGTAATGGGAGATATCATTACACATGGGACTTTCATAATAGGAGGGATCATTACATTTGGATATTTCATAATGGGAGACATCATTATATTTGGGACAAGTGGTGACAAGCAAAGAGCTTAATAGTGTAATTTTTAATGGATTTGGGATAAGTTATGGGAAGTAATTTCACAATCCAATCTTCCCATAACATGAGTGGGCACCTCATAGAGCCATAAATATACCTATAAGTGACACTTGAACTTATATTAAGGCATGGCCTTTATCAAGTGTCCATAGATATAAGTATAACCATATTATGAATCAAGTCTTTACATGCTCTACCCTAGACTAAAATTTATATTTTTTCTATTGGGATGATGCTCGACCCCAATGCTAAGATTTACATTTCTCATTGAAATTGAGGTAAGCAATGAGGAGTAAATATTTTTAAACCATAAGCCAAGAGTTTAGCTGTATAGGTAAATCTTAATAACTATATAATTTTTTGGAAGAAGTTGTGGGAAGCAAGGATTTTCACACCATAAATTAAGCTTTTTTTGATAGATGAGAACCTTAGAGACCATAAAGGCACTTGAAGATAATATTATATCATATAAAATTGCATAGGATTAATCAAATGACCATAAATATTGAGACAAGTGTAATTATACTATGGTACAAATTATAACCTTGGGTTCTCTAGAAGTTAAATTTTAATTTTAATCTTATTGTTTATCCATTATAGTTGGGGTAAGTAAAGGAAAGTATTAGGTTGTGATTATAAGCTAAGGTTCCAATCACATGAAGAATAAAAATTGTTTTCTAAGTTTGAAAAAAAAATTATGGATTAAGGTGTTTGGTAAAATAGATAGGCAATATAAATTTTCATACCATAAGTCAATATTCAAGTCTCAAAGGTAAACATATTGTAGACTAACAAGGATAAGAAGTGATAAGAATTAAAATTATGATATTCATGGATACAAATTTGGGCATAACCATATTATTCATTTACACACACCCTCACTTTCTCTATAAATTTTATTCCAATTTTGATCTCAAGGGTAAATAAGAGGTAATAGTGTGATTTCAAATGAAGTGCATCCTTGAATTGCTATCAACACTCTTAACAATCACATAATAGCATGATACATGATAATTTAATTTTTTGTAATACCATATTTTAGTTCCTTGAAATATGAAGTACTATAAGTGAGGTCGTTTCTAACCCCATATAACCAATAAAAAAAGAATAATAAAATCAAAGTAAATAGTAAAGTATTTTTTAACATCTATGAGGTCATTGGTCATATAATATAACGTTTGTTTTCCTAGTATATGGTTATCCATACACACTCCAATTGTACCCCCTCAAGATTGGAACCTTGGACCTCTATTTAGAGTTCTAAAGTCTTCATCTTTAGGCTACTTAGGTGGTAGCAATTACATCATGACCATGCTTGACAATTATACATGTATCATTTGACAAGATTTGAAACTTGTTCTCTTCCTATAAAATCAAAAAATCTGGCTAATTGAACTAATGTCATTTAATCCAAACCCATAAATATTCATAAATAACAACATAACCATAATGTACAATTACCTTCACCTTTTTAAATTGTTACTAATATATTTAATGCGTCATTACAAATAATATTATATTAATTTCAATATATAAATTTAACATTTTCCAATAAAGTGTGTACCATGTGGACAAATATACTATTAATTTTTTTAGTGTTATTATAAAATTAAGTCCTTTAATTGTTTAAAAAAAATAGCGTATCTTCGTACAACAACTCTATTCTATTTTTTAAAATCTAAATACACCAACCAAAATTAGAATAAAAAGTTTTACTTTTCATAGAATGATGGAGTAAATTTATATACCATGTTTCAATAACTTAAATAAGATTATCAATAATAAGTCTCATATAACTTTAAAATAAACAAATATCTATTTCATATAACTTATAATCTTACCTGCATTAATTACTATACCTTTTTAATATCCAAATTATTATTAACATCTGAGGTCGGCTTTCAACCAACACAGCCACAACGCTTCAGTCTTCGCCTTATTTCACCTATGCATGCTATTATAAATGAGTTGAAAAATAGGATCTAGAAACTCATCATTTCTCCGAGAAGTAAGAAATTTGCATGCTATTAGTGGCGCACACAATAGAGAGAGAAAAGGCGAAACACTCTCATTCTTCATCTGGGCAAGATATAAATCATCGTAGTCCCTATTCCTTTCACATCACTTCTTTGGGTAGTTATTTTTGTTATTGAAAGCAATGGAAGCTTCTGAATCCTCACAGAAGGCCAAAACATTGAAGGCCAAGACATTGAGAAGAAAAGCAGATCCACAAACAAGGAAAAGTATGACTTTAAAACGGAAGCAGCCTGAAGCAATTGCTTCTACTTCTACTGTAAAGAGGATGAAAAGGGTGAAGAGGGTGAAGGACCCCAATGAGCCAAAGAGACCTCAAACTGCCTTTTTCTTATTCATGCAAGCGTTCAGACAGACCTACAAGGAGGCCAACCCGGAGTCCAAAGGTGTCGCTCAGGTTGCTAAAGAAGGAGGTCAGAGATGGAAAGAATTGGCAGATGACAGTAAGAAGGAATACGTTGAAAAGGCGGCTCTCCTCAAGATAGAATACCAAGAGGCCATGACGAATTATAAAGGTCACAAGAAGCCCGACGTAGTCTCCGACGAAGATTAAACTTACTCTTATGCCACATTGGTGAAATGAGTTTCATGCCGCTCATTTCCTCTCAATGTATCTATTGTGTTAAATTATGTCCAAGCTATCAGATTTATTACCCAAAGCCTTTGGATGCAATTTTCACAAATTAATCAATATTTCATGTCTAGATGTTTTTAGGTTAAGTTTTATTGCTTGCTGGCCTTATGTTCTGGTTAGTTTTGGTTGCAGATTGATATCGCTGCTTGTTGAAAACTGCCTAGTCCTTTGTTTTTTTAACTAAGAAATACCTTTGTGTATTTTGATGGGAGTTAATTCCATATTTTTTATATTGATTCATAAATATCCTAGTAACTCTAACTTTAAAGACTTTAGGTCAATTAGCCTCTGTAATACGATATATAAAATTTTGATAAAGGTTTTAGCCAACAAGATAAATCGCTTATTGATAATGCTTAAAGTGGTTTCATAGCAGGAATGCACATTTTAGATGGAGTTATTACTGTGCACGAACTTATCCACTCTATCCATAAGAGTGGTCGGTCTGGCTTATTTCTTGAGATTTATATGAATAAGGTATATGATAGGGTTTCATGGCCTTTTTTGTTTCAAGTTATTAGGAAAATTGATTTTGGGTATAATTGGATTAATTTTATCAATGCTTGCATGTTCACAACCAGGTTCTCAATCCTTATAAATGGATCTCCTACTAGTTTCTTTCAGTCAACTTGGGGTATTCAACAAGGTGACCCTCTATCTTCCTTTATTTTATCCTGGTGGTGGAGGTATTGGGGAGATATTTAGCTCTAAATCCTTCCATCAAAGGTCTAAATCTAGCCCTTTCTAGTAGATCAATCTCACATCATCATTTCACTGATGATATGTTATTATCTTGCATGGAATTAGTGATTTAGGTGAAATAAATTAAGAAAGTGTTGGTGTATTTTAATAAAGCTATGGAACAAAGGATAAATATCCTCAAAATTAGCTTGTATTTCTTGAAAAATCCTAAGGCATATCAGAGGAAAATAGCAAGAATTTTAGGATGTAATATTGCCAACTTTATCGCAGTGTATCTTGGCCTCCCTTTGTTCCATGGTTAGTTATTGGATTTCTTTTGGACTCTACTCATTGAGAGATTAAAAAAGAGATTGGAAATCTAGAAAGGTATCCTCCTAAGTTAGGTTGGTAAGGCAGTCCTTGTCCAAAGCATGTTCAAGAGTATCCCAATATATTTTATGTCTTTTTTCAGTTTATTGGGAAAGATCATTTCTAAATATAAAAGCATCTTCAAATAATTCCTTTGGGTAGGCCAAGAGTTGAAAGTTAAATTTCGCTTAGTTTCTTGGGACCAGGTGTGTAGCTAGAATAATAGAGTGGGATTGGGTCTTAAATATGTGAAATGAATGAATTAGGCCCTAGTTTCCAAGTAGGGCTGGAAGGTTGCTATCAATGATTTGGTGGAGTGGGTTAAGATATTGAAGGCAAAATGCCAATTTAATAACTTTCTTTTCGACCCCCTCTCATCTCATGGTTCTCCATTTTGGTAGAGTTTGGTTAAAATAAGATCCTTTTGTGCAAGAGCAACATATGGGTGATTTCCAATGGAAGAATTGTGGACTTTTAGAAAGATCCTTGGTTGATGGATAACCCCTTTATTTGGACCTGAGGTTGAGTATTGTTGAGCCCCTAAATTTTTTCTTGGTCAAAGTTAAAGTTCTAAATTTTATTCTTCAAGTGGAAGGGTGAAAAACTTGGTTTTATCTATCTTCAATTTTAGGAGATAGAAATTTAGCATGTGTGGGAGATCATAGACAACTTCAAGTTCTAAATTCTAGGAATGTGGAAAACATGATTATTTGGTCAAGGGATAATGAAGCTAGATTTTCTATTAAATTGTATTATAAAATGTTAGATTTGGATATCCATTTCCAACTCCTAAATGGAAGAATTTGATTCAAGAATCTCTCATCCAAGATAAATATACTTTTTTGGTTAACCATCCAGAATAAGACCTTATCTATCAATAATCTACAAAAGAGAGGTATGATGATTACCAATAAATTTTATCTATGCAAAGCTGAGTCATATTCTATAATTCATTTGTCTATTCGGTGTTTTTTTTTCCAAGAAGTTTTCAATGAGCTCCCCCATTTTTCAATCCCTAGATGATTTGTTTTTTCAAGGACACCAAATAAATAGATGAAGTTTAGTCTAAGGCTTTAAAGAATTCAAATATTTATGAGTTTTGTACAAGGTAAGGACACTCCATCAAGAATTGCATTACAAGGCTAAATAAGATTAAGATAGAATTTTTTAGGATTGGACACAAGCTTTTTTATGATGGTGAGGATAAAGGAGGAACAACAAAGTCCCACTAAGGCATCCATTATGAGAAAAAGGTGGTATCTATAATGCCTTCTCTTCTTGTACCTCTTACCTCAAATTATAGGGGTATTGAAATATTTTTAATCTAAACGTATTAGGCCAAGGCTAATAATGTTAAAGTACCTATGGATGTTCTTGATGTAAACCTACGAGGTGCTATGTAAGCCTATAGGAACATTTCTATGTAATTGCATGAATATTCTTATATGTAAGTCTATGAGCACCTTACATATTTCACCCTTAGTGGTATTGGTTAATCCACCTTTATGTATAACCTCAATTAAAAGGATAAATTTTTATTATTATTAAATTATAAGGTTAACCTCAAGGTTAATATTATGTTGGCCTAAGTTTAACCTCTCATTAGGTACTTGGTATTACTATAAATACCCCTCAATAAGTATTCATTGTATTATAATGTTAAAGTACCTATGGATGTTCTTGATGTAAACCTATACGGAGGTGTTATGTAAGCCTACAAGCATATTTCTATGTAATTGTATGGACATTATTTTATGTAAGTCTATGGGCCTCTTAGATATTTCACTCTTAGTGGTATTGGTTAATCCACATATAAGTATAACCTCACTTAAAAGTGTAAAGCGAAAAAAATGGTGCACCTACCAAAGGGAAATGAAATGCACCTATTTATTTAAGCACTACAAAAAGACATTTACGTAAGCATGATGAAAAATAAGTGAAATAAATGGGGGGTTCTCTTTGTATTAATCTATTTTCCAAATGCATGGTTACAAAATGTCCCCTTGAGGGCTCTTAATTGATACAATTCATTACAACACTCAAAGGATCTAATCCTTTCAGAAACTCAAGGTATGCTTTCAATGTCTTCCTCACACTCATGAATTGAAGAGCAGGTTTTTGATACCGTTGTGATGATCCATACTTTGTTATAATTGTAGCTCCTTCCTTATGCACTGAGATACCTGTATCTACACACAAAGAAATCAGACTGGTTAATAGCATGTATGGATTAACATGAAATCAAAAATATGTATGCAATATTGAATAATAAAGGTAAAATAGGTGATGCAAAACTATTCCAAATTGTATAAAAACTTAGTATAATTCATATTATTTACTTTAGATATGATATATACTAAAATTATAATGAAATTATATGTAGAATCCATGGTCATCCCTGGGTGTTCCAATTGGGACTGTTATAATGAAAAACCTAATTGAATGTCCAAAACTGCTTCAAAATACACCAAATTATAGTATGATGTATATAAACTAATTTAGAAATGATATATGCTGAGATTGAACTAAAATTATGTGCATATTTATGGTCATACCTAGGTGTTCCAATTCAAACTGTTAACCATCCCAAGTGGGGATGGCCACCAAACCTGGTGGTTTTTACCACCAATTCCTCTAGGATTTGGTTCAAACTACTCCTAGGGGTGTTGTCATCAAATTTGGTGATATAATTCACAAAAATGGGTGGGTTTTGAAATAGATTTTTGTATTTGGGATCACTTGCAACCCTCCTTTGATGGAAAATACGTGGGTGAAAGGGAGATTAAATCTCGATAGCACTTTGTTGTAAATTATTGCAAAGACCTCCCTCTAAAATTGGATGAAATAACTCAAATTTATATCCCATGAGAGCCACAAGTTCAAATGGGCAAATTAGGGCATGCAGGGCAGGATTCACCACTTGTCAAAACCATACCATGGATAGGGTGGGAGAAGTATCCAAATTGGGCCTCTTATTTGTAGGTTGTGGTGGATTTGATAGGCCCTCAATTTGTTGTAAATCATTAGGCAGGATAAATGGTAGAATTTAATTACTATTTGTACCACCCTTGACATTTTGAGGGGCTTATACCATGGCCATCGCACCCAAGGATGGTTTTTGATGGTCGTCCCTAGGTGGGATTTCCATGAACTATGGTCATCCTAGGGTGGGACGGCCATGGCTACATGGCCCAAAACTTCCCAAAAGTGGGGTAGACCTTCCCAAAAGTGGTTAGGACCACTATTTAACCCCTGAGGATTACCCAAGTGGGCCATATAGTGTTGATAAGAGTGCATCATTATAGTCTAATCAAATTGACATGATTTTAGTGTCTATAGTTACCCCTTTTTGGGATGCATTGTGTGAAACAGAGCGTGAAATAAAAATAGATGACTAAACTATCAAATGATTAAGGTTATTCAGTAACCTAATCAACTTTAGATACCTCCATCATGGAAGGAGCATACATTCTTGGAATCCTTACTTTTGATAAAATTGAAGGATTTGAATTTGGTATACCTTTCAACCACACTACAATGGCAACATTTGGGGCTTAGGGTATACTTGGTCTTGGTCTCTTATTTCGCTTATAATCCTATTCCAGAATATGTTTCCCAAGGCTTCAAGGAGACCAAGACTTTTTTTTGTTGAATCGATGTTGAATTATATGCCCCAACGTAGGCTTGAAATTTGTCTTTGGCAATGATTCTTTTGAATGTATACAAGTTGCACTTTTGAGTGTTGATTTTTATTATGAATTCTTTAATTATGACTACCCCCTCAAGTTACAAGTCAATGAGGGAATGATCAGTGATGAAAGTGATGAGTCACTTGACCAATATGACTTAATTAGGGTTCCTTCAACTTTACCCATTGTAAAATTTATCAATTTTATTAGGATTTTGATGGTTTTGTTGATATTTCATGGAAGAAAGGGAATGAATACATAGTTCCCATGGAGTGGTCCAATTGCAATGGCATTATTGGGGATATAAGTAGAGAATTTTCCATTAATAAATGAAAAATTTTGATTCCATTTTGATCCTTTGTGAATTTTATCAGTTTTGACCTATTTTTGGTGGTTTTTAGGCCATTTTCTTTGCTTTTTATTCTATTTTTTGGTGGTCATCCTAGGGTGGGATGGCTACACATTTTATGGTCATATCAAGGTGGGATAGTCACAAAATTTTTTGGCCATACCACCTTGGGATGGCCATGCTTATTCTATGCCTTTTTAAGCTCAAAATTGGCCAAATGAGCTCATTTGCACTCTTTTGACTTGGCAGATTGAGATGTGAGGAGTAAGAAAGTAATTTTATGAATCGGAGCACTACAAAAACTATCCCAAAATCACCATGAGCTAGCCTCTAGACTCGATGAGCAGCAGAGCCATCACGAGATGGGTAAGGGCTAAATTTGCCACTAGACTTTGTTTAATTTGCAAATGTAATTATTTTCAAGTTTCTAATGAAACACACTAAATCTCGGTAAATGAACCTCATTAGTGATAAAATTTAGTATTTTTGTGCTTTATTTTTAGTTTTTGTACAATTTCATTACATTTTTTTGCATTTTTATGAGGTTTTTTTGCCTATTTTTGGTGGCTAGGAAGGCCATTTCTAGCATTTTTGGGGGTCATCCTTGGGTGGGATGACTACCAATTTGAGGGCCATATTTGGGTGGGAGGACCATGAATTTGGAAGAAAATAGTCCATTTTTTGAGATGTTTTTAGTTTTTTGTGCAATTTTGTTGCATTTTTTAAGCTTGCTTACCTCTGCCAAGTGATTAAGAGTCGGTATCAATTTTTGACTCTCTTTTAGACTACTAGGGTCTTACTAATAGAGGATTACTGGAAATTTTTTGATGTCAATGGTCTCAAAAAAGTGACATGATTAGAGCCAATGATGGGAGATAGAGCATACATGACGGCTTTGATAGATCTACGGGACCCTCGCATCAACACCTTCCACTTGTCAACTGGGAATATGACGGTGACGTTAGAGGATGTCTATCATATTTTGTATATTCTGATAGAGGGACATCTAATTATGTCTACTCATCTAGATATTAGAGATACACTTTTTCAAAGAAACTTTGAAAAAGCACTGGCACAAGGTAGTACAAGAATTTCCTAGAAGAGGTATCCTAGTGGAGCTATGGTATGAGGTAGAGGTTTTGACTATGAGATGTGCCGCCTTACTAATGACACTTATTTCCAACATGTTGCTACCATACTAATCAAGATCTAGGTTCCCTTGGAACCTTTTGGAGTTGGCATTTTGACTAGTGGATTGCACCATAGAGAGGTCGTTAGTGATGGCATGGGATACTACTTTACTGGCAAAACTTTATGATGAGTTGTACGAGATCCATTATCGTAGGTGAAAAGGATTAGGTTGCAAGTTTCTACTGTAGGTGTGGGGATAGTAAGACATTGTTGTGGATCGACCGTAGGGAATACCTTGGATGATAAGCGCATAGCTTGCGGATGTGGAGATTGGATATGGGATCCTATGGTAGTACGACCAAGAGAGGGGTCGAAACCATCTCTATGCAAGCATGATTAATCACTATGCATAGTATTTTACATGGCTTAGGATAGAGGTTATCTGGAGACCATACAAGGATTATCTAGCCTGGCCTAAGTTTGATATGCAGCTTCATTGGGTGCAACAAGGGATATGGTTAGTTGGTCGACACAAGACCAAGTGAGAGTATTTTCCATATGCTTGAGTGATGTAGTAGTTTGGGTTATGACAGGAGTTTCCTAGTGAGCCAGTGATCTATCAAAGCCATGGGGATGAGAGAACACTTACTTGGTCTACAATGGAGGTAGTTGGAGAGGATACAAATCCTATAGAGTTCATCATTGAGCTAGATGATGCAGGGACCACAATAGAGTATGACTCTTGGTGTTTGATGCACTAGTGGTGAGGGGAGGGATCTCTAGGAGGTGGTATAGCTATAGCGATAGAGGAGGCTCATGAGGAGGCTACAAATGAGGGACATGATGAGGTTCCAAATGAGGAGGAGCCAAAATTAGGTGAGTGACATGTGCATCACCAAATATATGATGAGTGGATGGATACCATGGATATGTAGTGCCATTAGGATAACTATGATGAGGATGACTTTGATGAGTAGGAAGTGTAGGTACAGTTAGCAGCACGAGATGCCACCATTATTGAGATACAACGTGAGCTGATCAGATGGAGATAGGATTGAAGGGAGTACATAGAGGAGAGGGCTATCCTACATGCACAGGTGTAGACTGCATAGGTAGAGATTGATAGGTAGGCAGTAGAGTTAGCTACTTTTGAGATATAAGCTAGAGCAAGGATCTCAAGCCATGGGTCATCTAGCAGTGGTGAGGTAGTCGGGCTATGGGAGAAGGTGACACATATTTAGACCTTATTGAGTGACTACTAGGTTTATCACTAATAGGATTTGGTATACACATAAGATTTGGAGGATGAGATAGCATACCTTAGAGGGTGCTTACCAACTCGTCCTTCTACTAGTGGGTCCCAATATAGTAGGAGGAGTGGTACAGGGTAGTCATCTGTGAGGATGGGGGCTCCTAGCTCTACGAGGAGAGCAGATAGAGCTAGGGAGAGCATATATGAGAACTATCAATGAGTGACAATCAAGGGTTGTGGTGAGAGTCATGGTGTCGGTCCTGCATGACCATGTATTTTGAGACTCTACGGTTATTTTTTGGATTTTGGGAGTGCAAGGTATGAGGACCCACTTGACTATAGCCTATGGGTAAGTTTTGGATTATAATGTATTTTTTTACCCCATACATATATATATGAGTTTTTCTATTGTCATCATGTGTTACCCTACTACTTTATTAGATGTATGCAATGTTTATGTTTATGTTTACTGATGATTTTATGGATGCTTATCATGTATGCATTTATTGTAATATTATGTTATTTGATGATATGTGATGAGCATCAGAAATGCTCATATTTTTTTATGAGTTTTAATGGTTTTTGTGTGGCAGTATAATAAGATTTGTATATTTTTATGAATTATTATGTATCTATTTAATAAAATTATTTGCATTATCTAATTTGTGTGTGAAGTGTATTTTGTGTAGATATTTGTTGATTTTGTCGTCTTTTGATCAATTGAGGTCCTACATGGACCTGGAATGCTTCTGCTTCATGATTCTAAGGCATCTTGGGAAGGCACCTTGATCTTCAAGAAGGTACCTTACTCTATGAGTAGGTGCCTTACTCTTCAGGTAGGTGTCTTACTCTAGAGGTAGGTGTCTTACTCTTCATGTAGGCACCTTACTCTACAAGTAGATGCCTTACTCTTCAGGTAGGCACCTTAATCTATAGGTAGGTACCTTACTCTTCAGGTAGGTGCCTTACTCTTTAGGTAGGTGCCTTACTCTTCAGGTAGGTACCTTACTCTACAAGTAGATGCCTTACTCTACAAGTAGTCACGTTACTCTTTTGTTAGGTGACTTGATGTTAAGAACTTTGACCGCATGACTGAAGAAGGTCATGTTGATTGTTAGGATCCTGCTATAAAATATACTAAATAACACACTCTCAACTCAAATAAACACACTCTCACACATTTTCTTGGAAATAAACTCACAGAAACATTATGACAGTGTTTAGAATTAATTGCATATGATAACAAAAACTACTTAAAAGGAACAATCTCACAATAGATAGAATCGTAGGCCTCTTCGAGGGTGCAACCTCCTTCAATACTTTATTAATTTGCAAAAATATGATTACATTGGTGCCTTTTCGAGTATTTAAAGAGTTTCCTTCCAAGGTTGGCTTACATGCAAAATGCCACCTGGATTACATGCATAATGCCACCCGAATTACATGCATAGTGCCACTTTGAATTACATGCACAATGCCACTTGAATTACATGCATAATGCCACATGAATTACATGCACAATGCCACCTTACCTAACCTATCTACCATGTGTTACATAGAAACGGGTGCCATTTGTCATAGGCACTACCTAAGCTAAAACTTAGAACATTACAAAATATTAATCATGGGTACTACCCACGTTCACTAGGAATTATTACATCAAGGAAGTTATTACATTAAGGGTTAGGATGAGATCCTAACATGCCCTTCTCCTTGAATAAGCTTTGTCCTCAAAGCTAAAAATGAGGAAACTATTGCTGGAGTTGATGGAGAGACTCCCATGTAGCATCCTCAGGTTGAAGCCCATGCCACTGAACAAGGACCTCTATAATGGTACGGTTGCGCAGAGTGCAAGTTCGACGATCCAGCAACTGCTCAGGTGTGAGTAAGATGGAGCCTCCTTCATCTAATTCAGGAAGTGTTGATTGAACCTGTACCTTTGTGCCCACAACTTTCTTGAGAAGGGAAACATGAAAAATAGGGTGGAGCTTGGAAGTGGGGGGAAGAGCCAATTTGTAAGATGTAGGGCCAATCAATTGTAGAACCTGATAAGGACCACAAAATTTTGGAGCAAACTTCTGACACCTGTGAAGTTGTAGGGATGATTGTTTGTATGGCTGTAAGCGAAGGAAGACCATATCACCCACATCAAAATTGTGCTCAAAACGATGTTGATCAGCTTGTTGGTGCATCCGATTCTGGGCCATGTTCAAATTTTGCTTGAGTTGGCAGAGGACCTCGGTGTGTTGACTCAGAGCATTGTCAACGACCTAGACCTTGGAGCTGCCCAAATTTAGGAGGAAGGCATGAGTGGAGGGCGCCCATAAACTGCTTCAAACGGTGTGAGTTTGGTGGTGGTATGATAGGAAGTGTTGTACCACCATTCGGCCAAGGAAATCCATTTTTCCCAATGAGTAGGATGATCGAAGGCAAAGCAGTGAAGGTAGGTTTCCAAGCATTTATTTACAACCTCTGTTTGACCATCCATTTGTGGATGGTAGGCTGAACTCATTTTGAGATGAGTCCCCTACAACTTAAACAACTCTTGCCAAAAATTGCTAGTAAAGGTGGGATCACGATCAGATACAATGGAGGTTGGCATGCCATGAAGGTGAAATATGGAGTCAAGAAAAATTTGGGCAATAGTGGATGCTATGTAAGGATGGGCTAGGGCACAAAAGTGAGCATACTTTGAAAGGTGGTCCACTACTATGAAAATAACTGACTTGCCTCCCGATTTAGGTAGCCCTTCTATGAAATCCATGGAGATGTCAGTCCACACCTGCTCTAGAATCAGCAATGGTTGAAGAGTGCCCGAAGAGTGCACTATTTCCCCTTTCATCCTTTGACATGTGTCGCAGTCAGCTACAAAAGAGTGAATGTCTTGTTTCATACCTTTCCAAAAGAAGGTGCGCTTGAGTCGCTCATAAGTTTTGAGGAACCCTGAATGGCCAGCAGATGGAGTAGCATGTGATTCCTTCATGAGGAGCTCTCGAAGTGGGGACTTAGGAGGAAGAACCAAGCGTTGATGGTAACGCAGATCCTGGCCATCCCAACTATATCCTGGTGTAGACTCAGGGTCATCCATAAGTGAAGCAACCATGTCTTTCAAATCTACATCTTGAAGTATTTCCTAACGTAAGGGCTCAATCCATTGGGGTAACGGTGCAGAAATGGCACACAACATACTAAGGGTCTCAAATTGGCAAGAGAGAGCATCCGTCATAATATTTTCCTTTCATTTTTTGTACATGATGTCATAATCATAGCCCATGAGTTTTGACACCCACTTTTGTTGCTCGGGGGTGGCAACCCGTTGTTCTAGAAAGCATTTTAGACTCTAGTGGTCAGTTTTGATGGAGAAATGGTGCCCAATGAGGTAAGGTTGCCAATGTAGGACTGCATGCAATATTGCCATCATTTCCTTGGCATATGTGGATTTCCCTAAATTGCAATCAGATAGGGCTTTGCTGGTAAAAGCCAAAGGGCGTCCTTCTTGCATCAATACCACCCCAATACCATGACCAGAAGTGTCACTTTCAATGATAATTTTTTTAGAGAAGTTTAGCATGGCTAAAACTGGAGTGGTGGTCATGGCATGCTTGAGTTCTAGGAATGCTTGTTTAGCCAGCCCTGTCCAAGTAAAAGAATCCTTCTTCAACATGGAGGTGAGGGGGGCGGCTATCTTTCCATAGTTACAGACAAATTTACGGTAACCTGTAAGCCCTAAAAATCCTTAAAGTCCCTTGAGAGTGTGAGGTTTCGGCCATTCTTGGACTGCTTGGATCTTCTTAGGGTCAACCTTGACACCATCCTTTGAGACAATGTGTCCCAGATACTCCACTTCGGTCAAACCAAAGGAACACTTGGATATTTTTGTGAACAGTTGATGGTTAGTCAATAGTTGTAGGGTTTGATCTACATGCTTGAGATGCTCTTCCCATGTGTGACTATAAATCAAGATGTCATCGAAGAACACAAGGATGAACTTTCACAAAAAAGGGTGAAAGATGTTGTTCATCAGGCTTTGAAATGTGGAAGGAGCATTTGTGAGACCAAATGGCATTACCAAGAATTCATAATGACCTTCATGAGTACGAAAAGCGTTTTAGGAATATCTTCATCCATGAGCCGGATCTGATGGTACCCAGAGTGAAAGTCTAGCTTGGTGAAGTACATGGTCCCATGTAATTCATCTAGTAATTCATCAACCACGGGGATAGGAAATTTATCCTTGACAGTTATCTTGTTGAGTTCTCGGTAGTCAATACGCAGTCGCCAAGAGCCATCCTTCTTGAGGACCAGTAAGATTGGTGCAGAGTAGGGACTAGTACTAGGGCGAATGATACCCGCCTTGAGTAATTCTTGTATCATTTTCTCAATCTCTAACTTCATGGCATGAGGGTACCTGTATGGTCTAATATTGGGAGGTGCACTATCCGGTAATAATGGAATGGCATGGTCATGAGAGCGATGCGGTGGTAGTGTAGATGGTTCTAAAAATATGGCCTCATGTTTGTGGAGAATCTGTTGTAGGTCTGATGGAGTTTCACCCATTGGAGAGGTGGATGTTTGGATGGAGAATAGTTGTGCAATGACCCCATGTGATGATTTCTTTAGCAATTTATCCATGCCATTTGAACTAATAATTTGAGGTGTTCCTACTAGGGAGCCCTTGATGATGTGTGTTTGTCCATTTTGGGAGAACTGCATCTAGAGTTTATAAAAGTTCCAACTGATAGTGCCCAATGTACTCAACCATTGAGGTCCCAAAACAATATCACATCTGCCCAACTAGAGGGCAAACACGTCCTACTTGAGTTCATAGTCCCCTATCTTGATTTTAACATTGCAACATTTTCCTTTACAAGGTAAGTTTCCCCCATTGGCTACCATGACCTCAAAGGAATTACAAGTGTGGATATAGCAATTTCCCCACTGAGCCACTCTAGGGTCTATGAAGTTGTGTGTGCTTCCCGAATCCATAAGGATGGAAAGATGTTGGCCCTTGAAAAATCCCACAACTTTCATGGTTTGTGGAGTAGTAATGCCTGCAAGAGCATGGACTGTAATTGTTGTCTCAGGTTCCTGTTTTACTTCTTCTTGTGGAGAAGGTGTTTTTGGAGGGTCCTCATCCTCATCACTCTGGTCAGAGTCATCAGGTTCTTCAACATCTATCAAGAACAATTGTTTGTGTGCACACTTATGCCCTTTAAAAAACTTTTCATCATAATTATAGCATAATCCTTGGGCACGACGTGCATCCATCTCTTCTATGGTTAGGCGCTTGGGTGCAATAGGTTTATTATCAATTAGGTGTTGAGATCAAGGAGGAAATGAAGGTCTATTTTGAGGAAACTTTGATGGCTGCCTTTGGGAAGAGAGTTTAGATTCGGCCAAACGGGCCAAACTAATAGCTTCCATCATAGTTTGTGGTTTCAACATTCTTACTTCTGCTTGGAGTTCCACCTTCAACCCACTAATATAACAACTCTGGAAGAACCCTTCAGTCAATCCTCTTTTCTTATTGGCCAATTTTTCAAATTGAGCTTGGTATTCACGGACTGACCCTGTTTGTTGTAGTTTGGTCAAGGCCCCTATAAAGTCCTCATACTCACTAGGACCAAATCGAGTGAGTAGTTGGGATTCAAAATTCTCCCAAGAGAGATTTGGGTTGGCAATATGTAACCATTGAAACTAGTGTAGAGCCTAATTTTCCAAGTTAAAGGAAGCCATCTGGACTCGATGAAATATGGGGACATTATGAAGTCTAAAGAATTGATCAACCCTGCATAGCCACCCATCAACATCCTTCCCACTAAATTTGGGAAAGTCCAATTTGGGCATTCTGAAGGCTGGTTCATGGTCATGATTCCTTGTAGAACCCTCAGCTTGGTGTTCTATTTTGGGGGGTCCTCTTTTTAGTTTGTTGTCTACTTCTGTCAGCGCTTCTTCTAAGCAGTTACTGGTGGCCTCATGCTCTAGGTGAAGACCTTGGACTTCTTCCCTTATGGAGTGAAATGTCGAGTGCAAGTTCTCAATGGCTTTTGTTAAGGATTCCAAGTGGTCTAGTTCCTTTTGATGTCCACGAGTACCTTGGGCCATTTTGAAACCTTTTATGACCAGTTACTAAAAATAGAATTGAGTTTTTAGGACTTACTATTTTTAGTAAGTGCCCAAAAAGTGCTTGGGTGCTATATATCAAAACAATCAGCTCAAAGAGGTGGTTACAATGAGCTATATCTCTCAACACTACTTTTTTTTTATATGTTGTTTTGCAAAGTCTAACGGTGTTTACAGTTTTTGATTCTGAGCTACAGAGCAAAAGTTGGGTATTGGAGCACTATCTATAACTGGCCTTCTGTCATGCTTTCACTGGTGGGTTCAGTCCTGACTGCACTAGCTCCAAGATTCTTTGTATTTTGCAGGTGACTATTATGACAATTCTGTTCTGACTTTGAAAACTGTAAATTTTGACCTGACTGTGCTGACCTCTCTGACCTGACTATGACTGCCATTGTAAATTTGACTGTTATTCTCCAGACTTTCAACTTAAGTGTCACCCTCATGGTCTATCCTGAATGCATGTTCTTTATGTTATTTTTTTAGTAGAGGACTCCTTTCTCATATGCTCACTTTTTAGGAATTTGAAATGCAGGTTTACGAATATGGAGGTTTAATTTTTTTATATTTTCATTTTTTACAGGTTGAAGTTTTAATAGAATCAGGGAATGCTAGGTAGAGGAGTATGTACCACCCATAGGCCCTCTTATATATCGACAGTGATGAAAAATAGTGCTCGGACCAATATTTCAGGCCACTACTCAAGGAGGATTCCACACATACCCTTGAGCACACTACCTGCCTCTCTGACAATACGGGAGGGTAATCGTCTAGGATGTTGTGTCCCGTAGACTATGAGTAATACAAGGCCAAAAAGCTTCCTAATGGCTAAAAATTTGTTTAAACCTAGATGGTCTCCCGATATACCCGAAGATACGTGGGAGCTCAAGTTCGTGCACGAGTTCTATCTAAGGCTTGGGTATTGGAGCCTGATTGCCCCTCACTTCACTAGATTAGCCAATAACGACAGATCCTTCGCAATATTTTAAAACCCCTAGTACAGGGTTTCTACCTACTCAACTAAAAAGATTTTTATTTTATTTTTATTTTTTGGTTTGGAAAAAAAGCACTATATTTTTTTGGATTTTTTTTTTTAATAAGGAAAAATAGGAACAGAAAAACACACAGAAATTATACCTAACAGGCAGATTGTATGGCAAGAATTGTTGCAGTTGCAGTAGAACTTGGCCCTGGAAAGCGCTCTGATACCACTTGTTAGGATCCTGCTATAAAATATACTAAATAACACACTCTCAACTCAAATAAACACACTCTCACACATTTGCTTGGAAATAAACTCATAGAAACATTAGAACAGTATTCAGAATTAATTGCATATGATAACAAAAACTACTTAAAAGGAACAATCTCACAATAGATAGAATCGCAGGCCTCTTTGAGGGGGCAACCTCCTTCAATACTTCATTAATTTGCAAAAATATGATTACATTGGTGCCTTTTCGAGTATTTAAAGAGTTTCCTTCCAAGGTTGGCTTACATGCAAAATGCCACCTGGATTACATGCATAATGCCACCCGAATTACATGCATAGTGCCACTTTGAATTACATGCACAATGCCACTCGAATTACATGCATAATGCCACATGAATTACATGCACAATGCCACCTTACCTAACCTATCTACCATGTGTTACATAGAAACGGGTGCCATTTGTCATAGGCACTACCTAAGCTAAAACTTAGAACATTACAAAATATTAATCATGGGTACTATCCACGTTCACTAGGAATTATTACATCAAGGAAGTTATTACATTAAGGGTTAGGAAGAGATCCTAACATTGACCATGGTAAATCTTTAACTCCACATCACGCAGGCTATACTTGGAAAACTACCGAATGTATAAGTTGTCCCAGTTCTATTGTAAGAAATGCATAACCCCTCGATGAAGTAAAACACGAACAACACATAGATCAAACCTAAAAATATTCTATCTCCAAGAAAATATGAAAAGCAATTTACTGTTTTTATCATGCGCCTATTACAGTAACTAAAATATCTTAGTTTAGACTGTAACCAGGACTTCTATTGTAACAAAATTTTAATAGGTTGTTTTGTGTGTGTTATATAAACACACAGTCTTCTCTAAGAGAAGGAGGTATTTTTTCTAAGAGTGGTGACGTATATAAGCATTACACTACAATATTAATAAAGTGCTCGAGATTTATTCAGTGTTCTATCTTTGTAACTAGTCGGGCAGAAGCTACTAAATCCTTGGCCCACTCCAAGCTAGTATTCCTTCCCTACTTTTATTTTTTTCTAGATTAGATTATTTATTTTGGTGTGTTGTATCTTTTATTTTTGCAAGTGTGATTTATTATTTTCCTTTATTTTCTAAATGCAGTGTGGTGTGATTTACTTTCTTGTACTTTCATTTATGCATAGTTAATTGGTGTGGATGAATCAATGTCATTTTATGAACACTCCCCCCAATGATAGGTTTAGTGGACTCATATCAAAAATGGTGTTGTAATTAACCTTGAATGTGGTACTTCAAAATTTTACAAGTTCCCTGGTCTAAAAAATTAAATGAGAGGGTTGTGATAGAAATATGATCATATTTAACAAGTGTTTTTACCCCAATATTTTGGTGCTATTTCTATGGAAGCACCACTAATATATTTATTACAATACCTTAAACCTTCCATATGACTTTGCATGAGTCCATTGAGTAAAAGAGGACCCGATGATTGCTTCATAAAGCAGAGCCCATAAGAAAATTTTGAGTCAACCAAAAATTCTGAATTTGAGTTAGACTCTCCTCGATCACCATCAGAAGTGCACTAGAGTGAACACCCTATATTTGCACAAAGCTCTTCCTCATCCCATCGACCATGAAAATATCAAATTATACAAAATCCTCTGTTAAAAGGACACCTTTTGAAGAGGAATTACTATGGAAAGCTTTTATTCTTAGCATGCTTTCTTGGCTTGGTTTCAGTTCAAAATTCTATAATCAAATTGGTATGCTCTTTGGTGATGCTTCAGCTTGTGTTCAAGTTAATGGATCTCTTTCTCCCTCATTCCCTCTTAAATGGTCTATCATATAGGATTGTCCCCTTGCTTATTTTTTGTATGTTTTGGTTGTCGATGCTCTTGGTTATCTTCTTCATAAGGCTCATTCAAGGTATTAAGCTTCCTAAGTATAAGCATGTTGTTAACTCACATTTTGTTGATGATTCCCTTGTTTTTCTTAAAAATACCCAATAAGAGGTGGATACGATTAAGGATATTGTTCAAATATTTTGGTACATCTCTAGTTCTCATATCAATAACTCTAAAACTAAATTCTTCTATATCTCCTCTTCACCTTGTGGATGCAACTCCTCGATTAAGTATAAGATCATCCCTCATGGTATGACTATACAATATTTAGGAATTCCCTTTGGGATTAATATCTCTCCTAAGGATATGTGGAACTGGGTTTTGAAAAGACTTCAAAAAAATTTAATGATTGGCCAGCTCGATTTCTTTCCTTAACAGGAAGAATTCAAGTTGCAAATAAAATAATGGTAGCCTCTCATGTTTATTACTCCTCTTGTTGGATGGCCCCCAAGGTAGCCTATAACAAATTAACTCTGGCAATTTGTAAATTTTGATGGACCAAATGGGATGGAGAGGTGGGAATGACTATCATATCATGGAAGCATTGTACTCAATCTAATGCTTTAGGAGGTCTAGGCATTATTGATCCTCTTACCTAGAGTAAAATTTTGGCTACTAAATGGGTTGCTAGAGCCATCACTAGTTATGAAAATTGGAAACACCTATTTTGATATAGAATTTTGCAAGCTACTCATAAAGGTAAATGGAAAGAAACCCCTTGGGAGGATAAGGTCCTTAATGTACCTTACTTTATGGTTAAAGGATCTATTTCAGTTACCCAAAACTAGAAAGCTTGACAATCAGTTGCTCATTTATTGGTTTGAAATTCTAACTCCTTGAGACATGATCTGAGCATCAATCTAAATATTCTTTGGTGGTATAAACTTATCCTCCATAATGATAAACCTTTAGCTTTATGCAATGCTTTTCAAGGTCTAAATTTTTTGAAGAAAAGTATTAATAGATTAGAGATATCTGGGATATAGTTAGCTGCTCAATTCTTACTTGGAACCAAATATACAATTACTTTTCCCTTCCCTCTAGGTTCAAATATGAAGAACATGGACTTATACTGAGAGGGGGGGTGAACAGTATAAGACTTAACCAATTAATAATTTTAACTTTAGATAGCAGTGGCATCAACACAACATTAATCAAGACAGAAAGCATCACACATTGAAGACCCATTTTTAACGTGGTTCACCCAAAATGGTTGGGCTACGTCCACAAAAACTTTTCTCTAAAAGTTATCTCAAAGTTCTTTGGGAATCCTTCCCAATTACAATGTTTATGAGCCTCGGCCCAAAGGAGATACCTTCCCCTCTGCTCTGGAAATGATCCCTCAGAAGATCAACTGCCTCTACCTCTTGCCAGCACGTGGAACTCCTTTCCACCGAAGACCTCCTGTCCTCAATGCTTAGCCTAAGAGACCTCTGCCTTCTATGATCACGTCCACAACAGCTCAAAGCAACCTGTACCAAACATAGTCGGTCGGTCTAGTACAAGTCTTCCTCTGTCTATCGGATCTGTCCAACTCTTGAACAAATCAATCCTCTGCATACAAGCCTTCTCAAAGACTTGCCAACTATCCTCAGGTTCTTCTCATAGAACCAATGCACCTCTGTCCTCAAGTTCTCTGATAGAACTATCAAACTCAGCTCACAAGTCCTCTGCTAGGACCTATCCAAATCTGCTCACAAGTCCCCACCGAAACCTGTCCAAAACTGCTCACAAGTCCCCACTGGAACTTGTCCAAAAACTGCTCACAAGTCCCCACTAGAACCTGTCCAAAAACTCAACAAGCTCACCAAGAAAAACTTTCTTAGTAGGAAATCACAAAGTGAATTGTTAGAGACCCAATGTGATTTGTCAAACTCATAGAAGCATAAAGAGAATTGTTAGAGACTCAATATGTTCTATACTCAAATCCCAATCTCAAAACTCAACTCAAATCAACTCAGCTCAATCTCAATCTCAAATCTAAAAACTCAACTCAATATCCGAAATGGATAGGATAGAATGTTTTCTTTCAAGAACATGAAACCCCAACAATTGCCAACTATGCAAAGAATCACATAACAATGATACTCATGTTCTTTTCACCATCAATTAGGGTTTCAACAACAATGCTCATCAAACAAGGTTTAGTCAACCAACACCATTCAACTCAACATCAACCTTGAAGCATTCAACCAATCATCACAAGAAAAGGAAACAAGTAGAAATCCTTTTCCCTCCAAAGATATTTGAACAAAACAGACCACCAACACAATATCACCAAATGCAAAGAATAACTTGCTCAAATCAACTCAATGGAGTAAGCCCAATATCATGAATCAAGTAAAGCAATAACTTGATCAAACAACCTCTATGGAAGCAACTCAACCATCAAACTCAAAACAACCAACCAAGGGTTCCACCAACTCAATGCAAGTAGCTAGACTCACAAATATAAACCCTAGTGCACAAAGCTTCCACTATCTCAAACCAGAAATTATGCATTCACCAAAAACTCTCCTTAAGGATAACAATGCATAAGTAGTCTTCAACAAACCAAAAAATAGGATTTACACCTAGCCAAAGGATACCTAGTAGAATACCTTTTCACTCCAACCTTATTTCAGAAAACATACACCAATCATACTCATAAGAAGAATGTGCCCATACCTTATTGGAGTAGAAGATAATTGAACCTTCAAGCTTATAAATCGTTGTCCAAGAAACTTCAAATTTTGTGGCATAAAGACGTTTTAATAAAAATGTGTGTTACTCTAGCAAAGCACCCTTGCGAGACTCGAAACGGTGACCTCTGCCAATGCAGCGCCCAACAGTAGCCTTCGCTGCCACTAGCCCATGCGGGCTACGAAGTTCACAAGTGAACTTCCCTCCACTTCACCCTCGAAAAAACTCCCGAAGACTTTTCAACCGCACGTGCTTCTAAGTCTTCCTTCGATCACAGCGAATACAGAGCACAAACACCGCAAATTGCATTCGAGGAATTTTGAATTAATTAGCCTTCCAACCTTAGGAGTTGGAGAATAAATAGTCTCTTCGAAGACACCTTGACATCGGCAGAAATAATAATTAATTAAAACCTTGAAGGGTTTTAAATAATAATTAAATAAATAATAAAGAGAACCTCCATTGGTTTTAATAAAAACCGGTTTGGTTTTAATGAAAAACCCTTGCCAATGGAATCTCTTCGGATTCTCTTAAAAATATTCTCTTGGAATCTTCCACCTTTGAAGCCAACACATCCTCTTAACATTAATGCCATTTCCTTTTGACATCAATGACAACTCATAGACAAGAAGCTAGGATCTCAAACCCAAAATTGCCAACAATCTCCCCCTTTGTCATTGATGGCAAACCATGCTTCTCAACAACACAGAAAACTCAACATAAATAGCTCCCCCTGTCTTGAGGCTCTCCCCCTTACTCAAATCTCTCCCCCTTTGTCATCAATGGCAAAGGGTCACCTTTGGGGCTCGGGACTAAGAATGAGCCTCTTAGCTTAGTCCCTCCCCCACCTCCTGATGAGGTGATTAATTCTGGGGTGGGAGTACAACTCCCAATTTCTCCCTTAGATACTCAAACGTATCTCTTGGAAGAGGTTTGGTGAAGATATCTACAATCTGCTCTTTAGTAGACACATACTCTACCTTGACCTGCTTGTCTTGCACTTTCTCCCTTAGAAAGTGATACTTGATGGAAATATGCTTTGTCCTTGAGTGCATTACCGGATTTTTGGAAATACTTATGGCACTTGTATTATCACAAAGTATGGAGATGGGTTGTTCATGCTTGACTTTGAAATCCTCCAAGGTGGTTTTCATCCATAAAACCTGTGTACACCCGACCACTGCTGCTATGTATTCAGCCTCTTTGTAGATAAGGAAGTGAAGGTTGTTTCTTACTTAGCCAAGAAACCAAACTCTTTCCCAGAAAGAATGCTCCACCACTAGTGCTTTTCTTGTCATCAATACTGCCTTCCCAATATGCATTTGTATAAGCTGTGAGGGTGAAATCATCACCTTTGGGATACCAAAGCCCAAAGTCCATAGTGCCCTTCAGATATCTGAATATCCTCTTAATTGCTATAACATGAGAATCTTTTGGAGCTGCCTAAAATCTTGCTACTAACCCAACTACCTGCATGATATCTGGTCTGGTAGTTGTAATATATAATAAACTACCAATCATAGATCTGTACAACCTCTGATCTGCCACTGGAGATTCATCATCTTTACTCATCTTGCACCCTGTAATCATTGGAGTACACACTGGTTTGTTGTCCATCATCCCAAATTTCTTCAACATTTCTTTGATATACTTTCCTTGAGAGAGAAATATACCATCCTTTGATTGAGCAATCTAAAGACCTAAAAAGAATGACAGCTCTCCAATCATAGACATCTCAAATTCCTTCTGCATGGTGTTAGCAAAAACTTTGCACATCTGAGTATTATTTCCCCCAAAAATAATATCATCAACATAGACAACCATAATCAACATATCATCATTTTCATTCTTAATATACAAATTGCTATCTGCCACGCCTTTCCTGAAGCCTTGCTCATGAAGATACCTGTCAAGTCTTGAGTACCAAGCCCTAGGTGCTTGCTTTAACCCATACAAGGCCTTTTTTAGTTTACACACATAGTCTGACTGTTTCGAGAGAGACACTCCTTCTGGTTGTTCTATGTAGACTTCTTCTACCAACACCCCATTTAGAAAAGCTGACTTTACATCCATTTGATATACCTTGAATGATTTGAAGCTTGAAAGGGCCAAAAATATTTTGATAGCTTCAAGACGAGCAACAGGAGCAAACGTCTCTTCGAAATCAACACCTTCTACTTGAGCATAACCTTTGCAGACTAACCTAGCTTTGTTTCTGACAATATTTCCATCCTCATTGAGTTTATTTCTGAATATCCATTTTGTGCCAATGACATTCTTGTCCTTAGGTCTTGGAACCAATTCCCAAGTTTCACTTTTCTCTATTTGATTTAGCTCTTCATCCATTGCTTTTACCCAAAACTTATCTGCACATGCTTCACTGAAATCTTTTGGCTCAATCTGAGATAATAATGAAACATTTGTAGAATCATGTGAAGGAATGACTCTTCTTCTTGTTTGCCTACTATTTGGATCACCAATGATCAAATCTTTGGGATGATGTTTCTGAACATATCATGAAGGAGTTTTGGGAAGCAGTTGTTGTCTTTCCTCTTCTTCATCTGAAACCTCTCTGAATTCTTCTTGACAAATTTCATCACTGAGTTCCTTGACTGGTTCTCTTATCCCTATATTTTCATCAACTATTACATTTATGCTCTCTACAACTGTATGAGTTCTTTTGTTGAAGCATCTGTAGGCCTTGCTTCTGCTAGAATATCCAAGAAAGATTCCCTCATCACACCTAGGATCAAACTTACCCAAATTCTGATCTTCCCTTCTGATGAAGCACTTACTCCCAAACACTTTGAAGTATTTTACTATAGCTGGTCTTCCTTTCCACAACTCATAAGGAGTTTTATGATGATTGACTCTAAGTTGGGCCCTGGTGATAATGTAGACTGTCGTACTGACTGCCTCTTTCCAAAAACCATCTGAAAGTTTTGACTCATTTAACATAGCTCTAGCCATATTTTCAATAGTTCTATTTTTCCTTTCAACTACTCCATTTTGTTGAGGAGTTCTTGCTGCTTGAATATTCTCTTTTGATTCCTTGTTGCTCATAGTATTCCACAAATTCATTTGAAGTGAACTCTCCTCCTCTATCTGATCTTAAGCATTTGATTCTCTTGTCAGTCTCATTTTCAATCATTTCTTTGAAAGCTTTAAATTTTTCAAAAGCTTCAGATTTTTCTTTGAGAAAAGTAACCCAAGTCATTCTAGAATAATCATCTATAAACAGCATGAAGTAGCTTTCTCCCTGAATGCTCTGAGTTCTGGTAGGGCCACATAAATCAGTATGAATAAGATCCAATGGTTTTGAAGAAGTATACCCTTTTGATTTGAAACTAGTTCTGGTCTATTTTCCATGTTGACAAGGACCGCAAATGATGTTATGGGGCCTTTTTATTTTGGGCAAGTCTCTAACTGCTTCCTTGTTACTAATATTGACAAGATTATCAAAGCTCAAATGCCCCAATATTTTATGCCATAACCAACTCTCATCTTCTTGAGTTAGAAAACACTTTTCCTTTTTTATCTCACTTAGCATGTAAAGATTGTTTGGAGTCCTTGTAGCACTAGCAATGAGTTTTCCATTTTTTTCTTTACTTATCTCACATCTATCTGAAAAGAAAGATACTATGTGCCCTTGATCACAAAGTTGACTCACACTTAGAAGATTATGTCTTAGGCCTTCTACATAAAGCACATTTTCTATTTTGGATTTCCCATCCAAACTAAGAGTCCCTTTACCACAGATTTTAGCTGACTTGTTATCTCCAAAACTGATTGTTCCTCTGTTTGTTTCTTTTAAGACCAAAAACTTTTCCTTTTCACCAGTCATATGTTTTGAACAACCACTATCAAGATACCATTTTTCTACTTTGTCTTGAGCATGAAAAGCAGTTTGAACTATCATTGACTTAGATTTGATCTCATTTCTCTTTTTAGTGAACTCAAGGCTAGATCTATCCAAACTGCACATCCTTGCTATATGCCCAAAATTCTTGCACTTGTAACACATGACATTTTTATTCATAAGAGGTGCAAAAGAGTTAACATTTTCCTTACTATGGCTATTCAAAGACTTATTGCAATGCATAGCTTTGTGACCAAATTTCTTGCGGGAAAAACAATAGCCATGGAAAGTATTATGTAACCTATTTTGATGCCTTGGATGATTGTTCTTCTTGTGACCAACTGGAATCCACCGCTCTTCAGGATGAAGATTGATCTTGCTCGAAGACCCTATTTCATGAATGGTGATACAATCCTTCTTTTGCTTTTCACACGGAGTATTCTGTCTGAGAGCCAACTGTTCCAACTTCACTCTAAGAGACATAACCTCTTCTTCTAGTTTCTCACAATCAGCTTCCTTTCCTTTGAGAGCCTCTGTCAGAACCTATTCAACCTTCTTCCCTTCTTCAGCTAGAATTTTGAAGTCTATAACACTTTGAGACAATTCTGATCTTGCTATCTCTTCTTCCTGACATTGATGCTTGAGAACAGAATTCTCTTCCCTAAATTTCTCAAGCTTTCTTAAAGCCAAGAAGAATTCACCTTTGAGATCGAACTCAACCTCTTCATCTCTTTCTGAATCTGTATGTTCCTCTGATAGATCCTTCTCCAAGCTGTTAGGCTCTTTCTGGAGAGACCGGCTCTAATACCAATTGAAGAACATGGACTTATACTGAGAGGGGGGTGAACAATATAAGACTTAACCAATTAATAATTTTAACTTTAGATAGCAGTGGCATCAACACAACATTAATCAAGACAGAAAGCATCACACATTGAAGACCCATTTTTAACGTGGTTCACCCAAAATGGTTGGGCTACGTCCACAAAAACTTTTCTCTAAAAGTTATCTCAAAGTTCTTTGGGAATCCTTCCCAATTACAATGTTTATGAGCCTCGACCCAAAGGAGATACCTTCCCCTCTGCTCTGGAAATGATCCCTCAGAAGATCAACTGCCTCTACCTCTTGCCAGCACGTGGAACTCCTTTCCACCGAAGACCTCCTGTCCTCAATGCTTAGCCTAAGAGACCTCTGCCTTCTATGATCACGTCCATAGCAGCTCAACAACCTGTACCAAACATAGTCAGTCGGTCTAGTACAAGTCTTCCTCTGTCTGTCAGATCTGTCCAACTCTTGAACAAATCAATCCTCTGCATACAAGCCTTCTCAAAGACTTGCCAAATCTGTCCTCGGGTTCTTCTCATAGAACCAATGCACCTCTGTCCTCAAGTTCTCTGATAGAACTATCAAACTCAGCTCACAAGTCCTCTGCTAGGACCTGTCCAAATCTGCTCACAAGTCCCCACCGAAACCTATCCAAAACTGCTCACAAGTCCCCACTGGAACCTTTCCAAAAACTGCTCACAAGTCCCCACTGGAACCTGTCCAAAAACTCAGCAAGCTCACCAAGAAAAACTTTCTTAGTAGGAAATCACAAAGTGAATTGTTAGAGACCCAATGTGATTTGTCAAACTCATAGAAGCATAAAGAGAATTGTTAGAGACTCAATATGTTCTATACTCAAATCCCAATCTCAAAACTCAACTCAAATCAACTCAGCTCAATCTCAATCTCAAATCTGAAAACTCAACTCAATATCTAAAATGGATAGGATAGAATGTTTTCTTTCAAGAACATGAAACCCCAACAATTGCCAACTATGCAAAGAATCACATAACAATGATACTCATGTTATTTTCACCATCAATTAGGGTTTCAACAACAATGCTCATCAAACAAGGTTTAGTCAACCAACACCATTCAACTCAACATCAACCTTGAAGCATTCAACCAATCATCACAAGAAAAGGAAACAAGTAGAAATCCTTTTCCCTCCAAAGATATTTGAACAAAATAGCCACCAACACAATATCACCAAATGCAAAGAATAACTTGCTCAAATCAACTCAATGGAGTAAGCCCAATATCATGAATCAAGTAAAGCAATAACTTGATCAAACAACCTCTATGGAAGCAACTCAACCATCAAACTCAAAATAGCCAACCAAGGGTTCCACCAACTCAATGCAAGTAGCTAGACTCACAAATATAAACCCTAGTGCACAAAGCTTCCACTATCTCAAACCAGAAATTATGCATTCACCAAAAACTCTCCTTAAGGATAACAATGCATAAGTAGTCTTCAACAAACCAGAAAATAGGATTTACACCTAGCCAAAGGATACCTAGTAGAATACCTTTTCACTCCAACCTTATTTTAGAAAACATACACCAATCATACTCATAAGAAGAATGTGCCCATACCTTATTGGAGTAGAAGATAATTGAACCTTCAAGCTTATAAATCGCTGTCCAAGAAACTCCGAATTTCTATTGAAACTTGCGAAGCATTGGATACATTCTCATTGATTGTAATATAAAGATTTACAAACAGTTGAAAGCAGTTGATAACCGATGAATTGGTTAATCAACCTAACTTCCTAACTTGGAGATTGCCTACGAGCAATATTTTTAGAATAATGAAATACAATATGTCATATGCGCTAACATCCCCCCTTATTTCATTATTGGCAAATTCCAATAGTTGCTCGAAATTTCTCATATTTGATACGGCCAAGTGCTTTGGTAAAGATATCGGCAACTTGCTCATCAGTAGGAATGTAGTGGAGTTGTATATGGTGCTTTGGAACTTCATCCCGAATAAAATGACATCTGGTATCAACATGTTTGGTACGTTCATGAAAAATTGGATTTTTTACAAGATTCAAAACACCTTGATTGTCGCAAAACAAATGAAGTGGAAGATTCTTTGGAAGGCCCATGTTTGTAAAAATGCGACTTAACCACATTATCTCGCAGATTGCTTCACTGGCTGCACGATATTCTACTTTTGTTGAAGATAGAGCAACCACATGCTGTTTCTTACTGTGCCATGAGATTGGTCCAGACCCGAGATGAAAAACATATCCAGAAGTGGATTTACGATCATCAATAGATCCAAGATAATCCGAGTCTGTGTATCCAAGTAAGAAAAATTTATTATTCTTTCTATATTCCAGGCCATAATTTGTACTACCATGAACATAGTGAAGAACTCTTTTTGCTGCTTTCCAGTGATTCATCTTAGGCTCTTGCATGAATCTTGAAAGATATCCCATAGCAAAACTGAGATCTGGCCTGGTATTTGTCAGATATAGGAGACTCCCAATCAACTGACGATAGAGAGTTCCATCTACCTGAGGTGACTCATCATATCGAGATAACTTAAGTCCTTGCTCCATTGGAGTTGTTTTGGACTTACAATTAGTCATCCGATATTTTTCTACTAAAGTCTTGGCATATTTTTTTTGTGTTACTCGTATATGAAATTGTTCTTGAGTAAATTCTAAACCAAGACAATAGTGCAGAAGTCCTAGATCTGTCATTTCAAATGATTGCTTCAAGTCTTTTTTTACTAAGCTAATCATACTTTCTGAGCTTCCCGTAATGATCGGATCATCTACGTAGAGTACAAGAATTACTATATCGGACCCATTTTTCTTGATATAGAGATTTGCATCTGAAGGACTTCTTTCGAATCCATGCTGCACAAGGTGACTGTCTATCTTGATGTACCAAGCTCGAGGAGCTTGTTTTAGCCCATACAAGGATTTAATCAATTTACATACTTTTTGTTCTTTCCCTTTGACCACAAATCCTTCTGGTTGAGTCATGTAGACTTCTTCTTGTAAGTCACCATTCAAGAAAGCACTTTTAACATCCATCTGATGTAATTTCCACCCAAACTGAGCTGCCATGGCACAAAGTACACGAATGGTAGTCATTTTTGCAGTAGGGGCAAAAGTCTCTTCATAATCTATGCCTTCTTTCTGAGCATACCCCTTTGCAACAAGCCGGGATTTATGCTTATCAATAGACCCATCTGCCTTATATTTCACTTTGAACACCCATTTGCAGCCTATGGGTTTCTTCCCTTTTGCCAGATCGACTAATTTCCAAGTATTATTTCTAAGGAGAGATTGATGTTCTACATCCATGGCCTCTTTCCACCGTGGTTCATCAAGTGCAGATTGAACCGTTGTGGGTTCGTTTGTATTCAATGTAGACATATAAATTTTTTCTCCATCCTTTTCTTCCTCTCTATCATTTTTTGTACCCACTGACAAATCATCAAAGTGTTGACAAAGTTCGTCAACCTCTCGAAGTAGATTCTTCTCGCTCTCATCTTTTGAGTCATACTGTGAGTACATGGCCTATCAAGAGATAGATCTGGAAGGGATTTCAACTTAGCATCTCTCAAAGTGCTAGTATACCATTTTGGAATTTTTTGTTTTTGTTGTGGAAGTTGGACTTCCTTCTTAGGCTCTTCTTCATCTAGGTATACAGTTGTGGATGTGTTTTTTGATGTGAGAGTTTCATCAAATATAACATCTCTACTTACATGTGTCTTCTTAGTCTTAGGATCAATCAATCGATATCCTTTTGAGTACTCATCATAACCAAGAAAGATACACTGCAGGGTTTTCTCATCCAGCTTCCTCCTTTTCTGTTTTGGAATGTGCATGAATGCTTTACACCCAAACACTTTCAGATGAGCAATGGAAGGTTTCTTATCACTCCATGCTCCTTGTGGGGTCTTCCCTTGTAGAGCTCTAGTGGGTGCTCTATTTAGAAGGTATGATGTTGTATTTACTACTTCTGCCCAATATTGATCCTCAAGATGTGCTCCTTTTAGCATACATCGAACCATTTCCATAATGGAACGATTTCTTCTCTCTGCAACTCCATTCTCGCTGAGGTGTATAGGCTCGTAGTCAATTGTCTTTTGATCCCATGTTCCTTAAGAAATTCTGAAAACTCTTTAGAGGTATATTCCCCCCTCGATCCGAGCGGAGGGTCTTGATCAAACATCCCGACTCCTTCTCAACAAGTTTCTTGAACTCGTTGAAAGTAGAGAAGCGCTTCCGATTTCAATCGAAGAAAGAAAACCCACATTTTCCGTGAGTAATCATCAACGAATAGTTGAAAATATTTTTTCCCACCATAGCTGGTTGGCATAGGACCACACAGATCGGTATGGACAAGCTCTAAAGGTTTTTCAGCTCGGGAGGAGCTGGCTTCAAAAGGCACTCGATGTTGCTTCCCTGCTAAGCAATCCGAGCAAACTGGTAAGGTAGATGAGAGAGGTGGAAGACCTTTCACCAACCCATATTTGTGTAATTCAAGCAAATATCCAGAACTGAGATGACCATAACGTCGATGCCAAAGGGAGGTGGCCTCCTTTGTAGTTGCAGCCAAAGCAACATGGGGTGTGGAAATAGCATCGAGAATAAACAAGCCATGTTTGTAAGAGCCAGTTGCAACATGTTTACCATTGTTTGTGATAAAACATCTCTTCTTGCCATTGACAATGCGAAACATGACTTCCATGTTTCTATCCAACATTTGTGGAACTGATAGCAAATTATTGGCTAAGCCAGGAACATAGAGAACCTTTTCAATCTGACATTTACCATCAGGAAGAGACACAGAAATATCTCCTTCTCCTTGTACTTGATATACCTGATTGTCAACAATCGTGACCGGCTTGCCCTCTTTTGCCACAAAAGTATCAAACCAGGATTTATCGCCAGTCATGTGTTTGCTAGCTCTTGAGTCAATATACCATACAGCATCTATCTGGGAAGACGAAGTATGTGTCATGAGCACCTTGTGTGCTCTTTCAGAGTCAGAATCTGAATCAGACTCAGGAGAATTTGAGTCAGAGTTGGATTCAGCATAAGCAACATGGCCTTTAGATTGCTTATGCTTATTGTATTTTTTCTTGTGCTTGCCCTTCTTCTGTGAACCTTTGTCATTTGGTTGCTTATTTTTAAACCAACACCTGTTGGTGTCATGGTTATTCATGTCACAAATTTTGCAATATTTTGTATCTTGTTGTTGAGATTGCTTCCCTTTGCCTTTGGAAGAAGCACCTCCTTTTTGAAACCGGCCTTGCTTTTTACCACTTTGTTGTGTGGATAGAGCATTATCGGGCATGTCATCTTTTTGGACCTGAGTTGCCTCTTCAGTTTGAAGCAAGTTTACCAGTTCCACAAAAGAAACTTGTCTACCAGAGACATTGAGAGAAGTGATCAACATCTTGTAGGAACTTGGTAATGCTCTCAAGATAACAGAATTCAAGACATCATCATCCACAAGTTTTCCCATAGCATTCAATTTTGCTTTCAAGTCTGCTACTTTGCAAAGGAATATGTCAACTGTTTCTCCAGAACTCATACTGAGATTATGTAGTTGAGTTTGAAGATGAAGGATAGAAGATTGATTCTTGCCTTCAAAAACCGTGAGCAGTGGCATCCCAGTGCTATCTTACCGGTTTTTGCATCACAAATATGAGGCTGCACCTCATCTGTAGTAGCAAGTAAGATAAATACAAAACTCTTCTTGTCTTTTTTATCCCAAGCATCTTGATCTGTTCCTGATGATGTAGGACGTGTTTCAGTGCCGATCACGACATCCCATAAATCTTCCAACTGAAGTATGGCTTTCATCTTTGTCTTCCATGGAACAAAGTTAGGACCTTTCAACAATTGTGAGTCTGAGAGATACTTATGAATGGTGGCCATTATGAAGGTTCCTTATATCACCAATTGGTCTCCCTTTCTTTATACCTGCCAGATCTCTATACTGTAACCATTCAACATATACCCGCCCTTACGTGAGGGAAACTATAGGTATATATGAACAGTATACTACTCAATATGTACTCGCCCTTACGTGAGGGAGACTATAAGTACATATGAGAAGCACAATATATTGAACATAGGCGATATTGAAAGGGCATCGTGTTGTTAATGACACCTACCATAGAAAGTTTTATTCCGCATGCGTGGGGCGTAACTTCCCCTAAACACTTTGGAAAAAACTTTCGTCAGGATTTACGCCTAACAACAATCACGATGTAGGTATGAAGTGGAAAAAAAACAAGTTTGCCTTATTTCTCCCCGACGATTTATAGAGAACAAGCTCAGACGTCGTTGTTGCAGCTATATTAGGCGGCGAATACAGTAGTCCAAAGCACGACAACATTACCTGTAAGTGTGGACCAGAGGTATCTCAAATACCGAACGCTGCTGTGCAATAAATTGCACAAATAGGGTATAAATTTGGGGTCTTATTTTTAGTTTAATTTATGATTGTGAATGCAAGAAAATAGTGTATTTAAATGCAAAAAATCATAAATGCCCACAAATTATAACTCCTATTACACATTCCCCCCTTTATCTGATAATTTTGCAAGTGAAATCAAGTCAAATCCCCCCTTCAATTTGCAAAATAGATAAGAATGTGAAAAAAAATACCTGAAAACCCCAAAAGAATGAAAAAATGGGAGTCTTCAAGACATCATTGGGTGTGAATGACACCTTGTGTGCGTCAACGGCCGTCAATTCTGTGTCACTGCCGTCATTTACCCCTTTCGGGCGTCAATGTGACCATTCGGGCGTCAATGCGACCATTCGGGCGTCAATGCGACCATTCGGGCGTCAAAATAAAAAAATCTCCGTCAAAATTTCCCCGACGGGTTTCGAAACCATAACCTGCCGCCAAGCAAGAACCATACCAACCACAGGAGCCGGAGACCCTGATGAAAGAAATCAGGAATACGCCGGTTTTAAACTCTGGGAGGCGGATAAGTTTTTTTTTTTAAAACTTGATCCCACATGGCCTATGCGGCCACTGTGGGAGGGTGTAAAAACCGCGGAGAACAAACAACCTTTCGGTTGCCTTCGGGCAACCACCCCCTTCCTTTTGCCTTTGCCTCCTCAGCCGCCGTCGAAGCACCCCGATCCGCGAACCTTGGTCTCTGCACGTTCTGTTGTCCGGTTTTCTGTGTCCGCCAGTGGCTTGTCAGTGGGTAGTCAGGTCTTTTATGTCCTCTTCTGTGTCCACCAATTTATGTCTGCTATCCATTCCGTCCACCCGCCGGTTGCTGTCAGTCCGTCCGGTTAGGACCCAGTTTCTGTCTGCTGTCCAGTCCGTCCGCCCGCCGGTCCGTCCGCCCGTCGGTTGCTGTCAGTCCGTCCGGTTAGGTTAGGTCCTGTCTGCGTCGTCCAGGTTTCTGCCAGTCCGCTAGTGCGACCGTGGCTCTGATGCCATATTGAAACTTGCGAAGCATTGGATACATTCTCATTGATTGTAATATAAAGATTTACAAACAGTTGAAAGCAGTTGATAACCGATGAATTGGTTAATCAACCTAACTTCCTAACTTGGAGATTGCCTACGAGCAATATTTTTATAATAATGAAATACAATATGTCATATGCGCTAAAAATTTCATGGCATAAAGACGTTTTAATAAAAACATGTGTTACTCTAGCAAAGCACCCTCACGAGACTCGAAACGGTGACCTTCGCCAATGTAGCGTCCAACAGCAGCCTTCGCTGCCACTAGCCCACGTGGGCTACGAAGTTCACAAGTGAACTTCCCTCCACTTCACCCTCAAAGAAACTCTCGGAGACTTTTCAACCGCACGTGCTTCTAAGTCTTCCTTCGATCGTAGCGAATACAGAGCACAAACACCGCAAATTGCATTCGAGGAATTTCAAATTTAATTAGCCTTCCAACCTTAGGAGTTGGAGAATAAATAGTCTCTTCGAAGACACCTTGACGTCGGCAGAAATAAAGACCATTTCTCCCTTAATTAATTAAATAATTAATTAATTAAAACCTTGAAGGGTTTTAAATAATAATTAAATAAATAATAAAGAGAACCTCCATTGGTTTTAATAAAAACCGGTTTGGTTTTAATGAAAAACCCTTGCCAATGGAATCTCTTCGGATTCTCTTAAAAATATTCTCTTGGAATATTCCACCTTTGAAGCCAACACATCCTCTTAACATTAATGCCATTTCCTTTTGACATCAATGACAACACATAGACAAGAAGCTAGGATCTCAAACCCAAAATTGCCAACAAAAGAGTCTTATGGCCTTTTTGTGGCTTACATTCCTTGTGATGTACTTATAAAGTTAGGTACAACTACCCATAATATATGGAATGATTAGAGATGGCTTAATGGTCACATAATATCTTCCATACTTCTAGTTGGATTTACAAAAAAAATTTGTGTCCTCCTCTAGACTTTTAGCCCAATGGCAATTTCTTGCTACTCAGATATAAAAGTTCCTGTTGAATCCAAAACTCAACTTCTTGGATGGCAGCTTTTGCATCAAAAAATTCCAACTTTTGAAATTTTGGCAATAATTTTACATATTTTCCCTCTTTGCAATTTTTGTAATGCTTTAGAAACTTTAATTCACTTGTTTTTGTTTTGTGGCATGGCTAAAAAAATTTAGGATGTCTTTTACTCCTTTTTTTCCCTATTTCACTAGATCTTAGAAGCTCTCTTTGCTTGGTTTTTCTCAACTAGATCAGTGCCCCAAACTCTGGGATGTTTGTATACTCATCCTTCTCAAGCACATTTAGAAGTACAAATGCAAAAATATGTTTATTGGATTTGCCCCTCCATGGGATATAGTTTTAGCAGACTTGACCTTTGATTTTTTTTTACATGTGGGACATATTCATTTCCAAGTCTATAGAACTTCCAGCATATCATGATATGTTATTGATATACTTCATCAACTTTCTCATATGATTTAGGATCTTCAAAAGGTCCAACAAAAAACTAAAAAGAAGGTTGTTAACAATGATAAGTAGATTCAGGTTTTGATTACTTCTATTTCTTATTTGAAGACTTTTGGAAATATCATGGAAGCCACGCTCAAAATTTCTTTTTATAACGAACTCTCCCATAGATGAATGTTGATATCTAGTGTATTGCAGCAAGATATAGCTATAGTATTTTTGTTAATATTAGTTTCTATTCTTATGTATATTGAGTTATGGATGCTTTACTCGTGATCCACCTCATTTTATATTTTAGTTAGTGAACAATGCTAACACCAAAATATTGTAATATTTTGGTTGATGAATAAATATAATCTAACTTAAAAAAATTGTCCATCCTTTCAATGGCGCGGACTTTAAACATAGAAAAAAATTAAAATAAAATAAGAATGGGACAAATACCTACATGCGTACTTGCTTTAACTCATCGAGTTTTACATCTAATAGGATTTTAAAAAAAATAAAAATAACATTAAAATTAACACATGTTGAGGTATCTTTTATTTTTAATGTATTTTAACAACATAAAATAAATATAATACGAAAAATAATAAATGCATAACTTGTCTTAAAAAAATAATTTTATATATAAAAATAATAAATTACATAAAATTAGTTATAAGTAAGTAATACAAAAAATAATAATTTACATAAAATTAGTTACAAGTAAGTAATACAAAATACAAAACATATTTAAATGTTTTAATTGGAAGTTAAGATCTCCTCACTAAAATTATGGATGTCCAAAGGGAAGAGGAAGAGTGAATATATAACAAGTTTTTTTCTAAAGAGTATATGATACAACATAAGTGATAATCAAGATGATATGATTGAGCTTGATATAATGGTTATTAAAATAATATGTAAGTTTTATAGATATTGATGGTTTTTGAAAATTCAAAATTGAAAGTGGAATATGAGACTAAATTCAAATTACTTTATGAATTTTCTTTTTAAATATTTTCTCCTATCATATTTTCCAATTCAAAAATCAATGATACAATAATGGGTGTTGGACCATGGTTTAGGGGGAGATGTTCTTTTTTTTTTTTTTTGGTAAGTAAGAGAATATTATAATTAACACCGGGTTTTAACAGGTTGACCCAAAACCATTTTACAAAATAGGGTCCACTGACCAACTGGACAAAGGCCAAGCCCTAAAAGTTTAAACTGACAACAAAAATGGCCAAGACCTACTCTTCCATTAGAATACAACCAAACTAAACTATGGAAGCCTAATATTATGGCCATCAGAAAAGAAAGACGCAAAAAAGAACTAACAAAGACAAAAACTAATCATGCAAGCACCATGCAGAGTAGCTTGTGCCCATATAAAAATAATAGAATATGGTAAAAAAAAAAAAAAAAAAAAACATCCCATAGAATGGACAGCCAAGAGGCCAAGCAGTCTTCCTTGTAGTCCTCATCTAACTTCTTATCATCGTTCTTGCCATCATATTTAGATTTTGCCTTTGACTCCTTGTGCCCTCGGAACTCGCTGGCTATAAAACGGGAAGATTTAAGGAATCACACAAATCAACAGCTGCATCGATGAGGCCGGACGGACTCTTCAATCTGGTTGATACTCGTTGGAGGTCGATGAAATTGTCATCTTCTCCAAGACTATTATGGTGGGGTCCGGTGCCTCATTGTCGGGGATCTCCAACACTTTGTTATTTCTTGCTAGGGCCTTTTTGCGACATCGAATCCAAACACACCTTGGGAAATACTTGAGGCCAAAGCAGATTTTTCCCATGCATGAATTTGTAGATAAAAAACCTATATCAGTGCCCCACCAGCTGCAAAAAACACTAGTCACATGAACAAAAAAAACAAATATGACAAAATCCATTATAAGGTTCAAATTTTTTTTTTTTAAAAATGCCCCCATTTTCTGTCATTGATCCACTTTGAGCCTTCCAATCTAAAGTTTTTCATTATCTATCACCATTGAGACTGCATGAGGAAGATTTTCAGTCCACGTGATCAAATTTGCTGCTACAATGCCTTCATTTGCCAGCCTATCAGCTGCCATGTTTGCTTCCGGAAGGTATGCAAAATTATGGCCTCAGGTCGGTCATGAATTAGAGCCCTTGCTTCATGGATGTAGTCATCAAATCTCCAAGGAGCTCTCTTAGTGTTATTTAGAAGATTTATAATAATAAGAGAATCACCTTCCACCAACAGTTTCCCTGGATAATTCTCTGCCACCTTGAGGCTCCTCCAAACTGCCCTTGCTTCAGCCACATTTTTAGTTTGAGCTCCAAGATGTTCAGCAAAAGCTACAAGCACCTCACCCTTGTGGTCTCTAAGTAAGCCACCAGCCTCGACTTCACCGGGTTGCCCCTAGATGCCCCATCAAAATTTAACTTAATCCACCCTAGGGGGGGTGGGGTCCATGTGATCATGGTTCTAGGACATACTTGAGGATGATTGAGGCCATCAGTGAGAGGTAAGTTTAATGACTGGCCTAATGAAGCTTCAAAATGATTTGGAGGTCTAGATGCTGCAGGCACTAAACAAGTATTCTCATTAGCATATGCTAAATTTTTTGACAGGACAGAGGATGACTGAGAAACGTTATCCAAGAAGGCCCGACGATTCCTTTCCATCCATATCTGCCACAAGTAGTGATGAAGGCAGATCTTCCACATATACCTAAGACGCCTATTCAAAAATGGGGAAGGCCATTGGACAAATAAGTCAAAAATGGATTGAGGATGGACCCAATAAATATGAAACACTTGTAACAGACCTAACAAGATTGAGACAGAAAAATTACAATACGAAAACAAATGATCAATAGACTCCCACTCGGACATACAAAGATAACACCTATTAACAACAATCACACCTCTTTTTATTAACTTATCCATGGTGAGGATCTTATTTTGGATGGCCGACCATGCAAAAAATCCAACCTTCGGAACAATGCTTTTGGGCCAAACTTCCAAGTGAGGGAAAGTAGGTTCATCATTATCAATAAGCATCCGATAAGCAGTCTTGACAGAAAATTCCCCATTGTCCGAAGCTTCCCAGATAAGCTGGTCCTCAAGAATGCCAGAAGGGAGTAAAGACTGTTTTAATTCATTCTCCAGTATTATTGATGCCCCTGGTAGATCATTATTCATTATTGGCTTCCATACCCTTCTATTGTTTGACAAAGTAATAAAATCTGCAACTTTGGTACCAAAAACTTCAATTGTCCAAGCTCTAAGGGTTGAAATGATGGGGTCTGCAGAGAGGGGATAGTCCTTTAACCATTTGTGGTCCCAAAAATCAATGTTTCTTCCATTTCCTATTTCCAACGTAGCCCTTTGCTTAGCAAGTTTTTAGTTTGAAGGATTGATTTCCAAAAAATTGATCCCCTGGGAGGAAAGGAATAACTTAAGAATTCAATTTCTTGCAAATACTTTCTTCTGATTATAGTAATCCATTCCGCATTTGCATTTGTCAAAAGACGCCATGCTTGTTTGGCCGGGAGGGCCATGTTTAAATGTTGTATTCTCCTTAGCCCAATACCTCCAAACTCCCTTGGTTTGCAAACCCTATCCCAGGACACCAAGTGAAAGCGCCGCTTAGATTCGGAACCAGTCCATAGGAACCTCTTCTGGATCTGTTCAATTTTAGTGTAGACACTTGTAGGAGCTTTAAAAATAGAGAGAAAGTAGACAGGGATGCTTTGAATGGAAAACTTGGTGAGAACTGCCTTGCCAGCTTGAGATAACAAATTCCCTTTCCATCCAGCCCCGACTTCCTCTCGAATTCTTTCAATTACATTAGTCCACATGGAATCGGTAGCTCTGCCTGTAAATAAAGGAAGGCCTAGGTATGTGGATGGAAGAGTAGACACCGAGCATCCAAGAATCCTAGCAATCTTAATCGCCTCCGAATGGGAGTGTTAAAGAAATAAATTTTACTCTTTGAAAAATTTACCTTTTGCCCCATAGCATCCTCATATAGCTCTAGAATATGTTTTATGACCTTAGCCTCAAAAACCGATGCAAGAGTTAACAACAAAGTATCATCCACAAAGCTGTTCATGTGTAATCGCTCGTGTTTGTGATGATGCTTTAATTCCTGAAATAAGACCAATATTACAGCAGCTTTGATTGTCCTCCCAAGGGCTTCGACCACAATGATAAACAACATGGGAGAGATAGGATCACCTTGCCTTAGGCCCCTTTTACTTTGAAAGTATCCAGCTAGAGCACCATTAACAAGGATTGAAAACCAAGGTTTCATAAAACATCCTTCCAAAAGCTTGATCCATTCATGATGAAAACCATATTTCCGGAGAATGGCAGAGACAAAACTCCAGTTTATGCGGTCATAAGCCTTGTTCATATCCGACTTGAGAGCAAAAGCGAGTTTTTAGTCCGGACTACCGAATGGAGGGCTTCATGAATCTGTTATGACCCCATCAAGGATGGACCTTCCAGGGACTGAATTGCCTTGACAAACATCAATAAACATAGGAAGGATCTTCCTCATTCTATTTGCAATTGCCTTGGTCAAAATTTTATAAACAACATTACAAAGGCTAATAGGTCTAAAATCCATCATAGATCTAGGAGTAGGAATCTTTGGGATTAAAGCAATAAAAGTGGAGTTAAAACTTCTTGGAATATGCTTTGTGGACTGAAATTCCTTGATAGTAGCACATACATCAAAACCTACAATATCCCAAAAAGCCTGAAAAAAACGAGGTGAAAACCCGTCTGGACCTGGAGATTTATCAGGGTTCATTGAGAAGAGGGCCTCCTTGATTTCTTCATCCGTGAAAGGCTTAATTAACTTCCCATTCAAGTCATCAAAAATTAAATGAGGAATATGGTAAAGCATTGATTCTGAAGCTAAGGCGGAACTGAAATGTTCTTCTCCTAAAAGATTCCGAAAATAGGAAACTGCTTCATTTTTTATTTCATTAGGACTAGAAAGGAGTGATCCATCATCTCTAACAAGTTCTTTAATTCTATTGTGGCTTCTGTTCCTTAAGGTAGATGCATGAAAAAATCTTGTATTGGCATCACCTTCTTTTAGCCAGGTAGCTCTAGACTTTTGCCGCCAAAAAGTCTCCTCGCAGGCTAGAACATTATGGTACTCAGCAAGGGATTTCTTTTCATCTGCCTGTAGGGAAGGGTCTGGCAATCCCTCTTCAAGTTTTTTCTCAATGGTTGATAACCTTTCAGAGATGGCTTTCTTGTTTTCAAAAATATTTCCAAAAATTTCCTTATTCCAGATCCTTAGATTTTCTTTCACCACTTTAAGTTTCCGTGCTAATCCGAATGAAGGCCTCGCCTCGACAAGAATGCTCGCCACCACCGAGAAATTCTCGTCTCTGAGATCAGGGTGGTGCATCCACATAGATTCAAACCTAAAAGGCCTTTTGAATTTTGGAGTCTCTTCAATTTCAAGTAAAATCGGGTTGTGGTCAGACCCAATGCGAGGCAAGGACAACAGATTTGCATCCCCAAAATATTGTATTGCTTCCTGTGACAAAAAAAACCTATCAAGCTTTTCCATTATAAGTTGATTTCCAAACCTCCTATTGCTCCAAGTAAATTTAGCATTTTTTAATTTGACATCCAATAAATTGTTGTTGTTGATGAAATCTTGAAAGTCCTCCATACTTCTTGTTGGAATTCCTACTCCCACTTTTTTATCAGAGGGGTAAAGAGGGGTATTAAAGTCCCCCGCCACTATCCATGGGATATCCTAAAAATCTTCCTTGAAATGACTGAGTAAATTCCATATATCAGCTCTCCCAGATATAGAATTAGGGGCGTACACATTTGTTAATATCCAAGAAAGGTCATTAACCTTATCCTTAAAAATAATGCTCATTACCCTTTCCCCCAATTGAATAACCTTGCCTTCCACCTTCCCTGGATTCCAGATACAAAGAAGACCACCTGAGGTTCCATTGGCTTTGCAAAAAATTGCTTCTCCATTTTTCCAGATATTGAGGGCAATTTTTCTAGACAAAACTTCATCGACTTTAGTTTCTTGCAAAATAAGAATAGTGGGATCAAAATCTCTTCTTAAATATTTGACTAACCGCTGTTTAGGAAGGCCATTGAGCCCCCTTACATTCCAGGATATGATCTTCATTTGGAACTTTTAAAGTTTTTTTCCTCTTCCCCGCCTTGGACTTGAGGGGGCTTAAGAAGTTTGTTTTCTTCAAAGGGAAGATTTCCAGTTGGTGGAAACAGAGTAGTCTGAATTCCATTAGCTATCTCATCTTGGACCTCTTCTTTCCATTGCTTGGCATTTGACTTTCTTCCCTTTTTTTTCTCACCTCCACGGTCAATCATGGGGGATTTCATTGAGCTTCTAGTCCGTTTCGGGCTAAATTTGGTTTGGGTGACCTGTTGGATAACGAGTCTGAAACCCCTTCTCCGGATTGGGACAAAGACAAAGGTGAAAAATGTCGCTTGGAAGGGCTGATTAACTCGGAAAGCACTTTTTCTCTTTCTCGGACAGAAAAGGACTCATCATTAGGGCATTCTTTATGGCCAACAGGAGGAGGATTGGAAGGTCCAGATTTTGTTGGGGAGTCAAGGTAAGCAGGGAGACCAAGAATTATATCCTCAACATTAGACCCTTCATTCTGATTTTCCTCTGTAATTATTTGGTTTTCAGCCAAAATGTTAAATTTATTTAGATTCTCGAAAGGAGAGCATACCTTTTGTTGGTCAGTTTGTGATGTAGCAATTTGCTTGTCCTTACCATTGTCCATGTGAAGCTCAACCTCATTCTCCATTTGTCCCAAACCAGAGGCCTTTGCCTTTTCAACATTTGGATCTTTAACCTTGTACATTCCTGTGTATTTGCCATTATTTCTGAAAGACTGCCGCTTGGAATCATTATTCCTAGGAAGGGTTTGCTGGCTTCTCAAAAAAGAGCATTGTCCTTTGAGATGGCCTTGAATATTACAGTCAGAGCAAAATGCTGGTCTATTTTCATATTCGATGACCTGTAATCTTGTTATATTTCCATATTCTAACTCCACATGAGTAGGAAGCTCAGATTCTAGGTTTGCATTTACAATGGAATGAGAAATTTTTTGGCAAGGAAAAACTATTGAAAAGTTTCTTATGTGGGTTTGGCTTTTTGGACTTCCATATCAGCCTATAAAAAATATATTTCAAAGAATATTAAATAAGAACATTTTTGACAAAGAAAAAATTATTGAAAAGCTTTGGATGTGGGTTTGGATTTTTGTACTTCCATATCAGCATATAAATAAATATGTTTCTAAAAACATCAAAAATATTCTACATGAATTTATTAAGGAGGGATCAATTACTAAGAAGTGAAAGCATACCGTATATATACATCTTGCTATGGATATTTCATAACATTTGCCACAATCCATTAAGATTAAATATGAAGATTGATGTTGCAAATGTTATAAGAATGGATGGGAATCCTCAAAGGTAATTGTAGGAGTCAGAATTTCTCTCTTAATAAAATCAATATAAAGAATTGAGATTTTCATCATAAAAATTTTAAATTTTAGAGGGTAATTGGATGAGTGAGATTTTCTCTTAATAAATTCAATATTTTTAAGGTGATTAACAATTTGAGGAAGATGAAAAATATATTTTGATAAAAATAAAAATGAGAAATATCTTTAATGAAAAGGCTAATTGAATATGATTTCATTAACCTAATACTAACATAATAATAAGAATAATGGTGGGAGGGATATTAACATGGAAATATAAAGAAAAAGAAAATACCATACGTGTTAATAAGAATAGGGGCTAAGCCCATAAATAAAAATAAAAGGTGATGATGAAAAACAAGAACTTATGATGAAAATGATATCTTGGAATATTATTACAGGCATAAATAAGACCTAAAAAAAGTATTGAAAAAATGATAGGTTATTATACCCCACATATTTATTTTATTGTTTTCAAAAATAATTTGAAAAAAATATATTAAAACAAGATTATTTACAAGTTGGGATGAGACTTCTCCTAGCCTTAGCCAGGAAGAGCACATTTTTCCTCCTTTTAACTTTCCAAAAAACTTCCATAACTCTAAAACCCAATATCCTAAGAACTAACCACTTTTGATTACAACATTAAAAGGAGATATGCATTGGATCCAAATCTCCTAAACCATATGTCTACAATGATTATCCAAACTAGCCAAACATTAGATTTTCTCACCAACCTACCTAATCCTTTCATCCTCAATAGTCGTCATTGTGTCATTGAACCCCTAACTCCCCTTTATACCCATATTAACAAAGAAGTCTACCACTTTATTTTGAGCTCTACCAACATAAATTAGAATCATATAATCCAATTCCCTCTAAAACTTCTTAATTAGGGTGACAAGAATCCTCGACCTCTATGTATTCAAATAAAAATTCCTCATGCAATCTAGAGCTTTTAACAAGATTTGAGAATTAAATCCTAAAATTTTCCTGCTATAACCTTATCTAACCACCCAAATACAATAAAATTTTATATTTAAAGCTTCTACTTCAATATCCATGGCCCTGTTCAAGCCTTGCAGTTCCCAATAGAGCATTGTCCCAACATGAATCTTGTAAACTACTTCAATTCTAGCTCTACCCAGATTATCTTTTGTAGCTCCAACAATATTAATTTTAATCTATCCTTCCAAGAGTATTTTCCAACCATATTTTTCCTTCCCCTCCTACACTTTGTCTTCATTCTCCATCGTCCTTATACCAACTTGAGTTTCCTCTTTAGTATACACCGCTACAATTTTATGACTTTGCTCCAAATGACCTACCAGATGCCATCCAAGGATGAAAAGGTTTCTCTAAATATTATGTCATTTCTCACCAACCATACTTGCCACCAAATAAAGTTTAATCCAATATTCCACCCACCTTATCTCTTTGGAAACTTTCTGACACCTTAGGCGTTGGATGCAAAGGAGCGGGCTCCTACCCCTATTCATTAATTTTATCAAGGAATTCCAACATTTTCAATTTTGGGGATGAGGATTCCCCCTTTTCAAGGGTTGTGCAATGCGCCACCTTTGAATAATAAAAATTCCGAATAATGGCTTCTATTTCTCACAGAAACATATTGGAAATAGATATTCCATCATTTGGATTATGTAAATGTATCCTCAAAAATACATACTTAGATTACTTCCTATGCAAGTTATGTGGTTACTTCATGCAATATTATAAAGGCACAAGTGTCAATGTGCAAGTTGTACATGTTCAAGTTATCCCTTGCACAACTAGATAGAGTGTTGGACAACTATCATATTTTACCTATATAAGGATGGCCTCTTAGATAGATAGACAGAGAGTCAGGGGACATATTCAGATAGTGTAGCTTAGTGGATAGTGCATTTATGTGTGCCTCACCATTAATCGATGATGGATATAATGTAGATCAGTAGCTTTATTAATGGAGTGCTCATTTCCTCCATAGCTATATTATAATCTTTTATATGATTTATATTTACATCATACTTTAGTCATTTAGTAGATTTACTTTCTTTCATATTATTTTGCATGTTGTGATTGTTATCTTCCAAGGCTCATTCATCAAAATTTAACAATGGTATAAAATCCATGGTAGATCTAGTCTATGTAGGTCAATAGGGAAACCACCATTATTAGTTAGCTTGATATTTTATCAAACTAACGCACCACTGGACCAACCACTATCAAAATATCTTAGAAAAATATTGGTGGTAGATTTAAGGAGAGTCATAAGACTAAAAGGAATCTCAGTTTCAGAAAATACTGAGATCATTTTTGTCTGGAGTATTTTCCACAAATTTGTTAGGAAAACTCATGAAGACTAGGACTCAACATTCAATCCACTAGATTGACAAATCATCTAGTGAATATTATCCAGGTTATCTAGAATTTACTAACTAGTGCCTAAAATTTATTTTGTTGCAAAAAAGTAATTCTTAGAGGATTGGGACTCCTCCTACAAAAAAAATCTAGGAGAATCCAAATTCATTACCTGAAGGTTGACGTGCCCTCATAGTGCAGATTTTAGTTCATTGTGCAATGTAGGCAGCAAATCCACCTCCCAAAAGAAGAGGAAGTGATCAAAAAGGATTTGCTCAATTTTGACAGTTTTGACATAAGTGATAGTTTACCCAAGTTTTGTAAACTATACAGGTAGGGGCAAACCATACAATGGAATGGAAAAATTGTACAGGGTAGTAGCAAATCATACAGGGCACACCGAAATTCACCCAAATGCATGGGAAATGTAATTTCATAGTGAAATGGCACATATATTTGCTAACTAAGGTGTTAGACTTAGTAAAAGGGAAAATTAATGTATTCAATTGTACATGGGTAGTTGTAAGTAACTAATTGCCTTAGGAACCACTTTGGAAAATCCTGTACAATGTTATATAGGGCCCCATTTTCAAATTTATAGGTCTGGTTGCTAAGAGATAGAATAGAGTACTTGTTGGTTGTAATATCTAGTTTACATCTGAGTTATTGCAAGATATTGACATAACAACCTTGTTGTAATGAAAATTATGCTATAATGGAATAGAAATATGTCATTATATGTTGTGTATAATCCTAGAAATGATGATGATGATCTATGATGGAATCTTGGTGCATGTGTGTTTTTTGGTTATTGTTTTAGCTTAGTTTTATGTAATGTTGCAACTCCTTGACAAATATTAGCATTGGTGGAACCTGAGGAATGATATGTGAACATGGAAATATGTATAATGACATTATGAACCTTGTTGTATGATTTATGTATGTAATCAGTTCAATGGAATCTCTCCCAAGCTCTGTTACAATGGTTGGTACCTCTCGAAGAATGGATTAATTGGCATAATAAAACCTTACAAAATATCCCTGAGAGAGATTGAGGAATTAGAGTATCTTATTGGGAACTTTATCGTACCATCATTTTTTGTAGATCGTACACCAGAGTCCATACAAATCATACAAAGTCAACTTACCCTATTTGGAAAATTTAACCATAGATATTGACTTACCCGATTTGGCAATTTGAGGAAATTGACTTGAACAGTTACAAAATTATGTATGGAAGCTTAAAAAACTGATTTTGTCAGTTTGGATGAGTCTAATAGTATACAATACATACAACTATATTATTTGTAATCATACAGTGTGAGATTTTGACATCCGTACAAGTTGTTTAACTGTCGCAAAGAGTAGTCTGGAGGACTGTACGATTGTACGATTTGGTAACCAAATTGGAAATCATTGTTTGATCATTCCTGACCCTATAATATCACATCAAAACTTGGTAATACTAAACTCCTATGCTATATTTGGTACCATTTCCTTATCAAATCTGTCATTTTTGTTAAAATGGGTCAAATTGATGAAGTGTGAATACTAAAATTGAAGGTGAATTATGGACACTGGTGCATGAAGCCATGGGAGATGAAAAGCATGAGAAAAAATTCCAATAATAAGGATCACAAGGATTTATTAGAGAGAAAACACAATTATCTCAGACCGGAGTACTCAATAACCATAAATAAAGCAAGTTTGGACATCCGAAGAAGAAGAGTTTGAGGTGTTGATAGAGACAAAAGATGAGGAAGTAGAACCGCCAAGCGTAGAGGTAATGGTTGACACAAAAAAAGTTCAATACAATGGAGAGTGGATGGTAACACCTGAGAAAGTGGCAGAAGGGTTGCAATGGAGTGCACAGGATGGGAGTCAGGTACCAAAGCAACAAGACATGAGGTCTCAGGAGGAAATACCAAGTACATCTCCCTCACACTAGTGAAGAAGGTCACCAAGTGAAGACGCACGATATTTTTTTCATTGAGTGGTGGGATAGAATAATATACCTTGAATTTAAACTTCTAACAATAATGGGAGTGGGACACCCCCAAGGAGGAATCAACAAGATATTCCACGAGATACCTCAAGTGAGAGTGATGACTCTACTAAGATAGCTAACAAGGAAACTAAGTAGAGATGTCCACCATTTTTAGGTGAGGGTAAGAAAGACCCCACATGGCACATAGGAACTTGTATAGCCATTTGGAGAGTAAATGGATTGGATAACCCAAAGGATTGGGTAATTGTTTCCTACTACCTTAAGAGGATTGGCAATTGACTAGTATTTGAAAAGGAAAAATATTGTATATTTTTAGACTTAGAACAAGATAAAGGAGAAGCTCATTGAGGAATTTCGACCTTTGAAAGATGATGGAGACATTGTTACATAACTTTGCATGACAAAAAAAAAAATTGATGAGGATGTGAAGTCCTATAACCACATACTAAAGCAATTATTCGATAAGAAGCAGATACCCCTGGAAGATGTTCTAGTAAATCAGTGGTTTGTAGATGGATTGCTGACAAAATATAATAAAAATATGAAGGTAGTGCCATCAGAAACATATGAAGAAGCACTAAAGCATGCAAATAATTTTTAGAGTGAATCAAAACAAACATATACGATAATTTCACAAGGACACTATACAAAGGACAATAGCATCATTTCACAAGGAGTTTTATAAGATGATGAAAGAACAAAAGATCAAACCTGATAGAAATTACATGTGGTGCACAGAATGCAAGAGGGAAGGACATACAAATGTGAAGTGTCCAATAAATTACTACTGCCACATTTGTAATGTGATGGGGCATGAGGTAACGCTATGTCCATATAATGCAAGAGTACATACACAAATATTGTCAATCCAAGAGCAAGAAGAGAAACTGAAGGCCCAAGGAAGTGGGCAACAAGCAACGAGTGGTGGTTATATAAATAGCAGATGAGGTGGAAGACCGAATCAAGGTAATCAACAAGGAGGACAAATTTGGTTGCAGCATGACTCAGAAGGAATATCGATCATACAGTGTTGCAATTTCTAAGAATGGGGGCATTTTGTAAAATATTGTCCTGCACCTCAGAGGCAAGAAACACTACAAGTAAACACTACACATATGTGTAGATGGTGTGGTCTGAGAAACCAAAAAGAGGATAATTATCCAAAACATGTGAGTTTGAGTAACCCATAGAACGTTAGTTATTTGGACATAGAGGTTCCTCAAGTTAAGGAGGATACCCAAGAATTTTTAGTTGTGATGAGGAATCGTGCTAAGAAGGATAAGTATCTAGAGCCAGCAAAGGAAAAGAAACAATAGAAAGTAGCAAATAAAATATTACAAGAGGAAGCTAAGAAGACTAGGCAAGAAGAGTCAACAACTAATAAGAAACTAAGAAAACCATTAGATTAGGAAATAGTTGTGCAAAATCTGGTAGCACAGGTTTTGGATACCACAGTAGAAATTAAAGTATCAAACCTGTTGGAAGTTATTCCCGTATTGCAGAAGGCAATGGTGGAAGAAACACAACCACATAAGGTGATGGAAATACATAGCCAACCGATTTAGGAGAAGGAGCATAAAGATCAATCTATGGATCCAACCGTATTAATGATTTATGTGGGAAAGAAACATGCATTAGTTCATATGGAGATCTTAAGGCACAAATTGATACAATTTATTATGGATGGAGGATCCAGTGTCAATGTGCTACCTAAAAGAACATGGCTAGAATTAGGTGCTCCATCTCTATGGGCACCAAGCTTCCAATTATATGGTGTCGATCAAAATGGCATCAAGACAAAGGGAGTCTTTACTGCACAATAAGTGGTGATAGCTGACCAAGAATTTATCTTGGATTTTATTGTGATTACAATATAGAAAGTTGCATATGATGCTCTCTTGGGGAGAGGTTGGCTACAAGTAACCAAAGTTAATCAAAATTGGGGGAATAATCAGATCACTTTTAAGAAGGGACAACATAAATATGATTAATCTAGCTAATAAAAAAATTAGTGAGGATGTAGCTATGACAGATGAATCAAAAAATTCCTCAAGAGATGAAGGGCATAAACATGATCGAGAAGGAATTTTGTACCTGGATGAATGTAGCGAAGATGAGGCTAGATCTAATAGTGGACTCCTTCATTGGAAAATGGAGTACAAAAATTTTCAGCCCAACTGCCTCTGTATTGAATTAGAGGAGATCAAGGAAAAACAAGACAAACCGAAAGTTAGTTAAGAACCTAAGAAAGAAGTAGAATAGAAATGGAAATTTCCAAAAACATTTGTAGAGTATACAGTAGGTGATGCAGAACTTGATACAAGACCGACACACCCAAAGACTATAGAGAAAGCTACAAGTGAACTAGAAAATATCAAATATGAAGGACCTTGGATAGTGGACATCAATCTAGGAATAGAGGAGGAATCTAGGATGATTCACTATGATGACGATTGGAATCCTGTACTGAAAGCGATGTCTTTTAAGATATTCTTAGAATATAAGGATGTCTTTGCATGGACATATAAGGACCTAATAGGAGTACCACCATAATTGTGTATCCATAAGATTACGCTAATACCATGAGCTCAACCTGTAAGAAGGAGACCGTATAGAATGAACCCAAAGTATGTTGCATTAGTGAATGCAGAGATAGAAAAGATGTTGGAAGCAGGAATCATGTTCAGGGTGACAACCAGCGAATGGGTCTCACCTATAGTGATCACCTGGAAGAAGGAATTAGACAAGATCAGAATATGCATGGAATTTAGGAGTCTTAACATCGTAACTATTAAGGATCCCTTCATGGATTCTATCTTAGAAGAAGTCGCAAGACATGAGATCTATTCATTTTTGGATGGGTTCTCATAATATAATCAAATCAGAATAACCGATGAGGATAATTTGAAGACCACATTCATGGTGGAGAATGGCATCTATACATACAATCAAATTCCATTCGGGCTCTATAACGCCCCAGCTACATTTCAGCATATCATACTTTATATATTCGATCAGTTTGCAACAGGGAATTTTAAAGCATTTTTGGATGATTGGTCCATTTACGGGAAGATCAAGGAGCATCTTCCTACCCTCAGTGAATGTATGAGTAGTTGCAAAAATGCATGGATATAATTAAATCCTGGGAAATGCTTCCTAATGGTACCATATGGGAAATTGTTGGGACACATTGTGTGAAGTGAGGGATTGAAAATAGATCCTAATAAGATTCATGTGATATTGCACATTGAAAAACCATTTGATGTGAGTTCACTTAAAACCTTCCTTGGATCGATGGGGTACTATCGAAGGTTTATCATGAACTATGCATATGTATCCTATCCACTAAATTCTTTGATGAAAAAGAATATTCCTTTTATATGGACGGAGGAGCACCAAAGAGACTTCGAGGAGCTGAAGGCTAAGCTTTTGAGTAGTCCAATTTTGGTGTTTTTAAACTGGGATAAGGAATTCCATGTCCATATTGATGCTTCCAATTTTACAATTAGATGTGCTTTAGCACAAGAAGGATATTTTAGGCTAGATCAACCTATTTTCTTTGCTAGTCACCTTTTGTCAAGGCTAGAGAGGAATTATAGTACAAAAAAAAGAGAAGCTTTGGGAATGGTATATGTAGTTTATAATTTTAGGCATTACCTATTGGTAAATCCCTTTGCCTTCTATGTCGATCACCAAGCCTTATTGTACTTGATAAATAAGTCGGTGATACAAGGACGATTCATAATATGGATTGTCATCCTTTAGGAGTTCGTATTCTAAGTATTGGTGAGACCTGATAAGAAGCATGTGATTGCAGACTAGTTGTCTCGGATACGATCAAGGGAACCTATAGGAACATGAGTTCTTGATGAATTTCTAGATGTACAACTATTCACTATCAACGTTGTTCCATCATGGTACAAGTTTGTTGGCCAATATCTATCCACAAGAGAGTTTCCACAAGAAATGTCAACAACTGAGAAGAAGAAAGTAATAATGAAGTTAGCACCCTTCCATATAATAGTTGGATTGTTGTATAAAGTAGGAAGTGATGGTATCTTATGAATATGTATGATGGAGGAAGAAGTCAAAGTATCATTGAAAGAGGCTCATGCAGGCTTAGTAGGAGGGCATATGGGATCATATGTAACTGCTAGAAAGGTATTACTATGAGGGCTATGGTGGCCTACATTATATAATGATGTGAAGGAGTATATGAAATCATGCGACACTTGCCAAAGAGTAGGATAGCCAATAAAGAGGGACTTTATGACCTTACATCCATCGTAATCATAAGATTTATTTGAACGATGGGGATTGGACTTTGTAGAACCATTAAAGATATCACAATAGAGAAAGTGTAAATACATCATAGTAGCAATAGAATACCTAACAAAATAGGCAGAAGCAAGAGCATTACCTGATAACTCGATGAAGAGTACAACAATATTCTTGTACAAATAGGTAATCACAAGGTTTTGTATTCTACTATGGATAACAAGTGGTCGAGGAGGACACTTTGTTAATGAGATTATCAAGATATTGATGACAGAATTTAGGATTTCACACTCATTGTCTATTATGTACTATACCAAAGCGAATGGGCAGGTGGAAGCAACAAATAAATTCCTAGTATCTACTCTGTATAAATCATGTAGAATAGGAGCAGCTGGGAGGAAAGGCTACCATCCATTTTGTAGGTATATAGAACAACTTTTAAACCTACAACGAAACACACACCTTTCTAATTAATGTGTGGATATGAAGTAGTGGTTCTAGTAGAACTCTTGATACCAAGTTTGAGAGTCGTGGTAGAGCATCGCTTGGGTGATCAAGAAAGTTTGGAAGAGTGACTGACAGCACTGATCAAGTTAGATAAATGAAGAGTCATGGCACAATGGATGATTGATATAGCCCAGAAGATATGGAATGCATGGCATGACAAACATTTGAGGAAGTTGGAACTTAGTCCTGGTGACTTAGTTCTAAATTTTAATGGAAAGAGAGAAATCAAGCCGGGTAAGTTGAAGATGTTATGGCTTGGTCCTTATAAAGTAGTTGAAATAATGTATAATGGAGCGGTAAAGTTATAGAACTTGAATGGGATAGAGGTTCCTAATACTTTAAATAGCTCAAAGTTGAAGCCTTATAAGGTATAGTTTTTATTCATTGCTTCAGAAGATATTGAACAACGAAGATGTTGTAATCACAATGACACTGAGAGGGGGGGTGAATCAGTGTGTTCTTTAAAAACTTCTAAAACAATTAGATTTTAAAACCAACAGCAGTTTAAAGCAGATAAAAGAGATACTAAATGCATCAAGAAAGCATCACACATAACACAACATTTTAACGAGGTTCACCAATGTGGCTACTCCTCAAAAAGACTGCTTGGACTACCATCCAAATCCAGTCAATGCAAAGCTACAACTTTACATAATCCTTTACCAACACCAACTGGAAGGAGCACCAACCCCTTAACTTTATCTGCTTCAACAGAATGGAGCACCAACTCCTATTTTACCAAAACCCTACTGGAAAGAGGCACCAACCCCTTAATTTGCCAAGCACCAACTGGACAAATTGTTTACCAAACCAACTGGAAAGAGGCACCAACCCCTTAATTTTCCAGCACCAACTGGACTTCAATATTGAATAAAAAATGTTTGACATATACCTTTGTTATTGCAAGACTCTAACTGGTCTACATCACCTTTGCAATCTCTGTGCACTCTGCTCTCTCTTGCACAATCACTTCACACAGTTTGCTGCACTGCTACAGCCAGACTTTGCAATCAACTTTGCCCTTCGCGCTTCTCTGCACACTCTGCTTTCTCTGCGCACACGCTTCGCACACTCGGTGTCGTTTCACATTCTGCTCTCTACTCAACACGAACTTCACTTTCACAAACACTATGCTCGCATTCGCACTTTATCTTTACACCCCACCTTTCAAACTCGAAGTACCCTTGCTTTTATAGAAGAAGTTTTAGGAACAAACCCTAAAAGAACGTCGGTTGAGAAACCCTAGAATTTGTCAGCGCCAAACCCTAAAATCCGTCGGCCCGGATTTAACTTTGTCGGCCTCAAACACTTCTTCCACCTTCGTCACTTTCCGTAGCTTATTGCCGCGAAATAGTAACATGTCGGCCCTTTTAATTTAATTTAATATTTTAATTTAAATTTTAAATAAAATAAAATTTAAACTAAATATTTAAAATTAAATATCTTCATTACGGGGCATCTTTTTCAACGAAACGAAGAGCCAACTTGGGTTTTAAGAAAAACCCATTTCAAATATGTTATCCATGGTTTTAAATAAAACTTTTTATTTTGACTACCTTGGTTTTCACAAAAACCTTTAAAATTTAAACTAAATATTTAAAATTAAATATCTTCATCACCGGGCATCTTTTTCAACGAAACGAAGAGCCAACTTGGGTTTTAAGAAAAACCCATTTCAAATCTGTTATCCATGGTTTTAAATAAAACTTTTTATTCTGACTGCCTTGGTTTTCACAAAAAACCTTTTCGCTTCTTGACATCTCAGGTTCTGAAGACTTCTTCTTCTCATTCTGAATTATGTTTTCTATTTCTGTGCATCTATCATTTAAGGACTCATGATCTGACTAACTTTTGAACTTTATCCTCTGCATCTGAGTGACTTCTAAACCACCTCGTCCATTGCATCATTAGATCTAACTGACTGTATTGACAACAATGACAATCCTCCTGCAACACCTTGCTCAACACTGAACTCCTATCCATTGTACTTTGGCTGCACCTTGCTGTTCAATAAACTCTTGTCCATTGCATCAATAAATCTGTCTGACTGTGTTGACAACAATGACAATACTATTTGCTGCACTTTGCTCAACAATCTCCCCCTTTGGAATTGTTGGCAACACATGTGCAATTTTCTTGTAAATCTTCTCCCCCTTTGACAATAATACCAAAGGGCTACTGCAGACTCCCCCTGAGTCTATGCACAATATTCTTAGACACAAATTATTACAATTAGCAAATATTCCAAGCATGAACAAGAAGAAAAACAAATACACAAATGCTCCCCCGAGTCCAAGACCACTTCATTTCACTGATTGACAACATCATGATAAGCATAATAGGCATCAATAAAATCAACAATGTGAATAGCAAGCAATAACCAATGAATGACACCATCACCGTCAACTTCACCAATATAACATGTGTAAGAACATGACTGAACCACTGTCTTCTATGCAACTACCCTCTGTTGCTTTGCAAACTCAAACTTGTCCATTGTTAGTGAAGGCATACAATAATCTTATATAGCCAACTTTTTGTTCCGCAATGCCAGCAACATCTGCATACAACTTCACCATGCATCTTGGATATATTCTCAACAAGCTTGAACCCAATGACAGTCGTTTGTCTCTCTCTGCAGTGAGAATCCAAAGAGCTACCTCAATCCACTTTCAACTCTATGCAAGTACCAAACACTGTACCACAGCACAACCAACATTTTTTTCTCAACCAATTAGGGCTTTAGCAACAATGCTTATAGACAAGGTTTAACCAACATCATTCAACTCAAGATTAACCTTGAAGCATTCAACCAATCACTACATGAAAAGGAAACTAGTAGACATCCTTTTCCTTCCAAAGGTATTTGAACAAGACAACCACCAACATAAATCACCAAGGCAAAGAATAACTTGCTCAAATCAAACTCAATGGAGTAAGCCCAAATCATGTATCAAGAAAAGCATTAACTTGATCAAAACAACCACTATGAAAGCAACTCAACTATTCATCACCAGGCTGGAAATCATCTGGCTGCTCATTAAAAAACTTTTTTCTTCAATCTTCCCATTCAACATGCTGATTTCACTTTTGTCAACAGAATTGACAAGTGACTCACATCTGTACCAATTTTTGTCCAGAGACTCGCAATTTTATCGCCAACTCTTACTTTCAACTATGCATGTCGGAAGAAGACATTTTGTCAAACACTTTATGGCCAACCGTAGTGCACCTTACTCAACCTCAAGCTTCTTATCCTTGGACCGGCATTAAATCAATAGTTAAAACAAAACTGTCTCGTGAATTAAATATATTCACCAAGGTGTCATGAAAGATCTGGCAATCTTCACATCAAAGAGTAAAAACAAATACATGCTGCTCGAAACACAAATACACAGCTAGGGCAAGCATTCTTTCGTTGAGCAAATTATCTGGACTATTATGATTCGTAATTTTGAACAATGGTATTAAGAATCATCAACAGTACAACAGTGACATATCTCAAAACTACCAATGGTGACAACTCTCAAATTAAACACCACACTTCACGGCATTTCCACAAACCACTATATAAACTGAAAAACACACTTTAACAACTATACAACATTAACCCGATCGCTTACCTTTCATCCTCGGGATACCCAGACAAATACATAGGAGCATTAAAATAAAACTTTAAAATTGCTCCCCCTGAGGATGTGCCACCTGGAGTTTCTTAGAGCAATGGTGGAGTGGCTTCCTTCAATCCAAGGAGACACAATTTCCTTTCTTCTGTCTTTCTCCAGACTTTCCTGAACTTGGGCTTGGGTTTTTCAACAACATCCCTATTTTGCTCCTGTTCGTGAACTTGAACATTTCTCTTGTGGGGTTGTCTCTTGTGCATTCTTGATGGATGATTATTTTCTTTTCTTTTATGCACATGATATGTTCCTTGTCGGTGTTGTCCTCTTTGTGTCCGATGAAATCTAGGGTTTTGCCTTAGATTAGATATAGAAGTGCTTGGACAGAACCTTGCTATGTGCCCTTGACCGTTGCATTTAAAACATTGCACATGTTTTATTCCCTGTCTGTATTGCATTCTATGTGTATGATGAAATCTATGGTATTGCCTTAGATTGGATACAGAAGTGCTTGAACAAAACCTTGCTATGTGCCCATGGCCATTACATTTAAAACATTGCACAGGGTGTTCACTCAAAAAAATAGAAGTATTTTTATCAGCATAACTCTTTGATCTATTGTTCAGTCCACAATAAATTGCCTTGTGACCAAAGTGGTTGCATTTAGAACAATAGCCATAAAAAGCATTATTATTAAAAGAGTGAGAGTGAGAGAACCTCTTTTGTTGTGGTTGCTTTGTTGTAGATCTTCTTTGATATTTTCTTCCTTTTGAGGATTCAGCTTCAGACTTTTCTTGTTTCAATCCTTCAACCGAGGACTTCTTCTTCTCTGCATATTTGGAGGATGAAGGTTGTTCAGCTTCATATCCAAGACCAAACTTAGCTGTGGAGCTTCTTTGTTGATTTATCATTGTATCTAGCAACTCTGTGCTCTTCTCAAATTTGAGATTTATATTGGCCTCTTTTAGTTGTTTCTTCAATGAAACAATCTCTTCTTCTTGTTGGCAACATACACTCTCTTTCTCATTGATCTGAGACCTAAGAATATCTTCAATCCTTTTGTTCTGTTCTACTTGCAGCTTTAGATCAACAATAACCTGTTTATATTCCTCTTCACTTGTGTTGTATACATCATTCTTATTATCCAGCTGTGTCTTCAAGGCTTCTTCTGATTTCTTGGCCTTTTGAACTTGTAGGAAGAGATCTTCAATCTCATCCTCATATTCTTCTAATTTCTTGGACAGTATTTTGTTCTTTTTCTTTTCTATTCTCCACTCTTCAAGAGCAGATATCAACTCTCCTTCAAAATCTACTTCAGCCTCAAGATTTTCATCACAAACTTCAGGATTCACTTCTTCTACCTTTTTCGGTTCAAATTTCTCTTCTACAGAACCGAAACCGATCGGGATGCCTTTTTGGATGAGGATCTATTCTTCTTAGCCATTGTGTACTAATCCAAGATCAACCTTGACTGATTTAGCCAAAATTGGGAACCTGGCTCTGATACCAATTGTTGTAATCACAATGACACTGAGAGGGGGTGAATCAGTGTGTTCTTTAAAAACTTCTAAAACAATTAGATTATAAAACCAACAATAGTTTAAAGCAGATAAAAGAGATACTAAATGCATCAAGAAAGCATCACACATAACACAACATTTTAACGAGGTTCACCAATGTGGCTACTCCTCAAAAATACCGCTTGGACTACCATCCAAATCCAACCAATGCAAAGCTACAACTTTACATAATCCTTTACCAAGCACCAACCGGAAGGAGCACCAACCCCTTAACTTTATCTCGCTTCAACGTAATGGAGCACCAACTCCTATTTTACCAAACACCTACCGGAAAGAGGCACCAACCCCTTAATTTTCCAGAAACCAATCGGACAAATTGTTTACCAAGACCAACCGGAAAGAGGCACCAACCCCTTAATTTGCCAAGACCAACCGGACTTCAATATTGAATAAAAAATGTTTGACATATACCTTTGTTATTGCAAGACTCTAACCGGTCTACATCACCTTTGCAATCTCTCGTGCACTCGCTCTCTCTTGCACAATCACTTCACACGCTTTGCTGCATCGCTACACTACTTTGCAATCAACTTTGCCCTTCGCGCTTCTCTCGCACACTCTCTTTCTCACGCACACGCTTCGCACACTCGTGTCGTTTCACATTCTCGCTTCTCGCTCAACACGAACTTCACTTTCACAAACACTATGCTCGCATTCGCACTTTATCTTTACACCCCACTTTTCAAACTCGAAGTACCCTTGCTTTTATAGAAGAAGTTTTAGGAACAAATCCTAAAAGAACGCTCGTTGAGAAACCCTAGAATTTGTCACCGCCAAACCCTAAAATCCATCGCCCATATTTAACTTTGTCGATCTCAAACACTTCTTCCACCTTCGTCACTTTCCTGTAGCTTATTGCCGCGACATAGTAACATGTCGGCCATTTTAATTTAATTTAATATTTTAATTTAAATTTTAAATAAAATAAAATTTAAACTAAATATTTAAAATTAAATATCTTCATCACCGGGGCATCTTTTTCAATGAAACGAAGAGCCAACTTGGGTTTTAAGAAAAACCCATTTCAAATCTGTTATCCATGGTTTTAAATAAAACTTTTATTTTGACTGCCTTGGTTTTCAAAAAAACCTTTAAAATTTAAACTAAATATTTAAAATTAAATATCTTTATCACCGGGCATCTTTTTCAACGAAACGAAGAGCCAACTTGGGTTTTAAGAAAACCCATTTCAAATCTGTTATCCATGGTTTTAAATAAAACTTTTTATTCTGACTCGCCTTGGTTTTCACAAAAAACCTTTTCGCTTCTTGACATCTCGAGTTCAAGACCTTCTTCTCATTCCGAATTATGTTTTCTTTTCATGCATCTATCATTTAAGGACTCATGATCCGACTAACTTCTGAACTTTATCCTCTCGCATCCGAGTGACTTCTAAACTCCCGTCCATTGCATCATTAGATCTAACCGACCGTATTGACAACAATGACAATCCTCCCGCAACACCTTGCTCAACACCGAACTCCTATCCATTGTACTTTGGCTGCACCTTGTCGTTCAATAAACTCTTGTCCATTGCATCAATAAATCTGTCTGATCCGTGTTGACAACAATGACAATACTATTTGTTGCACTTTGCTCAACAATCTCCCCTTTGGAATTGTTGGCAACACATGTGCAATTTTCCTGTAAATCTTCTCCCCTTTGACAATAATACCAAAGGGTCGCTGCAGACTCCCCTGAGTCTATGCACAATATTCTTAGACACAAATTATTACAATTAGCAAATATTCCAAGCATGAACAAGAAGAAAAACAAGTACACAAATGCTCCCCCGGAGTCCAAGACCACTTCATTTCACTGATTGACAACATCATGATAAGCATAATAGGCATCAATAAAATCAACAATGTGAATAGCAAGGAATAACCAATGAATGACACCATCACCGTCAACTTCACCAATATAACATGTGTAAGAACATGATCGAACCACTGTCTTCTATGCAACTACCCTCTCGTTGCTTTGCAAACTCAAACTTGTCCACCGTTAGTGAAGGCATACAATAATCTTATATAGCCAACTTTTTGTTCTCGCAATGCCAGGAACATCTCGCATACAACTTCACCATGCATCTTGGATATATTCTCAACAAGCTTGAACCCAATGACAGCTGTTTGTCTCTCTCTACAGTGAGAATCCAAGCAGCTACCTCAATCCACTTTCAACTCTGTGCAAGTACCAAACACTGTACCACAAGGACAACCAACATCTTTTCTCAACCAATTAGGGCTTTAGCAACAATGCTTATAGACAAGGTTTAACCAACATCATTCAACTCAAGATTAACCTTGAAGCATTCAACCAATCACTACATGAAAAGGAAACTAGTAGACATCCTTTTCCTTCCAAAGGTATTTGAACAAGACAACCACCAACATAAATCACCAAGGCAAAGAATAACTTGCTCAAATCAAACTCAATGGAGTAAGCCCAAATCATGTATCAAGAAAAGCATTAACTTGATCAAAACAACCACTATGAAAGCAACTCAACTATTCATCACCAGGCTGGAAATCATCTGGTCGCTCATTAAAAAACTTTTTTTTTTCTTCAATCTTCCCATTCAACATGCTGATTTCACTTTTGTCAACGGAATTGACAAGTGACTCACATCTCGTACCAATTTTTGTCCAAAGACTCGCAATTTTGTTGCCAACTCTTACTTTCAACTATGCATGTCGGAAGAAGACATTTTGTCAAACACTTTATGGCCAACCGTAGTGCACCTTACTCAACCTCAAGCTTCTTATCCTTGGACCGGCATTAAATCAATAGTTAAAACAAAACTGTCTATGAATTAAATATATTCACCAAGGTGTCATGAAAGATCTGGCAATCTTCACATCAAAGAGTAAAAACAAATACATGCTGCTCGAAACACAAATACACAACTAGGGCAAGCATTCTTTCGTTGAGCAAATTATCTGGACTATTATGATTCGTAATTTTGAACAAGTGGTATTAAGAATCATCAACAATACAACAATGACATATCTCAAAACTACCAATGGTGACAACTCTCAAATTAAACACCACACTTCACGACATTTCCACAAACCACTATATAAACTGAAAAACACACTTTAACAACTATACAACATTAACCCGATCGCTTACCTTTCATCCTCATATACCTAGACAAATACATAGGAGCATTAAAATAAAACTTTAATATTGCTCCTCCCGAGGATGTGCCACCTGGAGTTGCTTAGAGCAATGGCAGAGTAGCCTCCTTCAGTCCAAGGAGACACAATTTCCTTTCTTCCTCGTCTTTCTCCGGACTTTCCCGAACTTGGGCTTGGGTTTTTCAACAACATCCCTATTTTGCTCCTCGTTCGTGAACTTGAACATTTCTCTTGTGGGGTTGTCTCTTGTGCATTCTTGATGGATGATTATTTTCTTTTCTTTTATGCACATGATATGTTCCTTGTCGGTGTTGTCCTCTTTGTGTCTGATGAAATCTAGGGTTTTGCCTTAGATTAGATATAGAAGTGCTTGGACAGAACCTTGCTATGTGCCCTTGACCGTTGCATTTAAAACATTGCACATGTTTTATTCCCTGTCTCGTATTGCATTCTATGTGTATGATGAAATCTATGGTATTGCCTTAGATTGGATACATAAGTGCTTGAACAAAACCTTGCTATGTGCCCATGGCCATTACATTTAAAACATTGCACAAGGTGTTCACTCAAAAAATAGAAGTATTTTTATCAGCATAACTCTTTGATCTATTGTTCAGTCCACAATAAATTGCCTTGTGACCAAAGTGGTTGCATTTAGAACAATAGCCATAAAAAGCATTATTATTAAAAGAGTGAGAGTGAGAGAACCTCTTTTGTCGTGGTTGCTTTGTCTGTAGATCTTCTTTGATATTTTCTTCCTTTTGAGGATTCAACTTCAGACTTTTCTTGTTTCAATCCTTCAACCGATGACTTCTTCTTCTCTGCATATTTGGAGGATGAAGGTTGTTCAGCTTCATATCCAAGACCAAACTTAGCTGTGGAGCTTCTTTGTTGATTTATCATTGTATCTAGCAACTCGTGCTCTTCTCAAATTTGAGATTTATATTGGCCTCTTTTAGTTGTTTCTTCAATGAAACAATCTCTTCTTCTTGTTGGCAGATACGCCTCTTTCTCATTGATCCGAGACCTAAGAATATCTTCAATCCTTTTGTTCTGTTCTACTTGCAGCTTTAGATCAACAATAACCTGTTTATATTCCTCTTCACTTGTGTCGTATACATCATTCTTATTATCCACTGTGTCTTCAAGGCTTCTTCTGATTTCTTGGCCTTTTGAACTTGTAGGAAGAGATCTTCAATCTCATCCTCATATTCTTCTAATTTCTTGGACAGTATTTTGTTCTTTTTCTTTTCTATTCTCCACTCTTCAAGAGCAGATATCAACTCTCCTTCAAAATCTACTTCAAGCCTCAAGATTTTCATCACAAACTTCAGGATTCACTTCTTCTACCTTTTTCGGTTCAAATTTCTCTTCTACAGGAACCGAAACCGATTGGGATGCCTTTTTGGATGAGGATCTATTCTTCTTAGCCATTGTGTACTAATCCAAGATCAACCCTGACTGATTTAGCCAAAATTGGGAACTTTGCTTTGATACCAATTGTTGTAATCACAATGACACTGAGAGGGGGGTGAATCAACTGTGTTCTTTAAAAACTTCTAAAACAATTAGATTATAAAACCAACAATAGTTTAAAGCAGATAAAAGAGATACTAAATGCATCAAGAAAGCATCACACATAACACAACATTTTAACGAGGTTCACCAATGTGGCTACTCCTCAAAAAGACTGCTTGGACTACCATCCAAATCCAACCAATGCAAAGCTACAACTTTACATAATCCTTTACCAAGACCAACTGGAAGGAGCACCAACCCCTTAACTTTATCTCGCTTCAACATAATGGAGCACCAACTCCTATTTTACCAAGCACCTACCGGAAAGAGGCACCAACCCCTTAATTTTCCACGACCAATCGGACAAATTGTTTACCAAGACCAACCTGAAAGAGGCACCAACCCCTTAATTTGCCCAGACCAATCGGACTTCAATATTGAATAAAAATGTTTGACATATACCTTTGTTATTGCAAGACTCTAACTGGTCTACATCACCTTTGCAATCTCTCGTGCACTCGCTCTCTCTTGCACAATCACTTCACACGCTTTGCTGCACTGCTACACGTACTTTGCAATCAACTTTGCCCTTCGCGCTTCTCTCGCACACTCGTTTTCTCGCACACGCTTCGCACACTCGTGTCGTTTCACATTCTCTCTCGCTCAACACGAACTTCACTTTCACAAACACTATGCTCGCATTCGCACTTTATCTTTACACCCCACTTTTCAAACTCGAAGTACCCTTGCTTTTATAGAAGAAGTTTTAGGAACAAACCCTAAAAGAACGCTCGGTTGAGAAACCCTAGAATTTGTCACCGCCAAACCCTAAAATCCATCGCCCATATTTAACTTTGTCGGCCTCAAACACTTCTTCCACCTTCGTCACTTTCCCGTAGCTTATTGCCGCGAAATAGTAACATGTCGGCCCTTTTAATTTAATTTAATATTTTAATTTAAATTTTAAATAAAATAAAATTTAAACTAAATATTTAAAATTAAATATCTTCATCACCGGGCATCTTTTTCAACGAAACGAAGAGCCAACTTGGGTTTTAAGAAAAACCCATTTCAAATCTGTTATCCATGGTTTTAAATAAAACTTTTTATTTTGACCTCCTTGGTTTTCACAAAACCTTTAAAATTTAAACTAAATATTTAAAATTAAATATCTTTATCACCGGGCATCTTTTTCAACGAAACGAAGAGCCAACTTGGGTTTTAAGAAAACCCATTTCAAATCTGTTATCCATGGTTTTAAATAAAACTTTTATTCTGACTCGCCTTGGTTTTCACAAAAACCTTTTCGCTTCTTGACATCTCGAGTTCAAGACTTCTTCTCATTCGAATTATGTTTTCTATTTCGTGCATCTATCATTTAAGGACTCATGATCTGACTAACTTTTGAACTTTATCCTCTCGCATCCGAGTGACTTCTAAACTCCCGTCCATTGCATCATTAGATCTAACCGATCGTATTGACAACAATGACAATCCTCCTGCAACACCTTGCTCAACACTGAACTCCTATCCATTGTACTTTGGCTGCACCTTGTTGTTCAATAAACTCTTGTCCATTGCATCAATAAATCTGTCTGACTGTGTTGACAACAATGACAATACTATTTGCTGCACTTTGCTCAACAATCTCCCCCTTTGGAATTGTTGGCAACACATGTGCAATTTTCCTGTAAATCTTCTCCCCCTTTGACAATAATACCAAAGGGCTACTGCAGACTCCCCCTGAGTCTATGCACAATATTCTTAGACACAAATTATTACAATTAGCAAATATTCCAAGCATGAACAAGAAGAAAAACAAGTACACAAATGCTCCCCCTAGTCCAAGACCACTTCATTTCACCGATTGACAACATCATGATAAGCATAATAGGCATCAATAAAATCAACAATGTGAATAGCAAGGAATAACCAGTGAATGACACCATCACCGTCAACTTCACCAATATAACATGTGTAAGAACATGACCGAACCACTGTCTTCTCATGCAACTACCCTCTCGTTGCTTTGCAAACTCAAACTTGTCCACCGTTAGTGAAGGCATACAATAATCTTATATAGCCAACTTTTTGTTCTGCAATGCCAGGAACATCTGCATACAACTTCACCATGCATCTTGGATATATTCTCAACAAGCTTGAACCCAATGACAGCTTGTTTGTCTCTCTCTAAGTGAGAATCCAGCAGGCTACCTCAATCCACTTTCAACTCTATGCAAGTACCAAACACTGTACCACAACACAACCAACATCTTTTCTCAACCAATTAGGGCTTTAGCAACAATGCTTATAGACAAGGTTTAACCAACATCATTCAACTCAAGATTAACTTTGAAGCATTCAACCAATCACTACATGAAAAGGAAACTAGTAGACATCCTTTTCCTTCCAAAGGTATTTGAACAAGACAACCACCAACATAAATCACCAAGGCAAAGAATAACTTGCTCAAATCAAACTCAATGGAGTAAGCCCAAATCATGTATCAAGAAAAGCATTAACTTGATCAAAACAACCACTATGAAAGCAACTCAACTATTCATCACCAGGCTGGAAATCATCTGGTCGCTCATTAAAAAACTTTTTTTCTTCAATCTTCCCATTCAACATGCTGATTTCACTTTTGTCAACATAATTGACAAGTGACTCACATCTCGTACCAATTTTTGTCCAAGACTCGCAATTTTATCGCCAACTCTTACTTTCAACTATGCATGTCGGAAGAAGACATTTTGTCAAACACTTTATGGCCAACCGTAGTGCACCTTACTCAACCTCAAGCTTCTTATCCTTGGACCGGCATTAAATCAATAGTTAAAACAAAACTGTCTGTGAATTAAATATATTCACCAAGGTGTCATGAAAGATCTGGCAATCTTCACATCAAAGAGTAAAAACAAATACATGCTGCTCGAAACACAAATACACAACTAGGGCAAGCATTCTTTCATTGAGAAAATTATCTGGACTATTATGATTCGTAATTTTGAATAGTGGTATTAAGAATCATCAACAGTACAATAGTGACATATCTCAAAACTACCAATGGTGACAACTCTCAAATTAAACACCACACTTCACGGCATTTCCACAAACCACTATATAAACTGAAAAACACACTTTAACAACTATACAACATTAACCTAATTGCTTACCTTTCATCCTCAGATACCTAGACAAATACATAGGAGCATTAAAATAAAACTTTAATATTGCTCCTCCTGAGGATGTGCCACCTGGAGTTGCTTAGAGCAATGGCAGAGTAGCCTCCTTCAGTCCAAGGAGACACAATTTCCTTTCTTCTGTCTTTCTCCAGACTTTCCTGAACTTGGGCTTGGGTTTTTCAACAACATCCCTATTTTGCTCCCCGTTCGTGAACTTGAACATTTCTCTTGTGGGGTTGTCTCTTGTGCATTCTTGATGGATGATTATTTTCTTTTCTTTTATGCACATGATATGTTCCTTGTCGGTGTTGTCCTCTTTGTGTCCGATGAAATCTAGGGTTTTGCCTTAGATTAGATATAGAAGTGCTTGGACAGAACCTTGCTATGTGCCCTTGACCGTTGCATTTAAAACATTGCACATGTTTTATTCCCTGTCTGTATTGCATTCTATGTGTATGATGAAATCTATGGTATTGCCTTAGATTGGATACATAAGTGCTTGAACAAAACCTTGCTATGTGCCCATGGCCATTACATTTAAAACATTGCACATGGTGTTCACTCAGAAAAATAGAAGTATTTTTATCAAGATAACTCTTTGATCTATTGTTCAGTCCACAATAAATTGCCTTGTGACCAAAGTGGTTGCATTTAGAACAATAGCCATAAAAAGCATTATTATTAAAAGAGTGAGAGTGAGAGAACCTCTTTTGCTGTGGTTGCTTTGCTGTAGATCTTCTTTGATATTTTCTTCCTTTTGAGGATTCAGCTTCGACTTTTCTTGTTTCAATCCTTCAACCGAGGACTTCTTCTTCTCTGCATATTTGGAGGATGAAGGTTGTTCAGCTTCATATCCAAGACCAAACTTAGTCGTGGAGCTTCTTTGTTGATTTATCATTGTATCTAGCAACTCTGTGCTCTTCTCAAATTTGAGATTTATATTGGCCTCTTTTAGTTGTTTCTTCAATGAAACAATCTCTTCTTCTTGTTGGCAACATACAGTCTCTTTCTCATTGATCTGAGACCTAAGAATATCTTCAATCCTTTTGTTCTGTTCTACTTGCAGCTTTAGATCAACAATAACCTGTTTATATTCCTCTTCACTTGTGCTGTATACATCATTCTTATTATCCAGCTGTGTCTTCAAGGCTTCTTCTGATTTCTTGGCCTTTTGAACTTGTAGGAAGAGATCTTCAATCTCATCCTCATATTCTTCTAATTTCTTGGACAATATTTTGTTCTTTTTCTTTTCTATTCTCCACTCTTCAAGAGCAGATATCAACTCTCCTTCAAAATCTACTTCAGCCTCAAGATTTTCATCACAAACTTCAGGATTCACTTCTTCTACCTTTTTCGGTTCAAATTTCTCTTCTACAGGAACCGAAACTGATTGGGATGCCTTTTTGGATGAGGATCTATTCTTCTTAGCCATTGTGTACTAATCCAAGATCAACCTTGACTGATTTAGCCAAAATTGGGAACCTGGCTCTGATACCAATTGTTGTAATCACAATGACACTGAGAGAGGGGGTGAATCAGTGTGTTCTTTAAAAACTTCTAAAACAATTAGATTATAAAACCAAGCAGTAGTTTAAAGCAGATAAAAGAGATACTAAATGCATCAAGAAAGCATCACACATAACACAACATTTTAACGAGGTTCACCAATGTGGCTACTCCTCAAAAGACCGCTTGGACTACCATCCAAATCCAGACAATGCAAAGCTAAAACTTTACATAATCCTTTACCAAGACCAACTGGAAGGAGCACCAACCCCTTAACTTTATCTCGCTTCAACAGAATGGAGCACCAACTCCTATTTTACCAAGCACCTACCGGAAAGAGGCACCAACCCCTTAATTTGCCACACCAATCGGACAAATTGTTTACCAAACCAACCTGAAAGAGGCACCAACCCTTAATTTGCCAAAGACCAACCTGACTTCAATATTGAATAAAAAATGTTTGACATATACCTTTGTTATTGCAAGACTCTAACTGGTCTACATCACCTTTGCAATCTCTGTGCACTCTGCTCTCTCTTGCACAATCACTTCACATAGTTTGCTGCACTGCTACCAGACTTTGCAATCAACTTTGCCCTTCGCGCTTCTCTCGCACACTCGCTTTCTCAGCACACGCTTCGCACACTCGTGTCATTTCACATTCTGCTCTCTGCTCAACACGAACTTCACTTTCACAAACACTATGCTCGCATTCACACTTTATCTTTACACCCCACTTTTCAAACTCGAAGTACCCTTGCTTTTATAGAAGAAGTTTTAGGAACAAACCCTAAAAGAACGTCGATTGAGAAACCCTAGAATTTGTCAGCCGCCAAACCCTAAAATCCATCGGCCCAGATTTAACTTTGTCGGCCTCAAACACTTCTTCCACCTTCGTCACTTTCCCGTAGCTTATTGTCGCGAAATAGTAACATGTCGGCCCTTTTAATTTAATTTAATATTTTAATTTAAATTTTAAATAAAATAAAATTTAAACTAAATATTTAAAATTAAATATCTTCATCACCGGGCATCTTTTTCAACGAAACGAAGAGCCAACTTGGGTTTTAAGGAAAACCCATTTCAAATCTGTTATCCATGGTTTTAAATAAAACTTTTTATTTTGACCGCCTTGGTTTTCACAAAAACCTTTAAAATTTAAACTAAATATTTAAAATTAAATATCTTTATCACCGGGCATCTTTTTCAATGAAACGAAGAGCCAACTTGGGTTTTAAGAAAAACCCATTTCAAATCTGTTATCCATGGTTTTAAATAAAACTTTTTATTCTGACTGCCTTGGTTTTCACAAAAACCTTTCCGCTTCTTGACATCTCAGGTTCGAAGACTTCTTCTTCTCATTCTGAATTATGTTTTCTGTTTTTGTGCATCTATCATTTAAGGACTCATGATCTGACTAACTTCTGAACTTTATCCTCTCGCATCTGAGTGACTTCTGAACTGCCTGTCCATTGCATCATTAGATCTAACCGATCGTATTGACAACAATGACAATCCTCCCGCAACACCTTGCTCAACACTGAACTCCTATCCATTGTACTTTGGCTGCACCTTGCTGTTCAATAAACTCTTGTCCATTGCATCAATAAATCTGTCTGACTGTGTTGACAACAATGACAATACTATTTGCTGCACTTTGCTCAACAAAGATAAGTGGAATCTCAAGATGAAGCTCAAAGGGATCCATATCCATCATAGAAAGAACCTAACATAGGTCTCATGCACTTATTTATAGAAGGGGAGGAACTACGACCAACCATATAATAAAAATAGTTGGTACCTTGGCTTGAAGAATGAATAATATTACGAGTACATGTCAAATTTGTTGATGGAACTAAAAGAGTTTAAGAAGAATACAAGGAACGAATTCCTCCAAACAAAATAGAACATCATAAGATAGTATTGTTACCAAGAAATAGGGGAAGGCAAGAAGAAGCAACCCTAGTAAATAAAAATAGGATGTATCCTCAGGTAGAATGGAGAGAACTACCCCATCAAATGGAAGGTCGAAGAAGGATACGGCTAACAATACGATATAAATATAGAGTGGACACATTTGAAATGGAAGTTCCAAAAGAGGAAGAGAATGAGACCATTGATCAAGAATTGGCTGGACTTACTCCATTGGCTCAGATAGGGTTGTTAAAACAGAGAATGTGGTTACAGAATCAGTAATTGCAAGAAGAATATTAAACATTGATAGGTCATAATTCAATGTTGAGAGGGAAAATCATCCAGGAATTGGATGGTACAATACATATATTAGAGGAACAAAGGGTAGCTAGGCTACAACAGAATGAAAGGGAACTGGAAGAGGTTGAAGGATTAACTCTGAGAAGTGGTGGAGGAAATGAGGGTGCAAGCACAAGCTCACAAGTACCACCGAGTGATCCACCTATGACAAATGAAGATGTGGAGATGTTGTGGCAAGATATTGAAGAGGCAACTACATCACCCAAACCACAAGGTAATACACTGCTGGATTTGATAGACTCCAGTAGTGAAGGCATACCTTGGCTCATAATGGAACTTAGTACAGGAAGTAGTGATGAATATAATCACCTAGAGAACCCTCAGAACCCTCAAGGTAATTGTGATCCTCCATCATGTACAATGACACAACGACAAGTAGGGAGATCGTAAGGACTTCAAACCAATATTGAACCGTAATATTATATAATAGATTATCGACAGTTGCAAAGACAAAGGAGAGAGGTACAAATATTGGAGAGAAGGATAAATTTTCCAACCAATTGGGCAAAATAGAGAGAAGTGAATCAAAATCATTCAAGTTCTAAGATGGACTTTTCTGACACCTATAGAGAAGTTTTGGCAACATCATCACCATAGAGAAACTTCGAAGAAAGAATATGGAGACATCGCCTAGCTCATGTGGATCAAATAATAAGAGCACTTTGACAACCATCACCAAGTACAAGAAGTAGAAGTCCACTAGCCAACATTGAGTTGGTAGAGATAACTCCCGATACCTGAACAATGGGAGGAAGAAACAGAGAAAGACCCTTAAGACTTCAGCCAAGAATGGGGGTAATTATTAAACTATGAAATGAACAAAGACAAGGTGATGTTACAATTAGATGAGGAAGAGGGTGAGGAATATTTCTACCCCCTACTCTTAGATGGATAGGAGATACACCCTTAGCTTTTCTTAACTAGACAAGGAATCTGTGAGGATTACCAAGAATGAGGGAAATCCTACCAAATCCCACAACGCGACGTACATGGGGACAACCATCTCGATGAGGGATGGGTGGTAGAGGATTACTCAAGAGAAGGGAGGAATCACCTTTCATGTAGAGAAAACCAATACCAATAGTAATAGAACGGGGGAGATACTCGCATGGAAGAAGCCTTTCTGGTAGGGAAAGAGTATAGTTTGCAGATGAAAGGAACCAAGGACAACTATGAACGATATCACCAAATTTGGAGCTAGAATTGATCTGATAGGATAGGCAGATAAGTCACTCGAATGATAGTAGAGTAGTAAGGACACCACTACCAAGGGACCAATCACCTGTGTGACAAAGGGAAAGGACACCAGGTGAAGGCACTCCAGCTTGCAATTGTACAATTCCAAATTGCACACACAGAGGAGGAAGGCCAGGAAGTCTAGTAACATCATAAGTAGAGGTGTATCGATCTAGGGAACAAATATAGATAGGCAACACAGCCACTCAGAACATTATAGTTGAACCTCCAGGAGAAGAATTTTATGGGATCGTACAAGTAAATGTCACTGTATGGTTGCCAAGACAGTAAGTGTAAATAGATTAGGATTGGAAAAAATTATGAAAAAAAAGTGCCTTAATTGTGAAAATCCCTTGGGACACAATTAAGAAGGAAGTGGTTGAAAACCAAAAATTGCGGCCTCTTCAGAGAAAGAAAATTTGAAAATTTTCTCTAAGTATGAGATCGTACAAGTAAAATTGATAGAAAATACATGTGAAATCATATAATATGACATGATGTACAATTTTTATCGTACAGTGTATGATTTTAGTGCATGTTGTACGATTTTCAACTACCCATTTAATGCGGCATGTGCGGTAAAAAGTAGTGGTTAAAGGAAAAAGCAAAAAAAAGACAAAAATTTTCAAAAAATTTGTTGAGTTGTCAATCATCCGTGCAATATGGAAGGTAAATGTGCAAAGTGGCACAATTTAGGGTTGATTGGATTAGGATTTAGTTAGGGTTTCAAAATTCTTTAAATAGAAGGCCAGACTTGCAATTTCATTAAATTGTACAAGTGAGGATTCAAAATTTTCGGGAGGACGAAGGTGGAAAGCATGCAATTGAGTAGATAATACCATATGGGCAGCCAATTTCATCAGCAATATATATTTAGATAGACCCATTTTAATTAGCACCAAGGAGTACTTTTCATTTTTAAGTAAATTAACCCAGAGGAGGAACGGAAGAGGTAAATTAGGGTTTTACTCCATCAAAGGGAAAAATTGAAGTGCAGCAAGAAATATGAAGAATAGACAGTAGAAAACATCTGAGTATGAATATAAAGGTGAAAATGGTAGGTTAGGCTTCAGGGAAATTAGAAATTGTAACCGGGAAATGGAAATTGCAAGGAACGTGAAGAATTGAAACCTAGAAATGGAAGAATTGAGAAAAAATAGAGTTGGAAAAAATTAGGGTATGGAAAAATAAATTTCGTACAATCATTAATTACAGAAAAAAATTCATCAATTGGAGATAAAGTGCGCTAGAAGTGGAGAAGTTGGAAAATTGCTACCGAGAAAGACTGAAAACGAGGAACGGGGCAATCCAACAAGTTGGTTGGTGACATATTTGATAAAGGAGGCTAGAATTTTGAATTTTTCACAACCTAGGGTTTGAAAAATTGTACTGTATAATTTTGAGGGATGAATGTACAATTTCAAAGAAAAGTAGCACATTTCGAGGTGATTTTCAGGCCATTTTGGGTATTTTTTAGCAAATCGTACGAAATCATAAGAAAGTGTATGTATTCCAAAGAGGAAGGTAGTAAAAAAGCAACATTGTACAGAGTACTATCCTACTGTATAATTTTAGGTTATAGATGTACGATTTGGTGGGGATATGACGGTTTGAAGACTAACAGGCTAAAAATTGAACTGTGGGAAAAAAATAGTGTGCGATCTAGAAGTGGTTGGTGAAGGTAAGAACCATACAAGGGTACAAAGAACCATATATTATATGATTTATAGCAAGTCGTACGATTTTAGGTACACTTTCGATTGCAAAAATGGTGATGATTGGATATTAAGTTAATTGGCGAGATGGTAGAGGAATGATCTCAATAGAAGAGTTTGAATGCCATTTAAGGTGGATTGCAACCAATAGGATGGAGAGATCACCAATCCCATTGCATGAGAGAGAATCATACCCATGACATCACCAAGGGCGATAGTTTCAGTCCCACGATTGGCGTGGTAATCATCCTTGGAGGAGAGGAGGATATAGATCATGGAGGGAATAGAGACATTGGCGAACTAATCCAAGGAGAACACCACCAAGGCACTAATAGGATATAATGGCACAAGAAAGAACCTCAAGAAGGGATATGAGGAGTGAATTTCATCCACCAGAGCAGGAGGAGCATCTAAGCAGTTCCCCACCTAAAGACCATTACTAAAAATAATGAAGAACTTTAGGTAGCAACTCGAGCAAATGCTCACTGGAAAGATAGGTTGAAAAAGAGTACCTCAAACCATGAAAAGTAGATGATGGTGTTCCTAAATACTACAGAGGAAAAGGCTAACTTCCATGGGGCGAAAGTAGTAGAGATGGGAAGCTATGCAACCAAGTTGAGGAATGAACGAGAAATGTATAAGTTGCAAGTCAAGGACTTATAGGATGTAGTGGTAGACTACGAGGCACAATGGAAGAAGCAGAATGATTCAACAAGGACACTGACCAAAGAAAATGGGATGGTAGATGTAGGCACAAATCCACCTCCCAGAAGAAGAGGAAGTGATCAAAAAGGATTTGCTCAATTTTGATAGTTTTGGCATAAGTGACAGTTTACCCAAGTTTTGTAAATCATACAGGTAGGTGCAAACCATACAACTGGATGAATAAACTATACAGGGTAGTAGAAAATCATACAGGGTGCACTGAAATTCACCCAAATGCATGGGAAATGTAATTTCATAGTGAAATGGCATATAAATTTTCTAAGGTGTTAGACTTAGTAAAAGGGAAAATTAATGTATTCAGTTGTACATGGGTAGTTGCAAGTATTTAATTTCCTTAGGAACTGCTTTGGAATGGCTTGGGCAACGTTATATAAGGCCCCATTTTCAAATTTGTAGGTCTGGTTGCTAAGAGATAGAATAGAGTACTTGTTGGTTGTAATATATAGTTTACATCTGAGTTATTGCAAGAGATTGACATAATAACCTTGTTGTAATAACAATTATGCTATAATGGAATTGAAATACATCATTATATGTTGTGTACAATCCTAGCAATGATGATTTATTATCTATGATGGAATCTTGGTTCATGTGTATTTTTTGGTTATTGTTTTAGCTTAGTTTTTTGCATTGTTGTAACTCCTTGATAGATATTAGCATTGGTGGAACTTGCGGAATGATTTGTAAACATGGAAATATTGATAATTATGTTGTGAACCCTTCTATATAATTTTTGTACATAATTAGTTTAATGGAATCTCTCCCAAGCTCTGTTACAATGGTTGGTACATCCTGGAGAATGGATTAATTGGCATAGTAAAACCTTACAAAAAATCCTTGATAGAGATGGAGGCATTAGAATATCTGATTGAGAACCTTACCCTACTGTCAGTTTTTGTATATTGTACACCAGAGTACATACAAATCGTACAAAGTCAACTTACCATATTTGGTAAATTTAACCACAAATATTGACTTACCCAATTTGGTAGTTTGAGGAAATCGACTTGAACAGTTACAAAACTATGTATGGTAGCTTACAAAACTGATTCTGTTAGTTTTTCTGAGTGTAATAGTATACAATACATGCCACTATATGATTTATAATGATACAATGTGAGATTTTGACATCCGTATAAGTTGTTTAACTGTCACAAAGGGTAGTTTGCAGGACTGTACGGTTGTACGATTTGGTAACCAAATTAGAAATTGTCAGTTGATAATTCCTTGCCCTATAATATCACCTTCCCATATAGGAATATTGAACACCTATGCTACATGTAAGAGGATAATACTACGAAATAATATGTCTAGTGAAGGATCGTGGTGAAGATAGGAGACTAAAGATCTTCATTTTTGGATTGCAAAAATCCAAAAGTTGAAGAATAGGCCATAGGAGCCTTGATACGAAAATACCATAGAAGCCTTGATACTAAAAAGGCCATAGAAGCCTTGATACTAAAAAGGCCATAGAAGCCTTGATACTAAAAAGGCCATAGAAGCCTTGATACTAAAAAGGCCATAGAAGCCTTGGTACTAAAAAAGGCCATAGGAGCCTTGATATTGAAATAGGCCATAGAAGCCTTGATCCTGAAGAAGAATTCAAGAAGAATATTTGATTCAGAAGCAGACTAAATATTTCAGTACTAATATCTTTGTTGTAGGAACAAGAAGATTCAATGAGTTGGGAAACTTCCTACAAGAAAGTTAGGAAGAGTATCTTCTTCAGAATCAACTCAGCCCTGAAGCAAAAGCGAAGAGATCAGGAGAAGATCTCATTGAAGAAATTCCAATATTGGAAGAAGAAGAAGGACTAGGAGAGTCAAGACAAGATCCGCAGAATCAGAAGATCCAGGAGAAGATCTCACCACCAACACTTCCAGGAGTAGAAGGTTGAAGAAAATATCTCAAGGAAGACCATCAGAAGTTGCTAGATCAAAGACCTTGTGAAGGTCTCATCGAGCATCCAAAAAATGCTAGGAGAGCCTTGTTGAAGATCAAGAGAGTTCTTTGGAGAACTCATTGGAGAAATCCACTACCAAGGTGAAGTCCCTGATAGTGAAGGACTTGGGATAATTGTCGCCATCCAACAACAAGCCCAAGAGGAGAATTTGGCAAGGAGTGCCAAATTTGTGAAGGAGAATTTGGCAAGGAGTGCCAAATCATGAAGAAGAATTTGGCAAGGAGTGCCAAATCCATGAAGAAGAATTTGGCAAGGAGTGCCAAACCCTAGAAGAAGATCCTACTTGAAGTCAAAATTCGACAAGAAGACTTGAAGATAGAAGAAGCTCACCAAATATTGGAGATTTGAATATTACCTCTCACAGCAATAAGGCACCACTTTAGAGACATAGACTTCTCCAAATCTATAGCAAGTAGGAGAACACAAGAGGAGAACAAGCCACCAAATCCTAGGCTCGTGAAAGAAAGTTTGAGACCATCATTTGGTGAAGAAGGAGTTGTTCAGGACATCCTACTTGAAGCAACAACTTGGTGTTTTTAGACACCAAGGTCTACATCCTCTACAAAGGTGAGAGAAGAGCTACAGAAAAAGGTAAGCAAATTTTGGTGCAAGAAGATTCATTAATTGGATTACTTATCAGATTTATTAGAGCACCTAAATTTGGATTAAAGTTGCAAGAAGAAAATTAGATTACAGTCTTCTAAAGTGCAAAAGGAAATAGATTATTTTTAAGGATTTATTTGCACATTTATTAGGAGTTGATTAGATTTCAGATTAGCTTCTATCAACTACCTATTATCTACTTTTGAAAAAAAAGACTAAGTCCTACAACATTGATTGTAGTGAAATTGTAGAATAACTCTTAAAGATTCATTTTAGGTTATTCTTGATTAGTTGTAGAAAATTATTAGTGCATGACTTTGAGAGTTGATTGGAGTGATAAGGTGTAATATTAGTGCATTAAAAGTGAAGGACTTGTACTATTATACCACTCTAAAAAAGAAATTAGTTTTGTGTTTCTTGAAGGGCACAAAATCTGATTTGTATCAAGTGTCTAAAGACACTATTGAAGCACAAAAATCTGCAACTTGTAGTGGCCAATAGAAGCCACCAAAAAGGGTTAGAATCCTCCAGAATTTGGAGAAGAACTTAACTAACCAAAAATAGAAATAGAAGCTTAAGAAAGTGAGACTTGGTGAGTCTCAAATCAAAAAGCATTACAAAGTTGAATGCAAGGAAAGAAAGTGCAGAAAATTGCATCAATTGAAAAGCTTCTATCTATTGTTATTGAAGCTTGGATTTGTTATCAAAGTGTCCAAGCAAAAAGGGAAAGGTGTGTCTACTCTTAAAAGACAACCTCAAAACCCTTGTATTGCAGGAAAAATCTACCACAAAACCAGAATTTCAGATCTGGAAATAGAGTGCAAAAGAAGGTATATTAAAAAGCCTCATTATACAACATTATAATACATTATATGCACTACTCTAATCTGGTTTTTGATAGCAAAAGAGAAGATTTGGAAGTGCCACAAAAGGGCACATTTACTACAAGGTAAATCAGCCAACGAAGGTCGGACGTCAGCACTCTTCTTCCCAAGCTAGAAGGAGCCACTCAAGGGCTCATCTTGGATGTACGTACCTACAGAATCAAAGCTCATGTCAGATTATTCTAGAGCTTCATTTACGTAGACAAGCGAGTGCACATCTATTTCTAAAAGACATCAAAAATCTACAAGGGATTCAACACGATTGGAGGTATAAAAGGAAGAGGCAAAGGTGTTACATTCATGGTCTCTAACTTGGAGAAGACCATCCACCAAAGGAAGCTCCAAATCATCGTCCAAGCTCCACAGTGCATCGTCGATCCACCTACAGAAGAATAGCTTGCTTGTTGCCCAAGCAACGTAGCAAAGCAAAGGAATTGAGGAGTTATAATCTCCATCTTCGAAGATGTTACAAGAATGAACTCCATGCAGAAATAACACTTGGTATTATAGACATCATTCCTCTCTCAACGTTCTAGAAACTCCCACGTAGGAGTTACAGCGAAGCAGTGACACTTGGTATTCTCCACCAACTTCACACGAGTGCCCATACATTTTGGATTGCTTCAAGAGCGTTGAACAAAGAACTTGGAGCGTTACAAAAATAAGGGAGCACTCACTTGTAATGGATGTGACACATGTCACAAAGTCCATGATCAATTATCCTTAAAAGGCATTCGAAGTCCAAGTTCAACATGTGTGAGTGAAGCACAGTCAAAGACGTCCAAAGAGGGAGTGAAGCACAATCAAAGGAGTGAAGCACAACAAAAACGTTCTGAAGTGCAATATGGAAGATAGGAAGAAGGAGCATTAAAGGCTCCTCCATTTTTGAAGGTCAAACCTTCAGCGCCTATGTACCAACATTTAAGACCAGCTACTCCAAGGAATCTCCATTGATTCAAGTGCCTAAGGTACCACTTACATGTTGTTATACTCAACCGCAGAAAGCATCGAACAGTGAGGAGATTTTGCATCTAAAAAGGTAAGGTCTAATCCCATTTATTATTGCTTTCATAGTTGGAGATATAAGGGTTATAAACTAAGGTTAAAACTTAGATTTTGAAAGCAAAAGGGATAACTTATCTTATTAATTTAATATTTGCAATTTAACTTAGGAGAAATAAGGAATTCAACTTGGATTAAATTATTTTGCAAATATTATTATCATTTTTCTAATTTTCCAAACTTGGGAGCCACAAGGGTTACTCCATCAAATTTATTTTATTGGAAATTAGAAATAATCCAAGGGATATAAAAGAGGTTATTAGGGTTTCTATTAAGGTTGGATAAATATATTTTTACTTGTCTCAAATATTCAAAAAGGGACAAAAGAATTCCAACATCAAAACCTCTTCAAAATTTGAAAAAGTGCTTAGTTCAATTAGGAGTAATAAGGTGTTAAGAAGTTGATTTTTTATTCTTACAAAACTTGTACAAAATCAACCAAAATTGAACTATATTTTTACAAAAAGCACTATATCATACTCTTATCACTAGGGAGCTATAAGATAAGACTATCAAGGTTCTATCAAATTTCAATTCCAAGAAACATTATGGATGAAATTTTGAGAAAAGATTTCAATAATGAAGAACTATTCCATGAAGTAGAATTCTACTCTCAAAACTTAATAGATACTCTAGATGGATACGAGTATCTATCTTCTAATGACAAGATGAAATTCTCCTTATTTCTTAAGGAAGCCAAAGAAGGTAGCTTTACGACATTGATTAACTATCTTCATGAAATTCTCTTCACAGCATGGTGGAACTCACAAATATTGGTTATATTTTCTCCAGAAGAATGTTTGATGATTTATCTATCATTAATTGTGTTTGTACTTACTCAACACAAGAAACAAGTTGATAATAAAGAACAATATTATTGTGATGATAGACTAACTTGTTATAAAGCAGATATTTCACCTACATCAAAGCAGAATCACAGGAAGAGAAGAAGAAAAAGGAAGAAGAGACATACTAAAAGAAATCAAGACATGAAGACTGAAGCAACAGAGGAAAAACCAGTACACCAAAAAGGCAAGCACAGAAGAACGAGAGGATAATTACACCATGCCCTACTCATTCATCAACAATCAGAATCAAATGAAGGTACTTGCAAGGAGGACTATAAAGGTGGTTGGATAGAAGATGAATCTGAACATGCCAAAGATCATCCAATGAAAGAAGAAGGCCCAGCTACAACTTACTCTGCATCATATGAAGACACAAATTACCTGTTGAACCTGAATACAAAGAATGCAGAAGAAGATCAAGCAGAAGATGATGAAGAAGATCCATATTGAAGACTAAAGTCTTCAATACCCAAATAATGTAATACAAGGGGGTGTTGGAAATAGAGTCTATTCCATCATTTGGGTTATGTAAATGTATCCTCCAAGATACATACCTAGATTACTTCCTATGCAAGTTATCTAGTTACTTCATGCAATGTAATAAATGCACAAGTGTCAATGTGCAATTGTACATGTGCAAGTTGTCCCTTGCACAACTAGATAGAGTGTTGGCCAAGTATCCTATTTTACCTATATAAGGATGGCCTCTTAGATAGATAGACATAGAGTCGGGGGACATAGTCAGATAGTGTAGCTTAGTGGATAGTGTAGTTTTGTGTGCCTCACCATTCATTGGTGATGGATACAATGTAGATCAATAGCTTTGTTAATGGAGTGCTCATTTCCTCCATAGCTACATTGTAATATTTTATATGATTTATATTTACAACATACTTCAATCATCTAGCATATTTACTTTCTTTCATATTATTTTGCATCTTGTGATTGTTATCTCCCAAGGCTCATTCATCAAAAGCTAACAAAATGAGGAGACATCACCCCCAGTTTTCATTAAATGCCGAATAATGGTGTATAGAAATAGAAGAAAAAACCAAAAAATAATGGTGCAAAAAATATATATTTTTTGCGAAAGCCTTTTTTCTTTCTATTTTTAAAAAGAGAGAGGCTGAAGAGCTTCAAATCCCACCATAAATGACGAACTCCAAAAACCATATGATAGCACAGCGCTAAGAAAGTCAGACTTTTTACGGTTAGCGCGAACTTTGGTTCTATGACATAGAAGAGGGATTGGTAGGTATTGGTATAAGTAAGGCTTACCCCACCTATTTCCAAGCCCACAATGAGACTGAACAAAACCATAGTGGCTGAGAAAGCCCCCGGGATTCTATGGAAAATTGGAAACGTCGAATTCTGCTGCGGCATGTAAATACTAATATGAGGTGATAACGGTCGAATGATTTTCATGACGAAGAACTTTAGATTGAAATTTTCTCCTCTTTCATATTTCACAAATATTAATCCAATTAAAATCACTATTGGCTTGGATTTTATTAGCTTAAAAATAATACTCCCAAATCTGGTGCATGAACGGGCACTCAAACATCAAGTGGTCAAATTTTTCCTCACTTTTATAGCATAAAATACATTGGGATGGACCAACGATTTCCCTACATCTTAGATTCTCAAAATTAAGAATTCCATTGTGCATGAACTTCTAGGTAAAGAAGTTTACTTTTGTCCAACCCTTGGATTGCCAAAACTTTCATCAATCCTCAACCTAATATGCATGAGGAGGAGGTTTTTGAAGGATCTTATCATATTAATCCTTCACTGTGTAGACTCCAAGGCTCCAATAGCCCCAAGCTAATTCATCCTCCTCATATTTACTTGTGAGAAATCTTTCTATCAAGATTTTAGTCATGATGGGTATCAATTCCAGAGGGATTGAAATTGGTCACTCGTCCAACTTCTTAAACTACTTAAACATATAATCCCCTAGTTGTCTGGTGTTGAAATAACTTACAATCTTGATCCAACCCCTACTTTCCTTGGTTTTCTTTATTGGTTGTAGTTATGAGAATTAGATAATGATAGGTGGGTATTGATCCCATGAATATATCCAAAATTGTGTCTTCTCCCCTCTACCCACTTTCTAAAATAATCCATATTTCACTACGTGGGATCCTAACTATAGAGGTTGTCACTCTAAGGACCCTTTAACATACAAAGGAAATAAATCACCTCATTTTGATTCACTTGTCCCTGTTGGAAATTTGAGGTAATTTGAGGCATTTTATGTTGTCATTGATATCACATGGATCACATTTGGTTTTGGTGGCCAAAATATTTCATAAATAAACATTTATGATATTTTGGAAAGCATGGCTATTTACAGGGTTTTTATGAAAACCAAGGTAGACAAAATAGAAGGTTTTATTTAAAACCATGGTGGGCTTATGTGGAAAGGGTTTTTCTTAAAAGCCAAGGTGGAATTTTGTTTCATCGAAAAGGGACCTCCGATGATGAAGATATTAAAGTTTAAATTTTAAGTTTAAATTAATGGAGGTCTGACCTTGTGCAATTAATGGAGGTTGGCATATATATGTAAAGGTTTCAATTTATTTTGGAATGTGGGGATATTATATATCGTCGAAAAGCTTATTTCGAGGGCTATTTGGCTAACTTATTTAGAAGGAGAAATAAGGTGTGTGTAAAGAGATATTTTTGATTTTGCAAAGACGTTCCAAAAGTGAAGTTTGCCTTGTTCTTTTTCAAGAGGATTAATTATTTATGAGGTGACAAGGTATGCAATATTGTGATTTATTTTATTTTATAGTATAAGTGGTTTTGGGAGTAAAAAGTGTATGCAATTTTTTGATTTATTTTATTTTATGGTACAAGTGGTTTTAGGAGAGATAAGGAAGTTGCGCAATTAAAGGCCTTGGTGATGATTATTGAAAAGTGAAGTAATGTTGATTATTTTGTGATCTACTAACCCTTGTGAATATTGGCAAAAGAATTTTGTGATTGTGGCAGATTTACAAAGAGGTTTCTTCATCTTCATAAAATGTATGGGCACATTCTTCTATTGATTGCTTATGGTGGTTTATTTTTGAAATATCATTGGAGAGAAAAGGATTGATTGTGGTTTCTTTTTCGAAAGTGATAGGGTTAATGCTTCAAGGTTTTCTAGTTTGAGAGTTGAGGGTAAACCTTGTTTTATAAGCATTGTTATTGAATTCCATTGGTTGTGAAATAGCTTGAGTTAGAAAATAACATGAGTATCATTGTTATGTGATATTTGTAGTTGAGCATTTTTGGAAACATTTGAGTTGGTTGATACATACTTGGACTAGGGTTGTGTGAGAAAGAGTTGCCCCTTGTGATGATTGGTTGAGTTCAGTTTATTGAGACTAATCAAGTGATGTGTGAAGTGATTGTTCAAGTTCTATCAAACAAACTATTCCATAATTCTATGTTGATTTGAGATTAAGGTTAGAACATATTGAGTCTCTAACAATTCTCTTTATGGTTCTATAAGACTTGAGTTGAGTTGAGGTTGACTTGAATTGAGTTGAGTTTGATTTGGATTGAGAGTGAGATTAGAACATATTGAGTCTCTAAAAATTCTCTTTATGCTTCTATGAAGTTAATTTGAGTTGAGATTTCCATTCATTGTTGAGTTCATTTTGAGTACTACTTGAGCATGATTGATTGAGCCTTTGAGAAGGCCTTTGGGACAAATTTGAGGATAGTTTTGGGATAGCTTTGTGGAAATATTTGTAGAGCAGATTTGGGCAAGTTCTTGGTGAGCTTGCTAGAGCATATTTGTGCAAGTTCTTGGTGAGCTTGCTAGAGCAAAATTGGGCAAGTTATTTGTGACCATGCTAGAGCAAAATTGGGCAAGTTATTGGTAATATTGATTGAGAAGATTTGGCAAGTTCTGTGTGATCTTGTTAAGTAGGTTTTGTGTGAGCCTATTGTGCAGGTTTTATGTGAGCCTATTGTGCAGGTTCTATGTGAGCCTATTGATCAAGTTCTTAGTGAGCCTATTGATAGAGCTTTGGAGGTGACAGAGTACAGAGAACATAGGCTCAGTGGATAGAGATCTAGCAACTAGCACAGTTGAAGATAGATCTGAGTGAGGAGTCTTCAAGTGGATATAGGTCCACCATTCAGTGCAGTAGAGAGACATAGTCTTCTAGAAGATCACATAGCGAGAACAGAAGGGGAAAGAGTTCTCCTGTGGAAGAGATCCACAAACTTGAGATTAGAGGATCAACATCTCCTTTGGATAGAGATCCATAAATATTGTAATTGGGAGTGATTCCCAAAGATATTTATTGAGAAAGTTTTAGTAAAATATTTTTTCCATGGAGTAGCCCACATTGGGTGAACCACGCAAATTGTGGTGTCTTTATTATGTATGGTTTTTGTGCATTGCTTTGATTACTGTTATTGATACTGCTATCTTTACACAACATAATATTGAATTGAAAGAAAAAGTAAAAAGTGGTCTTATATTGTTCAGCCCCCTCTTAGTATAAGCTTGTGTTCTTCAATTGGTATCAAAGCGGGTTCCTTCGAAAAGGCTAACAACTTTAGGGCATATTCTACAAAGAACACAGATGGCTTCACAGAAAAGATTATCTTCAAATAAGGCTCCATTATTTGATGGTAACAATTATGCTTTCTAGAGCATGAGAATGAAGAACTACTTGATATCACAAGGATATGAGGTATGACAAATGGTTGAAAAAGAGTATAAGGTTGAAGGTGATCCTGAGGAAGATAAGACTACCAGGAAATTGGTTGAGATCAATGCAAGAGCAATGAATTGTATTTTGAGTGGGCTACGTGAGACAAATTTTGCAAAGGTCATGGTATGTACTTCAGCTAATGAGATGTGGACCAAGTTGAGGAATACTTATGAAGGATATTCCAAGGTAAATTTGGCAAAACTACAAACTCATAGAAAAATATTTGAGGAATTGAAAATGGAAGATTCTAAAGATATTGGAAAGTTCTTACATTGATTTGATGAGATTACTAACACTATGAGAGGCCTAGTTTTTGAGATGAAAGAATCAGAAGTTAATTAAAAGTTTTTGAGATCACTTCCCATGAAATATGATGCAAACATTTCAGCAATAGAAGAAACAATGGATATCAACAAGTTAAAAATGGAAGAATTGCAAGGTACTCTCACAACTTATGAGATGAGGGTAAGTAAGCATCAAGCTCCAATAAAATAGATTGCATTCAAGGCTTCAAAAAAAGAGAAAGGGAAAGTTTTAGAAACGGATAGAGTTTTAGAAAATGATGAGGAAGCTAACTTCATCAAAAGGAATAATGACTCAAGGAATTTCAAAAATATAAGAAAAGTCAGGTGCTACAAGTGTGGTGATCTTGGTCACTATGCATACAAGTGTCCACATGAAGAAATCAGTGATGATGAAAAATAGGGTCATAGAAGAAAAGAAGATGGAAAGCATAAGCATGACAAAGATGACAGATTCAAGCAAAACAAATATGAGAAGAAGAAAAATTTTTGTAAGGAAAAGAAATATTACTACATTGTAGAAGCAAGTGATAGCTCATATCATAATGATAGAGACAATTCATATGATGAAAAGGAAGAGTGTTTATTCCTATGAATAGAAGGTGAAAGAGAACAATGTTTTGTGTGTGGTCAAAGATATCATAGATCAAGCTATTGCAATGGTTTCAGTGATAGTGAAAATGAGATGACACATCAAGAAAATAGGTATGGTCAAAGAAATCTTGAGAGTTTGTTTGCTATAGAAGATTATAATGATCTTAGTGACAGTGAAGATGAAGAAGGGTTTTTCTATGGAATAAGAGAAGTAGAAGAAGAACATTCAATCCAAACAGAAGAATTTAAACAAGAGGATAATGTCTCAGTTTATCTAAAGGAAGACTTCAATGTTATCCATGAGCAACTACAAGAGGTTAAGGAGAATCTATAAGAATTGAGATGTTCCCTACATGAGAAGTTTGATCCGTCACATGACTCAAAAGGTCAAGATATTTTTACTAAGAAGGAAACATGTATTTCAGAGGCTATAGAGATGGATGCCAAGTTGCTACTTGACACAAATGAAGAGAAAGAAGAGGAAGATTCCAAAGCAACAAAGGTCACATATTTCAGGTTTGGAGAATCACACTCAAAAGGAAAGTAAGTTCTAAAAGATGAAAGCAAGGAAGCACCTAAGATTCCAAAGTTCCTATGGCTCCAAATATTCATTTTGGATATTTTTTTGAGATAGGTGAATCAAGTTCAAAAGGATAAGAAACTCTCGAAGAGAAAGGCAAGGAAGAAACCAAGGAAGAGGTTTTAGATGCTACAAAGAAGGTTCAAGAATTCAGTGCACAAGTTGAAGATGATCATAAGGATAATGGTCAATAAAGGTATGAGGAACCAAGGCACGAACAAAGATATTTTCAAGGATATTATTTTTCTTGTAATGGATTTGGACACAGGGCTATATATTGCAGAATCCATGGATCAAAGAAGTTTGATTTTGCTAGAAGGAACTTCAAAGGAAGAAGGTATGATTTTTAGGGACATTTCTTCTCATGTAACAGGATTGGTCATAAAGCTTTTCAATGCAAAAGAAATGAGCAACATGGTTTTGGTTTTAGAGCTACACAATTCAGAAGTCATGGTCATAATGGTCATGAAAACAGAGCTTCACAATACAAGGTTCAAGAAAGGAATGGATATGGAAATTACTTCAAGAAAGAATTCAGGACATGGGCACCATCCAAAGGCTACAATATCAAGTGTTTTAATTGTAATAACTTTGGGCATATTGCAAAATGGTGTGGGACTCAATTCCAAATAGGTTCAAGGCAAGAAGGTCAAGCAGTTTCAAGGCAAGAAAGTCAAACAAGTTCAAAATAAGAAGAGCAAGAAACTCATCGAGAAAAGGATATCATAAATATGTGGAAGGAAGTTGAAAGAGGAAAGAAACAATGTAATATGGGAGTAAATGTACTCCCACCCCAAAATTAATCACCTCAAGAGAGAAGGTGGTGAGGGGTCTAAGCTTAAGAGTCATATTTTAGCCCCATAGGTGTCCCTTTTGCCATTGATGTCAAAGGGGGAGAGATTTGAGTTAGGGGGAGCAACCTCCAAAGAGAGTATTGAGTTAGGGGGAGCAGCCTCCATAGAGAGTATTGAATCAAAAGGAGCAGCTTTGATTCTCAGAGATGGTTTTTGCAGTGATTGTGGTGTTTGCATTAGAGGTGTTGCCATCAATGACAAAGGGGGATATTGTTGGAAATTTGAGGTATTTTATGTTGTCATTTATGTCACATGAATCATTTATGTCACATGGATCACATTTGGTTTTGGTGGCCAAAATATTTCATAAATAAGCATTTATGATATTTTGGAAAGCATGGCTATTTACAAGGTTTTTATGAAAACCAAGGCAAGTAAAATAAAAGTTTTTATTTAAAAGTATGGTGGGCTTATGTGGAAAGGGCTTTTCTTAAAAGCCAAGGTGGAATTTTGTTTCATCAAAAAAGGACCTCCAATGATGAAGATATTAAAGTTTAAAGTTAAGTTTAAATTAATGGAGGGCTGACCTATGTGCAATTAATGGAGGTTGGCATATATATATAAAGGTTTCAATTTATTTTGGAAGGTGGGCATATTATATATCGTCGTAAAGCTTATTTCGAGGGATATTTGGCTAGATTATTTAGAAGGAGAAATAACATGCGTGTAAAGATATATTTCTGATTTTGTAAAGGGGTTCCAAAAGTGAAGTTTGCCTTGTTCTTTTTCAAGAGGATTAATTATTTCATTAGGTGACAAGGTATGCAATATTGTGATTTATTTTATTTTATGGTATAAGTGTTTTTGGGAGTGAAAATCGTATGCAATGTTTTGATTTATTTTAGTTTATGGTATAAGTGTTTTTGGGAGTGAAAATCGTATGCAATGTTTTGATTTATTTTAGTTTATGGTACAAGTGGTTTTAGGATAGATAAGGAAGTTGCGCAATTAAAGGCCTTGGTGATGATTATTGAAAAGTGGAGTAATGTTGATTATTTTGTGATCTACTAACCCTTGTGAATATTGGCAAAAGAATTTTGTGATTGTGGCAGATTTACAAAGATGTTTCTTCATCTTCATAAAATGTGTGGGCACATTCTTCTGTTGACTGCTTATGGTGGTTTATTTCTGAAATATCATTGGAGAGAAAAATATTGATTGTGGTTTCTTTTTCGAAAGTGATTGGGTTAATGCTTCAAGGTTTTCTAGTTTGAGAGTTGAGGTTAAACCTTGTTTTATAAGCATTGTTATTGAATCCCATTGGTTGTGAAATAACTTGAGTTAGAAAATAACATGAGTATCATTGTTATGTGATATTTGTGGTTGAGCATTTTTGGAAACATTTGAGTTGGTTGATACATACTTGGACTAGGGTTGTGTGAGAAAGAGTTGCCCCTTGTGATGATTGGTTGAGTTGAGTTTATTGAGCCTAATCAAGTGATGTGTGAAGTGATTGTTCAAGTTCTATGAAACAAACTATTCCATCATTCTATATTGATTTGAGATTAAGGTTAGAACATATTGAGTCTCTAACAATTCTCTTTATGGTTCTATAAGACTTGAGTTGAGTTGAGGTTGACTTGAATTGAGTTGAGGTTGATTTGGGTTGAGAGTGATATTAGAACATATTGAGTCTCTAACAATTCTATTTATGCTTCTATGAAGTTAATTTGAGTTGAGATTGTCATTCATTGTTGAGTTCATTTTGAGTACTACTTGAGCATGATTGATTGAGCCTTTGAGAAGGCCTTTGAGAAATATTTGAGAACAGTTTTGGGATAGCTTTGTGAAAATATTTGTAGAGAAAATTTGGGCAAGTTTTTCTTGCTAGAGCAGATTTGGCAAGTTCTTGGTGAGATTGCTAGAGCAGATTTGGGCAAGTTCTTGGTGAGCTTGCTAGAGCAGAATTGGACAAGTTCTTTGTGATATTGCTAGAGCAGAATTGGGCAAGTTCTTGGTGAGCTTGCTTGAGCAGATTTGACAAGTTCTGTGTGAGCTTGTTAAGTAGGTTTTGTGTGAGCCTATTGATCAGGTTGTTAGTGAGTCTATTGACAAAGATTTGGATGTGACAGAGTACAGAGGACAGAGTCTCAGTGCATAGAGATCCAGTAGCCAACATAGTTGAAGATATATCTAAGTGAGGAGTCTTCAAGTGGAGAGATGTCCACCAGTCCGTGCAGCAGAGAGACAAAGTATTCTAGAAGATCACATAGCCAGAGCAGAAGGGGAAAGAGTTCTCCTGTGGAAGATATCCACGAACTTGAGATTAGGGGATCAACATCTCCTTTGCATAGAGATCCATAAACATTGCAATTGGAAGTGATTCCCAAAGAGATTGATTGAGAAAGTTTTAGTAAAATATTTTCTTCGTGGAGTAGCCCACATTAGGTGAACCACGTAAATTGTGGTGTCTCTATTGTGTATGGTTTTTGTGCATTGCTTTGATTATTGCTATTGATACAGCTATCTTTACACAACATAATATTGAATTGGAAGAAAAAGTAAAAAGTGGTCTTATACTGTTTACCCCCCTCTCAGTATAAGCTTGTGTTCTTCAGTCCCAAATATTTACTAGTTAAAACTCTACTGAATAAAGAAGTTGGCTAGGAGATCCACCTCCAATAAATATTTCCAGCCAAAGCATTATTACTTAGATCTGATCTCGTCAGTCCCAAAACTACCTTTGCCTTAGGTTGGCTTACATTTTCCTAACCTATTAATACCCATTTCCTCTCTCCTTTTACTCCCCATAAAATATTTCTAGCCATCTTGTCCAACTTTGTCCATATGGTATATAGGGTAACAAGGATAGAAAATATATAAATTGGTATGGCCTAAATGATTGACTGCAAAAAAATTAATATACCCCCAAAGGTTAACCATTTGTGAGACCAATGATTAATTCTTTCTTTGATATGATCCAAAATATTCCTCCAGATAGCTATCTCCAGTTTTTAAAATGTAAAATGATCCCAAATAGACCATTGGGAGACAAGTTCTTTTGAATCCTAAGATCTCTAAAATTTTGTCCTAAAGCCTTCAATCAGGATTAAATAAGATCACTTTGGATTTCTTATCATTGATGACTTGGTTTATGGCCCTAAGGTTAACATTAAGAGTATCTTTGATCATTCATGTTTCCCTGAGGTTGGTCACTCCCATCAATCATGTTTCATCCACAAAGTGTAGGTGAGTCAAAGCCTCCTCACCCATCTTGATACATGCTAGAAAATCTTGTTGTCTTCTCCTTAAGATGAGTCTAACCAAGCCTTCAACCAATATGAGAAAAAGATAATGGGAACAAGGACCTCCCTGACGAAGGCCTCGAGTTGATCCAAATGGTTACGAGGGAAGACCATTGATTAACACCGAGTACATCAAAGTAGAGATGCAACTCATGACCCATTCTATCCAATCCTGAGAGAAATCAAATGTTGTCATCATCCTTGACAAGAAGCTCCACTCCACCTTATCACAAGCCTTTGATATATCCAAAATTATGAACATTCCTCTAATGCCAAAATTTTTATTGAGTGAATTGCCTCTTGAGCTAGAACCACGACATCCAAGATCTTTTTGCCCTTTACAAAACCCCCTTGCTCCAAGGAGATAATTTTATCTAGGAGAATTTTTAGTCGCTCAACCATTACTTTTATGATTATTTTATATATGACATTGCATAATGCAATAGGTTTGTAATATAAAATATGCACTCCCTCCCCTTTAGGAATTAAGGCAATGAATGCTTTATTTAATATTTTAAGCATTCTTTGACTACCTTTGGACTCCTCTATAACAACCATTACATCCTCCTCCAAGCTATCCTATAAGGTCTAAAAAAACTTGATTGGAAAGCCATCTCGACCTAGTATTTTTCTATACTCATTCCAATTACTACCTTCTTCAACTCCTCTTTATCAATGGGTTTAAGTAGGGTCTGATTTTTTTCTTCACAAATAATAGAGAGTATGACAACAAGAACTTTCTAAGCCTCTTCGTCTTGCACCATACCTTCAATAATTTACCAAAATAATCCATTGATTGGAAATGCATACCTTGGATTGTATCAAAGGAGTGCATGTTCTCATCCTAAAGAGCTTCCATATTGTTCATTTGTCTCCTAGCACAAGTAGATCGATGGAAAATTTTGGTGTTTCTATCACCTTCCAATAACCAAGTGATTCTTGCTCTATGTTTTCAATAGATCTCTTGGTTGTCAATGTCCTCAACCACTTTACACAATTCATCATCCTCTTCTTTGAGATACTCTGTAATTGTTCCAATAGATCTCCTGTTGGTTGTCAATGTCATCAACCGCTTTACACAATTCATCATCCTCTTCTTTGAGCTACTCTGTAATTGTTCCTTCCATAAAGAGTTTTTGCACCTCATCCCATTTGGCAACCAATGAAGCTCTTTGGACCGAGAATTCCAAATTGCTAGCTTGCCTCCATTGTTTTAGTGGATTCTTGACATAATAAAACTGCTTGTAGACTCTAAACATTGTTGTCTCGTATGTCGATAATCCATCTTCCCACCATTGTGGTATTTTATTCCAAAGTTCCTCCTTTTGTAACAAAAAGTTTTCAAATCTGAATTGTTTGCAGTTTGCCCTATCTTGATCCCCTCTTCCAACAAAATGGAGAAGTGATCCAAAACTAGACTCTCCAAAATCTGAAATTTTAGATTCTGTTTCACAAATGCCTCCTTTGAAACTAAAAAATGGTCTAACTTCACCTTCCTACTATGTGGCTCCCTCCTCTTATTAGTCCAAGTATAATTGGTTCGAGGACATTTAATATCCACCAAGGATAATGCATAGACTTAGGCAATCATAAGCCAATTCCCTAGGTACGAAATTAAGGTTCCCCTTCCTGATCTTTGGATGATAATTTAGCATTAAAATCTCCAACAACAATCTAGTCTAATTCCTCCCTTGAGACTCTTGTAGTATGTATGCACCTGGATGATAAATTAGCATTAAATATCCAACAATCCAATCTAACTCCTCCCTTGAGATTAATATTATGCACATGGATGATAATTTAACATTAAAATTCCCAACAATTCGTGTGATGTGGTTTACCGAAAAGGATGCCACTTGCATTATCGGTGATGTGACCCGGGTTCAATCCCCACGACGGATGTGTATAAGAAATATTTCTCAAAAAAATAAATCCCCAACAATTATATTATGCACCGCTTTCCATTGATGAATCTAACAATAATAATCCAATTTGACTCCTCCCTTTAGACTCTCATATTATAGACCGCTTTCGATTGATGAATCTAACGATCTAGGTGATTTTAAGCCTTATAAAAATTATGATGAATCTAACGATCTAGGTGATTTTGAGCCTTATTAAAATTGTAATTAAAACCTAGTCAATTATCACATTGTTCTTAAAAATTAATAAGTTATTATAGCCTCTATATATATATATGTTAACCATTTATAATATTGATTTTTATCTTAAAATTTTAAATTTTAAAAGATAATTGGATAAGTGAGATTTTAAAACCAAATATTAAAGAGTTGATTAACAATTTTTAAATTTTTTATTTTATTTATATTTATATTTATTTTATTTTTTATTTTATTTTTTATTTTTTATTTTATTTTTTATTTTATTTTTTTAATTTTTTTATTATTATTTTTATTTTTTTTTATTTTTAGTCCGTGGGTTTAGGTGGATTGGTAAGTTGGGGCGCTTACCGAGAGGAGACCTAGGTTCCAATCCCACGGGCTTGCCCATGCACAGACAGTAGCCCAGATCCGATTCCTCTGAGTGGTGTGCCAGATTGATGACGACGATGCAACCCCTGTGCGTCTGGCGATCCCCATCTCAGGCCGGGTTACCATGTACCGAGACGGTGAAAGTCCTGGGAGCCTTTGCAGATAGTTTGAACCCTACCAACTGAGCTAGTAGTTACTAAAAATCGTGATTGTAACCATTGCTTCTATATATAAAAAAAAAATTAAAAAAAATTATTTATTTATTTATTGATAAAAATAAAAATAAATATCCCCATAAATGTGGTCTATCAACAAGGATATATATATTTTTTTTGGTATAAGGTAGAGGTGGTTATAAGGTCCACAAACCTTTTACAAAGTCAAAATGGGCTGGTTCTAGCATCAAGCCCGTATAATCAAAATACAAAATGGATCTTTCTAAGACTCACATTAAGCCATACTTAGAGTCCACAGTCCTATACTTGTCGCTTGACTATTCAGATAAAACAAAAACCAAACAACACCTAGCACTTACTAACACTAGGTTGTCTGTATCGTACACTTGTCACCTCCCGGGCCCCAAAGAAATGGGATGCCTTTTCTCGCCTAATTCCATCTCGTCGGATTACTCATCATCAGCCCCTCCGATCTCCCCGATGCTCTAACAGTTTGATCTTAGCTCTTCTCTAGCAACCAACACCAATAGTTCTTGAGGGAAGTTATCCTTCCAAATTTGCATCTCCCCAAAGAAACTGCAATATTTGCCATTAGATCCGCCGCCTGGTTCCCTTCTCTGAAGGTGTGTTGGATTCGGGCATTAACTAAATGAGATTTATGAATCTTTGCTTCTAGGATAAGCTCCAATATGGTCCAGCTGGGGTCTTTATCCTCCTTAATTGCCTTGATTATATTAAGCTAATCCCCTTCAAAGATAACTTCCTTATAACCCTCAAGTCCGGCAATTCTCATTGCCTCGCATGCAGTGCTCGAGCTTCGCAAAATGATTTGTTTGAGTTCCCAAAGGCTCGAGAAAGGCAAGGACCACTTTTCCTTCCTCATTTCTCAAAACTCCTCCTCGCTCCCGCAGCCCCCGGATTTCCTTTTAGCCGCCCCGTCAAAATTAAACTTAACCCACTTTTGTGTGGGGGGTATCCACTTGACACCATCCCGTGGGTTGGTTGTAATGTCTAGGTCCGGAAGTTCCTCTCCCCGGCTCCGCAAAATCCTCCTTTCCCTTAGAGACATGGTCTCATTTTTGAAGAAGAAAGTTTTCCAGCTTTTCTTTCAAAGCTCGATTATTTTATTACCACATAACCTCGGATCTTTCTTACGTCCTTTAAATACTCTCTTATTTCTCTCATTCCATATCCCCCATAAAAAATGGGGTAAGCCGAGCTTCCAGAGCCAAGTCAAAAGCTTTGCCCTAAGGGGGAAGCCCACCGTATGCATAAGTCAGACATGCTATTTGGACAGACCCAATCTATATGAAATTTGGACAGATCATTTGGAAGACTCGTACAAGAAAAATCACAAGTTAAAAATATATGACTTACGGATTCTATTGCTTTCTCACACAAGATACATCGATTGATGAATTGGAAACCTCTCCTTTGCAGATTATCTATTGTCGGATCTTATTTTGAACTCGCCAACCAAAAGAAGAAAGCTATTTTTGGGGTTAAATTATTTAACCAAATAACGAAGTCGGAGTCCACCCATTGAATCCCGAGTGGATTAACTTATAGGCGCTTTTACTGAATAGATCCCACTTGTAGTTTTGCCCCAAATCGCCTTGTCTCTTCCTCCCCCAGGAATGATCGGGAACACCCTTAAAGCATCATTGAGTTTGGTTAGGGCCACCTTCTCTTGCTCTGACAGATTATGAACTGTGATTTTCTTCCAAGAAGAAGTTTCCTGTGCTACAGAAATAAAATCCCCTACTTTTCCTCCCATTTCCTTCGAAAGTTTATGTTGGAGGACCTGAAGGTCTAAGTTATCTTTCATAGGGGCCTCTTCCAACCACGGGTCTTTCCAAAAGTCCACTTGTCTTCCATTACCAATTCTCCATCTGATGCCTTTCCTGACTACCTCCCGACATTCGAGCAAACAATTCCAAAAATAGGATCCTCTAGGAAGATTATCAACTTTCGAGAAGTCCTGATTATTTCTGATATATTTTGCCTTAAGAAGTTTTACCCATCCCAATTGATCATTATTGATAAATCTCCATACCTGTTTGCCAATCAGAGCTTGATTCATTTCTTTCATTCTCTTTAACCCCAGGCCCCCTTGATCCTTGCTTGCACACACCTGATTCCATGCTACCAACGAAATTCTCTTTCTCTCCTCTGAACCTGACCACAAGAAGTTGCGCTGAATTAGCTCCAATGTAGCTCGGACCTTTGCAAGCATTCTAAATAGAGACATGCAGTAAATTGGAATGCTCTATAAAGTAGTTTGAACTAATAAGGCTTTTCTCGCGGAGCCGAGAAGGCTGCCCTTCCACCCCCGCTAACTTTTTGGAGATCCCGTCAATGACTGAGTTCCACAAAGTAGCCTTCATTCTTCCTTCGAACATAGGCATGCCTAGATAAGTTGCCGGTAGAAGCTCCTTTCCACAACCGAAGAGGTTAGCTATTCTTTCCTCCCTCCCACCAAGCGTGTTAAAGAAATAGATGCTACTCTTCTTATAGTTTATGTATTGTCCTACTTTCGTCTCATACTTGGTTAGAATTCTCTTCAGCTTCCTAGCTTGAGGCACCGAGGCTTTGGACACAATGATTGTATCATCCACAAACTCGTTGGTGAGACACTGCTCACTCGTTGAGGCTGGTTTAAAACCTTCCAATTGACCATCTGCCACCGCTGCTGAAATGTTCCTACCCAATGCTTCCGCTAAAATAATAAACAAGTATGGAGACAAAGGATCTCCTTGTCGCAACCCCCTTTCACTCTTAAAGTAACCGGAGGGTGACCCATTCACCATGACAGAAAATCTTGTAGTAGAGATACAATTAAAAATCAACTTAATCCACTGGGGACAGTAACCAAACTTACCCAAAATCTTGGTGAGGAACCGCCATGAGACCCGGTCGTAGGCTTTATTCATATCAAGCTTTAGTAACATACCCGCTTCCTTACTAGTCACCATTGAATGAATAACCTCATGAATTGTGATGATACCATCCAATATTTGTCGCCCTTTCACAAAGCCACCTTGGTTCATATCAATGATGAAAGGAAGGATAACCTTCAACCTATTGGCGATTGTTTTTGTGAGAATCTTCATCGAGTGTTACATAAACCGATAGGGCGAAACCGGAAAATTCCATTGCTCCCACTAGTTTAGGGATGAGGACTAAAAAAGTAGCATTAACTCCTTCCGGGATTTCCATGTCCTTTTGAGCCTCAATTATAGCTTCCACTACATCATTGCCTAGGATATCCCAAAACTTCGGAAGAAAGCCGCAGGGAAGCCATCCGGTCCCCGGGGAGTCGTTACCATCCATGTCAAAAATGACCTTCTTGATTTCCTCCTTTGTGAAAGGACTAAGTAAGAATCCATTAAGATTATCGGTTACGAGGGGTGGAATGGCCGCTAATAGAGAGTCCTCTTCTTCAATAGCCGGATTTACATCTTCTAGCAATGATTTAAAGTACTCAACCGCTTCCCTCCTTATGTCTTCCATATCTTTGGTGTTAGACCCATCGGCCATCTTGATCTCCTTAATTTTGTTAGTAATCCCGTGGCAAAGAGTAGAGACATGGAAGAAATTTGTATTTCGTCACCCTCCTTTAACCAACGCAGTCTGGATTTTTGCCTCCAAAAGGTTTCTTCAAATCCTAGCATCGTGTGGTATTCGGCCAATGCCTCCCTCTCCCGGTTTCTCGGATCCTCTCGTAAGTCGCTCCGACTTCGACTTCTCCCCGTAGTTCATTGATCTTGTCTTTTAGTTCTCGCCTTTTTAACAAAAATATTGCCAAAGGAAGTTTTGTTCCACTCTCTAATGTTAGCCTTCACATTCCTTAGTTTACATGCCACTTGGGCCGGTTTCGAACCATTATACTTTTTGTCCCACCATTGGGCAACCAGATCCTTGAGATCCTGATGTTGGAACCACATAAGTTCGAATCGAAAGGGTCTGATGTATCTTTTCTTAGAGTCCTCCCCTGTTTCCCACAAAATTGGGTTGTGATCGGACCCGATTCTTGGGAGTGCCGTTAATGAAGAGTCCCCAAACCTCTCCTGGCATTCTTGAGAAAGAAGAAACCTATCTAATCTTATCTGAATTTGGTTTTCCTTCAATCTTTTGTTAGACCATGTATAGGAGAATCTACGCAGGTCCACATCCATCAGCTCATGTTGCTCAACAAAATCTCTAAACTCGTAGATATCAGCAGTTATTCTTTGAGAGCCCCCCAATTTATCTACAGGATTAAGGTAGCAATTGAAATCCCCCGCCACAATCCAAGGGTAGTTGGGGACCGTCTCCCTCAATTCAGCTAGCTGACTCCAAAGAACCCTTCTCCTCCCTCGTCTAACCGGAGCATATACATTCGTTAAGATCCACTCTTCCCGCGTGGTTTTATCCACACATAAGAGACAAATAAACCAACTAGACATCGGAATCACTCTACTATCAATCACATTTTTGTTCCACATAACCAATAACCCTCCTGCTGTTCCAGTGGCCTCTTGGCCTACTACTTCAGCTTCTCGCCAAGTCCTATTCTTAAAAGGAATAACTCTACTCTCCTCCATTTTAGTTTCTTGCAGTAAAATAATATCCGGTTTGTGTTCTTGTCTAAGAGCATACAAAGCTCTTATTTTTGCAGATTACTCCCACGAATATTCCATGAAAGAATCTTCATTTATGGGCTTTGGATCCTCGAGCCTTCGCCCCAAAGAGCAACACCGCTTGAGTGCCATCGCCCACTCCTCGCTCTCGCTTCTTTCTCGCCTTAAGGCAAGCATTGCTAGGTTTCCCTCTTCCTACCGAACCATATCCCCATACATCCGCTCTAGGTTGAAGTTCCTTGGGATTCACTTGGCTTCTAGTAACCATCTTGGGTAGGTCGGTCTTGGTCTTTGGGGTAACAATCTGCTTTCCAGGTTAACCGGTCTTTTTGACAGTGGAGATGATTCCGTGCTCTTAGCTTCTTGATTAGTAGATTCTTTTTTCCCTCGCTTTGGGGTTACACTGATCTTGGTGGTTCACCTCTTCCTCCTGAGTATCCTTGCTCGTATTATTAGTTTCCTCGCTCCTTCCTCTCGATTTTTCTCCTCTAAATCCTTCTCTTGAGTCTCCTCTACCTCGCATTCCACTTCTTGGTTGTCCATCTGATCTCCCTTCAAATGATTTAATGCATCAAAACTCGTTCTCCACCGGGATGTTGATCTCCTTGGAATTTCTTCCCATAAATTCCTCTACAAGGACATGGGACCACTTCCACCGAGCCTCCATAGGCCTCCCGTATCACCCAATCAAACTTACTTGCCCCGGGGCGTTGATCTATGGGGTTCTTTCCTTTGTGATTTGGCTCGAGGCTTGCTCGTATCATCTTAGGAGCAAAGTTGAGCTTGAGGGTTCCCATCAAAGGGACCAGCTCCCCCGTGAGAGGGTTTCGGGGCATAGGAATTTTTGGGAGGAGGGTTAAAACGTTGCCTCTTGCTTACAATAGGGCGAACAGTGTCTCTGATATTCGGATTTCGAGCTCCACGTCCTTGAGGCCCAGATTGGGTAGGAATGGAGATCTGCAGGGGAGGGATATTATTCTGGGTTTGAGGATCAGTATTTTGGAGTGGGGGTTGGTTCTTGGAAATGCAATGGATACCCTGGTGCCCTACCTTCCCACAAACACTACACTTAAAAGACATATTTTCATATTCAAAGACCTGAGTATGAAGGCCAAACATAGACGACAAAATAATGGATTTAGGGAGCTCTTTACTCAGGTCCGCCAACACACACATGCGAGCAGACAGGAGTCTTGTTTTGCTCAAGGTTGCAGGATCAATAGCTATTAGTTCTCCAATATCTGTAGCTATCCCAGCCAAGATTTGTTCGTTCCAAAAAAGCAGAGGTAATCCTGGCATCTTAACCCAAATAGGAGCCAAATCCAGAGACTCCGAGTCCGGGGGTTGGAAATCGGGGGACCAACGCTTCGGATACAAGCCCCTTTTCCCAAAAAACCAAGGACCTCCTTGGAGAGTCCTTTCCATGTCCTCTTCACATTGAAATGTCACCAAAAGAAAACTCTTGGGTAAAGCCTTAATCATCATACCGGCCCTTGGCTGCCATTTTTGGATGGCCCATCTCCTTATGAATTCCATGTCTGGCCTCACCCCCATAAATTTAGCCACCAGAGATGTTCGCCCTCCATAGCCACATGCCGAGCTAAGGAATCCGGACGTGCAACCTACCATTGACAGATTTTAGATTAAAACAAGAGTCGGATAATTTTTGCTTACCGCGAAGAGCATTAAGATATGAAGGTCTCCGGCTGCCGTGTTTCTCTTTGTCTCCTTCTTGGGTCTTCCTTTGATCCCGACGCATAGAGTCCTCGGGTCCCCCTCGTAGAAATCTTCAACCGCATCCGCCCAACGCCCTTGGACCGGTTCCAATAGAACTTCCTTGTCCACATCCTCCGCCTCGGGGGCCTACTATCTCGCCGTAGCCCCCACCGCCGCGTCTCGCTGATCTGCCCTCTAAAGTCCCACACCTAGGGTTCGATGCCCCTAGACCTCTTGCTCCTCCTTGCTGCTCCATCCGTCACAACTTGTTGCCTCCAAAATCTGCCATTTTTTTTTTTTTTTTTTAGGGCCAAAATTTTTGTGACCGCTACCGTGCACGGATCGCTAAAGTGGCGGCCGCATACGGTATGCAGGCTTCTACAGTGTCGGCTGCTACAGTGGCGAATTTGATGGGAGACTGCTGCTCCCCTCTCCGACTGATGGCGGCTGCTGCTTCTGCTACACTATCTTAGATGACTATTGATGCAACTGGAAAAAAAAAACATTAACGGGGCTGTTAGGTGTGCATAATAACTTTGTAATAAGTCTTTTACAAGGATATATATATTAACCATTCATAGTATTTTAAATTTTAAATTTTAAATTTTTAAAACCAAATATTAAAGAGTTGATTAACAATTTTAAAAAATGAAATATATCAATAAAAAAGAAATATATTTTGATAAAAATAAAAATAAAAATAAATATCCTCATGTTTTGATAAAAATAAAAATAAATATTCTCATGAGTGTGGTGGTTTGGGTGAGTGTGTTAAGGGGTGGGTTTGTGTTAAATTCTCTATGAGTGTGGTGGTGTGGGTGAGTGTATGAAAGGGTGGGTTTGTGTTAAATTCTCTATGAGTGTGGTGGTGTGGGTGAGTGTATGAAAGGGTGGGTTTGTGTTAAATTCTCTATTGATAAGTATAGCTCTCAACTTTAGGAGGGATCATGGTTGGGAGAAGACCGCTTACCCGTGTACTTTAAGAAGGGTCATGGAGACCGCCTAGCATTGTTCGTCTATTAGCTGTTTCTCACAATAACCAAACAAATAAATAAATCATATCTTTAATACAAAAAATTAAATATGAATTAATTAATTTAATATTAACATAATGTAATATATAATACTTTGTTAATTTAACAAAAATGTTAATAAAAACTAAGACTATTAAAAAATAATAAATATAATATATATATATACTTCTTATAAACATCTCTACTGTCACATTATAAACATCCCTACTGTCACATCATCCATCATACTGTAATGCAAGTAGCATCCTTGCATTATAATATAATATATATAATATTATATGATATCTTATTTTGATTGTAGAAATAGTTATACTTTTATAGTTGTTTGTATTGTTATACACTGTAATACTTCGTTCGTACACTGGAATACTTCGTTCGTACAAAATTATTTATTAAATATTATTGATGTCTTGATTGTACGAATAGTTGTACTTTATAGTTATGGTTTGTATTGTTATACATTGTACTACTTATTTGTTATAAAAATTATTTATTAAATATTATCGAGATTATTATAAAAATATTAGAGTTTATTACTTAAGAATATTGTAGAAAAGAGTTTTTACAATGTATATTTTTATTCAAATTAAATTAACTTTAAGAAAATAATTTAAATGACATGCATAACTGTAATTGTTTTTTAAATGCCCATATCATATTAATATAATATAAGATATATAAATGATTCGCTAATTACACTGGAAAACTTTCCAATCAAGTCAAGCCTTATATTTCTATTGAAGAAACACAAGTCATGTACAACGAAACCAAACTCCTATTTACTTCACAGAATTAAGTCAGCAGTGCACTACTTCACTACTTAAATTTATGTTATCAAGATGTACATAGAACATTATTATTTTCTATGGTTATATCTTTTACAAAGTCTCTATTTAGCTTAATGCACTTTTTTTAAACTAACCGAACATTATCTTATTCAAAATAAAAAATCAACTACTAAAAGAAGATTCAAAGACTAATAAAAATTAATCCACTACCCCGTGCACGTGGTCACAACCCACATCATCATCATCCCACCGTTTAAAAATGCAACTTTTGAAAAGACAAAACCCCATCTCTAGTTAATTAATTTATAATAAATAAATATTGGTGCGAGAACATTGGAAAATTTAGGCAACTAATATAACGAAAAACAACAGGCAAAATACAAGGAAATTTTATACGAAAATCCAGATCTTACAAACCCCAAAACCGCCCATTTCCAAAACCCTAAACCACACGCCCATACCACCTTGTACAAAACCTCCAAAGCAAACTTAACTTCATTTAAAAAAAAAAAAGAAAAAGCCCCAAAATAATCTACGCCTACTTATCCTCTTCCTCAGCTACAGATCCTCAGAGGCTCCAAATCCGCCACAGTGATACATGGTAATGGCGTCATCATATTCAGACTTCAATTCCGCAGCTTTCTCCACATACGGCCTCTTCTCCTCCTCAGACATGGCCTTCCATCGCTCGCCACCTTTTTTACTAAACTTAGCAACGCTCTCGGACGCCACATTTCCCTCCTTGTCGCTCTTTCTCAGATCCTCCATGAACAGCAGAAACGCCGTGGGGGGCCGCTTTGGCTTGTGAGGATCCTTCACCTTCTCCTTCTTAGCCCTCTTCTGCTTGGGAGCCACTGCCTCCACATTTTCTCTCTTTCTGCCGTTATTTGAAAGCGGAGCCATCTTCGTCTCGAATTTTCGACAGCAACGAGAATAAAGGAATGAAAGAATAAAGGATGGAGCGAAGGACTGGAAGAGGGAGATGTTATATATATGATTTCTCTCCCGCCAAAGGTTATTGTGGATTCGGGAATTTACTATGTGCGCGCTCAGGGTTGTTTTGGGATCCTTCTTGAATTTCATGGGGGAACGTGAGTTTCGTAACCTTCGGTCGTTTGAGAGGAGACCGTCCGCGGAGATGAACGGCGCGGATTGTTCGGCGTGTCAAGCCTACGCTTAGGGGAAAATTATTAGTTTTTGATTAACAGTGGCATGCTGGGTGGCTTCGTCACACATGTCTATCTAGAATACTAAAAGATTTTTAGCCCCGTACCATGTTGAATGGTGCACTGCCAGGTTTTGGAAAAGGCATTACCAAATATAAAACGGGTTTTGGAAAAGGCATTAGCAAATATAAAACGAAATTCTAGAAGCCTGTAACTAAATGATGTGATCTATGGCAATAATGTTATTAGTATTATTGGTGTGTCCTTTGTATTATTGGTGATAAAATTTCAATTCAATCTTCACAATGGAGGTGTATAATAAGTTTTTTTATTTTTTAAACTTTATAGGAGAGTTGGTCCAATCCAATTCAATCTTCACAATGGAGGTGTATAATAAGTTTTTTTATTTTTTAAACTTTATAGGAGAGTTGGTCCAATCCATAGTCCTATTCTACTATCAAACAAGATTCAAATAATGTGGCTACCCCCAACAACACCTATTCCACCTTGATCATTGTTACGTGGATCATTGTTATTAACCCGGAGGACCACGGGTCACCTCAAGGGATTTAAGTGAGACTACTAACTTTGCAAATAGACATGCCTCCAAGATTTAAACCTAGATTTATTTTTCGTATTCAAGTCAAGTACTACATTTGCAAACAGGCATGCCCCAAACTAATTCCTATTATAAAAACCCAAGTCTGAATTATAGGAAAGATAACCCTCATTATACCCCTAACTGAATTATAAGAAAGGTAACCCTCATTATACCCCTAACTGAATTATAAGAAAGGTAACCCTTTGAACCCTACCAGCTGTACTGGTAGCTACTAAAAATCGTGATTGTAACCATTGCTTCTATATATTAAAAAAAAATATATCTTAAAAATATTAAAAATAAATCACTTCAAATGAAAAACTTATAAAATAAAATCGTAATGAATCACTTATAATAAAAAAAACAGTTGTTACACCCAGGTGTTGTAGGTGAGTTGGAGAGAAGGAAATCCTCCAAGAGAGGTCCCATGTTCAAATCTTCACCCTACCAAAAAGATGAACTGGGTATCCAAAAATCCAATTGATAATGTTGTTGCGGGCAGGGTCGGTGCGACTCCCGGATGACTTTGACGGTGTAGAACCCCCTGTTCGTGGTCTCTCAACCAAGGCAGCCCCACAAGAGTTTTTCGCTTTAAAAAAAAACAAACAAACAGTTGTTACATAACGCTTAATTTTTTATAATTATGAATAAGAGGTACAATTTTTTAAGTGTTCATTGTGCCTCCTAATGATTAAAATATTTAAAAAATATTACTTGAAATAAAAAATTTATAAAAAAACATTATAATGAACCACTTATAATTAAAAAACCAGTTCTTACATACATTATGTTAATATATATTAGTTAATTATTATTTTTTAATTATGAATAAGAGACACAATTTTTTAAGAAGTGTAATTAAAAAATATTACTTGAAATAAAAAATTTATTAAAAAAACATTATAATGAACCACTTATAATTAAAAAACCAGTTCTTACATACATTATGTTAATATATATTATGTAATTATTATTTTTAATTATGAATAAGAGACACAATTTTTTAAGAAGTGTAAATTAAAATGTAAAAGTATGGTTGTTTCTAACTTCGTACCTACCCAATGTTGCCTTATCATGTTACCTTCATCGTCTTTGATACATATGTGAAATATCTTAACTATTTATTTTTCTTATATTTATTTTGTGTAGCTTTAATTAAACTTTAATAAATAATTAAATATTATTTAATATTTATTAAATTGTGCCTCCAACGCGAGTGTATATTTTGACGATTAGAATATCTTAAAAAATATTAAGAATAAATCACTTGAAATAAATAATTTATAAGAAAAACATCGTAATGAACCACTTATAATTAAAAAACGGTTATTACATACATTATGCTAATATATCTTGCTTAATTTTTTATTTATTATTTAAATCATGAATAAGAGGCACAATATTTTAAGGAGTTATGTAAATTAAAATGTAGAAGTATGGTTGTTTCTAACTTCGTACCGACCCAATGTTGTCCTATCAGGTTACCTTCATTGTCTTTGACACATATGTGAAATATCTTAACTATTTATTTTTCTTATATTTATTTTGTGTAGCTTTAATTAATTTTTAATAAATAATAAAACATTATTTAATATTTATTAAATTTTATTAGTTTAATTATAAAATATGAGGTTTTAATAATATCTTAACTATTTTTTTATAGCTTTAATTAAATTTTAATAAATAATTAAATATTATTTAATATTGATTAGTTTAATTATAATATATGAGGTTTTAATACGAGGAATTTGTTTTAATTTTTTTATATTAAGGTTAGTATGAGAAACTCCTATGATCAACGCTCAAGGTTGGGCATTCCTATCCCAACCAAGACCTCTAATAAAGGTGAGAGTTGAGCTTATACACACACCCACCTCCTCACACACTCGTCTACGCCGTGATTTGAACCTTGGACCTCCCAAAGAAAAGCTAAAGCTCCAACCGTTGCATTATCCCCCAGGAAATTTTGTTTTAAATTTCTATTACTTTTTTTTAAAGTTGTATATGATGTTATGATAATAGTTTTAGTGCAATGTTATATGGAGGTATGTATTTATAATTTAATGTTTATCTTTAATAACATATGAGACATGTACATCTTTTTGGATTTGGATAGTGTAAGAAATCCCTACAACCAATGCTCAGGGTTGAGCATTCCTATCCCAACTGTAATAGGGTGGGCTTGTAGGATAGTTGCGCTACACCTCGTTCGACACCACGCACTACTAAAATGGCTTTAGCATACCACAAATTATACCTTTGATAGTTGATGATGTAGTCTCTACACAACACAACAACAGAGCATAGCAATAACAATCCATCCATACATTGGTTAGTGGAAGCATTCAACACTTAGCTTACCACAACATATATATACATGCACTACAAAAGCTCAGGCCAACATCCATGCAAAGGAACACAAGATACAATGGCACGAAACCAAAAATTTTATTATTATTGCACAATAGGGACCAGTGGTCCAATCATTACATCCTAGCATGACGGTCATATATGACAAGCATGCTTAGTTGCAGGTATCTCCGAACCCTTCATCGAATCGAGCTCTATTGATAATGCTCGATGACATACATGGTCACAACAGAAAGGTTGACATAAGTCCTACATACAACCAACATAAGGCCAAGCCAAGCAAGTCACTCCTAAGGATAAATTACCATGAAACAAAATGAACCTCAGCTCCCAGCTCATGATTTTCTTCTTTCAACCCACTGACGGGTCTGGCGCATGACATCCTCAATCCACGAATGACAATTGAGACCCATAAACCATGTTCTCACAATTCCTCGATACCTATTTGATCGTATTCTCTCTAGCATCTATGGTGGATGGCAGTTGAACCGAGGGTGGTTATCCCATATCAATGGATCCTCGTGTCAGTGGGAACCTATTTTTAGGTTACCAACATCTTCGATGTATCGATGATGGCCTTTTAGAATAAAAACTCAAGGGATCATTTCGAGGGATGATCGTGTCATACTGATGCACCTCGAATTGACAAGGGAGAACCTGTTACCAAGTTGCCCATGTCTTCAATGGGTAAAGCGGGTTGTGGGAGACACACAATTTTAGATCGATTCCCTACATGGTCTAGGGAGCCCATTGCCCCGACCAGATGGGATGGGACTTATGCCAACCTACCCTCTATCTCCCAAAACTTGGTGAGGAGAGGAGTTATTGTCCAATGACACCTTGTAGCTCTTACTACCTCACACATTATGATTTGAGGGACAATTGGGAGACTCTACACATCCGCCTAGCCTCTTACACCTTTGTGCATTGTGCAACAAAGTACGAGGAGGAGGTTGGCTTATTTTCATCTAGGTTGGCCCTTACGACCTCAAGTGTCACAACTTCAGGAGCAAGGATCAGGTCCAAACCACCCCTCCATAATCCTTCCCCACTTAAATTCGATGTCATACTCAACATTGAAAAGAATTTCTTGTGGGATGTTTTTTTAGGATCCACACATTCCATACTTGTCATTTACAATAGGGTTTTCTTTCAACCCTTCATGCAAGTTGGGTGGCTTTGACATATTATTTGTTGCATATCCTCTATCACTCTACTCCAATTCCATCTTGTCCTACCAATATGATGTCTTCACCACACTAATGAAGGAGACGAACTATACCCTATAAACTCATTTTTACTCCCTAGGGCTCATATTTCATCTGATCGACTCGTTTCTTTGAGTCAAGTTAGCCTCTCATACTAGGTCTAGACAATCCTCTACAACACTACTTCAAGTCAGCCTCTCATACCAAATAAACAAGGGATCCCAGACTAGCTAACCCACTTTCCTCAATGCTCGTAATTGGGTCCTTCCTTGTTCTCCATCTCTGCGTGGCCTACCGGTGGCAACTCCTTAGAAAAACGATGATCTTGTCTTGACATCCAATTATTATCGAGTATCGATTAAGGGATCTTGATCATGTAATGAGTTTTCTAAACTAGAGCACACATCGTACTAAGGATTCTTAGCACTGCCAAGGGCCTACTTGGTATGTGTCTCAAACTAAGCTTTGCGTTTGGCAAGGGAACTACACTACCTAGTAACACAACATCACAAGGTTATTAGATGATTGATCTTGATACCAACTAGGTTGGAATCAATAGCCAGATCATCCAACCTTGGCTCTGATACAAATTGTAATGGGGGTGGGTTTGTAGGGTAGTTTCCCTACACCTTTTTTAGCATCGTGCATGGCTAAACTAGCTTTAGCATATCATGGACTATGCCTTGGAAAGCTTGGCAATGTAGTCCTTGCATAACACAACAACAATTCATCCATACATTGGTTAGCAAAAACATTCAACACTTAATAAACCATAACATATATGCATGCACCATAAAATATCATAGGCCAACATCCACACAAAGGAACACAAGGCACACTAGCATGAAACCAAAGCTTTCATTATCATTGCACAATAGGAACCAACGGTTTGATAATTACATTTTAGCACAACAACCATACATTACAAGCACCCTTAGTTACGTGTTTCTCAAACCCCTTCGTTGAGTTGAGCTCTATCGATAATGCTCGACAAAATATATGGTCACAACACACAGGTCGACATAAGACCTACATACAACCAAAACAAGACCAAACCAAGGAAGTCACTCCCTAGAATAAACTATCATGGAATATAATGATCCTCAACTCCCAGCTCATGGTCTTATTATTTTTACCCATTAATGGGTCTGGTACACGACATCCTTAGTCCACGAATGACAATAGAGATCCATTGGCCCCATTCTCCCAACTCAAACTCCATTTTGTATTATTCTCTCTAGCATCTGTGGTGGGTGATAATTGACCCAAGAGGCAATTGTCCCATATTGGCATACCTTCGAGTAAGTGGGAACCCATTTCCAGGTTGCCAAATTCTTCGATGCATCGATAATGGCCTCTAAGAACAACAACTCAAGTGGTCAATTTGAGGGATGACCATCCCATATCGGCATGCCCTCAGATCGACAAGGGGGAACTTGTTACCAAGTTGCCCATGTCTTCGACAGACAAGGTGAGTTGTGGAAGACAGATAATTTTTGACTAATTCTCTACATGGTTGAGGGAGCCCATTGCCTGAGTCATATGGGATGGGACATATACCAACACATACTTTATCCTACCAAAATCGATGAGGATAGAATTTGCCATCCAATGACACCTTGTAGCTCTTACTACCTCACACATTGCACCGTGAGGGTAGTGTGAGACTCTACACATTTTCCTAGCCTCTTACACATTTGTACATTGCACCACGAAGGACACGAAGGAGGTTGGTTGATTGCTGTCTATATTAGCCCTTATGACCTCAAGCACCATGGCTTGAGGAGTGAGGGTCAAGTCCGAACCACCCTGCCACACCAACCATAATCCTTGACATGTACCTAATATGATACTTATATTACATCCTAATAATACATCAAATACGTATTAAATAGTCAATTAGATGCAAGTATATTTTCATAATAGACATGTACTTTTAAAATATAAGTGACATACTATATATGCTTAAACCCTCACATCTTGTGTACTCCAACTCCCTACACTTACAGATCCTAAATTTGGAAGTCCATGTAAGGTATCTATATCTGCATCTTAGTCTCGATGAACCTACACATCCATACAACCTTAGTTTGGCATAATACCATTATATATTTTGTGTAATGCCACTGTCTAGTTATTTTAAATATAATACCACATCAAAGCAATATGGGTAAAGTTTTTTTTAATTGTAGAGGAGGCAACCGACACAAATGATTCTCGATGGATTTGTTGGAAGTCGAGGTAACCATGTGGCTTTAGTCCTCACACTCGGGCTTGATTATCTAAGATTTCACCAGGAGTGTTTTAAGGATTCACTTAAAATCCAAGATGTTTTGATGTGTTAATTTGCAAGCACCTAAGTTTGGACTCTAATAAAATAAGATTACAACTATTTAAAATACTATAAAAAGGAGGCAAGAAGACAAAATACAAACAAACAAAAACTACCCTAGAAATAATTTTTCCTTTGCATGCACAACTACACCTAAGATATCAAACTAATTATTTTAAGCAATTGTGTAAGGAAAGTGCATAGACAAGCTTGCCTGAATGTAAAACTATATGCAATTTATTTTTCAATGCCTAAGGACAAAACAAATAAAATATTCTTTCAATGCCTAACTAAATTTTGATTCTTTTAAAACTAAGAATATTTCTAAGATGAAATTAAAACTATGTCTTTTTTATTGTTAACATAAAATATAGAACAAAATAAAAACAAACAAAAAACAAATAGATTTTCCTAAGAGACTAATAGGACACTTAGCTATACTGATGGTTGTCCTTGCTCCAAATTCATGCCCTGTAACTAATGATCGTGGATATGAATTCATGCCCATAAACCCATGATCGTGATTTTGAGTAAATCTACAAAATAGACAACATACTTGAAAAAAATATTGTTGGTGTTCGAAGGCTTGCTTAGGCCACTATGAAGACTAGGCTTGTAGGCATGGCAGTCAAGCCCCTTGGTCCTTTTAGTTGATTTTAAAATGAACATGAATTTTATTGACCTTTTAGAAGCTAAAAGAGGCACATAACAAAAAAAATACAAAGAAGGGTTTGCAAGAGGTAGAAACAAAGAATACAAATGCAACATATACGGGGAAAACAAGGGGGAGAAGGGCTTGCCCCCAAGTTACCTTAATCGAATTTATGGTTCCTGCTTGGAGGATGCAAAGTTATGATAATTGGAAGAAAGGCTAAGGGAGGTATAGAAAACACTTTCAATATGTTTTTTGACAAATTCACACCATGTAAGGGGTGACTACAAATTTGCAAATGGAGCAAAAATATAGAAGAGAAGTGAAACAAGGGCTTTGTTGAGTTCATGCCCTATATGGACATACCATAAATTCATGATTAGAGGAAAAATGGAGAAGCAAAAATATCTAATAACGAGTAAAAATAGTAAATATATTACAAACAAAAAAATAAAGCTAACTAGGGTATGCTAAGAAAATAATAGGAAATGAAAAAAACTAAGACTAAAGAGCAGAATTAAACAAAATAACTAGAAATAAAGGGAAATAGTTGCTAATATTAGAAAGTAGATATGGGCAGAAGAACCAAAAGGAATTGAAAATAGATTTACTAAGTCTAGAAAATAAAAACAAACAAAAGAAACATAAAGAGACTAAAGCTATGAAGAGAGAACTTAGAAAAAACCAAAGCAAGAGTAGGAAAAAAATAGAGGTAATAACCAAGGAGGGAATGGTCCCCTAGGGCAAGCCTACTCTCCTTACTTTAGGACTCTAGCAATGGAAAAGCAGATATCCACTTGAACCCAATGAAGTAATCAATCAAGAGAGATATTAGCTATCAAATCATAATGTCATTGCTTCCCTAGTTGCCAAAATCCAATTTTGTTCATTTAGAGGACTCTAATTCATAGATCACATATTACATATTCAAGGTGCTAGTTGGGTTTAAAAAGGGAGCTCAATATCCTTATTTATAAGTGAGGTGGAAAGGGTTTAATTCTAAAAAATAGATTTAGGGCTAAAAAAGGCAAGGGTTGACTCAAGGGTTAGGGCTTTGAGGGAAAATCCCTAAAATGCTAAATTTACGATCAATTTGAGCTGATTGCCAATCCAAAAAATTTGATCGTTGAAGGCCAGATTGGCACCAAGGTGTCCTGACCGAATTCAGGAATAGTCTAGGAGGATCATTAATTCGACAAGCCTAGGAAAAATGTTCAAACTAAGGGGTGAAGAGCTCAAAAAATACACTTAGTAACTTTGAGATGCTTCCTAGGCATCTAAGGGAAAATTGACTCATATAGCTAGGTCAATTTTTGGTATCTATATTTTACCCCCTCTTTAATGCATTTATGGCATAATAAATACATCAAAGAAAGTTGTAGACACATGTGAGCTCAAAAATATAGAGACTAAAATGGGTAGAAGGTTTAGGCAAAGGGATGGTGCAAAAATGGTGTCATTGTGCACACTTTAAAATTTTGCATGTTTCATAGGGAAATAATGACATCGATGTCCCCAAGGCCAAGGTGCCCTATCAATTTTAAGAAGGAATGCAAACTTATTGAAGAGACTTGAAATGATAGACAAAGAAGAACAAAGAAGAAAAGAAGAAAAAGAAGAAAAGAGGAGAGAAAAAGGGAGGGACAAAAAGGAGGAGTGTGAAAATCAATTCATTTTCACCACATGAGAAGAAGAAAAGAGGGCTTTGGAGATAATAGGAGAAAATGACACTAAAAATGCATTGTGTAACTATCATGAGGGATGAGGCCGATACAATAGTATATCGAACATGAATATGCATCAAAACTTAACCTCTAGACTAGATTAGATTAGATTTTTGTGCATCTATTTGATTTTTAATGATTTTTTCTAGAATTCGCTATGCGAATCCGAATGTGAATTTATGATGTGAATTCATGAAGTCAACTGCAAAGTTAGTCGAGTGCTCGGTGAGGAACAAATTTGTGATTGGATAATATTGGCTGTAAATTTACAAATCCATACCCTAAAAGTATAGGGTACGAATTCATGATTTCAAGCCCTGAAATAATGGGGTGCAAAATCGTAGAATAAAATATGAAGAAAGAGAGAGAGAGAAAAAGAAGAAGAAAGTGGAAGATAAAGAGATTTATTATAGAGAAGCTAGGAGAAGAATGATTATATTGTTGATGATATGATTGTAAGATTTTTATTATAATATAAAAATGATGAATTTTATTTAATCTGGTTTTTGCAACAAGATGTGCTTGAGAGCAGGGAGTCGCAACCTAGGATTCTAGAGGACGTTGTGAGGGAGCTCACAATAATATACAAATAGGTTCTGTAGATAGTGGGGCTACTGCATTTCGTATAGATACCCCAGATAGACGTAGACATGGTCCTCTTGACAACACTCATAGAGAGATAGTATCCAGAGTCTTCACTATTTCAATTACCTACTAGCAAGATGACTATCACACTTGAGGATATGTGGTAGATCTTGAGGGTCTTTATTAGAGGGAGAGCTATTTGTAGAGAAAAAGTGTCGAAGGTGACATTGTAGAGAGTGTTAGGGGACTTGACACATGAGATCCATCAAAGTGTATTGCACGTCAATGAGATGTTGGAGTGATATAGAGTTGATGCACTAACAATAGTGCTCTATGGAACAATGGTTGGGATCCTAGCGTGTCATACTAGTAAGGAACACCTACCATGGGCATTAGAGAGGGTAGTAGTAGATATGTGTGACCTGTAGGCATGATTTGTATGGGATCCCTATGTATTGGTCTGCTTGTACATTATGTTTTACACTATTGTGTACAAGCAACAAAGCGGTATTGTGTGTACCACTCTGCTCCAGGTATGGTGTTGGGAGCATATTGTAGTTCAAAGACCATAGGAACTTCTAGGCCTATAACCCAACCTAGATAGGCTGACAATATTTATATGGTCCTAACACTATGAGCATGTACAAAGGACATACGTTGGTATCCTACCACTAGGGAGGAGAGTGATAGACGAGCTTAAAAATTACATGATTATTTGGTGATTGTGGCATTGAAACCCTATATGGGTAGAGGATGGTTGTGAGCTAGCTTAGGTGTGAAGGATCAGGTGGGCCGTGATATACTAGGATGAGCTAGAGCTATTTTGATTTGATTGGGTAAAATGATAGTTTAATATCTTGTAGAAGGTATTAGACTTAGATGGTTCAAGCAGGTACAAAGGGATCCATCAAGAGTTGAAAGGGACCCTAATGTAGCCAGGTTCATAGAGGAGGATATTGATTATCCTCTCTACATTGACCTAGGTGTGGATGATATCGGGGTGGCCTTCGACTATAGGAGATTGTACAAGAGCATTATGCCCCCAAGGATCTCACCACTGGTGCTTGTTCAGAGGTACCAAATCATGGATCAAGCTATGTAGCTTACTGTATGGGAGGTCACCCAATAGAAAAAGGAGAGGTAATATAGGGGAGTTAGCGAGCTTAGGTAGTGATAAGTGGAGGTTAGGGTGGAGATGGTGGCAATCAATAGGATGGTTATCACTATCTTGGGCACAAGTATAATGGGGACATTAATAGTTGTCCCCATGGCTATAGGTATTAGGTTGAGTGGGATAACAGGAGTTGCCCCTACTACCATAGAGGTAGGACCAAGTAGGATAGTAGGTCAAGATGACCTAGTGAGGGAGGTGGAGGTAATGCAAGCTAATATGGCTTGCATGTAAGGGGATATGGACCTACTCTGAGAGGATAGGACCAAGAGGTTGGAGGGACTATGAGGTGTGATGGGCTATATTATCACTAAGTGAGATCAAGCCATTGTGGAGTAGGATACAATGATAGTAGAGGTGGAGATCCTCAAGGGGGAGCTATTGAGGGTGGAGTAAGAGTGATAGCAGACATGCTCCAAGGTAGAGCATCTTTAATGAGAGATGGATTGATTATAGCATGAGAGGTAGTAGGCCCATGTAAAGGAGATGGTCATCATTACCAGTGACCAATAGGACCAAGTATTTTGACTACTATAGCAGGCGCTGTAGAGGGTGAGTGAGGCATCACAAGCATTGATGCAAAGGAATATCTTCTACCAGATGGTATACTTTTAGATCATTTTGATATATCATAGGGTGCCTCAACCATCCTCACTATGGTCCCAAAGTAGATCATAGTCCTAGATGGTCTGTGAACATGTCACCTCTAGCACCACCACTGACAAGTAAAGTGGAGTTTGGGTCTAACTTAGGGCAAGGATCAGGATGACATGGTAATTTTGAGTATGGCATGCTTCCTTAGGTTAGGGTATGATCGAATGTATCAAGTTTTTTATTGTGGTACACTAACACACATGCTAACATATCCTCTACTTTTTGAGTAAAAACATCTAGCTGCTTTGTCATTATTATGCATTTATTAGTTGTGATTGGTAAATTTACTATGCATGGATGAATTCTAAAGATAAGTGGATGAATGAATAAGCCTTAAACTATGTATGATGATAATATGGTTAGATTTAGATAAGATATGTTTATGGAAGAAAAGTAAAGAGAAAAGGGGAAGAAAGAGGAAAAAATAATATAAGAAGAAGAAGAAATCCATAAAAAGGTCAAAAAGAGGTGCTTAGATTATGTCATTTGTATCAACACAAATCGAGAGAGATCAATACGACCAAATAAACATATGTCCAGGCAAAAGACAAGTGACCAAAGAACAAATATGGAGTGATACTTAGTAAGTATGTGTGCTCACAAATGATCAATGATGGAGTGATACCCGCTATAGGTGTGTTGCTCATGAATTACCATGGAGTTATCTTGTATGGGTGTAGTGCTCGCTAATGAGAACAAGTGGATGGAGCGATATCCATTATGCTCACTAGTGACCAAAGATGGACTAATACCTACTATGGGTGTGTGCTCGCTAGTGACCAAAGGTGGAGCAATACTTGGTAAGGATGTGTGCTTGCAAATGATCAAGGATGGAGAGATAACCACTTTGGGTGTAGTGCTCATGAATGGTCATGAAGATATCCTATAAGGGTGTAGCACTTGTGGATGGGCAAAATAAGTGTTACTCGATAGGGGTGTAGCACTCATGGATGGTTAAAAGGAGTGTTACTTGATAGGGGTGTGGTTCTCACAAGAAGAATGAATAGTTGAGAAAAGTAAAAGGTTTGTGTGTGCATGTGATAAGTAAAAGATATATAGAAGAAAGTATTGAAAGAATAAGAATAAAGTATTATTGATACATGAAAAGGTAAGAAAGAAGATTAATTGTATATCCTTTGTTTTGGTAAAAAAGGAAGAAATGATTGAAAATTTTCAAAGGAGAAAGGATATACTGGAGATGAAGAGAAAGAAATATATGCCTTGACATGGGGAAATTTATATGATTCTATTATACTTACAAGGACAAGGAATATATAAGAAAATAAGTTTTTTTGTGCCAACAGATGTAGTTGTATGCATAGAAACAAGTTTCCCACTAGCAAAAAATTACCTCATGTTTATGAACAAGAGAGGTAATCATAACATATCAATGGATAAAAGTAAAAGATATGCCCTAGTTTCGGTATTTGCTAAGTGTTAGTGACCTAGTGCAAGTGCAATGAATATGATCTAATCTTGACTAGATGTCATCATTGCCTCATTACGAAGTCTTCAAGAATCTATATGATCAAGAAGTAAGATGAAAGTATGCTCAAGTAGCAAAGTAGCTATATGATAAAACAAAAGTGTAGAATAAGAAATATGTTAAGCAATTCATGCAAGATATGACAAGCAAGCATGTATTATGAGCAAGTATATCAATACAAATTATCACAAAAAAAACATAAGTGAGATAAGATGATGATGAAGAAGAAAGATTAAAAAATAAAGAAATGGTAAATAAAGGGAAAGAGAGATGAGGAGAGAAGAGAAAGAAAATAAATATTACTTCATGCATAATATATTCTTAAGTGCATTATGTTCATTGGTTATTTAAGATATTTACCATCTAAAGATGTTAAGTGATAGGCTCTTGATCCAAACTTGGCCATTATGACAAAGGGGCCTAGCCAATTAGGCTAAGATTTTCCCTTCAAATCGGTTTGAGCATTAATGTCATTTTGGTTTTCCTTGAGGACAAGGTCCCCAACTTCAAAATAATGATTGCAAAATTTCTTAGTGGAAGTTCACTTGAGCCTATTTTGATAGACTCAAAGATGCTCCAAGGCATGGATGTGCTTTTCATCCAACAGTTCCAATTGTTTTAAATGGGCTAAGTGATACTAATCACCAAGTGAGGAATATAGCAATAAGATGCACAAGGATGGAATCTCTAACTCAAATGGGAAAACAACCTCAGTTCCATAGACCAAGACATATAGGGTTGCACTTGGAGGAGTTCGTACACTAGTACGAGAAAACCACAAAGTCAGGTAAAGATGGATATTCCAGTATTGACTGATCTTACCAACTTATTAAGGATCTTAACTAAGGAATTATTGGATGGTTTGGCTTGACCATTACCCCAAGGGTAATATGAGGTTGACCATTTGTGTTGAATCTTGTATTTAGCACAAATCTTATTGACATCCTTGTTCTTGAATGGAGTGTCATGTCAAAAATGATAACTAAAGGGATATTGTACCTACAAAGGATTTGGTTGAAGTTGAACTTGGACACTTGGTATCCAGTAACCATGACTAATGATATGGATTCTACCCACTTAGTATATTAGTCGATTGCCATGATGATAAAATTGTGACCATCAGATGACATGGGGTTAAACTTCCCAATAATGTCCAATCTCCATATAGAGAATGGTCAATGGTGAGACATAACTTGAAGGTTTTGCAAGGGTGCATGAATAATATTTTCATAATGTTGACACTTATCATAGTGTCGAACATAGTCACATGCATTCTTCTCCATGGAAGACCAATAATATACTATCCTAAATAGTTTATTGGAAATTACATTGCCACTAGAATGCCTCCCATAGGATCCTTCATGAGCATCACTAAGGGCTCGAATTACTTCATCGAAGTTAAGGATTGGTAATAGGATGCCCTCAAAATAATATCAATATGGTTATTTCTAGCTTCGTACCTACCCAATGTTGTCCTATCATGTTACTTTCATCATATTTGACACCTGTGAAATATCTTAACTATTTATTTTTCTTATATTTAATTTTTCTAACTTATATTAAATTTTAATAATTAATTAAATATTATTTAATATTTATTATGAAGAAAACAAACTTATACTGAGAGGGAGGTGAACAATATAATATCAAATTTTACTTTTCTTTCCAATCAATATTATGCAATGTAAAGATAACAATATCAATAGCAGTAACCAAAGAAATGCACAAATCATCACACACAATAGAGACACCAATTTAATGTGGTTCACCCAATGTGGGCTACTCCACGAAGAAAATATTTCATTAATATTTTTTCAATAAATATCTTGGGAATCCTTTCCCTATTACAATGTTTATGGATCTTTATCCAAAGGAGACACCAATCCCCTAAATCAATTTTATGGATCTCTATCCACATGAGAACTCCTCCTTTGCTCTGGATGGTGATCCTCTAGAAGACTACTGCCTCCACTGCACTAGCTTGTGGATCTCTCTCCACTGAAGACTCTTGTCCTCACTCATAAGACCTATCCTCACTGCCTTGGCTAATGGATATCTATCCACTAGAGACTATTGTCCTCTGCTATGTCATATCCAAAGCTCTATCTCAAATATGCCCTAAACACAGTCCTTTGATCTAGCACAAATATACTCTCAATATCTATCCTCAAGCCTTAAATCAAAGCTTGAATCAATATCAAATCAACTCTGTTGGATCTTCCCTAAACCTTAACTCAAGGTTTGAGCAAATCAATCAACCAACTCTACTCTCAAGTCTAATAAAGACTTGCCTAAAATATTTATTGTAAGATTTCTCAAAAGCTCACACTAATATATCCATAAGTTCTCTCTAGAACTTGCTCAAATATGCTCTACAAGTCCTCTTTAGAACTTGTCCAAATATGCTCTACAAGTCCTCTCTAGAACTTGTTCAAATATGCTCTACAAATCCTCTATAGAACTTTCTCAAATCTACTCCATAAGTCCTCTCTATAACTTGCTCAAATTTTCTCTATAAGTCCTCTCTAGAAATTGCCCAAATATGCTCAATAAGTCCTCTCAATAACTTATCCAAATCTGCTCAATATCTGTATTGTAATCTTCCACAAAAGCTCACACCAAATCTATCCACAAGTCTTCTCAAAGACTTGTCTCAAATCTGCTCAACAAGTCCACACAGAACTTGTCCAATCTCATAGAAACATAAAAAGAATTGTTAGAGACTCAATATGTTCTACACTTATCACAATGCTTAATTAATTTCAATCACTCTCTTAGAAACATAAGGATAATTGTTAGAGACTCAATATATTTCAAATTCAAATCAATGCTCAATCAATTTCTCAAATCAATTTTGAATATAGAATAGTTTGTTTTATGGAACTTGAACAATTACTTCACACACCCACTTGACTAGGCTCAACCAACTTTACTCAACCAAACACTCAATGAAACAACCCTTGCTCACAAACCCTAGTTCAAGCATATGATCACTCACTCAAAATGTTTCCAATAATATTCAACAAGTCTCACATAACAATGATACTCATGTTATTTTCAAACCCTAGTTCAAGTTCTTTGCTCAACAACTCCAACAACAATGCTTATAAAATAATCTTCACATAGCAATGATACTCAAAACCTAGTTCAAGTTCTTCACACAACCAATAGCTTCAACAACAATGCTTATAAAACAAGGTTTTAACAACTATTTATTCCAAAAAACCTTGAAGCATTAACTCAAACACACTCAAAAGAAAACCCTAATCAAGTCCTTTTCACTCCAAACTTATTTTCTAGAAAACCAACCAATCAAATTAAACTTTGGAAGAATGTGTTCATACCTTTTTATTGATGATGAAGGAATCTCCTAAATATGCCAAAACCATAAACACTTCTTTGCCAAGCTCAAAGAATTTATAAGATGGTAAACTTCCTCAAAATACAATGTAAATATCAAATCACACATACACCTTATCACTCCATATTTAATAAAACATTCATCAACATTTACAAAAATAGTACACCACTTACACCTTATAATCTCCCAATTAAAATAATACTCAATGCACTCTTCCTTTTCAAATTAACTCAATTCAAGAAGTTCCCTCTATCCTTTTAAAACTTCAACAAATCAATGTGACACAAACACTTTATTAAAATAAAGCTAACACCTTATTCCTCCAACTTATTAAAAATAATTTCCAACTAGCAATCCTTTTAAGCAACCCTTTTAACTTCAAAATTTAGGCAACACACAAAAATAATAATCAAAATTTATTACCTTGCATTGAAAGGGATTCGAACTCATAGTGTAGCCTCAACCAGTGCCCTAGTTGCAGCTCCAACCTCTGTGCGAGCTAGGCGATCGCTTGGGGAGCAAAGAGCATCACATGCTCCAAAAATACTCCCCACCTTGCCTAGAAAAAATGCAACACAAACACTTTGGCGCTTCCAACACAAACACTTTGGCTCTTCCAACACAAACACAACCACCAAAAATGTTGTCATTGCATTTCAAACGCAGGTCACCTAGTGCCCTCTAACCACTGTCCTCTTGCCACTAGGCCACGCTGCCCAGTTGGCACTTGGGAATTTGGCATTGTTCCATTTAAACCTTATTCATTGGTGCTAAAACACGAAATTCGCTTGTCTATTCCACACGAGTTCTCACACAATTGCACACACTAATTTGATAAAGCAAAAAGATAAATGTTAATGCCTCTAATACATTGGTATATATATTGATTTCCTCCTCCACGAATGCATGTCGGTGCTTGAAATTCCTCCAAAATATTAGAAGTTAGCGCTTTTTAATTTCCTTTAGACTTATTAATTTATAAATCATTTAAATTCATTTGAATTTAAATTTTATAAATTAATTTTTTAAAACCCTTTGGTTTTATTAAGGTCATCTCTCATTGAATAACTTTGTATAAATAATATTTATTTATAATATTTAAATTCAATTTGAATTTAAATATTTTATAAAATAAATATTAAACCTTTCTTTAAATTTGCAATAAGCTTCCTTGGGTTTTTATGCAAAAACTTTTATTTTAAACCTTCTAACTTATGCTTCCACATAATAAAAATATTATGAATCCCTTTTACCTTTAACTTTTGCATTGTTCCTCTTGACCTTTGACATCATCAGTGGCTTATTCCTAGACATCAATGACAACTTTGTTTTTTGAATTTAAATATTTTATAAAATAAATATTAAACCTTTCTTTAAATTTGCAATAAGCTTCCTTGGGTTTTTATGCAAAAACTTTTATTTTAAACCTTCTAACTTATGCTTCCACATAATAAAAATATTATGAATCCCTTTTACCTTTAACTTTTGCATTGTTCCTCTTGACCTTTGACATCATCAGTGGCTTATTCCTAGACATCAATGACAACTTTGTTTTTTGAATTTAAATATTTTATAAAATAAATATTAAACCTTTCTTTAAATTTGCAATAAGCTTCCTTGGGTTTTTATGCAAAAACTTTTATTTTAAACCTTCTAACTTATGCTTCCACATAATAAAAATATTATGAATCCCTTTTACCTTTAACTTCTGCATTGTTCCTCTTGACCTTTGACATCATCAGTGGCTTATTCCTGGACATCAATGACAACTTTGTTTCTTGACAAATTCCTTGACATCAATGATGACTTCATTCCTTGACATCAATGACAACTTGACTTAAGGACTCAAAATGTTCAAGAATATTCCCCTTTGTCATTGGTGGCAACCCAAATTACTTTTACTAAAAAATTGACTTTTCTTTTGTTCTGCTTCCCCTGGGACATTGCTCCCCTTGGCTCAATGCTCTATTCAAATCTCTCTTATTTAATCAAATACCAAATCTCTTTCCCTTACTCAAATCTCTCCCACTTTGACATCAATGGCAAAGGGTTACATTTAGGGCTCAGGGCTAAGAATGAGCCTCTTAGATTAGCCCCTCACCCACCTCATTTTGAGGTGGTTAATTCTAAGGTGGGAGTATTTCTACTTCTAGAAAGCACTATTATTTACCTTTATCCTCTTTCCTTCTTATATGATCCTTTTGATTCCTTTGACTATTTATTTCCATATCCATGTTTCTGTCTATTTCTACATTCTTGTCCCTGTTCCTATTCCTGTTCCTATTCTTGTTCATATCCATGTTCCTATTCCTATTCATATCCATGTTTATGTTCCTATTTTTGTTCCTATTCCTGCTTGATTATGGAATGTCTGCTCTACACCACTTTGTTGTGTGACCATCATTATTGCACTTATAACACTTAATTTTATTATTCCTTGGAGATGCAAATGTATCAGGATTTCTCCTAGTGAAGCCATATTCTCTTTTGTCATAAATCATATAATTTATTGCCTTGTGACCAAACTAATTACATGAGTAGCAATACCCATGGAAAAGTTGTCTGTTCCCATATTCTTGTCTTTCATGTGTCCTGCACTGTGAAGCTATGTCCCCAAACCTATGACATGAGAAGCATCGACCATTGAAGAAACTTTGCCTAGAATCCATTGGTCTCTTAGTCTCTTTAACTTGTCCCGTTTCCTGTTCCATCTGTTCCTTACTTATGTATTGTTCCTTTCCATGTTTAACTTTCTATTGTCCAAAATATCCTTAGAAGTCTCACTCTCTCTTTTACTTACTTCTTTTGATGCTTCTTCTTTTTTGGTGTTTGAGATTGACTCTCTTTTTTTTCTTCCTGTTTCCTTTGTTCTTCTTTAGAACTAAGTCCTGTTTTGGTGACTATTGAATTTTGTGCATTGATAATCCTGTCCAAAGTATTTGGATTTTCCTCAAACTTGTGTAGCTTGTACTTAGAACCTTTTACATCCATCCTTAGTGAAACTATATCATGCTCTAATATTTTACACTCTAGATATTTTATCTTTAATTTTTTGGCCATACCTTCTTTAATTTTTCTTGCCTCTTCAACCTTGATTTTGAAGTTTGTGAGTTCCTATAGAAGCTTTGCTTTTGATTTCTCATCTTATTGAGCTTGAACCCTTAATCATGAGTTCTCGCTTTTTAATTCTTAAAGAGTAACCATAAGTCTTTCAAATTCTATCTCTTTTACCTTTGACCGTTCAATCATACCTTCTTCAACTCTTCTTGCATTTTCAAACATATCTTTCAAGTCAGAGAGATCTTGCAGAAGCCTTGTCTTACAACTCTCATCTTCTTGTATTTGAGACTTCAATTCTAAATTTTTTCTTTTCAATTTAATAAGTTCTTTAAGAGTGGCTTCCTCTTATTTTTCTAAATCTTCCTCTTATTTTAATTGGTCTTCAATAGGAGTATTTTCTTCTAATACTAAAAGTAGAGTTTTTTATTCATACCTGTTTTGATTGTCCCTGTTATCCTTTCTTGAACCAACCTCTAGGATTTCATTTCCGAGAATATCATCTTCATATTCATCGCTACTAAACCCATTGCAATAACCTGCATCATGATCGAGATGAACACAAATAAAACATTCTTCACCTTCCTGTGAACAATAAGCTACATGGTGACTTGTATTCCTACATATGGTACACAAATTTATCCATCTAAACTTTTCTCCACTGCTTTATTCATCTCTTGAATTTATTTCCACTTTTCCTCCCAAAACAACAATATCAAATTCATATTCTTTTTCTTTCATGATTATGTGTGTTATTTTCTTCTTGTGTCTCATGGTTCCTTTGCATTTCTTTGCCATTTATGTTCTTGTAAGCTCTTCCTTCAAGCTGTTAAACCTTTTTCGAAGGAACCAAATCTAATACCAATTTACGAATACAAGCTTATACCAATTGAAGAATACTCTAATACCAATTGAAGAATACAAGCTTATACAAGCTGTTAAACCTTTTCTCCTTTTTTGAAGTGATTTATGGGATTCCCATGGTTGGTGGGTGTGGGTGGTTTAGCTCACGGTGTTGTGCCCATTGTATTATAATACCACAAATAGTTTAGGGTTGTAAGAGTTTCCTTTATATTTTATTGTAATGTCCCATTTTCGGGCAAGAAAGTGAATAATAATATCAAGGAGGTGTGGCTCTTGTTTTGCTGGATGTAGCCCATATTGGGTGAACCAGGATAAATCTCATGTGTTATATGTGCATTGTGTGTTGTCATTTCTTCTAAGTATTGATTTCTACATTATTTATGGAATAAGTTTATATAAATATCTTCATTATAATCTCCCAATTAAAATAATATTCAATGCTCTCTTCCTTTTCAAAATAACTCAATTCAAGAAGTTCCCTCTATCCTTTTAAAACTTCAACAAATCAATGTGAAACAAACACTTTATTAAAATAAAGCTAACACCTTATTCCTCCAACTTATTAAAAATAATTTCCAACTAGCAATCCTTTTAAGCAACCCTTTTAACTCCAAACTTTAGGCAACACACAAAAATAATAATAAAAATTTATTACCTTGCCTTGGAAGGGATTCAAACTCACAACGCAGCCCCAACCAGTGCCCTAGTCATGGATCCAACCATCGCATGAGCTAGGCGCTCACTTGGGGAGTAAAGAGCACCACATGCTTCAAAAACAATCCCTGCCTTGCCTAGCAAAAATGTGTGCCTTTCCTTGGGTGCTTCCAACACAAACACTTTGGCACTTGCAACACAAACACAACCACCAAAAATACTGCCACCATATTTTGAATGCATGTCACCTAGCGCCCAAGCACTCTAACTGCTATCCTCTTGCCACTAGGCCATGTTGCCTAGTTGGCACTTGGTAATTTGGCATTGTTCCCTTTAAACCTTATTCGTTGGTGCTAAAACATGAAATTCGCTTATCTTTTCCACATGAGTTCTCACACAATTGCATGCATTAATTTTATCAAGCAAAAGGATAAATGTTAATGCCTCTAAGGCATTGGTATATATATTGATTTCCTCCTTCATGAATACACGTTGGCGCTCGAATTTCCTCCAAACTATTAGACATCGAAACTTTTTAATTTCCTTTAGACTTATTAATTTATAAATTATTTAAATTCATTTGAATTTAAATGTTATAAATTAATTCTTTAAAACCCTTTGGTTTTATTAAGGCCATCTCTCATTGAATAACTTTGTATAAATAATATTTATTTATAAAATTTAAATTCAATTGAATTTAAATATTTTATAAAATAAATATTAAACCTTCCTTTATGAAAAGGATTGAAAATCCAACTAAGTGTTCTATTATTTACAATTCAATATATAGGCACTAATGGCCCAAAATACATAACCAACCCATGAAATCATGGATTTGATCCAATATGCTTAACCAAAAGCTACAAAGGTGCAAAGGAGAATGCACGTAAACTTCTAAGTTAAGAGAAAGGAATATTGCTAACTAGAAGATCCATTTTAGCTATCTTGAAGTACACACTTCCTACTTTGAGTTCACACTTACTAACTAACACTCTAAATGACAACTAGAAGACAACTAGTGCCCACAAGTGCATGTGAGAAGGAGACTCACTTACAATATGAATTTGCTAGAAATAAACTATGCAAACCTAGCTAGGAACTACTAGAGGGGTCATATGAAAGATCTAACATCAATCCTCATCATGCCTCCCCACAATAGAAGCATTGGACTCCAATGCTTTCAGAAGAATAGGAAAGTCACGGGACATATGATGAAAAGAAATCCAACGAGCCTGATGCGGCAGCTGTCCTCGTCGAGCCACAAGATATGAGGTGGTAGACCCTTGGCGAGTCTGTCGAGTCTTCGTGTCATAGATATGATCTGCATCCAATGGTAACTGAGCTTCAGGAACCACGTCCACAGGATGACTGATAGCTGGTGCGATCTCCAATGTAGAGTCAAAGTACAACTTCAAAAGATCTACATTGATGACGTCATGAATTCCCAAGTGTGCGGGAAGATCAAGGCGGAAAGCATTCTCGGACACCTATTGAAGAATAGTATAAGGCCCATAGCGAATTGGTTTGATTTTGCTATGAGTCTTATCAGTGAAACGCCGCTTGTCAAGATGCAACCAAACTTTATCACCAACCTGAAATGGATGAGGAATTCGATGTCGATCCATGGCCTTTTTCTACTGCTGCTGTGTCTTTTGCAAAATCTCAACCACCTTTGATTGAAGATTGTGCAAGTGTTGAACAAATGAGTGTGCCTTGTCTTGCTCCTTCTGAAGATGTGAAGTGACGGGAGAAGGCAAAGACAAAGGTAACTCATAAGGTGCCAAGGGCTGAAATCCCATACAAACTTCAAAGGGTGAATGACCTGTAGAAGAATGTAGGGCCCTATTATAGGCATGTTCAATATGCGTGAGACTCAAGTCCCACTTTTATGGTGAAGCGTGATGATAGATTCGCAAACTTTGCACAAGTGTACGGTTTACCACTTCAGTCTGCCCATCGGACTGCGGATGATAGGCAGTAGAAAAGTTAAGGGAAACTCCCAAAATCTTCCACAAAGAACGCCAAAAGTGACCCACAAAGCGTGAATCATGATCTGAGATAATGCTGGTAGGTAGACCAAAGGAACGCCAAATCCTTGTCAAAGAAAAATTGAGCTAAGTCCGATGCGAGAACTTGTCTTGCGGCATGGAATAAACTTAGCCATTTTGCTGAATCTATCAACCACCACGAACACACAATCATGTTGGCGCCATTGTCATAGGAAAACCACTAACCAAATCCATGGAAATGCTTTCCCAAGGATGGGAAGGAATGGGCAAAGGCATGCCTAAGCCAAACTTCCTATTAGCTGGTTTTGAGTGACAACAAACTGCACACTGTTTGAGAAATCTCAACACATCCCTCTGCATTTTTGGCCAATAGAAAAATCGTTGCAAATGATGAAGTGTTTTATGCTTCCCAAAGTGACCACCATAAAGTGTAGAATGAGCTTCCTTAAGAAGTGACACTCTAGGCTCACAAGGAACACAAACCTTGTCCAATTTGTAAAGAAGTCCTTCTTTGATGTAGAAATCTTGGAAAGGACGCAAATTGGAAGAAGAAGGCTTACTCACTTGCTCAAATATTTTTCCAAAATCAGGATCCTGAGAATACTGATTAGGCCAAGTATGAAATCCCAAGTGTGAAGTGGACATAACTGTTAAGGCAAGAGCGGCTGGAGGCCTACTCAAACAATCGGCAACAGTATTACTCTTCCCCTTTTTGTACTTGATCACCAAGTGAAATTGTTGGAGGTAAGAGGCCCACTTCATATGTCTTGATTCTTCAATTTTACTTTGAGATTGTAAAAACTTGAGAGGCATATGATCAGTGTGTACTACTGTATCTTTTCCCAAAAGATAGTGTCTCCAATACTTAATAGCTTGAACTAAAGCATACAACTCCTTGTCATATGTAGAATAGTTCAACTTAGCAGCAGAAAAAGTTTCGAATGATAAGCAAGCTGGATGACCATTCTGTTTGAGCACAGCTCCTAAGGCAACTTTAGAGGCATCTGTTTCAATCTCAAAAGGTTGAGAAAGGTCAGGTAAAGTTAACATCGATGCTGTACAAAGTTTCTTTTTGAGTTTCTCAAAGGCAACTTCTTGGCTTTTCTCCCAATGAAATGGAGTTTTGGACTTAGTGAGATAATGCAATGGAGTTGCAAGGGTGGAATATTGAGGAATGAACTTGCGATAAAAATTTGCAAGTCCTAGGAAACTCCTTAACTCAGTGAGAGTTGTAGGAGGGGACCACTTAAGCAAAACATCAACTTTTATGGGATCTACCTGAATTCCACTCTCACTAATCACATAGCCAAGGTAAGAAACTGAAGTATTGCCAAAAGAACACTTGGAAGAATTGGCATATAATTGATTCTTCGCAAGAAGATCAAGGGTTTGCTTGATATGCCTAAGGTGTTCCTCCCAAGTTTTTGAGAAAATCAATATATCATCAAGATATATAATGACAAATTTGTCAAGGACTTCACGAAATACATCATTCATCAACCTCATGAAGGTTGCAGGAGCATTAGTAAGACCGAAGGGCATGACCAACCATTCAAAGAGGCCCATCTTCATCTTGAAAGTTGTCTTCCATGTATCCTCAGCTTGGATACGCACTTGATGATATCCACTTTTGAGATCTATTTTTGAAAAGAACTTAGCTCCTTGAAGCTGATCTAATAAATCATCAATGCGGGGTAAGGGATATCTATTCTTCATAGAAATTCTGTTCAAAGCATGAAAATCAATGCATAATCTCCAAGTGCCATCTTTCTTAAGAACTAACAAAATAGGTGAGGCACAAGAAGAAGTACTTTCCTTAATGAAACCCTTAGACAACAAATCTTCTATTTGCTTTTTTATTTCTTCATTTTGCAAAATAGATTGTCTATACATGGGAGCATTAGGAAGAGAAGAACCTGGAATTATTTCAATGTTGTGATTAATTGTGCGAATTGGAGGAAGAGACTTTGGCTCCTGAAATATGTGTGAATAACTTTGCAATATTTTATCCATTGAAGAGTGTTGCTTTGTAATGGATGTAGATGTAGAAGTGTTTTGAGAGCGAATGAAAATTAGAGCAACATCACCACCTTTCTTAATTACTCTTTTCGTTTGCTTGGAACTTAGAATGATATTAGGAGTGTTGGTGCTTTTAATGAGAAAGACCTTACCATATTTTTGAAGTGTGTAGGTTCTTTTGAAAGCATCATAAACAGCTCTCCTATCATATTGAAAAGGTTGTCCAAGCAAAATCCCACAACAATCCATAGGAGTCACATCACAAGTGACTTGATCTATGAAATGTGGGCCAAGTGCAAATTTTAAAGTGCAAGTGTGGGTGATTTCTGAGCCTCTTCCACTATCCTTCCAACCCAAAGAATAAGGTTGAGGATGAGGCTCCATAGGTAACTTCAAATGCTCGACAATGGACCTCGTAATTAGATTTTTCTGCGAGCCATTATCCACTATACAATCAGTTGCAAAATTATGAAGTAAGTGGGCTCGAGTGATGAACAAAGCATCACGAGCCCCTTCGAAGAACTTACATTTACTAAGGTAACTTCATTAAGCTTACCTCATAATTCCGTATATACTCTACTCTCTCCTACAGACTCAAGGGGACCCTTGGAAGCATCCTCCTCTTGAGTAGTAATTACTAAACTCTTCTTTTTGAGCTTAAAGCAATCAGCTTTCTCATGCCCTTTCTTCTTACAATAATTGCAGAATTTCTTAGAAGATTTAGAAGAAGAAGAAGGAGTAGAAGCGGAAGGGGAAGGAGAAGAAGGAGATGGAGAAGACACATTCTTCTTTTGAGCAAAATTCTTCTTTTGTGAGAAAGAATTATTCCCTTTTGATGAGTTTGCAACCACTTGAGTAACGAGTGTGCGGAATGCCTGCGATTGCGCCTTAAACTTGTCCTCTGCAAGCTGTGCCTGGTTGAAAACTTGATCCAAAGTTTCCATAGAAACAAACATTAGTTCCCTGTACAAATGCTCCAACAAGCCACTTTGAAATTTGAGAATCAAACCTGGAATATCATCCTCCACATTCACAAGTATTCTGAACCTGTTAAACTGGAAAATATATTCTTGTACAGACATATTAGTACCTTGGCGAAAACGAAACCATTTAATAACCAATTCCCTAGAATAATTTGAAGGATAGAAATTGGTCTTAAGACATTGTACAAGCTCATCCCATGTAGTGAGTTCTTGTCCTCGTTTTCGTTCCACAAGTACTTTGGCTAAGCCAGAAAGTTTTAGCTTAGCATAAGGCACTATATCATCTTCGAAAGTTGAGAGAAAGCAAACCAAGAACTCATGTCAAGAATCCAACTATTCAAGACATCGGGGTTCCTGGATCCATCATACAATGGAACTTCACAACGAACTCTCAAACGAGAATCATGAGCGAAGTTGAGGCATTATGCAAAGAAATGTCATTTACCTTCATGGCAAGATTGCCAAGGACTTTTGCCATGGTAGTGTCATTAGCCTTATCTGCCAAAGTGTTTACAACATGGGCCAATTCTGCCACTTGGGCAGCCAAGTCAGAAGCCATGTGTTCCCGGGTATAAGCCAGGAGTAAAAATGAGACAGCACTAATCAAGGAAAGAAAAATGGAACTTTTTCCTTGTTACAATGGAGTGCTTCAAAATTTGAAAATTTTACTCCTAAGGCTGAAAATTTTTAAATTTTTAAACTAATCTAAGGTGCAACTTAACATTTATTAATTTAAAAATAACTTAATTAAAAAAATTAAATTTCATTAAATCAAAGATTAATGAATTTTAATTAAGTTATTAAAAATTAAATTAATAAAAATTAAATTTAACAAGCTACCTTAAATAGTAAAAAATAAAAAATAAAAATTACAATAAAATTTTACCCTTCCAAATTTTGCATGAAATTCTGCTACCACTGTGGCACACTTCCCGAGGCAAAACTCCTGTTCACGCTTCCCGAGCAGATAATCCAACAGCAAAATCCAGTTAAGTGCAGAAAATTTTAATAATAAAATCATGCAAAATTTTTAATGACACCAAATTCTTGTGCAATTATTTTTGTGCACCCTGGCCATGCACAAACTCCAGTGCAAATTAAAAAAAATTCGTGCACCCTGGCCATGCACAAAAATTTAAGAATTTCGGGCTCCAAGCCCGTAGCTGCCCTCTGGCCAAGCTACGGCGGACCCTAGGCACTGTCGGTGCAGGCCCGACAAACGTCTGACAGACACTGCCAGCTCGGCACTGCGGACCGCAGGTCGTGCAGCCTCCTGCCAGGCGCTGTGTCGCAGGCAGCCAAGCCTGCATATGCCTAACAATGTTGTCAGGTGCTGCAGCGGCTGGCCTGCTGCACCGGGGCCGCAACCTGACAAACTGTCAGGCTGACTGGCCGAAAATCAGCGCTAGCTCCTATCGGCTCGACCTCGGGCGTCGTGCTATCGACAGACAACGATGGCCACGGTAGCTAGCGCCTGGCATTGTCAGGCTGGCAGCAGATCTACTGTTAGCCCTGACAAGACGTCAGGCGACGCCGCGATCGCTGTTTAGAGGACAACGATTGCCATCAACTGCTGCTCGACGAAAATCGGCCGACCGGATACGGAAAGCCCGACAACAGTGTCGAAGGCTGTCGAATGCGGTCGAATGCAGTAGAACCTGCTGCAAGGGTTCGGCTGCTGTAAAAAAAAAATCTAAATTTTTTTTTTTTTTTTTTTACAATGCAGCTAAGCAATATATTAAAAATAATAATATATTACTGAAAATCAATGTTGTCCTATTACAAATTAAAAAATTTTAAAAATTAACCAGGGGGGTTAATTTTAAAATTTAAGAAACTTAATTTGTAAAAACGCGAGCAACCAGCTCCCACCAGTAGCTCTCCTTTCAAGATCCGGTCGACACACGACCAGCGTTTGAAAGGCACCCAGATCTAAGTCGACACACGACCTAGCTTTGAAGTCCTCCTGGAGCTCTTCGATACTCGAAAATGGGGGGGCAACAGGGTCAAATGGCTCCCTAATCCTAATTGGACCGTAGCTACGATCCAATCCCTTCCAAGGATCGGTATACGAAGAACTCTGGGGCAAAATTTTCCTATACCTCTTGAGCATAAGCAAAAAGTTGGAACGAGGGGTTTGTCGACGAAGGAACTTCCTTCTCCGAATGGTTTTCAAGCTCCCTTTGGGCTTAAACCGAGTCCTCAATGAGAAAATGTTTCTCATAATAATTCTATCTCCTATCCTCTCACCTCACAAGCCCTAGTGCAAACATGAACTAGGCTCTGATACCAATGAAAAAGATTGAAAATCCAACTAAGTGTTCTATTATTTACAATTCAATATATAGGCACTAATGGCCCAAAATACATAACCAACCCATGAAATCATGGATTTGATCCAATATGCTTAACCAAAAGCTACAAAGGTGCAAAGGAGAATGCACGTAAACTTCTAAGTTAAGAGAAAGGAATATTGCTAACTAGAAGATCCATTTTAGCTATCTTGAAGTACACACTTCCTACTTTGAGTTCACACTTACTAACTAACACTCTAAATGACAACTAGAAGACAACTAGTGCCCACAAGTGCATGTGAGAAGGAGACTCACTTACAATATGAATTTTCTAGAAATAAACTATGCAAACCTAGCTAGGAACTACTAGAGGGGTCATATGAAAGATCTAACATCAATCCTCATCACTTTAACTTTGTAATAAGCTTCCTTGGGATTTTATGCAAAAAAAAATTATTTTAAACATTCTAACTTATGATTCCACATAATAAAAATAGAATGAAGCCCTTTTTCCTTTAACTTTTGCGTTGTTCCTCTTGACCTTTGACATCATCAGTGGCTTATTCCTGGACATCAATGACAAATTTATTTCTTGACAAATTCCTTGACATCAATGATGACTTCATTCCTTGACATCAATGACAACTTGACTTAAGGACTCAAAATGTACAACATATTAAATTTTATTAGTTTAACTATAAATAATGGGGATTTAATATGGGGATTTTTTTTAAATTTTTTATTGAGGTTAGTGTAAGAAACATTTACGAATGACGCTTAAGGCTGGGCATCCCCATCTCAACCATGACCTCTAATAAGGTGAGAGTTGAGCTTATCAATATGAGCTAAACACATGGTTATACACACTTCCACCCCCTTACACACTCGCCCACACCGCGATTGGAACCTTGAACCTCTCGAAGAAGAGCCAAAGAACCGTTGGGCCATCCCACAATATTTTGTTTTAAAATTTTATTAAGTTGTTTTTTAAGTTGTATATAACGTTATGATAATAATTTTAGTGCAATGTTATATGTAGGTATGTATTTATAATTTAATTTTTATCTTTGATAACATATAATATGCATATTTTTTTGGATTTGGATAGTGTGAGAAATCCCTAAGACCAATGCTCAAGGCTTAATATTCTCATCCCAACTATAACAGGGTGAACTTGTAGGATAGTTTCCCTACACCTTGTTTGGTACCACATGTTGCTAAACTGGATTTAGCATACCATGAACTATGTCTTAGGTAGTTTGATGATGTAGTCCCTACATAGTACAACAACAATAAAGCACAAGAACAATAGAGCACAAAAACAACAATTCATTTATACAATAGTGGTTAGCGGAAGCATTCAACACTTAGCTAAAATCTCACAAACCAATATCCACACAAAGGAACACAAGGTACATGGCATGAAACCAAATATTTAATTATCATTGCACAATAAGGACTAGTAGTCTAATCATTACATCCTAGCACAATGATCATACATTACAAACACCCTTAGTTGCAGATCTCACAAACCCCTTTGTTGAATCGGGTTTTGTTGATAATACTTGATGACAGACATGGTCACAACACAATGGTTGGCATAAGTCCTACATATAACCAACACAAGGCTAAGCCAAGGAAGTCACTCCTAAGGATAAACTGCCACAAAATAGAATGATCCTCAACTCCCAGCTCATGGTCTTCTTCTTTCGACCCACTAACGGGTCTAGAACACAACATCCTCGATTCATGAATGACAACGGAGACCCATCAATATTTTTCTCCCAAGTCCTCAAACTCCATTTGATCTCATTCTCTTTGGCATCTATAGTGGATGACAACTGACTAGAGGAATAATCATCCCATATCAATGCACCCTTGGGTTAGTGGGAATCCGTTTCTAGGTTGCCAACTTCTTCGATGCATTGACGATGGCCTTTGAGAATAACAACTCAAGGGGTCATACCGAGGTATGACCATGCCATACCAATGAACCTCAGACTGATAAGGGGGAACTTGTTATCGTATTGTCCATGTCTTCAATAGGCAAGATGGGCTATGGAAGATAAATAATTTTAGATCAACTCCCTACATGGTATGGGGAGCCCATTACCCTAACCAGATGGTATGGGACTTATGTTAACCTACCCTCTATCCTACCAAACTTGGCGAGGAGAGGAGTTGCTACCCAATGACACCTTGTAGCTCTTCGTACCTCACACATTATGCCATGAGGGGTAGTGTGGAGACTCTACACATATGCCTAGCCTCTTACTCCTTTGCACATTGTACCACAAAGGATGAGGAGGCTGACTTACTGTCATATAGGTTGGTCCTTATGACCTCAAGTGTCACAACTTGAGGAGTAGGGGTCGAGTTTAAACCAGACCACCATAATCCTCCTCCACTTAAATTTGATGTCATCCTTAGCATCAACAGGGACTTTTTGTGGGATCTTTCTTCACAATCCACACCTTCCATACTTGTCATTTACAATAGGATTTTATTTCAACCCTTCAAATGAGTTGGGTAGCTTTGACATATTATTTTTTACATATCCTATATCACCCTACTCCAATTCCATCTTGTTTCATCGATATGATGTCTACCACACTGATGGATGAGATGAACTATACCCTGTAGACTCATTTATACTCCTTAGGACTCATATTTTTTCTGATCAACTTGCTTCTTCTTATAAAGTTAACCTCTCATACTAGAGGTCTAGACAATCCTTTGCAATACTACTCCAAGCTAGCCTCTTATACCAAATAAATAAGAGCTCTCGAGAGCTGATCACATGACCATTTTTTAGATGGTCCTCTTCTAGATCGATTATTCCCTTTTCTTGCAGTATGTTTTCACCTTGCTAACACCCCAATGGAAGTGGTTTTCCATTACTTTTTGGGATAAATCTCATGCTAAGCGATGGTTGCACTACAACCAACACCTCACACTCTTATTTCTATTTAGAGAGGTGATGACCTTCCACATTATTTTGGGTAGCCATACTAGGTAACCCACTTTCCTCGATGCTCACAACTTGGCCCTTCCTTGTTCTTCATCTCTACACACCCTACCAGTAGCAACTCCTTCGATGAAGGATTACCATGGATTAACATCCAATTTTGATTGAGTCTCGATTGAGGGGGATTGATCACTTAACAAGTTTTATAACCTAGAGTACACATTGTACTAAGGATTCTTAGCACTTCCAAGGGTCTACTTGGCATGTGTATCAAACTAAGATTTACATTTGGCAAGGGAACTACACTTCCTAATAACACAATATTACAAGGTTGTCCAATGACTAACATCAATACCAACTAGGTTGGGCTCAATAGCAATATCATATAACCTTGGCTCTAATACCAACTATAACAGGGGTGGGATTGTAGGGTAGTTTCCCTATACCCTATTTAGCACTGTGCACGGCTAAACTAGCTTTAGCATACCATGGAATATGGCTTGGAAAACTTGGCGATGTAGTCCTTACATAACACACCAACAATTCATCCATACATTGGTTAGCGAAAGTATTCAACATTTAGAAAACCATAACATATATATACATGCACCATAAAAGGTCATAGGCTAACATCCAGACAATGTAACACAAGGTAAATTAGCATGAAACTAAAAATTTCATTATCATTGCACAATAAGGACCAATGGTTTGAGCATTACCTCCTAGCACAATGACCACACATTACAAGCACCCTTAGTTACAGGTCTCTTAGACTCCTTCATCGAGTCAATCTCTATCGATAATGCTCAACAACATATATGGTCACAACACAAAGATTGACATAAGGCCTACATACGACCAACACAAGGCTAATCCAAGGAAGTCACTCTAGATAAACTGCCATGGAATAGAATAACCCTTAACTCCTAGCTCATGATATTATTTTTTCAACCCATTAACGAGTCTGTCCTATTATGTCCTTGGTCCACAAACAAAAATAGAGACCCATCGACCTCATTATCTCAAATCCTCAAACTCTATTTTGTCTTGTTCTCTCAGCAATTATGGTAGGCAACAATTGACCCAAGAGGTGAATATTCCATATCAGCGTACCCTTGGATAAGTAGAAACTCATTTATATATTTATAACTTATTTGATGTATCAATAATGACATATGAGAACAACAAATAAAGGGGTCAATTTGAGGGATGACCATCCCATATCGGTGTGCCCTCAGACCTACAAGGGGGAACCTATTACAAATTTACCCATATCTTCGATAGGCAAGGTGGGTTTCGGGAGACAAAATTTTAGATTAATTTCTTACATGATCTAGGGAGCTCATTGGTCTAGCCAGATGGGGTAGGACTTATGCCAAGCCATCCTTTGTCCTTCCAAACTTAATGAGGAGAGGAGTTGTTTCCCAATGACACATTTTAGCTCTTACAATCTCACGTGTTACATTGTGAGGGGCCGTGTGAAGACTACACATTTGCCTAACCTCTTATACCTTTGCACATTGCACCACAAAGAATGAGGAGTAGGTTGGCTCGTTGCTATCTAGATTGAACCTTATGAACTCAAGTTTTACAGCTTGAGGAGTAGGGGTTAGGTTCAAACCACCCCACCACACCAACCATAATCCTTAACATGTACCTAATATGATTCTTATATTACATCCTAATAATACATTAAATATGTATTAAGTAGTCAATTAGATGTAAGTATATTTTCATAATAGACATGTAATTTTAACATCTAGGTGGTTTACTATATATGCTTATACCCTCACATCTTGTGTATTCCAACTCTCTACACTTACATACCCTAAATTTGTAGGTCCATGCAAGGTATCTATATTTGGATCTTAGTCTTGATGGACCTGCACACCCATACAACACTAGTTTGACATAATACCATTATATGTTTTATGTAATACCACTATCTAGTTTTTTTAAAATACAATACCACATTGATGCAATGTGGGGAAAGTTATTTTTAATTGTAGATGAGGCAAAATGATGTATATGATTCTCGACATATCTGTTGGGAGCTGAGGCAACCGCGTGGCTATGGTCCTCACACTCAGGCTTGATTATCTAGGGGTTCACCAAGAGTTTTTTAAGGATTCACTCCAAATCCAAGAGGGTTTGATATGTTAATTTAAAAACACCTAAGTTTGACCTCTAAGAAAATAAGACTACAACTTTTTAAAATACTATAAAAAGGAGGCAAGAAGACAAAATACAAACAAAAATGCTACCCTAGAAATTATTTTTCCTTTGCATGCGCAACTACACCTAAGATGCCAAAAAAATTATTTTAAACAAGGGTGTATAGAAAGTGCATAGACAAGCTTGCATGGATGCAAAACTATATGTAGTTAATTTTTCAATGCCTAAGGACAAAAAAAATTGATTTTATTTCAATGCCTAAGTAAATTTTGATTCTTTTAAAACTAAGATTATTTCTAATATGAAATTAAAACTATGTCTTTTTTATTTTTAATATAAAAATATTGAACATAACAAAAACAAAAAAAAACAACCAAATTTGCCTAAGAGACTAACATGACACTTAGTTGTACTGATAGTTGTCCTTAATCCAAATTCATGCCTTGTATCTAATTATTGTGAATCTGAATTCATGCCCATAAAATCATGATCGTGATTCTGATTAAACCTACAAAAAAAATAAAATACTTGAAAAAATTGTTGCTGGTGTTTGAAGGCCTGCTTAGGTTGCTATAAATACTAGGCTTGCAGGTGTGGCAGTCAAGCCCCTTGGTCCTTTTATTTGACCATGAAATGAACATGAATTATATTGACCTTTTAGAAGCTAAAAGAGGTATATAACATAAAAAATAGATATAGGGAAGACAAGGGAAAGAAGGGCTTTCCCCCAAGTTACCTTAATCAAATTCATGGTTCCTACGTGGAGGATGTAAAATTATGATAATTTTAAGAAAGGCTAAGGGAGGTATATAAAACACCTGCAACCAAGTTTTTGAAAAATTCACACCATGTAAGGGGTGACCACAAATTTACAAATGGAGCAAAAATACAGAAGAAAAATGAAACATGGATTTCATAGAATTCACACCCTATATGGATAGACCACAAATCTACGATTAGAGGAAGAAGGGAGAAGAAAAATTATCTAATACCAAGTAAAAATAGTAAATATATAACAAAAAACAAAAAGCTAACTAGGGTATGCTACGAAAACAAGAGGAAATGAAAACAACTAAGACTAAAGAGTAGAAGTAAAGAGAAGAACTAAAAATAAAGGGAAATAGTTGCTAAGATTAGAAAGTAGACATGGGTAGAAGAACCAAAAGGAAATGAAAATATATTTACTAAGTCTAGAAAACATAAATAAACAAAATAAACATAAAGAGACTAAAGTTATGAAAAGAGAACTTAGAACAAAGCAAAGCAAGAGTAGGAAAAGGAAAGAGGCAACAACCGAGGAGGTGATGGTCCCCTAGGGCAAGCCTACTCTCTTTTTTTTAGGCCTCCAACAATTGAAAAACAAATATCCACTTGAACCCAATGAAGCAATAAATCAAGAGAGATATCAATTATTAAATCATAATGTCATTGCTTCCCTGGTTTCCAAAATTCAAGTTTGCTCATTCAAAGGACTCTAATTCACAGATCACAAATCCTAGATTCAAGGTGCTAGTTGGGGTTAAAAAGGAAGCTCAATGTCCTTATTTATAGGTGAGGTAGAAAGGGTTTAGGTATAAAAAATGGACTTAGGGCTAAAAAAGGCAAGGGTCAACTCAAAGGTTAGGGCTTTAAGGAAAAAACCCTAAAATACCAAATTTATGATCAAAATGAGCTGACTACAAATCCATAAAATTTGATCGTTGAAGTTTATATTGGCACCAAGATAGCCTGATAAAATTAAAGATCAGTCTAAGATGATCGTGAATTTGAAAAGGCTAGGAAAAATGTTCAAACTAAGGGGTGGGAAGCTCTAAAATGCACTTAGTAAATTTGAGAGGCTTCCTAGGCATCTAAGGGAAAATTGACTCATTTGGTTGGGTCAATTTTTGATTTCTATATTTTTCCCCCTCTTTGATGCATTTATGGCATAATAAATGCATTAAAGAAATTTGTAGATGCATGCAGGATCAAAATAACAAACACTAAAAGGGGTAGAAGGTTTTGGTGCAAAAATAGTGCCATTTTGCATACTTTAAGATTTTGCATGCTTCTCGGGACAATGATGACATCAATGCCCCCAAGGCCAAGGTGCCCCATAAAATTTCATAAGGAAGGCAAACTTATTGAAGAAAATCGAAATGGCAAACAAAGAAGAACAAAGAAGAAAAAAGAAAAATAAGAAAATAGGAGAGAGAAAGGGATAAAAAGAGGGAAAGTGTGAAAATCAATTCATTTTCATTGTGTGAGAAGAATAAAATAGGGCTTTGAAGAGAAGAGGGGAAAGTGACACTACAGATGCATCGTGTAGCTATCATGAGGGATGATATCAATACAACAATAGATCAAACATGAGTATGCATCGAAACTTACCCTCTACACTAGATTAGATTATATTTTTGTGCATTTATTTAATTTTTAATGATTTTTTCTAGCATTCACCATGCAAACCTCGACGTGAATTTGCGGAGTTAATTGTAAATTCAGTCAGGTTCTTAGTGAGGAACAAATCCATGATTGGCTAAGACTAGTTGTGAATTCACAAATTCATGCCCTAAAAGTATAGGGCATGAATTAATGATTTTGTGTCCTGAAATAATGGGGTGCAAAATCATAGAAAAAGGATAAAGAAATAAAAAGAGAGAGAAAAAAGAAAAAAGGGAAGATAGAGAAAGAGAGATAGATTAGAGAGAAGCTAGGAGAAGAATGATTGCATTGTTAATGTTATGATTGTATGATTTTTATTATTTTTTATTATGATATTAAATTTTTGAATTTTATTTAATTTATTTTTTACAGTAGGATGTTCTTGAGAGCAGTGAGTGGTAATCTAGGACTCTAGAGGATGTTGTGAGGGAGCTGACAACAATAGAAAAATAGATTCTATGGATGGTGGGGATACTACATCTCGTAGAGATGCCCCTAGTAGGGTATACAGGGTCCTCTTAACAACACTCATAGAGATATGGTATCCAAATTCTTCAACATTTTGGTTATCTACTAGTGAGATGACTATCACACTTGAGGATGTGTGTGTTAATTATGGAGCCTGATTAAATCAGAGGCCTTTATTTCAGCCACACTTAGACCCACTCCGTGAAAGAGGGGGGATGTAGGGGGGGCATTAGCCCCCCTACTACTGTCGCCAGGGGGGGCGGCGACAACTATGGAGCCCCCTTGGCAGGGGTTTCAGGGATAGCTCCCCCGAAGCTAAAAATAGATGTTTTTTCCTCTATGTAAATCTGGACCATTTTATATTAGGTCACAAATCGGACGATAGATTTTAGGCAGGTTTTTTGCCCTAAAATTGTAATGCATTATTATAAGAGGGGGTTGTATGATGACTACATATGTAATGAGGTGCGTGGCTATGTATAGAGGGGTTTTATGGACGAAATACAAAGGGATTTTTTTATTTTCTCTATGGATTAGCCCAATTTGGTTGAACCACATTATATATGTATCTATTGTGTATTGCATAATTTATTTTGTGTTTATTTCCACATTATATTATTGCTCGTATTTGTTATTTAACCCCAACAACTAGTATCAGAGCTTAGGGTTTGAAAAATGCACTTGAAAGGAGGGTTTTCAGTTCGAGTGGGAGTAATGGCAGAAGAAGGCAGATTTAGGGTTGAGAAGTCAATGGCCAAAACTACCAGCTATAGAAGTTGCAAATGGAGGATTATCTTTATTAGAAATATCTTTACCTACCATTAGGTAGAGTAGCAAAGAAGCTGACATAAATGAATAATGAAGAATGGGAAGTTCTAGATAGAAAAGAACTAGGAATAATACGGTTGTGCTTGGCATTGTAGGTGGCCTTCAATATTTTTAAGGAAAAGACAATGGAGGGTTTAATGAACGTGTTGGATAAAATGTATGAAAAACCCTCAACTTCGAACAAGGTATTTATTATGAAACGTTTATTTAATATGTATATGTTAGAAGGTGGGTCTGTTACTGATCATTTAAATTAATTTAACATGGTTACAAATCAGTTAAGCTCTGTAAGAGTAAAATTTTATGATGAGGTTAGGGCTCTCTTGATTTTGTGCTCATTGCCAAAAATTTGGAATGACTTGGTAATGGTTGTGAGTAATTCTGTCTCTGGTTCAAATACTTTAAATTTTGATGATGTTATTGGTGTTATCCTTAGCAAGGAAATATGATGGAAAAGCATAGGTGAAACATCAGGTAATGCTTTGAATGTAGAGAACAGGGGGAGACAAAGGGAGAGAGGAAAAAGCCTAGGGAATCATGGAAAATAAAAAAAAGGTAGATCCAAATATAGAGGGAAGTAGTGATGGCATTGTAGGAAGAAAGGACACCTGAAAAGAGACTGTTGAAATCGAAAAGAAAAATAGGGAGAAGAAAAATAGGGTAATCAGGAAGCAAACATTGCAGGTGATGTATTGCAAGATGCTTTAATTATTTCACTAGATAATATTAATGATTGTTGGGTGCTAGATTTTGGTGCATCATATCATGCCACACCCCATAGGAAATATTTTCTAGATTATGTTCAGGGTGATTTTGGACAGGTCTATCTGGGTGATGATAGACCATATAAAATTACTAGAAAGGGTAACATACAAATAAAGTTACCAAATGGAAACCAATGGTTGTTGAAATAGGTAAGGCATATTCCTAAATTAAGAAGAAATCTAATTTCCACAGGGCAGTTGGACAGTGAAGGATGTACAATTACATTCTCAACAAACTCATGGAAGGTCACTAAAGGATCAATGTTATTAGCAAAAGGAAATAAGGAAGGTATATTGTATGTATGTACTGGTAATACTGACCTTTCTATTGCTTTAGCTTCTATAGGAATGGATACATATTCGTGGCATCATAGGCTTGGGCACATGAGTGTGAAGGGGATGCAGATTCTCCATTCAAGAAAAATCTTGTCAAGTTTAAAGCAGGTTGATTTAGAATTTTGTGAGAACTACATTTATGGAAAATATAAAAGAGTCAGATTTCTCAGAGTTGAAAAAGAAAATAAGAGTGAAAATCTAGAGCTTGTACATTCAGATGTATGGGGACCAACTCAAGTATCATATCTTGGTGGCTCTCATTATTATGTTACGTTTATTGATGATACAACTAGAAAAACATGGGTTTACTCTATTCAAAATAAATAAGATGTTTTTGATACATTTAAGAAATGGAAAGTTTTGGTTGAGAATGAGACAAGAAATAAGCTAAAGTGTCTCAGATCTAATAATGGAGGTGAGTACTACAACAAAGAGTTTGATAGTTATTTTTCATACCATAGGATTCGTAGAGTGAAGAAGGTTTTAGGAACTCCACAAGAAAATGGTGTGTCAGAAAGGATGAACAAAACTATCATGGAACATGCTAGGTGCATGAAAATACATGTAGGATTGCCCTTATAGTTTTGGGCAGATGCTGTGGACACTGTAGTTTATTTAATAAACAGAGGACCTTCAAGTTCCCTAGATGGTGGGATTCCAGAAGAGGCATGGATAGGTAAGCTTGTTAATTACTCATTTTTAAAGACTTTTGGTTGTGAAGCTTTCGTGCATATCAATAAATAAAATCTAACTAAACTTGAGCCAAATCCAAGAAGTGTTTTTTCATTAGATATAGAGTTAATAATTTTGGTTATCGTTTTTGGGATTATGCAAATTACAAAATCATTAGGAGTAGAGATGTAATATTCAATGAGAAGGTCATGTATAAGGATCAGTTGCAGGAAAAGAAATAGGAAAAGGAAAACACAAAATACATAATGTTTTATGAAATTGAAACTCCAAAGGTGCTAGAAAATCAACAACAATAGCAGCAAGTAGCACCTCAAACTCCTGCAACTATTGTTAGAAAATCTACCAGGATAAGTAGACCTCATGTACGTTACTCTCCGTAATTATATTATGTATTACTATCTAAATCTGGTGAACCAAAAACATATGAAGAAGCAATGCAGGTAGAAACCAAGAAGAAGTGGGAGCAAGGCATGGAAGAGGAGATGGACTCTTTGATAAATAATCAGACTTGGGATCTGGTTCAGTTGCCTACAGGAAAAAGAGCATTGCAGAACAAATGGGTTTACAGGGTGAAAGAAGAAGACGAAGGAAAAAAGAGGTATAAGGCTAGACTGGTTGTAAAGGGGTTTGCACTAGAAAACAAGTATTGATTATGATGAAATTTTTTCTCCTGTTGTTAAAATAAATTCAATTAGAACTGTTTTAAGCTTAGTGGCTGTAGAGGATTTACACCTTGAACATTTAAATGTAAAAACAACTTTTCTCCATGGGGATTTGGAGGAAGAGATTTATATGCAAAAACCACAAGGGTATGAGGTCAAAGGAAAGGAGGAATTAGTATGTAGGTTGAAAAAGATCTTGTATGGCCTGAAGCAAGCTCCAAGGCAGTGGTATATGAAATTTGACAGGTTTATGTCAGATCAGGGTTATAGTAGATGTTATTTTGACCACTGTGTTTATTTTAAGAGAATGGATAATGGTAACTATATTATCCTGTTATTGTATGTAGATTATATGCTTGTTGTAGGGTCTAACATGCAGGATATAATTGTACTCAAAAGAAAATTGGTAGAGTCATTTGCAATGAAGGATTTGGATGCTGTAAAGCAAATCCTTGGTATGAGAATAACAAGAGATAGGAAAAATCATAAATTAACATTGTCTCAAAGTGAGTACATTGAGAAGGTGTTGGAAATATTCAGTATGCAGGATGCAAAACTTGTTAGCACACCTTTGGGAAATCATTTCAAACTGACCAAAGAGATGTGTCCTAAGACATAGGAGGAGATGAACTACATGTCCAAGGTTCCTTATTCATCAGCAGTTGGAAGTTTTATGTATGCGATGGTGTGCACAAGGCCAGATGTTGCACATGCAGTGGGAGTTGTGAGCAGGTTTATGAGTGATCCAAGAAGAAAGTATTGGGAGGTAGTGAAGTGGATTCTCAGGTATTTGAGAGGTACTGTTAATCAGGTATTATGCTTTGAAGGATCTAATACAGATTTATAGGGATATGTTGATTCAGATATGGTAGGTGATATAGAAAGTAGGAGGAGTACCACAAGGTATGCTTTTACTATAGGTGAAACTATAGTAAGATGGATTTCAAAATTACAGAAGGCTATTGCACTATCAACAACAGAAGCAGAGTATGTTGTTTTTACAAAGGCTAGTAAGGAGATGATTTGGTTACAAAGGTTTATGGAGGAGTTGGGGAAGAAGTAGGAGAATAGCACATTATACAGTGATAGTCAGAGTGCTATTCATATTGCAAAGAATTTAGATTTCCATTCTAGGAGTAAACACATACATACCAAGTACCATTTCATACACTCAGTATTAGAATATGGACAGTTAAAATTGGAGAAGATACACACTAGCCATAATCTTGCAGATATGTTCACAAAGGTAGTAACCAAGGAGAAAATGAGTTCCTGCTCAGTTTTAGTTGGTCTTAAAACATGACAGTAAAAGGTGAGAAAATTTCCAAGCCCAAAGCTGAAGCATAGTACAGCAAGTGCAGTAGCGGTGGAGTTGCTGTGATCAGTCTCCAAGTGGGAGATTGTTGATTATGGAGCCTGATTAAATCGAAGGCCTTTGTTTCAGCCACACTTAGACCCACTATGTGAAAGAGGGGGGGTGTAGGGGGGGCATTATCCCCCCTACTACTATCGCCAAGGGGGTCTAGGGGGGCGACGACAACTATGGAGCCCCCCTTAGCGGGGGTTTCGGGGGCAGTGCCCCCAAAGCTAAAAATATATGTTTTTTCCTCTATGTAAATATGGACCATTTGATATTAGGTCACAGATCGGACGATAGATTTTAGGCAGGTTTTTTGCCCTAAAATTATAATGCATTATTATAAGAGGAGGTTGTACGACGACTAAATATGTGATGAGGTGCACGGTTGTGTATAGAGGGGTTTTCTGGACGTAATACAAAGGGCCTGGTTATTTTATCCATGGAGTAGCCCTATTTGGGTGAACCATGTTATATCTATGTCTATTGTGTATTGCATAATTTCTTCTATGTTTATTTTCACATTATATTATTGCTCATATTTGTTATTTAATCCTAACAATGTGGCATATATTGAGGGTCTCTATTAGAGAGAGCTATATGTAGAGTACAAGTGTCGAAGGTAATATCGTAGATATTTTTAGGGGACCTAACACATGAGATCCATCAGAGTGGATTGCACATCAATGATATGCTAGAGTGACATGAAGTCGATGCAATAACGATTGTGCTTTGTGGGATGATGGTTGGGCTCCTAGTGTACCATACTAGTAGGGAACACCTACCATGGGTATTAGTGAGGGTAGTAGTAGACATGTGGGACCAAAAAGTATGATTTTCATAGGATCCATATGTATTAGCTCGCTTATACATGTTGTTGTACAATATTGTGTACAATAAAAAAAGCGAAATTATGTGTACCACTCTACTCCAGGTATGGTGTTGGAAGCACATTGTAATCCAAAGACCATAGGAACTTCCAAGGATATCATCCAACCTAGATCAACCAACAAAATTTAGATGGGCTTGACACTATGAGCATGTACAAAGGACATATATTGGTATCCTATCATTAGGGAAGAGGGTGATATATGATCTTCAAAATCACATGATTATCTAGCGATTATGGTGTTAGCACCCAAGGTGGATAGAGGATGACTATGAACTAGCTTAGGTGTGAAGGATCAAGTGGGTCATGATAGATCAAGATGAGCTAGAGCTATTTTGATTTTATTGGGTGTAGTGATAGTTTCACATCTTGTAGGTATCAAACTTAGATGACTACTAGTTTAGGTGAGTACAAAGGGATCCATTAGGAGTCGATAGGGACCCTGATGTAGCTAGGTTCATAGAGGAGGATATTTATGATCCTCTCTACATTGACCTAAGGGTGGATGACATCGAGGTGGCTTTCAAATACAAGAGATGGTACAAAAACATTATAACCCCAAGGATATCACCATCTATGCTTATTTAGAGGTGCCAAATCATGGATTGAGGCATGCAACTTGCTATATGGGAGGTCACCCAATAGAAAAAGAATAAGTAGAGGGGATATAGCGAGCTTAGGTAGCAATGAGTGGAGGTTAGGGTGGATATGGTGACAATTAGTAGGATGGTTATCACTATATTGGGCATAGGCATAGAGGGGACATTAAGAGTTTCCCCCATGGCTACAAGTTTTGGGTCATGTGTGACAACAAGATTTGCCCCTACTACCATAGAGGCAGGACCAAGTAGGACAATAGTTCAAGATGACCTAGTGGGACTAATATGGCTTGCATGTAAAGGGATATGGACCTGCTCTGAGAGGATAGAACCAAGAAGCTAGAGGGACTATGAGGTATGATGGGCTATATCCTCACTAAGTGAGATCAGACCATCATGGAGTAGTATACAATGATAGTATAGGTGGAGAGCCTTAAGGGAGAGCTAGTGAGAGTGGAGTAAGAGTGATAGTAGACATTCTCCAAGGTAGAACACCTTTAAGGAGATATGGGTTGGTTGGAGCATGAACGGTAGTAGACCCATGTATAGGAGATGCCCATCATTACCAATGACCAATAGGACTAGATAGTTTGACTATTGTAGGAGGAGTTGCAAAGGGTGAGTGAGGCACCACAAGCATCGATGCAAAGGGAGACCTTCTACCATATGGTATACTTTTAGACCATTCTGACATATCAAAGGGTACCTTAAGCATCCTCACTACGGTTCCAAAGTAGATCCTAGTCCCAAATTGTCTGTGAACATGTCACCTCTAGGACCACCAATGATAGGTAGAGTGGAGGAGTTTGGATCATAGACTTTGGGAAAAGATCAGGATGACATGCTAATTTTGAGTGTGGCATGATTTCTTGGGCTAGAGAATGGTCAAGTGTATCAAGTTTTTTATTATGGCACACTAACACATGGGCTAATATGTCCTCTCTACTTTATGAGCAATAACATCTAGCTTCTTTGCCATTATTATATGTTTATTAGTTGCGATTGTCAATTTATTATGCATGGATGAATGATAAAGATAAACAGATGAATGAATAAACCTTAAACTATGTATGATGGTAAGATGGTTAGATTTAGATAAGAAAATTTGATGGAAGAAGAAGTGGTATAAGAAAAGGAAGAAGAAGAGGGGAAGAAATACGGAAGAAGAATAGAAGAAGAAAAAGAAAGCCATAAAAAGGTCAAAAAGAGGTACTTATATTATGTCATTTATATCAAAATAGATCGAGATAAATTAGTGTGACCAAAAATACATAAGTCCAAGAAAAAGACAAATGACCAAAGAACAAATATGGAGTGATACTCGGTAAGGATGTGTGCTCGTAAATGATCGATGATGGAGCAATAACCACTATAGGTGTGTTGCTCATGAATGGCCATGGAGATATATTGTATAGGTGTTGTGCTCACTGATGAGAACATGTGGATGAAGCAATACCCATTATGGGTGTGTGCTCACTTGTGACCAAAGATGGAGTGACACCTACTATGTGTGTGTGATCACTAGTGACCAAAGGTGGATCAATACCTAGTAAGGATGTGTGCTCAAAAATTATCAAGGATGGAGAGATACCTTATATGGGTATGGTACTCATGAATGGTCATGAAGCTAGCCTATATGGGTGTAGTGCTTATGGATGGTTAAAATAAGTGTTACTCGATAGGGGTGTAGTGCTCACAGATGGTCAAAAGGAGTGTTACTCGATATGGTGTGATGCTCACAAGAAGAATGAGTAGTTGAGAAAAGTAAAATATTTGTGTGTGCATGTGATGAGCACAAGAAATATAGACAGAAGAAAATAGTGAAAGAATAAGAAGAAAGTATTGTTGATACATGAAAAGGTGAGAAAGAAGAACAAATGTATATCCTTTGTCTTGGCAAAAAAGGAAAAAATGATTGAAAATTTTCAAATGACAAAGAATATACTAGATATGAAGAGAAATAAATATATCCTTTGACTTGGAAAAATTTAGATGATTATGTTATACTTAAAATGTTAAGAAATATATAAGGAAATAAGTTTTTTTTTGTGCCGATGGATGCAATTGTATACATAGAAACAAGTTTCCCACTAGCACAAAATTACCTCATGTATATGAACAAGAGAGGTAATCATTAGCATCTCAATGGGTGAAAGTAAAAGATATGCCCTAGGTTGAGGATTCACTAAGTGTTAGTGACCTAGTGCAAGTGCAATGCATATGAGCTAATCCTGAATAGATGTAATTTTTACCTCATTACAAAGTCCCTAAGAATCTATATTATCAAGAATTTAGATGCAAGTATGCTCAAGTATCAAAGTAGCTATATGATAAAACAAAAGGATAGAATAAGAAATATTTCATGCAATTGTAGACACCAAAACAACACCAATACGATTATGTGACTGCAAACACTGATCGCATTGACACACACAGCCCCAAGGGCAACCCCCAGAGGTTAAACAGTGGTCCTAACCACTCTCACAATTGTTTTGGAAGGTCAAAGATCAATTTGGCACCTTCAGGCCCTTTTCTCAACATCCGTTCCACCCTGTAATGAATTCAAACTAGGATTCGCCCCACCCAGGGACAAATTATGGATTCGATCTAGGGTGGGGCGAATTGCAGGTTTGACGGGAAAAAAGTCAAATCTTGACAAATGGTAGCTCAGATCCACCACTTAACGCTTCCTTCATTCACAAGGGCAGTCATGAAGCCCCTATTCAGGGAGGAGTCTCCTTCCCCCTGAGAAGGCATGATTGCCAAGTGACACCTCTACATGCCCATTTCAAGAGACCTCCAGGTCTATAAATTGGTGAGTTTTCTCACCCTAAAAATACAGAGGAGCATTTTTAGAGAAATGAAGTGTTGTCGTTTTATCATCATACTTCACACCTTTTGTATTTGCGCCTTTCACATCCTTGATCTCCTTTAGAGGGGAGGACATTGGGTGACTAGTGAGAGGACGAATATTGAACCCAAAACCCAACATTTGGCCACAATATCTCACCAAATTTACCGAAAATACCACACAAGAGGTTTTGGACCCATCCCAAGTGGATTGGTGCCGAAATCAAGCCTCAAACGATGGGCGGCCTGCCCCATGGGTGCCCCCTCCCACATTGCCATAGTCCTAGTCGCCCCCCTTTGGAGTGATGGGAATTCCATGGTAGACTTGCTTTATTTAATTTTTGCATTCAATTATATGATGCTTAGATAGGTTGTCATTTAAATCTCATCTCATTTTGAACAATTTTGATCATGTTTCTATCTTTGCTCGCTTCTACTAATCTACAGGTAGCATCATCAAATTACCATTTATGGAGGCAAAATTGGAAAAATATGACCATCTGGGTCTTTCCAAAATGCCCCCAATTAGCTAACCCCAAGTTTTCAGGTATTTTGGGGCTTCCTACGTAGGACATTTGGGACAGTACCTATTCGACATTTTGTTGCAAGTGAATTCGTCCCGCCCCAGAGTGAATTCAAATCGGCGAGGAATTTCTTGACTGTTATTTTTGTAGGGCCTTCCTGGTGGTGTCTTGATGTCCCTATCATATTTTTAGAGCTTTTGGATTTATTTTAGGCATAGTTTAATTCATTTTTCTTATTCACTTATCGTAGGCTTGGGGATTGCATGCTTTGTTTTATCCGTAGGTGCTACTGATCGTTTCTTGTTCCTTTGAATGTAGGGCCTGGACATCGGAGGAGAAGCAAGGAATCAAGACTCATCAATGCAAGTGGTGGTGACATTTGGTCCACCCATTTTACATGTGGGCACACGAAAGAAGGAAAGGCACCCATGGATGTAACAAGAACGCATACTTAAACGCTCCTAGCCCTTGGAAGGGGAGGATGTGCATTGTAACCGAGTTGTGAAACACATCAATAAAAAGGGCTGTCTCCTTTATTCACACTTGTTTTTTTTCCATTCACTCATGCTTTTCCCTCTTTTCATGCACTTTCAAATTCCTAGGATTTAGCACTAAGTTCGGTTCTGTTTGCATCCCATTTTTGCCTTCCCTTTTTGCTTTCGTATCCTCGTGATTTCAGCAATATATGAAAATCAAGCATGAGATATGAGCAAGAAATCCAATGCAAGCTGTCATGAAAAAAGTAAAATAAGTGAGATAAGATGATGATGAAGAAGAAAGATTAAAAAATAAAGAAATGGTAAATAAAGGGAAAGAGAGATGAAGAGAGAAGAAAAATAAAATAAATACGAGTTCATGCATAATATATTTTTAAGTGCATTATTTTCATTGGTTATTTAAGATATTTACCATCTAAATATGCTAAGTGATAGGCTTCTGATCCAAACTTGGTCATTATGACAAAGGATCCTAGCCAATTAGTATAAAAATTACCCTTTAGATCGGTTTGAGCATTAGTGTTATTTTGGTTTTCCTTGAGGACAAGGTCCCCAACTTTAAAATAATGATTAGAAAATTTCTTTGTGTAAATTAACTTGAGCCTATTCTAATAGGCTCAAAGATGCTTTAAGGTATGGATGTGCTTTTCATCCAAAAACTCTAATTGGTTTAAATGGGCTAAGTGATACTCATCACCAACTGAGGCATATTGCAATAAGATGCACAAGGATGGGATCTCTAACTCAAAGGGAAAAACAACCTCATTTCCATGGACCAAGACATATGGGATTGCACTTGGAGGAGTTCATACATTAGTACAAGAAACCCACAAAGCAACGTAAATACGAATATGCTAGTCTTGATCGATATTACAAACTTCTTAAGGATCTTAACTAAGGAATTATTGGATGCTTTAGAATGATAATTACCCTAAGGGAAATATGAGGTTGACCATTTGTGTTGAATCTTGTATTTAGCACAAATATTATGGATATCCTTGTTCTTGAAAGGAGTTTCATATCAGAGATGATAATCAAAGGGATCTTGTACCTACAAAGAAATTTATTAAAGTTGAACTTCGATACTTAGGCTCTAGTAACCATGGCTAACGGTATGGCTTCTACCCACTTAGTGAATTACTAGATTACCATGATGATAAACTTGTGACCATCAAATGACATGAGGTTAATCTTCCCAGTAATATCCAATCCCCACATGGAGAATTTCCAAGGATAAGAAATAACTTGAAGGTTTTGCAAGGGTGCATGAATAAGGTTGTCATGGCATTGACACTTATCATAGTGTTAAACATAGTCACATGCATCCTTATCCATGGAAGACTAGTAATCCTATTCTAAGGAGATTATTGGCAGTCACATTGCCACTAAAATGACCTCCATAGGATCCTTCATGAGCATCACTAAGGGTTCAACTTGCTTCATAAAAGTTAAGGATTTGTAAGAGGATTCCCTCAAAATAATTTCAATATAAAGTATCATCGATTATCACGAATTGACACACTCTTTTACACAAAAACCTTTACTTGTTACGATCTAAACCATCAAACATGGTGCCATATTTAAGGAAATTAAATATGTCCATAAACCAAGGTTCATATGGAGAGGCAATGATGTTTAGGACATCTAGGGAAATATGGATAGAACTAAGGGTTACAAGTTCTCAGAGTTGTTGGATGATAACTATAGCTTGATCATATTTTAACTCAAAGGGGATAAGGGATGTTGTTATAGCCATGGCATATTCATGGTGGTTGGAGGATCTAAGGATAAACCCTATGATTACCTTTTCAAATATTCACATGATCTTGGTGATAATTTATTAATAGGATTTCAATTTATCATATTTAGTTTGATAAATATCATTAACCTAGTTGACTACAAGTTGATAGTCACCAAAGATGGAAAGGATTTTAACCTTTAAGGCTATAGCTTCCCTAAGACCTAGAATAAAGGCTTTGTACTTTATAGTGTTATTAGTGCAAGAGAAGCACAAGTTGAAGAAAAGAGGGATTAATTGTTTTTGTGGGGTGACTAGAATGATTCTATCCCCAACACCCTTTAACCAATGGGATCCATTAAAAAACAATGTACAAGACTCAAGCTCTTCTACATATAGGTTAAAGTAATCATCGGGAAACTCTATGACTAAAGGATAGGAGGATTCTAAAGGGGCAATGACTAATCAGTCAAAAATAACCTAACCCCTTATAGACTTTTGACTTATGAAAGTTAAGTCAAACTCACTAAGGGCTAGAAACCACTTGGAAACTTGACCTAAAATGTGAGGCTTTGGAATTAGGTAGCAAAGGGGGTCAAATCTTGCAACTACCAATATATTATTCTGAGCATGTAGTGTCTCAAATTTTGAGATGCAAAAACTACAATGAGGTAAAACTTATCTAAAGGGGTGTAGTAGATTTTATAACTAATGAGGGTTCTACTAATGTAGTAGATTGCTCACTCTTTATTCTAATGATCATGTTGAGCTAGCATGGATCCTAAGGCTTTGGTTGTTGCTATATACAACAATAAATTATTGATTAGGTTGGGTGGGATAAGGACAAGTAGCAAAGTGATATACTTATAGAGTTAAATAAAATCCCTTTGACACTTATCATCCCACTTAAACTCTACACCCTTCTTAAGGAGCTTAAGGAAAGGTTGACACTTATCGGCTAACTAGGCTATAAAAAATATAATAGCTTGAAGTTTCCTTTTCAAGCTACGTAGTTCAATAAGGTTACAGGAAGGAGGTATACCAGTAATATCCAAAATCTTGGTTGGATCTACTTCAATGCCTTGCCTATACACTATAAAACCCAAAAGCTTTCTAGATGTGACTCCAAAGACACACTTGGAAGGCTTAAGATGAACTTTGTATTCCCTTAGTATTTCAAAGATTCATATTAAATCTTGTGCCTAAGTTTCTTGATGTATGGATCAACCAAGAATATCATCCACATAGTCTTTTACAATGTCATGCATCAAATCATGAAATATATAGGTCATGGCCCTTTGGTATGTAGCACCTACATCATTTAGTCCAAAAGGTATAACTCGATAGTAGAAGGTGCCCCATGGAGTAATGAAAGCTATCATTTTTTGGTCTTCAAGAGCAAATCTAATCTAATTATACCTCATGAAACCATCTATTAAAGATAACATTCCACATCTAATAGTGAAATCTACTATCATATCTATGTTGGGTAAGAGAAAAATATCCTTAGGACAGGATAGGTTAACATCCCTAAAGTCAGTGCATATTTTGATGGTACCTTCCTTCTTAGCAATAGGAACAATGTTGGAGATCCAATCAGAATAGTCGATGCCCTTAATAAAACCAACATCAAGAATCTTTTGAAGCTCCTATTTAACTAATAAGGAAATTTTGGGGTGCATTTTCCTAAGCTTCTACTTAACCAAATTAACATTGGGTCTAACTACTAGGCGGTGCATAACTAATGGGTCAAGCCCCAACATGTCGGCATATGACCAAGTGAAAATATCTTGAAATTATTTTAGCAAATTGGTCAATTGATCTTGCTCATCCATGGAGAGGGCTTTCTCTAACTTAAGGATTCTAGGGTTTTATGTGGTTCCTACGTTAACATCTATGGTATCTTCAATGAATATGTGACTCATCCTCATAATGAAGAGGGGATGGGATAACCCTTAGTTTCTCAAGGTTTTTAGGAGATGTAGGGATTTTATCCTCTTGAGAACAAGAATATTGAACATGGGTGACACAAGGGACCAATCCATCAAAGAAAAAACTAATACAAAGGATATCTTCTTGAGTCATTTCACAAAGGGTATCTCCTTCAGTGTACTACCCTATGGTCATGATTAACTTATGGTGACCTAGGGTGATCAATTAAAAAACAAGTTAGTGGGAGGAGAAGGGGGTCCCTCATCCTAATCACTCCACTCTAAGCCATGATGATCTATAAATTTTGTAAATGTCACAACTTGATCATCATCGATGGATAAGGGTTGGTTTTTATTGGGGATGTAACCTATGCCACATATCCTAGGCCAAAGTTCAACTTCCAAATGCTCCTTGATGACTTGCTATTGAGGCCCTAAACCATTCTATCTATATCCCATACTAGATAGGGTCCTACCTTAAGGGGAAGGGAGATAATACCACATGAATCTTGGGATTCATTGTTAAAATTTTTGATAATTATGTTAGATTTAATTAGATCTTCCTCCCTTAATTAATTTTTTTGAAAGAATTGATAATTTTTTTTTTTTTTGAATTTACATGGTGGAATCGTTAGCGGCCACGAATCCGGATAGGCTATCCAGATTTTATGGCCGCCACAGTAAATAATTGATAATTTAATATATTAAGGGACAATCCATTGTCTACCAAGATCCTCTTGATAAACCTTTCTCCAATATAGCCGATGATGTAAATAGGAGAATCCCCTTGTAATATTTATGAAGGAAGATCATCTTTGTAGAATGATATGTGATTAACCCCAAGAGTACCTATGAAATTAGCTAGGATAGTAGGTGGGAGATCTTGTAGGATATATTAATGAATTAGAATATTGACTAAGACTTCTCTATGTATAGGAGAAATCTGTAGAAGCTCTATGAGGGAAATATTGGTGAGTGTACTAGCTAATTGTTGTTTTAAGTCAAAGAAAACTTTAGGTTGAGGTTTTAAGACTAATATTAGTTTATCTATACTTATGCTCTTATTATGGATGTTTACCAAAACTAAGTGTGGTCTAGAGGGTTGACTAGAAGTTGGAGGTGTTTGTGTCTAGGATTGTTGTGTTTGAACTTGTTGTCTTGTTGTTACTACTATTATGTCAACCATGTGATCATATGGAGGTGGCATAACATGATAAAACACTTGGTTTGCTACTTGCTACTCATGTTTAGGTTGGGGATTTTGAAATATCCCCATATATTTATTAGTGGATGGATATGGTTGGGAATAACCTATAAAAAGTCAACCCTCATCTATCAAGTCTTGGACAACATGCTTAAGCCTCTTGCATTGATCCGTAAGATGTCCATACACTTTATGATAGTCATAGTATTGCTTAAATTTATACCATTCTGTTTTCATTTTTGGTTGTCTTATATAACCTCAATCATCTTGGCTTAAGGGTTTTGAATCCTACCTTAATGGGAAGGGAGATAATGCCACATGACTCTTGGGATTCATTGTTAAAATGTTTGATAATTATGTTAGATTTAGTTATATCTTCCTCCCTAAATTAAATTTTTTGAAAGAATTGATAATTGCATATATTAAGGAACAATCCATTGTCTACCAAGATCCTCTTGATAAAATTTTTCTCAATATAGCCAGTGATGTAAAGGGAGAATCCCCTTGTAAGGTTGATGGAGGAAGATCATATTTGTAGAATGATATGTGATTAGTGCCTGTGACATTAGCTAGGATAGTAGGTGGGAGATCTTGTAGGATATATTAATGAATTAGAAGCTTGACTAAGACTTCTCTATGGATAGGAGAAATTTGTAGAAGCTCTAAGAGGGAAATATTGGTGAGTGTACTAGTTAATTATTGTTTTAAGTCAAAGAAATATTTAGGTTGAGGTTTTAATACTAATATTGGTTTATCTATACTTATGCTCTTATTTTGGATATTTCTCAAAACTAAGTGTGATCTAGAGGATTGAATGGAAGTTGGAGGTTTTTATGTTTAGGATTGTTGTGGTTGAACTTCTCTTGTTGTTACTACTATTATTCCAACCATGTGATCATATGGAGGTAGCATAACATGATAAAACACTTGATTTATTGCTTGCTACTCATATTTAGGTTGGGGATTTTGAAATATCCCCATATATTGATTACTATATGGAGATGGTTGGGAATCACCTATAACAAGTTGACCCTCATCTATCAAGTCTTCTACAACATGCTTAAGCCTCTTGCATTGATTCATAATATGTCCATCCACTCTATGATAGTCATAGTGTTGCTTAAAATTATACTATACTTTTATCATGTCTGGTTGTCTTATATTACCTAAATAATCTTGGATTCTAGAAGTTATTTAAGGACAAATAATAAAGGTTGATAGAGTTTTGTGAAGTTCCTTGGTAGAGGTCTTTGTATTTTATTTAGGACCAAATTTTGTATGGTACTTGTTGCATTGACATTTATGGTTTGTTTGTTGTTAGTGACCCCATCACCTATCACATGTTTATTCTTATACGTTTGAGGTTTCATAGTCCCTTCTTCTTTTATAAGTTTTATTTACCCCATTCTAATAAGGGCCTTCTCAAATATTCTATATAAATCTACTACTTGATCAAAATATATGAGAGTTGATGTCTCTAACTCATAGGATAGTTGTTTGTGTAAGCTATTAATAAAAATCTCTAACATATCCCAGGGAGTGGGCTATAATGTAATCTTCCAATTAGATTTATCCATTAGAATAAAAATTATAAAAAATTCTCATCCTTAGCTTGTTTAATAAGGTAAATATCTTGGAGGGTCACTCTCTTTTCTACGTATGCTCCAAAATATTAGACACACAATTCAACCGTTTCCTCAAAATTCCTTAAAGAGTGGTGGGATAGTTGATAATACCACTCTAAAATTATTCCTCTAAGGGTATTAGTGAATGTTTTTAGTAACAACATGTCATCATTTATAATATCATGATAGACTATTCTGAACATCCTTAAATGTTCATTAGGGTCCTTTTTTCCCTTATATATTGGTAATATCGGTGTGGGAAAATAATTAGGATACAGTCGTGTTGCTACTATTGGTTCTAATGTTGGTTGCACATCTATATGTATGAATAAGTGAAACTTTGTGATTTTAATGTGTCCTTCCTTATTGCAAGTTGCTTCACTATAAACATAAAAATCTAACTATCAATATTGTTGTTGTGCAATGTTGAATGGGGTGCAGCTAGCATGTTCACTCCAAATTTCCCTAAATATGGGTTATAACTATTTTGCATAGATTGTTGGAAGGGTACCTAGTTTATGTTTGAGGTGTTCACACTATTATGGTATGGGATATGATGAGGTGGGTGTTGTGTAGTGTATTGTGAAGGAATGAAGTTAGAATTTGGAGAAATAGAAAAATTAACATTAGGAGGAAAATAATTATTTAGACCAGAAGAAAAATTAACATTAAAATGATTTGGAGGAAACTGATTATGAGGAATACTAGTAGTTAGGGTGTTTGAGAGACTCCCCCAACATTGGACATTGTGGTATTAGAATAATTTTGTTTATGAAATGGATTAATGTTATGATTTTGAGAAGATTGAAATAAAGGATTAACATGAATATTCTGATGAGAACTATTTTGATGACTAGATGGTCTAGCTCCATCGAAGTGGATGCACCTTTGTAAGAATTCATCCATGAGTTGCTTGTTTTTTATATATAAATCCATGACATGATCGTGTGATTTAAAAGTAAGTTGACTATGAGGCCCTTATATTGAATCATAGTTATCATTAGTTGACACATCATCTTCCTCTTCTATGTTTAGGTTCTTCCTATAAATCTGATCCTCATCATTCCATAAAGGATTTTTAGAAGGATCCAAAATATTTCTTTCTCTCCTAAGAGTAGGGGCCATGATTAAGGGAAATATGGTTTGAAACAAAACTACATAAGACACAAAAGAAACAAATTTATTAAAATATTTAATTTAGTAAATTAATCTACACAAACAATTTTATGTGGTCTTGTTTAAATTTTAAAAACAAAAAACAAAAATTTAAGCAAAAGGTTTTATAATGGTCACTAAGGAGGTGTTCATGTTAGATTCACCAAAATTTAGAGGAGGTAAACCAGTGTGAATGATTCTCAATGAATCCACTAGGATTCGAGGTAATCACATGGCTATGGTATTGTTGTAGCAAAAAATAATACAACATGATTGTACACCTAATTTCAAAAGTTTGAAGGTCATTAGAGGTCCATAATTTTTTGTGATGTTTTAATAAATAAGTCAATCTTGATTTTTAAAGTAGTAAAGCATTTCAAAATATTACCATGGGTCTTGTGTTTCAAGGTTTAATGGAATCCTTCAAATACCTAAATATTTCATCTTCAAGAATTAGGTTAATTATCTCTTATGAATCTGCATTTCACCATGAAAAGTTATAACTTAAGCTGCAAATATATCCCACAAGAATCTCCATGATATAAGCCACACATTTTCCATCATCTTAGGCAAAAATTCAAGTCCTAATATCTAAATTTTTTAAAGAATAATCCTTTAAGAAGTGCCTATAAGTTGCCTTACACAAGTTAAAACTAAAGCCCAACAAGTCCAAATATTATTTCTCTTAAGTATGGGTTCATAAGGTGGTCGACTGAAGCTCAGCCCACTACAAGTAAATAAAATGGTCCAACCGACTGAAAATTGGAATCTCAATAGAAGCCACCAACATAAAATGATCGACCAAAATAAAAGTCAAACCTGGTTGAAGCTAAGAGATCAAAAAATAGAAGAATGAAACAAAAGTTCTTAGATGATAAGAAGAAAATACTACTTGAGTGATTGGGTGATCTATTCGGTAGAGAAAACAAACCTATCAATCAAGAACAGATTAGAGGCTTGAAACCTATCAACCTAAGTATATAGAGGTTAGTGATAACAAATTTTTTGACCTGAGGCCATTGGTCAAAATTGGTCAAACTACTCGATCAAAGTGATACCCGAAAGTCCATGTAATAGCATGTGATCGTAGAGAGTAAGATATCAACTAATAGCAAGGTAGGATATGGTGCCAGGTGGAGAGTCCATATTGAAGCAGTTTTGATAATTACAGAGTTGCCACAACTATAAGAAGGACATCCACAACCAGAAAAAGGATCAAGCTTTTAACATAGCATACTTTTTCTAAGAGGTATACTTGAGTGCCCTATTCTTTACTGTTGTATTTTCATTTGTGTCTTTATTCTTTTCCATCATTTATTCTTCCCATTGTTGTGCAAGTTTTGATAGGAAAGTGCCTAAGAAGTTGAGATTATTTCCAGACTATTGTGTCAGAGGTCTAGAGACTCAACTATTACTATATTGGAATGAGAGAGTGCAAAGTCCTTGTTAAAACATTCGAACAAGGATTTTTATTGTATTAATATTTCAAGAGTTCAATGGAAATTTGAAGCCAACTCTTCATGTAATCAGTTCATATAATAATACAATTTTGGGCTTCTTTCCTGTTATATATTTGCTATCAGTTTTGTGTGTGTATTCATTATGGTTACATTATTTGAACGTATAATGAACATTTCTTTCATATCATGATATTTGAATGAATTTAATTGCACCAATTCTTTATTTTCTCCATTCTTTCTATTTTACTGGATTGCTATTAAATATTTCTACAATAGCCCAAAGGATTAAGGCACTGGTCATACACATAAGGTATAATCAAACTGTTATTGTTTAAGCTTGGTCAATTTTATAAAACCTTAACTCATCACCATAAATATGGAAGAGCATGAACATAAAACTTTAAAAACTTTAAGTTCACCTCAAGGCTTTCCTTACCATACCTGGTCTGTCTAGAAAATATAAAGAACTCTATTCCTATTTTAAAGAGACAGGTTGACCAGAGCCTATAATTTATTGTTAGCAATTGGTTTTTATTGTAGCATGACATCTTATCCCAAGGATGCAAGAAAAATATCCAATATATCCTCACACTTAGGCTTGATTATTAGGGGCTTAACCAAAAGTGTTTTAAAGATTCACTCCAAATCCATGAGGGTTTGATGTGTTAACTTGCAAACACCTAATTTTGGCCTCTAATAAAATATACTACAAATATTTAAAATACTATAAAAATGAGGCAATAAGAAAAAATTCAAACAAACAGAAAATACTGTAGAAATAAAGTTTCCTTTGCATGTGCCACTGCACCTTAGATAGATAAAATAATTCTTTTAAGCAAGGGTGTAAGAAAAGTGCATAGACAAGCTAGTCTGAATGTAAAACTATATACAATTTATCTTTCAATACCTAAGGATAAAACAAATAGATTTTATTTCAATACCTAAGTAAATTTTGATTCTTTTAAAACTAAGGTTATCTCTAATAATAAATTAAAACTATGTATTTTTATTGTTAATAGAAGAAAGAACAAAACAAAAACAAATAGAAAACAACCAGATTTGCCTATGAGACTAACATGACACTTAGATGTAATAATGGTTGTCTTTACTTTGAATTTGCACCCCATATATGATGATCACAAATCCAAATTCATGCCCAAAAAACCACAATTGAAAATATGAGTGAACCTTCAAAACAGAAAAATACTTGAAAAAAATATTGTTAGTGTTTAGGGGCCTACTTAGGCTGCTATGAATACTAGGATCATATGTACGATAGTAAATACCCTTTGGTTCTATTAGCTGACCATAAAATGAACATGAATTGTATTGAATTTTTGGAAGTTGAAAGAGACACATAACTGAGAAAATATAAATAAGGGTTTGAAAATGGTAAAAACAAAAAAGACAAATGCAACAGACAAGGGAAATAAGGGATTGTCCATAAGTTACCTTAATAGAATTCATAATTCCTACATGGAGGTCATGAAATCATGATAATTGGGAGAAAGGATAAATGAGGCATAGAAAACACCTACAATAGATTTTTTGCCAAATTTATTCCTTGTAAGGGGTGACTGCAAATTCACAAATAGAGGAGAAATGTAGAAGAGAAGTGAAACAAGGGTTTTTTCTAAATTTGTGTTCCATATGAATGAATTGTGAATTCATGATTAGAGGAAGAAGAGAGGAGTGAAATGATCTAACAATGAGTAGAAATAGTAAACAAATTACAAATAGTAAAATAAATCTAACTAGGGTATGCTAAGAAAATAACAAGAAATAAAAACAACTAACTAAGACTAAAGAGTAGAAGTAAATGAAAAAACTAGAAAGAAATGAAAACAAATTGCTAAAATTAGAAAGCAAACATGGGCAAAATAACTATAAGGAAATGAAAATATATTTACTAAGTCTAGAAAAATAAATAAACAAAATAAATAAAAAGAGATTAAAGCTATGAAAAGAGAACTTAGAACAAAGCAAAGCAAAAGCAAGAAAATGGAAGAGGCAACAACCTAGGAGGGAATAATCCCCTAGGGAAAGCCTAAGCTCCTTCCTTCAAGCCTCCAAAAATTGCAAATAAAATATCCACTTGAACCCAACAAAGCAATAAATCAAGAGATGTTAGATATCAAATAACAATGTTGTTGCTTCCCTAGTTGCCAAAATCCAAGTTTGCTCATTCACAAGACTCTAATTCATAGATCACATATTGAATTCAAGATGCTAGTTGGGGTCAAAAGGGAGATCAATGTCCCTATTTATAGGCGAGGTTGGAAGGGTTAAGTCTAAAAACTAGGTTTAGGGCTAAAAAAAGTAAGGGTTGGCTCATGAGTTAGGGCTTTGAGGGAAAAACCCTAAAACACTAAATTCATGGTCGATTTGAGCCAAATGTGAACCCATAAAATCTAATTGTTGAAGGCTAGATCAATATTAAGATAGCCTAAAAAAGTTTACAATCAATATGGAACAATTGTGAATTCAACAAGGCTAGGAAAAATGATCGAACTAAAGGGTTGGGATTTCAAAAATTGCACTTAGCAACTTTGAGAGGCTTCCTAGGCATCTAAGGAAAAATTGATTCATCTGACTGGGTCAATTTTTAGTGTCCACTATGTAATTGTTAAGAAATAACTTTAAGAATTATAGCAATAGCTATATAATACAATAATATGTAAATAACATTACTCTAATTGCTAGAAAAACAAATATGCAATAATCAAATTCCACATTCAAATCAATGCAAATCCGTAATTACTTAGAAAGGATGAAGTCTCATAGCCACTTGAAGTGGGTGAAGTCTTATACTCGTATTATATGTGACTAAAATTCAAAGATGAAAAATAATATCAACTACCACCTAACTCTTCCTAATTGTAGATTAAATAAATAATTGACCCTAACCCTAATTCTTAAGGGCTAACTATCTAAAATTAAGGGTTGACCCAATAAAAATAAAGATAGCTAGTGTGTCTATATTGGAGTTATTACATGGGTTCCCCCTTGAAAGCATTATTATCAAAGTCAAAAAGACAAAAAAAATGCTCTTAGGCTCCCACATAGCATCTTATTTTAGAAGGTCTTACCACTTGATGAGGGACTCCTAAGTTTTTTAAGACCAAATATGATGAACTATGGATTGCAACACTACTTCAGGCTAGAGAGTGATTCGACTTCTTCATTGAGTACTAAAATATCCATATGGGACTATGCATTCTATTTAATAAACCATTAGATATAAGATACATGAAATATGGGATGGATTAAAAAATGGTAGAAGCTCTAATTGGTATGCCATTTCACCAATGCGATAAACCACCTTATAGGGACAATAAAATTGAGGAGCCACATTTTGATTAGACTTGTATTCAAGTACAATTATTAGTGTGATTCATGTTGTTGCTCCATGTGGTAGTGGTCTTGGGTCAAATTATCTTAAAGAAGCTAAAACACAAGCTATAATTATTGTAACAAATCATCTATTTGGGCAATATTTGAGGATCCTAAAACATAGTCTTCTAGTGATGGATGTTTTTGACCATACAATACTTCAAATGGAGACATCTTGAGATATGGATGGTAAGAAGTATTATGCCACAATTCTGTTAATTAGAGCCACTAAACCTAGTAATACTACTTATATTGAGAAAAACAATGAAGGCAAGTACCTAAATATTTATTAATAATCTATGTCTAACCATTTGACTAAGGATGATAAGAAGATGAAATACTCAACTTCATACTACTAAGATAAAACAACTCCTTTCAAAATTTATTGGTGAAGACAAAGTCATAGTCACTCACAATGGTTTTGTGCATACCATATAATTTGAAAACATAATCAAGAAATATGTTGGCCACCTTGTTTTATGGAGATTTTATAATGCACAATAATGAGGTTACTTGGAAAGGAAATCTACTACCACAAAGATAATTTTTTTTCCTCAAATTTGTGAAGTCCCTCAATGAAATCCATGGATATGTACTTCCATTGGTAGTTAGGGATAGACAAGGGTTGCAACAATTTGGGAGATTTAACTATTTTACTTTGTTATGCTGACACTCATTTTTAATCATTTTCAAGAAAAATATTGCTTCACCTGCTAGCATGTTTTCAAGAATCTCAAATGTCCAACCAAAGGAGATGCATGCAATTATTGAAGAACATTTAATTTAATAGTCAAATATAGAGGAAGATAAATGTGATATTTTTTGTGAAGAACTCCATTACTAAATGAGAAACACGAATGCAATGATGAGCCCACCTCCCTTTCCCGAATAGTCAACATAATCTCTAGCTTAGAAAACCAATCTTCTCAAATTTGAGAAAGTCATTATGGAAGAGGACTAGAAATAAAATTGATAAAAACATCCTTATATTTACAAAAAAAGGCATCAACCACTACATTCTCCTTTCCTTTCTTGTATTCAATGATAAAATCATATCCCAAGATACTGGTCATCCATTTATTCTATTAAGGGCATAAGATATGATGCTCTAAGAAATGCTTAAATATTATGGTTGGTATTGATGATGAAATGATACCCCAATAAATAAAGTATCCATTTATCTATGGCATGCAAAATAGCTAATGTTTCCTTCTCATAAGTGAACTATCCCATATTATTTCTAGAAAGTTGCTTACTTTCAGAGGCTAAAGGGTGCCCATATTACATTAAAACAACTATAATACTTATGCCATAAGCATCACACTCAATGAAATTGTTTTTGCTAAATTTAGGAGTGGCCAAAATGGGAGCGGCACACATAACTTCTCAAAGGTCTTGGAAGGCTTGATAAGTGACTTCAGACCAAACACAAACATATATTTTAGTGAAGTAGTGAGACGAGCAAAAATATTGCTATATTTTTAATAAAGTTTTTGTAGTGGCCTATGAGTCCTAAAAATTCATGAAGTTGGTTAAGGTATTTGGACAAGGACCAATATTGCATAGCTTTGATCTTGCTAGAATTTACTTTGACTCATTCCTGAGTAAGTATATGTCCCACATATTATACTTCCTAGACCCCAAAGGAACATTTGGACATTTTAACAATTTTTTTTCCCTTTGTAATAGGTGAATAAGTTTTTCAACATGAACTAGATGATCCTCCCAAGACTTGCTATAAATTAAAATATCATCAAAGAAAACTAGGACAAAATTGCAAAGAAAAAGGATTAAAGATATAGTTCATGAGACTTTGGAAAGTGGAAGGAGTATTTATGAGACCAAAAGGCATGACTAGGAAATCATAATGATCCTCATGTATATGAAAAATAGTCTTAGATACCTCTTACTTAATTCTAATTTGATGAAATCAAGAATACAAGTCTATTTTTGCAAAGTATCTAGCATCATGTAATTCATCCAATAAATCATGTATAACAAGGATAGAAAACTTATCTTTGATAGTGACATTGTTGAGAGGATGAAAATTAGGATACATGCACCATGAATTATCCTTTTATCATACCATCACCACTAGAGAGGAGTATGGATCAATGCTTAAATGGATGATTCCTTAATCCAATATTTCCTAAACTAGCTTCTTATTTTCTAAATTTTAGGGTTGGGAATAACAATAAGGATGCACATTAGGAGGTTGAATTTATATAACAATATGGATGGCATGATCATGTGTGTACTTAGGAGGAAAACCCATGGGCTCACTAAATACCTCCTTATAGTGATCCACAATGTTTTATGAATATAAAGGAAGAGTTGGAATAAGTGATTCCAAAGCCTAAATATCCATATAATTGACTTGGGAAATGAATCCACACCGACCTTTATTCAATATTTTTTCCATGCCATGTGAACTAACAACCTTATATTGAGGGGGTGAATTCATTGAAGACAAATAACTCTTCCACTCTATTTGCATATTAATAGTAACATCACCAAGCTGATATAGCCATTGTACCCCCAATATGACATCTAGTCTACCTAGGTTCATGACAAAGAGATTTTTCAAACAAGTATAATCTCCATATAGATTTTAACTTTAGTTGTTCAACCCACACACTAAGTGGTACCCTTGTTTGTAATTTTTTGAAGTATTGATATACAAGCCCAAGAAATTCATTGTCTTATTATCTATAAAGTTATATGTACTATTTGAACCAACCAATACATTGACACATTATCATTTAATAAATCCTTATACATTGATATTATTATGAGCTTGGATCCCTATAAGATCATGAACAAAAATATCCATGGTATCATCCTCATGTTTTGCATCATCTACTTTTTTTGGTTGATCCTATTATAATGGATCTTCATCTACATATATTGTTGCGATTTCACCTTCCACTTGAAATTTATGATATTCTTCATAGGCCTGATCTTGGATATGGTGAGAATAACATTTGAAATAGAATAATCCTTTGGAACACTTATTATTATAGTAAGGAAAATGAAAGTTGAAGTTGTGTCTATATTGGAGAATTGAATCCTAGAGCTTTTTTTCTATCACCAACGTTATACATTGAGCATAATCGAGAGTATAGGGATCAAGCATGTCAAATTTGTATCAAATTTTATTCTTAATACCATGGAAAAATGATGATACCACCACCACTAGATTCAATTGGTGGGTATAGGAAATAAGACTGGTGAACTCAAAGCAACACTCCTCCACTCTTCCTATTTTATTTATTTTCATAAGATAGACCACATATGATGTGGAAAATCCTTTGTCAAATCTTCAAATAAATCATTATTTTAAGTTAAGACACAAATTATAACCCCCATGTTAGTGAATTTGCCACAAAAAACCACTAATAAGCTTGGGTTTTCAACATAAAAGCTACTAATGCAACATCACCTACTTTAGGAACATGATATAGGAAGATAAGGCTATCCATATTGACCATCCATCATTATGGATGAATACCTTCAAAGGTGGGCATTCCAATGCAAATAATAGGATCTTCATAAGTCCATTCAAAATCCCAATCAAAAGTGGGATAAGTCACATGTAGGCTTTGAAAGGTGTAGCCCATATTCAGTTGGAAGGGTAGGTTCTAGATCTATAATGCCAAAAATAAGGTAGATGTTTTTTGATCTATGTTAACTATTGGATCTCAAATCAATGGTTAGTGCTCCCATTTTACCTAAATCCAACAACTTGAGGGCACCAAGGCCCATGAGCCAATTATTTTTTTCATAAAATGATTTGTGATAATATTTTGACAAGTGAAAGCATAAGAGGAAAATGTGCCCCACCATAGCTTGGGCTAAAAATGTGGTAGTTGGTCAAAAGTAGGAGGTGAGCATTAGGACACAACTAGAGAAGGCCTATAATTTTCCAAAGGAAATTTTATCTCAACCAAAGACAAGTGGAGGTCATTCGTATATACAAGAAGATAATAAAAATGGCATTTAAAGATAATATTTGCCATAGGATATAGAAGTTGACTTTCATGGCCTAGACTGTAAGAACCATCTACATGGTGATTGCAATGCTTGCTTTCCAAATGAGTAAGCCTACTTTACCATCCTATGCTCATTAGGGATTCCATACTTGCTACTTTAGCAAGTGGTATATTCCATAGGGAAACATGGCAAGATGTTAGGGCACAACCACCCCTAAGCCACAATGATGAGAAATAACAACTTGTTATTTGATGGCCCAAAATCCTCTAACATTGATGACTTTGGATCTAGAGACATCGAAGCTACGAACTGTAGTTGTTGAAAAATTTAAATTATAGAACAAGGAGGAATATGTAGACCTTCTATAGAGAGTTTCAAAAGGAAAGAACCCTCATCTCATTCTATAAATAGTTTTATAATTTTATTGTAAAGGCATTTGGAGTTGCCTGCTTCTGCATTATATCTAGCCTTATGATCTCTTCCTTTCACTCCTTATTGATTGAATGAGCATGGAGAGAACCTTGAACCACTATATAAGGAGAATTGAGCCTTCTTGGGATGTATGATTTGTAACTATTTTGGCACATGAATAGAAGTTTTAACTAATTTCTCTCTATCATTATTTTCTAATTGTGTTTTCGGTTATGAGTTATGAGTATTGAAATGTGTTTAAATTCTAGCTATTAAATTATGGTGAATGTGTTCATTTCTATCCTATCCATGTAGTTGGAAGGGAAAGTTTGATCTTGGTGCATTGTCCCTATAGCTTAGGTTTTATATTTTTTGCAAATTTACTTTTTTTGTAGTTTACTTTATTGTTATTTAAGTGCTCTATTTTTTACTTTCAATTCATTTCTTTCCCTGCACCCCCTAATAAAATTAGGCCTAATCTTGGGAGGTCTAAAAGCATATAAGGTTAAATCCAATGAGAAACCAACCTTAGATAAAAAATAGAGGTTTCCTCATAGGCGATCCATTTGTCCATAATACTTCTTATTGTGTTTCTCTACATGAGGTACATGTGTCCTTGACATATCAGACTAATGCTCTTATAGGCCAAAAAATTCAGATATGATAACAACCTATTTGACATGCCTAGTGGGATGAGCTTTTATGATTACCCTAACAAGGTTGAAAGAAGACTCTAGAATTGATTATGTTGAAGATCATATTCAATCCACTTATAACAAAATATTAAGAGATTCACCCAATGAATCCATTTAAAAAATAAATCTAAAAAATTCATTCAAAAAAAGTTAGATTAAGATTCTAGTGGGGATATATGTCTCTCAATATTTTTAAAGCATTATCTCCCCGCCTATTTAATCTATCATCAAAGGAAATACCTATAATTATATGAGAAAAATACCTATAACTAGAGCCTTTGCTTGAGTTAATTAGTAAGAGTTGGTGTTGCCCTTGAATCAAAGAGCAAGTAGGAGAAACCAATGACACAACATGTCAATCTCACTAAATTAGCCTTCTCAAATATTTTTGACCTAGAATGATATAGGTCCTTTGATATTTTTAACTCCACTTATTTTATGGGACCCAATTCCTACCTCAGTGCTCAAGTTTGTACCTTATTTCCTAGGAGAAGATGTCATCAACCATATGGAGCATTTGCATCACTTGGTGAGCTTGTGTGTGATGCATTTCATTGAAAAATAATATATATAATGTATCATTCCATTTTATTAACTAAAATGCATCTCTCCCTCTAAATCATGCATCCACATCCATTATTTTATTCCTAATTTCCTAACTAGAGAATATGATGAGGAAAAATATTTTCAAAAGAAAATTGATGATTAATTTGAATTCAATTTATTTTGAAATAGTATATGATACGTATGATTCTTCAGTTTTTCCTATACCCATGTGGGTTACAATGCTTATAAAGTATTCTTATCCTATTCTATCCCTTGAGCAACATCAAAAGGATCCTTCTTAATATTTTATTTTGAAGGTAGGCCATTCACATTATCCTCTCACATACTTTTAGGCTAGAGGAAAGCCAAAATGGGATGATGTTACTATAGTAGAGTATGAGGTATTAATGAATAATATGAATTGGGTGTTGGTTTCCCTTCTAGAAGTGAATAATATTGTAGGGTTGAAATGGATCCATATGACCAAATATACATTATATGGTCAAGTAGAAAAATACATTGCAGGCCTTCTCACAAAGGGTTTCTCTCAATAGGAGGAATAAACTATTCTTAGACTTTTACATTCCTCTTTCATTTTGATCCAATTTTAAATCTTTCAAAAACATGGCCAATATCTATGGAACTTATAAATCAACCATATACTTTTAAGAACCATCATATGATGCTCAAACATCTCATCTGTGATAATCACATCTAGTGTAATACTTGTTAAATACATAGGGTTTATCATGTATTTACTCTTCCTCTTATCCTTGACTAGAGCATAAATACTTCTAGTTAGGACATTCAAAAATGACTTTCCTACAATGCTTCCTAGATTTTCTTCCCAATAATTCTTTAGTTTTTGAACTTCTTATAAAATATGGCATAAGAGAAATTTATGCTCACTCCATACTCACTTCTTATTCATAGCCATAATACTTACTTTCTAAAACAAAAAAATGCAAGGCTCACTCACTCTTATTTAATATGTTATTTATATTACATAAATCAGTATTTTTTAGTTTTAAATATATATATTTTTAATGTATTTAATTTATGTATACTTTTTTTAATTGCCACCTGTATTACATCATCACCAAATAATAGTATTACAATAAAATTTGGATATTATCAATGCATCGCTTGGAAATATTTGAACCTTGGACTTCTTCTTGAATGTTGAGAAATCAAACCAATCAAACTAATGCCATTTAAAAATAAGAAAAAGGTGAATCAAACCAATCATATTTTACATAACCTCAATAAAGAGCACAAATTTTACAACTTTCATAGTAAGAGGGTGAAACTATCTAAGATATCAATTTGTTCTGAAAATATTATGTAAGTCCAATTCAAAGCTTAATTATTGTGAAAAATACTTAGTATACCATAAGAATATGGTTCAAGTCATATATGCTTTATTATAATATTTACAATATTTTAACATAGCTATAGAAATAATTTCCTTGCTAAATATAATTTTTTTAAGAAAAACTTTTTCAATTTTAAAGAATAATTATAATAGCCCCCCTTGGACACCCTAGTGACTAGGGATTTGGGATATTATTGAGGAGGCCTAAATTGAAACCAGGATGGGATTTGGTGTGTGTGCAAATAAGCTTGTGAAAAAAAAGAAGAGTAATTATAACTGCTTTCAACATTTAATTATATTTTTATTGCTATGAAAATATGTTTTTTTAGAGAAAAAGCTAAATTATATTAATTCATTAAATGAAACATGACAATACTATGGAGATAACTTTGTCCAATAGCTAAAAAATAAAATGAGGTGGATAAGAGTAAAGCATCTATAATTGAATATATAAGAATATAAGCTAATAAAAACAAAAGACTATAGCTATATCTTGTTGCAATACACCATATATCAATACCATAGGAGTCACTTAGTTGAAAACCTTCAAAACACATGCATTCATGGGATTCTAAAAAAACCTTATTTTTAAAATTTACCACCTTTCCTTTTAATTTTTAAACCCCTCGTGGTAAAACCCATATATAATAAATAATAACCCCTTTTCAAAACTTACCATTTTGCAAAAAATAATTTGAATCAATTTTTAATATCCCTTAGTAGTTTTACCATTTTATCAATGTATATCCATTGAGCATGTTTGACTATCTGTTTGGATATTCAAAAGGTCAAAAAATAGTCCAACCAACAAAATGGTAAGGAAGAGTTGGATGTGCAAGGTGGCCTGAAACTGATTTGAACAAGTGTCAAGAGGAATATGTGCAAGGGAAAAAAACATGACCATCATCACCCATGCATGTTTGACACTTTTAATAACCTTAAAAATCAAGAAACCTTAGTTTCACTCCCAAATTTGGAAGAGATAGAGACTAGATGAGGCCTATTTGGACCAAAGCCAATAAGAGAACAATGATTTGGTGAACCAAGAAAAGGGGTAAGGCATTTTCCATAATGATATAACAAGGGAGAGGCACCATGTGAAACTATCACCATGAGCATAGTCATGAGGGCCAAGTTGATGATGACAACTCTTGCAATCTCTCTATTTTGCATGGCATAAAAAGTTTGAATGATTCATTCCTAGATTTTCTTCCCGAAAGGGTTTCCCATGTTAAATAATGTGTTATTTGTTGTTGTATGTATGTTCTTTTCCAAGCATTACAATAGTTTACTCGCATTGTCTTTATTCTATGGGATTAGAAATTTTATATGCTTTTCATGCTTGGAACCTATCTAGTTTGAGCTAGAAATGGACACTAGTTTGGTGCAACAATAAATTGTTGGTTCTTTAGTAATTTTTTTTGGCTTTATGAACATTGCATTAGTCTCATTATGGACTACCCATACTTTATTATTTTATTAAAATACTTTTAGGCATTAAAGAGTAACTTCAATGTAATTTTAAGAATTTCATTGATGACTAGTTTCACCAAAGAATTTCACTAATAACTAGTCATGAGTAGGTTCAATTAAATTTTAATGACTTTTTGGAAATTACATAACAAACCTATCCATTTCTAGATATGCTATGCTAAGTTAAACAATTTTTTTGGCAACTTTGTTGGTGGAGTAAAAAAATTAGATCACTCAAATTTTCCATTCATGTGTTTTCTTTTTTTGCAACTTTACAAGTGAAGAAAAAAATAGATCACTCAAATGTTTCATTCATGTGTGTCCCAAACCGTGTAATAGTGTGAATTCAAGGGTGAATGGTTTAATTTATAGCCACATATTTGAAGATATTCATTGCACTATATAAATAATACATGACAATAACTCTTCATTCTAATGCAATCTTACAACCATGGTTGCACAAATACAAGGGATTTTCCCCTTCATGGAAAATTCCATGAAAAATAAAAATAAATTTAGCATCAACCCTATATTCATCAAGGCCTTGCAACTAAAGGATATAAAATCAAATCTATATATCATCAATGTTAGAAATACAAATTAAAATTAACCAGTGCTTGACTAGTTTTTTAGGCAACATAGTCTACGTTGTAGTTTCTTGCAAACTCTGTTCAACAAAATAAAAAAAAATCCGATGAGTGCCTTGCATGCTTCAAGGCTTGATAACTTTGATAATTAAATAGAATATTACACTACAAGAAATACTACAACTAAGTCAACTAGTATGTATGCAGTTTCTTATTGGCTCCATAGTGTGTTATGTTGCAACTCTATTGAATGAAAAAGCCAAAATAATCTAAAAGAAAAATTATTTGCGTTTGAATTACAATTTGTATACACTAAATGTTAAAATTACATATCCAAATTAACTAGTTCTTAAGCTTACTATTCAATATTCACTCACACTGTAGTTTTCTTGTAAACGTTTTTCAAAGAATTTTGAAAATAAAAGTAGCAAAGTATCATTTGTGTCACAAGGCTTATTAATTTATGAAAACAAAATCAAATATTACTCTTGCCATTATAAAAATACTAAAGATAACTCAAATAGAATTTGAAAAGTCTCCTATTGAATTTTCCCTATACTTTATCATAGGCAAAAGCCAAAGAAAATAAGAAACAAGGTCAAACAAATAGAGGTCGGTCACTAGAAAATGCTTAGTTACCACTACCAAAATACTAAATATAACTCAGCTAGCATTTGAAAAGTCTCCTATTGACTTTGCCCTATACTTTATCATAGACAAAAGCAAAAGAAAATAGAAAACAAGGTCATGGCATCATTGGCAAATGCTTGGTTTCCACTACCAAAATATAAAGATAACTCAAGCATTTGAAAAGTCTCCTATTTAATTTACCCTATACTTTATCATAGACAAAAGCTAAATAAAATGAAAAACAAGGTCTATGACTGGCAAATGCTCGGTTGCAACCAATCTGCCTATCCCAGGCATAACAAAGCCAAACTGCTTGGCCTATAAGATAACATATCAACTTCCACTATCCTTATAAAATTTAATTCATTGAAATAGTTTAAATTAATAAAATATCAATTCTCATTCCCCCTTGCACTTTATTCTAACACATTTTTAAAGGATATAGAAGTATCGAGGACAAGGGGACAAGAGGATGGGGAAACGGGTTTCAAGGTCGACAAGAGATGACAAGCCAATTTTGGAAAATGGCTGGGGATGAATAAGAAACGACAAAAGGACAAGTATAATAGTATTAATAAAATTTAGAAATTTTCATGCTAAAAATATATGTAAAATGATGATTTTGGTTTTTGATCAATCAAGCTTACTTAGTAATCACATAAGTAATTGGAGTGGTTCTCCTTTTGTCTATATAATTTCTTGGGCTTGTGGTTATGATTATTATTTCACAATAATTTGATTAATAATTAGGTAAGAATATATTGGTATTGTTAGCATGATAATTAGATCCAAAACCACAATTTTTTTATTTCCAAGGGGCCACTAAAGTTTTTCAACAAATGGCATGATTTTTTAATGACAATTGTTTTTATGTAATCCTTTTCTTTTTTCAATCCATATCATTATATAGGAAGTAGTGTATTACTAATTTTGAAGTACAGGTGTTGCTATTAATTTCCATATTTAGCACCTGCTAAAACCCACATAATTTATTCCAATTTTTTGGTGCCCTACAGACCATGGTTTTGTTTCTATATTTTCTCTTGACACATAGCAATAAGATTTAGTTAATCCTCATTATCAAAAGATAAATACGTGACATCTATACTGGCTTGGCATGATTGGCCATAAATTTTACACTCTAAGCAATAATTCATCCTAAAGTTCTCATTTATATGACCTATTATTGCCCTTTGATTGATAGTAATACAACAAACAACGAGGACATGGTAATTCATAGATTACATGCATATTGGCAAGTTGTTCAAGACATCATAACAAGTGATAAGTGGTAATGGCGATGCTTGCCAAGATGCGAGCCATTATTAATTAAAAACACACAATAGTATTGTAATATACTAAGATTAATTTTTGGGTCGATTACAAACTATTTAAAAAAAATAAAAAACAAATAGTCAGTAAAAATAAATATAAGTTTGCAACCATAGATCCAGTTAAATATTAACTACCCTCTCTACTTGAATCAAATTTTTGGACCATTACAAATGTTTTTTTAATTCTTTGAAAATATTTAAATTTAAATTTTGTTAAAAAAACATATTATAATTATTAAATTATTATAATACTAAATATTTAAAATGTATGCACTTATAAATTTTTTAACCATTTATTTTAGAATATCTAAAAAAATTAAGAAATATTATTCTAAAAAATTAAGAGGGATTTGTCATAAGGGTTGCCACAAATCTGCTTAAATTCTTAGAGTAACTTACGGGAACAATTGAACATTTAGTGTAACTTATAGGAACAATTGACCTCTCTTAACCATAGAAGAACTATATTAAAATAAATTGAAATTCCAACATAGGAATATGCCACAATAATAAAATACACCTACATGTTCATGAGTCACAATAAAAACAATTCTACTCATATTTGAATGAGCCTACCTTAGAAAATTAGACCTTCAAATGGTGAGGGGCCCTTCTTTGTGAAGTTTATATGTGTTTTAGAGTTTGATCTATAAAGCAAGTTGCAAAGAGTTGTACTTCATTGAGTTTCCTCCTCAAATAGTAATATGTTTAATGTCAGCAAGGAAACAAAGAGAATCCAAAAATATTTAAGATGCTAAGACTATCATGGATAAATTTTCATGGTAAACTATTGATAGCCAATGATGGCAAACACATCGAACCATAACAAACGGTTTAAAGAGGGATTTCATTTAATTCCATCTCTCTGTATAAAATGAAGAGAAGTTGCATCACCCATAATAATGTGTCAATCTATGGTTGTACGATATGATGAATGAAAATTCTACATTTAAGTCACTTTGATCCTAGAAAAGTGACAGTTGTTTACCATTTTAGGCCATTTTTTTGACGAATAATTCTAGGTGATTTCTACGCAAGAAAAGTGCCTTGGAAGAGATTTTCATGGCTTTAAACGATTAAAAACTTAGTATTTTCTTTGGTATTTTTGGTCCTATAGTTGATCATCCCCCATGACGTCCCATCATAGTAGGGGTATCGAGGATGGTCCCCCATGGCCTGGCGGTGTCCCGGGGACACCCCGCTTGTCCATTCCAAAAGGGAGGGAGAGTGTGAAAAAACATCCCCTTTGATGTACCCCATATTGGGTATGAAAGGAGGTGGGGATAAGTCCCTATGAAACACTACAATTTTTAAATATGTTATCTTGACTTCCCATTTTGGTCACTAAATCCTAGATAATCTAAAACAAGGGATTCACACAACTACTATATTTCATCACTAACATTTAAAATGCATCACTCTTTACATAAAAATACTTAATTAAAACATTATCAGATAAGAACACACATATATTAAACATTGAAAAATAATCCATAGACTCTTTCTATTTAAACCCTATTTTTTTGGGTAAAACATAATCACAACTTTCAACAAATTAAGTTCTTAATATAACATTACTTTAGGAGTGAAATATTAAGCGTAGAGCCACACACACATGAAGGTCATATTGCGAAAAAGGTATAGGTAGAGGTTGGAGTTCACACACTCCACCATTTTGGCCTCCATATTAGATCAACTTAAACTGTGGTTACCCCCAATGACGTGCAAGTATTTCAAGTTTGAATCGCAACAACAATGCAAAACTAGAAGGAAAGAGCAAGGAATTTCCTTTCACACTAGAACATGCTTGCCATTGATGAATATGAGAGAAAAAATGAAATTCTAGGGGCATTTCTTATAAAAATAAAACCCTTTATTTCTTCCTCACTATAGGCCGTGTTTCCTTTGCTGCTTATAATAACTAGTTTTGTTTAAAAATTTTTCATATCTTTTTTAATTTTGAGTATCTTCTATGTGAGTAAACTATTATTAATGTTGGTGATGTTTTTGAAATGGTTGTGTGGAAGAATTCAAATTGGAAGGAAGGATAATTTTTTTATTGTGAGGGATTATTGGAGACCATGCATGCATGCACATGCAATCGAGTGTTTTATCGGGTATTTTGAGGGAAAATGGGCCCCCTAACTAATGTCGCACAAGTTGATGCAAACATTTGATGAATATGATGGCTTGAGAATTTTATTATATATAAATTGGTATCCTCTATGATGTATTTTAATTTTTAATAGATGGTGTCCACCTTATTTATTATTATTTAAATTTAAGGTTCAATATTTGGTTTTAAAAAGTTAAGTAAAGCTTTCTTAATAATGTAATTTTAATTTCAAATTTTCTTGTTTGAGTAATTTTAGTTTCAAATTTTACATGGTTTGTTTTTTTAAATATTCTACTATTTTAGAACTATTTCATGTTATAAATGATAAAAATATTTGGTATGCAACTCAAATATAACTCCCACCCCATCTTCTCTAGATTTTTTTATCGATATAATCTATATCTAGGTATACATGAATTTTAAATACCCCTCCCCTATAATATACTTAGAAATATATTGATGGTTCAAATTGATATTAAAAATATCCCCTGTATGCACTCACATGGTATTTACCATTTCCTAAGAGTGATCCCCTCGTGATCAGCACTTTATAGACACTAAAATCATGTAAATCGGATAAGATTACCATGATTCCACTCTTATTGAAACCATATGGCCCCATTGGGCAACCCTTTGGGGTTAATTAGGGATCCTAACCACTTTTGGGATGGTTCAACCAACTTTTGGGAAGTTTTGGACCATGTAGCCATGGCCATGCCACCCTAGGACGACCACAGTTCATGGCCATCCCACCCAAGGACGACTATAGGAAACCATACCTAGGTGGTACGACCATGGTCCAGGCCCTCAAAAAATTCAAGGGCAGGATAAATGACAATTGATTTTTGCCATTTGTCCCACCTAATGACTTATGATAGATTGGAATACTGTCTAGGCCATTAGGAATTACAAATTGGAGGCCCAAATTGGATATCTCTTCCACCCTATGCATGGCAAAGGTGTTGACAACTGGCAGAACCTACCTTGCATGCCCCAAATTGCCCCTTTACCCTGTTTTCCCTCTTTTTCTATAAATTAGAGTGTTTTCACTCAATTTTAGAGATATATCATTGTAAATATTCACCAGAAAGTGTTGTCAAGATTTCCTCTCACATTTTGCCCTCGTATTAACCCTTGGAAACTTCATAAATCAATTGGGTTTTCAAGTCATCCCAAAATATGCACATAACATACAAATACCATCCATTCCTATTAGTGAATTTAAAATTTTTTATGACAACACCCCTAGGAGGATTCTAGACCAGATCCCATTACAATTGGTGGCAAAAACCACCCTGTTTTGTGGTCGTCTCTCCTAGGATGGTTAATAGTCCTAAATGGCTCACCTTGGGATGGCCATGAATTGGCCCATAATTTTGAATAAATTTTAGTATAGATAATTTCTATTGTAATATTTGAGCATCATACTTGATTTTGGTGAAGTTTGGAGTAGTTTTGAATCATTAATTAGGGTTTTTGTGATTATAGTTCTAATTGGCCTACCCAGGGACAACCATAGATTCTTCTGACAATTTAAGTTCAATTTCTACATAAATAATTACAAAAGTAGATAATATGCATCATGTTAAGTTTTGGTAGCATTTGGAGTAGTTTAGCCCTATCGATTGCACTTTTTACATTCAATATTGCATGCATTCCTTTGATATTATCATAATCTGCACGTGCTATTAACCCATTTTAATTTATTGTGTGTAGGTATAGGTATTCCAGTGCATGAGGAAGGAGCTAAAGATTTTAATAAGGATAGCTCAAAGTAGCTACAATGAAAGCCCACTCTTCAATTGTGAGTGCGAGAAGAACATTAAAAGCATGTTATAGATTTGTGAAAGGATTGGATCCTTCAACATTGTAATTGAATTGTATAAAATTGTGAGCTCTCAAGGGGACATTTTGTAACCATATATTTGAGAAATTAATCAATATAAATAGAACCCTCTATTCCTTTCAAATATTTGTAATTTATATGCTTACTTTCATGTCGCTTTGAATGCTTAAATAGAAGATAGATGCACTTCAATTTTGATTTCTAGGTGCACCATTTTTTTGCTCTACACACTCATCTATAGGAGAGTTTGTTATATGGAGAAATTATGGGTATGTATTCCATGATATCTTCTGAAGTCTTCAAAGAATAAATATAAGTAATCAAAACCTGAAGTTGCTCATCATTTTTAACTACCTTCTTTTTAGTTTCCTATTGGACCTTTTAAAGATCTTAAACCATATGAGAAAGCTGATGAAGTCTGTCAATAACATATTGAGGTGTGTTGGAAGTCCTATAGACTTGGGAATGAATGTGTCTCACATGTAACAAAATATCAAAGGTTAAGTTTGCTAAAACTATATTTTATGGAGGAGCAGATCCAATAAATACTTTTTTGCATCTACACTTCAAAATATGCTTGAGAATGATGAGTCTACAAACATCACAGAGATTGGGGTACTGATCCAACTAAGAAAAACCAAGCAGAGAAATATTCCAAGACCTAGTGAAAGAGGGAAAAAGAAAAATGTAGAAGACATCTCAAAACTATTTAGCCATGTCACAAAACCAAAAAAAGTGAATAAAAGTTTCTAAATCATTACAAAAATTGCATTGAGGGGAAATGTGTAAAATTGAGGTTAGAATTTTAGAATTTGGATGTTTTTGATGCAAAACCCACCATCCAAGAAGTTGAGTTTTGGATTCAACAGAAACTTTCCAAAACTGAGTAGCAAGAGACTACCAGTAGATATTCGTAAACTTCACTTGCCACTTGACATTGAGCTTAGAGTCTAAAGGAGGACATAAAATATTTTTGTAATTCTAATTCTATGACCATTAAGCCATCTCTATTAATTCCATATATTATGGGTAGTCATTCCCAAATTTATAAAGACCTCATAAGGGATGGACATCACAACTAAGCTATAAGACTCTTTGAACCTAGGGGGAAGGGAGCAATAATTGCATATATGGTTCTAGGTAAAAAATGAGTAGCTACCCAGATCCTAAATATCTCAAATTTTATTAATTTATTTCTTCATAAAATCTAGACCATTAAGAGCACTACATAAAGCTAAAGGTTTATCATTATGGAGGATAAGTTTATTCCACCAAAGATTGTTTAGATCAATGCTTAGACCATGTCTCAAGGAGTCAGACTTCCAAGCTAATAAATGAGAAACTAACTGCTAAGCTTTCCACTTTTGGATAACTAGAATATATCCTTTAATTGTAAAGTAAGGTGCATTAAGGACCTTATCCTCCTAAGGGGTTTCTTTCCATTTACCTTTGTGAGTAGCTAGAGAGACTCTATAACAAAATAGGTGTTTCCAATTTTCATCACTAATGATGGCTCTAGAAACTCATTTTGTAACTAAAATTTTGCTCTAGGTAAGAGGATCAATGATGCCTAGACCTCCTAAAGCCTTAGGTTGAGTATAATTTTTCAAGATATGGGTGTCATTCCCATATCTCCATTCCATTTGGTCCATAAAAATTTACAAATGGCATGAGTTAATTTGTTATAGGCTACCTTGGAGGCCATCCAATAAGAAGAGTAATAAACATGAGAGGCTACCATAATTTTATTCACAACTTGAAATCATTCTACTAAGGAAAGAAACCAAGATGGCCAAGCATTAATTTTTTTTGTAGTCTTTGCATAACCCAATTCCACATATTCTTAGGATAGATATTAATCCCAAAGATAATTCCCAAATAATGCACAATCATACCATGAGGGATGATCTTCTACTCAATCAAGGAGTTGCATCCACGAGGAGAGGAAGAGGTATATAGGACTTCAATTTTAGAGTCATTGATATGAGAGCTAGAGATATCACAAAATAGTTGAACAATATATTTAGCCATTTCCACCTCTTGTTGAGTATTTTGAAGAAAAAAATGGAATCATTAGCAAAATATGAGTTAAGAGCATGCTTATCCCCAGGAAACTTAATACCTTGAATGAGGCCATCAAAATGAGCCTTATAAAGAAGATAACCAAGAGCACCTACAACTAAAAAATATAAAAAAGTAGCAAGGGGGCAACCCTATATGATAGACCGTTGAAGAGGGAAGGAGGAGGAAAGAGCTCCATTAACCTAAACACAAGTTGAAGCATCACCAAAGAGCATACAAATTTGATTACAAAATTTTGGACTGAAACCAAGCCAAGAAAGTATACTAAGAATAAAATCCTATCTAATTCTATCATAAGCTTTGTAAAAATCTAACTTAACCAAGAGGGCTTCTTGATTGGATTTGATAGCCTATTGTAAATTTTCCTAGGCCATCATAAGATTATCTAAAATATAATGACCTTTAGGAAAAACATATTATTCATGGTGAAAAATTGCTTGAGCAACAATTTTGATTTCTAAAGCTATAGTTTTAGTATTGATCTTATACAAAATATTGGGGAGGGTAATAGGTCTCCAATTGTATATTTGGTTACGAGTCATACCTTTAGGAATTAACTTGATAAGCCCTATATTGATATAAGCTCCGAGGGAGCTATTATGGAGAGATACTATGTAAACATGATGAAGATAAGAGGAAATAATATATCAATTTTTATTATAAAACTCCATTGGAAGACCATCCAAGCTAGAAGCTTTGTCATTCTTCATAGAAAAAGAGAAGTTTGCAAATAATTCATAGAAAGAGGATATTCAAGTTGATCCTGAATAATGGGTTCTACTAGGGAGGGAATATGTTCCTGCACATATTCCATTAAGATGCATTGGATGTCATCCCTTGGATCCACTACAAAAAAGTTGAGAGAAATGAGGTAAAAAAATATTCATGATCTCTTTAGAGTCGAAAAGAGAATTATCTAAAGGATCCTTCAACTCAATGATCCTTTCCAAAATATTCTTATGTATGAGGTAATTAAAAAAAAATAGTTCCCTTATCTCCTTGGAAGATCCAATTGAGGTGAGATCTAACATGCACCCCTCTAGCACAATAAGACTCATAAAATCTAGCTTGATTTTCAATATTAGCTAGATTGCATTGAACAATAGTGTTAGTCGGGTATTTCATAAGTATGGAAGAGAGATGAGAGATATCCTTATGAATACAACTCTCTTGAATCTTCTTCCTCCAAGAAATAGAGTGTCCATGCCATCTAAGGGATGAAACTATATTGAAAATAGCTATTTCAAACCATTTGATTCTACTAGTATTACTAGTTGGTTTAGGAAATCTATTCCAAACATGCTCTATGAGGCAAAAAAAGCAATATTATCAAGGTGGAACACATTTAATTTGAAAGTAATTGGCATGGAATTGAGATAGATAGAGAAATTTTGGATAGAAGATAAGATAGAAAGGTGATTAGACAAAGTTATGTGAGAAAGGATGCGAACTTGCTTGTGGATGGAGAATTTATCCTGGAAATAATTGCTGAAATACAATTTGTCCAGATAAAAAAGCTTCCTAGCAGAACCTTGATGATAGTTGTACGAAATAAACCAATTATCTCTATGAGAGGAGGTTGTACCAAAGAGAGGGTCATGCACACCTAAATGATTATGACAAAACAACCAACTACCAAATTCAACATTAGAAAGGGGTCTACTACTACAAATTTCATCACTAGGATTCTCAATCATATTAAAGTCACCTCCAAGGATCCATTCTACAGGAGGGAGAGAAATAACTAACCATTTCCAAAGAGTTATATGACTAGGAGGATTATTGGGAGCATAGATAGAACAAAATCCAATAACCTAAGAGTTGAGAGCTAATCTAACCCACAAACAATGGTGAGTAGGATCTTCACCATTAACATGAGAAGTAGTAAAGGTAGATGCATATCCATCACTAGTGATGTCCATAAAATGGGTGAGAGTGTGACTAGTGACTTTCAATTCTTAAAGGAAAATAACAAAAATATAATTTTTAGCAACTACTTTTCAAACTTGAAACTTACGGTAAGGGAGGGAGAGCCCCCTAACATTCCAATATAGAAGATTTAAATTTATGAAGGGTGATTTAGAGGTTGCTTGACCTCATGAATTAGATATTGGAATATATTTTCATTGATTGACAATAATTTTGTGTTGTCCAAATGGGTTTGTTGAGCAAGAACCTTATTTTGAGCAACTTGAGAGAAGGATCTAGCAAGATATTTGATAGAGAGATTTTTTCCTCTGTATGGATGGAGTGATTTTGGGGTTTTTATGAACTTTGTCGCTTTCCTACCATTCTCCACCCATTTATCATAATATTATCTTTTAAGAGTTGTGATGAAGGAATGAGAGCTAACTCAAGACTCATGGTTGAATTTGGCAGGGCTTGTAGATTAACAAGAGTATCTAAGATTTAGTTTGAGCTATGGAATAGACAATAGGGTTCTTGGGGGCCATGACCTAAGAAGGAAAAAGTTGTTTGGAAACAAGGGGGTGCTAAGGGCCATCAATAGGGAATTTATTGGCTAAGTTTTTAATTGAATCTTTCCATACGAGAGCCATTAGTTGGGTTTTTTACAATTTTTTTTGTGGTCGCTTCCATTTGTTCCTTTTTAGCTATTTTTTTGGAGAATTTTTTATCAAGTGTCCAAATTCTCTATAGTAAAACATAAATTAGGTAAGTTTAGGTAGATAAGATATAATTAGATAGTTTTTCTAACATAGGGTGAGACCATAAAACCTTACCAAGAAGAGTAGTAATTTTATTAAGAAAGGGTTAAAATGAAAGAGATAAAAAGAGACACTCTATCCAAAGAGGGAATTTTGCCCTAGAGGGACCATCTAGATGAAAATCCAAAGACCAACCTTGCAGATAACAAGTTTTTCTATAGATAACCCAAGTTTCGTATTGAAGGGTTTTTTTGGCATGATCAGTATTTACAAAGGAGATTGCTATGTACCCCCTTACCAACCCTTGAATAACCTCAATTATCCATCCTTTAGTATTTTTCCAAAACCCCCTAATCCATTTGAGAAATTCAGCCTCAAGTGGTATATCTCATTAAAAATATAAAATAATAGTACATTTAGACAAGTCATTAGCTACTTCAAAAAAGAAATTAGGAAGAACAATTGAAAGGGATTTTCCTTGCTCTGCATGTGTTTGAGGTGTTTCTAGATTAGGGTTTGACGAGTCAATAGTGTAGCCCTTTAGTAAGCTCCTTTCACTCTTCAGATTTGCAAGTTTCTCCATGGAATTATGTGCAAGGTTCCCAAGGTAAGTCAAGGAAACCTGAGATTCAATATCATTGAGGGATGGAGTTTTGTCCATCATAGAAACCTCACATCCTATGGAAATATTTTTTTGTACCTAAATGCTTCTCCACTACAAAGTTGGGTTTGTTGTTGGATGGCGATAATTGTCCCAATTCTTCACTCTAAGCCCTAAAAGATGCACAACTTTATGAAAACTCCAAATATGGGTAAAAACCCTAAAAATAGCATAGGAGTGCCCTAATTTTTTTCACAAATATTTGAAACGTTTGTATGTTCACTAGTGGAAGGAAAATACCCTTGAAATGTTGAAAGCTAAAATCGTGAGCACTCCTGAAAGCAAAAGCAAACACGAAAGGGCTCTACGAAACCCTATTCATAAAGCAAAAGCAATTGCAAAAGGACTCTTCAAAATCCTATTTAGAATATGCATTGATGTTCCAAAAGTATCAACTTCTAGGGTAAAAACCCTAAAATTAGCACAATAGTACCCTATTTTTTTCACAAATCTTTGAAATATTCACCAATGGAAGGAAAATATCCTTGGTATGTTGAAGCTGAAATCATGAGCACTCCTGAAATCATATGTTGTTGTGGAAGAGCTCTTCAAAACTCTATTCAGAATATTCGTTCTTCAACCCTCTATGAACTTTCTTTAATGTAGCGTTGTTACAAGAGAATGAAACATTTACATGAAAAAATGAAAAAGTCTACTATGAAAATATTATAAGGTACCTAAACCATGTTTCTCCCAAACAAATACAAAGGTATTAATCACCTAAATTATTATTATGGAACAAAAGTACACTATGAAGATGTTATAAGGTGTTGAACCATGTTCCCAAAAACAATTCAAAGGTCATAATTACCTAAATTACTATAGTGTGAAAAAATACACTATGTAGATGTAATAAGGTATCAACCATGTTTCTCCAAATTAATGCAAATATATTAATCACTTGTGAAACAAAATGATTATATTTAATAAATTATTTTCTTAAGCTAATATAATAATTTTTATCTATAACACTTTTTTTTAAACTAAATTTTTATCACTTATAATTTTTTTAAAAATTAATTATATAAATCATTTAATGATATTACAATAATTTCCATCTTAAAACTTGAAAATTCTAATTAATTATAATAATATTATTTAATCAAATCTTAAAATCCACAATAAAATTTTAACCTCTAAAACAATTTATTCTATAACAATTAATCTAGGCCTCATAAATACAATACTTATTGTTTTATACTACAACTAAATGTAAATATTAGTTAATAAAAAATTATAGATTTTAAATTATACCCACGAACCCTATACAAAATGGGCATATATACTTCATGAAACTCAAGTCCCCTTCATTTAAGAATACCAAGGTTGTATGTATGAACAGACATATGGGTATATGGGATATAAGGTGTGGACCTTAAATCTAAAGCATGTAAAGTGAAGAATATTGGACACACATAATGGAAAGGTGTCCCATATACTCATATCCCATTCATTATTATATTTAATATGCGTTTGATGCATTGTTACTGATACTAAACAACCATTACCAATATATGCCTCAATACAAGTTTCATATTATAGACATGTATGTAGAACCACATTAATAAAAAACAATTATAATGAAAAATATAATAAAAGACGATAACAATTTATTAATATTTATAAATATAAATAATTGTATGTTTTTTATTTCATTAGTATTAATAAGGAATTTAATACACACCTACCCCTCGTACACTCGTCCACGTCATAAATGGATCGAAAGAGCTATGTTTATCAATAAAGAATTTAACACATCCACCTCCTCATACAGTCGTCCATACCACTTCATAGTTTAAACCTTAGAAGGACCAAACCATTGCAAATTAATTCCATAAATTTAAATTTTTAATTTTTTCCCGGATATCTATTATAAACTAAAACAACCTACTAAAGTCACTTAGTCATTCAAATTTTACAATTAAAAAATAATAAAGTTTGACTTTGATTGAAACGAAAGGTTTTTAAAGAAAACCCACTTCTAATCACCGTAATCCATCTCTTAGAGCTATAAAAAGGGAAAACAATTTGTAGATTGATGTACGCATTCTCGCTGAAGTTCGAAATTTGCGATAGAGACGAAGGAGATCTTAGAGCTTGACCCCGTTAAAGTCCAGAATCCGCGGTGAGCTTTGAGCTTTACAGAATTATTTTCCTATCTATTGCTTCATTACTATAAAAATAGAACCTCTCTTTATTTTTTTATTTAGTTTAATTTCTTGTAGCCTTGCAATAGTTAATTTACGTGGTTGAAGTTGCAGGGAGCTATGGCAAGGAAGAGAGCAAGGGAAAATACTCAAGCAGATCCTTTGAAGGAGAAAAGGCAGAGGAAACAAAAGAAGGCAAAGGACCCAAATAAGCCAAAGAAGCCTCAAACCGCATTTTTGCTGTTCATGGACGATTTTAGAAAGATTTTCAAGGAGGCCAACCCTAATGTGAAGGGAGTCGCGCACGCTGCTAAAGACGGCGGCGAGCGCTGGAGGGGTATGTCTAATGAGCAGAAGAAGCCCTATACCGACAGAGCTGCTCGATTAAAGACCGAGTATGACAAGGTTATGTCAAAGTATAGCGGAGCTGCAGCGCAGGAGGAAGGTGCCGGATCTGAAGTCGAGGAATAGCTTTAACATCTATGTATAGTTATATTTCTGTTAGTGGATTTTTTTTCAAGCATTTTGATGACTCCGTCACATAGTTTAGCAACTTTAGGGTAGGGTAATGGCAGTTTATGGCTTTCAGTCATGTGATCTGAACTGGGTAGTAGTGTTACATCAGATTTTGAAATTAGATGATTATGTTTGAGATTTACAATTCTGATTCATATATATTGTGATGTTGTCTTTCGTTTTCACCGGCTTTCCTTGTGATTTGTATTGTAGATACATGTAATGATAGTTCACAATGGGGTTTGGGTTTGGATTTGATTTAGATGAGTTCAATCAATTTCAAAGCCTGTATTCGGCGAGGTGTAAAGTTGTGTAACACATATTTAATGTGTTACTTAAATTTAGTCTGGTTCTTGATGAACGGTCAGGCTTAAAGTAGTGTTTAACAAGTTTAACAGTGTATAATCAATCACTTTGTGGTGAAGAAATTATATGTTGTAGAAAAGAATGGTAGGTGTAATTTTTTTTTTAATTTTTTCATATGAAATTTAGGCAAAATATTATCAAAATTGATATTCAGCAATCAAAATAATTTTTTTATTTTATTTTTTAATTATAAATATTTTAACAAACATAATTATGATAATCGATGTTCATAATATTATTTGTAAGAACAAAAATAAAACAGATTTAGTGTGCTATTTGATATGCAATAAAGTTATTATCTAAAGTACATTATAGAAACTGAAAAGGTTAGTTTTTTTTTTATACGTAAGGAAATCAGTTGTATTTTATTTATTTTTTACTATAATCAGGGTTTAAACTTTTAAATCATTTAGTTGTTAACTATCCAATATGAAGGGACCACTAGGGATTGGACAACAAAGCTTGTCTCCTTGAACCTAGGTTTCTTTTTGTTAAGCCTAAAATTTACCCTTGGGAAAGTTTATTATATACAACAATTATATTACTATATTAATAAAAATAAAAAAAAGTATTACTATATATCGATTTATATTTTAACATACCTTTTGGTTGTGTCATGATCCAGTACCCTCCAACCCTATCAATAGGACATTAATTGATTTTGGGATCAATTAGTGTTCAACAAAAAGGGTCATAGACCCTAAAGAATTTGACAAAATTTCAATTAAGGAAAATTTGAAGGAATTTAGGAGGGAAAATAATAAAAATAATTAAACATGTTTAATGTTAAATAATAAGGTTAATTGCATTTAATCGTAATGCAATTAAATGTCCAATTCTTATTGGATCAAATTATGCACTAGTATTATTTAATACTAAAAGCCTATCCTATTTCCCCCATGGTATAATCTGGTTGGTGGAGAGAAAGGTGAGATTCTCTCGTCTATTGTTTAATTAGTGACGCTTTGGAGGCATGTGGACCAAAGGGGGACATAAAACAAAACAAAGGGACCACCTATCTTATCCTTAGTAGGACCCTTTCTTTCCTACTTTTGGCTTATACTCCACATGGTAGCTTTAGATTGACTAGAGTGGTAGGTGGGACTCTTCTAATTTCAATCTTGCAACACCCGTCTACCAAATAGTAGTAGATAGCCACCCTTTTTATTAAAATAATTAGGTGTCCACAAAGTGGACCCAATTTTTATTGAACTTTAAAGGACTTTAGAGTTATTAAAATATATATATAAGAATTATCCCATCCTTTTGGAAATTATCCATCGGTGGAAATAAAAGGGAGATCTCTCCTATTATCATTAATAGTCCTAGCTTTGTATCTATTCTACACCTCAACAGTATTAATTTTGTATTTGTTCCCATGATAAGGGAACACAAAACAAGAGAAGGTCACCTACCTTGTCCTTAATAAAATAATAAGACCACTATTTGACAATACATGGGAAATTTTCCTATAAATTGAGGGAACCTTGGGAAGAAAGGGGTATCGAGGAAATCCTGAAGCTTAGGGAGTATGCTCTCCACTATGGTGGATCAAAAACAAAAAAATTTGGGAAAGTACTAAATTTTAGGTAGAGGAAATCTTGGATACCTAGGGAGTATGCTCTCCACCTTGGTGGATTAGAAACTAGAAGGTTGAAGAGATTTCCTAGTTGAAGAAGAAGACAATTCTTGAAATTTTAAGAGTCAATCCAGAAGGAGCCAAGCAAAAAGGAGTTTGGAGGAAATCAACCTCACAGGAGTTTAGGCTGGTAGTTTCTTATTCCTTTTATTGAGAATTCTTTATTGAGATAAATTCACTGTGCTAATTAAAATAAGTTAGCTTATTGGATAAATTTCTTTATCAATTTTATATAGGTTTACAGTTGCATGGTTATTAAGGGTTATAATTTTAAAGGTTATAATGTTCCCATTGAAATATTATTAGAAGCTTACTATATGAGTAACCCTATTGAATTTATATGTTGGTAATTTTATTTAGGGAATTATAATATTCCATTAAAGCTGGTTGAAATAACTTTATTGCTATTAACTATACATGTGTCTGTAGCTGCTTTTATTTCGCTAAGGAGTTATTGTTTCTACAAAAAGCTGAATATTTTAGCTTTGCTTTATAATTAAGGCTTTGATTATAAATAAATTCTAAGTAAATATGAATAGTGAACAGTGAATAGTAGTTAGTGAACAGTAACTGATGAATAGTAGATGAATAGTGGATAAATATAACCAGTTGATAGGGAAGGGAAAAATAACACCCTTTTTACTATGCTTAATGTAATCAAGTTTCTACAAAATGTAGAAGAACATTTAGAGGAAATTATGGGGTTTCCTCACTATATTTAATCATACGATTAAAGACCATATATAGAATTTATGGGCTGTTGAAAATGGTTGGATTGGATGAGAGGATATTGAATCCTCTCAAAACATGAAATATATTATAATTCAGTAATTTAACTTTATTGCTAAGAATGTATGCATAATTTCTAACATGTGAATGATTTAATGATATATGATTGTGCCATTTACTTTTTGGGTTAAATTGATTAAATATGAAGGATGTAGATAATTAGTATTACTCCTTGTATTCAATAGTTGTGTGGAATTCATAGAAAATATTCATAATGGATTATAATCTCTGCTTAAGTGGATATTTAATATGATGTTTCATATATATGGTTATAATGAATATAATTTACCATAAAAGGGCTCCATTATGTTCCTAAGAGACTTAAAGTTATATGATCATACTTAAGATGGCATTCCATGGATTCTCATCATGATGGTGATATTGTTGTCTTAGATATCTCTTCTAGATGAAGAGGATAATCTCTAAGACCTATGAATAACCATTAATAAGGTTATTTCATCTATGATGGTTTTCCATTGGTGTGGTTCTCCATCTTTAAGGCATTCACCTACGTATTGATATTGGTGGACAATACGTTTATTGGTGATTTCCATTTTATGGGATGAAACCTTAACGCTTGGCCAACATTCTCATACCAATGGAGTATGAGGGTTTCATAGAAGTTGATCACTTTTACCTTGAGAGACTCTGATCAAGTATCAATAGCTCTTGATGCTATATGTCTTGATAAAATTTGATCCAAATGGAATGAATCTGTCTTAGGTCATGATTATGTCCCCTACTTCATTGAAAATGTAGTTGTGGAAAAAAATTGAGTGGTTGAGTAGTGACAACTGGGGTTGTTACAGGTTGGGGTGAGATTTATTTTAAATAATAGATTGCTCTTATGTTTATTTTATTCTTCATAGACTCCTTTCATCACATCATCTATCAAATTAGAGTTTCTATTTTATTACTATATTTTATACGTATATTTTCTATTTCCAGAAATTAATATCCTAAAACAAAAAATTCTAAATAAATTCAAAATTCAAAAGCAACAACTTTAAAATAAATTTTTTTATAATGAAAAACAAGAAATAATCTACAAATAGACATGTATCCAATGGGGTGTTAAGGGAGATTAGAATCCACTCAAGAGATATAGGGCCATTTAAAAATGTGGTTTAATCAAAGCAATAATAATAAAAAAGGACATCAAGTGGTATTAGCTTAATCAGTTAGATTCCTCAAGATTTCAAAGAGGAGATCTAGGTTCAAAATTTGTCAAACTATATATGGATAATATTCAAGCTTTGTTGTAATACTACTATGTAATGATTATGTAATATAGGTAGGACCCATTTCAATCTCATATAACCCACTAAAAAAATAATAAAAATGACAAAAGAGGAAAGATGGTGTTAGTGAATGTAGAGAAGCATCAACTATCCCAAGAAAAAGTAAAACATGCAAAAAATCCAACAAAAGATAAAGTAAGTTGTTATAAGAAAGTAGAGGAGGAAAACTATTGTAGAAAAAATATATAACTTGCAAAAAAATATATTGTATAGAAATAGATAGAAAGGGCAATTTAAATTAAGTCTATCATAATCAAAGTCCAAATAACAAGACAAGAAAAGAGAAATATCAAACATAACTCGTGAATGGATTAATAGGCATGAAAGGAGAGTTAATGAAAAATAAACATGAAGGCAAGAAAGGGAAAATAAGTAAATACATGATAGAACAATAAATATAATTATCAAAGGGGCAAGGAATACTAGATAAAAGGTGGATACATTTTTTTCTTACAAGAAGTTACGACAAACGCAAACAACCATAGAAAGTAAATATTCTCCAAGCAAGGAGGATTAGAAAAATACATAGAGAAGGAATATGTAGGTCTATAAAAGTTACCATGATGAAAATAGAGCATAAGAAGCGATTTTTTTTGAACAAAAAGTTTTTTAAAATTTTCACAATTTCTCCTAGTTGGATACTCAACTCCATTACAAGAAGAGAAAACAAGAGAATAATTTAAAAAAACAAAAATAATAAAACATGAAGCGAAACACATATGGTTAAAAAACACAATGGATTACACCACTAGTAAAAATTCTTGAGAGACAATAACATGACATGAAGGAAAATGAAGGATTTAGATATGGTAAGGACAATAAGGAATAAAAGTAAATGGGAAGTGTAAAAAAGAGAGACTTTAATGTCTAGTCAAAGATTTCAAATTAAATGGGGAAATGAGATCCTTAGGAATAGTTAAATCTAGTATGCTAGAATTGTAGAGGCTATAATTGGAGGAGTTTCCTAGGCTACTGCTCATAACAATAGAAATATATAATTTATATCATTAAAAAACATGAGCATGTTGGGTGTAGAACCCCAATAATTCAAGGGTATAGGAAAATTTTAATATAAAATGATATAATAGAAAATGAAAACATGTGGAGAAATAATAAATTTTCTCAAGGAAATATGGGGACAAAGATATCATATTGGAGAAAAGTGATCCACATAAACAATACTTTTGACTAAAAATAATGGGAAATGAATGAAGTATTGGAATTGCACTTTGCTATTTTGATACACAAGTAACAAAATCCTAGAAAAATATTGGATGTATCATGAGGATCCATATCTATATTTAAATAAAGGTATCTCATTATACTATCAACTTGAGAGGTACTTCTAATAGGTTATTTAAATGCAAGAGTAGTAAGTGAAAACCAACATGATAGGAAGCATGGAAGATTTGGATAGCAATCCATCATGGATAATAGAATAGGAAAATCAACAATGGACAAAGTTACCAAAGGATAAAGAGATCACTAATAATTTTGGTGAAGAATTGTTGACCTTTATGGAATAATTATATGTAATGGTATAAGTACATGAAAGAGATATAGAAAGCATACATGCAATCATCATAATGGGACAAGTGTTATTGAATATGTCATTTTCACACAATCCTAGAAAACAATATTAAAAGTAGAGATAGAAGACTCCCCAATAAAACTAAAATCATATTATAACCTAATGTGTATAAAAGTATCATGGCTCCCCAATAGGAAAAATATATCCCATTCAACAATTTTTAGTAAAGGAAAATATTCCTATAAACAAACATAATTGATTAATCTTCAATAAATTAATAAAAAAAATAATGTCAATGGAGGAAAAAGAAACAAGAGAGTAGGGAATAAAGAACCATGATTCAACCAAGATTATTATCTTGGTTGAGACATGGTTCTTTATATGCAAGATACATTAAATGGTTGCAAAAGGTCTAAAGCTAGAAAGAAGAAAAGGAAAAGTTTTTGGTAACTGCATGGTATGATAAACAATATAGAATAGTAAAAAAAAATGGAACAAATATTAGGAAAATAAAAAATTGTATAAGCAAATAGTAAAATAAAAAAAGAGAGTCTATAGTGTAAGATGATAAGAACTAATTTACTTAGAAAATAATAATCCTAGGATATTCTAGAACAAGAGAGAATAATACAAGGAAAAATAACATTATCAAATTCTAATAGCTAAAATATGCAAAGCAATTTTATGAACATAAATATAAATGAGAGGCCCCTTCCAAAGTCAAAAAAAAAAAAAAAAAATTACTTTAAGGAAAATTAAGGTATCACCGAGTTGTAAAGTAACACTTGCAACATGGATGTAATATGGATATAGTACTCAAAATGGAGAATAAAAGAATTACCCACACACAAATGAATATAATATTCAATAGCATCATCCGTTATGAATTTCAAAGGAATTCGATGTGTAGAAATACATGTATTTAAGAGTGGAAATGTAAACAATCCTTCAAATCATAAAATCATTATGGTCAATAATTTGCAAAGATATCTTGAAGCATTAATGAGAGTAGAACTAGAAAGTGGGTAGAAGAACAAAAAAATAGGAAATAAGGTGTTAGCATATAAGTTATATTATCACAAAAATATTACTATTAATATCAAATTACTCAAAATAAATGATATACACATGTATTAAAGTAAAAATTTTATATTCTCACAAATTACAAAATTTAGTGTCTACTACCAATGAAGTACTAAAACTTTTATAACACATACATCTCATATGTGTGATCTACTTATAACCTTTACAACAACTCTTGAAATTTCAACCTCATCTAACTATTCATCTCCTTAGACTCCTCAAACTTATTGGAGATGTGAATCTTCATATTTATCATAAGAGAAGTATATTTTAATGACTCCTAATATTGAAAAACCTATAATGGCTACTAAATGATAAAATATACATGAATCATATTTACAATACTCTATTCACACCACATATTTATAAACTATTTACAAGTACCAAATAATGTAATAAATTCCAACACCCCCTTATTACATTTTTTGGTATGTTTTCTATGCTTTCAATATTTTATTTTGGTTTTGGTATTCCTACTCTAATTTTGGTTATATTATTTTGATGACCTTTTTGGATGTTGTTATTGTTTTAATTTGATGTTGTTAAAATTCCCTTTCAATGAAAAGTAAGCACTTTCGTCCACTTTTACCCGTGGAAATAAGTTCTAGTAATTTAATCGATGAAAATAAATAAATTGGATGGAAGGATGGAAGGATTTTCAAATGATGGAAATATGTTTTTGCCCAAGAATATTTATTCTAAGCAATTTGAAGTAATTTTCGTTCTTCTTTCTGGCGACTAGCTATTTTTGTTCAACTTGGGAGTGAAATAAATTGGTAAAAGCATATGCCAACTACTTTCACCCTTTTTTTTTGGTAAAATAGATGATTTCATTCAATTTTGAGTGAAAGCAATAAAAGAACCCAATTTGGAGCAAAAACAATGGAAAGGACATCTTCCTATGCAAGTCAAAGGTAAATTTACCCTTCTTTTGGACAACTTGCCAACTTCGATTGATTGCAGAGTGAAAAAAATTGGCGGGCATCATTAGAACGAAAACATCCTGAAAGGTCAAATTCAATTTTATCCAGTGGCGAAAATAAAAGCAAAAAAGTTGTCTACTGTCACTTTTTCCAGCGAAAGTACCCATCGGGTATTTTCACTCCTTTTAGTGAAAATCTATTTTTGTCCTAGGTAAAGCGAAATTCATCATTTTTGCCCTCTTATGGCAATGAAAGTCATTATTACCCCACTTCTTGGCAAAAATCCAAAGTGGGTGAAATTGGTAAAATTAATGACAAAAATCCAAGCGAGTTCTTTTCCAAAGGCATTTTCACCATAGATCATTTTTGGGAAAGACTAAAGGATTGATGAATTTAATTCTTGGGGCAATGGAATTGAGATGTCTGGAATTGTTGTAGAATATTTTCTAAGACTAAAAGTTGTGTTCCTGATTTTGGTATGATCTTGTTCATTCTCAAGGCATCGTCCACTGATTTCACTCCTCCAAGCGAAGTTGATTTTTGTTGAGTCTTCCTGGCATAAATAAAGTTTTGATGGTGTAAGACGATGAAGTAGAAACTAAAATTTACTATTCAAGCTCCCAATTCTCACATTATGCTACTGTATTCCAACACATCTATGTATGAGATAAATTTCCATCATCCATTCTTGCTGATTTCTCGAGAATTTTCCATCAAAACAGGATCACTGCTTCCAAAAGAATGCGTTGGTTTGTGAGTTGTGATTGTCGAGGAGAAAATTATTATTATTTGATATTTGAATAACCAATATTTTGTTTTAATATGCATTTAATTACAAAGGTGCAACCCTTTGTAAATACTAAGTACTTTGATGTAAAGAAAGAGGATTCATTTTCTGCATCAATTGAAATATTGTTGGCTTCAGGTTCTTAGATCAGTATTGTATGCAATTACTTTCTCCCTATAATTTTTGATATGTTCATTTCTATTATTAGATAATTTTAAATTCTCCATCTAAATTTAATTCATGATAAAGAAATGAATACTATAATATTTATTGGAAGTCATATCTGCAATCTATGAATGGTTTCGATGCTTTTATTTCTGTTACATGCTAATTAAAACTTGATTTTAATTTTAGCTGTTAGTTTATCCTCACATTAAATTTGTAGCTCATAGCCATATTTCGCATTCCTTTCTGTCATTTCCCATCTCTTTCTATTACCCTAAGCTTAACACCTATTTTATATTAGTACAGTAACCAACCCTCTTTAGAGATTGGCCTGAATAAAATATCTTTCCTTTGGCATTTAAATGTTAGTCGGGTCTAGGGTACACATATATTTTGTACTTAGGAAGATTCATGACTAACAATTTTTGGCATGCTCAGTGGGAAAATAAAAGTTCCACTTTGAGAAGTATTAAGGTTTGATGTTCATCTTTTTACTGTCTGACTAGAACATATGACAACTTAATTTTACCCAGAAGCCTCTGAATGCGAAGTTGGTGAAATTTTTACTTCATGATCATAAATACCGAAGGCCAAAAATTCAAAAAATCCCATTGAGTTCATTGAGCTTGACATCCAAGTGTTAGGAGAGCATCCTAGGTTAGTAACTTTGACTATTCTATCATTCGCAACATCTTCACAGGTAGTTGGTGTGTTTTTGTTCCTTCTAGTGCTGCTAGAACTGCTACTAGTGTTACCACTTAAGAAAACACTTTGGTTCCAATGGACCAATATTTTATACCACCACCAAGACAATTTCCAGCCTGGAACCCCTCAAAATCTTTGAATTTGCAAGCTCAAAAATTGATCCTGCAAGTAGTGTTGAAGGCTTTGCCTACTTATGATGGTATGAGAAAAACAACTTACGAGCATATTAAAGATGTGGCTTTTCTAGCAACCATTCATAGCATCACATATGAGGATGTCATTGTAAGATTGCTTGTGCTCTCTCTTAGAGAGAAATTGCTTTACTGGTACTGATATTTATAGCTTGCCACTATTACCATCTGGGATCAGTTGGCTGAATTATTGATAAAAGGTTTCAATGAACAAGTGGATCTGTTCTCTTTGTTACATCAATTTACCACTATTTAGAGGAATCCACAGGAGAAAATTGTTAACTTCAATGTTAGGTTTTCTCGAACTCACCATAGAGTCCTTGACGGTCTTTGACCAACTCTTGAACAAGTCGCATTTTATTACCTCCGAGCCTTCAATTTTGACATTAGCATGACCATCCATAAGTCCAACGTTGATACATTTTCGACCTTGTATTCTGTCATAGTAAGAAATCATTAAAAAATATATATCCCTGACAAGGCCCATAGGTTATAAAGGTTAGTAAAGTTTTTAATTTATTTAAATTAAAATATTTTAACCTAAGGTTAAAATTTTAATTTAAATAATTAATGGTGCCAAAGTTCAAAGTTTAAATTCAAATTTAATTTGAATTCGAAGGAGGGTCGATGTGTTTTAATGCAAAGGAAAAGGTATTTATAGGAAATGATTTTCATTTCCAAAAGGCTAATGAATTTGAATGCCCATGTGTGATAATAATTCATGCGCTCTATTTCAAAGAGGAGAAGACACTTGTGAGTTTTTAAATAAAGGGAGGTAGAGTGGTGTTTAAACTTGATTGGCGCAATAGAAACATTCCATAGTGTTGGATAGAAAAAACGATGGTCAAAGGTGTGGCTAAGGTGCTCATGAAGGGAAGGTCATGGTTTCGAATCCCACATGGTTCATTTTGGCAAAGGAGGAGAGGAGTTTTCATTTTTACCAAAATTCATGAGAGGTAGCTTTAATACAGAAGCATGGACCTTTGGTTCACATGTGGACATGTAGCCCAAGTGGTAGCCTAGCCTTGGGCTAAGGCTTTGCGATGGCTTAGGTCATGGGTTTGAGTTTGGGCATTGGTCATTGGGTGTTGGTCATTGAGACATGCACAATATTTTTGGTGACGTGGGCCAACAATAAGGTATGCAATTTTTAAATTAATATTGCCAAAGGTTTTAGAATGTGAAAAGTATTTTAAGGCCACGTGATAATTAAAAAGGGTATGTGTGAAATTTTTAGGGAGTCATAAGGGTTGTTGAATAAATATTTTATTTTTGGTGCTTAGAAAAATAAATAAAGGATTGGAGATTATAAGGTGTTAACAAAGGACCTTTATTTTTATGTGTTGAATATTATTTTAAGAGTATTGGAGATTATAAGGTGTAAACAAGGAATTTTATTTTTGTATGTGTTGAATATAAAGGAGTAATAAGGTGTATTTGTGACTTGACATTTTGATTGTATTTCTTATATGGTGAAATAATATTTGAAGTGAATGTTCATGTGGAAATTCTGAGATAGACTGTTGCTATCTAACCTAGGATTGGCAAAAGGATTTGGTTGTGATTAAAATAGGTTTTGAAGACATATCTCCATCAAAGCAAAAAGGTATGGGCACACTATATTTTGTTTAGAGTGTTTGAAATGAATGTATGAAATAGAAGGTGGAGTGAAAAGGATTGATGCATATTGTTGGAAATGTATGAGCAAGTTTAAGTACACCTTCTTGATGGATGATTTTATTTGAGATAGAGTTTGAGAAATATTTGAGTTAGGGTTTGAGAACCACATTGTGCTCTTTGTTTGAATAAGTTTGAAAACACTTGTTTAGGGTTAGTGAGCAAGGTGTGTCTCATTGAATGATTGAGTGAAATTCTTGAGAATTGGATTTGAGTGATATTGAAAGTGAATATGCAAACATTAGAAACCAGATTTGTTAAAGTGATAGACTTAATGATTGAGTAGAACATATTGAGTTTTTGATAGAGTACATCATTCTCTATATGTTCCAGAGGTTAAATAAATTTTGAATGGAATATGTCTAAACTGCTTCAAGTTAAAGGAATTACCTTGAAGATTAAACAAAGCATTTGATAGCATTGTGTGCAAGATTTAAGATTGATTAATCATGTTTTGTGAGTTGTTTTGAGTTTGTATTGAGAGCATATTGAGCAAGTTCTTGAGATGACTTGTAGACAGATTTGAGGTAAGTATCGGTAAAGAATTAAGAGCATATTGAACAAGTTCTTGAGAGGAATTGAAGGTATATTTGAGGCAAGTCTTGGTGAAGAATTGTAGTTAGATTTGAGGTAAGTATTAGTGAAGAATTGAGAGCATATTGATAAATTTATTGAGAAGACTTGAAGGTAGATTTGAGGCAGGTCTTTGTGAAGACTTGAGAGTAGAGTTGATTGATTGATTTGTTCAAGCTTTGTTTTAAGGCTTGGGGTAAATCTAAGTAGAGATGATTTGTGATTAGATCAAACTTTATATTAAGTATTGAGGATATATTTGATGATAGTGTTTGGTGCATATTTGAGAGAAAATTTGTGCTAAAACTAACACAAATTTGGAGAAAAATTGTACTAGATCAAGGATAGTTTTTAGTGCATATTTGAGATAGATATTGAGAAGAGTTGATAGAAAGCTTTGGAGGTGATAGAGTAGAGGACAGGTGTATCCAGTGGATCAATATCCATTAGCCAAGGCAGTGAGGATAGAGGTCTTATGTTGAAAGAGATCCATAAGCTAAAGTAGTGGAGGAAGAAGTCTTCTAGAAGATCATCAACTAAAGTATAGGGGAAAGAGTTCTCCTATGGATAGAGATCCATGAAATAGAGAAAGGGAAAAGAGTTCTCCTATGGAGTGTGATTCATGAACCAAATAAGAATATAGATTTATTCTATGGAGAGAGATCCACAAACTAGTTGAGGAGATAGAGGTCTCTTGGATCAAGTTCCACAAACAAAAAAAAGAGGCAAGAGATATCCTATGGAGATATCCAAAAATCAGAGCATTAGGGGATTGGTGTCTCCTTTGGACAAAGGTCCATAAACATTGTAATAGGGAAGTGATTTTCAAGATATTTGTTGAGAAAATTTAAGTGAGATATTTTCTCCGTGGAGTAGACCACATTGGGTGAACCACGTTAAATTGGGGTCTCTATTGTGTGTTATGATTTGTGTATTTCTTTGATTACTATTTTTGATATTACCATTGATAATATTGGATAATATTGTTTGAGAAAGAAAAGTAAAATTTGGTCTTATACTGTTCACCCCCACTCTTAGTATAAGCTTATATTATTCAAAGGCTACCAAAAAAGTGAGGGATTCCAGTGTATCTACATTCAACATTGTTGAGGAGCTCAAGAATATTCCAGCCAAGGTTAGTCTCTATGATGCATTGCAATTGCATTAACAAGTCAACTTGTTGCAAGAATCATTGAAGTTTATTAAATATAAGAGAAATAATATTACTCAGATTGTTTTTGCTTAAATGCTAACCACTTAAGATACTAGGAAGAATAGGCCACCCCATTTCTACTAATATCTTAGGATGGAGGTTTGGATTGTGCATAATTACATTATCGACTCTAGTGCTACAACAATTGTCATTCCAAAGGTAGATTGTGACGTTTTGAGTATAGAATATACCAGAAGTAGCCCTAGTATTCTATAGCTATATGGAACCCCTATGAGAATAGTAGAAGTCATCAAAGACATCCCCATTGTATTGCATGAAATGCCTCAGATCACTATGATCCAAGAGGTGGTTGTAGTTGATCTAGAGCCATATTTTAGCATGTGCCTATCAAGAGAGTTCACTGTTAAGTTGGGAGGCTATCTTTATCTGCACTATTCCCATATAAATATTCCTTTGAAAGGGAATATAATCTAAATATATAATGATAAGCCTTCTAATTTTCATATGTAGAATATTGAAGAAAAAAATCCATGAATTTTTTCAACATGATGACTAAAGAATTGGAAGAATTGGATTTAATGGAAGAAGTTCTGGATGAGCTTCAAATTGAATATGAATTTTCAATACTTGATTTTAATGCCATGATGGAAATTGATATTGGTTTTTACACCATTACTAAGCTTGAAAAAGTTGAAGTGAGGATGTTTGATGATCAAGATCCTATTTTAAATCAATTTTGGAAGCTATACTTTGATGGCATGAGATGCAAGAATGGTGAAGGAGCTAGAATAATTGTCATTTCTCCTTATAGCATACAAAAGGCTTATGCATACCGGTTGACCTGGATTTGTAAAAATATCGTTACCGAGTATGAAGCACTGTACCAAATTTTGAAGAAAGTAGAGAAGCTTGGGATTAAATAACTAATTTTTTTTGGAGATTCTGAATTGATTTTGAATAAAGTAACAAACAAATGTTTCTTGAAGAAACACTATTTGAAGGTATACCGCAACAAAGTGTTAGATTTTTTTAAAGCTTACACAACATTGAACATCCAAACGATCTCGTGGGAGCAGAATAAATATGCTAATATTTTGGCATCCCTTGGTGCCAACTTTTCTTTAGCTGAGCACATGGTGAAGAAACCAAAGACTATAAGGTTGGTTTATAGGTCCTCAATTCTCGATAAAAATATCTATTGGTAAGTTTTCAAAAGTGATGAGCAGATTGTAAATTTATTGATAAGAGAAGCTAGTACTATGGAAGGAAGAACACTCGGTGAAGAAGAAACTGAGGGATTGATCTAGCTAAGAAATAATCATATCCCAAAAGGATTGATTATGCTTGAGAGTCTCTTTGATTAGAATGATAGTGTAAAAAAGCATAAGATCAAAGTGTATGAAAATGATTATACTAAACTGAAGTTGGGGCTCAAGAAGTCAATCAAAGTTGGCATCGATTGCACTCTAGAATAAATGGAGAAAATGAAAGAGCTATGCCATGAGTTCCCATATATTGTTTATTGGAGCTACCAAAATTTGAAAGACTATGACAAGGATGTTATCTAGCAGACCATTGAGCTATAGGAAGGAGTGAAACCCTTTAGGTATAAATAGAGGCCAATCAATCCCAAGATTGAAGCCTTGATGAAAGATAAACTGCTATAGATACTGGAAGCCAAAATCATTTACTTGATCAATAATTATACCTGGGTAGAAAATTTGGTCCCTGTGTGGAAGAAGAATGAAGATATTTGACTATTTGTTGACTTTTAGAATTTGAATTAGGCATCCTTGAAGGATCATTATCCTTTACCCTATATTGATCAGTTCTTCACATACTTATAGGATCTTAGAGATTTTATCTATTGGATGGATTCTATGGCTATAACCAAATTTGGATCAAGGATGAAAACCAATATAAAATGGCGTTCACCATGAAATGGGGAAGGTTTTCTTATCAATGAATTCCATTTGGTCTCTCGAATGCTGGAGAAATTTTTTAGATAGTGATGGATGTAGCTTTTAGTGAGTTTCTAAATTGGCTCGTTGTTTATTTGGATGATATGACTATCTTCTCTCACATTAGGAAGGAGCATAGTTTACATTTAAGGTAAATTTAAAAAAATATTAAGAGTTTGGAATATCCATCAATTCGAAGAAGTCTATCTTTGCAATGAAGGAAGGAAAGCTCATGGGCCATGTGATATCCAAAAAGGGTTTAGCTATTGATCCAGATAGAGCTGAGGTTCTTTTGAAGCCTTCGTTACCAGCCAACAAGAAGAATTTGTAGTCATTATTTGGCCAGATTAACTTTATTCAAAAGTTTGTTGCAGATTTTGCCCAAGTGGTAAAACCAATGACTGGGATTTTAAAGAAAAATGTTGAGTTTAGATGGATTGACTAGAATAAGTGAGCGTTTAGAGAAATCAAAGAAAGAATTGCTCAAGCCCCAATTTTGGTAAACCTTGATTAATCAATGGATTTTATCTTGTATGTCATTGGTGAAAAAGAGAGTTACTTAGCGGTGCTCTTGCAGAAAAGAGATGATGGAGATGAGTAACCAATTGCTTTATTAAGCCAAGTCATCCAATTGCATGAAGAGAAATAAAATTTCATTGAGAATCAAGTATATGTAGTAATGAAGTCCTTAAAGAAGTTTCAATATGTTTTTTCTCAAATAAAAACAAGAATTTATGTGGTCCATCTAGATGTCCAAATTTTCATCATCCAGGGAGAGCTTGGAGACAAGAGAGTTGGTTGGGTTTCCAAAATCTAGTAGAATGATCTCAAAGTTTGGCCAAAAAAATTGGTTCAAGACCAAGCACTATGTCGAGATCTTGTGAGGAGTGCTACCTCCAAATCCATGATTTGCTAGCATGAAGAGTCAGCAAGTGAGTATAATATTGCTAATCATTTTCTAAGTGATCATGATTGGAAAGAGGACTTTGTCGAATACTTTGATTCGAGAAGGTGTCCTTCACATCTCAATGCTTCATAGGAAAGGAGATTCATACTACAGGATCTTAGTTATGTGATGTTGCCAAATGGATTGTTCCACAAAAAAAATTATGAATTACTTCTGAGGTGCATTAGAGAATTAGATAAGTAGAAAATCCTAGAAGAAGAATTCCATTCTAGATTATTAAGAGTCCACTATGCAGGGAGATCCATGGCATTGAAAATCATCAAAGTAGGTTATTTTTGGCCCACTCTCTTTGAATATTATTTCAAAGTTAGTTAAAGCTATGACAAATGCTAGAGGTATGTCAATAGAAGCAAAAATGTATCTTTATCCCTTCATACAATTCAAGTAGAAGCATCGTTTCAACGATGAGGCTTAGATTTTATTGGGGTCATTGATCATAATTCATCTACCAAGAATAAGTATATACTAACTACAAATGACTATTTCACTCAATGGGCCAAACCAATCCCAACAAATAAGGTGAACCAAGAGGTGGTCATCACATTCATTGAAGGATTTTTCACTCATTTTGGCATTCCATATGCAATTATAACAGATAATGGAACTCCATTCATCAACACCAAAATCAATGAGTTCATGGGTAAGTATGGTATCTATTTAAAAACCTCATCAAATTATTATCCACAGGTAAATGGTCTAGCCAAATCCATGAATAAAAATCTACTCAAGATTCTAAAGAGGACTCTTGGTGATAACAAACAAAGTTGACACTTGCTTTTGAACCAAGCCTTATGGGTTGATTGCATCTCAATGAAAAAATCTATCAAGACGTCCCCCTATTACTTGGTGTACAACAAAGAAGAATTCTTGCCCATTTATATTGATTTATCGACCCTTCAATCCTTGCACTTACTTGATGGTGAAGATGATGAATTCGATCCCATGAGCACAAGGTTGACTTAGCTTTTACAACTAGAGGAAGAAATGGATAAATCGTACAATGGAACGAGAATAAGGTGAAGTTGGACAAGCATCACAAGTTCAAGGTGATTTGGGAAGTCCCATTCTAGACTTTTGGTGTCAATAAAGTTAACTCATTTTATTTGCAGGATGTGGATAACCATGTGCTTCCAATTCTAGTAAGTGGTCTTCATTTGAAGGCCTCTTACCAATGAAAAAATCAGGATTACAAATGTAAATATGTACATAGGATTGTTTAATGTTTCTTATTGTTCCAAATATATATATATATATATATATATATATATATATATATATATATATAAAATATATATATATATATATATATATATATATAAATGTTTTCACCCCACAAACGTTTTAAAGCCTTGATGTCATATTTCGTGGGTGAAAACATTAACAGAAAGCTGAGCATAAGGTTGAAACACACCCCTATTATTAATTGCCAAAAAAAAGATAAAAGAAAAAATAACAAAATAAAAGATAAAAAAATAAAAAAGGAAAAAGATGTTTTTTTGCCTGAAAAAAACATTTCGAACCGCATATCTTATTTTTGGGGTGAAACTCTTTTTTGTTGCACCAAAAATTAATTTTAGGGTGAAAAATCAATATGAGAAAGTAAATTTTACATGCTTTTTAATAACTCTAGTTGGTGAGTTTATTTTCAGCACGAAAGGGGGTAAAATTAATTTTTACCTTGTTTTTTCAGTAAAGGCTCTTAGTTGCATTAAAAGCTTGCTTTTTTGATAGTACATTTTTTTTAGGGCATGATAAATTAATTTAAAAATTCCAAACATGTAGTTTTCGATAGTGAGAGCATGGGAAGGTGTTTTCGAAGCTCTAGTTTAATGAAACCATCAATTGCATAGGTTTATTTTTGCCCTATTTGACATCTCTAGAAAAGCAAGTTGTCTAGAAAAGCATTATTCACTGGCATGAGCTGATTTTGGAGCGATATTCAGTTAAGTTCATGATATCAAGCTAATTTTGCTAGAAAAATCCTCCAAGGATGTTTTCGGTGTCTAAAATCAGCAAATTTATTAATTTTACCTCAAAAAGTGCTTCCATCATGCATATGTGCCATTCATATTTCCTAAATCTAGCCATTGAATAACCATATTGTGCCCTTAAAAGTAAAAAAGTGGTTGGGCATGACATTCAAAGAGGATTTACAATGCAAGGGCATTATTGGTAGTTAAAAATCATATAAAACATGCCAGGTGAGACAAACAAGGAGCACATTCACTCAGATTTCTCAAGGTGTACCACATGCATTAAATTGGGAAGTTGGAAGTAAAAATTACAAATAAGGTGAATCGAAAGCTTTTAGACAAAGAAATAATGAGAGCATTTTATCTGGAGCATTACAAGATCATCATTCAACTTTGCTGAATTGTTGCTTTGTTGCAAAACTGTTAGAGTGTTGAAGTAAAATTACTGAAGGATGGATATAGGGAATAAATATGTTGATGCAAAGAAAACACAAAAAAAATTAGGAGGCAAGAAAGCTAAAAAAGACAAGTGAAACGAAGATGAAGAGCTTGATCTGTATTATGATGGATGGGCTCAAAAAGGTGACTGCATCATTTTGAACAAGGGCATGGAAAAATTGCACCAGGATGTAGAAGTTGCTATTAGACAAGGCTTGAAACCAAAAAGTCCATTAAATATTGCATATCATGCATAGATTTTTTGGTACATGTGTACACTTGTTCACGCTTATCCAAATCTAGTATTTGGTATTACGAAATTTTATAACCCTATCATAAGAGCTAATAAAAATGCAAAAGGAAATAGATTATTCAATATTTCATCTAACATAATCAGAGAAGAATTCACTTGTGCAGTTAGGCCTCCTCTAAATATTATGTTCAGAAAGTTAAATCTTGGGGAGCAGGATGAAAGGTACCAGCCGACTGTGGAATTGTGCTAGTTTATGGAGAATCAACTGATAAAAACATCACAGTTTGGAGAGTTGTCAGCTTTGCCAAAGCCTCTGATATATTTTAAGAGTCCATATATTTTTTATGTTGGCCTGGATTATTGGTCTTCCTACCAATTCTATGGTGCATAAATGGCAAGTGACACATGTGCAATGTATTTCACAGGTAGAATTCTATGCTCCAACAACAATGACAGCAAGCACGAATCCAATTTTCTTTGACTGGGTGGATTACATGGCTCGAAGAATTCACACCCAGTTAGAGAGAGTGCAAAGTGGAGAAGAGGTAGTGTTCATACATTCTTCATTTTTAACATGGTATTTCTTTTTCCACATGCACCAACATTTTTCATTTATAGTTGTCAAGCAGATCAATGAGGCACATAGGAAGATTTTAATTTATTTATGGATTCCCAGTTTGTCCAGAAAGGAGTCATATTATAATTTCAACCAAAATTTCTTGGGCCCTAACCTTAAGCTTATTTTTGGCACATGTGAGAGAGTGCCAAGGGCAATGAGAGATGAGGCCATCATAAAGGAGAAAGATGACACTTTATTGTTGACACAAGGTATCATTGTATGAATTTTCATCTTTATTAGCAATTCGTTTCCCCTTCTATACTTTTCTAGAAAGAACCTTTTTGCGTTGGAGGTTTCCCGCTAGATCTATTTCATTAACGACGTCTATGGGGCAGGTCAAGGGAAAACAACCACATGTACCATACCCTTTTACTTAAATGATATTGAAGTAAGCTAGGTTGGAAAAAATTAGTTGATTATGACCTTGGCTTGGTTGAGTTGCCCCAATGATGGAAATAAAACCCTTTGGATTATTTCATAGCATTTATCAAAGTAAAAAGTTTTCATTGCTATCCCAGGGTAGATATTGAGTGATAGATAAACAATATAAAGGGGCATGATCTCGAGTGGCACATCGAGAAGATGATGATGCTTCTACCATGGCATGAATTCTACGAGATAGAGGATGAATATAATATTAAAGTCCATAAGCATCAAATTCCTCCTCTAGGCCTATTTAGAAAATGAAGATTTAGTTGCCCACTTGGTATGAGGAGAAAATCACCAATTGGTGGATTATGAGGGCCCACCAAGGAAATATCAAGTCACCCTACAACCTGGTGATGGATGAGATGTTTTTGAGCATCCATGATGATTATTGCCAAAATTACCAACCTATTTCTTTCACTAAAATTATACCTCGAAGATTTCAAGGATCTGAAAGTGAAGAGATCATGGTTGGAAGAGAGCAACCTATGGTTGAGGAAGTGACACTTATGGAGGAAGAAAAATAGTCACCACCTAAAAATAAACCTCAACATAAGAGAAAAATAGAGGTGAGGTGCTTCCTTTTTCAAGCATCATCAAGAAGCCAAGAACTAGTGTCATTTCTTCTTATGGTGTAAACCCTCCTCCTACAGTTGTAGCTACATAGGCTATCATTTCAAAGACTCTAGAGACTCTTCCCTTGATTCAAGAAGAGCATCTTGGAAAAAATATGGAGATCATAAATATTGAGGAGAAAATAGAGGGAGAACACGCCAAGGAACAACCAGTAGTGCAACTGCCCTCATTATCGGCTCAAATGGTGTTAGAGCTCGAAGGTACATTTTTCCTACCTTCTTCCTTTACTCATAAACATTTGGTGACTATCACACCCCATTCTATAGTTATCACTTCCATTTGGTATACCTTCCACTTTCATTTCACCTACTACTTCTCAGTTACCAGTCACTAATGCTCCCTCTTCTTCGATTCCCTTTAATTTTGTTTGCCTTTCTTTTAGTTCTTTTGCACCTGCACCTAATTCATTTTTGCTCCCTCCATCAATTTTGGTAAATTCTACCATGGCTATAAATACACAAGCTAATCCTCAAGTAAGTATATTTGTAACTGAACCCCTCACTTTCATTCCTTCAACCATATCCTTTCTATCAACAATTTCCTTTTCTACCTCCCTTCCCAAGCCAATTCCACAACAATATTATTTTACATTTTATTCATTTTTGGAGTTACAAATGTTTCCAAAATAAAATATAGAAGTTGTTCTAGAACATCCAGTTGCAAAAAAAATAAGTTGAGCCTACTAGAGTTCATCATAGTGGTTGAAAAACCATATGTGAAAAGAGGCTTAAGCTCCAGCAAAGACATTGAAGAAGGTCTCCTTTGACCTCAAATATTTGGAGTCCCATGCTGTAAATATGATCCCCCAGGTCCAAAAGCTCCAAAGAGAGATGGCTTCAAGTGGTTATGCTTACAAAGTCATTATAGAGGACCTGATAAAAATTAATACTATAGAGAAGATAGGGAATAGTTAGGTGGATATGAGCTCGATTTACTTGCACAATGAGAATTACAAGAAGAACTATTTTGAGGCTGGGGTGAATATCATCGATTTAAGATAAGCTCTAGATGAAAATAGGGCACAACTAGAGATAACAAAATTAGAGGTAAAGAGTTGGTAGCAAAAAGAAAAAGACTTGGAGAAAGCAACCTAGGAGCATCAGAAAGTACAAGAAGAATTTGAAAGCAGGTGTAGATATTAAATGCCCAATTGAATTTTTTACATAATCATCTGGATAAAAAAACCACACAATCAGTGGGGTTATCCAAGAAGAAGATCAAGAAAACTCATCGTATTTTGATTGAAAATTATGAAAAATGGGCAACAAAGGTGCTCTTGGTTCTGCTGTATATTCAAGAGGTATGAATAGTAATTATATTTGGTGAGGAAACATTACAATATGCCAAGGATAAGTTAGTTTGAAGAGGCTAGGATTCTTTTCCAGGGAAGACAAGACAGAAAAGCCCAACATGTCTTTTGGGAAGCTAACAAAATTGCTGATAACCTGGCCAATTTGGGTGTCGATGGTGACGAACTTTTCAAATGGGAACATGGTGTCCCGAGCAAAGTAGAGGAGATTATTCAACAAGAATTCCAAGAATGAAAGTCATATTTACGAATAGGGAATGCACTATAAGTTCAAAAGCTAGGAGTATTCCCGCCTCTTTTATGAAATGGACTCACAATAAAAATTATCCGAGCTGTCAGTCTTCATGGATGCTACATGGAAATACCACAAAGACTAATGGGGATAGTCACATGTCAGATAACATGGCTCCTAGTCATATTAGTAATTTGGGGTTGGTTGATAATCACAGGGTAGGAAAGAAACGACAATATAAGACTTTGAATCAGAGCCACGTGGACCACCAGATAGCCACCGCCATAAATCTAGCCAGTAGGTTCACTTCTCTAAGGCTGATTGGCCAAGACAGGATGTGGTCCCAAAGCATGTCATATACGAAAGAAAGTAATTACCAAATAATTATTAAGAGTAACTATCAATACAAAGCTTGTGGGAGTTTTTTTAGTACTATGCTATGTGTGTCTGCAACTTTTTGTTTCTCCACTGTTTCAAGGAAGGGATCCGTGTTTATTTTTATTTTTTTTGTAATTATGATGCAAGTGTGTTTTCTCGGGGTATACCCAAAATGTTGTATGGGAAGTTTATTTTTTATAATAAACTATGTTCCTTATCGGATGTAATGGCTTTGGCGACATGTAGATTTTACATATATAGGATCCTTAGTAAGGACATGTTCATAAATAGCCCTGGGATAATTTTTGTAAAAGGTTTTGGGTCAACCTGTAAAACTCAGTATTAATGATATAGTACCTTATCTACCAAAAAAACTGGAGATGGAATTGAATATTCCAATATTAGCTAACGTTGCCCTCTGATGTAAACCAATGAATGGGATGGACTAGGCTTGATCTAACGCTAGGATAATGCTGCATAATTATTTTTATAGGTTGGATCTAGCTAGAGAGGACTATAAGCTGCTTGATATGTATGATAAGGAGTGATCTATTTCACTCATTTACTTTGAGGCTGTAGCTGATGCTGGCTTTGTAAGATTCACCAATGAGCAATGGGAGATCTTATCAAAGAAATAGTTGGAGGTAACATGGAAAGATTTCATGAAGGATACCTCTAATATCGATAGTTGGACATAGCTAATTATAGAGGAGAAGGTATTGCCATTTATGAAAAGGCTCACCCACATCGAGTCATCCTTGTACAAACTGCACCAGAGAGCCAATCACATCAGATTGGACCATATCTAGATATTGTGCTTTATTATTAACTCATTTCAGTATCCTTCGATGATCGATGAAGATTCTTAGGCTAAGGTGGTTGCAGTGTATGAGACTACCAGTGTGAGTATCATGAAGCAATAAGAACTAGCAAGGGTAAAAAGAGAGCAGAAGGAGGTTGTTGAATCAAATGTACCATATGATGTAGCCAATAGAGGTGAGAGTTGAGCCCAATGGATAAAGGCCTATGATTGATTACATCCAGATGAACTGAATACCTTGAGAGCCGTCAAAAGTGTTGGTAGTTTTTCCACACTAAATTTTCATTGTAAAAATTCTAAGTATAAAAATTAAACAATGCAATTTTGCTAGCCTTTTTTGGTGTTGTTATTGTTTTAATTTGATGTTGTTAAAATTCCCTTTCAATGAAAAGTAAGTGCTTTCATCCACGTTTTCTTGTAGAAATAAGCGCTAGTAATTTCATTGATGAAAATAAAGAAATTGTATGGAAGGATTTTCAAATGATGGAAATACATATTCGTCCAAGAATATTCATTCTAAGCAAGTCGAAGTCAATTTCGTTCTTCTTTTGGGCAACTAGCTATTTTCGTTCAACTTGGAAGAAAAATCAATTGGTAAAAGCATCTGCCAACTACTTTCACCATTTTTTTGGTAAACGAGATGATTTCACCCAATTTGGAGGGAAATCAATAAAAGCACCCAATTTGGAGTGAAAACAATAAAAAAGCATCTTCTAGTGCAAGTCAAAATCAAATTCACCATTATTTTTGGTAACTTGCTGACTTCGATTGATTACAGAGTGAAAACAGTTGGCAAACATTATTAGAATGAAAAAATCATGAAAGGTCAAAGTCAATTTCGTCCAGTGGTGGAAATAAGAGCAAACAAGTTGTCTACTGGTAGTTTTTCCAGCAAAAGTATCCACCAAGTATTTTCACTCCTACGAGCAAAAATATATTGTCATCCCAAGTAAAGCAAAATTCATCATTTTCATCCCCTTTTGGTAGTGAAAGTTATTCTTACCCCACTTCCACGTGATGCTGTTGTGTTCCAACGCACTGACATCTGAGATAATTTTCCATCATCCATTCTTGCTAATTTCCTAGGCTCTTTCCATCAAAATAGGACCATCACTTCCAAAAGAATGCACTGCGGTTGTCAAGGAGAAAATTATTGCTATTTGATCTTTGACTAGCCAATTTTTTTTTAATTTGCATTTAATTACAGAGGTGAAACCCTCTATAAATACTAAGCATTTTGATGTAAAGAAAGAGGATAGAAATTTTTCCAAAAAATTCTTTGAGTTTCATTTTCTACATCAATTTAAATATTGTTGGCTTCGGGTTCCTGGATCAATGTTGTATGAAATTAATTTTTGCCTATCATTTTTGATAAGTTCATTTCCATTATTAGATAAGTTTAAATTCTGCATCTGATTTAATTCCTGATACAAAAGTGAATACTGTAATGTTTATTGGAAGTTATCTCTACAATATTTGAATGGTTTCGATGCTTTTCTTTCTGTTACATGCTAATCAAAACTTGATTTTAAATTTTAGCTACTAGTTTATCCCCACCTTATGTTTCTGGCTCATAACCATATTTTCCATTCATTTCTCTCATTTCCCATATCTTTCTGTTACCCTAATATTAACATAAAGTTTAGATTAGTAAGGGAACCAAACCTCTCTAGAGATCTTTCCTTCAACCTTTCAGTGTTGGCTGGGTCTAGGGTGCACATATGTTTTCTACTTAGGCAAATTCGTGACCAACAATTTTATTACTAGATCAATTGAATAATCCTTATTTCCATCACAATTTAAGGATGAATCTATTCTTATCAAGCTCATTTTATTTTGTAGGTATATTTTAATATTTTAATAATTATGTTTCATTATGTTCTACTTATCCATCCATAGTGCACATCGATTTTATTTTTCTTTTCTTGAAAAATATTTTGAGACTAGTTTTTCTCTTTACAAATTTTACAATTCTTTAGGAACCAACATTTATTTTTTGTCCATGTCTTTTATAACTACTCCTTGTTTCATTGTTAATAAATTTTATCTATTTTTTAATATTACTTGTGCCACCATTCCTTATCATAAATTTGGTGTCATTATTTCTTGTCATAAGGTCATTAGCTTGTTCTATTTCATTATATATTTTTTTGTGTGTCCTTTAAGTTTATCACTGTCCTAACTTGAGTAGAATATACTAATAATATCCTTATCACAAATGGAAGACTTTAAATTATCAATTTGACCCAAACATTTTGTATGATCAAAGCATACATTCACTATACTATTATTATCAAATATGGATAGATCTATAGTTATTTTTCCCATAAGTGCTCTATGAGTTGATTCATGTTCTTCCTCATCATTGTACTCTATTTATTGTACTTATTTGACTAAGTTTTTTATTAGAAACTGAATCATTAGTTTGCTCTTCGTATTCCTGGAAAATATATAAGATTTACATAAACTCCGTTGAGGCAGTTGAATGTTGGGTGGTTCATAAACTGAATGAACAAAACTACGTACCACTCCTATAATGCTGTTTAACTTAATTAATGTAATGCTAAATATTCTAACATCCCCCCTTATTACATTAATGTTGACTACACATAGCATTGCGAAACAATTCAAATTTGACTCGAGCAAGCGCTTTGGTGAAGATGTCCGCTATTTGCTCATTTGTGGGAATGTAGTGGAGCTGGATATGATGCTTTGGAACCTCATCTCGAATGAAATGACACCTAGTGTCAATGTGTTTGGTGCGATCATGAAAGATAGGATTCTTGACAAGATTCAGAACACCTTGATTGTCACAAAATAAATGTAAAGGAAGTTTCTTTGGAAGGCCCATATCTGTGAGGATGCGACGTAACCATATGATCTCGCAGACTGCTCCACTAGCTGCTCGATATTCTGCCTCAGTAGAAGAGATAGCAACAACATGTTGCTTCTTGCTATGCCAAGAGACAGGACCAGATCCAAGGTGAAAAATATAACCTGCAGTTGATTTTCGGTCATCTATGGATCCAGCATAATCAGAGTCCGTGTACCCTTGAAGATAGAACTTGTTCTTTTTGTATTCCAGGCCGATATATGTCGTACCACGGACATAGTGAAGAACTCTTTTTGCTGCTTTCCAGTGGCTAACTTTAGGATCTTGCATGAATCGTGAAAGATAACCCACAGCAAAACTAAGATCTGGCCTGGTGTTTGTGAGATAGATGAGACTCCCAATCAGCTGACGATAGAGAGTACTATCTATTTTAGGAGATTCATCGAATCGGGATAACTTAAGTCCTGCTTCCATTGGTGTGGCTTTGGGCTTGCAGTCAGTCATCCGATACTTATCAATTAGAGTCTTGGCATATTTCTTTTGAGTAACTTGTATGCAATGTTTGTATTGAGTTACTTCTAGACCAAGACAATAGTGGAGAAGTCCAAGATCTGTCATTTCAAAAGAGGTATTGAGATCTTTCTTAACTATTTTGATCATACTCTCTGAACTGCCTGTTATGATCAGATCATCCACATATAGTACTAGAATTACTATGTTAGAACCATTGTTCTTGATATATAGATTAGGATCTACAGGACTTCTTCTGAACCCATGTTGCTCTAGGTGACTATCAATTTTGATATACCAAGCTCGAGGAGCTTGTTTAAGACCATATAGAGATTTGATCAGCTTATAGACTTTCTGTTCTTGCCCTTGAACTACAAAACCTTCAGGTTGAGTCATATAGACTTCTTCTTGTAGGTCACCATTTAAGAAAGCACTCTTTACATCCATCTGATGTAGCCGCCAACCAAATTGAGTCTGCCATTGCACACGTAACTCGAATAGTGGTCATTTTAGCAAGTAGGAGCAAATGTCTCTTCATAGTCTATGCCTTCTTTTTGTGCATAGCCCTTTGCAACAAGTCGGGCTTTATATTTATCTATTGCACCATTTGCCTTATATTTGATCTTGAATACCCATTTGCAACCAATGGGTTTCTTTCCTGAAGGCAAATTCACTAACTTCCAAGTTTGATTTTTCATTAGAGATGTATGTTCTGCATCCATAGCAGTTTTCCATTGATCTTTACCGAGTGCATCTGAGACTCGATGTGGGTTCTTTTTCATCTAGTATTGTCAGATAGACTTTTTCATCTTCCATATCTATATCCTCATCTTCTTCTACATTCACAGATAAATCATCAAAATGTTGACAAAGGTCATCAACATCTGTTACTGATGTTGCATCATCTGCTCTTTTGTGTTGAGTCATACTGTGTGTAGCAGGTCGATCTAGAGTTAGATCTGGAAGTGATGTCAATTTTGAATCTTGCAATGTACTAGTATACCATTTAGGAACCTTCTTCTGAGGAGGTGCTTCTTCTTTCTTAGGTTCATCTTCCTTAAGGTATACAAGTGTGTTATTTGATGTGAAAGTTTCATCAAATACTACATCTCTGCTGATGTGTGTTTTCTTGGTTATAGGATCAATCAACCGATATCCTTTTGAATACTCATCATAACCAAGAAATATACATTTTTGAGTTTTCTCATCTAGTTTCCTTCTTTTCGTTTAGGAATATGCATAAAAGCTTGACATCCAAAAACTTTTAGATGAGAAATTGAGGGTTTCTTACCACTCCAGGCTTCTTGTGGAGTTTTTCCTTGTAGAGCCCTTGTAGGTGCTCTATTTAGTAGGTAAGATGTTGTGTTTACTGCTTCTGCCTAGTATTGTTTTTCTAAGTTTGCTCCTTTTAACATACACCGACTCATTTCTACTATGGAGCGATTTTTCCTTTCTCCAACTCCATTTTGTTGTGGTGTATATGCTGTAGTGAGTTGTCTCTTAATCCCATGTTTTTCCAAAAATGCTAAAAATTCCTTGGAAGTGTATTCCCCCCCTCGATCTGAGCGGAGGGTTTTGATGGAACAACTTGTTTCCTTCTCAACTTGTCTCTTGAACTGACGAAAGTAGAGAAGAGCTTCTGACTTGAGAGCAAGGAAGGAGACCCATATTTTGCGGGAGTAGTCATCAACAAATAGCTGAAAATACCTCTTTCCACCATGACTGGTTGGGAAAGGACCACACAGATCTGCATGGATGAGCTCCAAGGTTTTTTTAGAGCGAGAAGAACTTGTCTCAAATGGAACTCGATGTTGTTTCCTCGCTAGACAATCTGAGCATACTGGAAGAACGGATGAAAGCTGAGGAAGCCCTTTGACCATGTCATATTTGCTTAATTCGAGTAAATACCCAGAACTGAGGTGCCCGTATCTTTTATGCCATAAGGAAGTAGCGGCTGTTGTAGTGGCAATGAGGGCAGTATGGGATGTAGAAACTGTATCCAAGATGAATAATCCATGTTTGTAGGAGCCAGTGGCAATGTTTTGACCTTGGTGACTGATGAAACATCTCTTTTTTCCTTTTTCAACTTGAAAAACAACATCCATATTTCTATCTAGCATCTGTGGAACAGATAATAGATTGTTGGCAAGGCCAGGAACATAGAGAACTTTCTCTATGGCACGATCACCATCAGGGAGAGTGACTGTAACATCCCCTTCACCTTGTACTTGATAGACCTGATTGTCCGCAATAGTGACAGGTTTGCCTTCTCTGGCGTGAAAGGTTTGAAACCAGGATTTGTTCCCAGTCATATGTTTGCTTGCTCTAGAATCAATATACCATACAACATCTGATTTGGAAGAGGCAGTATGGGTCATGAGCACCTTGTGTGCTCTTTCGAAGTCATTATCTGAAGATGAATGAGAATCATCTGAATGGAAATCTACATAAGCAACATGACCCTTTTGTTGGTTGCGATGCTGGGGATATTTTTGCTTCCCCTTGCCTTTCTTATTTTGTGAGGGATCATTCTGTTGTTTGTTTTTGAACCAACACCGGTTGGTATCATGATTGTTCATATCACAGATCTTGCAATATTTATCTCGCTGGAGATTTGGCTTGCCTTTGCCTTTGGAAGAAGACCCTCCTTTCTACAACTGTCCTTGCTTGTGACCCTTTTGATGGGTGGAAAGAGCAGTGGCAGGTTCCTCATCTTTCTGTACTTGATTGGCTTCTTCAGTTTGAAGCAAATTAACCAATTCAACAAAAGTTAATTGTCTGCCAAAAACATTGAGTGAAGTGATAAAACTTTTGTAAGATGGTGGGAGTGCCCTCAAAATAACAGATGTCAAAAGATCATCATCTATGGGTTTTCCCATAGTATTGAGTTTAGCTTTCAATTATGCCACTTTGTAGAGAAATAATTCAACAGTTTCCCTTGAATTCATAGTGAGATTGTGAAGCTGGGTTTGTAGGTGAAGAATAGTGGAATTATTCTTTCCTTCATACACAGTAATCAATGCTGCCCAAGCATCTTTACTGGTCGTGGCATCACAAATATGAGGTTGGACCTCATCTGTTATGGCAAGTAACAAAAACATAAGACCCTTCCTGTCCTGATCATCAAATGTATCTTGATCTGTCCCTGTTGTTGTGGGACGAGAGGTAGTGCCACTGATGACATCCCATAATTTTTTGACTTGAAGAATTGCTTTCATTTTATGCTTCCATGGCACAAAATTGGTGCCTTTGAGCAATTGGGCATCTGAAAGATACTTGTGCACTGTAGCCATTGTTTAGGGTTCCTTATAGCGCCAAATGGTCCCCTTTTCGATATACCGTTGCCAGGCCGGATATACCTGAACTGAATCAAAATAATACCCGCCCTTACGTGAGGGAGACTATAGGTATTATGAAGACCAGAACGATACGTGGAACATAGGCAGTACTAAAAAGGATTGCTTTGTTGATGGCACCTACCTTAGAAAGACAGGAATCCGCATGCATGGGGCGTAACTTCCCCTAAACACTTTGGAGTCCAGGACTTTCGTCAGGATTTACGCCTAAACACAATAGCAATAGGAGTAAAAAATTCACTCAAAGAGATGTTAATGACACCTGCCTGAGAATATTCGGAAGAAGAATAATCAGTTGGAGGTAATTAAGTCAAAAAACAAAACTAGGAGAAAATTAGTGTTGGGGAGAGAACATCAAGTAGATGATCAATGAAGATCCCTGTGCAAAGAGATAACTGCTTTTGGAGAACCTTGTGCAACATGAGCTGAGAAAAGTAGTGGATGCTTTGATGTAGATGATTTTTAATTGCAAAAAAAAATGCAATAATCAAACAAGCATGCTCACAAAAAAAACTTCTCACATAGGTGTCGGGTTCAACCGAAAATGCACCCAATTTTGAAAAAAGAAGGTGTCGAGTAAAATCGAAAATGCACCTTTGAGTTGCTATCTATGCCTCTTTTTTTTTTTTTAAGGGTTTGAAAATTTGAATTCCCCCCTCTATCTTGGAAGAAGAGAGTGCAAAATAGAGTATATCTCAAAAGGTTCCCAATATGCCTTGTAACAATTGCTTTTGAAGGAAAAAAAACAATTTACATGTCTTAAAAAAATGTCACCAAACCTTCTTGGGGCGTCAACAGAACCCTCGGGGCGTCAAAATGCCCTCCTCGGGCATCACAGGGCCCTTGAGGCGTCAACAAGACCCGCGGGGCGTCAAAATGGCCTCCTCGGGCGTCATCTTGGCAGCAACTCGAAGGGGTTTGAAACCCCAACCACCCGTGGCAAAAAACTTAAGCAATCAGTATTAGAACCATCGCGGCCACTGTGGTGCGTGAGTATGCACGACGACGTATTCTGATTTGACCCAAGCACAACAATTGCAAGGGGAAAAAAAATGTGCACAAAAAAAAACTATTGTTTTTGTTTTAAAAAAAATAAATAACCCGTCCTACACGTGCTGTGCACCAAATGAATTTGTATGGCGTCAAGACTGTGTTCACAGCTACTTCTGCATGCACTAATTTTTGGTGTTTATCGAGGAAGGCAGGCGCGTCGATCTTTACCAGCTGGGGACGCGGGTTCGAGACCTCGGCGGTTATCACGTCGTGAGCGAGAGGCACCTCTCGTGCGGGCCAACGCTAAAGCTCGTCGTCGTACCTCAAGCTGGCGGAGCGCTGGCTTCGGAGAGTCGGCACTGGCCGCTCCTGGGGCTTGATCCTGGGTGGCCGAAATGGCTGTTTTGTTGGTCGCCCCTCCCGTCTGGTGAGCTTTACCAGAAATAGAAAATCCCTGCGCGGTCCGACAGTGAAGACTGTCCACCTCCGCTATGAAAAAAAATAAATTCCTCCACGCTATTCGGCTCCCGTCTGGTTTGCTTTACCAGAAATAGAAAAAAACAACACGTTCGCGAACGCCCCAAACAGTGCGGCTTCAAAAATTTGAAATTGTGCTTGTGCGCTAGAGTTCATCAAGTTCGGATTGCAGTCTTCGGCGTCAATGGCTCCTCTGGTAATGGAGTGAATCTAATGGAGTGCGTGAATAGCACATTGCCCATAAACAAAATTCACATTGCCCAAAAATCATTCAATGCTCTGATGCCATATTAGAAACTGAATCATTAGTTTGCTCTTCGTATTCCTGGAAAATATATAAGATTTACATAAACTCCGTTGAGGCAGTTTGAATGCTGGGTGGTTCATAAACTGAATGAACAAAACTACGTACCACTCCTATAATGCTATTTAACTTAATTAATGTAATGCTAAATATTCTAACATTTTTTCCTTGATTTTTCTACTTTAGATATTATTGTTGTGTTCATTATTGATTAATTTGATATTGTCTCTATTGACATCTTTAAAAATTTCTATGCATTTCATTCCATTGATGTAGAGAGTTATATTTACAATATCTTATGATATGACCTTATTTGTTACATATTTGGAGATATCTTCATTTCATTTAGTTTGATGTTGTGATGATGAGGTACCATAGTTTCTTATGTTATTTAGAATTTTTTTTTGTCGAAATTAAAGCATTGTTTGTCATTTCATCTCTTTCTTGGTTTTTTATTTCATAATAATGAAGTATGTTAACCAATTCATCAAATGACACATTTTTGTCTAGCACTTTATCTCCCATAGATTATAGCTTTGATTTTAATTCTGCTACACTTCTAAGAAAATATTCTATGTTTTCACCATCATGAACTTTTAGTGAATACAATTGTGATTGCAAGTATCAAATATTATATTCATTCTTTCCTTCAAATATGATTCATAATTTATCCCAATTTTTTTGAAGCTTTAGCTTCACTTATGTGTGCTTGACTATCATCTAATATACTAAATGTTTTTTTTTTTTTTTTTTGGTAAGTAAGAGAATATTATAATTAACACCGGGTTTTAATTGGTTGACCCAAAACCATTTTACAAAATAGGGTCCACTGACCAACTGGACAAAGGCCAAGCCCTAAAAGTTTAAATTGACAACAAAAATGGCCAAGACCTACTCTTCCATTAGAATACAACCAAAATAAACTATGGAAGCCTAATATTATGGCCATCAGAAAAGAAAGACGCAAAAAAGAACTAACAAAGACAAAAACTAATCATGCAAGCACCATGCAGAGTAGCTTGTGCCCATATAAAAATAATAGAATATGGTCAAAAAAAAAAAAACATCCCATAGAATGGACAGCCAAGAGGCCAAGCAGTCTTCCTTGTAGTCCTCATCTAACTTCTTATCATCGTTCTTGCCATCATATTTAGATTTTGCCTTTGACTCCTTGTGCCCCTGGAACTCGCCGGCTATAAAACGGAAGATTTAGGGAATCACACAAATCAACAACCTGCACCGATGAGGCCGGACAGGACTCTTCAATCTGGTTGATACCGTTGGAGGCTGATGAAATTGTCATCTTCTCCAAGACTATTATGGTGGGGTCTCGTGCCTCATTGTCAGGGATCTCCAACACTTTGTTATTTCTTGATAGGGCCTTTTTGCGACATCGAATCCAAACACACCTTGGGAAATACTTGAGGCCAAAGCAGATTTTTCCCATGCATGAATTTGTAGATAAAAAACCTATATCGTTGCCCCACCAATCGCAAAAAACACTAGTCACATGAACAAAAAAAACAAATATGACAAAATCCATTATAAGGTTCAAATTTTTTTTTTTTTTAAAAATGCCCCCATTTTCTGTCATTGATCCACTTTGAGCCTTCCAATCTAAAGTTTTTCATTATCTATCACCATTGAGACTGCATGAGGAATATTTTCAGTCCACGTGATCAAATTTGCTGCTACAATGCCTTCATTTGCCAGCCTATCACCTGCCATGTTTGCTTCTCGAAGGTATGCAAAATTATGGCCTCAGTTCGGTCATGAATTAGAGCCCTTGCTTCATGGATGTAGTCATCAAATCTCCAAGGAGCTCTCTTAGTGTTCTTTAGAAGATTTATAATAATAAGAGAATCACCTTCCACCAACAGTTTCCCTGGATAATTCTCTGCCACCTTGAGGCTCCTCCAAACTTCCCTTGCTTCAGCCACATTGTTAGTTTGAGCTCCAAGATGTTCTGCAAAAGCTACAAGCACCTCACCCTTGTGGTCTCTAAGTAAGCCACCAGCCCCAGCTTCACCTGGGTTGCCCCTAGATGCCCCATCAAAATTTAACTTAATCCACCCTAGGGGGGGTGGGGTCCATGTGATTAGCATCAATATACTAAATGTTATTAGCATCAATACCTTTGCATATTCATCTTTATATTTCTATTTTCCTATGACATATTCTAGAATGCTTTTATCTCCAGTAACTACTTCCCTATGTTTTTCAACAATAAGTATTGATTTCATCTTATTTTTCCTTGGAGTGAAACTCAGACCTTCTAGTAACTATGATTTTAAAATAAAAATATTTTTATATGCCATGATGTTTTTCAAGAGTTTCAAATTAGGTCCTAACATCTTCTGTAAATTTACTTGTATGAGAGAAAAATTTTAATTATCAAGTAGAAAGTATTTTAACTCCCTAATTAATTCTTCATTTATTCAATAATGAATTTCCATCTAAATTTCTTTACCAAACTAAGTTTATCCTTTTCAAACAATGTTTGCTTAAATTTTTCCTCAACATTAATTTTCTTTCTTTTAAATTTTCAATTTCTCCTTTTCAATTCTTCAATTTTAAGTATTTCAAACTTTCCTTTGTTTTAATAATTTTCTTGTTTTATTTAATAAATATCCTTCCTAATACTTTAACATATTTAAACTCTTTCAGTCTACCTTTCATTTTCTTTAAATAAACTCCTCCACTTCAATTTGCTCACTCTTTATCCTTCACCTAATGCTAAAAATATAATGTAAAGTATGGTAATTTTATTTTATATATTAACAATCACTCTACATATCACAATAGGTGTAAACTTAGGCAATAATTCCTTGGGAGTTATCTTTCAAATAGCATAGTAATTATTTGAGTGTTTATATTTGAAAATATTTGTTTCACTTGCCTACTTCGATGTAGTATTTTCAACAACATTCACCTTCTTCAATACCTTTATATTTAGAATCTTTGCCTCCTTCAATGCTCTTCTAGTATATTCAACTTTTCAAACATCCTCATCATCCTTTTACAAACTAGCATGGTCATCTAAAATATGTGTTCTTCATGCTTCTCATGTGTTTATACTTCTCAAGTGCTATCAACTATTCTCCAACTGGATATCGTCTACTTCCACTTAGGTTTGAACATATACTCAATAACTCTCTTTATTAAATGACACTTACACTTGTCTTCTCTAATCCAATTTTTTTTAAGCACCAGCTCTTCAATACTTTTAACTTGTAGAAGCTTTCTACCCATTGAGAATTTCAACTTTGTTCCTCTCATAGCTTTTCCAATGTTTATCTCACTAGGAATTTAAGTTTCTTTCTCTCACCCATTTGGCTTATTTCAACTTTTTCATTCTATCACAATATTTCTCTTCCTCCCAAGCACTCCAAAAGTGGATCTGATACCACTATTATCATATAAGTTATATTCTCACAACAATATCAATATCAATTTCAAAATTCTCATTGTAAATGATATACACAAGTATTCAAGTAAAGTTTCTATATTGTAACAAATTATAAACTTTTGTGTATAATACTAATGAACTATTAAAATTTTTTACAAAACATACATCTCATATGCTTGCTCTACATATAACCTTTACAATGACTCTTGACATTTCAACTTCATCTAACTATTCATCTCCTTAGACTCCTCAAACTTTTGGAAAATATGACTCTCCATATTTCTCATAAGATAAATATATTTTATTGACTCCTAATAATGACATGCCTCTAATGATTAGTGAATGATAAACTCTAAACAAATCATATTTACAAGACTCTTTTCACTCCACATATTTATAAAATATTTACAAGTACCAAGTAATGTAATAAAGTAGAACAAAAGGACCACCAGATTTTAGATAAAATGCTCAATAATAATCTATAGCATTACTTTGAGATATTTCATTAGAAAATATATAATGAAAAGGAGTTTATTTTTTGGACTATAATAATTTTTTTTTAACATTGCCTAGAAGTAAACTATGGAGTAAAATAGAGGATTTAGATTCATCCAAATAATATAGAACAATAATTCATAGCCTTTATGAGGAGGTTTGAGTTAAAATTAGAACTCAAGAAGGTCTTTTGAAATGCATTAGAAGTGAAATAGCATTTAAATAAGGATGCCCACAAGCTCTTGCATTATTTGATTTATATATTGATAAATAGAAGAATGGGTAAATATGAGAGGATGAAAATGTGTTCATTTGGATAATATATAGAGAAATTTCATTTCTATGTAGATTATATTATTTTGATTTTAAGGTCAATACAAGGGCTCCCTAGAACACTCTTGCTAGGAGATAGACATGCAAGTAAATGTATAATTAAAAACTAGTTAGCATGCAATATATTCTGTTAATATCACTCTGATGTATTGTAAATAAATCAATTGTATTTTATATTCATGCATCTTACATGTAAGTCACACTCACGTATTTAAGTAGATATTATATGAGTAATGAATAATCTAGACATATACCTATTGTGCATGATATATTTGTTTACTAGTTTCTTAAATTCCAACTAAGTGAACATATTGAAAATTTCTTTACAAAATCAAAGTAGGAAAAAAAAGAATATATGAAGCAATACTTAATAGTCATGTTAGGGATCTAATTTCCTAACTAAATCTAGTAGCAATGTTGTATTTTTGGAAAATAAAGGAAACAACAATAAAGTCATCCTATATAAAAAAAATATGTTAATAAATGACATAATCCAAGAAATTATAATAATAAACCATATTTTTTAAATTTCAATAACAATCTATAAAATTATATACATAGGCTTCGAACTAGGATTGAAAAAAAAATATATGTAGTGAGTGTAAAATGAATATTAAGTAACAAAATATATTCATCACTAGTATTATAAAATAATTTATAGTTGACAACACCAGTTAATATTTTTATCATGGCTAATCTATTTTAGTTTCCATGGACATGCTCTAGATTTCAATTATAACCTCAAATAATTTCTAGATGAAAGATAATCTTAGAAAGAACAAAATGAAGAATACCTCAGGTGGTAAAAAATTTAGAACATTTTTATAATATTTAGACTTACTATTTTAAATAGATTGAAAAAATTTCTTATCGTTCTTGGTATATTTTTGAGAATCAGCTCTATATATGGGCACAAGGATATTCATATCAATCAACAACTATGTTCACGTTGATTTGCACCAAATTATAGCATCAAAAAAATTTATTGGTATTGGTAGCTCAAAATACTTGTATTAGAACATTTACTTACAATTTGAATAAGAGGTTATTGCTTTTTATACATACATCATATTTTCTTAAAGTTTTTTACATTGGTATGATTTGTTTTTCATCATATGGTTTCTAGGTATGATTAAAAATGAATAGAACATGTGTTATACTATATTTAAACATATTTCATTATATCAAATATTAAAATTACGTTTGAAATAAAGTAATGGTTAGGATGAGGATGACACCTAATATTGGAGTGAGTGATATTAAAAGACATTAAATCGAGTAACATCCAAAAATTATTTAATAACTTATTTATGGATTTAATATTCATTTTTAGTCAATATTATAATGTTTATTGTTTGTAATATATATATTAGAAAGCTATACATTGCTTCTATTACTGGCCACTTCCATGAAGACAACCAAATGTTATATTTTTGTTACATAATTTATACCATTTTTAACATGCATTTTTATGAGATATAGTCTTGATCTTCCTCAAATCATAATATTCTAAGAGGATACTATACCCCATAAGTTAAGGCAATTCCAAAACTAGTTCAAATTAAATAAAAACATTAAGAGATAGGTATTATAATGGTGAAGGTTAGGTTAGAATATTGGATCTACATAAATTTAGGGGATGAAATATTTTCACACAAAAAATATAACTAATGAAAGTAATGTAAAGAAAATAAATCAATCAACTTAACATAACAAAGATAAATAAAAACGAATTAAAATTTTATAGATAATAGAGTATAATAACCTTTGATGGTAATAACCTTGCAAGTGAATTTCTTTGATAATGAAATTTTATTTTAGCAATACTTTAATCACTAGGTGATTAAATATCTAAGATACTTCTTTTATTGTAACATTAGGAGGCTTCCTTAAGAAGCTTGATTAAAGATACATTTCTTCATTGATGAAATCCCAAGTAGGGAGATCTTTATAGAAGGATAAGTCTACTTGAGTGATAATATAAGAGTGATTTCTTCATCATATAATTATTTTGTATCAATATGGACCTAAGGAAATCTAATAGATCTATAAGCCCTTATAGATAATAATATGATAATTTTACTAACATAGGAAATTGCTTGATAAGAAAATAAGAAGATCTAAAGAGATATATAAGGTTTATAAACCTTTAATACTACCCTCCATTTTGTAGGATATATCAACCAAAAAGGAAAAGAGAATGCATATCTTATATTTGTTATTTAATTTCTAGTTAGTTTATTTTGTTGTATACATCTTAACTAGTTTCTATTTTGTCATAAAATGAAATCTATATAGAGTACCATGGAATAAAGAGTATGTAGCCTATAAAGCTATCAAACAAAAAAAAATATCAAATAGAGGTATAAAGTCTTCATGATCTCCATATGGGTTAGTTAAAATTCACAAAATCATGTTATTCAAAGTTTTTTCAAGTGGTTATATACATGTGGCATCAAAATCATGACATTATTGAAAATAAAAGGAGTATAAAAAGTTATAAATATGTAGCTATCAAAATAAAAAAATATATATATATTAAAATTTTGCATTCCAATTTTTACCACACCATAAATCTATTATAAAATTATATGATTTGACCCCACTTTGAGGCCTACAAAATCATATTAGTAGTATTGTTAGTATTTAATATATTTGGCAACATAACATGTAACAAAATCATAATTATACCTTTGGATATGTTATATTAATCACAAGACTCACTATGGACATAATTGGAATCTTTCTTGTCAAGAAAAGAAATTTTGTGATTGTAATTTTGTTTTTTGGTTTACTATATTAAAATTAGGTCTTTGGATACCTAGTTTATCACCAATTTCAATTCTAAATTTGTGTTATTATTTTTATTTATATTTTAAGAGTTTCACATAATTTTTTCATCTACAAGATTGGAATATGTATATGACATTTTCTTTGAAAAATTTGAAGACTCTTGTGGGATAACCCTAGGACTTTATCTTATAGTATACACACCATGACCTTAGACTTGTTTATACTAGGATAATAACTAATGACCAAGAAAGAAATTAACCATATAGTCTCTTCATAAAAATAAGTGATATTGTTTTCTAAAGAGAGAGATTAGACATTTGGAAAATATATTTTTATGAATATCATAATTTTATTTTGATTTATCTTTCAGATTATCACTTTTGGCAAAATAGATTTCAACTAGAGAATTGTATTTAGTTGGTCCTTGAATTTGGATGGTGTACAAAGTTATAGTTATCAAAATAGATGGTGTAATATAGAATTGTTTGAAATGTATATAATTTTTGAAATCATACCTATAAATTCCATATCATGAACAAAATGAGCTCTATTTCAACAAAGGAATATATGGATTTATTTCATAAATACGTTTACCTTATCTCTTCATATAGGAATACAATTTTTAAGTTGATCCATAACACAAGTAGAATTGTATCAAAATTATAACATCTAATATTATATCACTGTAATAGTTAACATTGTTGTAAATTACCTTAAAAAGGATTTCTCATCTTCACTTACATCATATGGATAAGGTGGGAATGATGATGATATGATACTTGAAATATGAGGAGCTAAAATTTGATTGATCCATTTTTAGAGTTGTGGATTTTTCACTTGAATAGCATCATAAGATCATGGCCTTGTTTCTTTTAATGGTCACACAATTATTTGATCTTACCTCAAATAGTATAGTGTCCCTAGCAGCTAGCTATAGTGGTTTTGTCACCGTTTGAGATTCCTAGAATGTTTTGCATATGGGACTTTACCTTAAAAGTAAATATTTCAACCATTTAAAATCATGCCATTTGATAGTCTAAATGTTACAAATATTCTTAAATCACTTTTAAATTTGGAGTTCAAGTGAAGATAATCACTTATTGAATATTAGACAACAATATTTTTTAAAGTTTTGGTGTACGCTAAGGCTCAATTTTGGAACCCACATCTTGCACTTCTCAAAATAAAATGTTGTCATGTCATTTGCATGTATAATCGTACAAATAATATTTACAGTATAATATTGGATAGCTAATTTTCAAATATTTTAATGCGAAAGAATGTTAATGACACATGCCATTATAGTTTTTTCAAAAATATTAAAATGATCATTAATATCTAATAATAATAATGAAATATTTGTACAAAGGGAGTACAATAAAAATATAGTGATAGGATTGATCATTATAAAAAGTATAAGTAGTAAATGTTAATAATAAAAATCTCAATTTTATGGTAAGTAAAATTATCTTAGGGTGATCAAGAGACCAGAGTAGAAGGTCACCTTTTCAAATTCTTGCTTCCTCCTTGCCTCTTCCTAGGTTTTTTTAGGTGGATCTCTTGATTTCTTGTGGATTTCTAGGTAGATCTCCTATTTTTCTTGGGCTTTATAGCCTTTCTTATCTCTACTTGGTGCATAGAGGACCTTTAGGACCTTATATGTATCTTCTTGAGGTGTTCCAAGAAGTCTTCTTGGGTGGTGCTACATGGTCGAAAAAACCTGATTTTTCAGCACAAATTTTGGGGTTTCTATTCTTGCTCGGTTTGGGGGGGCTAGTGAAGCTCTTCCTTGAAATTTTTTCTTTGGCCATTGGATGGGACCACGTTCTTTATTACCTATAGGGAAAACTATTTTTTCATCTCCAGATCTTGGCATTTCTTCGGAGTGGGCTTTAGTTTATTCATTTTGCTTGTTAAGATGGTCATTTGTTGGTCTTTATGGGCTTGGGGGAGGCCTTGATTATTCTCAACTTAGTGATTCCCATGGTTTGTGGTTTGTGTATAGTGATTTAGGGTTTTTTATGGATTCTTTCATTTTTTTGCTTGCTAGGATGGTCATTCACTAGTTTTTTTGGGCTTGGGGGAGATCCTGATTGTTCCCAGTTGAGTGATTTCCATTCTTTGCAGTTCGTGGTCAATAATTCAAGGTTTTCAACAGATTATTTTATTTCAATATACTTTATGGGATGGTCATTTGCTACTTTTTATGGGCTTGGGGAGACCCCAAATTTATTGTTCATAGTTGAGTGATTCTTGTGGCTGGGAGTTTGGGGCTCATGTCCAAGGGTTTCTAATGGATTCCTTCTCTTTCTTTTCTAGTCTTGGAGGGGACCATGTGCTACATTGTGTTGTAGAAGGGTTTCATGGGTTTTCCTCTAGTGGTAGGGTTAGGATTTCTTGTAGATTTGTGGGTACTTTGTGGATGGTCCTACCTATAGCTCTTTTTGGTCTGGTTGGGAGACCATTTGTTTGCTGCAACAAAGATATTCTTGACATTGTGTTGTGTTTTATCTTCTTTTTTTAGGGGCATATTATTTACAAGGTCTTATCTTCAACTATGCTTCACATTTATTCATTGGGATATCACATGGCTTATTATGATCTACTTCGAGTATTCCATTTTTAGGCCCGTGGATGACCCTGCATGGACTATCTTTATGGATATGCTTGGTGTTGGTGTTCTGGAATTAGATCTTGTGGAGTTTTCTACATTTTGGATCTTCTAAATCTATGTTTTTCCCTAGGTGGGAAAACCTTTTAAAAAAAAAAAAATTCTTAGGGAGGCTTTTGTGGATGGTCTAGTGTTTTGTGGATGACCCTGGGCTATTTTGCAGATGGACCTATGATAGTTTTCGGGTAGTCCTATTTCTCTTGTGGATGATCTTGATTAATTTTTGTATGATCATGTTTTGTTTATGGATGACCCTACACTGTATTGCTTCATTATTTTTTCTTTAGGCCTTCTAAATTTGTGAGGTTTTCTCCTATGTGGGAAAACTATTTTCAAAATTATGTGTAACTATGATATTTTCTCATCTGCCCCTGCAAGGGATTATCTTATTTACCCATGTGGCTTCCTCTCTTGCTCTTGCATGGGATTATATTTTTATGTTGTAGCTATTTTCATCCAATAGTCCACTGAGGGCCTATTTGTTTCACTATTTTTTGGTTGGGAACTCTTCTCCTAACCTTCATATTTTTGTAAAGGTTACGAGATCCTTTCAAAACCCCTCCTACCAGTAAATTTGTTTTTTGTCTTAGGGTATTATTTAATTAATTTATTATACCTTTTAGAGGTTCTAGAATGTGCCCAAAATCCTAAGATAATTTTAGAATCATTACTTAAGGTTCCAAGAGAAAATAGATAGATTCATGTGATATTTTTACTATCCTTTATAATTATAAGATACCATTTTAGTAAGGCTTATATTAGCGTATAAAATACCCATCTCATTGTAGTTTTTTCAAAATTTAGAATGAAAGTTACAGATTTTATTTGTAGAAGGAAAAAAATATCATGAGAATAGTTCAAAAGGAGATATCTAAAACCATGTGATGTTTTAAGAATTTGATGTAATTATAAAATATCATCGAAAGAGTTCAAGATAAGATATCTAGAATATTTTGACATTTTATCCTTCTTAATTTTTTGGCCTATGAAATATCTACCTCCCATGACCCTATAAATATGGAGAACTTCACCCATGAGAAGCAAGTTCATAATTTGAGAGCTCATGCAAGTAAGTGAGAGTCAAGTAAGGGATAAAAGAATAGAAAATATAAAAATCCAAAGGGATATTGTATCTTTGTAAAGAGTATATTTGAGATATTTTCTAATTTAGAGTATGTGATATGATAATTGGGTGAGTCCGTGAGATGTGGGGGCTCAAAAAGAGGGATAAATTTACTTGGTAGAGGCAATTTAGGGAGTACTTTCTACAATATTTTAGTTTGTATATGTTTTGGAACAAAATCTGCCTTCGGTTAAGAGTGTTGTGCCTTAGACTTTGCCAAAATTGAATAGACAGATCTTGCTTGAGATCATCTGTCTAGTCTCCAGAGAAGGCTGGTTCCTTTGAGTTTTTTAGAGAAAATGGGAACAAGAGATAAGGGAAATATAGCCTAAGCTAGAAATTTTCTCATGGTATAGATTAGACAACAACAAACATTGATGATGTAGATTACTACTTTCAGAGTTTTATTTATATCTTCTTATAGAAAACATGAATTCCTGAGTGCAACTTTTAGATGTTCATCTAAATACATGTAAATATATTTAATGTTCAACTCTAGAAACAAGGTTTATATGTGCACAGTCCAGATTTTAGAATAGATACATTATAAAACTTAGAATGAATAAAAGTTAAAACACCAGATACATACACTTGCACGCAGAAGTTTCGGAAGCCAGAAGAAGAAATATTTTATTGCTTGTAATCTAGTACATGTACATCAAGCCTGTAAATTTCCAAGAGCTGACATTTTTTTTGGAGTTGCTCACCCCTATATATACCCTAAAAGAGTATCTTTTTCTAAGTACATATTACTATTTTACAAGCAATCATCTGCAGTTTCTAATAATACACAAGTCTTCTATGAATTAGATATATTCTCTACAGATTAGATTCTAGACGATCCTGTCATATTTTCAATCATCTGGCAAGCCTGCTCTATCCTAGATTTCTGATAATCACATCAGAAATCACTTCTTGGTGTCAGTGCACGCATTTTATTGCCAAAAATACATTTTATTCCTTTACAGCTGGTGTGTCATGAAATCACGACATTCTTTCCTTGCTTTGCTCTTTTACCGCCTCTAACCATGAAAATGAGACATGTCACAAAATTACGACATTCTTTCCTTGCTTTGCTCTTCTACCACTTCCAACCGTGAAAATGAGACATGTCATGAAATTACGACATTATTTCCTTGCTTTGCTTTTCTGTCGCTTCTAGCCGCGAAAATGAGACATATCGTGAAATCACGATATTCGTCTCTTGCTTTTCTCTTCTGCCGCTTCCAGCCATGAAAATGAAACATGTCGTGAAATTACGACATACTTTCCTTGCTTTGCTTTTCTATCGCTTCTAGCCACAAAAATGAGACGTCACAAAATCATGACATTCGTCTCTTGCTTTGCTCTTCTACCGCTTCCAGCTATGAAAATGAGACATGTTGCAAAATCACGACATTCTTTCCTTCGTGTTGCTCTTTTGCTGCCTTCAGCCATGAAAATGTGACCTGTCATGAAATTGTGACATTCTTTCCCGCTTGGACTCTTTTGCCACCTTCAGCCATGAAAATGCGACATGTCACGAAATCGTGACACTTTTTCTTTCTTGTTCTTTCTCTTCTATTTTGGCCGTGAAAATGCAACATGTCGTGATATCGCGAAACTTGTACCTCTTTGTTCTCATTTGTTGCTCTTAGCCACGAAAATGCAACATGTCGTGATATCACGACAATTTTGCATCCTTGCTCCCTTTTTTTGCTCTTAGCCGTGAAAATGCAACATGTTGCGATATCGCGACACTTTTGCCTCCTTGCTCTTTCTCTTTGCTTTTGCCCACGAAAATGCAACATGTCGTGATATCGTGACACTTTTTCCTCCTTGCTCTTTCTCTTTGCTTTGGACCGCAAAAATGCAACATGTCGCGATATCGCGACACCTTTTCCTCCTTGCTCTTTCTCTTCGCTTTGGACCGCGAAAATGCAACATGTCACGATATCACGACACTTTTGCCTCCTTGCTCCCTTTTGTTGCTCTTAGCCACGAAAATGCAACATGTTGCGATATCGTGACACTTTTGCCTCCTTGCTCCCTTTTGTTGCTCTTAGCCGTGAAAATGCAACATGTCATGATATCACGACACTTTTTCCTCCTTGCTCTTTCTCTTTGCTTTTTCCTATAAAAATGCAACATGTCGCGATATTGCAACACTTTTTCCTCCTCGCTCTCTCTTTGCTTTGGATCATGAAAATGCAACATGTCGCGATATCGCGACACTTTTCCTCATTTCTCTTTCTCTTTGCTTTGGACCACGAAAATGCAACATGTCGCGATATTGCGAAAATTTTGCCTCCTTGCGATGTTTTGCTTTTTCTTTGATCTTTAGCATATGGGCCACTTCGGTCTTCTTGGAAAATATGCAAAAAGGTGCATCAACTATTTTTTGTAGTTAGTCACTTTTTGACTAACATTCTTGGCGCCTTCTAAGGGATTTTTTGCTTGCAACAATATTGAACTAGGCCTTCATCCATTGGGAAATGGAGTCAACAACGCAGTTGTAAAAAGAATCTTTCAGAGAAAGACAAAGAACATAGGAAAATGCACTTAGACTAAAAGTGAACATTACTTCGTCAAAACTCCCTTTATACCTTAGTATCTCTATTCAAAAAAATGTCGACTTCTGATTGGCTGCAACTGAAATTTTTTGTTAAGGCCGAAAAATGGTAATATTTACAAATATTGTCTGAATATACTTATATTATACTATACATATAATTCCTTTTCTACTTTCTCAATAGAAATATAACTTTAGGTGAAATGCATTCACCGTGATGGGAAGAACCAATCCATCTTGATCTTTCAACTCGAAAGCATTGAATTGTTTCTCTGAAACAATTTTAAATGGTCCCTCCCAGAAAGCATCAAATTTATCATGATTACCTGGCTTAGCTTTCTTTACATTCCATTTCAAAACCAAGTATCCCACTCTAAATTTTTTGGCAGTTGTCTTTTTGTTGAACCATCCTTCAGCATCTGCCATATGCTTCTGATTGTGATTGTATGATTGCTCTCTTTGTTCTTCTAACTGTAAGAGCTGCATTACTCCTGCAACTATGTGTAGAATTTGGTCAATATGAGGTAGCGGGTAATGATCTTTGAGTGATGCTCTGTTCAAATTTCTAAAATCTACACACAATCTGATATCTCCATTTTTCTTCCTGATTGGTACCAAGTTTGCCACCTAGGTGGAGTGTTTAACAGGGTATACTATTTTAGCTTGAAGGAGTTTTAGCAATTCTTATTTCATCAAAGATTCTATATTTAGATTCACTGGTCTTTGCTTTTGCCTATAAGGCTTAGCTCCTTCTTCTAATTCTATGGTATGTTGAATAACATCTTTATTGTACACTTTTAGATCACTATACACCCAAGCTATGATGTCAGGGAATTTTTTACACAATTATCTGATCTAGTTCACTTCCTCTTCTGTACAACTGATTCCAACCTTAATCATTTTGCCTGGCTCCAAATTTACATATTTGTATCTTCATTTATCGACCTTGATTTTTTGGCCAATTGTTCTATCATTGTTATCAAACAGGCTTTCAAGGGTGATGAGACCCTTAGGAATATGATTGTTTTTAAACTGAATAATTTCCTCTTCCTCTTCATCTTGTAGATCTCGGTTTTCTGAGCAATTCATTTCATGGATTAAGAAATCCAGTATCTGTTCATAATTTTCAAAAAACTTTCCAAAAAATATTTTTATCAGGCACTGAAGGCCTGTATATAAGTCTAACAGTTTTAGACTTCTGAATAACATTACTTACAAGACAAAAATTATCTCCCACTGAAGCTAAAAAATTTGCGTGGGTATTCTGTTCTCTAGGGATAAAATTTATATTTAGGGCCTCAAAGGCCTCTAAGAGATCCCACACTTTGTTCTTGTAAGCCTTCAAATAATGTTGTTTACTTATACATTTTTTGGTGACTTGATTCACAATAAGTTTTGAATCTCCATAGATGAGTAACTATTTGATTCCCAATTTCTCAGCCTTTCTTAACCCTAAGCACATGGCCTCATATTCTGCTGCGTTATTGGAGCAAATCCAAGTCAACCTGTAAGAGAAAACCTTTTCCTCTCCGATGGGAGAAATAAAAACTATTTCGGCACCAGCTCCATTCTTGCACCTAGCCCCATCAAAGAAAAGCTTCCACAATTGATTCACAGAACCATCATTTTCTAGGGAGGGTATTAATTTTCTTTTTGGTTTCTCAATAGAATAGTTTCCTATAGTTTTCTATCATGGCATTAAAATTCTATAGAGAAAACTCGTCCTTAGCTTGGAGATATTCTAATGTTTCTTCCATTAGATCTTCTTCTATTGTTTCTTCAGTCATCATATTTACATGGTAATTTTCACCAATATTTTCTACATGAAACATAGATGGTTTCTCATTAAAAATCTTGACCCTTATACCTTTGAAAGGTATCTCCAAATGAGAATAATCTAAGGATAAGTATCCTCCTATATTTGTTGTGAAATCTCTAGATAGACACATACCAAAATAGGGCTCCAAGTCTACGACTACTACCTCTTGTATGACTATCATCTGAGGCATTTTATGCATCCGTATTGGAATATCCTTTATCACTCCTACAATTTTTACTGGAGTACCATCTAACTTTAGGATGCCTGTGCTGCTCCTACTGTACTCCATTCCCATAATATCACATACTACTTTGGGTATCACAGTGGTAGCAGCGCCTGTATCTATCTTGCAGTTGTGGACAACCCATCCTTCCATTTGAAGGGACAAATAAAAGGGTGGTGGCCTATTCTTACTAGTGGTAGACATCAAGTTTGTTAGAACAGTATTGAAGATGATGCAGTCCTACCTCCATTTTTCATTATTCTTAGGGATTCCTGTAGGAGATCTATTTGACCTAGGATTTGAAGAGCATCATACATACTTGCCTTAGAAGGAGTCTTTTTCATTTCCTCTACTATACTAAATGTAGGTAAATCAACTATTATTTCTCTTTATTTGGCAAAAGTTTCATATTTATATCCTTGGGTAGCTTCGGTTCTTTGCCTTTTTGTCAGCGAGGGGAATATCAACCTTTCCCTATCCTGTTCTTGGGTTTCATTTTCCCCCCGAGGAATAAATTATTTGTGTGTTTCTTGCCCTTGAATTTTGGCTGGAAATTGATATTTTCTTTCTTGAGGGAGACTTCCCTTAGGAGTTTCTTTGGGAAATTCCTTGGTAGCAGGGGAAACATTCAATGGCTGAAGCTCTTTAGGGTCTACTTGCAGTGGTTTCTTACCTGATCTTGTCAAAACTGAAACCTGTTCTACTGTAGGAATCATGAAGTTGTGGTCCTTATCTCTAATTATATTTACATGGCCTTTCATTTTTTCTTTACTCTTTTCAACTTCTATACTTTGCACATAATGCTGGTGTATCATACATGAAATTTCCCTATGTGGATCGTTACATGTAGTACACCAAAATTTAGAATCAGTGGGAGGCTCTTCAGCCTCCACTGTCTCATTTATATATATCGTGCTCAATCTCTCTTATCCCCTATTTCTTGTCGAAGCACATTCCTTTTGTATTTGTGGAAATATTCTTGCTTGGATATTCCATTCAACCTCTCTCTTTTCATGGATGCCATTTCATTTGACAATGTCTTCATTGTATCAATCATGGTCGTGTATTGATCATTGGGGGGAGCTGATGCAAGGGGTGTAGCTGGTAATGCAAGGAATGTAGGAGGTGCGGCTATATATGGGAGAGCCTATGTTGATGGGAGTACAGGAAGTTTAGAAATTGATGGTTGGGAAAGCTTTGGTACAATTGGCAATAGACTCTTTGATGGATATCTTTTTGTAGCGATGAGATCAGCTTTGCCCTTTGCTATCTCTAAATATATCCCAAGAAAAGTGGTTACATGGGATTGCCTTATTATCATACTGAGATATGAATCAAAAGCCCTTAAGTAATAGCATATAGCTTGTTCTTCCATGGGTTTTAGGCCCTGCGGTACTCTACCATGAGTTATGGTAAATCTGATGTTGAAATATTGGATTTCTTCTTATGGATGCCTCTCAATGATAGTGAATTGATTCAATAATGTGAAATAATCTGCATGTATATTAAATTCATCGACCAGATGACCGAAAATTACTGTCTAAGAAGTAATGGATCTAGTGGGAAGCACTCTGTACCAATAGAGCATCTTTCCTTTCAAAGATATAACCAACAATCTGACCATTACATATTCTTGAGTGATGTTGTAAATAGATGCTAGCGATGATACATCTAAACAGTGCTCATCTACTATTTTCCCTGTTTCGTCAAAGGTTGGTAATGCTTTTAGTGCAGCTTGTGGAATTTGGTGGTGTGCTCCCAAGTTCAAAGGTCTAGTTTGATTCCACACAAGATGGGCTGGGGTAGAGGCAGCTGCCATGATTGCTAAAGGAGTTACAACTACTATAGAATTGCTTGCAGATGCTCCTACAATGGGTGTTAAAGAGGTGCTAATGGTGCCGAGCGGATTTGATCGTGCGGCTAGCATAGGGTGTGCCTTTAGGCTTCTGATATGTAGTTCAAAGAACTCGATAGGTTCTTCAGAGTTTCTAGCTTGGAATCTAGTTATCATATGGCTATATAACCAGAAGGTTTCTAGACAAGATCTTTCTTTTATGGTCTAAATTGTAATGGAGTCGCCAAGTGGTTTTTCTTGAGATTTTCAAAAAAAAAGGCTCTTAAGGTAAAACACCAAAACTTATACAATACTATGGGATTGTTGGTCCCACCGGGCATGCCAAAAACTATTGGAACAAAATCTACCTTTGGTTAATAGTGTTGCGCCTTAGACTTTGCCAACATTGAATAGACAGATCTTGCTTGAGATCATTTGTCTAGTCTCTAAAGAAGACTGGTTCCTTTGAGTTTTTTAGAGAAAAGGGGAACAAGAGATAAGGGAAATATAGCCTAAGCTAGAACTTTTCTCATGATATAGATTAGACAAAAACAAACATTGATGATTTAGATTACTACTTTCAGAGTTTTCTTTATATTTTCTTATAGAAAACATGAATTCCTGAGTGTGAATTTTAGATGTTCATCTAAATACATGTAAATATCTTTAATGTTCAACTCTAGAAACAAGGTTTATATATGCACAGTCCAGATTTTAGAACATATACATTATAAAACTTAGAATGAATAAAAGTTAAAACACCAGATACATACACTTGCACGCAGAAGTTTCGGAATCCAGAAGAAGAAATCTTTTATTGCTTGTAATCTAGTACATGTACATCAATCCTGTAGACGTCCAAGAGCTGAACTTTTTTTTGGAGTCACTCACCCCTATATATACCCTAAAATAGTATCTTTTTCTAATTACATCTTACTATTTTACAAGCAATCATCTGCAATTTCTAATAATACACAAGCCTTCTATGAATTAGATATATTCTCTGTAGATTAGATTCTAGATGAGCCTATCACATTTTCAATCATCTGGCAAGCCTACTCTATCCTAGATTTCTGATAATCATGTCAAAAATCACTTCTTGGTGTCAGTGCATGCCTTTGATTGACAAAAATACATTTTATTCCTTTACAGCTGGCGTGTCATGAAATCATGACATTCTTTCCTTGCTTTGCTCTTTTGCCACCTCCAACCGTGAAAATGAGACATGTCACAAAATTACGACATTCTTTCCTTGCTTTGCTCTTCTACTGCTTCCAGCCGTGAAAATGAGACATGTCACGAAATCATGAAATTCTTTCCTTGCTATGCTTTTATGTCGTTTCCAGCTATGAAAATGAGACATGTCACGAAGTCGTGACATTCATCTCTTTATTTACTCTTCTACCACTTCTAGCCGCAAAAATGAGACATGTCACGAAATCATGACATTATTTCCTTGCTTTGCTTTTCTGTCGCTTCCAGCCGCAAAAATGAGACATGTCACGAAATCGTGACATTTGTCTCTTGCTTTGCTCTTCTGCCGCTTCCAGTTGTGAAAATGAGACATGTCACGAAATCATGACATTCTTTCTTTCGTGTTGCTCTTTTGTTGCCTTCAGTCGTGAAAATGCGACCTATCATGAAATCATGACATTCTTTCCTGCTTGGACTCTTTTGCCACCTTCAGCCGTGAAAATGCGACATGTGGTGAAATCATGACATTTTTTCTTTCTTGTTCTTTCTCTTCTCTTTTGGCTCTGAAAAATGCAACATGTCGCAATATCGTGACACTTTTGCTTCTTTTTTCTCTTGTGTTGCTCTTAGCCGCAAAAATGCAACATGTCGCGATATCGTGACACTTTTGCCTCCTTTCTCCCTTTTGTTGCTCTTAGCTGCGAAAATGCAACATGTCATGATATCGTGACACTTTTGCCTCCTTGCTCCATTTTGTTGCTCTTAGCCACGAAAATGCAACATGTTGCGATATCACAACACTTTTTCCTCCTTACTCTTTCTCTTTGCTTTTGCCCATGAAAATGCAACATGTCGTGATATCGCGACACTTTTTCCTCCTTGCTATTTCTATTTTCTTTGGACCACAAAAATGCAACATGTTGCGATATCGTGACACCTTTTCCTCCTTTCTCTTTCTCTTCGCTTTGGACCACGAAAATGCAACATGTTGCGATATCGTGATACTTTTGCCTCTTTGCTCCCTTTTGTTGCTCTTAGTCGCAAAAATGCAACATGTCGCGATATCGCAACACTTTTACCTCCTTTCTCCATTTTGTTGCTCTTAGCCACAAAAATGCAACATGTCACGATATCGCGACACTTTTTCCTCCTTGCTCTTTCTTTTTGCTTTTGCCCGCGAAAATGCAACATGTCACGATATCATGATACTTTTTCCTCCTCGCTCTCTCTTTGATTTGGACAGCAAAAATGCAACATGTCGTGATATCGCGACACCTTTTCCTCCTTGCTCTTTCTCTTCGCTTTGGACCGTGAAAATGCAAAATGTCGCGATATCGCGACACTTTTTTCTCCTTGCGGTGTTTTGCTTTTTCTTTGATCTTTAGCATATGGGCCACTTCGGTCTTCTTGGAAAATATCCAAAAAGGTGCATCAGCTATTTTTTTGTAGTTAGTCACTTTTTGACTAACAATATGTAATAAAAAAATATTTAATTATATAATCCTTGAGGTATTGTCTTTTACCAGTGTTTATCTTTGTCTAATACATGCCTTCTTGGTCCAATTATAAACCTAGATTTATAAATGATTGTCAAAATAATATGAATAATATTCAAGTATGATTTGGATTAAAATAAATAAATGGCAGTGGATATGCTAATGTAATAATCTATAATTAATGAAACTATTTAGGCTAAACATGATGTATCTCCCTGCTATGGATTCATATCACCTACATTAATGAATGATATCATAATATTAGAATTATTACCATGATTTTATAGAATAAGCTAATTAGATCGAGAGAGAGTAAGTATTTTTGTGTTTGGAGGTGATAAAGACCATAATTGATATAAGGTAAAAAAATGTAAAGACCTATATGGCTTCTATGTTACCATTATTTTATTGAATCATTGTCTGGTAACTAAAAACTAGAACATGGATGTAACTTATCTTGTGCTAAAGGTCAATTATAGGTGTATTACATGTATCCTATCTTGTCAAGGAGAGGTAATGATTAAGAAAACCATAAGGATAGTTGAAAATGATTATCTTTAACAACAGTCGTAATACCTTTTGTTGTCTTATCTAATTTTTATGGTCACCAGATGTGAGGATTAGATGATTATACTATCACACCTCACATGGAGCAACATAGGAGGGCAAATATAAGAGAATGGAGATCATGTCAATTGAAATACCTCTAGGGTTTTTACAAGTTTGGATCCTTTTAAGATGTGATATTCAACATATTCCTAATCTAAACTAATCTAACCAACTTCAAGGGAAAAGCAAAAGAGAAACATACAAAAAAAGGATAGCAGAAAGGAAAAAATATGCTAAGCTAGCTAAAGCTAATAGGGGATGATGCACCAAGATCAAAATAATATTCACTTGCATAAAAATAAGACACATGAACATGTGAGTGTAATGCACCAACATTTCTAAAGTGAACATTTCCTCCTCTCAACATGTTAAACACAAATTGCATATAAAGAAAATGGGACAAATATTATATAGTCATAGCCTCTAGTATATGGACATAAATATACACACATAAAAGAAAAAGGATAAAAAGGTCCAATTAGTCACTACCTCAGGAATATATATATGAGTATGAAAAATTACAAAAAATAATAGAATTTGGGGCTCAAAAGTGTAATCGCAAGACCAATCAGGGTTCAAGTACTGGTATATAGAAGATAATGAATGGAAAGTTATATATAAATCTTAAGGATTGAATAAGCAATGTGTTGATCCTTTGCAATGCCTATAAAAATACTATGTATAGATTACAAGGGATATTTTCCCTCCAAAAATTGTACAAGATCCTTAAATAAAACTTCTTTATTTCCCCTTGATTTGATCCTCTCTACATCACATTCTAGCCCTTTTGGGTTAATTTTGAGCTGCAAGATATTAAACCATCACCCTAAGGATCCTAAAATTGTATTAGAAGTAATCACTACAATCAATGTTATTAGGTTTAGTATTTTCTTGCTACTATGACTGTCATTCTCTTATCATTAATTTGTCATCCACTATACTTAGAATACCAATATTAATTGATTTCAAAAGGTAAACTATAATTTACTTAGTAATTAACTTATTAGTTTAGCTCATCTACCCTTCTAGGATCTTGTGCATAATTACTAATGTCTTCCAGCTTGGTTTGATCATTCTACCTTTTGAGTCAACTACATTATGCTTTACTTCTTAAAGTACAATTATTCTCTCTTTATCTTCAGTTTCTCTTTTAAAATGTTTTGAGCTATCAAATACTTGTTGAAAATTTATTCTCATCCTCCCATGTTAGAACTTTAAATCTTTCAATATTGAGATAGATTATTTATTGAAAGTATTTTGTGGAAGTATTCTATTCTACTTTAGTATTATACCATTTTAGTATTCTACATTTTAGAAGTTTTTGTTCCCATAGTCTTCCTTCCAAAACATATATCTTATTTTTTCCTTTGGAAATTTTAAAACTTATAACCTTTGGTTATTTTGCTTTTCTCGTGTCATCTAAAAATATTTTTATATTTGGAACCTTTAGGCAATATGGGCATCAAAAATTAGATAAAGTGGTGCTTTTGATAAAAAAAATTCTATACACATCAATTTGTTCTTTCTTCACCTTTGATAAACCTATCCTCTTTCTCATTTTCTACAAAAATTCCACCTAACTCAAGAATATTTTAGTATAGTTAAACTTCACTACAATTCTAGTGACTCATAGGGGGCCTTATTTCCTACATAATGACTTCCTTCATCCTTGGGAATGTAATCAAAATTTTGGAAGAAACTACAACAGAAAACATAAAAGAGAAAACTATAGACACATAAAACGCATCATGTCGAGGTGACTACTCATATGAAACATGCTAACAGACAATATGAATGATCTTGGATAGCTCCAAGGTGAAGTAGTGGTTTAACCACTCAATTTTGGTAGTGTTGGCTAACTAAACCTTAGCCACGATTGATACCAATGATTTACAGAGTTGGCCGTGCCTCAGAGTCATGACTAGCATCAAAACTATTTTGAATCCCAAGTTGATCCAAATTTAGTTACAATGGCATGGACAACGAAGATTCAAATGGTTTTGGGTGGGGAATCTTTGAGAGTTTTCCTCTTAACTGATCCAACCTCCTGGATCTTTATCTTGAATTCCCATGCAAGCCAAGATTGGAGATTAGGAGTCCTATAAGACCCCCCTCCAAATTGGGGAGAATTATGGAGAAATTTTGCATTTGAACATATCGAATCTCTACAAAAATGAATAGAAAATTGATAGCCCCTTGAGGAGAGTTGAAATTCTGCCCAATTGTGGAGTGCCAATCATAAATTTGTCAATGGGGCTTCCAAAGGACTAGGAAGAATAATCGCACAATCAAGCCAATCGAATGTGAATCTCAATAAATTTTATCACCAATCTATCTTAGGATATAGAGGTGACCCTTGATCATCAATTCTATGGAGGCAATAAGATATACAAATCCTAATTACAAGAGCAAAGGTATTTGTGGCTCAACCATGGATGTTAGCCACAACTAATAGTGCCAATCGTGCCTCAAACCCACAACTAGGGTTTGATCCCTGATTTCTTTTGTTTTAGCATTAGATTTACATTTTTAGTTATGCAATTAGTTTAGTCTAGCATAGATTAACATTTTAGCAGACATTTGACCAGTTAATTCTAGGATTTAGTGGTATATTTTCTTCCATTTCCTTGCATTTGTCAATTTAGACTAGTTTCATGCAATTTAAGTTTCTAATGGCTAATTAGGTTACTTATTACCTAGATTACATGATTTCTTTCTATGCTTCATAGTAATTTGATGATTTTATGCTAATATTCATAGATTTACATGTTTTATTATTTTCATTATCATCATTTATGCAATTGTCCATCAAAAGCCTCATCAAGAGAGGCTATCTTTGCTTTTAATCCTTTCTTGTTGTTTCTTGAATGCAGGGTTTACATGATCCATTCATTTCAAGGCATTCAAGGTAGCAAATACCTCTTTCATGAGAGCAGAAGGTCACCATTGATCTTGAGAAATTTGTGTCTTTGTGAAAATCCTGTGAATTACAACACCCCCTCTTTTATAGGGTCTTCAATTCTGTATTAATTGTATTAATTGTATCAACATTGAGTATCCCTAAGAGGGATGTACTTGTAATTGGATTTGACAAAATATTTAATAAAAGAAACCCTATATTTCTTGTTGAAGTTATTTTTGTCAATATTTTATGCTTTAATGTTTGATATCAATTGATGCATTAGTTAGGTGTATGCTTTCTACAAGGTTATAGATGGTGATCATGGAAAAAACCCCATAGATTCCATAGTAACTGATGGATTTTTTCTGTGATATTGTTACAGGTGTTAGCCATGGTTATAATTAGAGCAAAAAATAGACAAGAAGCAAATTGCCTCTCCATCGAACAAGGACTCTAGGTAATTTTGACCCTCTATGTTTCTAGTTTTTGCTATATTTCTAGTTTTTAGCTAATTAAAATCACATATAAAATAGTAAAAGGAAAATAATCATGAGAATACCATGCTATATGTCAACCACAGTTGACATCCATGGCTAGCACTTTTAGCAATGCCTATAAAATGCAGTTAAGATCTTAGTATGTGGCTCTATCCCATGACCAACACTATTACCTATGGCTCTATGCTGTGGCTAACAGTTAGAGTATGTTTGTAAAGTTTACCTGTTGTGGCCCAATCAGAGGCCTATTAGAACATTTTACTATGCATTATTTGAAACAATATTTAGATCAATTAGATGCATCTTTCTTAATATTAAACACTTTTATCATTAGGCATTTAGGAAAGAGCATTGCATTCTTGGTGTTGCATTTCTACTTTCATGTAAAATATAAAATGAAAAAACACACACCATACACTATATAAATGCTAATGAGTTGGAAGTCATATTGAACCACTAGTAGGGTTCAATGATAGTGGTAGTAATTTTCATTCGTTGGCCCAAATCCCTCGAACCCTGTTACTAGACAAATACTAGCTCTAGGAACCATCATAGCCCATGGAAAATCTGCAAGTATCTCTATTTGGAGAGGTATATCACTGAATATGGGTGAATTGGATGAGGATCGGGAGGACCTATGCTCCTTGAATGTGTGTGGACTTCAATACCACACATTATAAATTAGATTATGCAGCCTAGACTTTCATTTCCAGGTTGTCGATCTACAAGTATACAGGTGAAAACCCTTAAACTATTAAGTATATCATCAATAATTTTAAACACGATGAGAGTAGTTTAAGTTTTTAAAAAATCTCAAAATGCATCAATACAGTTAGGGTTCACAAAGAACATTTAAAAGAGATAATCATAATTGTTTGCTTTATTTGCCTTAAAATATACATATGAGATAATAAAATATCATGGTTATAACATAGATAGGTTGATACAGGCATAGAACCAAGGTTGAAGCCGAAGTTCCACCCAATGTACAACACAACATGAAGAACCCTCAATCACAAGGTCCTCCTGAATGATGTTCAGGAGAATTAGAGGGGATAACTCTATGAATGGGGGTTCTCATCAGAATACCCTACCAAGAGGAGGCAATGTACATGCCTTGCAAGATAGATCTAAGTATGGAAGATCCCATCATGGAGCCTTCAAACATGGGAGAATTTATCATGATCGTACAACTTGTGGATCCACTACATTCACTAAAGAGTACATCATTGAAGAAGGAACTATAAATAAGTTAGTGACCATCCGTACTTGAGATAAGGGTGGCTCTAGGCCCTCATCAGTTCAAAATAAACAAGTAGAAAATTTGGCCATTCAGGGGTAGGAAGAGAGGGCTAATTCAAGGAATAGACCCTTACAGACTCTAAAAAACAATCAACCTAGCAAGTTCACATTTGACATGTCTAAGGTTGGAGTCAATGGTATGCCACCACATGAGTCATGGTACACTAGGCAATTGGATGGTCTAGATAGATTCTTAGGGTGACTAGGATATAAACCCTCAGTTGTGAATTATAATTCTAAGAGTTCTTGTAGTGAGAGCACACATCAGACCATTGGAGAGCCATTAAAATTCTCTAAGCATCTTTTAGTATAATCACCCTGTCGACCGATGCAGGCATAGAGTACATACAACACCAGAACATGAATTCTGTCTACATAGATAAGGGTAAGAGTGTGGCAAAAAATTCTATCAGAGGTCATATCGACTAAGATACTCAGATAGAATTAGTACACAAAATACCACACATGATCGATATTATAGATCGATCACAGAGATTGGTGTCAGAAAAATGGTAGGAAATTCTCCAAGATCAATTGGAGGATGTCCATGCAGAGCATGAGTATGGCATAAAACTAAATAGTGCGGAAGGAGGATCATTTTTATATTGAATCACTTTTTGATTGTAAGGTAGAAAACCCACAATAGACTTAATTTATATATTTGTTTGATGATGCCTTATTATCATATGTGGATTGCATTTATATACCTAGTCTAATAGTTGTAAGAGGGAAGGGTTGTGACCCTAGAATATAATGAATAAATAAGATAAGTAATTAGGACATGTTAGGAGGGTCCTAACATGCCACCCCCCTTAAAGGAGCTTTGTCCTCAAAGCTGGAAATTTGGAAATTGCTGCTAGATATCTTGAAAATTTTCCCACGTTGTGTCTTCTAAAGGTAGACCTTTCCAATGGATTAAAACTTCCATGATATTGGGAGTACGAATATGACAAGAGTGGCAATCCAAGATAGCTTCTGGCTCGACTAGAAGTACTCCATCATCGGAGAATTCAGGGAGAGTGGGTTGTGTCATGATATGGGCTCCCACTGTGAGCTTAAGGCAAGATACATGAAATACGGGGTGAAGTTTGGAAGAGAGAGGAAGCTCTAGTTTGTAAGCAACGGTCCCAATACATTGGAGAACTTTATATGGCCCATAAAATTTGGGTGCTAACTTCTGAGAACCTTTTTTTTTTAAGAGAGGATTGATGGTAAAGTTGGAGACATAAGAAAACCATATCTCCCTCGTGGAAACTACGTTCACTTCTATGTTGATCGGCTTGCTGCTTCATGCGATGTTGGGCGGTGTGTAGGTTCTCTTTTAGGATCCGTAGTATGTCATCTCTATTAGCAAGTTTTGTTTCCACCGCATGGAATTTTGTAGTCCCTGGAATATAGGAAGTGAGGGATGGTGGTGTTTGACCATATAGTGCTTCATAAGGAGTCATTTTGATGGACATATGGTATGAAGTGTTATACCACCATTTCGCTAGTGAAAGTCACTTTACCCAATGGAGTGGTTGAGTGGAAACAAAACATCGAAGGTATGTTTCCAAGCATTTATTTACAACTTATGTTTGGCCATCAATTTGAGGATGGTAAGAAGAGCTCATACAAAGTTTGGTACCTTGTAATTTGAACAATTCCTTCCAAAAGGTGCTAGTGAAAGTTGGGTCGCGGTCACTAACAATTGTGGAGGGCATACCATGTAATTTAAAGATGTTATCTAGGAAGAGGTGGGCTATAGTGCTAGCAGTATAAGGATGAGCCATGGGACAAAAATGGGCATATTTAGATAATCGATCAACGACTATGAAAATGGTTGTTTTTCCTCCTAATTTTGGTAATCCTTCAATAAAGTCCATAGAAATATTTGCCCATGTTTTTGTGGGTATAGGAAGAGGTTGAAGTAATCCTGGAATAGCGAGGGTCTCCCCCTTTTGTCTTTGGAAAACTTCACATTCTTTTACAAAGTTTTTGATGTAATTTTTCATTCCTACCCAATAGAAGGAGGTAGTGGCTATTTTATAGGTTTTTAAGAACCCTGAGTGGCCTGTAGTGGGTGAGGTATGTAACTCATGAAGAAATTTTTCACGATAAGTTGAATTGGGGGTGAGGACCATCCTCCCTTTGTATCTTAATATATTGTCCTTCCAAGTGTATGGAGTTTTTCTACTAGGATTATGTTGAAGTTGTTGAATTAAGGCATGGATAGTAGGATCATTTATCCATTCTTCATGCACCTCATCTACCCATTTAGGAATAAGGGAGGAAAGAGCATGGACTTGAGGCATATCTTCAAATTTTCTAGAAAGTGCATCGGCTACCATGTTGTCCTTTCCATTTTTATATGTAATTTCATAATCATAGCCAAGAAGTTTAGTAACCCATTTTTTTGTTCTAGGGTATTAGTCCTATGTTCCAAAAAATACTTCAAGCTATGATGGTAAGTGCATATAATGAAATTCGGGCCAATAAGATAAAGCCTCCAATGTTGAATAGCATGGAAAATCACCATCTCTTTTTCATACGTAGAGGGAGCTAAATTCTTAGGAGAAAATGCTTTGCTTATAAAAGCTAGATGCCTTTCATCCTGCATGAGTACGATTCCCATTCCTATTCCTGAAGCGTCAATTCAAGGACGAACAGTTTAGAAAAGTTGGGCATGGCTAGAACATGGGTGGTACACATTGTAGTTTTCAAGGTGATAAAGGCCTCATCCACTTTAGACGACCATTTGAAAGCGTTTTTCTTAAGTAATGTTGTTAGAGGAGCAATGATTTTACCATAATTTTGGACAAAATTTCTATAATATCCTATTAGTCCAAGAAACCCATGTAGAGCTTTTAAGGTTTTTGGAATAGGCCAATTTTTCACCTCCTTGATTTTGGAAGGATCTACCATAACTCCTTCCTTTGAGACAATATGCCCTAAGTATTCAATTTCTTGTTTTCCAAAGGAACACTTTGATATTTTTGCATAAAGTTGATTTTCCTTCAAGATTTGGAACGCTTGTCTAACATGATCCAAATGTTCTTCCCATGTTTTTCTATAAATAAAAATGTCATCAAAGAAAACTAATATAAATTTATGAAGAACGGGTGAAATACCTTATTCATTAGACTTTGAAAGGTAGAAGGAGCGTTGGTCAGGCCAAATGGCATCACCAAGAATTCCTAGTGCCCTTCGTGAGTGCGAAATGTCATCTTAGGAATATCCTTTTCATTGAATCGTATTTGGTGGTAGCCTGACCATAAGTCTAACATGGAAAAATAAGCTGCCCCATGGAGTTCATCTAATAGCTCATCTATGATCGAAATAGGAAATTTATCTTTGATGGTCATTTTATTAAGCGCTCGAAAATCAACACATAAACGCCACGAGCCATCCTTTTTTCTAACTAAAATAATTAGAGAGGAGTAAGGGCTTTTGCTAGGTCTAATGACTCCTACCTTAAGAAGCTCTTGTACTAATTTCTCTATTTCAGTATTTTGGAGGTATGGATAACGATAAGGTCTAATATTAGGAGGTTGATGCCCTGGAAATAGTGGAATAGTGTGATCGTGACTTCGTTGTGGAGGTAGTCCTTTTGGTTCATTGAATACCGCCTTATGGTGGTCTAAAATATTTTGTAACTCTAGTTTCTCATCTTCTTTGTGACTAGGTTGAATTGAAAATAATTGGGTGACCATTCCTTTGTTTCATTTTTGGATAATTTTCTCCATTCTATGCAAGATGACGATTTGGGAAGGTCCTGATTTCAGGCCTTGGATAATATAGGTTTGGTTCTTTGCTATGAATTTCATCCATAGTTTAGCAAATTCCCATTGGACTACACCCAAGTTTCGTAACCATTTTACGCCTAGTACAATGTCACACCCACCTAGGGGTAGGATGTTCATGTCACATTTCATGTTATAAACCCCCATAGTTAGTTTTATATTTTTGCATTTTCCTTTGCATGCAATTTTTTTGCCATTTCCAATCATCACTTCGAAGTTATTGCGAGGGTATATATAACAATTTTCTTGTTTAGCCACATTTGAATTGATAAAATTGTGTGTGCTACCATAATCTAGGAGCACGATAAGGTTTTGTTTCTTAAAATACCCTTTAACTCACATTGTTTGAGGGGTAGAAAATCTGGCAAGGGCGTTGAAGGAAACCTTTGGTGTATTTTATTTTTCACTTTCAAGTGTGTTGGATAATACCTCTACTTTGAGTTCTGTTTCCTCTTCAGTAGAATTCCCTTCCTCTATAAAATTTTTGTGAGGAAAATTTATGATTTCTGTCAAATTTCTCATCGCAATGGTAGCAAAGACCCTTAGCTTGTCTTTCCTTCATTTCCTAGAAACTCAGATGCTTAATTGGTAGTGCGGGGTTAATTTTGGGGGCTTTGTAGGAGTTTTGGGTTCATCCATTTTGCATTGGTTTGGGGTTGGTATAAGTGTTTGATGGTTTCCCTCAAGTTGGTTTTGTGAACCGATTTTGTGCCTTGATTTTGTCCTTTGCTAATTTTGCCAATCCGATGGTCTCTAACATGTTTGTAGGGTTATACATTTGCACCTCTATTCGAATTTCTTCTTTTAATCCACTAAAAAAACATTCTTGAAAGAAGGCAGTGTCTAATCCGGATGCTCGATTAGCTAGCCTTTCAAATTCTTCTTGGTATTCGCTTATCGAAGTGGTTTGGCATAATTTAGTGAGGGCCCTTGTAAAGCTTTGAAACTTGCTAGGGCTGAATCACACTAATAGATTATGTGTAAAGGTTGACCACGTCGGAGTTCCGTTAGTTTTCTCGAACCATTGGTACCATTGGATGGTGTCGTTTTCCAAGTGGAAAGACGCGATATGCACTTTTTGCATTTTTGAAATATGATTTAGTGAGAAATATTGCTCTGCTCGGTAGATCCAGTTTGTAGTGTCTCCTCCTTCAAAATTTTGGAAGTCTAATTTGGTTTTCCATGGTAGAATGGAATTTTGTGGACCTCCTAACATTGCTTGGTTTGATGACCCGTTTTTGGGTGAATTTGCATGTGGTGTTGCCTAATTTTGACTGATGGCGTCAAGTTTAACATCCATTGCAAATATTTTCTTGAATATTTCTCTTGTTTTATAGGTATTCTCCTCTCTTTCCTATTAAACTTCTTCAGTGAGCCTTTTGTGTTTCTCATGAATGAAATCCAATGATCGTCGTCCTTCAGCCATTGTGGTTGGTGTAGGTAACGATCAATATGACTTGGTACAGGTGAGCAAAACATAAAGAATAAAAAATTTTGTGGGAAATTCCCTATCAAATTTTTGAATTTGGTGCTCTCTATTATTTAACAGGTAGCTTGTAGAGGCGTCAGGGTCGAGAGCGCACGACGGTCGATAGGGCGGCAGGCGGAAGGCCGACTAACAGGGCGACAGGCGGGAAGGCAGACTGGCAGAGCGGTAGCAGGCGAAAGGTAGAGCAATTTGGGTGTAAGACAACTTAATTTGTACCTTAGGAGAAGGTTTAATTTTTTGCAAGGATTATGACATAGATCTATGAATCGTAAATGCTATTTTCATCCTCGTGAATGTGGACTGGCTGAAATGTGCAGTGGGAAATTTTTTTTAATGGTGAATTTGCTCCTTGATCTAGATCTGATCCAGAAGGTATGAAAATAAATAGTGCGGAAGGAGGAATCATTTTTATATTGAATTGCTTTTTGATTGTAAGGTAGAAAAACCCACAATAGACTTAATTAATATAAATTTTCGATGATGCCTTATTATCATATTTGGATTGCATTTAAATACCTAGTATAATAGTTGTAAGAGTGAAGGGTTGTGACCCTAAAATATAATTAATAAATAATATAAGTATTAGGGTATGTTAGGAGGGTCCTAATAGAGTACCTCAAAAAAGATGATACTTAGAGATAGATATTGCTAAGGCAATACCTTTTTGAGCAATGCATGCACAAGCAACGCATATTTGAGCAAAAGGAGCATGCTAAGCGAGAGGAGTGATTGGATCGTACCAACGTGCCCCCTCGTAGTGAGTACAGGGAGCGTACTCATATATGAGCTACTTCGTAGCCTAATTTATACCTTGATAATATTGAAAACTATACTCGCCACATAGTCCAAAACATGATGCAATGACAATCACTAGAACACCATGGGCATACATAGTACAAAGAAGAAGTGATATATAATCAAGAATAGGAATATCTTGAGATCTCCCTAGTAGACGTGGAGGATGATCCCATTCCCCCACCTCATCTGAAGAATAATTTACCTCTAAAGGCTCCTTGTAGACCTCTTAGAGAAGAGGAAATTCTATCTTCAAAGGCCTATCAGGCCTTGGAATACAAGGCTCGATCTATAGATAAGCAAGGGATGGCTTATCAAAAATTGACTTTGAAAAAGATTTATAATGATCATTTATACCCGTCCATGCCCATTCTAGTGTATCTCAAGAATTTTGATATGCCAAAGCTGGAGAAGTTTCAAGGTTAGGAATATGCTCAAGAACATGTTATGAGCTTTATGGACATGTGCTTTCAAATTGAAAGCAATAACGCCATGTTTCTGAGAACATTCATCACAACCCTTTCAGGCCCTACTTGAGAGTGGTCTAATAAAATTAAGAGACACAACATAACCAACTTTGAATAGCTAGCTAATGCATTTCTTGAACATTTATCCTTCAGTATAAAGAAGAAGGTGAACCTATTCGATCTTGCTACTTTAGTGCAACATGATGATGATTTGATCATGTATTATGGTAAAATATGGAGAAAGATAATGGTAAAGTTGCCATTTTCTATTCTGACCATCGAAATAACTCGAATGTTTACCAAGATTTGTGCAAAGCACATCTTGTTACTACTATAGTTGCAATAGTACTAAACATTCGAGGAGGCCTTGGCACAAGCCAAGGTAATAGAGGACATTAAGTTACGAGAGGGTAACTTGAAGCTCCAAAATAAGAAGGAATGGAAAAAAAATAACACCAACAATAAAAAGGAACATGCCAAACCAGCCCATGTAAACCAAGTGGTGTTAAACCTTCAAAATGGGGATAAGGGTAAGCAACAAAATTATCAAGTCCAACCTCCTCCTACGTGCAACACAATAATACCAAAAAGGATAAGAATAAAGAACAACTCCCACCTCACCAGTTCACACCGTTGTCGAAATTGATGACTTTAATATTCCATAAACTATGTGAGGCCAAGGCTCTCAAATTACCAGAGATCAAATTAATATACCCTCATAAACCCAAGCCAAAGGGGTATAGGGATGATTTGTACTATGCTTTCCATAGGGTGAAAGGACACAACATTAAAGAATGTTGAAGTTTTAAAAATGTAGTACAAAATATGATCAAAAGAGGTGAGCTAACTATGGACAACCCTCAGGATTTAAACAACTAGAATATTGGGATATTTAAGAACCCCTTACCGAATCATGAGCCACCAAGGAACAATGTCGATCATGTGAATCAAGTGCGGGTTGAACCACCAACTCAAGGAATCATCGAAATGGTTAATGTTGTCACAAGACAAGGGAAATATGAGCATCAAAATCCACCTCCATATCTAATTAGAGTGTGCACTGGGTCTCAACAAAGTCCAATGCAAAATATTCTAGGCCCACTTACAAGACTAGTGATGACCATTAGAAGTAGGCTAGTTCAAAACCTGCAGATAACTCCAACAAAGTTTTCAATATATGAACTGATTCAGTAGTCTCCTAAGCACAGGGAGATGCTCATGGATATTCTAAGATCAATCAAAGTTTAGTCCCAAGACCCTGAAGCATTTACAAACTTTGTAGGACATGTGTTGCATTGCAGTGAATCAATCATTAAATTTAGTGATCATGAGATTAAGACTTTCTCCACTGCTATAGTGGACCCACTACTACATATAATTGTGTGTGTTAACCACACACAATTCAAATGGGTTTTAATTGACATAGGATCATCAATTAAATTTATTACAACCAAGGCATTAACATATCTAAAGTTTTTGAAGTCACACATTGTACCTTCTAATTTCACCTTGAGAGCATTCAATGATGCACTATGCTCGATGGTAGGTACCATAGTTCTCCTGATTCAAGTTGGACTAAATATCATCCCTATGATGTGTCATGTGATCAAATGTGCCATGCAATATAACATCCTTTTTGGGAGGCCTTGGATTAGAGAAATACATTTAATTCCCTCAATATTACATCAGTGTATAAAATATATACACGAGGGACAAGTTCACATGGTACCTTCTCATGAAGAGCCATTCAAATATGTGAACCTAGATGATTTGTTGAGGGACTTCATTATCCCTTCAATGCATCTAGATATATGGCCAAAATCACCTATTATATATCTAAAAGGTAAAATTAAAGGAGTGTGTGTGATATATTCTATGATAACACCACAGTTATCAAATCACACTACAACAACTTCAACTAAACCTACGTTATGGCTTGGGCTTATTTGAGTAGGGGTGCAAAGTTCCCATTGAACCATAGTATCAGCTACCAACTGATATGTTTGGGTTATGTTATCATATCCAAGGATAATAAGAGGTCCTAGAAGCATCTTTAGATCATATGAACCTTTATTTAGGGGATGATGTGGATTGGAATCCTTATCACCCCAACTCTTATTATCTACAAAGGGGTAATAAGCTGGTAACCTATGTATCAGAAGTTCCACCAAAGATCTATCATGAGCACATCATGGTAGAGTTAAATCAAGGAGACAATCCAATAACCAACTTGGACAATGAAAACTATGAATATACTAACGACACAGGCATGTAGATCCAAAATTTGTGTATAGCAGTCAATACTAAACTAGAAGTTTCTTTTGAGGAAGTGCAAGCAGATTCCATCATCGAAAGTGATGGAACAAATTATGATTCTACAATAGATGATGATGAGCTATCCTCACACAATGAATGATATGAAGAAAAAATTGAGTTGGCCTATGTAGGCCCTTTAAATATACATCATATGCTACCCATGGAAAAAATGGGCAAGACTAAAGAATACTTCATGGTTGATAGTGACTATGCGGATGAAACAAAGTGGGCCTACCTTAGGACCCATGTTGCTAATCACCAAATCCTAGTGGGCAGGGGTGAAGGACTCATATATGATAATTATGACATGGATGAAATTGAGAGAGCCTATCTCGAGCCTCACTATTTGTGTCATCATAATGAGCCAGTTGATATAGATGAGATGTATCAGTGAGTCTATATTGACCCATGCCTCAGAGGGAGACCAACCAATTTGGATGTGATTTATCATATAGTCTTCCCTAATCTGCCAATGTACATGGAGCTCCTTGAGGCTAGCGATCTTATTTTCAAGTTTGTTCATAGACTGGATCCAAAGATCCCCATGCCCCTAGAGCCAAATCTTGGAGATGGAAGTTATATCAATCTAGAGTCACACACACATGGTCTTGGATATGTAATCCATTCTATCAATATGATCTCCATTGATTTAACCACTCCACTTCACAATCCAACCAAACCTTCCAAGCCATTGTATCTGAACATAGATGCTATTGATTGAGATCATGTTGACTCATCACTAGAGCCTAAAGATTTCTTCCCTAAAAAAGAAATGCTACAATCTTTTCATTTTGTGCTAGGCTTTGCATATGATGTTTATCTAGTTGAGGAAATTTTTTATGTAGGACCTTTAAACCCAGCTTATGACATCCACTTGATCCCTACACTTCACCAGTTTGAGGAGGGATCACACATGTTATTAGAGGAGACCTTCAATGTGGATATCAGTAATTATCCCACTAATCCTAAGAAGGTCAAATTTAGAGAGAGTCCATCTCCTGATGAGCATACCATACTTATCCTTCTACTAAAATAGAGACCTAAACTTTTATCTTGGACATACAAAGATATTCCAGGACTAGATCTGAAATTGGCTACTCATAAAATTTTGCTAGATCCCTCTAAAAGACCCATCAAGAAGAAGCTCAGGAAGATGCATCCAATAGTCGCTTTAATGGTTAAATTTGAGTTGTAGAAGTTTTTGGATGCAGATTTTATTATCTCCATTGACTATTCAGAATGGAAAACAAACATGGTACTTGTAGGAAAACCTGATGGAAGGATTTGTATTTGTACAGATTTTAGAGACCTCAAAAAGGCAACACCAAAGGATTCATTCCCATTGCCCAACATAGATGCTCTTGTATATGCAACTATGGGTCATGAGATGCTCTCCCTTATGGACGGTTTTTTTAGTTACACTCAGATTCATATTAAAGTTGAATACTAGCACAAAACCACATTTACAATTCCATGGGAAATATTTTGATATAAAGTTATGCCATTTGACCTTAAAAATGCTGGTTCCACATATCAACAAGCCATGACATATATTTTTCATGACTGCTATATCGACCCAATTTTTTTGCGCCCTTACCTTCAGGCTAAAGGATCCGTGCCCGGAAGGGGGATGCGAGAAGGATGGAACAATACCTCGGACTGAGAGGCCCTTTGAAGGTCGCGCCTCTTGGGGGAGGGGTATAAGGGTGAATTTTCGATGGATGGTGGGGTTCACCAGGAAACTTTGAGTGGCAGTTTCCATGCCTAGGTTGAGAATGGTCTTGATGTGTTCATTTTATACTCAATCATTCATATTCCTAGGTTGGCCAGAATGAATCTAAGCTATTCTATATGAAATGCCGATTTATATGAATACAGAAAGCATGAATGAATCCTAAATACCAGGAATATACTAAATAAGAAAGAATGCACCTGATTTCGGATGTCTGATGAAGATTCTGAAGCTTGTAGGAGTCCAGATCATCCCGAATATGACAAGATCATCTGCAATTGTACAGAATCATCCCAGATTATAGGCGATCATCTGAAATCAGACAGGATCATCGTCGATCTGACGAATTCATCAGTCGAATTCGTCAGAAACCTGCAATCACAGAAACAGACACCAAAAACCAAAAATGCTACTGCAAGAATAATGCAAAATGATAGGAATGATAGTATAAATGCCTAACTGATAAATCTGGATAGCAAATTAAAGGAAATGCATTGTTTTAATAACTTATTTTAACTTTATCATGCATTTATGTTAAAATGAGGTGAACTCCAGGATGCAGAATGAAAATAATCAAGCTAATGCATAATAAAATAAAGAAGGAAGATGAGAAATGCAAACTCAGGGCTCTGATTGCCCCCAAATCTGGACTGCAGTCGAGATCGCCTCCAATCGTACGAGATCATCGCCGATCTACGATAGGATCATCCGAAATCATCTGGAATCGCCTGCGACGATCCGAGCTTCCTCCAGCTGAAGCACAGTGAAAACCTGCAATGAAAAACTTAGAACTACGAGTGCAAAGCTTAAATGGTAGGGAAAATCAACCAGGGAAGAGTTAGGAGGAGATCCAGGGAATCAGGGGGTCATCCAACCAGGGGATCAGCCAACTAGGGGGATAAACTAAGAAAATCCTAGTTTATATAGGATTAGGGGGAGGTTAGGAGGTTGGGGATCATCCCAATCTGGGAGATCTCCAATGGAGGAATCTCCAACTTGCACATGCATTCTTCTGCCCAAGTTGGAGAGGTTATTGAAACAGAAGCTAATTATGAAAATTTAGTTTTGGGATGAAATCGTCTGGACGTTCTGTTCTAGATGAATTCGTCCGATCTGGGACGATTTCGTCTGATCGATGACGATATCGTCCAACGGTCAAAACAACTCCTAAAAATGGCACGAAAAATGGGGTGAGCGGTTAACGGGCGGTTTCGAGGTTAAAATTCAAATTTTTATCTTTTTACTAAGGGTTTAACTGTGCCAATTTTAGGGTGCTACATTTTGCCCCCTCTTTAGCGAATTTTTTGAAGAAAATGCATTAAAGATGAGTTCTTCATGCTTTACGAGAAAGCAAAAAATTATTCCAATTTTTTAGACGATGATTCTAGGTCGAATCGTACGACTGCTTACTATGGTGCCCCCTCCGTGTTTTTACCCAAATCGAACGTTTGAGGTAAAAGCACGAAAAAGCAAATTTTTTTAAAAAATTGTTGTTTTTAAATAAAATTAAAAAAAATAGGGTAAAACCCTAATTCATTGTTACTGTTCATTTTTACTGTTTTAGAGCTCTGTAGGCAAAATGGTGGAAACAACACATAGATCGACAGAGGTCCGGCATGGGTTGTGGGTAGGGATCTAAACTTGATGAATTATGTTTTTAATTTGATTTGTGTGATTTTTAATTTAAATTTTGACTATTTTTGGGGCATCGCGGCCGTTTTTAGGCCGTCGACGATGTCGGGATGAAATCGTCCCAATTTCGTCGAAATCGTCCCTAGATCGCCGATTTCGTCTAGGGGCAAAATCTGTGAAATAGGGGCGATCCCGTCCAACAAGGGGTGATCCCCAAGTTGAGAAATAGGAGATGATTTCATCCTACCAAGGATGATTTGACTCAATTTAGTACGATATCGTCCAATAGTGGATGATATCATTTTTTTATAAGATGAAATTGATTTAACTGATTTTAATGATTATCTATTAATGATTTTTGTTGTTTGATTGTTTATTTTGCAGAGGGGATTACTAAAAAGTTAGGAGTGGAAATACGGGGGTCTAAGAGATGATGTAGCCACGCTCGATCAGGAGGAGCGAGACCGACTATCGGAGGTTGGGCTACAACATGTGGCAGAGATGCCACAAATACCTATAGACATGGGGCTACTGACAGCCCTAGCAGAGAGGTGGTATCCGGGGTCATCCTACTTTTGGCTACCGATAGGGGAGATGGCTCCCACTCTAGAGGATGTATGGAGGATTTTGAGGATCCCCATACATGGATGATTGATGACTCCTATGGCCAATCAGGGCCATGCCATGATGCGACTGTGTGGAGACCCTAGCTTCACCCTGGAGAAGGGTGGAGTGAACATCGAGACATTGAGGCAGATGCCTGGGGCATCTCGATTGACTCAAGTTTTGGTAGGGGTAGTGGGTGGCTTATTGCTATGCCACCAGAGTGGATGCAGGTTACCATGGCTGCTCTCAGATGTGGTCTACGATATGAGAGACCACGACTATAGATTTGCTTGGGGCAGTTTTGTGCTATGTCGCTTGTATAGGATCCTACACGGGGTCGTATACAAGGGAGGTCGATGTCTGGTTTTGACATCGCTGCTATAGGTTTGGTGTTGGGAGCACATTGTGGTGCGGAGGTCGGTAGGGCTTCCACTGATAGGGGTTGACCGGGAGAGACCCCGGGTTTTCTATTGGTGGCTCCAGAGAGGGTCATAGCGATGGATAGATCTACCGATGTCCCGGAGGTTGCTAGATGACCTCATCCCTGACTAGATCACCTGGAGGCCATGGAGAGAGCATCCAGGGTGGGGAGAGGATGGACAGGAGTTGGCTCACATCAGGTGAGTCTTTTGGCTGAGGATAGAGTGGGGAGAGGTAGAGCTCCACCGCTATGATCGAGTTTTGAGGTAGTTCGGTCTACAGTAGGGGATCCCTTCTCTCAGAGACTATGAGTACTCCTGGACTATCTGGGATAGTACTACACTGAGTGGGGCTCCAGATATGCAGTGATTCTAGAGTCAGGATGTGGATGATGCCCCCATTCAGCTAGTGGATGGGGATGACACTGGGGTCATAGATGGGTATGATGCCTGGTACGTAGGCATCCACCCTCCTCGGATGATGAGGGCATAGGGTTCGATGCACATCGTGGTGTGACGGATGGGGAGGTGGTGCCAGGCTGCTATCGATGTAGTGAGGAGTCACAGAGGGAGGGAGCAGTGATGGTCTCCTCAAGAGAGACATCGGAGAGCGCCACAGGCTCCAGAGAGACCACAATAGCCAGAGAGGAGGGAGGAGGGGCTCCCTTCTCAATAGAGGGAGAGGCCACCATCACCCGATAAGGGCAAGGGTATCGAGGTGGGGGAGAGCAGCGAGATGGTGGCTCTTCGAGCTGAGAATGCCCACCTCCGAGCTCAGGTGTAGATGCTACAAGATGAGGCTACATGACTCAGGGCTCGGAGCAGAGGGGTGAGCACTCAGGATCTGGCATGGTCTATTGCTTAGACCACATTCTACCAGGGATTATACTATCATGTGGTTCCAGAGGGGTAGAGGATACCACTGCCAGCTAGCATTATGGAGCCGATCATGATGGGATCATCGAGGACATCCTCACGATCGACATCGAGGACCCACGATACAGCACGGACCTCGATGGGACCACCTCCTCCATGCCAGGGTGGGAGAGGAGATGAGGCTGAGAGCTCGAGGGCTTCTCGAGACTAGCTGCTCTTAGACTATAGACTATATATTTTTGAGAGGATTGAGTATGTCGGGGTATAGATTGTGGCATACCAATCCAGTTGTGATATGATGTACATATATTTTTGATATATATATATATGATCTTTTTGTGATATGACTTGTCCATATGTTTTATGATGCTTTAAGTTTTGAATTGTTGATTGATTATTCATGTAATTATGTCATTTGGAAATAGTATAATTTTATGTCATGCCATAAAATTTAAATGAAATAATCTGATGTAAACAAATTGGTTGTTCGTGGTGTGATTTGATAAAAAATAAAGGGACTTCTAACAATAATTTCAAAGGACATTGTCGTTGTTATATGACCATTTCATGGAGTCGCCGCTCGCTAGGTCGTCAAGCTAATCCCAGTATAGAAATATTGCTAAAAGTAAAAGAGTGCTTAAGAGACTGTCTTAAGACTTTGTGTTGTGATGATGAAAGATGATGATGGTGATGATTTGTTTTCAGATTTTCATGAAAATATGATGCATGAAATATTAAAAAATATGATTTTTGCTAGGCATAAAATTCCTAAGTGTGATAATATTTTGAACAATTCCTTAGGAATTATACCATCGTTGCAAAATTGAATGTTGACATAATGAAATGAAATAGAAAAAGGTGTTCGTTCTTTTTAAAGCACAATTGTGTAACATAATGATGTAAGCCATATGTTTTTATGAATTAAAATGAATGGGAAATAAAATTAGAACAATGGTTTGCGCTAGGCATAGAATTATAGGTATAGACTTATACCATCATCGCGAAATCCAAAAATAATGTTATTGCATAATTGATTTTTGATTTTGAGATAAACAGAAAATATATAAGATGAGGACTTGCGCTAGGCATAAAATTCCAGTTTAGGTTTTAGGAACTATACCATCATTGCGAAAGTCGAAAAGAATATATAAATGTGACTTTATTGCTAGATTTTTGAATATGTTGTTGAAAGAAATTTTGTGTTTTTTTTTGAAAAAAATGTATGTAATTGTTTTTATACTAAGCAGATGTTCTCAAATAAGAAGATGAAATTATTCCAAAATATTTGCATAAATATTTTAAATTATCTCAAAGACAAAATGTAGATTTATAAGGAACCCTCATGTGCATATGTGAGTTTATTGCCGATCTTGATTTATCATAATGATACAAAATCTCTCAAATACAAATGTGTGTGCAATTGTATTGTTCATTTACCAATTTTGAGCAAGATAATTTGATACAAGTAATTTGAATTAACCAAATAAGTGTTCGTTGACCATGATTTATATGCATGTAACCGTACCAGACTACTATGTAAGTCGGGTCATCAAGAGCTAGCTGATCCATAAGCAGACATAGGTCTGTACAAAAGAAGGTCGCTAATGTGACAGACATATCACCACGCTAGGAGTTACCCAAGGCCAAGCGGGTTGGGCACAAACCACCTGTTATGGGGCTTACCTCACAGTTTTCGAATAATTGAGAATTCCAGGGATTCAAGCTCATTCACCCTTCTTTTCTTTTCAAGGGGTAGGGAAAGGGATTTATTGCATTTTGCTTTTTCTTTTCTCTTTCTCTTCTTTTCTTTTTTTTTGTATTTTTGCTTGGAACTGAGATAATGCTGAAATATTGCTGCGATGGTACAAAATGATATTTTTCTTTTTCTCATTTTCTTTGACTTTTATTTTTCTTCCTATACTAGGGATACTTGCTTGGATTGGCTGTAGAGCAAGGGATTTTTATTCTGGGCAGGGGTGAGCTTGTCCTTTTGTCAATTCTCAAAGATTCTAGACCATGTGCATGATAGGATAGCAAGGGAAACTTTTCGCTCAAGAAACCACTTCTACTATGTAGCATCATATTGAATTTGCAATGAAATCATTTTAATGTGAAGAGATATACTTGGTTCAAATAAATAACAAGATCAATTCTCTATGCTCAAAACTTTATTTAATTCAACTGTGGACTTTGATATAAGAGAGATTAATAATCATACTAAATAAAATCAAGATATTTATTCATGTGAGTGTGAAAGTGTGGGATTCCAAATAAATGCTAATTTATCCAAAATAATGGAAAATATGACTGCAATACTTCAAGAATTGACGGGTGCAAAAATAGAAAATGTTTTTGAAGATTTTGATGATTTTGATGTTTTGGATGTGTTTTATATTTTGGTTTTAATTTATGAATTGAAAGAATAAATAATATTATTGTTTTTGAAATTTTTATATGGATGACTAAAATGAAACAATATGCAAAATAACAATATATACAATGATGAAATGACCAGATTTATGCATAATAGCGTTTAAGATGCATAATGTTCATAGGTTCTTTAAGATCTTTACCATCTAAGGTAGCTAATATGTATGCTCCCGAGCCAAATTTGGCAGTGATAATATATGGTCCAAGCCAATTGGGCTCGAATTTACCTTTAAGATCTTTAGTTGCATTAGTATTTTTTTTATTTTCTTTTAAGACAAGGTCGCCGATCTCAAAGGATCGATGATGAACTTTCTTGAGGTATGCTCGTTTAAGCTTGTTCTGATAGGCTCGAAGATGCTCCAAAGCATTGATGCGCTTCTCATCTAGGAGTTCCAGCTGACTAAATCTGCCAGCACGATATTCATCTCCTACTTCAGTATCTTGAAGTAGTAGAGCCAACGAAGGAACTTCTAATTCAAAGGGAAAAATAGCTTCAGTGCCATAAACCAAAACAAAAGGTGAAGTGCCCGTGGGAGTACGAACGCTAGTACGATAAGCCCACAAAGCAGGATATAATTGAATGTGCCAATCTCGGCCAGATTTATTGACCAAGTATTTTGAGGATTTTAATTAATGTTTTATTAGATGCTTCTGCTTGGCCATTACCCTGAGGATAATAGGGAGTGGACCAACGATGTTGAATTTTATATTTTTGACATAATTTCTTGACATCTTTATTTTTGAAACAAGTTCCATTATCCGAGATGAGATTTGCAGGAATTCTGAACCTACAAATAATTTGATTAAAAATAAATTTGGAAACTTGGGTTCCAGTGCAAGAAGCTAAGGGCATAGCTTCAACCCACTTCATGAAATACTCGATGGCGGTTATGATGAATTTGTGTCCATCAGATGACACAAGATTGATTTTTCCAATGATGTCTAAGCCCCATTTTGAAAAGGGCCAAGGAGATGAAATAGCCTGCAGTTCTTGTGTAGGCGCATGGACAAGGTCAGCGTGTTTTTGGCACTTGTCGCAATGGCGCACGTAATCATGTGCATCATTCTCCATGGTAGGCCAAAAATATCCTATCCTAAGGAGCTTCTTAGCAATGGCGCTACCACTAAAGTGTCCCCCACAAGATCCATCATGGGCTTCACTCAAAGCTGATCTAGATTCTTCTAGATTCAAACATCTCAGTAGGATACCTTCAAAAGATCTCCTATATAACGTATTGCCAATTATTACGAAGCGACTTGCTCGTCTACGTAATAACCGACACTGGTTTCTGTTAAAACCTTCAGGGAAGGTCCCATTTTGAAGAAAATTGAATATATCAGTGTACCAAAGTTCAGGAGTAGTTTCGTTGATTAGAAACACATCCAAAGGTTCTAAGCATGATTTATTTGAAGCGGGTTCCTGGAGTCGATGAATAATGATGGTAGCATATTCGTCATCTAACTCCAAGGGTAAAAGAGATGTAGCTGCAGCCATAGCGTCAGCCGCACGATTGCTAGTTCGAGGAATAGCTTCCAAGATAACTTGATCAAATAAAGATAATAATTGTAATACATATGCTTTATATGGATGCAATTTATCATCTCTGGTCTGATAAACATCATTAATTTGATTTATAACAAGTTGAGAATCACCGAAAACTAATAAATTTTTAATTTTTAGTGCCAAGGTAGCTCGTAAGCCAAGGATTAGAGCTTCATATTCAGCAGTATTATTAGTACAAGCAAACATTAATTTAAAGGACAGAGGGATAAGATGTTTCTATGGAGATATTAAAATAATACCTGCACCAGCCCCACTCATGCATCGGGCTCCATCAAAGTATAAGGACCATTGCTCTGGATGGTCTACCTCTAGTTTAAGGCATTCATCAGGAAACTCAATGATGAGGGGATGGGTAGACTCTAAGGGTGCAGCAACTAATTGATCTCGCTATGATTTGACCCTTAACAGACTTTTGTCCTATAAACGTGAGTTCAAACTCGCTTAGAGCAAGAACCCACTTTGTTGTGCGACCAGATAAATAAGGTCGACTCATGAGATACCGCAAAGGATCGGATTTAGCAATAACATACGTTTTTGATTGAGCATATAATGGCATAATTTTTGTGTAGAAAATATGATTGCTAGACATAACTTCTCTAATGTTGTGTAGTGGGTTTCATAACTAATTAAGGTTCTGCTGATATAATAATTAGCATGCTCTCTCTTCTCATCATCAAGTTGAGCTAACATAGCTCCTAAAGCAAAATCTGAAGCAAAAATATACAAGATAAATGGGTGATCAGGTCGAGGTGGTGAAAGCATAGGTGGGTTAAGAAGATATTGTTTGAGGAGTTCAAATGCTTCTTGAAATTCGTTGTCCCAATGGAAAAAGACATCCTTCTTAAGAAGCTTAAGAAAGGGTCCGATTTTATCCGCCAGCTTATCGATGAAGCGACGGATAGCTTGAAGCTTACCTTGTAAACTTCGTAATTCAGATATATTTGTGGGTGTGGGCATATCAGTGATAGCCGCAATCTTGAGAGGGTCAATTTTGATGCCACGTAAAGAAACTATAACCCCCAATAATTTATCGGACTTAACTCTGAATATACATTTAGCTAGATTCAATCGGATAAGATATTCCCTTAACCGATTAAATACTTTTCTCAAATCATCTAAATGGTCATCTTCTTTAATAGAACGAGCTATAATGTCATCTACATAATCATGTAGTATATCATGCATCATATCATGAAAAATATAAGTCATGGCTCATTGATATGTTGCACCTGCATTCTTCAAACCGAATGGCATCACTTTCCAACAAAAGGTCCCCCAAGGGGTAATAAAGGTTGTTTTAGCCTGATCTTCAAGAGCTATCCTGATCTGATTATAACCAGAAAATCCATCCATTAAGGATATCATTCCACTCCCAACAGTAAAATCAATGATCTGATCCATATTGGGAAGAGGAAAATCATCTTTAGGGCATGCAACATTAATATCTCTAAAGTCTGTGCAAACCCTAACCTTAGTAGCTTCTTTCTTAGTTACTGGAACTACATTCGAGATCCATTCAACATAATCAATGGCTTGTATAAAAATAACATTTAAGAGTTTTTCTAACTCCCCTTTGACTAGTAAGGCCACTTTAGGATGCATTTTTCTAAGTTTTTGTTTAACAGGTTTAGCATCCGGATGGACTACTAGGTGATGCATAACTATAGAAGGGTCTAATCCTGGCATATCTTCATATGTCCAAGCAAAGACATCTTCATATTCTTTAAGAAATGCAATGTATTTATCCTATTTTTCTTGACTCAATTCTGATCCAATGTTGATTATGTGAGGATTATCCTCAGTTCCAATGTTAATTTTTATGACATTTTCTACTTCCATGTGTAGATTTTTCTCAAAATTAGGTGGGGCGGGTGAAACGCCCAATTCTTGTAATTCTTCCAAGGTTAGTTTGGATAATTCATCTTGAGGAGTCGTGGCCTCAAGCTGGGCTATAGTAGGTATAGAGCCATCAAAATAAAATTCATGATGTAATAATTCCTCAACGGAGACATCATGGAAGATATCTCCCTCCAACTCATCGTCGGATTCAACGATCATCTCAGGGTAAGCTATAGATAGCATATTACATGTAAATGGCTTATTCATTAAATGCAAAGCATCACGTTTATCCAAATAATCTTGGTAACACATGAGTTGGTCATCATCCTCAAATGGGAAGGGCTGACCCTTACTAGGAAATAGGCCCACACCACATCCGGGCGGGCCATGGTTCTACCTCAAAAGGTTCTTTCATACCATTTTGGAAAGGTCCTAAACCTTTCCCTTTATATCCCAATTTAAGCATTATAGATTTGGCTTTAATATACTCATTAGTAAAATAACATCGAGCATATCCATCATAATGAGTCTTGATGTTTCTGGGTATTCTACCCTAGTCATATCCCTTATAAATAAAAGCACAACTCCCGACTTGGTAAATACTTCCCATAGGCTGTGGGAGGCCCAAGGTATGAGGAGATGGTGGCAAATTATTTAAAATAAGGGAATCTTGCATAGCAGCATTCGTTTTCTCTGATATAAGAATTTTAGATAAATCGGGTAAAAGCTCGTCAGTAAGAACATAAGAGGTAGAAGGAACATTTCCTACATCTTCTGATGCGGAAACTATGCCTTTGGTGGATGTAGATGTTGTAGAGATGTCGATGGATGAGTCTATTATAGGTATAGAAGTTATAGGAGTAGAACAAGAGGCATCGGTTGTGGGATTAGGATCTTTTTGAGGTCCTAATGTGGTTTGTTTAGAGGATGGTTGAGCTGTATGTAGAGGTGGAACTGATGGAGAAGAAGTAGATGGCGTTGTGGGTGTGTGTTTCACACGTTTAGATGGGTAATGAGAATTAGGATGTGTGGATGACAGAGCAGGGAAAAATTGAACTCCAACAGGTTCTGCCAAAGCACACATATCAAAGGGTCTAGGATCACCATGAATGGTAACCAACTGATTCTTAAATTTGAATTTAACACATTGATGTAAAGTTGAGGGAACGGCTCGCATTGCATTGATCCAAGGGTGACCCAAGAGTATATTGTATGATGCAGGGCAATGTACAATAAACACAGTTGTATCCAAGGTTCTCGGACCAACCTGCAATGGGATGGTAATAACCCCACACGTTTCTTGTGTTTCGTCATTGAAGGCTTTTATGATCATATCAGTTCTTTTCATTTCATCACTTCTAAACCCAAATATTTGGTAGAAGTCAAAAGTGTAGATGTTTAAAGATGAACCATTATCAATCAAGACTCGTTTAACTGCTACATCTCCAATTAAGGCAGTAATATATAAGGGGTTATCCTTATGTAAACTATGTTGAGGTATGTCTCTATCCCGAAAGTCAATACAATCAACTTCACGAGTTATTATAGTATTAGCCATGGCTTCAGGTTGAATGTCTTGTGGTACCATCATCTGGCTTAATGTGAGCATTAATTCATCTCTATGTGTAGGAGAAGATCTTAAAAGGTCCAAAAGAGAAATTCTAGTTGTAATATTTGATAGTTGCTCATTAATATTATAAGGAGGTTTAGGTTGAACATTAGGTGCCTGATTCCCTTTATTAGGAACTTTCAAAACAAATGGAGTTGATCCATCATTCTGCATTTGATCTTGTTGAGATTTTTGAGCCTGTTGTCTAGTAACAGCTTCGATGGTACCCACAATATTATTCTACGGATGATGAATGGGTCTTGGTCTAGCATTTATGGCTTGCTCATTAGAAAGTAATTGGTGAGACGATGGTCTAGTAGTGACTCTTCTTGGAAATGGTTCTTCTGGGACCATATAACTTGTGATAGGGAGAATAGGATCCGATTCATCTTCAGAGCTATTCGATTGATTTGATGTGATTTCCATATCACTCTTAGTCTCGTATTCTGTATCACTGAGATCAGGTGTCTGGATATTATATAGAGGCCTAGTTGTAACCACGGATAAGGTTGTGTCAAATATTTCCAAATCATGAACAGGTAAATGCCCACTAATAGTTCCTACATATCGGGTAGGAGGGGGAACATTATGATGTTCAATTTGATTAGCCACTTCCTTGCCATGTTTTGGTAAAGGATGTTGAAATATGTCCAATGACTGATTGGCATTCTGATTCTGGTTTTGGGGGATGTTCTTTTGAGCATTATTAGGAGGATTTTTCTTAGGTTGAAAGGCTTGTACCTCCATCTCATTGTTATCAATCAGGTCCTGTATTTTATGTTTTAATATTTTACAAGAGTTGGTAGTGTGTCCAGGTCCTCTATGGAAGTCACAGTGTAAATCAGCTCTGTATCCAGGTATAGTTGGATCAGGTTCCCGGATAGTTGGTAATTGAATCAAACCTCGTTCTAATAATTGTGGGAGAATGGTTGATAAAGGTTGATTTAACCTAGTAAATTCTCGAGGAGGTTTATCGAGAGGTTTCAGTATAAACTTCTCCGTTGTCTTCGCAGCATTAACATTAGCGATATTTCTACTATCAGTGACTCCATCACCCACAACTTGTTTATTTTTATATTGATTTCTGGATGTTTTCTCATCGTCTTTCTTTTTAAGCTGTCCTCTCCTAATGAGAGCATCTTCCACTCTTCGGGCTAAGTCTATAGCCTGATCGAAGGTGGTCAAGGTAGCAGTTGATAATTCATAAGATAGTTGGTCTTGTAAATTATTAATAAAGATGTCCAACATCTCCCTATAAGGTAACACAAAGTGCAATTTTCCTATCAACTGTCTCCACCTAGCTAGGAAATCGGCAAAACATTCATCTTTGTCTTGTTTTAAGTTGTACAAGTCTTTAATGGTCACATGCCTTTCGATGTAGGCACTAAATTGATGCACAAAAGACTCAGCACTTTCTTCAAAATTCCTCAAAGAATTAGTGGGTAATTGATAATACCACTCTAATGCCATTCCTCCTAAACTTTTTGGGAACATTTTTAGCAATAATAAGTCATCATGTGATATATCATGACATGCTATCCTAAACATACGAAGATGCTCTATGGGATCTTCGGTTCCTTTATATATGGGCAAGACAGGCATAGGAAAATGTTTAGGATATGGTTGTGCTACAACTATAGGATCTAAAGGCTGACTACACATCTCTCGATAATTGTACGAGGGACGGTAGGGATCTATCTGGTCCATGCGGGAAACTAACTGTTTCACCATAGTTTCAAGATTACTAGTTTGTCCACCATGTTGGTTCGGTGGGACATAGGTATGGGATTTATGAGTGTATGACGGTGTGACATAAGGATTAGATGCTATATTGCTATTATGCAAAGCGTTGGTAGGAAGAGTATTATGAAGAGGATTTGTAATAGTATTATGTTGTATCCCAGATTGTTGGTAATTGGTGTTTGGTTTTGTTTTGGGTTTTTGCTGATTTGAGGTATATTGCTCAATAGCTTGGCAAAATAGAGCAGTAAATGATGGTTTCTTTTGTGCGGGAATGACCCTAGGCTTGCTAACAGGCACTTTAGATGGTTGGGTAACCTGTTGTTGTTGCATGTTCTGGATTATAGCGGCCATATCCAAATTGGATGGTCCAGCTTGATCACTCTCTTGATCAATAAAGGACAAGGGATTAGTGCGTGTGTGAAATACGTCTTCTAGAGTTGCTTGAGTGTCACTAATTCGATCCTTGTCCATATGGACTGCTCTATTAAGAACACCAATATTAGTATTAATGAACTTCCAGAATTGTTCCATGTTTTCAAAAGTAATGGCTCCTCCCGGAGACATTTTAGGGGATGAGGATCCTTCCTCTCTAACATTTTCTTCTTGTTCATTTCTTACAACAAGCTCTTCTTCTTGCTGGTCTAGGATTTCTTCTTCCTGAACTTGGTCTTCAGGAAGGACATCTGGGTTATTTAATGGTTTTCCTAACCAATCTTCTTCTTCTTCAGTCTGTTTTCCATTCCTAAGTCTAGGCATTGTGCTTAAACTTAGATTTCAGCAAATATATATATATATATATATATATATATATATATATATATATATGCGATAGGTTTGAGAGGTATATATTTTAATTATATACCTACTATAAAAAGGAAATGTTTTGATTTTTTTTTTTGTTTTTTTTTTGTTTTTGTGTTTTATAATATTATTATAAAGATAACAAATAGCATTCTAGTTGCAAAAAGAATAACAATAGTGCAAAAGAATGACTTAATTTTCTATAAATAGTTTATGGATATCGTTGATGGGATCAAGTTCATCAGGAGTCATGAAATGCTCCTCTTCAAATTGGAAATGGTTTTTCAAAAATTTGACAAAGTGTGCTATAGTAATATGATCTGTCTCGAATTTTGACCTGTAGAAATAAAGTTCATGGCAATACTCTCGATATAACACAACTCTAGGAACTCTATTCCATATTTTTCTATCCGTAAGAATGACTTCTTGATCCTCTATACGAGATAGAAACTTATGTACTACAACTGCATTCTCAAGGTATTCTTCAAAGGTGTACAATTCAGAAGACACAAGTGCTCTTTTATCGGCTAACCACCTATGGCAAGCTCTCTGAAGTTCATGGTACAAAGTTACCTGATCAGGATCCAAGATTCTATCTAGGACAAACCTCTTAATTTGCCTAAGTTTTGTTGCTCTGGATTCAATGATACCCAATCTCCTATCAAGTTCATCCCACAAAGGTTGGACTCTATTTGTTTGAGGTACTCTAAGTATAGAAGTAATCTCTATGGCCGTTAATTGATTTTCAACATTTATGGTGACAACTCGTCTTTTATTATAATCTACCATCTAAACATGATATGCAACTTTAATTGTTTGTCTAATGATTCTAGATGTTTTTTTTTAATAATTTTTTTTTTGGATTGTTTTCAAAAGGTTTTTAGTTTCACGTCGGGTTCACCAAAATGTATCGACCCAAATTTTTCATGCCCTTACCTTCAGGCTAAAGGATCCATGCCCAGAAGGGGGATGCGAGAAGGATGGAACAATACCTCGGACTGAGAGGCCCTTTGAAGGTCGCGCCTCTCGGGGGAGGGGTATAAGGGTGAATTTTTGATGGATGGTGGGGTTCACCAGGAAACTTTGAGTGGCAGTTTCCATGCCTAGGTTGAGAATGGTCTTGATGTGTTCATTTTATACTCAATCATTCATATTCCTAGGTTGGCCAGAATGAATCTAAGCTATTCTATATGAAATGCCGATTTATATGAATACAAAAAGCATGAATGAATCCTAAATACCAGGAATATACTAAATAAGAAAGAATGCACCTGATTTCGGATGTCTGATGAAGATTCTGAAGCTTGTAGGAGTCCAGATCATCCCGAATATGACAGGATCATCTGCAATTGTATAGAATCATCCCAGATTATAGGCGATCATCTAAAATCAGACAAGATCATCATCGATTTGATGAATTCGTCAGCCGAATTTGCAGAAACCTGCAATCACAGAAACAGACACCAAAAACCAAAAATGCTACTGCAAGAATAATGCAAAATAATAGTGATATGGACAGGACCAGCAAGAGAACCCAAACAAAGCTGAATTCTTTATTATGCAGTACACATATATATAATAATACATAAAATGTAATCAGGTGAGAGCATTATAACAAAGTGCCCAACATGGACAACGCTCGATCACGATAACATGCACACTGTACTATCTGCCAAGGCAATCAAAATCGCCTCCTATCTATGAAAAACAATAAATCATGAGGTATACTATACCTTCACGTGTACAAAGTGCAAAATATAAAAATAAATATGAATGGAGGACTTAGGCTAAAATGTAGTTCCTAAGTATCCTCAACACTCCTCCCAACCATAGAAGCATTGGACCCCAATGCTCTCAACAAATCTGGAAGGTCACGAGCCATCTGATGGTGAGAGATCCAGCGTGCCTGGTGTGGAAGCTGACCGCGACGGGTGACAAGGTAGGAAGTGGTCGAACCCTATCGAGTTTGATGAGTCTTCATGTCAAAAACTCTATCTGTATCAAGCGAAAGCTGAAATTCAGGTACCACATCTGCTGGATGGTTGATGACAGGTGCAGTCTCCAAAGTCGAGTCCTGATATGGCTTCAAAAGATCCACATTGACAACATCATGGATGCCAAGATGTGAAGGAAGGTCCAAAAGAAATGCATTCTCAGAGATCTGTTGAATGATGGTGTATGGCCCATAGTGGAGAGGCTTGAGCTTGCTATGTGCCTTCTCTAAAAAACGTCGTTTGTCTAAGTGAAGCCAAACTCTGTCACCAACCTGAAAAGGATGAGGAACGCGATGCCGATCCATCGCTTTCCTCTGTTGCTGCTGAGTCCTCTGTAGGATCTATGTCACCTTAGCCTAGAGGCTCTACAAATGTTGTATGAAAGAGGTTGCCTTATCTTGCTCCTTCTCCATGTGTGTAGTGGTGGGAGAGGGCAAAGCAAGAGGCAACTCATAAGGTGCAAGTGGCTAAAATCCGAGACAAACCTCAAAAGGTGAATGTGCTGTGGAGCTGTGAACCACTCTATTATATGCATGCTCAATGTGAGTGAGGCTCAAATCCCACTTAGCCGGTGAGGTGTGGTGGTAGATCCTCAAACTCTGTACTAGTGTGCGATTCACAACTTTAGTCTGCCCATCTGACCGAGGGTGGAAAGCCATGGAAAAATTAAGGGAAACTCTCAAAATTTTCCACAAGGATCTCCAAAAGTGTCCCACAAAATGTGGATCTCGGTCAGAAACAATGCTGGTGGGAAGACCAAAGGATCGCCACACTATCTCAAAGAACAACTGTGCCAAATCAGGTGTTGTACTAGTCTTCCTGCATGGAATGAATTTGGCCATCTTGCTGAATCGGTCCACAATCACAAGAACACTGTCATGTTGTCTCACAGTCATGGGAAATCCACTCACCAAGTCCATGGATATGCTCTCCCAAGGACGTGAAGGAATGGGCAAAGGAACACTCAAGCCCAACTTCCTATTTTTTGATTTGGAGCGACAACATACGACACACTGTCTCAAAAATCGTAGGACATCTCTCTGCATGTGAGGCCAGTAGAAGAACCGCTGCAAGTGGTGGAGTGTTTTCTGTTTCCCAAAATGACCTCCATAAAGAGTTGAGTGGGCTTCTTTGATGAGAGAAACCCTATGCTCCTGTGGTACACAAAGTTTGTCTAGCTTGTACAAAAGTCCATCCTTCAAGTGATAGTCCTGAAAAGGAGTGAGGTTGGAAGATGAAGGGTGTACAAGATGATGGTGCACCTTGCTGAAATCTGTATCAAGAGCATAAAGAGGTGGCCAAGTCTGAAATCCAATATGGGAGGTAGTCACAATTGTTGTCAAGGTTTGGGCCATGGGTGGATGACTCAAACAATCAGCCACTGTATTAGTTGTTCCTTTCTTGTACTTGATGACCAAGTGGAACTGTTGCAAGTAAGTGGCCCACTTCATGTGTCTAGCCTCTTCAATCTTGGTTTGTGACTGAAGAAACTTGAGTGGCATGTGATCTGTGTGGACAATTGTTTCTTTCCCAAGAAGATAGTGTCTCCAATATTTGATGGCTTGGACCAAAGCATACAACTCTTTGTCATATGTGGAGTAGTTTCTTTTGGCAGCTAAAAAGGTCTCGAAATGATATGCCACAGGGTGTCCATCTTGCTTCAAAACTGCTCCCATCACAAACTGTGAGGCATCTGTCTCTATCTCAAATGGATGAGAAAGGTTGGGGAGTACAAGAACAGGGGCAGTGCATAGTTTGTGTTTCAAGGTCTCAAAGGCTTGATCATGTTCCTTGAGCCAATGAAATCTAACTTTGGCTTTCGTGAGATGATGCAAGGGGTGAGCAATGGTAGAGTAGCCAGAAATGAACTTACGATAGAAATTTGCAAGTCCAAGAAAACTCCTAAGATCAGTGACAGAGGAGGGAGTTGGCCAATTTTGGAGTACTTCTACCTTTGTGGGATCAACATTGATTCCTTGCTGATTTATTATAAAGCCAAGATAGGAGATTGAAGTTTGAGCAAATGAACACTTAGGAAGGTTAGCAAAAAGTTGGTTCCTCTCAAGGGTGTGGAGAACCTGATCTAGATGTTGCAAGTGTTCCTTCCAAGTAGTAGAATATACAAGGATATCATCCAAGTATATGATCACAAAGTTGTCTAGGCAATCCCTAAACACTTCATTCATCAACCTCATGAAGGTTGCAGGTGCATTTGTAAGACCAAAGGGCATCACCAACCACTCAAAGAGCCCAAATTTAGTCTTAAATGTTGTTTTCCAAGTGTCTTCTCGCTTGAACCCTTACTTGATGATAACCACTCTTAAGATCAATTTTAGAGAAAAATTTTGCCCCTTGAAGTTGATCCAACAAGTCATCAATGCGAGGGAGAGGATATCTATTTTTTATTGTGATTTTGTTCAATGCACGAAAATCAATACAAAGTCTCCATGAGCCATCTTTCTTAAGCACCAAAAGAATGGGGGAAGCACAAGGGGAAGTGCTAGGCTGAATGAATCCTTTTGCCAACAAGTCCTCAATTTGACGTTTGATTTCATCCATTTGTATTATTGATTGTCTGTACATAGGTGCATTTGGAAGTGAAACTCCTGGAATTATGTCAATGCTGTGATTGATATCTCTCTCTAGTGGTAGAGTGGTGGGTTCATTAAACACAACTTGATGTGATTGCAAAATATTTTGAAGTGAAGCATTCTTTGTGTGGAACTTAGAAGTTTTTGTTTGACCTTCCTTTATGTGTGGGTCTTATGAATATGAGTGCCAACTCTTGTGCTTGATTTACTGCTTTGCGAGCTTGCCTACAACTTAGCACTAGATTAGATGTGTCCTTAGTGCATTCCACCATATATTGTTTGTTATCCATTTCCAATGTGTAGGTGTTCTTTTTAGCATGGTAGATGGCATTCCTATCATATTGATAGGGTTTACCCAACAACATTCCACAACAATCCATGTCTGTGACATCACACTTAACCTTATCCACAAATTTGTCACCAAAGGCAAAGGACACGGTGCAAGTGTGTGTGATGTCTGAAGTAGAGTCAACATCCTTCCACCCAAGTGCATAGGGTTGAGGATGTGGTTTGGTGGGGAGCTTCAGCTTCTTTACAACGGATCTCGCAATCAAATTTTTTTGCGAGCCGTTGTCTATGATACAATCAATAGAAACATTGTGTGTAAGGTGGGCCTTAGTGACAAACAAATGGTCACGACCCCCATGAGCAGAAACATTTGTCATAAGGGTAACCTTATTGAGTTTACCCTTCAAGGCAGGATATTCTTCCTCTCTCCCTGTAGCCATAATGGGGCCATCTTGTGTGCCCTCATCTGACTTTACAACAAGGGATTTCTTCTTCATTCTCCCAAGTACAAAACAATTTGCTTTGGTATGACCATTCTTTTTACAATAATTACAAAACAATGAAGAAGAAGAATTTTTAGAGCCAGAAGAGGAAGAATAGGATTTAGATGAATGGGGAGGAGTAGAAGAATTAGGGAAAGAGGAGTTCTTCACCTTTTGTTGATGCTGATTTGAACCCTTGGATGAGCTCTCCTGTGCCTGTCGTGCTTTGTAGGAACCACCAACTTTCTCCTCCGCCAAGCTAGCATGTTTGAATGCCGATGAAAATGTGACAAATGGAATGAATTTCAACTCCCTCATTATAGGATCATGCAATCCACTTACAAATTTTTCAATAAGCTCTTCGTTAGAAGAAGTGATACCAGAAAGAACTCTAAGCTTATTGAACTAAAAAATGTAATAAAAAACTGGCATATTGAAACCTTGCTTTAACCTATACCATTTGATCCTTAGATCGGCCTGGTAGTTAGGTGGAAAAAATGTATCCTTCAAAAGTGTGACTAACTCTTTCCAGTTTTTTACGTTAGCTTTCTCATCTGAAATGAGCATCTTTGCTAACCCTGTGAGTTTTATCATGGAAAAAGGTACTCTTTCATCTTCAGGAACCTCGGCATACTCAAACCAAGTTTCCATATCTAGGATCCAAGTGGACAATACGTCAGGATTCCTGGATCCATCATAAGGTTTTACATCACACTTTGCTTTGTTGGAGTATTTGTTGTTGTAGATTTTGACATCATTTTTTACAGTAATTTCTTTCACCCTATCCATCAAATCTCCTACTACAGTGGCGATGTTTGCCACTTGTGTTGCAAGATCATTTGCCATTTGTTGTCTAGTGTATGCCAGTATATGAGGGGTTTTCAAAAGAATTCAACACAATTGCTTTTTTTTTCTCAACATTTGCAATTTAGGGTGAGTTTAAGTGCAAAAGAATCAACTTTTATCTCCCACTCTTAAAAAAAAATAGCACTTTAAAACTCAAAATATTCCCCTTAAGCAAGTATTGTTGGCCAATTTTAGTGAAAATAATAATCTTTTGCAAAAGATGAAAATGCAAAAAATTAAAAGACAATTTTCACCTCCAATTTCTCAGCAAAAATTAGGGATCTGGTGGTCAACAGGTCGTCAAACTGTCAATCTAGACTGTCAAACAGTCAATCTGGCCCATCAAATTGGTAATCTCAGCGTCAAACAACGTCGAGAGGCGTCAAACAGGTGTCGCGGGCGTCAAACAGGTTTTGCAGACCATCAAATATCATCGCGAGCCATCAAAATCATCGTAGGGTGTCAAACCGCATCGGGGGGCATCAAACCGCATTGCGGGGGCGTCAAATGTTGTCACGGGCGTCAAACCGCGTCATAGGGGCATCAACTGGCAGCACTGGCATCACGGCTAAGTCAAACAGGCATCGTGGGGCATCAATTTGCATCACGAGGCATCACAGTTTCTTTTTTTTATTCCACGCGTTTGGTTTGAATTTTTCCAGCGTTCCTCATCAGAAAGCTTTCTTGCCCCTCAAAAGCTTATATAATTTGAAGCTTTTGTTCTTCGGGCCTTTTAAAATTCTCCATCCCGATGTCTTTAACAAAAGAATTAAGGCATTACACCTTAGCATCCCAAAATAATTTTTGCCAAGCGTCTTCATTTCTGGTTGCTGGAATGACTGGGTCCTTTCACCGAACCGCCCAATCACCGCTGCTACAAATGTCAGGCCGTTTGTTGAAAAACTTTTAAGGGCAGAGGTTTTACTTCAAAATGAATTCAATAGTCCTACGCGCGGATGGTTGATCGAGGCTGCGATCTTGGAATTCGATCATTTAAAAGCAATCGTGAGGAGAATTTTGGTCGTTGAGAACAGGGAAAGAGCACCATCAATCAAAATTAAAATGCAACCTTAGTATATTGCATTTATTTGTTGCCCGAAATTTGTCTATTCTCTGAACTTTAGATCTTTGCCGGTAAAAATTTGTTCTACGTCTTCTATCGACCTTTGGAGCTCAGATCTCCAGGGAATATACAGTATGCCTGCAACGAGGCGATGAAGGTTACTTGGGTTAACCCTCTGACAGAACGTCAAGAAAATAGGTGCAGGGGAACAGCTGCCCTCTGCCACCATGAGCTTCATGAGCGATGCGACTGGCTCTGAGGCTAAATTTCATGCAATCGCTAACAGGATCCAATCTCTGTCTCTGAATACCAATGATATGGACAGGACCAGCAAGAGAACCCAAACAAAGTTGAATTCTTTATTATGCAGTACACATATATATAATAATACATAAACTGTAATCAGGTGAGAGCGTTATAACAAAGTGCCCAACATGGACAACGCTCGATCACGATAACATGCACACTGTACTATCTGCCAAGGAAATCAAAACTGCCTCCTATCTATGTAAAACAATAAATCGTGAGGTATACTATACCTTCACGTGTACAAAGTGCAAAATATAAAAATAAATATGAATGGAGGACTTAGGCTAAAATGTAGTTCCTAAGTATCCTCAACAAATAGGAATGATAGTATAAATGCCTAACTGATAAATCTGGATAGAAGATTAAAGGAAAAGGATTGTTTTAATAACTTATTTTAGCTTTATCATGCATTTATGTTAAAATGAGGTGAAATCCAGGATGCAAAATGAAAATAATCAAGCTAATGCATAATAAAATAAAGAAGGAAGATGAGAAATGCAAACTCAGGGCTCTGATTACCCCAAATTTGGACTACAATTAAGATCACCTCCAATCATACAAGATCATTGCCGATCTGTGATAGGATCATCCTAAATCATCTAGAATCGCCTGCGACGATTCGAGCTTCCTCCAGCTGAAGCACAATGAAAATCTGCAATGAAAAACTTGAAAACATGAACGCAAATGATGGGAAATCAGGGGGTCAGCCAGCTAGGGGCTCAACCAACCAAGGGGATAAACTGAGAAAATCTTAGTTTATATAGGATTAGGGGGAGGTTAGGAGGTTGGGGATCATACCAATCTAGGAGATCTCCAATGGAGGAATCCCCAACTGCATAGACATTCTTCTGCCCAAGTTGGAGAGGCTGTTGAAACAAAATCTAATTATGAAAATTCAATTTTGGGACAAAATCGTCTAGACGTTCAATTCCAGACGAATTCATCGAATCTGGGACAATTTCATATGATCGGTGATGATATCATCCAATGGTCAAATCAACTCCCAAAAATGGCATGAAAAATAAGGTGAGCGGTTAACGGGCGGTTTTGGGGTTAAAATTCAAATTTTTATCTTTTTACTAAGGTTTTAACTGTGCCAATTTTAGGGTGCTACAACTACATGTATAATATCTCGGAATATTATATCAATGACTTATTGATAAATTCATTGCTATGAGAAGAGCATGCCGAGGTCTTGAGGAAGGTATTTTATTGTATGATAGAGCATAATGTCAGGTTGAATTCCAAGAAGTGCGTATTTTGCATAACTTTAAGAAATATTTTGGGGTTCATCGTTCCAAATCAGGCATCAAATTTGACCCAGTAAATATCAATGCCATATTAGAAATATGTCCTCGCACATATATCAAAGAGTTAAGGAGCCTGTAGGGCAAAGTAGCATTCATAAAATGATTTATCACCCAATTATCAGAAAATGTTGACCCATAAATTGACTGCTACACAAGGGGGTCTCATTTAATTGGGATGATGATTATCAAGCACTATCACCTAGAAACACCACCACTGCTAGCTCCACCAAGACTAGATGTACCTTTTTTGCTATATATATCAATGATCAACTTTGCATTGGGAACCATGTTATCCCAAAAGAACATGCAAGGCAAAGAGTAAGCCATATATTACATCAATCGAACCTTGGTGAGTTATGAGCTTGGGTATGTGTACGTGGAAAAAATATGTTTAGCAATAGTGTTCAAAATAAAGAAGTTGCATAATTATATGCTAAGTCATACGATGTATGTGATATACAAAAAAAATCCTTTATGGTATATGATGAGCAAGACATATCATAATACATGTACTAAAAAGTGGATCATGCTACTGACAAAATTTGATTTGGAATTCATCAGCCAAAAGTCCATTTGCCAATTTTACTACCATTCATGTAAATATGCTATCACATGCTGCAATGCAGTGTGTGAATTTTGATAATAAGGAATCAGTCAACATGATTCATATAGAACCAAAACATAAGTGGTTCTATAAAGCTAGAGACTTTCTCAAGAAGGTGTCCTGGGGGTTGTTGATCTTGCAGGGTCCTACAAAGAATGGCACCACCATTCACCTTAAGGTTGTATCCCAGTCGGTATTCATGCACAGTAAAATGCTAGGGGAACAAGTCATCTTGAAATTCAAGGCAAAAGATTATCAAGATTGCATGTCACAATTACATGACTTCTTAAAGCTTGGTTTAATCTCGTAGGTATTATCGCATGCCAAAAAATGCACATTTAGAAAAAAATCAACAAAGTATATATTGCTATGATATATTTTGTATCGTAGAAGCTATGATGGAATTCTCCTTCATTGTCTTGAGCCCCAAGAATCAACTTGGATAATTTTACAATATCATGATGGTACATGCGGTGGCCATTTTAATGGTATGGCCATTTTCAAGTGCATCCTTATAATGGGTTATTATTGGCCCACTATGGAGAAGTATTGCACCACATATGTCAAGAAATGCATCAAATGTCTGCATCATGCTAATCTTACACACTTGCCATTTTAGGATTTATAGCCCATCCAAGAGGCTTGGCCATTTGCTCAGTGGGGTTTGAATCTAATTAGTAAGATATCTCCTCCGTCATTGGGCCAAAATACATTTATTATAATGGCTATTGAGTATTTTACAAAGTGGGTGGAATAAATCCCTCTAACAATGACAACTGGAGTGTGTATTATGGAGTTTATACTTCACAATATCATTAGTTGTTTTGGGATACCATACAAGATAATATCTGATAATGGAACATCATTTAAGAATAAAATTGTGAAGGCTTTAATGTCCAAGTACAATATACAACACAATTTTGTTAATCCATACTATTTGTAGGTAAACAGGCAGGCTGAGGCTTCAAATAAGATAGTGGTCATCTTGAAAAAGATAGTACAAGAAAACCACAAATATTGGCACATCTAGCTACCCATTGCTTTATGGGCTTATAGGACTAGCGTACGGATGCCCACTAGGGCAACCTTATTTTTGCTAGTATATGGTATTGATGCCATTATGCCATTAGAGTTGGATATTCCAACGCTACACATCATATTGAAAGAGTTCATCGATGATGACACAGTGTGGCAAGATCACCTAGATCAATTGATGCTTCTCGATGAACATTGTGTGAATGACCTTGAGCATATTCACATGTATCAAGAGCGCTTAAATGAGCTTACAATAGTAAAGTGCACTTGAGAGACTTTAAGGTTGGTGATCTTGTGCTGAAAGAGAATGAACAAAATTCAAACCTACCACCACACTTGCGAGATAAATTTACGGCTAACTGGTTAGGTCCTTACATCATCTCAGAGTAGATTGGACTTGGAACATATTGTTTAACTTCACTTGAAGGTTTTGAAGAGCTCGAGCCTTTCAACATCCTTCATATTAAGGTGTTCCATACATAATAATTCAAAAACTAAAAAATATAGAAAAATTTTAAAATCCATAAAAATAAAAAGCAATAAAATCTAAAACCTTTGCATTTCATTTGCATCATGCATTTTCATTTTGCACATGCATTTAATTTAATTGAATTGCATTAGGCATTTCCATCCATCTCACTTGAATTAGGATAGGTTGTGTTTGCAATCCTACGAACAATACCACATTTGTGTTTCAATAATGCATCTATGCATTATCATCATATTCCATCACCCTTGTGAGTAATTGTGTTTCTCAACACAATCCCTCCTATTGCTCTAAAGAATATACTAGGGTTTTTCAGTCATTCAGCCATACCTAGTGGTCTTCTCAGATTTAGTAGAAATTTTGCTTTGCTTTTGATGACAAGGTCTAGTTTTGATAGCACTTAGCATATCATAATACCATTAGTAATCAACACATAAACAATCCTAATTAGGGTAAGGAAGGACAAACACTAAAAAAGTGGTCTAGGTCACCTTAGATGAAAGGTTTTGTTACTTGCTCATTTTGTGAGGTGCAATGGTCTAGAGTAGTGGTCATTAGAAAAAGGATAAGTTTACCCCCTACCTAAATAAATCCCTTGTTTACAAAAAAGGAGAAAAATCCCAAAATCAAATCAAATCCCTTGCTCAAAACAAAATAAAAATAAAATACAAAATAAATAGTTATTTTTATCATTATATATGAGCAAGTATCCCAATAATTTGAAGTAAATAAAGAGGTGAGCTTGAATCCATGGAATGATCAATGCTCGAAAGCCATAGGGTGATATCCAATACAGTAATGGGTTGAATGAATCTCACCTAACATTGGGGTAGGTCTAAGCAATTTACAAATGAGCTAGCTTTAGGTGGTCTGTATTCCCTAGCGGTCTAGTCTAACTGAGACCAAACCTAGGATCGGGTGGAAATTTGAGGATCCTTAATACAAAAATGGGTTGAATGAATCCCTCCTGGCACTAGGTATGCTTATGTATCATATAATATATTCATTTGCACACACAGGAGTAATGAATATCTTGGTCTTTCATATCGAACATTTTATTTTTCAGAAGTCTAGTATAGTCATTATACAAATTTTGATAAGTCAACTAGGGTGTTTGAGTCTCATGGAAAACCTCAAAAATTCCCAAATAGCAACAATTCATTTCAATTCATCAATTATAAAATCCTTTTTATGAGAATTTTATTGTTATAGGGTGTTCATAACATAGGTTAGATACTGGATAAATATCAACAATGATATTTAGACGACCATTGATTATGTTGTGCATATTACAAAAGCTTATGAATAGAAACAATACATAATTTTATAGCACATATGGATGTTTAATTTATTAATTCTTATGATAAGATGTATCAATTTACATTTCATGATTATTTTACATTATGTGGTGTCATCCATTAGATTGTTAAATCATATTGCATTCATACATTATGTTTTAAGTGATTAAAACATACATGTTCATTTACATTAGATCATCATCATGTAAACAATGCATTACATACATTGCATTCACCATATCATAACCACATAAATTAAATGCATAAATAATTGAAATAAATTTAACATACATTTAAACATCAAATAGTGCATCCACATATGCATACATAATAGTAGTCCATCTACACATCTAGATCACAATATCTAATCATACATCCATCATCTAGCTAGTGCATGTCATCCATACATCACATCATAGATCATAAAATAAACATCACATATAAGCACTACATCCATATGCATCTCATAAACATAAAAAATAAATGTACACATATAACGAGTCTAATAAATATCATATCATATAAATGTGTCAAAAAAATAGAGTACATAGGCATATGTCCAAATGCATGTAGGCTACAACTATTTAGGTCCTCGATATTACACTCTAAAATGGTAAAAGTATCCATCAAGATATGTGCTATGCAATACCCACAGTTTGTGAAGCTCCTCCACAAATGCCACCTTCCCTATGATTCCACCTTGAGCTAGCAATAGAGGACCTCTTTCTCTGATGAGTCCTATGGCTGGATCGAGCTAAGGATAGCCTTGTCTCTTGTTTCCTAGTCTACTAAGACTTTGTAGCTATGGGTCACTCTGGCACCTCACCACCTAGTAGTATGATATCTCCTACTAAGAGAGAGATGTAATTTGCATCTTCTAACTAATGTGTATGACCCTCCTAGATTAGGGTATGCAATCTATAGATATCTACGATCGAATCCAAACATGCTAATCCTAGTACACTTGGAGCGGTAGGAGCAACATGAGAATTTGAGGGACCTCCCAGCATGGATTGAAGTAAGTCTCACTCTGTAGTGATAAAAAAAAATCTGAGCCTAGAGAATATCACACTATCTAGTGATATTTATCTCTGTGGTGGAAGTAGTAATCTATGCTCAGAGAGCTACCCTCTTCTCCTTGAATCCCCACCACTGCTCTTGTTCCTGGTTCATGTAATGTCCCCACCTTAGCCAACACATCGGGTGCAGTGTGACTTGCCTATCCATGCAGTTTCGTAGGCATAGTCAACAGGTTAGGAACCATCTGGTGATTTGGAGGAGGGGGTTTACTATTTTTAGTAAATTCAGTTATTGAATTATGGCCAAGCGGACAATGGTATCATGATCTTTGCCGATTTGGGTGTCCAGTGATATGCTTAGTTTTGAGTTTGGGGTCCATTTGGCTCTTTAAGTGGGGGACTTACTATTTTTAGTAAGTTGGCATGTTGGTGATATGGGAAACAAAAGCTACAGTTAATTAGTTTGGCGAAATGGGTATCCGTTTCTATATTTTATTTGAGGTCTTGATCTTGGGAAGGCAATTATTTTTGATACCCGCAAGCTAAATATGTTATATTTAAATGTTATTTAAGTTTAATGTTTAAATATATATATATATAGAGGGGTCATTTAATGAAATAGGGGGGTATAAGGTGTGATGGAAAAAAATAAATAAATAAATACAAGAAAGGTTTTTTTAATTTAATAAAGTACTTCTTTCCCACTAGAAGGGGGTCGATCACCTCATGAGAGGGAAAAGTAACTGTGGTTTGTTATTAATCCCACATTGAGCAAGAATTGGGACGTGGGAGTTGTGAGCTAGTTTATATTGCTCATTTGAGAGCTGCTGGAGGGGGATGAGCATTTACTATTTTTTCTGTATGAGAGTTATTGCTGTGAGCAAGAGTTCGAAGCTTCAGCTTGTTGGCGACGTAGCCCACCCTCAAGGACAGTGTTGTTGTGGTTGAAAGACACCATAATAATGCTTGGATTTTTAGTTTATAGGTGAAGAAGACATTGAAGGCAATTTTCTAATAAATGTGTGAAGTTATCTCAGATCATATGCAGAGTTATTATCAAGTTTCCAGCTTCAATCTCTATTGGGCAATTTCCCCAGCTGGCCAAACAATTTTGGAATGGTTTTGGTGAGTTTGAGCTGCATATCACAAGAAAGACATTGGCATTGCTTACCAACAGTTTTGCAGACTGTAATGAGGGTTTTAAGTCAGTTTTGAGAAGCATTTTAAGAGCAGCAAATAACCTACAACGTAGTCGTGCCTCTGCAACATTGGGTCATACATTTGCAGCCCCACGTGGGTGTTTGGGTCCATTCCTCATTGATTGCACTGGAGATGCTTAGTGGAATTTGTTAAGCAGCAAAAAGGGGTATTTGTAACTATTTTCCAATCAATGGAGAAGTCAGTATTTTATAAGTTATGAGCAAAACATGTTTTTCTATAGCTGATGCAAATTTCTAGTTTAATATCAGACTAGAGATTTTTATGGGTAAAATTATCTTTCTACATTTTCCTTCATTGGGTTTATGTATTATGATAAAAAAAAGTTTGTGTCAAAATTTCATTGTATTTGGGTAAGTAGTTTGAAAGTTACGATAGTATTCATTTCCAGCTATGTGTTATCATTCTCAAAAGAAAAAAAAAACATATATTGAAAAAACTACAAAAAAAATTATAAAATACTAAGCATTACCAAAAACTAAGTAGAGTATCAGTTCTCTCAGATTGGGGTTAGTCACTACAGTGGTATCAGAGCACAACTCTTCTTGCCAACCTATTGGGTTGAATGAGTGGACACCACTACTACACCAGAAGGAATAGGGGTCTTTTTGAACAGGGAAATCCCCAGCCTGAGAGTGAGGAAGAGATGGGTGAGGAAAGAGGTAACAGGTAGCCCATTGACCTAGACAGGGAAATGTTTCAGATGTTTATGCAAGGACAACAACAAATACAACATACCATGGCTCAAATCCTTGGGATTATGACACAACAGATGAACTTAAACCAGTAGAACAATAACGGAAATGGGAAAAACCAAGAAAATGGAAATGGTGATGGTTCCGTGAACAATGTAAGAGGGGTTAACCAGGAACAGAGGGATAGAAAATAGAGTAACAGGCCCTTGATGCCCACATTCATTCCTAGAGCAGTGCCACAGGAGGATCCGAAACCCATAGTACAGGAGATGCAGGTGACATTTACTAATGAATGGATCCAAGCTAGTGAGGAGTTTCATGCCGGTATGTCTTTCAGGGACTACATTGATATGAGAATGAGACAACAATACATGTGGAGAGGCAGGAGAAACAATGACAAGGTGTAGGATCTACAAAGGAAAGTGGAAAAACTTACCATTCCCAACTTTGATGGTTCAGGGAAAACAACAGCACGTGCATGGGTCCAGAAAATGGACACCTATCTTCAGTTGAAAAAAATTGTAGAGGATGAAGCCATCAAATATGCTACTTTACATTTGGATGGGATTGCACACGAATGGTAGCACCACGGATTGGTGACCCTTGGATATGATCAAATCACAACATATGTTGAGTTCACTACCAGGTTGATTGATCATTTTGATAAGAGGGATGTTGAGCTAGACTTCAAAGATTTGGCACAAATTAGACAGTCCGGTTCAGTTGATAGTTACATTACAAATTTCTAGAAGATTTTTTTTCATGTGACTGATGTTTCAGAAAGGAGATTGATAGTTCTTTTTGTTGATGGGTTGGCAGATCCATTGAGAGGGCTAGTTAAAGTTTTTGATCCCCCTTCACTACACGAGGCTATCAAGAAATCTCGTGACATGGAGACTACTACCTCAAGGGGCAAGTTTCAGCACAAAGGAGGGGATTATAAGAAATTTAAGGATAAGAAACCTTTTTTCAAAGGAGGGGATCAGCAAAGAGAAAATTTTAAGAGGGAGAATAGCAATAGTACAAATGAATTGAGAAAGAAAAACCTTTGTTTCAGGTGCAAGGAACCATGGAACCCCACTCACAAATGTGGTGAGAAGGAAAAAATGAATCAAATGGAGAACTATTCTAGTGGGGATTCAAATTATGAGGACGCTGATCAGCTAAGAGCAAGTGATAGCAACAAATCTGAAAATGAGGAAGAGATTCATATAGAACTAGAAAATGAAGGACCAACAGCCCAACTATACAGTTTTCAGAGAGTAGCATCTTTTAAGGTGTGGGGTGTTCTTAATGGACAATGCATAAAAACTCTCATAGATATAGGGGCTACACATAATTTTAATGATAAGAGTCTTGCAGTGAAGAGAGGACTTCCTTTTGAAACTTTCGATGGTTTTCGAGTGATGGTAGCCAGTGGGACTACAATCAGTTGCACAAAGAGGATTCCTAGATTATGGATGAGATTGGGAGAGTATGAGCTGCAAGATGAATTCTCTTGTGTGAACATCAGTGATACTGATGCTATTCTAGGGATGCATTGGATGAGCTCTTTACGAAAGTTCAGTATGAACCTAAAATTTTTGGAGATGAAGTTCAAATTAGGGGGCAAGAAGATTGTACTTAGAGGATTTTTTGATGGCAACCTCAGAACAGTTTCCTTCAGGAGGATGGAGAGATTTTTTAGGCATGATCAAATAGAATGGGCCGTGGAATGTCTATTATTGCCTACTACAAATGAGTAGCAAGGGAAAGAACACCATCCTAACATTCATATTATTTTGGACAAACACCATAAGGTGTTTAAAGATATACCTCCTAGTATACCACCTGACAAAGGGGCCGAGCACATTATAGAGCTAGAGGAGGGGACCAAATCGGTCATCACTACACCATATAGGCACCCCAATATATTGAAATATGAGATCGAGAAAACCATAAAGGAGCTCTTGACGATGGGTCACATAAGACCAAGCAAAAGTCCTTTTGCATCTTCAGTGGTCTTGGTAAAGAAGAAAGATGGGACCATGAGGATGTGTGTTGATTACAGGGCCCTAAACAAGAAAACTATAAAGAATAAATACCCAATTCCTAGGATTGACGAGTTGATCGATGAGCTACATGGAGCATGATTTTTCATGAAGATTGATCTTCGTTGTAGATACCATCAGATCAGGATGAGGAAAAGTGATGTGGAGAAGACGACATTTCAATGCCATTATGGTCACTTCGAGTATTTAGTGATGCCTTTTGGGCTATCTAATGTTCCTGCAACTTTTTAGTCTCTTATGAACAGGGTTTTCAGAATTCAACTACGTAGATATGTCCTTGTGTTATTTGATGATATTTTGATTTACAGCAGGACTTGGGAGAAGCACCTACAACACATTGATGAGATTCTGGGAACCCTTGAGCGTGAGTCATTATACGCAAAGGAAACAAAATGCGACTTTGGCATGACAGAGTTGAAATATTTGGGACATATAATCAGTGCAAGAGAGGTTCACATGGATCCGAAAAAGGTTAAGGCAATCATAGAGTGGCCTACCCCCACAAACCTATCTCATATTAAGGGATTTTTTGGTCTATGTGGGTTTTACCGTAGGTTTGTTAAGGGTTTTTCGCAAGTAGCAGCACCGCTTACAGACCTAACGAAGAAAGGGGTGTTTGTCTGGTCAGATGCAGCACAGGGGTGTTTTGATAGGTTTAAACAGTTGGTATGTTCTAGTCCTATTTTGGCCATTCCAAATTTTAGTAGACCATTTGAGCTCGAATGTGATGCTTCAGGAGAAGACATTGGGGTAGTTTTGATGCAGGTGTAGCACCCTAAAATTGGCACAGTAAAACCTTAATAATTACACTTACTCTAGTAAATAATTCAAATTCAAATTTTAACCTCCAAAATTGCTCCCAAACCGTCGCTTAATCCGTTTCCTCATTTCTCATTCCATTTTTAGAGGTTGTTTTGACCGTTTGACGATATCATCGCCGATCAGACGATATCGCCTCAGATCGGACGATTTCATCTAGGCTAGGACGTCCAGATGATCTTGTCCCAAAATTGATTTTTCACAATTAGCCTCTATTCCAACGACGTCTCTAATCTGGGTAGAAGCGTGTCTACGCCGTTAGAGACCCTCCCCATTGGAGATCTCCCAAATTGGGATGATCTCCAACCTCCTAACCTCCCTCCTAAGCCTATTTAAACTTAGGACCTCCCCTTGGCATCCCCCTGGATGAAATTATCTATAAACTCAAATTCTACACGCACTAGACCATCTTAAATCACTGTTTGCATTTGTATTTTTCCAAGTTTGTTTGCAGGAACTTCATTGTTTTTCAGCCGAAGCAAGCTCAATTCGTCTCAGACGATCTTGTACAATCTCGGACGATCTCGACCCAATTCGAGATGATTTCGACTGCAGTCCACATTGGGGGCAATCAATGCCTAGAGTTTGTGTTTTCTCCACTCTTTTTCACTGCATTATTCTGCATTTAGTTAATTCTATGGTTATTCTTTATTATCCTACATCTTGGAGTTCACCCATGTAGCTTTAATGCATAATAAAAGCATAAATTGTCATTAGATCAGTATAATGCATTCATGTTTTTGCTTATTATCATCATTTTAATGTTCTTACTATCATTTTACATCATTACCCTCTGTTATCATAGTTGCATTCTCTATATTTTGCATCTGTTTCTCTGTTTGCAGGTCTCTGACGAATTCGTCAGATCTCAGACAATCCTGTCAGATAGGAGACGATCCTGTCAAATTCCAGATGATCTTGACTGCTTCAAAAATTAGAATCTCCATCAGACATCCGAATCAGGTATGGCTCTGTAATTTAGCCTTTTCTCTCTGTTTTCTATCTAATTTTGTTCTTTGTATGTATTTAGTCCACACTTTCATAATAGAACAACTCATTTTCATTTGGCCAAACCTAGGACTTGTATGATTAAAGCTAGAACTGAACACATCAAACACATTCCCAACCTAGGCATGGAAACTGCCATTCAAACGTTTCCTGGTGAACCCACCATCCATCGAAAAATCACCATAATACACCTCCCATGAGAGGTGGGACCTTTGCAAGGCCTCTTAGTCCGAGGTACTGCACCATCATTTTCCCATCCTCCTTTCGGGCACGGATCCTATAGCCTAAAGGTAGGGATGCAAAAAATTTGGAGCGATACATTTTGGTGAACCCGACGTGAATGCATTTTAAACCTTTTGAAAACAAAAAACAAAAACAAAAAATAAAACAACAAAAACATAGATGCATTTCAAATCACTAAAATTAATAAGTTGCATATCATGTTTAGATGGTAGCTCCTAAGAAAATATTAGCAGTTACTATAAATGTTGAAAACCAATTGGCAGCCATAGAAATCAATTATGTGCTTAGTGTGCCTAAAACAGATAGAAATCAACTTTTGTGGGATGAACTTGATAGAAGACTAAGTGCCATTTCATCTAGGTCAACAAAACTTAAACAAATCAAGAGGCTTGTCCTAGATAGAATTATGGATCCTCATCAACTCGTCTTTTATCATGAACTTCAGAGAGCCTACCATAGATGGTTAGCTTATAGGAGAGCTCTTGTGTCTTCATAATTGTTCACCTTCGAGGAATACCTCGAGAACGCAACCATTATACACCAGTTCCTAGGTCGTTTAGAAGACCAAGAGGTTGTTCTTATGGATAGGGAAAGATGGAATAGAGTTCCTCGAGTTGTGTTATATCGAGAGTATTGCCATGAGCTTTATTTATATCAACTAGAATCTGAGACAGATAATATCACTATAGCTCTTTTCATTAAATTTTTGAAAGAAAATTTTCAATTTGAAGAAGAACACTTCATGACTCCTGAAGAACTCGAGCCCATTAATGATATTTATAAATTGTTTATAAAAAAATAGATCATTACTTTCAAGTATTAGTTCTTGCATTTATTGTGTTGTTTGTTATCTTTACAATATTATTACAAAAACAAGAAAAACTAAGAAAAACATAACAAAAACCAAAACCTTTTATTTTAAATATTGTAGTAGGTATATAATTAATATATACCTCTTAAGCTTGTTGCATATATATATATATATATATATATATATATATATATATATATATATATATTTGTTGAAATCTAAATTAAGCACAATGCCTAAACTTAGGAATGGTAAACAAATTGAAGGAGAAGAAGAATATTGGTTAGAAGATAAAACTAGAAACCCAAATGTCCTTCCTGAAGATCCAATTCTAGAAGGAGAAACTCTAGATCAACCAGAATATGACCTAGGTGAAGACAATGAACAAGAAGAAAATGTTAAAGAGGATGGATCCTCATCCCCTAGAGTAGCTCCAGATGGAACTATTGCTTTTGACAACTTAGATCATTTCTAGAAATTTTTCAATAATAACATTGGCACTCTTAATATGGTAGTTCGTATTGATAAAGGGCAAATTAGTGACACTCAAGCAGCCATGGAACATATGTTTGATGTGCACACTAATCCCTTGTCTTTCATTGATCAAGAAAGTGATAAGGCTGGACCATCCAATAGAGATATGGTCACTATGATTCAGAACATGTCAAAACAACAGGTTACCCAACCTCCTAAGGAACCTGTTATTCAGCCTAAAACTATTCCCACACAAAAGAAAACTTCCTTCACTGCTTTACTTTGCCAAACTATTGATCAATATGCTTCAAGTAAACAAAAACCTAAAATGAAGTCAAACACCAATTTTCAACAATCTGGAATACAACATAATACAACTTCAAAATTTCTTCATAACACCTTTCCTACCAACAATTTACACAATAGCAATATAGCATCTAATCTTCATGTCCCTCCATCATATGCTCACAAATCCCATATCAATGCCCTACCGAACCAATATGGTGGGCAAACTAGTAATATGGAAGCCATGGTGAAACAGTTAGCTTCGCGTATGGACCATATAGATCCTTACCGTCCCTCGTACAATTATCGAGAGATATGTAGTCAACCTTTGGATCCCATAGTTGTAGCACAACTATACCCTAAGCATTTTCCCATGCCCATCCTACCTATATATAAAGGAACCGAAGATCCCATAGAGCATCTTCGCATGTTTAGGATAGCATGTCATGATATATCACATGATGACTTGCTATTACTAAAAATGTTCTCAAAAAGTTTAGGTGGAATGGCATTAGAGTGGTACTATCAATTGCCCACTCATTCTTTGAGAAACTTTGAAGAAACAACTGAATCTTTTGTCCATCAATTTAGTGCCTACATGGAGAGGCATGTAACCATTAAATATTTATACAACTTAAAACAAGACAAGGATGAATGTTTTTCCGATTTCTTAGCTAGATGGAGGCAATTGACAGGAAAACTGCACTTTGTGCTACCTTATAGGGAAATGTTGGACATTTTTATTAATAATTTACAATAACAAATATCTTATGAGCTATCAACTGCTACTTTAACTACCTTCGATCAGGCTATAGATTTAGCTCGAAGAGTAGAAGATGCCCTCATTAGGAGAGGCCAACTTAGGAAGAATGATGATGAGAAAACCTCCAAAAATCAATATAAAAACAAACAAGTTGTAGGTGACGGAGTCACTGACAGCAAAAATGTTGCTAATATCAATACAACGAAAACAACAAAAAAATTTATATTGAAACCGCATGATAAGCCTCCTCGAGAATTTACTAGATTGAATCAACCATTATCAACTATTTTACCTCAATTACTCGAAAGAGGTTTGATCCAATTACCAGCTATCCAAGAACTTGATCCAACTATACCCGAATACAGAGCTGACTTACACTATGATTTCCATAGAGGGCCTAAACACTCTACCAATGCTTGTAAAAGGTTGAAACATAAAATATAGGATCTGATTGATAATAATGAAATGGAGGTGCAAGCCTTCCAACCTAAACAAAATGCTCCTAATAACACTCAAAATACCATTCCCCAAAATCAAAATCAAAATGCTAATCAATCATTAGACATATTTCAACACCCTTTACCAAGACATGGTAAAGAGGTGGCCAATCAAATCAAACATCATAATGTTCCTCCTCCTACCCGATATGTAGGAACTATTAGTGGACATTTACCTAATCATGATTTACAAAAATTTGACACAACTTTATCCATGGTCACAACCAGGCCCCTACATAATATTCAAACTCCAAATCCTAGTGATATAGAATCAGATACTGAAAGTGAAATAGACATCACTTCAAACCAATCGAATAGTTCTGAAAATGAATCAGATCCTATTCAACCCATCACAAATGCTATGGTTCCAAAAGAACCATTTCCTAGAAGAGTTACTACTCGACCCTCTTCTAATAAATTCCTCCCAAATGAACAAGCCATAAACGCTCAACCGAGACCAGTTCAACATCTTCAATATAACATTGTAGGTACCATTGGAGTTGTTACCCGACAATAGGCTCAAAATTCTCAACAAGAACCAAACCAGAATTATGGATCAGCTCCATTTATTTTGAAAAATCCCAATAAAGGGAATCATGCTTCCAATGTTCAACTTAAACCCCCTTACAATATTAATGAGCAATTATCCAATACTATAGCCAAAATTTCTCTTTTGGATTTATTAAGATCTTCTCCTACCCATAGGGATGAGTTGATGCTTACATTAAGCCAAATGATGGTACCTCAAAATATTCAACCTGAAGCCATGGCCAATACTATCATCACTCGAGAGATTTATTGTATTGAATTTTGGGATAAAGATATCCCACAACACAGTTTACATAAGGATAACCCCCTATACATTACTACTCTAATTGGAGATGTAGCTGTTAAACGAGTCCTGATTGATAACGGTTCATCTCTAAACATTTGCAATTTTGAATTTTACCAACGATTTGACTTTAGAAGTGATGAAATGAAGAAAACTAACATGATTATCAAAGCTTTCAATGACGAAACACAAGAAACGTGTGGAGTTATTACCATCCCATTGCAAGTTGGCCCTCGAACTCTAGATACCACCATGTTTATTGTACATTGTCCCGCATCGTACAATATACTCTTGGGTCATCCTTGGATCAATGCAATGCAGGCTGTCCCATCAACTTTACACCAATGTGTTAAATTTGAATTTAAAAATCAGTTGGTCACTATTCACAGTGATCCTAGACCCTTTGATATGTGTGCTTTGGAAGAACCTGTTGGAGTACAATTTTGCCCTGCTCTGTCATCCACACATCCTAATTCTTATTTTTCATTTAAAACTATGAAACACACACCCATAGCTTCACCTATTTCCCCTCCATTTATTTCACCCTCATATATAGATCAACAATCTTCTAAACAAACCACTCTAGAACCTCAAAAAGATCTTCAATCTACAACCAATCCTTCATGTTCTATCCCTATAATTTCAAAACCTATAGACCCATCTCTTAACACTTCCACATTATCAACATCTATCATACCTTCCACATCTAAAGATATAGGGAATGATCCTTCTACATCTTATGCTCTTTCTTGATGAACTTTTACCAGATTTATCCACAATCTTAATATCAGAAAAAACAAATGCTTTCACGCAAGATTCAATTCTTTTAAATAACTTGCCGCCATCTCCTCGTACTTTGGGCCTCCCAAAACCTATGGGAAGTACTTACCAAGTCGGGAGTTGTGCCTTCATTTATAAAGGATATGATTGGGGAAGAATCCCTCGAAATATCAAAACTCATCATGAAGGATATGCTCGATGTTATTTTACCAATGAATATATTAAAGCTAAACCCATAATGCTTAAAATGGGATATAAAGGGAAAGGCTTGGGACCTTTCCAAAATGGCATGAAAGAACCTTTCGAGGTAGAACCGTGGCCTGCCCGATGTGGTGTGGGCCTATTTCCTAGTAAGGGTCAACCCTTTCCTTTTGAAGATGATGATCAAATCATATGTTATCAAGATTATTTAGATAGGCGTGATGATTTGCCTCTAAAAAATCAGCCATTTACATGTAACATGCTATCCATAGCTTACCCTGAAATGATTGCTAACTCCGATGAGGAGTTGGAAGGAGATATCTTCCACGATGTCTCCATTGAAGAGATGTTACACAATGGATTTTATTTTGATGGTTCTATACCAACTATAGCCCAACTTGAGACCACTAATACTCAAGATGAATTATCCAACTTAACCTTACAAGAATTACAAGAATTGGGCGTTTCACCCACCCCACCTAATTTTGAAAGAGATCTACACATGGAGGTAGAAAAAATCATTAAAATTAATATTGGAACTAAGGATAGTCCTCACATAATCAATATTGGATCAGAATTAAGTCAAGAAAAACAAGAGCAATACATTGCATTCCTTAAAGAATATGAAGATGTCTTCGCTTGGACATACGAAGATATGCCAGGTCTAGACCCTTTTGTAGTCATGCATCACCTAGTAGTCCATCCGGATGCTAAACCTGTTAAACAAAAACTTAGAAAAATGCATCTCAAAGTGGCTTTGCTAGTCAAAGGAGAGTTAGAAAAACTCTTGAATGTTGTTTTTATACAAGCTATTGATTATGCTGAATGGATCTCAAATGTAGTTCTACTTACCAAAAAAGAAGCCACCAAAGTTAGGGTTTGCATAGATTTTAGAGATATTAACGTCGCATGCCCTAAAGATGAGTTTCCTCTTCCAAACATGGATCAAATCATTGAATTTACTGCCGGGAGTGGGATGATGTCCTTAATGGATGGATTCTTCGGTTATAATCAGATCAGGATAGCTCCTGAAGATCAGGCTAAAACAACCTTTATTACCCCCTAGGGTACCTTTTATTGAAAAGTGATGCCATTTGGATTAAAGAACGCAGGTGCAACCTATCAACGAGCTATGACTTATATTTTTCATGATATGATGCATGATATCATACATTATTATGTAGATAATATTATAGCTCGCTCTATTAATGAAGATAATCATTTAGATGATTTGAGAAAAGTTTTTAATCGATTACGAGAATATCTTATTCGATTAAATCCAACCAAATGCATATTCGAAGTTAAGTCCGGTAAACTATTAGGGGTTTTAGTTTCTTTATGTGGTATCAAAATTGACCCTCTCAAGATTGCGGCTATCACTGATATGCCCGCACCTACTAATATATCTGAGTTACGAAGTTTACAAGGTAAGCTTCAAGCCATCCGTCGCTTCATCGATAAGCTGGCGAAAAAAACCGATCCCTTTCTTAAACTTCTTAAGAAGGATGTCCCTTTTAATTGGGACGACAAATGTAAAGAAGCTTTTAAACTTCTCAAACAATACCTCCTTAACCCACCTGTGCTTTCACCGCCTAGACCTGATTGCCCATTTCTCTTGTATATTTTAGCTTCAGATTCTGCCTTAGGAGCTATGTTAGCTCAACTTGATGATGCGAAGAGAGAACGTGCTAATTATTATATTAGCCTAACCTTCGTCAGTTATGAAACCCGCTACACAACATTAGAAAAACTATGTCTAGCAATCGTGTTTGCTATGCAAAAATTACGCCATTATATGCTTAATCAAAAAACTTGTCATTGCTAAATATGATCCCTTGAGGTATCTCATGAGTTGACCTTATTTATCGGGTTGCACAGCCAAGTGGGTTCTTTCTCTAAGCAAGTTTGACCTCACGTTTATAGGACAAAAGTCTATTAAGGGTCAAATCATAGCAGATCAATTAGCTGCTACACCCTTAGAGTCTACCCATCCCCTCATCATTGAGTTTCCTGATGAATGCCTTCAATTAGAGGCAAACCATATTGAACAATGGTCCTTATACTTTTATGGAGCCCGATGCATGAGTGGGGCTAGTGTGGGTATTATTTTAATATCCCCGCAAAAACATCTTATTCCTCTTTCCTTCAAATTAACATTTGCTTGCACCAACAATACTGCTGAATATGAAGCTCTAATCCTTGGATTACGAGCTACCTTGGCGCTAAAAATTAAACATTTTTTAGTTTTTGATTTTTCTCAACTTGTTATAAACCAAATTAATGAAGTTTATCAGACCAGAGATGATAAACTATGCCCATATAAATCTTATGTTTTACAATTAATGTCTCTATTTGATCAAGTTACCTTGGAAGCTATTCCTCGAACATGCAACCGTGCAGCTGATGCTATGGCCGCAACTGCATCTCTCCTGCCCTTGGAGTTAGATGACGAATATGCCACTATCATTATTCATTGACTCCAAGAACCCGCTTCAAATAAGTCATGCTTAGAACCTTTGGATGTGTTTCTAATCAATGAAACTACTACTGAACCTTGATATACGGATATATTTGATTTTCTCCAAAACGGGACTTTCCTTGCCAATTCTAATAGAAGCCAGCATCAGTTATTACGTAGACGAGCAAGTCAATTTGTAATAATTGGCAATACTTTATATAGGAGATCTTTTGAAGGTATCCTATTAAGATGTTTGAATTTAGAAGAATCCCAATCAGTCTTGAGTGAAGCCCACGATGGATCTTGTGGACACTTCAGTGGTAGTGTCATTGCTAAAAAGCTCCTTAGGATAGGATACTTTTGGCCTACCATGGATAATGACACACATGATTATGTGCACCATTGCGACAAGTTCCAGAAACATGCTGACCTTGTCCATGCTCCTGCGCAACAACCGCAGGCTATTTCATCTCCTTGGCCCTTTTCAAAATGGGGTTTAGATATTATTGGCAAAATCAATCTTGTGTCATCTGATGGACACAAATTCATCATAACCGCCACTGAGTATTTCACGAAGTGGGTTGAAGCTATGCCTTTAGCTTCCTACACTGGCACACAAGTCTCTAAATTTATTTTTAATCAAATCATTTGTAGGTTCAAAATTCCTCGCAAATCTCATCTCCGATAATGGAACTTGTTTCAAAAATAAAGATGTCAAGAAATTATGCCAAAAATATAAGATTCAACATCGCTGGTCCACTCCCTATTATCCTCAGGGTAATGGTAAAGCAGAAGCATCTAACAAAACCTTAATCAAAATTCTCAAAAGATTGGTCAATAAAATTGGCCGTGACTGGCACATTCAACTATATCCAGCCTTGTGGGCCTATCGAACTAGTGTTTGAACTCCCACTGGAACTTCACCTTTTGTTTTGGTTTATGGTGCTAAAGCTATTTTTCTTTTTGAATTAGAAGTTCCTTCTTTGGCTCTACTACTTCAAGATACCGAAGTAGGAGATGAATATCGTGCTGGAAGACTCAGTCAGCTAGAAATCCTAGATGAAAAATGCATCAATGCTTTGGAGCATCTCCGTGCCTACCAAAACAAGCTTACAAGATCATATGCTAAAAAATTTCGTCATCGATCCTTTGAGATCGACGACCTTGTTTTAAAGGAAAATAAAAAAAATACTAATGCAACTAAGGACCTTAAAGGTAAATTTGAGCCCAAATGGCTTGGACCATACATTATCACTACTAAATTTGAATCAGGAGCATACAAATTATCTACCTTAGATGGTAAAGAACTTAAAGAACCCATGAACATTTTGCATCTTACATGTTACTATGTATAAATTTGGTCATTTCATCCTTGTATATATTTGTTTAAAATATTTCAAAATCACTATCTTGTATTTATTTCAACTTATAAATTCAAAAATACCAAAAACATTCATAATCATCAAAATATTCAAAACTATTTGTTGTATTTATTTATGGCACTTGTTAATTATTTCAAAAACAAACAAAAATAACAAAAATAAAAATAGCAATATTCTTGACTCTTCCGAAACCAAAACAAAATAAAGAAAGAAAGAGAGAGTCAAAATTATCAAACTCCTCAAAAATATTTGTTGTATATTCTTGAAGTATTGCAGTTATATTTTCAAATTATTTTGGATAAATTAGCATTTATTTGGAATCCCTCACTTTTGCAAACACAAAAATAAATATCTTGATTTTATCTGGCATGATTACTAATCTCTCTTATATCAAAGTCCACAAAATTCAATTAAATAAAGTTTGAGCACAGAGAATTGATCTTGTTATTTACTTAAACCAAGCACATCCTTTCACAATAAAATGATTATATTTGTAATGTCCATGCTATGCTACATAGTAGAAGTGGTTTCTTGAGCGAAAAGTTTCCCCGCTATGCTATCATGCACATGGTCTAGAATCTTTGAGAATTGGCAAAAGGACAAGCTCACCCCTACCCAGAATAAAAATCCCTTGCTCTACAGCTAATTCGAGCAAGTATCCCTAGCATAGAACAAAAATAAAAAGCAAAGTTCCAAAAAAAGAGAAAAAGAGAAATGTTATTTTATATCATTACAGCAATGTTCCAAGCATTATCAAGCAAAAATACAAAAAGAAAAGAAATGAAAGCAAAAGCAAAAGCAATAAAATCCCTTTCCCTACCCTTTGAAAAGAAAAGAAGGGTTGATGAGCTTGAATCCCTGGAATTCTCAATTATTTGAAAACTGTGAGGTAAGCCCCATAACAGGTGGTTTGTGCCCAACCTGCTTGACCTTGGGTAACTCCTAGCATGGCGATATGTCTGTCACATTAGCGACATTATTTTGTACAGACCTATGTCTACTTATGGATTAGCTAGCTCTTGATAATCCAACTTACATAGTAGTCTAGTATGGTTATATGCATCTACATCATGGTTAATGAACACTTATTTGGTTCATTCAAATCACTTGTATCATATTATATTGCTCAAAACTGGTAAACAAACATAGCAATTGCACACACATTTTGTATTTGAGAGATTTTGTGTATCATTATGATAAATCAAGATTGGAAATGAATTCACATATGCACATGGGATTTCTTATAAATCTAACTTTTGTCTTTAAGATACTTTGAAATATTTTTTTTTTTTGCAAATTGTTTGGAATAAATTCATTTTCTTCTTTAAAGTACAGTTGTTTAGTATAAAGACAACTACATACATATTAGAAAAAATCAAAATTTATTTCAAAACCATACAATCAAAACACCGACAACGTCGACGGCCCAAAAATGGCCGCGATGCTCAAAATTTGCTCAAAATTCACCTAAAAAGCATGTAAATTCAACTTAAACAATTCTAAGCTAAGTTTAGACTCTTACCCGTAGCCCGCGCCTGACCTCTATTGATCTGTGCGCTGTCTCAACCATTTTGCTTGCAGAGCTCTAAAAACCAAAAAAATGAACAGTAACAATGAATTAGGGTTTTACCCTATTTTTATTAATTTTATTTAAAACACAATTAAAAACATTTTTAAAATTTTTCTTTTCGGCATTTTTACCTCAAACGTTCGATTTGGGTAAAAACACGGAGGGGGCACCATAGTAAGTTGTCGTACGATTCGACCAAGAATCATCGCCTAAAAATTGGAATAATTTTTGCTTTCTCATAGATCGAGAAGAACTCATCTTTAACGCATTTTCTTCAAAAAAATCACTAAAGAGGGGGCAAAATGTAGCACCCTAAAATTGGCGCAATAAAACCTTAATAATTACACTTACTCTAGTAAATAATTCAAATTCAAATTTTAACCTCCAAAACCGCTCCCAAACCACCGCTTAATCCGTTTCCTCATTTCTCATGCCATTTTTAGAGTTTGTTTTGATCGTTTGACGATATCGTCATCGATTAGATGATATCGCCTCAGATCGGACGATTTCATCTAGGCTAGGACGTCCAGACGATCTTGTCCCAAAATTGATTTTTCACAATTAGCCTTTGTTCCAACGACATCTCTAATCTAGGCAGAAGCGTGTCTGCGTCGTTAGAGACCCTCCCCCTTGGAGATCTCCCAAATTGGGATGATCTCCAACCTCCTAACCTCCCTTCTAAGCCTATTTAAACTTAGGACCTCCCCTTGGCATCCCCCTAGCTGAAATTCCCTATAAAATCGAATTCTACACGCACTAGACCATCTTAAATCACTGTTTGCATTTGTATTTTTCCAAGTTTGTTTGCAGGAACTTCATTGTTTTTCAGCCGGAGCACGCTCAATTCATCTCAGAAAATCTCGTACAATCTCAGACGATCTTGACCCAATTCGAGACGATTTCGACTGCAGTCCACATTGGGGGAAATCAGTGCCCAGAGTTTGCATTTTCTCCACTCTTTTTCGTTGCATTATTCTGCATTTAGTTAATTCTATGGTTATTCTTTATTATCCTGCATCTTGGAGTTCACTCATGTAACTTTAATGCATAATAAAAGCATAAATTGTCATTAGATCGATATAATGCATTCGTATTTTTGCTTATTATCATCATTTTAATGTTTTTACTATCATTTTACATCATTACCCTCTGTTATCATAGTTGCATTCTCTGTATTTTGCATCTGTTTCTCTGTTTGCAGGTCTCTGATGAATTCGTCAGATCTCAGACGATCTTGTCAGATAGGAGATGATCCTGTTAAATTCCAGACGATCTTGACTGCTTCAAAAATTAGAATCTCCATCAGACATCCGGATCAGGTATGGATCTGTAATTTAGCCTTTTATCTTTGTTTTCTGTCTAATTTTGTTCTTTGTATGCATTTAGTCTGCACTTTCATAATAGAACAACTTAGTTTCATTTGGCCAAACCTAGGACTTGGATGATTAAAGCTAGAACTAAACACATCAAACACATTCCCAACCTAGGCATGGAAACTACCATTCAAACGTTTCCTGGTGAACCCACCATCCATCAAAAAATCACCATAATACACCTCCCCAGAGATGCAAGACCTTCGCAAGGCCTCTTAGTCCGAGGTACCGCGCCATCCTTTTCCCATCCTCCTTCCGGGCATGGATCCTATAGCCTAAAGGTAGGGATGTGAAAAATTTGGAGCGATACGAGTAGGAAAAACACCCCATAGTTTTTGAGAGTAGAAAATTGAGGGGGGCAGAGAGAAATTATCCCATTTATGACAAGGAGATGCTAGCTATCATGCATACCCTTGTTAAATTTTGTCAGTACTTGGCAAGAAGAAAATTCATTGTAAAAATAGATCACAACAACTTGAAGTATTTTATGAACCAGAAATATCTTAATGAAAGATAGCAAAAATGGGTGAGCAAACTTCAAGCATTTGACTTTGATATAGTGTATGTGAAAGGGAAGAAAAATATAGTAGCTGACGCTCTGTCTAGAAGACCACATCTATGTTCAGTGGGTATTATTTTTGAGGATTGGAAAGAGTTGATTTAGGCAGATTATGCCAAGGATGAGTGGGCAACTAATATCATTGGGGGATCTATACAGGATGACAGGTACACAGTTGTAAATGGGCTGATTATGTACAAAAATAGGGTCTATCTGGTACCTAATTCTTAGTTTAGGGGAACAATGTTGTGAGCTCTACATGACTCACCGTTAGTAGGTCACCCAGGGTTTTTAAAAACTTACAGATAGGTGAGGGAGCGATTCACATGGAAAGGACTCAAAGATGATGTTCTCAAACATGTAAAGGAATGTGGAGTATGCCAGCATAATAAGGATGAACACACTAGCCCGGAAGGACTCCTACAACCATTGCCCATTCCAGAAAAGAAATGGGAAAGCATATCTATGGACTTCATAAATGGGTTACCTACAGTCCAGGGGAGAGATTGCATTTATGTGGTGGTAGATAGGTTGACTAAGTTTGCACATTTCTATGCCATTGCATATACTTACTCAGCAGTCCAGGTGGCCAAATTGTTTTTTCGAGAGGTGTTCAGGTTACATGGCTTGCCAAAATTCATTGTCAGTGACAGGGATAGCCGCTTCATGAGCCATTTTTGGCAGGAATTGTTCAGACTAAGCGGGACTCAACTTACTCCGAGCACTAGCTATCACCCATAGACTGACGGACAGACATAAATTGTCAACAAGTGGGTCGAGGGCTACTTGCGTAACTACATTTTTGTGCAGCAGAAGGCTTGGATAAAGTGGTTGCATTTGTGTGAATACTGTTACAACACCACTCACCACATGTCTATCAGGATGACCCCCTTTATGGCTTTGTATGGGTATGATGCAACTACATTTATCAATTTAATTATTCAGGATTGCAGGGTACCCAAAGCACAGGAGATGCTATAGGATATCTAGGATATTTTGAGGATTTTGAGGGATAACATACAACAAACACAAAACCAATAGAAATAGTATGCTGATAAGCATAGAACATAGTGTAGTTTTGCAGTTGGTGATTTGGTATACTTGTGTTTGTAGCTTTACAAGCAGTCCACTCTCAAGAAAAGTGGGAAGGAGAAGTTGAAGCCTCATTTTTACGGGCCTTCCAGGATCACCAAGAAGATAGGAGAGGTAGCTTATGAACTTGAGTTGCTTGCAGATAGCAGAGTACAAAATGTGTTTCATGTGTCTCGCCTCAAGAAGGCAATTGGATAGAATGTTACTCCTTCTGTTGAGCTTCCTCCACTTGATGATGAGGGGCAACTTATTTGGACTCTCAAAGCTATTCTGGATACCAGGGAGAGAAGACTGGGGAGCAGGATTATTACAGAATATCTACTTAAGTGGCAAGGGTTGCCTATGGAGGATGCAACTTGGGAATATGATCACATTTTACAGCATCCAGCACTCCAATTGCTTGAGGACAAACAATTTTAGGGAGGGAGGACTGTAATGTCCCCACATTAGCCAACACATTGGGTGTAGTGTGACTTGCCTATCCATGCGGTTCCGTAGGCATAGTCAGTAGGTTAGGAACCATCTAGTGACTTGGAGGACTGGATTTACTATTTTTAGTAAATTCAGTTATTGAATTATGGCCGAACGGACAGTGGTATCATGATATTTGCTGATTTGGGTGTCCAGTGATATGCTCAGTTTTGAGTTTGGGGTCCGTTTGGCTCTTTAAGTGGGGGACTTACTATTTTTAGTAAGTTGGCATGTTGGTGATATGGGAAACGGAAGCTACAGCTAATTAGTTTAGCAAAATGGGTATCTGTTTCTATATTTTATTTGAGGTCTTGATCTTAGGAAGGCAATTATTTTTGATACCCGCAAGCTAAATATGTTATATTTAAATGTTATTTAAGTTTAATGTTTAAATATATATATATATATATATATATATATATATATATATATATATATATATAGAGGGGTCATTTAATGAAATAGGGGGGTATAAGGTGTGATGGAAAAAAAAAAAAAAAAATACAAGAAATGTTTTTTTTTAATTTAATAAAGTACTTCTTTCCCACTAGAAGGGGGTCGATCACCTCATGAGAGGGAAAAGTAGGTTGTGGTTTGTTATTAATCCCACATTAAGCAAGAATTGGGACGTGGGAGTTGTGAGCTAGTTTATATTGCTCATTTGAGAGCTGCTGGAGGGGGGATGAGCATTTACTATTTTTTCTGTATGAGAGTTCTTGCTGTGATCAGGAGTTCGAAGCTTCAGCTTGTTGGTGACGTAGCCCACACTCAAGGACAGTGTTGTTGTGGTTGAAAGACACCATCACAATGCTTGGATTTTTAGTTTACAGGTGAAGAAGACATTGAAGGCAATTTTCTAATAAATGTGTGAAGTTATCTCAGATCATATGCAGAGTTATTATCAAGTTTCTAGATTCAATCTCTATTGGGCATTTTCCCCAGCTGGCCAAAAAATTTTGGAAGGGTTTTGGTGAGTTCGAGCTGCATATCACAAGAAAGACACTGGCATTGCTTATCAGCATTTTTGCAGACTGTAATGAGGGTTTTAAGTCCGTTTTGAGAAGCATTTTAAGAGCAGCAAATAACCTACAAGGCAGATGTGCCTCTACAACATTGGGTCATACATTTGCAGCCCCATGTGGGTGTTTGGGTCCATTCCTCATCGATTGCACTAGAGATACTTAGTGGAATTTGTTAAGCAGCAAAAAGAAGTATTTGTAACTATTTTCCAATCAATGGAGAAGTCAATATTTTATAAGTTATGAGCAAAACATGTTTTTATGTAGGTGATGCAAATTTCCAATTTAATATCAGACCAGATATTTTTATGGGTAAACTTATCTTTCTACATTTTCCTTCATTGGGTTTATGTATTATGATAAAAAGAAGTTTGTGTCAAAATTTCATTGTATTTGGGTAAGTAGTTTGAAAGTTACGATAGTATTCATTTCCAACCGTGTGTTATCATTCTCAAAAGAAAAAAAAAACATATATTGAAAAAACTACAAAAAAAATTACAAAATACCAAGCATTACCAAAAACAAAGCAGAGTATCAGTTCTCTTAGATTGGGGTTAGTCACTACAGTTCAACTGAGACTACATTGCCCACACCCATGTCTATAGATTCACCATGGAGGTATCCCTCTCTATAATATATGTATGGAGGATCTCCACATGTATTTGTAAGCTCACAATTTGGGCCCTAAGCTGGGACACCTCACCATTAGGCTCATCCTTACCATCATATTCTTGGGATTCCTCATCAGTTGCAACCTCAGCCCATCTACCCTTTATCCACTAGTGTACTCTATGCCCATGAGGGTCTATCCACTCTGGATGTGCCTCATCTACCTCTAATACTACCTCACCATATGCAGGTCTACCGACTGGTCCATCACCTCGCCATAACCTGGTAGTCCACCAGGCATCATAGTTGGTTGTAGTCCCTACATCCTCCAATTTAGACTCATGGAAATAATTTTTCTCATCCCCTAGTGGAGTCACTTGAGGCCATGCCAAATTATTCTCTACCTTTAGGTGGTGGTAGTTAATGGGAGTGGGAGGGATATCCTCATGAATCCTGAACTATATGGTCACATGGGAGAAGTAGAGGAACTCTCGTATCTCATGCTTGCACCTAAGAAGCCATCTATCACATAGGTATCTATCTGCATTCGGCCATGCTAGACAATCCATGTAGAGCCTCTATAGCACCTACCCAAGTTGTAACCATGCAATCTAATAAATGTAGTACTACACATCCCTTGCTCGAGACCTACTCTAAAATCCCTCAGAATCTCAAGGTCAACACAAAGTATAGCACTAGCTCTCCTCAATAATGTCGATAATCTAGAGGGGTAGTGGCATGGTGTGCTCAACTATGATGTGCTGCCATGCCTAGATATAGAGTAGGAGATTGTAACTAACTCCCACATAGGTCCTCCATGTGATCCGATACAACTAATCATAGATCTATGCAAGTAGATCGCTCCACCAGGATAGGATCAATGGCACTCTGGTGCTACTCGTTAGCACATACTATATCCTAGCCAAGAGGTTCTAAGGGGACCTCACTCCTAATGTATTCAGTAGCATAATATAAATTGTCAAATGCATGAGTGCAACTGCCCATCATGAGAAGGCATTCTCATGGTACCAATCCTTGATGTGGACCTCGCCATGGTTTGAATCTCCCTATGCTGTAGCACTTCGGATGCCAAATATCTATCGAAAGACATCATCCTTCACCTTTGTAGGTGAATATATGATGACCTCACAATTTATCAAGATCTAAAAGATGTGGTAGACATCCCCCAAAGTGATAGTAATTTCACCTATGGGTAGGTGAAAGGTGTTGGTCCTCGCATCCCAATGATGGGCCAAAGCGATTATGTAAGCCTGATCAGGTCTAATAGATGGAAGCCATAACTAGCCAAATACAATGGCTCCAAAATAGGCCCGATCAGTGTCATCGAGGTCATTAAAAAGGGTACAAAGGATATTTTATTCCCTCACCCTCATGATCAAAGTCTGAAGAGAGACATAAATAATATACACAAAATCAATCAAAAACATAAAAAAATAACCTTAAAAAGTCAAACAAATTCAAAAGATATTCAAAAAGATAAAAAAATTCACAAATGCATGCAACACATTAAAAAAAATCAATATTGCACTCCAAAAATTGAAAAAAATTAATTAAATCAGGAAAAAACTCATAAAAATTAAACAATTTGATATTTTTTTCTAAAGTCCGCTAACTATGGCTGGGACTTGCGACCGGTGGCAAAGATCAAATTTTTAACCATTGGGATTTGAATCATTTGTGACTAAAAATCATGGCTACCACCCACGTCTAAGAGAAACGACATTTTTGGGGTCGCGTCCTATCCCGAAGAAGCCTAAAAAATAAAATCCTACCCTCTAAGCTAGCCTATGCTAAACCCTAACTAAGGTGAGTTTCTTTATCGACAATTTAGTGAGGTTAAATTAGCCCATTACTTAATGAGGTTCATTTTATATAGGTAAATAAAATAAGAGAGTTGCAGTGCTACCTTTCCAGAACCGAATCTATCACTACTGGATGCATCCATTGGGTATGCCATGTGGGTGTTTCATGAGGTTTGTGGCAATGTTTTGTATCATAAGTTTAATCTCACCTCTTAGAGCTTTCAGTGCAAATTGATAGTTGAAAATAATGATGTTGAAATTGATATATTTTCTTTTATATTTTCAATTTTACCCTCGATCATGCCTGATAACCACATGCATAGAATTAGGGTTTTCCAAGCACGGGTTAGATCTACAGCTAAGAAAATTGCAAAAATTGACTGTGGCTGACAAGCGCAGCTAGCATCCAAAAATAAATGCCCTTAAAATTTTACCATGAAGGGCTTCAAAATGCAAAATTAAAAATATTCAATGGTGTAAAACCCATAAAACTTTCAAAATAACAAAAAAAATTCATATAATTCAAAATTCCAAATGTGCCTCATATCCAGTATTTAACCTATACACTTTGCGGTTGTAGCGACTTGTAATCCATGCAATCCTACAAGATGAGTAAATTACCATAAGGCCATTTGGGGTAAATTAGTCATTGTTGAATTGATATGCTTCACTTCAATCCCTAAGAAGGCCTAGATGGCTAGATTGCTCCATGAGAACGAGGTATTCATCTCAATTCTTCTATGAAATTTTTGGCAGTTCATCGAACATTATGATTCAACACAAGCCTAATTGGAATTGCTATCATTTTGATTCCCTAAGAAGGCCATAGTGGTCAAAATGCTCCATGGGATAGAGATGTATAATTACTATCAACAATTCCAATCATGGCTAAATTAAGCCCTGCCAAGTAATTAAAGTGCTAAAACCTTAAATTGGTCAAATCAATCATTGTGGTCAAGTGACTCGTCGCTTCATTGAATTGTCTTACTCTCATCGACTCGTTGCTTGATGGCATAGTCATTATATCAATTATTATAATAAAATTCAATAGGATATCACTTGATCTTGTCAAATTGTGTTCATCTTATGAATAATTACCAATGACTTTCATAATCTTACCCTTTTCTGGGGTAAAAAGCAACTATGACAGTTAAGTTAGTAGCTCTCCACCTATAGGTACTATTGTAGCATTGAAGCTACCTGATTGCCATTGGGACTTGCAAAAGATTTTTAAAATTTAAGCCTTCCCTCTAGTGGAAGCAATGATTCTAAGATGCGTGCTCTTTGGTAGGAACTGACATCTAATATTGATCAGATCAATGATCATCATTCAACCTACAACATCATTTTAGGAGGTCTATTTTTTCTTAGTGTTGTTCATTCTCACAATGCATCCAAAAGGGGTATTTTTAGACACCTAAAACATGTCATGTCAAGGTGACTACTCATATGGAACATGCTAACAAACCATATGAATGATATTGGACAACTCCAAGGTGAAGAAGTGGTTTTAACCACTCAATTTGGGTAGAGTTGGCTAACTTAGCCTTAGCCGCGGTTGACACCCATGGCTAACAGACTTGGCTGCACCTCAAAGTCGTGGTTAGCATCAAAACTATTTTGAATCCCGAGAAGAGCCAAATTCAGTTACAATATCCTAGGATATAGAGATTCAAATGGTTTTAGGCAGGGAAGCTTTGAGAGTTTTCCTCCCAACTGATCCAACCTCCTAGATCTGGATCTTGGCTTCCTAAGCAAGCCAAGATTGGAGATTAGGATTCCTATAATTTTATACTAATATTCATATATTTACATGATTTATTGTTTTCATTGTCATCATTTATGCAATTTCCCATCAAAAGCCTCATCAAGAGAGGTCATATTTTCTTTTAATCCTTTCTTGTTTTTTCTTGAATGTAAGGTTTATATGATCCATTCATTTCAAGGCATTCAAGGTAACAAATACCTCTTTCATGAGAGAATAATGTCACCATTGATCTTGAGTAGTTCGTGTCTTTGTGGAAATCCTATGAATTACACCACCCCCTTATTTATAGGGTCTTCAATTCTATATTAACTATATCAACATTAAGTATACCTAAGAGGGACGAACTTGTAATTGGATTTGACAAAAGATTCAATAAAATAAACCCTAACTTTCTTGTTGATGTTATTATTGTCAATATGTTATGATTTAATAGTTTATATCAATTGAAGTATTAGTTAGGTGTATTCTTTCTACAAGGTTACAAAAACTAAATATTATAAAGTTGAAAACTTGTACAGTGATTGCTTAATTTATACCCACTCTTTATCTAATGGGAACTGGGTTATTCTACAGTACTTATAGTCTGCCTTTAGCTCAATTTGGTCATGACAAGAGAAATTATATTTTGGATCATATCTACATGCATCTAGATTCTTAACTCTATTAAAAACCATATTACCCAAGTCATGTTTTCTATAGTAGGTGAATCCAACCATTTTCAAGATGAGGGGATCTTCCTTACATGCTTAATTAGCTATAAATATTTTAGCTCTAAAAATATCTTGCTAGCTTCATTCCAAGGAGAGGAAAGTCCTTTCACTAAAGATTCAATCTTCCCATTAATTCATTCAATGGTAAAATATAAGACGTTCACTTGGTTTCCACATTATTGCAATATCTAGTACTTTTAGAGGAGATTGACCACCTTCTACATTGTTACACTTCAATTTTGAATATTGATAGATATTGATTTAAAATCAAACATCATGGCTAGTTTTTCATGATATACCTTAGCCTCATTTGTTTTTATAAAGATTTTATTAAATATTTTCTCAATATCACTGCTCACTTGAAGACCCTCTTTGGTAGATGAATCAATGAACATGCATAATTGAAATAACATCACTACAGTATTGCCAATTTCATCCCAATAAAGATCACTAGCCTTCTTGATGAGTTTTTTGATTCCTTTATGCTATTCCATATTGCTCTTATGCTTAAGCTCCTCTATCTCCTTTTGTAGATCATATCTCTTTTGAGTAAATTGTTCCTCCTGACTAGAAAGCCTATCTAAGAGACTCTTTATTTGTTATTCCTTCTTCTTCAAGAGATATTTTAACATTTTTTCCTTTAAGCGCTTAGCTAGCATGTTTTTTTGACTTTGGAGTGCCTTGAATTCTACTTAAAAATTGCTTAAAGTGTTTTTTCCTTGCTTCAACCCCCTTTCCTTCTTGGCAAATATTTAGCTTAATTCATATGCACCTATCCTTTTAGTTCCCAACATGAGTTACATAGTATCTTAAGGTTCAATATATTTCATGTCAATCCCAACTATTGCTACCCACCAATTTTATTCTTTCATTTATTTCTTTGGATTAATACCAATGGGTCTATCTTTGTGAAAATTTATGCTTTCTTTTGGGGGGCAAAGTGACTAATTACTTGAGTCATAGTTGGCTATTGCATTAGCATGTCTTGCATTTATAGTTATGTTGGGTTATATGTTGCTAGATGTTTTAAAATTTGCCCCATGGGCTTAGGTATGGTGAGGATTCTAGTGAGCCTTCCTATTACCTTGGAGGTGATAGAAATGTCGACAATGGATTAAATAATGAAATATTTGAAGAAGGGGGAACTGGATAAGTTAGAATAGATGATGCCATAATAATATAAGAAGGGTGTATCAATTGCAACACCTCCTAAATAGACAAAGTTATAGGAATAGTAGAAGAGGAGATAGTTTCTAAGATAGGAATGCTAGGAGTATGGTTTTTTGGGACTACTAATGACTCTAATATTGGTGATTTTCTTATAAGAGAGGATGGTAGTATTTGTATCTAAGTCCTATTGCTTCTTAACTCTACTTTAGTAGTGTTCCTTTTCTTCTTTGATCTAACAAAGTTGGTTGTTGAATCTACCTTCCAATTTTATATACTTTATGCTTCTTGGTGTGGGGTTTTCTATTGGGGCATACATTATGATGGGGGTAATGATGTGTAGTCCTTATAGGAGTGGCAATAGCTAAAAAATATCTATAAACTTCAGATGGTATTTCCCAAGTCCCTTCTTTTGCTACTCTTGTTGCTTTTATCCTCTAGAGTATTTCAAGACTTTTCTCTTTGTCACTCCACTTCTCTAATCCTTAGATTTTAGTATCTAGATATTATTCATTTTTTGAATTATTTATATTTAGGAATTTTATTAGGATACTATTATTTCTTGCTAATTTTCTACCACATTATCCACCAAGACTGGATCTTGGGCATCTTATAGTGCATTTATCTCAAATTATCTTTCTTCTTCTTATTGATTTTGCTTTATGGGTCTACTTTACCCATTGCTTCATTGAAAGACTAATATGTTCTAATATTTGGGGGAGATTTCATGATTATGTTATGAGGGAATTTACTAGATTCATCTATTATATTCCTTAGAATTTCAACCTTAGACCCTTATTCATGTTCAAACTTTGGACCTTTTATGTTCTTTAGATATGATGTAAAAATTCCTTGAGGATCGTAATTGTATTTATCCTCTATTTTATTGAGCCCTATCTCTTTCAGATTACCCTTAACAATAGAGAAAAAAGTATTTCTTTATAGGATAATTCTTCCTAGAGTGATAGGATTCCTATAGTATGATATCTTTTTTTTACCACTTTCGTATTTGTAATCGATCAGGTATAGTTTCTTAAACACTTCTAAAGAAAAAAATAATCTAGGACAAATTTATGTAGGTACAATATAAAGTTGAATCCATGCATTCTAATGACGGTTCCTCTTTTAGAAAAATACCAATCTCTAGGAAGTACCCCCTCCAAAAATAATGGATAACTTTCTAAAAGGTGATCTAGCTAAGAACCTCTCAGAAGTATAATAGTTAGAGCAGAGAAATATCCTACAAAAGAAGAATAAGAAGAATTATATTCCAAGCCTTCTATCCAAGAATACACTAGAATCTCCTTACCTTTCTCATCTATCCACTTTGTATTTAAACTAAAAAATATTCTTAGGTTCTATAATATCATTAGATGTTTTAAGAATGATGAATGCCTAAATACTCAAGTGGCTGCAAAATTGCTCAATACCTCCTTTATATGTTCGACAATTAGCTTGAAATATTCCAACATTATTTTCTCATTTCTTAGCACCTGCTTCATTTTGTACGAAACAACTATTTGGGAAGGGACAAAGTTTTTATCAATCTTCATATAAAAAATTAAATCCAACACAATGTATTGCATCCTTCATGATTTCCTCAAATATATTGATAGTTAAACCACATTACAACACTAGATCATTTGGGTTTAGGGGTTTCTACACTCAGTGCTTAGGAAGTCCATTTTGACTTGATATAGTAGAACATTGAATTTTATTTCTCTTATTATAAATTAATATGCAATTTATATTTTGGGAAAAACACCATTTGCCAAATGAAATATCTAGAAATATTTATTTTAAAATACCCATCCAAGGACATTATATCTTGAGTGGTGGGTTCATAAAATTTTGCACACACTATAATTAGTTCATAGTAGAAATGATCTTCAAGAACCAAGTATTATTCCAAGTAACTACTCTAGATTCCTGTCCAAAAGCTTATAATTTGAGTGACTTTGAATTGTTGCATTCTCCTTCCCTCAGATGCTTGATCCTCTTTATAATATTTGGCTCTAAGATTTCTCACGTGGTGATGAACCAAGATAATACAATTTCCAATATGTGTTCCAATGAAATTAGCTATCACATGAATTGGCATAATAACAAAATTGAACATGGTCCCAACTACACAAGACTACAAAATAAAATTATTCCCCTGGGAAGCTAGGACAAAAAGTACAGAAGCAGTTTTGAACTTCCATAGAAAATACATGAATACTTAAATTAGGATATGGATTTTATAGTATTTATGATTATTATATTCATATTAAAGTGTATTACAATCTTATACAATTGGAAGAGGCTCAACAACCTATACATACAATAGCCCAAGGCTTGATTCGAGACTGGAATACAAAATGAAAAAGGGAGGAAAAACTAATATAGGCTATGTTCTAGAAACAAAAACAATTGAACCTCCTCACCTCACCCTAAATATATCTATTTATAATATTTATAAAATATTTAAGTTTAAAATACCCCAAAAATGGGTATGGGTGAGAGTGTCAATATCATTTTTGCTTTTTAGATCAAAGAGATCACACTGCATTAATTTATGAGAGGTTCAAAGTTGATCAGAAGTTAAATCACCATAAATACCTCCATCAGAGGCATAGTTTTCCTTTTACAGTTTTTTTTAATGTGCTCACCTTCTATTATAGATATTTTATGTCAACTATTATCTTTGGTCAATGAGGGTCGGTTTTGGTGTTCATGGCCTCATGCTTCCTAGTTTCCCTACCCATATTGGTAATTTTTCTTTTCTCGTGTTGGATCATTAGATCCTAGTAAAGGTTTGGTTTTGGACCTCCCCTTTGGTAACCTAGTTGATCTAGTGGTTCCCATTATTATGCTTCTAGTTAGCTCTTAGCATGGTTGATGTGACTTCTAATGCTTCTATGTTGCTTCTAATGGTTGAATTTTTGAAGATACCTATATGTAGGATTCCACTAGAACTTATTTGATGGGCATGCTTATGGTATTTTAAGTATTTTATATGGTATTATCACCCTCCTTCCTTTGAGCTTTGGGGGATCTCTATGTGGGCTAGTAGGATCTATTTATCTTAAAATATTCTTACTTGATTCATCCAATATTCTTTATTGTTTTTCTCCAATGTCCTTGGGTTTCCCCTTATGGGTGTGTTATAACATTGAGTATCTATCCCTAGGTATATGGAGTGCTAAAAACCAATTAATAAGGAAATGTAGCTTAATTCTGGGCTCTATCTAGAAAACTGGTAGGAAGGTCCTAGTAAATTGAGTTACTAAAGACCTCATCATTAATATAGATCTTTTAGTCATAATTGAGAAGGTTTTGAGGTTCCTATTAATGATGGGATGGGTACTAGTCACCATTGAAAAGGTTGTAATCCTTTGCTTGATCTAGGTGAATGACTTTACCTCAATGTAAGAAGAGCTTTGAGCATGCTATCAGTTTTTGGTGTAGATTATCCTTGGATGGTGTATTCTTCAAATCAAACATTTAATATATGTATGGATCTTCATGGACCCTCATTTAATTAGTTTTTATATAAACTTTTATTATATTATTTTTGGGGTGAAGATATACTCCACTATAATGGTATTTTCACTATAGTTTAGAAACTTGTAAGGGACTTATTCTTGGAGGAGTTAAAGAACCCAACAAATAGTAGCCTTGTCCTTTGGGTATAGAGTCTTTAGGCCAAATTTTGGAAGCTTGGTAACTTATGAGAGAAAATTTGGGCTTTCTAAGATGTGTCAAGTGGGATACCTCCATTTATAGACTACTAATTGATAAAACATTGAAATATTTTATATTATATACCTTTCTTCTCAATATTTCCCATCTAGATGAATCAATTATGCTATCATTATCTATTATGTTGTCACTTGTTAGTTATGGGAGATATACCTTTATTATTTTGATGACCTTTGAGTGTAACATAGGAAATTATTACCTTGATCCATTCTCACTAATCACTAGTTCTCCTATTTCATGTAACAATGTTTTCTTCACAGATATATTGTGTTTCTCAAACTATTTTGAATGAGTGTTTTGACTATTTACCCTTTATTTATGTGCTACCTATTTACATTGGCCAATAAATATAGTACTTGGACTTTAATTTCTTCATTTAAGTTTTTTCTATTTATACTATAATGCATGGTTGTATGTATCTTCAAATATCATTCACTCTTTGTGCACTCTCCTCACCAAAATTTTCAATGCCTATACCATAGTGACCCAAATATTTTCTCATCTAGGTGGCGTAGTTGTGAGGGAATGCATTCTCGTAGTTCTAGTGTGTGGTAGGTACATGTGGAATCAATGGTTTCCTATGTGTTGAGCTTCTCTCTTTGTGTTGCATATGCCTTAGGTCTAGTTGTTTCAAATTCCCTATATAAGTTTATTCCCTACATATCATCATCCCACTCATCCATATGGTCATTTGGAAGTTGAGTGTGAAATTTATCCCTAAGTGTGCTTGGCTCTATATACTCTTCAATAACTAGAAAATCCCATTCTCCCTTATCCTTGATTGCTAGAATTTATTCCACATGATGCATTTTCTAGAATGTGTACATAAATCACTACCACCTCCTAAAAAATAGTTACATTGGGAAATGCATATAAAGAGATTTTGAAGTCTATGATAAGGCTAACAATAGGGATTAGAGTCCCATATAATTGTATTACCCCTTGTTTGAATATTTTATATGATAGCTAGAAGGCATTGGAAACCCCTTGAGGTATGACTGAGTTGCTTACCCCTGAGTCTAATAGGAAATTATGGATGAGATTATCTTTTCATATGAGTATTAGGTAAATAGTTGCAACTTGGGTTTTTTGGGACTAGGATAAGATATATATAAAATTACTATTTTTTTCTACTCCCTAGTGACCTTTTACTTTTCTAGAGCTTACTCCAATTGCTTCATCTACTATAAGAGGGTGAGAAAATCCCATAATGGCATAGGTATAGTGGACCTCTTAAGGTGAAAAACTATATTAATATTCTAATAGTTGGGTCCTTTATGTATTGCTTAACATACGTTATAGTCAAAGTTTCTCGATGTTTGAGTTGGGTTCCTAGACTAGACCTACTATGAGCTATCTTAGCATTGGTTGCTTAGGTGTTGGTGGCCTTAACCAATTTTGGTTTACTCCCTAAGATTCATTGGTATTTGGTATTTTCACTTTAGTATTGGTTCTTGTTGCCTTTGAGCCTCCTCAATCACTCTCCTTTTTCTCCTTGTGAGAACAATAAACTAGAAATAAGTCTAATCATCCAATGGAGCACTTCTCCATTTGAGGATGATGTATACCTCACACTTGTTCCATGTTATTATAGTTTTTTTGATGCCATATTTCTTGAAACTGAGGGAATTTTTGATGGTATGATATGGACAATCAAGCCTAGTGTTTGGATAATATTATTCTAATCCTTTGAGGTATTGGATATGTCACTTGTTATACTATACCATAGTCTGGATAGTAGGAATTAAAATAGTAATATGGTCTGCCATATAGATGTATATAATTATTTTGAGTAGAGACCATATCCCTTACTATATTTTAGGGAATTAGTTTCATAAGTATGATGATAGGTAGAATTTATATCTTGGGGTATTATAAAGTACTAAAATTTCTATTGGGTAGAGGTGGGTATCTTAGATATCCATTCAGTGGAGGCTGATATCCTTGGTTGCTTTCCTAGAAAGGGAACCATGGGTAGTTCTAGTATCTAAACCTCTACAATTTTTGTTGATGCTTGAGGGATATAAGTTGATTATTCATACCCCTCATAGTGCTTTACATTCATTGTAATTTTAGGGATTGAGAGGTTAAGAAGGAAATGGTAGTGGTAGATGAGGATGTTAGCATAAAATATTGACTAAAAATGGTGGTTGTATAGAAATAGGTTGGCTATATTATTAGAGGAGGTTGATATGGTAGTTTGAAATCAAGTAAAAAAGACATAGGTGGTCTAGGGGCTAAAATACCAACTTGAATGAGATCTTTATTAACTTGAATGAATATCCCATAGGTTGTAGAAAATGAGTTGCTTCCCTTAGTTTTTACCATCATTGATATTTTAGAATTTATTGATTTTAGGTAGTATATGAAAGACATAACTATTATGGACCAAGTTTATTCTATAATTTTTTTCTAGGAATTTTGGAATTTGGTGTTGAAGTCATCCATGGCTTTCATAGTGGCCCTTTTGATGGTTGTCAATTGTTCTAATAGTGATATTGTGTTTGCCTTCTTTCCAAAATGGTTAACAAGATAGTTTGTGATTTAGATATAACTAGTGATGTATTTAGAGGTAAGGGAGCATGGGTATTTTTTGCACCTACCCAAACCTAACTACCATCAATTAATTAGGTTTGATTTTGTAGATAGAACAAAAAATTACCAACAAATTTTATCAACAAGCTTAGAAGAACTATTAGAAGCAGAATCAAGAAAGGAAATGATGAGGAGGATGCCCTTAGAACCTATTGTAGCACTTATGACTGACCAAGGTCCAAAGAAAAAATGAAGGTTCAAGTTGTTGCAACTATAAAATAGAGACACATTGATGTCCATTAGGGCACCGAGAAATGAACAAGGTAAAATAGGTCAAGGCATGTAGCCATTGAAATTATGGTACCAAAAAAAGTATTCGAAGAATGCATGTTAGGGCCTACTATTTGAAGATAAGATTTGGATATAGCAACTATCTCTTTGATACCCCAAGCGAACTATACATTATCAGAACCCTAGGGTGGCGCTAAGGTCCCATCCACTAGCCAATGGTTGACAAGATTAAAATAAATAAAATAGCTAATCAGGAGCAGATTGGTAGATTTGCACTTAGGTTGGAACTTGTTAGAAGGTTGTAGATCTAGTATATATTGACTTAGCCAAGTGGGCTAAATATAAATAGCACCATAACATTTTCCATGGCTAAATCTTGGAAAAATGTTAAGGACTCATATTGATGTCGATAGAGTATAAAAATATTGAAATGACCAAGTCTAGGAGGACCAAAAAAATTGAACTTGATTGGAACATGATGGGCTTCCAAAATATTGGTATTCATTAAAAAAAATTATGGTCGAAACTATGAAAGGTTGAAAAAATTAAACCTAACTAGACATCAGTAGCCCCCAAAAGAACCATTTAGAAGAATGGACAACTCCATAAAGCATAGAAGAATTAGTGTTGATCGAAACCTATTGGGGGTAAAATTTTGTGCCCTAAGCTTAAAGGTTGACTAAAAGAGAAAAATAGAGAAATATCCAAGTTCAAATAATACCATAAGTTTCATATCTAGCTGGATCCTGGTCACTTCTCAAAGGTTTGGTGCATACAAAAGCAAGAAAGAGATCAAGTGCTAAGAGCATCAAAATAATTACACTTGAAATGGCTTAACTATGTTATGAATATCTAACACAACAGAAGAATATGTCTGATCCAAGATTAAAGTCACTAGGATATCGATACTTGGTCAAAAGAGGTATCCTATAGGTGCACATAATATCCAGCAGCCACTTCCTAACAAGAAAGGATTTTTTTCCACCATGTTTGCTGGGCATGACTCTATGTTAGAAGATCTTAATGGTAAAATATACCATATAAGTGATAGGGTGGATTTGTAGAAGGGATATCAAGGTACTGAATGCAACCAGTAGGTGGGGCATGCCTAAGGATGATGATCTAAGCCATGTCGAGCAACCACACTTGAGTTGTTGGAGCAGCCACACTCCCAAAGCAGCTCAACAGGTTGGAAAAATCTATGAGAAAATAGTAATCCACTTTTGAGGCAATGATGGTTTTGAATGCTTAATAATTATGTAATTTCTATATATACAAGAATTTAAAACAAAAACTGGTTGGCTCTTAGTAATTTACAATTGCTATGTAGAGGCAGATTACTTGCAGCTTAATAAAAATTGATTGTTGTCTAGCATTTGGTTTGATTCATTTACAGAGTATGTATGTATGGATGATTACCTATTTCTAATTTAAGCATGTTGAATTTTTATGGTGTTTTATTCTAAATCCTAGATTTGCACTTCTTCATTCACTTGTCTAGAATTAGTGGTCTGATAAGATATAGTAGATTAAAATTTAATATTTTATAATTGATTGCTAAACTAGCTGGTCTTTTAGGGAGTTGGTTGTTTAGTTGTGTGATATTTTTTCTTGATTATGTCTTGATGTTGCTTAATATGCACAAATGTAAAATCTGTATTTAGCCTTTTTTATCCCTTTTAGCACTATTTCCCCCCTATATTTAGGTATAATTATCTAGGACTTCAAGGAACTGGCCTCCTTCAAAGATTGACCATTGTAGTTTGCACAAGTTCCCTGATCATTAAATGTTGGTCAAGGTTTGTGGGTGCATAAACCTTTCCATTAGATAGATTATTCAACAAACATGGAGATGTACCATTCTTCTTTTCCTCTAAAATATACCACTAGTAGTTTGAGTATGGAATTTTTTCTCTAATGCTATAGAAAGCATACAAATTAATAATATATTAGAGATTTTATATTAGAGTTATTTCATACTCTCCATTAAAATATAATAGGTATTTTAGAGCAGATACTGATATATTTTTCCAACTATTTTATGCCACTAATGGTTTCAAGGGACCTCCATAATCCCAATATAGGAGCCTTCCTTGGCTTGGATTGTATAGTGCAACCATTTTCTACCAATAAATCATTTATCTATTTCCAATATTGAGAGGGTAAATTCAATTTAGGGCTTTTCTTTGTGATTGGTTTTGTAGTAGTCCTTGAACTCATGAAACAATAGGCTTTCCTCCTACTACCCTAATTATATTTATTATTTACCCAGGTGTTGTAGGTGAGTTGGAGAGGAGAGGGCAATCCTCCATGGGAGGCCCCAAGTTCAAATATCCACCCTAAAAAAAAGTTGAATTGGGTATCCAAAATCCAATGGATAGTGTTGGTGCGGGTAAGGTCGGGTGCGACTCCCGCATGACTTTGATGGTGTAGAACCCCCTGTTCGTGGTCTCTCAGACCAAGGCAGACCCAAAAGGGGGTTTTTGCTTTATAAAAAAAAAAGAAATTATGTTTCTTATTTTTTGTGTATAGTGTACTTTACAAATAGTGACATTTTAACTAGACAAAGGTTCCCAATGTAATCTTATCTAGTATCTTGATAGATGATTTATTTGGGATCTTTATTCTTGTAGTAGAGTTGCTGGGTGAATATTCTAAGTGCTTCAAATAGTTGACAATTGAAGCCTTCACCAAAATCTTGGCCTAACTTTGGTCAGAGATAAATTTTATAATACAAGTCCCATTGGATATGCTAGTTTGAGATATTAGAGGACTAAAATGATCCTTGCACCCCAAGCACCATGACCTCCATGATTTTGGTGCTCTCTCTTATGAGTGGGTGAATTAGATGCCCCATGAATCACTTGGGATGCCAATCTTAGGAAGTCTAGTGAGCATGATACATGGCTCATTTAGATGACCTACATGACTTTTTATCAAGGTTGGCCCATGTATTCGGTACAATATTTTGATACTCATATTAATTCCTATGATATCCTACTCTATTGGGTGTCTTTACTAGGAATCATGGAAAGGAGGAAAGTAATAAATCATAAGAAATGAAAGTGCATGAAAGGAAAATATATCTATACTAACTAGCCTAGATACATGTGGTGATCTGGTAAGATATTATAATTAATATTCTACCTTTTTATGGTGAAATATAATGACAGTGAAATTGAACATGGTCCCAACTACATAATACTGTAAAAATTGATGATTGCCCATAGAAGCTAAGACAAAAAAATGCAAAAGCAGTCATAAAATTCCATAGAAATATGAACACTCAAACTAGGATAGGTATTTCACACTGTTCATAGTTCCTTATATTTATATTAAGGCATATTACAATCTTATAAAATTGGAAGAGGCTTGGTGGCATATACATACAATATCCCAATGGTTGAGTCCAAAATAGAATATAAAATTAAAAAGAGTAGAAAAAATGCTATAGGCTAAATGCTAGACACAAAAACAATTCAACTTACTCCTCTCACCCTAAATATTGCCATTTATAATATTTATGAAAAAAATTGAAATTGAATTTTCCCTTCAAAATGGGTATGGGCGAGAGCATCGATGTGAATTTTGGTTTCTAGATTAGAGGGACTATAATAAATTAATTCTTGGGAGGTTTTGAACTAATAAAAAGTTAAATCAACATAGATACCTCCACGATTAGCATAGTCATATTTTTAGAGGGTCATTAATTCAATCACCTTCCCTCATGGAGATTTGATCATAGGTTTTAGATTTGGTCAGTGAGGGTCTGCTTTAGTGGTTATGACCTTGCGCTTCCTTAGTTTTGAACCGTTATTGGTAATTTTCTTTCTTTATGTTGGGTAACTACATCCCAATAAATTTTTTCTCTTATACCTCCCCTCTAGTGACCTGGTTGCTCTGATGGCTCCCATTCTTGTGCTTTCGGTTAGCCCTTAGCTTAGTTTTAGATGCTTCTGATGTTGCTCTATTCCTTCTAATGGCTAATTTTTTGAAGACACCTCTATGTAATATTCCACTATAACTCTTGGTCCTTTGTGGATTATCCATGCTCTCCTCATACCTCCCTCATTTGAGCCTCTAGGGGATCTATATATGGGTCAACATGATTTGTTGATCTTATTGAGTCCTTACTTGAATAATCTAATCCCACTTATTCTTTAGATATAAGGTCTTTGGGTTTCCTTGTATGGGTGTTTTGCTCATGCCATTGAGAAACTATCCTTATGTATATGGAGTGCTACAACCTCGTTATCGACAAAGAGTATCTTGGTTCTAAGATGTATTTTTTGGACTAGTAGGTAGGTCTCGATAAACCTAGCAATTAGATGCCTCATAATCAATGAAGACCTTTTAGTAAACATCAAGAATGTTTCAAGGTTATTATCTATGACTTGATATGCTAATAGTTAACATAAAAAATGTTGTAATAATTTATTAATCTAGGTGAATGATTTTACCTCTCGGTGAGGGGATTTTTGAGCATATTATCAATATTTGGTGTAGATTTTTCTTGGTTGATGTATTATTTAAATTAGATACTTGATATACATATGGAGCTTCAAGGCCTCATTTAATTAGTTTTGGTAAAATATTTTTTTTTATCTTCCATTTTTGGAAAAGATCTACCCTACTATAGTAAAAAATTTACTATAGGTCGTATTCCTCTATTATTTAAGAAACAACATAACCATTCTTATTTTTATTGGTTTTGTATATGAGAGATTAATTTTTCTTAACAAATTGAATTTAGGTAGCCCTAGGTGTATTGGTAGCATGGCTTCTTTCCAATAAACTAGTTCATATAGATAAATTTTTAATTTCTTTTTAACTATGATTCGATCGGCCCATACAACTTGATCAAGCACTAGATTCCAACTCCTTTGATTTTCCCTACTATCCATTTTATAATTTTCAACAAGATAATTAGTTCTTAGTGTAGGAGGACACTATCTTCTTCTTTGAGATGATTTCAAGTTATTTGGACATCTATCCATTTTAAAATAGTTGATTAGGTTTGACACCCAATATTCTATATCATCCATATCATACCCTCTAGCATCCATTTTATGGCATCCTAAAAGAAATATGTTTTCTCCCCCTCAATTGAACATGCTAACTATTGACACAAAGCTTTACCATTCACTAGATTGATTGGTTTGATATCTATGTCATACTCTTGTATATTTGTGATCCACCCAACTCTTTTGTTTCCTAATTCTCCTTGTAAAACAATTTTTCTCACATTTAGATGCACCACATAGACAATATTATTGGTTTGTGATATATAGAACCTTAGTTTTTTGAGGGATTTTATAAGAGTAAATACTTATCTTTCTTTGAAACTATAGTTCTTTTGATAATCATATAGATTTTGATTGATGAAAGCAATGGGGTGTTCCTCTTGATGATCATACTTTTATGTTAAGACAACAATATAGATTTCTTCTTCCCCATAAGAATATAAAATAAAATCCTTTTTATAGTAAGGGTTGATTAGGATAGGTGCTCAAGTTATTGAATCATATTGAAAGCTTCATCTCTTTTAATTATCTAGAGAAAAGTCTTATCCTATCTTAACAACTTAGTCATTGGCTTGACTATCTAAGCAAAATCTAAAAAACAAATAGGACAATATTTTTTATCCAAAAAATGATTGTAATGACTTATTTTGAGGAATAGGTAATGATAGAATTGTTTTGACTCTATCTAGGTCAATAGCCACTTGTCATTTTGAGAGAGAATGTCGCAAAAAATTACTTTTGTGCACCATAAAGATCAATTTATTTGGGTTCAATAAGACTCCAAAATCTATGTATTTCTAAAAAACCATCCTTGAATGAGCCAAATGATGCTCCTTATCATGTGAGAACACCATCATGTCATCTAAATATATAAGGATTACTTTGTTTGCCAGCTCCCCAATGTCAAGATTCATGACCCTTTGAAATTTTTATTGAGCATTAGATATGCCATAAGAAATCCTATGGTAGGAAAATGTACCCAACTTAGTAGTGAATGTATTTTTATATTGGTCTTAAATCTTTACCCAAACCCGATTGAAGCCAAAAAAACCATTGAGCATTGAAAATATTCTAGATTCAGCCATAGTCTATGATATTTGGTCAATTATGGGTCCTTTAAGGATACCTTATTAAGGTTTCAAAAATTCATCCATAGCCATATGTCTCCATTTTTTTTGTACAAGGACTAAATTTGGCAACCCATGTGGAATACTTTATTGTGTAAATGGTCTTTGTATTCACTAGTTTTACTAACTCTTACTTCATCAAGGATTCAATTTTTGGATTGACTAGCCTTTGTTTCTATAGAAATGGTTTGGCATCAAGCACAATTCAATTGTATGTTGTATAATTTATTTGGCATCAGGCACAATTCTTGCCTTGCCATTTTGGATATTAGGTAGATTTTTTGTGTTTTTATTTTTCTATTTATTATCCTATTAATAAAATAATAAAAAATGTAACTTTTTTTCTATTTTAGTTTACTAGGTTAGAAAATCTATAACAAGGGTTTTATAATAGCATAGAGGAGTTATTGTTATTGGATAAGCTAGATTTCACATAGAGTGAGGGGTGATAAAGCTCCAATATGTAGGCATAAAAAAACACTCATATACAAAAGGGAGCTCCCACATATCTTCAAGTATATGAAGAGACCCCCATAGGATTAGGATAAACCTTTAGCCCTATGAAGGTTTTTGATAGTGTATTTTCCATAGTACACTGAACATAGGATTTAGGAAGATCACCCTCCCATATTGTTAAAGAGATGGGTAGTGTGTTCAAGGGTATTCTAGAATCCTCCTCTAGTAGTGACCTGAAATATTGGTTTGAGAACTATCATTCATCATTACAGTATAATAGAGGGCTATGGAAAATACATACTCCTTGGCCTAGAGTGTCCTACTTTTTGTGAATGATTTTACAACATGCCAAAAACCTTACCATAGAAGAGGGCATATTGAAGAGACTACATTATCTTAGAATTTACTGAATAAAAAAAATAAATAAAAGAGTTGGATGTGAAAATAATAGTCAAGACAAGGTCTACCAACAATAGTCAAGTATCATTTTAGTCAGGGCCATAGTTAATAACAATAAATACAAAGTTTATTCCTATAGTTATTAGTTATATAGTTTGTAATAGTTAAGATAGAGTCTAACCGTATAATTGATAGTTATAGTTAGGAATCACAATAGTCAAGGTATTTGATATAAATAAAGTTGCCAAGATAGCTATACAAAATAGTTAGTTGTAGAGTCAAACTTAACAATTATTAGTAATGGACATTGTAGAGCTTATTAACAGGTTGTTAGATAAAAGTAATTTTTATGAGTGAATAGGAGACTCTAGGAGAAAAATAGATGTCACTTGAAGATAACACTTACGTAAGTTAAAAAAAGTCTTGTTCTAGGATATCCCTCATTGTGATCATCTCATCAAGTTGATCATTTTGGTATATAGTCTCCATGCAGTTTTTATAGGGTGCCAAAAAGCATTATTTTGAGACCTATCCCATTACAATCATCTTCTTGATCTGAACATTTTAATAAATAGCACCAAAACACTTTTTTTCTCATTACTAATAGTAGTAACTCCTAAAACAACACTTTTATTTTTAGTAAGTTAGTGAGAATGGTCCAAGTCATACATATATGGCTAGAGGTACTAGAGGATCCATGAAGGAAATAAAATAAAGATAATATATGGAGCAATTATACCACTCACTTAGTAACCTACAAATTCAAATGTCCCCAATTTGACAAAACATTTCAAAGATGATAGATCACATGCAATCTATCAAAACCAACTAACTTAAATTTAAATCTAAAATTGAATATAAAATCCTAAAGGTTGAAGAGTGATTAAGGGAATCCTCAATGATGTTCAAGCATATTAACATTAAAGGACTAGGTGGTAGTTTAGTCAACAAAGAGAAAATATTCACTAAAGAGAAATAATTTCATCACTCTTTTTGATAGAGATACCTAGTTTAAGATGTCTAAATTTGAATTTCCTAATTTTAATGAAAAGGACACTGATGTTTGGTTGTATCGAGCATATTAGTTCAAAATTCATAATATACCCCAATATTTGTGGGTTGCCATGTCATTTTTAATTTTGAATCCATGGCCCTACAATTGTATCAATGGTTATAGAACATAACTCCTAACCCTTCTTGGGAAGACTTTGAGTCCTAATTACCCACTCATTTTGGTCCTACTAAATATGAGGACTTTACATGTGCCTTGACCAAATTGAAACAAAACTCTACTATCTATCAGAATCAATTTGAGAAATTAGATAATAGGAAAAAGGGGTTGAATTTATAATTTTTTAAAAATGTTTTCTCAATCTATTGAAAGATGATTTTAAGGTCGAGGTAAAAAATATTCAAACCATAGTCTATGATGTAAGTCATAAAATTGACAATATTAGAAGGAGAAAAGTTTTTGATCGAAAGGTTTTCCTCTATGTTCACATTGAATACTAGCAATAAGTCTACCCCAATCAAGTGATTGACTATGGAGAAAATATATTCCCATAGAGCACAATTATTATGTTATAATTATGATAAGAAGTATTTTCCAAGGCATAAATACATCCAAAGGAAGTTATTTTTTTGGATGTAGATGAATTGGTAGGGAATGAAATACCTAATGAGGTAGTAGAATTGCAAGAGAAACAACCATAGGATGAGTGTGATACATAGGAAGAACCATAGCTAGATATATCTATCCATGCACTTGTAGGAAACTTAACCCTTTAGATGATGAAGGTAGTAGGATTTTTGAAAGGGTGTTTTATTATAATTCTCATAGATTTAGGAAGTGCACATAATTTTATTGATCCCTAAGTAGCCAATAAAATTGTCACATACATGCTTGTAACTTCTTTGAAGTTATGGTAGAAAATTGAGGAACATTACCTTGTAAGGGTAAATTTTCAATGATAAGTTGAATATAGGGGACTATGAACTCAAAAATTATATGTTTGCTATTCAAATAGGAGGATATTATGTTGTGTTGGAAGCACAGTGATTAGGGACCTTGGGAATAATAGCCTAGAACTTTGTTAAATTATGGATGTAGTTCTCATAAAATGGGAAGTTATAAAATATTTGTGGTTCACCAAAAATATATCCATAGATTATTAGTTCAAGCTATATGGAGAAGTTAAAGGATGATTGTATTTGGTGAGACATTTTTCGTAGGACTGCCCAAACTGCCGAACTCGTTTCGGCCATATCTCACTCATCCGGACTCGGATTGAGCTGAAATTTTGAGGGTAGATGCCTGAAAAACCCTAGAACGTCTCCACCAATTTTCATATCATTTGGAGCAACACAGATCCTAGCGCATCCCTATGTGTGAACGAGATATTTGGCAAGCGGCTATGCGAGGGTTTCATCTGGGTTGAGTGCAAGCAGCTCCAGAGGTTGGTTTTTAGGGCCTTCGGGCCCTAGCGGCCAATATTTTTGTGGTTTATGCTCAATATTTTAGCAGGAAATGTTGCAGGGGATCCAATATGGGTTAGAAATTTGTCTTTCAACAGATCATACTGTGAACTTGAGTGACAACGGCTTCCAATTTGCTGCACAAAAGAAAAGTGAAAACCATACCTTTCCACGACGTCTAGGGCAAGGATTAAAGAGATCACGAAACAAGTTTCAAGTAGTTGATCAAAAAATGGCTCATATCTCAAGTGAATCTGGTGCTAAGGTGCACCCACAAAATAATTCTACTATGAAAACCCTTGTCAAGGGTAAGAATTTCGAAGACTCGGTCCCAAAAATGAATTTTAGGGATGCCCTTCATGGTGGACAGCCTCAGCCCAATGCTAATATCAATCTTAGGGCTTCCCATAAACCTCTAAGAATGCCTAAGATTGATCCCAGGAAAACGGAGTCAGGATGTCTTAAAGCGGCTGATGGAACTCCTATTGTTAAGCTTGATATGGGTAACATTCAGACTGGCATTGAAGATTTGGAAAAAAGAGGACTAATTTGTCGGTTCGTGGGTTTTCGTCCGAGTCTATCTGCTTTCAAAGTCTGGGCTGCAAAAAGCTGGAAAACTAAAGGTGAGTTACAAATCTCTATTTATCCAAATGGTTATTTTCTTGTTTTATTTGCTAATAATGAAGATAGAGAGAAAAATTTTCAAGGGGGTCCTTGGTTTTTTGGAAGGGCAGGGCTTTTCATGAAGCCCTGGCATACTAAATTTAAAGCCGAAGAAGAGATGCCTTCTATAGCTCCCGTGTGGGTTAGACTCTTTGGCCTCCCTATTGAATTTTGGAATCCTACTATTTTTTCTTCAATTGGAAACTCTTTAGGAACTTTTATGATGACTATGATTGTACTCAAAATTTTGAACATATTATTTATGCTCGAATTTGTGTTTTAATGGATTTTGACAAACCCCTACCTAAAAATATCACATTACAATTTGGGGAAGACACTTGGGAGCAAGTAGTGGACTATGAGAACATTCCTTTTCATTGTAGAATTTGCCATGAATATGGTCATTTGGCAGTGCTTGCCCAAATAAAATTCCTGATCAAAAGAAAGAAGATATAAACTCAGCAGGTTTCCAAATACCTAAGAAGAAGAACACTCAGAAAAAACCAGTTATGAAGGATCAATCAAAGTCATCTGCTAATATGTTTGAAATCCTTTCCACAAATGATGTCCCAAGTGAGGAAGAGGAAATAATGGAAACTGAAATCTTAGAAACACAATTTAAATATGAAGGGAAGAACTCAGAGACAAACCAACAAATCAAAGGTTTTCAACGAAAAAAAAGGAGAAAATTTACACAAGAAAAACAATCTTTCAAATGTCAAAACTTCAAATAATGCAGGTCCCAATATAGACTCCGTTGAACCATCTAGTAAAATTTTGGTTGTGTACGAGCATTCTTCAAGGTTAGAAGCCATCTCAGATTCAATTGGAATAAGTCAAGAAACAGGGGAAAAAAATTGAAGATGGATTCTAATCAAAAAGAGGTCGCAAGACCAATCAATATCATATGGTAAAAGAAGGTGAAAAGCTTGTAGAGGAAGGTAAGATTAATGCCCTTCCCAATTTTTTAGCCCTGGTATTAATGAAGATCATCACTTGGAATATTAGAGGACTCAAAGGGAGTCTTTCAAAACAAAATGAAATTAGAAGAATGATTCAGATAAATCATCCACATCTTGTTTTCCTTCAAGAAACAAAGATGTCAATGGAGGATATGGACTCAATTGCCAGTAAAATTTGGCCAGCTGGAAAAGTGGTTTCCCTCGGTTCCCAAGGGACTTCGGGTGGCATTGCTTGTCTTTGGGACCCAAAAGAGGTAGTTATTCACCATATGGTTGGCAGTTGGGGTTTGTTGGCTATAGCTATTCAAAGTAGACATTCCAACCAGATTATGCTCTGCATTACTTGTTTATGCTCCGACTTCTTTGGAGGAAAAAAGAAGACAGTGGAAGGATATTACTCATATTATCTCTCATTTTCCTAAAGCTTGGATCTTGATCGGAGGAGATTTCAATACCATCCTCTCTCTGGATGAGAAAAGGGGGGAAATAGAAATTTGGACAAAAGCACCGACCTCATGAGCGAATATATTGCAAACCTCCATCTTGTGGATATCCAACCAGATAATGGCCTTATGACTTGGTCTAACAGAAGGCAAGGCTTAGCTTGTATAATGGAGAGATTGGATAGGTTTTTGCTCTCTAAAAATTTCTTAATCCATGGTCACATTCCTAAAGTGAAGACTCTTAATAATGTTGGTTCGGATCATTGGCCAATCATGGTGGAAATGTGGAAAACCAATGTGAGTTTCTCTCCTTTTCGTTTTCAATTAATGTGGCTTAGAGACATTTCCTTCAGACCTCATGTGCAACAATGGTGGAAGGAAGGTAAACCTAGGCATGGGACTAAGATGTTCTATTTTGCCAAAATACTGCAATACATTAAATCCAAAATCAAGACTTGGAACTGGAAAGAGTTTGGGGATGTTCATAAAAAAAACATGAAGTTATTGCTCATCTTGAAAATTTGAATAAGAAAATCCGTTTAGATGGCCTCACGAGAGAAGAGAAGTGCAGATGAAATTAAACTCACAACTCGGTTAGAGGAATGGGAAAAAAGAGAAGAAATCTTATGGAAGCAAAAATCTAGAATTCAATGGCTCAAAGAAGGAGATCGAAACACAAATTTCTTCCACAAATCTCTTCTAGCTCGAAGATCTCACAACTTTATTTCTTCCTTAAAATCAGATTCTGGAGATGTTGTTTATACTTGGGATGGCATGAACTCTATTGTTGTTGATTACTTTTCCAATATTTTTGCTGCTACTCCTCTTGACTCAGCTTCACAACAAAATGTTCTTCAAGCAATCCCTTCTCTTATCACTTCGAGGAGAACTCTATTTTGACTGCTCCTATTACTATCAATGAGCTTCAACAAGTAGTTTTTAAAATGCAAAAAGGGAAAACCCCAGGTCTTGATGGTTTTCCCATTGAGTTCTACCAAGAGTTATAGGATATCCTTCATGTTGATTTATTAGAGGTGGTGGAAGAAGCCAGGAAAGCCAAAGAAATTTTGAAGGTTATCAATAAAACTTATATTACTCTTGTTCCAAAAGCTCAAGAGGTTGATCATATCTCAGCTTTTAGACCTATTGCTTTATGTAATGTTCTTCTCAAAATCATTACTAAAATCATGGCAGAAAGGTTGAAGCCTCTTTTGCATAAGATTATTTCCCAGAGCAAGGGGGTTATGTGGAAGGACGTCAAATAGTAGATGAGATAGTTCTTGCTTAGGAAGCCATCCATTCCATGGATATGCAAAATTCTCCTTCCATGTTCATTCGGTTAGACTTATCCAAAGCTTATGACAGAGTGGATTGGCACTTCCTTATCAAAGTTTTGAGGCAATTTGGTTTCTCTAAGGATTGGATGGATTGGATTATGGGATGTATCTCTTCAGTTTCCTACTTAGTTCTTATCAATGGTAGGCCTTCTCAGGTCATTCCCAGACTTCTAGAGGTATTAGGCAAGGTGACCCGCTATCCCCTTATTTATTCATCATTCTTGTTGAATGCTTGGGTAGGACTATAACCAAAAAGAGGGAAAACAAAACCCTTGAGGGAGTTACCATTGCTCATGGAGCTAGACCTATCTCTCATCTTCAATTTGTGGATGACTCTACTCTTTTAGGTAAAGCTACAGTTAAGGAAGCTTCTAATATTAAGCAAATCATTAGCTATTTTTCTAAGGCTACTAGGCAGTTGATCAATGAAGACAAATCTAAAGTTATTTTCTTTCACTGCTCTGCTAGACAGGAATCCATGGTCTTGGATAAATTAAGATATAAGAAGACCTCTCTTCCAATCACTTATTTAGGTATTCCCATAAATATTCAAAGGCAGAAAAATAAATATTGGAATTGGTTGTTGGACAAAGTCAAGAAGAAAATTGGAAAGTGGACCAACAAGTGGCTTTCTTCTAGGGGTAGAATCACCTTGGTAAAATCAGTCCTTCAAGCTATTCCTATTTATGTTTCTTCCATTTTGAATATCCCAAAGGTTGTTCTTCGAGAATTGGATCAAATCAGTCATCGTTTCCTTTGGAGTGGTACTAAGGAGAAAAGAAAATGGGCCTTGGTGAAATGGGATACTTTATGTCTTCCTAAGAGTGAAGGGGGGTTAGGATTCCGGTCTTCTATTAATAACAACAAAGCTTTAGCTGCTAAATTATATTGGAGGATGTTGCATAACCCCAATGCTCTTTGGGCCAATAATCTCCATGCTAAATATGCTGAGAACAAAAGTCCTGAAGACCTTGTTCGCTATCAACTTCCTACCAAAGGTTCTCCCATTTTAGCAGTTCTTAAGACTGGTGAGGATTTGATAAAGAAAAAATTATTTTGGATCATTCATAATGGTCAACAGGTAAATTTTTGGACAGATTCTTGGGATGGTCACAAGCCTTTGATAACTCAGTTTCCCGATTGGAGGCCTTGGATGGAGGAGCTTCACCAAGCTAATTGGATAAAGGTGGCTAATTATTGTCGGTACCATATTGGTAATTCAAAGGTTGGTAGATATTGGATCCCTATTGAGGACTGGCCTATTCAAATCCCAGAAAGGCAAAGACAAGATATCCAAGGCATCCTTCATATGAGATCCCTCTCTTGGTCCCATGAAAAAGATTGTTTTGGATGGAACAACACTACTAAGGGTGAGTATTCAGTTGCTCAAGGTTATTTGACCTTATGCCATAATAATCCCAACCATTCTTCTGACATATTTTCTCGATTGTGGGCTCAAAAGCTCTGGCCTAAGGTGAGGTTCTTTAATTGGATTTTATTGCATCGTAGGGTGCTTACTGGTGAGCAACTTATGAAGCGTGGTTTTCATGGCCCTTTTAGATGTGAAATGTGTGAAGAGAATGTAGAAAATCTCAACCATATTTTTATTGAGTGTACTTTAGCCTCTGAGCTATGGAGGAGAATGGCCACTTTACTTGGCTTACAGTGGTCCAATTTTTTTACTTTTGAACAACTTTGGAGGGATTGGCCTAATCAAGAGGGTGTTGATCATTTTATTAGGCAGTTAGTTTGGATGGGTTCTACCATTCTTCTTTGGAATATTTGGAATGAAAGGAACAGCCAAATTTTTAATCAAGATAGGAAGGATATTCACTATATTTGGCAAAATACCATAGCCAACTTAGTTGAATCAGTCCATCAACTCCTTAATCACCCCCAAAACTCCCACCAAAGATGGGATCAAGTGATGCAAATATTGAAGATTAAATCTTCTAAGGGCAACCAACTTAAAGGGAATGTGAGTATTAGTAAGATGGATAGGACTAGAAATTGGCAACCTCCTCCTAAGGATTTTGGAAAAGTCAATACTGATGGAGCCTCTAGAGGGAACCCTGGAAAAGCCAGTGTGGGAGGAATTGGTAGACTTTCGATGGCTCCCTGGTTTTTACTTTTGCTGAGAATTTGGGTATTCTTTCCAATAACCTTGCTGAGGGGTATGGTATCCTCAGAGGCCTTCAGGAGGCTACTAAGGTTGGATGGGAAAAGGTGTTAGTTGAGTCCGACTCTCAACTTATGATTAATCTCTTGAAGACTCCTTCTAAGAATCATAAGGTGGATTGGAGAATAAAAAGAATTATTGAGAAGATTCAATTAATCCAGAGATGGGATTTTTGAAAGTTGATTACAATCATGTGGTCAGAGATCAAAACAAGAGTGTTGATGCTTTAGCTAATTGGGCTTTGGACAAAGGTGATCTTACTTGTTATGGCCACCCTCCTATATGGTGGGCTTCTCAAATTAGGGAAGCTCTTCTTTCTATCATTTCTTTGGATGGCTCCGGTTCTGAAGGTACCTAGTTTCTTCTTGTTTTTTTTTTTTGCTTCTCTTTGGTTCATTCAGTTTTTTTTAGTTCCCTAGCTCATTCTATTCTTTATTTTGTTTCCTCTCGTTGATTCTTGCCTTAATAGTCTTCTGGTCTAGATAGGTCATTGTTATGTTCAATTTTTTTTCTTTTTTGTTTTTTTTTTTTTTGTTTAGTTTTTTAAGGTGGGTGGGTTCTTTTGTTTTGTTTTGTTTTTGTGTTCTTTGTGTTGTTTTTTGTTGTTTTTTGTTGTTCATGTGTTTTTGTTGTTTTTTTTTTTTATGTTTTTTGTTATTGTTCTTGTGTTTTTTTCATTCTTGTTCTTGGGTTTCTCTTTGTTTGTGTTATTTCATGTTTTTATGTGTGAGTGTTTTCTATGTTTTTTGTTTTTGTTTATTGTCTGTTGTTGGTTGTTTTTTATTTTTTATTTATTTTTTTTATTTTTTAGGTTTTGGTTGTGTTTATTTTTCATTTTTTTTTTGGGTTATGTCTTTGTAGTGTTCTGTTGTTTTTGTCTTGTTTGTGTTTTGTTATGTGGTTCTTGTGTTTTTCTATGTGGTTTGTGTTGTGGTTTCTTTTATCTTATTGTGCGTGTTTGGTTGTGCTTTTGTTTTTGACACACTCAAGGAGCATGTTTTTTATTTTATTTTATTATTTTTGTTGTTATTTACTTATTTTTAAATTGGTTTTGTGTGTTTGTTTGCTCCTTGAGTATGTCAAAGGTGGTAGGCCAGGTCCGAGTCCTGGGCATTTTTGGTGGAATGGATACCCCTGCCTCCTTGGGTCTTACCCGAAAGTGGCATCCCTTTTGGGATGTTTTCCACAAATAAAAATAATAATATGGAGAAGTTAAAAAAATCCTCAGATGGGGTGGTAGCTCAATTATTTACAATTCAATCACAAAATTTAGAAGACAAGCACCAAGATGATTTGCAACTCATTTTGACTAAGCATGATGTATTTTTTATGAAATCAATACAATTACCACCATGTTGTTCCCATTATCATGTAATACCATTGGCACTACGTAGCTTGCCACCTAACATTGGACCTTATCGATACTCCTATGCATTTTAGTCTAAAATTGATAAGTTGGTACAATAATTTCTAAAAGCAAGGGTAATTCGGTCTAGTAACAATCCTTATTCTTATCCAATATTTTTTGTTAGAAATAAATATGGGTCATGGTTATTATTTATATATTTTTGTAAGCTCAATAAGCTTACCATTAAGAACAACTTTTCTATCCCAATGATCAATGAATTGTTGGATGAGCTACATGTCACAAAGTTTTTATCTAGAATGGATCTATGCTCGAGCTATCATTAGATAGGGCTCAAGGAGGAAGATATTACCAAAACAATATTTTGAACTCATGAGGGCCATTATGAATTTTTGGACATCCTATTTGGACTAACTAATGTACCATCCACATTTTAGAGCATCACGAATAATGTCTTATATCCATTCCTTTGGAAATTTCTATTAGTTTTATTTGATGATATTCTAATTTGTAGTTGCTCTAGGGAGGAGCATCCCATACATTTGGATCAAACTCTACAACTTTTGCATAAGAATAAATATTATTTCAAGAGGTTTAAGTGAATTTTTGGATTGATGGGAGTGGAGTATTTGGATCATATTGTCACCAAATATGGAGTTAAATTTTATCCTAAATAGATTCAAGTTGTTCAATATTGGCCAAATCCTCACACTCTATTTTTAAGACTCATGGGGTATTACTATAAATTGATACAAAAATTTGGGCAGATAACAACTCCTTTAATAACCATGTTGATAAAACATTCTTTTATTTAGTCAAAAATGATGGAGAAGGATTTCAATGAATTAAATCAAGCCATGAAAACCACCCTAGTGTTAGCAATGCCTAATTTTTCTAAACATTTTGTAATTGAAAGTGATGCTTTGGGCAATGGAATTGGATCAGTGTTGATGCAAGAAGAAAGACAATTGACCTTCATCAGTAAAGCACTTTCAGGCTAAAATTTAGGTAAATATCCTTATGTAAAGGATATGCTAACCATTTTATATGTTGTTAATCATTGGAAGCCATATCTCATTGGACATTATTTCTTAATCAAAACCGACCACCAAATTCTTATGTACTTATTGGAACAATGGGTAGCCACACCTAAACAAAAAAAGTGGTTTCTAAGTTGATGGGATATGATTATGAAAATACATATAAAAAAATTAAAGTAGAATATCATGATTTATGCACTATCCTAATAGTTTGAATATAAAATTATGTTAAATGCTTTATCTACACCAATCTGTCAATGGATTAATTATATCAGATAATAAATGACCAAGGATTTATGATTGCAAAATTTGATCACCAAACTTAGAACATAGCCTAAATAAAATATTTGATACATATGGGATGGACAATATTTTAGATATCATGACCAATGTGTTATTCTCCAAACTTCACAAATGTAATATTTCATGTTGAAGGAAATTCATGCCTCACCAACTATAGGACATTTTTGGTTTGTCATAACTTATGAAAGGACCAAGCATAATATATTTTGGAAGGGAATAAATAATTATATTCAAACTTTTATTGTTGAATGTGACCCAAAGGAATAAAGGAGAAATTGTGTGTTCCCTGGAATCCTTACGCCCTTACCAATTATTGAACAAGTATGGAGAGATCTTTCTATGGATATTTTTGAAGGGTTACCCAAGTCGAGAGGAAACTTTATTATTCTAGTGGTAGTGGATTATCTCATAAATTATGATCATTTTGTTTCCTATACCATCCCTACATAGCCTCTATAGTAGCCTGAGTATTTTTAGACTTCATATTTTGCCTTCATGGAATACCCACAACTATTGTGTTAGAGACCCTACCTTTAATAGTAATTTTTGGTAAGAACTATTTAAGTTGTAGGAAAATCAACTCACAATGATTTTTACTATCATACTCAAGTTGATTATCAAACATTTATTGTTAAAAAATGCTTGGAAACCTGTGTTTTTTTATTTACATCTAAACATCTTGCATAGTGAGTGAAGTGGATTTCTTTGGATAAATGGTGGTATAATACTTTATATCATACTACAACCAAGGTTACACCCTTTGAATCAATATATAGTCATACTCTATAAACAAAATCCTCCTACATTCCAATAATGTCCAAGGTTCATGTTATAGACACCACTCTCAGCTAGCATGTCATCATCCCCCAACATCTTAAGCTAAATCTTGAATTGGCCTAGAATAATATATGTCAACAAGATGATCAAAACCATTTTTAATGTAACTTTGAAGTGGGGAATATGGTTTTTATTTTACTCCAAAATTACAAAAAATCATCACTCCAACTTCGTATATGTCAAAAAATAGTTTCCAAATGCTATAGAACCTACTAAGTATTATAACGAATTGGTTCAAAAACCTATAAAATATCTCTTCTAGATACTTCCAAGATCCATATGGTTTTCAATGTTTCTTATCTTAATAAGGTTGTTGAAAACAAGTTACAAGTTCATTCTATTTTACCAGAGCTAGATGAAGTTTCCATCATGCTTGCACCTAAAAAAAATTTATACTGAAGATCACACACTATTAAAAAATATGTCATCAATGAAATCATTTTTCAATGGCATGGAATAAAACTAGAATATACCACATAGGAGTCTCACCAGCAACTAGGATAGTAATTTTCTCATATATAACTTTGAGGACAAAGTGTTTTGAAGGGGAAGGGTATGTTAGGATTCAATCCTAACATTATTATGTAATGACCCCATTTCCAATGTGGAGACCCTACAATTATGATATTTTATAATGGTATGTGGAACTTGAGACACCTAGACAAGTGGGATCATTTCATGTAATTTTTATAAATAATGGAAGTGTTTGTTAGTACAATATTCTTGCTTGGGTGACACTTTGCATGTGAGCCAACTCTTGAGTGTTAGGTTAGGGTTGCATGAAAGGTATCATTAAAATTCAAGGGGGCATAAACCAATGTAACTTTTTAAATATTAAATCAAAGTATTGAAGGAGGTTTCCCCCTCAAAGAGACCCATAATTTTATATTATGATTTGTGAGATTAATATATATTTATGCATTTACATTTTGTATTGCAATATTTTGTTATTTCATTAATTAATACTTTTATTACAATATAAATGTGGATGAACTTATTTTAATTAGAAGGTTCCTAACATGACTACATGAAGATTTTGATTGTTTGATCCAATAGTGCAATAGGTACCTAGTCTAATTTATTTTACTATATTAAAATCCTTAAGAGAGACTTCATATTCCACTTGTAGTTCTTCAATCATTTATTCCATGCAAATTAGACCATATTTAATCATGTTAGGACCAACTTCTTCTACTTTTTCAATATGTAATGGGTATGGTTTTCAACATATATCTTCATCATCCCATATTTATGGAGAAAAATCATATGATACGAATCCATGGACAAATAACCCCCTAGTTTATCCATAAAATCCATTGATAGGCACAAACCAAAGTAGGGTAGAAGGTTCACCACAATTATCTATTAAATAATTGTTACCTCTAGGAGATTGCATAACATCATCAACAAATATTTTACCACCCCAATTATCTAGATAACAGTACCATCCAATTACAAAGATCCTCATATCAATTGGGTATATTCTATTTCCATTATTTTGTATACTACATTTGGGATGATAGTAGTGGCTAATTCAAAGTTGACCATACAATTATGTACTATCCACCATTTTATTTGCAATGCCATGTAAAAGGATCGTCATCGTATTTTGCTTAATTTTAGTTTTTTTTGATCTTGAGTCAAGTTCTAATTTGATGACTTCTATTCTTCAAGATTGATATTTCTTAATGTCACATTGATAAAATATATCTAGATGTAAATTTGTAATGCATCATGCATACTTGCCTCAGGAAGATTCCTTTTGAATTCTTTAACAATATTGTACCCAAACACTCTCGAAGAGCTTTTGATCCTTTTGGTTAGGCTCATTGAAACTTAAATGATATTTCTCAATGTCTTCCAACCTTTTCCTTTTGGTCAAAAATGGTAACCTTAGCCTTCTTAGTGCTTTTTCCCTAGGATCCTCTTGCATGGCCTTTACTTTTGGTAGTTTTTACCTTGTTGGTTCTAGCCTTGGCTACTATTTTTCTTGCTCTTTGTAAGGTTGACCAAGGACTTTAAATGGCTATAGCTTTTGTGAATCCACTTGTAGAGTCTACTTTTTGTATTTGGTCATGACTTGAATAGATTATTTTTCTTTAGGTTCTTGGTTACCATGAATTATTCTAGATCCATTAGATTATTGATTGTCTTATTTTGTGTTTTTATACCCTTTCAATTTTCTTTACCACTATCAATTGAACTTGGTGTTAGAAGACCATAAATATTTATATATTATGGGGATCATTGTAGGCTAAGAACTAGTAGCTTTCTTGAGGAGTAGAATTAAAAGGCATCTCCCGTGGTTCATTGTATGAAATATTTGTTTATCCAATGACATTGTTTCTAGAGGCCCCTTGGTATTTAGTGATACAAAGAAAACTCCAAGTTTGATATCCCTCATATCTCTTCTATGCACTTTGTATCTTTAGCATAATGACTTTATTTCTTATATTTTTCAATGTAGTTTGTAATTCTAATTACTATATATTTTATTTAGGTTTTGGAACTAGTGAGAGAGGTAGATATGGTGTAGTAGGCTTAGGAAGAGATCTAGATTTCAAAATAGGAGCATATTATGGTTCAGAAGTGGCTAGAATCTATTGTGTAGGTTGAAAAAACTTTGGGAAGTATGGCATAATAAACCTAGGAGAAATATTCTCAACTAAGATGAGTGCATTTTATATAGCAATTATAACTTGAAAGACTTGAGGGAATCTCATATTATTTTCTAGTTGGATATAGATACCTATATATAGGTCAAATTCTTAGATGTAATAAATTTATGCTTGAGACTAGGAATATTTGATATCTTGAGGAATCTACTTCTATATTTTTTAGAATTGGAAATTAAAATTAGGGATATTTTATTATAGATACATCTAAATGGAGGTGACCTAGGGAAACAATAAAAATGGATCTCCTACTTAGTTGAATTCCAATATGAATGGTTCAACAAGCTAATCATAAAGTAATGTTGTTATCATTAAGGGATATGTACTATGTGAGCACCTTTCCTCTAAAATATATGGCTAGAAACCTCACCATTATATCTTCGTTTTGGATATTATAAAGCAGCTAGGGAGGCCACATCTTGGTAGTGCTCATAGACAATTTTATTAGTTCCATAAAAATTTGGAAAAATTTTAAGAGTAGGCTAAGGAATTTCATAGATATCTATAAGGAATAGGGGTCCATTGCTTTTCCACCTTGGGTTGATTTTTGTAGCCATATTTTTTGGATAAAGGTTACCAAGAGATTGTTTGGGAAAGGATTTTAGAGGAATAAGTTTTTGAATTAAAGGATCTCTAACTAGAGAGTGGGACTTACCTAGTCTTGTATGAGCTCTTTGGTTAGGTAATTAAATAAGTTGTATAGGTTCTTTGAGCTTTGTAGCTTTCCTCCTTGTTAATGCATGATTCTAAAACTCATCCCTAGAGCTTATTCTTTTAGTAGAGTAGACAATCTTAGGTTCTTCAAACAATTGAGTCACCACATCAATGTGTATTATTTGCTTGTGAGGTCAAGATATTCACATGAATCTTGGGTTCTCTAGGTAAATGAGATGAATATTGAATAATTTATCCCATTTTTGACGTGTCTTTGGAAATAAACCAAATAGTTTTTTCCCCATTAGGTATGCTAAATGTCTTGGTATGTGATCTACCTAATGGATGGAAATGTACCCTTGATTGTAAAGAAAATATGAGATGGTTCAAGATTTCTCCTTAGCCAAACTCTAGAGTAGACTGATTCCTTATTGTAAAATAAAAACAAAAATATGGAGATAGATTAGAGTGAGAAATGGAGGGTTTTAAATAGAAATTATGGATTAGATCCAGATGGTATTTTGCTAATAGCATTGTTGTATACTATGTAATATACACTAAAATTAAACTACATACAAGGCCTAATAGACTAGTTACTAGGTAAAGTATCATTGAATATGAATTGATCCTATATCATACCCTTTGCTACTCCAATAGATCTTAGCACCTTAAGAAATGTTTATAGAAGAAAGAAGAATCACACAATCATACATTAAGCATCCCTAATATACCAATAGTTGGGCCTAATAGAATAGACTATTATTTATATATATATATATATATATATATATATATATATATATATATATATATATATATATTGGTACTATTAAAAAAAGAGGGTTTTAACGGGATCCCACAACCACTACAAAGAAAGCCACAAGGGCGAAGAACCCAGAAACAACCTTGGAAGAAACCAGAGGCAAACTAGAAAAAAGGTGGGAACCAGACCACAAAGCATAAAAAAAGGAGAACTGAGATAGTTCTACCCTATATTATGAACACCTTCAGTAACATTAGCTGCCTGGCTTGCTCAAACAATAAGAGACATTGGGGAGGAGCCTCATAGCTAAATTCCACTCCTTATCAAAAAGCAAGATGACCTTGAAACCAGGAATGGGAAGAAAACACCTCACGAGGGCCATACTCAAAAACTAAAATTCAAGAAAACCAGACAACTTCTCACTACACCATGAAACAAAAACAAAGTAATCCTGAGAAGGTAATGAGAAGAAAACGTGATAATTCCAATATGGCCTGAGAAACCCATGAAATAAACAGTCCCAAAGGGATCCAGTCCATGGAAAACCATCTGAGTACCATCCCGTAGTCAGAAGAGGGCTCCACTGTGAAGAAAACATAACCCAATTGATGAGGAAAGCAACACAATAGAGCCCAGCTATCCCTGCCAGGGAAAAAGGAGGGACATGTGTATGAAGATATTCAAAAAGATTAAAAAAAATGGATGTTTCCAACTGCCACCACCATACCACCATCGAAGCTTGGGAAGACCACAATCATCATCAATGTGGAAGGTACCAATGTTCAAAACATGCCAATCCCAATAGTCAAAAAATGCCTAATCAGAGATCTCAAAAAATGGGACACATAAATCCATATGACATGGGCATCCTGAAGAAATGTTCTAATACCGAAGCTCCCCCTGACTAGGAAAGGACTAAAAGCCCCCCAAGTACTCAAAGCAACCGCAATCAAAACAACTCCCATAGAGATCCATCCCCCAACAAACGGATAACAAGACAATAAGGATTCAAAATTTAAAATGCAACATCTCTAGATGTGACCTTTTAGTGAGCTACACCATGCTAGCCACCTTACATCATAAATGAATGTAATCAACACAATGTCTAGGGCCAACCACCAAATCCTACGAGGATATAGAAAGGGGAAATATTTAAAATTCAAATAAAAAATCTCCCCCATTAAAGTAGAATTAATTGAGGCCACTAAACTCCACTTCCCAAAAATCTTATTCAAAATTTGAATTTGAATTCTAATAATTGCCAAGAAAATATGGGACATAATGTGCAATAAAAACTGCCCATTGACCACATCTTCAAACTTCTCAACTGTCATCCTCAACAACTACCAAAATAACATCAGAGGCTCGAGACATATCCAATCAAATTTATGACTTCTCTTCATTAACCAATCTGATCAACTCCACTAAAAAATCTGAACGCCACACCTTGAATTCCTGACTTCCAACAACCAAATAAGCCAAATAATCAGCCACCACATTTCCATCCCTATACACATGGCTGATGGAGGAATCTTCGAAAGAAGACAAGTGGGTCCTGGATTCATCAATGAGATTTGAAAATCGCTCACCTAAACTACAAATACCTTTAAGAAAATTCACTATATTCAATGAATCACCTTCAATGATGACCCTACGACCTTCCAAATGTTTTAATAATTGAATACCCCAATAGGCAGCTTTGCACTCAACAAAGTGGGAAGACTACAAACCTGTCTTCGAAAAATGCCAGAACGATATCACTGAAATGATCTCTAATTAAACCACCCGCATCAGCTTTGCTTGGATTTCCCTTTGACGTGTCGTCGAAGTTCAATTTTAACCACCCTAGAGAAGGTGGGGACCACTTAACCGAATTACAAATGTTGGGCACTGGGGGTAGTCTCAATTCCGAAAAAAAACCTAGATTTAACTCCACTGGATAGTCAGGATGATCCTTTGGGATAGAAGGAAAATACTCCTTTAAAGCGACATAAATGTTTTCATGAAATTTCCATAGAATTATTTTGCAAAGATGAGCCAGATCACCCTATTTACTTTTGAAAACTCGGGCATTTCGTTCCTTCCACAATCCCCACAGAAGATGAGGCAACAAGATTTTCTAAAAACATTTCATATGAGGTGATAGGAAAGGAGACAGTGGACTGATCATGTCAAGAATAGAATTCAGAAGGACCCAAGATAACCCAAATTGTTGAAGATAAAAATAAAAAATGTTCTAAAACACCCTGCACCTGAGAAGCAAATGGGTAGTAGACTCCCATTCCTATCACAAGCCTCTTTGCGAGTTCAAAAAACCGACCGAGAATCCATTTATCAAAACCGAAAACCAAGCATCTGTTCTTTGGTAAAAGACATAAGTTTATTTTTTCTTCTTTTATCTTTTATTGTAATATTATTACTAGTTATTATACCATTTACCTCTCCACAAATAGAGACTTTGTATATGTCATTTTATTTTTATCTTTAAATATGATCTTTTTGCTCTAATCTCTCTTAACACCCCATTGGATACATGTCTATTTAGTTCATTTATTGTTTTTCATTGTAAATAATATTGTTTTAAAGTTTTTACTTTTGAAGTTTGACTTCATTTTCCTTTTGTTGTTTTAAGATGCTAATTTTTCAAAATAGATAATCGATATTAATAAAATAGAAAATTTAATTTAATAGATAATGTGATGAAAAGAACCTATGAGGAATAAAAGAAACATATTACAGTTAACAGCAATCTAAGAAATCTAATTTTAATCCCAATCAAAAGATACATATAGAGTTTAATTTTGTTATTATATATGAATTATATATAGAGTTGGTAATAATAATCATTATATATTGATTACATAGGGAGTTGGTAACAACTATTATATAAATATAAATAAATAAATATATATATATTTTTTTGATTACATAGAGTTGTAACAATCCCTATTTTGGTTAATATAAAAAACTACTTTCAACAAATTTATCCATCTATTTTTTATATGGCGAAATGGAGAACATTGAAAATCACTGGTCTAACATCGTTGCCTAAATTTCAAATCCATACGCCCGTGAAAAAACACAAACAATATATAATTTCACCACATAGTATTTTGATTTACTTTAAGCCTAACTGTTCAGACTAAATTTCAGTAACATAAAAACAAATATGTTAGACACCTTTACCCCTCGCAAAATACAGGCTTTGAAAATTGATTACTGAAAAACAAATATGTTATACAACTTTACCCCTCGCAAAATACAGGCTTTGAAATTGATTATACTCATCTAAACCACATTCAAACCCCATTGTGAACAACACAAATCACAAGGAAAGCCAGTAAAAACGAAAGACAAAATCACCATATGAATCAGAATTGTAAATCTCAAACAAAATCATCAAATTTCAAAATCTGATGTAACACTACTACCCAGTTCAGATCACATGACTGAAAGCCATAAACTGCCATTACCCTAACCTAAACTTGCTAAACTATGTGACGGAATCATCAGAATGCTTGAAAATTCCACTAACAGAAACATAACAATATATAGATGTTAAAGTTATTCCTCGACTTCAGATCCAGCACCTTCCTCCTGCGCTGCAGCTCCGCTATACTTTGACATGACCTTGTCATACTCGGTCTTTAATTGAGCAGCTCTGTCGGTATAGGTCTTCTTCTGTTCATTGGACATACCCCTCCAGCGCTCACCGCCGTCTTTGGCAGCCTGCGTGACTCCCTTCACATTAGGGTTGGCCTCCTTGAAAATCTTTCTAAAATCGTCCATGAACAGCAAAAATGCAGTTTGAGGCTTCTTGGGCTTGTTCGGGTCCTTTGCCTTCTTTTGTCTCTTCTGCCTTTTCTCCATCAAAGGACCTGCTTGAGGACCTTCGCTTTCCCTCTTCCTTGCCATAGCTGTCTGCAATTTCAACCACTGAAATAAGCTATTGCAAGGCTACAAAGACATTAAACTAAATAAAATAAGTAAGGAAGCGATAGATAGGGAAATAATTCTGTCAGGGCTCAAAGCTCACCGCGGATTCTGGACTTTAACGCGGTCAAGCTCTAGAATCTCCTTCTTCTCTTTCGCAAATTTCGAACTTCAGCGAGAATGCGGACATCAATCGACAAATCGCTTTCGCTTTTTATAGCCTGGAAGAGATGGAAAGAAGGTTAGAGTTACGGTGATTAGAAGTGCGCCGCTTTTCAATATTTCCTTTAAAAGACCTTTCGTTTCATACGTACAACTTTGGTATTCTTAAATGAAAAGGACTTGAGTCCCGTGAAGTACATATGCCCATTTTGTAAGAGGGCCGTGGGTAATAAAGTAAAATCCATGATTTTTTATTAAGTAATACTTGCATTTATTTTTCGTATAAAACAATAAAAACCATGGCTTTTTTATAAATATTTGCATTTATTTTGAGTTCCATAAAGTTTATATGCCAATTTTGTATGAGGTTTGTGGGTGTTAAATCCATGATTTTTTTATTAAGTTATATTTGTATTTATTTTGTCATAGGGGATACCACGGGCTTTGGTTTAAGAGGTTTAATGTTCAAGGTTCAAATCTTGGTGGTGTGGGAGTGTACAAGGGGATGGGTGTGTGGTGGGTGTGTGTTAAATTCCTTATTGATAAACATTGTGGGGTGGTTGTGTGTTAAATTCATGTTTGAGAGGATTGCTCAACTTGTGTGTTGGTTGCAACTAAATTAAAAAAAAATTTATTTGCATTTATTTTTCGTATAAAACAATAAGTATTGTATTTATGTTGTTTAGATCAATTGTTTATGGAATAAATAATTTTACATTTTTACCCAGGTTAAAATTTTATGGATGGATTTTAGCATTTGATTTAATGATATTATTCTTGACTTTATGAGGGGCTATGGTTGGGAGGAGACTGCCCATGCTTGGTTGGTAGTCAAATAAGATAAATAAATAAATAAATAAAATATATATATATATATATATATATATATATATATATATATATATATATATATATGCATTTATTTTTAGTATAATATAATAAGTATTGTATTTATGAAGTTAAGATTAATTGTTATGGAATAAATAATTTTACATTTTTACTTAGGTTAAAATTTTATGGATGGATTTTAACATTTAATTTAATGATATTATAATTAATTAAAATTTTCAAGTTTTAAAAGGGAAACTCAAGCTTAAATCTTGCCTAATGATATATAATTAGTCAAGTTGATGTAACACCATTATGTGACCCATATAATTAATTAAAAATAATCTAAAAGGTAAGTGTTGCAAGTAAAATAAGTATTTGTATTTATTTTTAGTTTAAAACAATAAGTATTGTATTTATGATGTTTAGATCAATTGTTATGGAATAAATAATTTTACATTCTTAACCAGGTTAAAATATTGTGGATGGATTTTAGCATTTGATTATTATAATTAATTAGATTCTTCAAGTTTTAAGAAGAAACTTAAAGCCTAAATCTTGTCTAATGATATATATTAATATTAGTCAAGTTGATGTAATACCACTATGTGGCCCATATAATTAATTAAAAATAGTTAAAAAAGTAAGTGTTGCATGGTAAAAAATAATATATAAGTTTAAAAAATAATTTATTAAATGTAATAATTTTATCCCACATGGTAGTTAACTTGATGTAGTCAATTAATCAATTAGATGAAGAGTTCAAATACCATATTGAAGGATTAAGGTTTTTTTTTCTAAAAAATATCTCATATTTTAGGAGCCATATCTTTACAAAGGATTATCCGAAGAGTTTTAAAGTGAGGGGGTCATATGAAGGTATTTGAGCAATATTGAGGGAGATACAATCCTATGAAGTCAGCCATCTAAAATAAAGGTAATAACAATTTTTTAAGTTGCAAAAAAAAAATTGTAAATATCTATTAGCCAAGGGAAGGCTTTGATAGAGGCTAAGGCTAACCTAGTTGGGATCCCAAGAAGGGAAAGTACGATAGAATACCCACCATTGGAAGGTTCCACCTCATTCATGGATGTGTGGCATCCTTGCATATAAAATATGAAGTAGGTAAATAAGAAATTAAAGAAGACACCCACCATCAGCCATAAAGCTTGACTTTCATAGCCAAGCCTATTAGAGCCAATCATGCATCAATCATGACTATCACCCACCATATGCATGAGCCTACTCTATCTACCTACACTATTTGGAAGACCATATCTACCACATTAGCAAGGTGATGCATTCGAAAATGAATATGGTGGAAGAGTAATGGTGCAACCAAACCAATGTAGTAATAAAGCGTTGAGTCAACAAAAAATGACCATCCAATGGCCTAGAATATTTTACCATTTATGGCCTCAAATTCAAATATCTCAAAGCTACCATTACATAGTAATAGAAGGATTGCAACTAAAGAAATAAACTATATTTTTAAGCCTTCTACATAGAAATTTGGATGAAAATAACCTTCCTCTCAACATATAAATATATTCTATTTTATTATAAAATTCATTGGAAGATGTTTGCTCATGCTTGGTACCTATTCTAGTAGGCTCTTCCTTTCACCCTTATTTCTACTATAACAAGGGGAGACCAAACCATTTCTCATGTATAAGGAGGATCAAAATATTTGGGCCTCATTATCTCGCAATAATTTAAGCATGCTAATGGAAGCCATGATTAATTTTGCTCTATCCTCCTATTAAATTATCTTGATTCTTGTTGATGTGTTTGCTTGGTTGTGTTCACTAGTCATAGGTGGTATATTTTATGTTCAATTTCCACTTGTTGGAGTAAAAAGTTAAGGGTTTTAAATCTTTGGTGCATCACCACTATAGCTAAAGTTTTTTTTTTTTGTAAAAGCATTTAATTTATTGTTTTCTACTTTCATTGCCATTATTTTGTAGCATTAGCTCATGGAGGTCTATTGTGTGTCAAGGACTATTTTTTGAGGAGGATCTAGCCTCAATTAAAAAATACTAGAGGTGTTCCCATAGGTGGCCCCTCCATCTATGATGATTCTTGTTGTTTCTATCTACACAAGGTATAGGAACATTTATCCTATAGATTTACCTTACATGGATTGGTGGGTGTATTATTATATTATAACAATTTGTTTGGCATACCCGATAGGATGAGCTTATACAATTTACCCCATAAATATTGAATAAATCCAATTATGACTCTGATGAAGGTCATAGTATTCTTGCTTGAAGATAAGCACCTAGATAATTCACGTAGAAAATCTTCTTGATGACTCAAATTGAGAAGAATAGAATTTGAAGAAGTTTTCTTACAAAATATAAACTAATATTTTTTGGGGGTATCTATCTCATTATCTTGTTGAAGAAAAATATCTCCACCTAGCGATTCCATTCTCAAAAGAAGGGCCCAAAAATATATGAGAGAAATGTGTATGACCAGAGCCTTTGATTGAGTGAATTAGAAATATATGGTACCACCTCTGAACTAGAGATAAATAAGAAGAAACTAATGATGCAACATGGAAGCTATGGTACAACAACTTTCTAGATAATGTTTTGTATGGAATTATATAGGTTCCTTGATTCCACCAGTTCCATCTAACACATGGGACACAATTCCCACCTTGAAACTAAAATTCTTACCTTACTTATTTGGAGAAGATACCATTACTTTGACATAACACTTAAAAAGCTTATACACTATGCATTTCATCAAAAGCAAGATATAGGATCCCTCCTAGAGCAACTCACTACCATCAAGAGGGTACCCATAGAGACAATGGATAATTTTAATGTTTGATTCCACAAGACATAAAAAATGATCCCTAACAATATTTCACCACCTCCATCTATGGAATTCATTTACTATATAAAAGATTTCAATTTATATATTTCCATGATGGTCAAGTCTAAGAGTGATAATTAACTACTAGATACCTATGATATTGACATTCAAGCTAAGAAATATATAATGCAAATAGGAAGGATAACTACTAGACCACATGCACCATTGTTTCTTTCCATTTAGTCATCAAACCATTACTCTATAACTATAAAACCCACCACAAATTTAACTCATCCTATTTCATAACCAAAGCAAAATCAAGCCTCCTCTCGTCTAGATGCCAAAATGGATGAATTATTCAAAACCATGAGGAGCTTCACTAATGATGTCACAACCATAAAGAGGTAGTGTAATATCCAAATATTTCCCTACCAAATTTATCCAAAGCCTTCCTTCCAACATAGAATCCCAAATATTTGGTTGCCTCCAGTTGGATATCATAAACCTCTATTTTTGTCCAACAAGAATCCTAGTCATCCCTAGGCCCCAACTAAATAAATAGTACTTGTATCCATACCAATTCATAAAATTCCCACAATATCAACTATGAACTTGGTCATCACCCAAAATAACTACATTGAAGACCCTAGTAGCTAGTACTATCCTACTTATGACTATCCTTCTACCAACTATTATCTCATCATAGGCTTTCAATATGTCAGGACATCCCTTTTCAACCTAAACACTATAAATTCTTCTTAGTCATAAGTACCAATTCCAAATCAGTAACCTATGACATAGTATTTTACCACACCACCAATTGTTGATTCATCAAATTTGAAGTAGAAGTAAACATTGTGTCAGATGAAGTAGGAGCCCGTAATTCTAACTAGAATATAATACACAAGCCAAAAGAAGATTCATTGAAGAGTAGGGAATGCCTAGCATGATAGAGGCTAGATTTAAGAGGAGAGAAGTGGACAGTTAAATAACATCGCTACCATAGGCTATACTAGTGAATTAAGGTTGAGTGGTCCTGATAGTAATAAGAATTACCCATGAACCTCCAAGGAATCCATTTAAAAATCTATCAAGTCAACCTCAAATAATAGAAAGGAATAGTCTTCTGATAATTTCAACCATTCCAAAAGCCCTTTGTGTCAAAACATTCAATGTAGTGAAACAGCTAAGGAATTGTATTATAGCCATACCTCTTTGGAACATCCTATCCATTCTAGAATTTCTATAAAACTTAGAAGAGGACCTAAAGAGGCAAAAGGATTTGAGTGGACAAGGAAAACTGACCATGTTATATATTTTAGACCTAAATCCTAACATGTTTAAGTCTATGCCATTCTACCTAATCTTGATCTATGAAGATCAAATGATACACAACTACTTAGTTGACTTAGGGTCTAGCACATTAGTAATACTAAGAAATATGTAAGAAGCACGTGTCCTATCACTAGAATAGACCAATAGCAAGGTGGTTTAATTAAATATCCCTCTAGTACCAGTATTTGGGATCATCCTAAGCCATACTCTAGTGCTCCAAGAATGCCCTAATGATGGTTCATCAATCTCTCAATTTCATTTGGAATATTCCTTTCAAAATACTTCACTATTAATATTAGAGGATACCTATCACTTGAATAGTCCCACATATTAATCTAAACCATATACATAAGCAAGTTCAATATCCCATTGAAACTCCTCCACACATATCACATAGAGCAAATATATTCCAAAAGGAGTGGAGAGGAGCAATCCTAATTATTTGAAGGAGAGTTGTTAAATTCTAACTACCTCATGGACAAGATGAATCATAAATTCTTGATGACTAATTAGAGCAATGCGCACTCAACACATGAATATTGGATACAAATAAAGCATTCAATCCATATGACATGGGGTGATTTATCACTAGGTATTTTCCTCTATATATAGTGTACATATATATGTGTGTATGTATGTATATTTAGAAATGGGGTCCTTTTGAATTGGAAAAGCATTCCAAAGTATAAAATAGGTCACCCAATATCTAAAGTACAAACTTGAAAGATGATCTCATTGACCATTCAATCAAGAAAAAATGTTGTATCGAGATACTCATATTTCATAGAAGCTCAAAGGTTCTATGAAGAATAGTGGGAGGAAGTGAGAGCTCAAATTAGCAAGATCTCATCTTACTAAACCTTCCCATATAGTCCTTAATTTTGTTTCCTTATCCTCTTTATTTTTGGTGTTTTATTTCATTTTTATTTTTGTGTTTGTAATTTATCTTTCAAATTTTGACCCCACAACCAATGGAAAAGGAAAGAAGTCTAGGTTTGCTCCTTTATCCAAATAAGGATCCTTGGTAACCACCAAAGCTATAGGGAACTTTTCTCTATAACCCCACTTCACTCCAAGTAAGATCAGTCAAAAGTAGGACATGTCAAGGTAATGGTATTAGAAGGTGCTTCCTACCTTTAGCCACGAGAAAGGATCTCCAAAGAAGGGTGAATAAGCTTAGAATCTACACTAACTATTAGATCTTCCATCTATGGTCGGTACACATATTTTTCCCAAACCTAGTCACATCAAGGGCACTAAGGTCCATGGGCCTTTGATTTTAATCCAATGGGTGTGAGATCTTTTTGATGAATAAAAACACAAACGATAAGAGAAGGCTTTGATAGAGGTCAGTGCTAAATATGTGATGATCGGTTGGGATCCCAACAAGGGAGAGTACCAACACTTAATGTAAAAATTCCACTATTTTCCAAAGAACGTGTCATATTATCTAAGGATACATGGTAATCACACATGTGAGAGATAAAATAGTTAAAGGAAAAATTAAATAAGACACCCACCATTATCATTCAAGCTTGAATTTTTATAATTAAACCTATCAAAGTTAATCATGCATCAAGTATTGCCATTGCCTACCATATGCATGAGCTTATCCTATCCACCTACACCAATCAAGGAGGCCATGTCTATCATGTCAAAAAGGTGATATATTCTAGAAGGAACATAATGAAAGAGTAATGGTGCATGCACCCCAATGCAATAACTAAGATTCAAGTTCACAACACTTGGTCATATAAAGATCTAGATGTTTTTATCATTTATGGCCCTAGATCCAAAGACCCCAAAGCTATCATTACATACTTATGGGATGATTATATCTTAGAAATATAATGTATTTTTAGGCCTTATACACAAAAATTCAAATGGAAGGAACCCTTCTCTCAGCTTATATATAGGCTAAATTTTATTGTAAAAGACCTTGGGAGCTATTTGCTCATGCTTGGTACCTAGCCTAGATGGATCTTCCTTTCACCCTTATTTCTTACTATAACAACGGAATACCAAATTTTTTATCATGCCTAATGAGCATTTAACCCTCGGAGCCTCATTTTCTTGCAATAATTTAATCATATTAATGGAATTAATGGATAATTTTTATTTATCCTTCTCTTAACATATCTCAATTTCTAGGAATGTGTTTGCTTGGTTGTGTTCACTAGTCATAGGTGGTATTTTTGTGTCCAATTGCCACTTGTTGCAATAAAAAATTGGGGGTCCTAATTCTTTGGTGCATTGCCCCCATAGCTTAGGTTTTTACTACTCCTGCATTGAAATTCCCTATTCAAAGTACCTCTCAACTAATAGTATAATGAGATATATTTATTTAAATCTATATATGGATCCTCATGATCCATCCAATAATTTTTTCTAGGCTTTTTCTACTTGTGGATCAAAATATTAAAGTAAAATTCCAATACTTCATTCCTTTTCCATTATTTTTATCCATATGCATTCTTTATTTGGATCACTTTTAACCAATTAGATATCTGTCCCTATATTTCCTTGATCAAAACCATTATTTCTCTACACCAATTTTCATTTTCTATTGTATCATTTTATATTAAAATATTTCTACACCCTTGAAATATTGGGGTCCTACACCCAACATGCTCATATTTTTTAATGACATAAATTATATATATTCTTTTGTTATGAGCCCTAACCTAGGAAACTTCTCCAATTGTAGCCTCTAAAATTCTAGCATAGTAGATTTAACTATTTCTAGGGTCTCATTTCCCATTTAATTTAAAATATTTGACTAGACATTAAAGCCTCTCTTTTTTGCACCCATTCCCATTAAATTTTATTCCTTATTATCCTTACCATCTCTAAGTCCTACATTTTTCTTCTTGTTGTGTTATTGATTCTTGAGAATTTTTACTAGTGATATTAGTCCTTGTATCTCTTTACCATATGATTTTAGCTTCATTTTCTATTATTCTAAAAATTTTAAATCCATCTCTTGTTTTCTCTTCTTGTAATGGAGTTAAGTTCCCAACTAGGAGAAATTGTGAAGCATTTTAAAAACTTCTTTCTCTATTTGCATCATAATAACTTTTATAGACCTACATATTCCTTCTCTACTTATTTTTCCAATCCTCCTTTCTTGGAGAATATTTAATTGCTATTGTATTTTAGGTTTGAGATAACATTTTGTAAGAAAAAAATTATTCTCATTTTATCCAATATTTTTTACCCCTTTGATAATTATATTTATTGTTCTATCATGTATTTCTTTATTTCCTCTTTTTTGAATTCAAGTTTATTTTTCATTCAACTTTCCTTCCATGCCTATTAATTCATTCACCCCTTGTGCCCATGTCTTGACATACTTTAACTTATTTTTTATTTTACTTTTATATGTATTATTGTTGTTGCTTGTTATGTATGTGTTCCTTCCCTTGTGTCTTTTAGACATGTATTCATATTTTCCAATTCTTGATTGGTTTGTAGATTTTGTTTTATTATATGTCATTATTGCATTCTCTCCCTTTAAATTTTCATGTAGAATTGCTACTTTGTTATCCTAATATTCTATTTGCCTCTTTCAATGTTTTTTTTATCTTCATGACTTGAAGCTTGTAGTTATTATTTTACTCTCTAATTTCCATGTATTTCAATCTTCTCTTAAATTTCATTAATTTTTGTGTGTATATATATTAAAAGTGAAAAATTCCTTGTAGGGTAGCCTTGGTCTGAGAGACCACAATTAGGGGGTTTTACACTATTAGTCACCCATGAGTCGGACCCAGCCCTGCTCGCACCAACATTATCAATTGTATTTTGGGTACCCAATTGATATTTCTAGTAGGGTGGAGATTTGAACCTGAGACCTCCCTTGGAGGATTGCCCTCTCCTCTCCAACTCACCTACAACACCTAGGTCCAGGTTCGAGCCCTATGTGTTTTTGGCAGAATGGATACCCTGCCTCCTTGGGTCTTACCCAAAAGTGGCATCCCTTATGGGATATTTTCTACAAATATATATATATATATATATATATATATATATATATATATATATATATATATATATATATATATTTGTAGAAAATATCCCATAAGGGATGCCACTTTTGGGTAAGACCCAAGGAGGCAGGGGTATCCATTCTACCAAAAACACATAGGGCTCGAACCTAGCCTACCACCTTTGACATACTCAAGGAGCAAAAAAACACACAATAAGATTAAAAAATAAATAAAAATAAAAAACATGCTCCTTGAGTGTGTCAAAAATATAAAGCACAACCAAACACACACACAATAATATAAAAAAACCACAACACAAACCACATAGAAAAAAACACAAGAACAACAAAAAAAACACAAACATGACAAAAACAATAGAACACTACAAAAACATAACCAACAAAAAAATGAAAAAAAAAAACAATCAAAACCTAAAAAATAAAAAAATAAAAATAAGAAAACAACCAACAACAAACAATAAACAAAAATAAAAAATATAGAAAACACTCACACAAAAAAATACAAATTAATATAAACATACGAAAACACAATAACAAGAACAATAAAAACACAAGAATAATAAAAAAAACAAAAAAAAAAATGCAAAACAACAAAAACACAAGAACAACAAAAAACAACACAAAGAACACAAAAACAAAACAAAAAACACAAACACCTCAAAAAAACTAAACAAAAAAGAAAAAAAGAAAAAAGAAAAAAAAAATGAACATAACAATGACCTTTCTAGACCAGAATACTTTTAAGGCAAGAACCAGCAAAGGAAACAAAAGAAAGAATAGTTTGATCTAGGAAACTAAAATACCTTGATTGAACAAAAGAGAAGAAAAAATAAAGCAAGAAGAAACTAGTTACCTTCATAATTGGAGTCATCCAAAGAAATGATAGAAAGAAGAGCTTCCCTTATTTGTGAAGCCCACCATCTAGGAGGGTGGCCATAACAAGTAAGATCACATTTGTACAAAGCCCAATTAACTAAAGCATAAGCAGTCTTGTTTTGGTCTTTGACAACATGATTGTAATAAACTTTCAAAAATCCCATCTAGATTAGTTGAATCTTCTCAATAATTTTTTTTATTTTCCAATCAACCTTATTATTCTTAGGAGTCTTCAAAAGATTAATCATGAGTTTAGAGTCAAACTCAAATAACACCTTTTCCCATCCAAACTTAGTAGCCTCTTAAAGGCCTCTAAGGATACCGTACCCCTCAGCAAGGTTATTAGAAATAATACCCAAATTATTAGCAAAAGTAAAAACAAGGGAGCCATTTGAAAGTCTACCAATTCCTCCCACACTAGCTTTTCTGGGGTTCCATCTAGAGGCTCCATTAGTATTGACTTTTCCAAAATCCTTGGGAGGAGGTTGCCAATTTTTAGTCCTATCCATGTTACAAATACTCACATTCCCTTTAAGTTGGTTGCCCTTAGAAGATTTAATATTCAATCTTTGCATCACTTGATCCCATATTTTGTGGGAGTTTTGGGGGTGATTAAGGAGTTTATGGACTGATTCAACTAAGTTGGCTATGGTATTTTTCCAAATATAGTGAATATCCTTCCTATCTTGATTAAAAATTTGGTTGTTCCTTTCATTCTAGATATTCCAAAGAAGAATGGTAGAAACCATCCAAACTAACTACCTAATAAAGTGATCAACACCCTCTTGTTTAGGCCAATCCCTCCAAAGCTATTCAAAAGTAAAAAAATTGGACCATTGTAAGCCAAGTAAAGTGGCCATTCTACTCCAAATATCAGAGTCTATAGTACACTCAATAAAAATATGACTAAGATTTTCTACATTCTCTCCACACATTTCAATCTATAAGGGCCATAAAAACTATGCTTCATAAGTTGCTCACTAGTAAGCACCCTACGATGCAATAAAAGCCAATTAAAGAACCTCACCTTAGGCCAAAGATTTTGATCCCACAATTGAGAAAATATGTCAGAATATTGGTTGGAATAAGGTCAAATAACGTTGATCAACTAAATACTCACCATTAGTAGTGTTGTTCCATCCAAAACAATATTTTTCATGGGACCAATAGAGATATCTCATATGAAGGATGCCTTGGATATCTTGTCTTTGCCTTTCTGGGATTTGAATATCCCAGTCCTCAATAGGGATCCAATATCTACCAACCTTTGAATTACCAGTATGGTACTGACAGTAATTATCCACCTTTATCCAGTCAGGTTGATGAAGCTCCTCTATCCAAGGTCTCCAATCGAAAAAATGAGTTATCAAAGGCTTGTGACCATCCCAAGAATCTATCCAAAAATCTACCTATTGACCATTATGAATGATATAAAATAAATTTTTATTTATCAAATTATCACCAGTGTTAAGAACTACTAAAATGGGATAACCTTTGATAGGAAATTGATAGCGAACAAGGTCTTCAAGACTTTTGTTCTTAGCATATATAGCACAAAGATTATTGTCCCACAGAGCATTGGGGTTATGCAACATCCTCAAATATAATCTAGAAGCTAAATATTTGTTGTTATTAATAGAATACTAGAATCCTAACCCCCTTTCAGTGTTAGGAGTGTCCCATTTCACCAAGGCCCATTTTATTTTCTCCTTAGTACCACTCCCGAAGAATCGATGACTGATTTGATCTAGTTATCGAAGAACAACCTTTGGGATATTCAACATGGAAGAAACATAAATAGGAATAGATTGAGGGACTGATTTTACCAAGGTGATTCTATCCCCATAAGAAAGCCACCTGTTGGTCCACTTTCCAATTTCTTCTTGACTTTGTCCAACAACCAATTCCAATATTTTTTTTTGCGTTTGCCTATTGATAGGAATACCTAAATAAGTGATTGAAAGGGAGGTATTCTTATATATTAATTTATCCAAGACCATGGATTCCTTTATAGGATGGAAATGAAAGAAAATAACTTTATATATATATATATATATATATATATATATATTGATGATAAGGCAAATGGGTTGATGTGGGCTTATAGTCCCCTTTCTTGTTGAACCATTGTTTTGCTTATCACCTACATGATATGTTTTTTTCTTGTCTTATTATTTGAGTTTGATTGTGATAGATTTACATTAGAATTTCCCTTTCTATCTATTTACATACAATATTTTTCCAAGTTATATTTTTTCTACAATAATTTTCCTCTAGACCACTTTCTTATAACAATTTTCTTTCTCTTTCAATTTGTCTCTTTTTGAATTTTTGCATATTTCACTTTTTCTCGACATAGTTGATGTGTCTCTATTCAATGATACTATTTTACATTCATCAACACCATATTTACTCTTTTATATTTATTATTATTACTACTTTTATTAAGCCACATTTTAAATGGCACTATATCTCTTGAGAGCATACAATGCTTTTCCTAGTTTTTATGCCTATTATCTCTCCATAAATGAACTTCGTGTATGTCATTTTAATTTTACCATTAAATATGACCCTTTTGATATTTTTTTCTCTATTTATTCTCTTAACATCACGTTAGATTCATGTCTATTTATAGTTCATTTCTTGTTTTTCATTGTGAATGACTTGGTTTTTAAAGTTTTTGCTTTTGTATTTTGATTTCATTTTTAGTTTATTTGTTTTAGAAAGTTAGTCATCCAAAATATGGAATATACATATAGAAGATATTAATATGATGAGAAGAGACAATAAGGGATAAAAGAAACATATCATAATTGACTTTAATATATAACATAAAATAAATTTTATTTTAACCCCAACCAAAAGGTATGATAAAGTATAGATGTATATATAACAAAATAATTACTATGAAGAAATTTATAGTCACACATAGCATGCTTGAGATAATAATTCTATTGTATTTAAAATAGAAAAATAAGTCATTCTAATTTATTTTGTTCTTATAAGTAATATTATAAACATCATCCATCAATAATTTTTCTCCTCTAGGCCACTTTCCTATAATAGTTACTATGCCAATTATCTCTCCACAAATGGACTTTGTGTATGTAATTTTAATTTTATCCTTAGGTATGGTCATTTTAGCACTTGTTTCTCTAATATATCTTAACACCTCATTGGATACATATCTATTTGTAGTTCATTTCTTGTTTTTCATTGTAAATAACTTTATTTTAAAGTTTTTATTTTTGAATTTTGACTTCATTTTCATTTTGTTGTTTTAGGATGCTAATTTTTTGAAATAGATAATCCATGTATAAACTATAGTAATAAAATAAAAAATATAATTTAAAATATTATGTGATGAGAAGTGTCTACAAGGAAAAAAAAGAAACATTTTACAATTGATATAAATCTATGATTTAAAAGAAATTTTATTTTGACCCCAATCAAAAGATATGATAAATTATGTTGGTTTCCCTTCACATTCGGCATTATTTTGAATTCTTCATTATCCAAAAAATTAAGGTTTATAAAATTATGTCGCATAGATCGTGAAGTGCGAGGAATTAGGGTTGTTTTCCTGAAAACATCTATATTTTAAGAGTCATATCTTCGTGAAGAGTGGTCCAATTTAGTTGATTCTTAGACCAACTTGTGCAAAATTTGAATAGCTTTAAAATGAGTGATCATATGCAAAAGTCCAAGAAATATTGAGGGAGTTACAACCCTATGAAGTCCACCATTTAGAACAAGGGTAGTGACGATTTTTCAATTTGTGAAAAAATAAATTGTAAATATTTTCCAACTAGGGTTTGACGATGGGAAGAGCAATGAAGGGCTAGGACTTCAGTGAGGTAATATATTCTATCTAGACAAAAAATTCTTAAGCTAAGTATTTTTTCTTTTCTTTATCTTAGAAATTGTGAATGAAAAATTAATAAAGTTTTTATTAAATATTATATTTGCTATAGCACATTTAGATAAATTTAATAAATTTTGAGTTCTAGTTTCCTTTCCATGGAGCAATTTATATTTAAATTCTTATTATCATCTTGAGTGGTGAAGGTTAGTGAGCACACCTAAGAGAGATCCTTTTTGCTCCAAGATAGGGTAGTTTTTGTTAAATTTAATGGGTATTGGCGAGGGGCTTCAACCTCAAGAAAATGGATTGATAGGAGTTTGAAGTCTCTAAGAGTGATTCCATCATTTATTCCAAGCCATTTTTTATTTTAGGGAAGAAATAAAAATAATCCTAAAAGTGGGTCCTTGGTTTATACCCACTGGTATGAATATTTTTCACCTAAAAATATAAATATATCCCTAATACCAATATGGGTTAGGATTTTTGGGTTACCCACTAAATTTTAGGAAATGTATACCTTCAAGGAAATAGGCAACACTCTAGGATAATTCCTTTATATTTCAAATATGAGAAACGTGGATTTTTGATTATTTATGCTTGTATATTGGTCATGATTGATATAAGTAAAGCTTTGCCAGAATCAATCATTCTAAAGTATGGATATAAAATGTGGATATACACTATAGATTATGGAAACATATATTTTAGATGTAGAAGATGTCATGAGGTGGGGCATATTGAGAGATCATGCCCTGATAAGAGTCTAACATAATAATTTGTAGAAATCACAAGAGAAACTTACAAATGGTTATGGATGAAGATGGTTTTCAACTTACAAAAAATAGATCTAGAAAAATAATAGAAAATAAACAATAGATACCAATAAGGAAGGATATCATAATAAATACCAACACTTTTGAGGCTTTAGCCTATGAAGAAAAAGTAGATCAAAACTTATAGGACACAATACAACAAATTCAACATATTAACAAGGAACCATCTATTCAGAATGATCCTAATTTAACGAAAAATATTCTCAATGAACCTAAGGAATGTATCTCATCATATTTTTAAGACTCACTTGAGTTACCATGCACCATTCAAGAGAAAATAATTGGTAAATAAAATGTAGTTTTAGAATTTAAAACCTCTGCCATTAATAAGGAAATACCAAAAAATGAGCAGGACCAGTAAAAATGTTCTATAATAGAGCAAAGAGAGGATAAATATGATGAAAAATAAAATTGTAAAAAAATATTAAGGAATAGAATAATAAGACCTACTACTAATATAGGTAAGGGAAAAATAGGAAAACCCTTAAATTATAAATATCCATGGAAGCAAGAGCAAAAATAGAGAAAGGAACACAAACAAAGTTGGTTGAACTTCTCTTCACCAAACAAAAAAAAATATTTTGGTAATACGTACGAGGGGCCAAAAGCCCCTAATGAGATATGGTTATCATACCATGGAATATAAGGGGTGCTAATACACCCTCAAATTAGAGGTGTATTAGGGACATATGTTTAAATATTAAACCTAATAATATCTGTATCCAGAAAACTAAAATGACAAAAGAAATTTCAATAACTATGAAACCAATATGGGAAATATGTGAATGGGATGCTATGGATTCTAAAGGAGTGGTAGGGAGAATCCTAACTTGTTGGAATCCTTCTATAACCTCTTGTGTAACCATTCATAAAGCTAGGCATTAGATAGCCTCTTTAGTCACTTTCTACTTTACACATAGTTGTTTCATCCTTATCAATGTCTATGGACCTACAACTCATTTAGGTATATTAGACGTTTTGGAGTGGGATTAAAGCCTTTATGAGAAATAAATACCAAGAAACACGATCCATGATCATTGGAGATTTTAATGACATAACCATGTTGGATGAAAAATTTGGGAAGTTAAGAAATTGACCAAAAGTATGAATGATTTCTTAGCTTTTATTCAAAACAATAGTCTACAGGAAGTTGAGTTTGAAGAAGACAACTATACTTGGAGCAACAACAAGAGAGGCCAAAACCTAGTAGAAGAAAAATTAGATAGATTCATTCTCTCAGATAATTGGCTAGATGAAGAAAATTGTGCTAAAATTAATACCTTAACAAGTATTGGTTTAGATCACTAGCCAATAAGAGTTAAAATGGTGGTAAATGGATTCAAAAAAATATTGTATTTTAAATACGAGCAGATGTGGGAAGACTATTATGAATTTGTTGATATGATAGCTAAAATGTGTAATTATTTAGATAGTTGTGTGTTGTATGATCTTCCAAACCAAATTAAAGCTATGAAATATAGATTAATAGCATGGAACAAGAACACATTTGGAAATATTTTTGAGAAAAAAAACTAAAATATAAACTTTCAAACTTCTAAAAAGATGATGATAATAATCCAAGATCAGAGGATAAGGAGTTGCTTAGTTAATATCATAATATTTTGAGTAAGGAAGAGATATTTTCAAGATCAAAATCAAGACAAACTTGATTAAAAGAAGGTGATAAAAATATAAAGCTTTTTCATAGGATGGCGATATTACCAAAATCAACTTCCAAACTTATTAGAATTAAATATATTGAAAGGGTTTGGATTGAATATCAGAGTGAAATTAGAAAGGAGGTAAAGTCATTTTATCATAATATTCTAGGTTCAGAGAAGACCACAATTCTTAATGATAAACTTCTTCAAGATGTCCCTTTAGTTATAATGAATGAAGATAATAGGCAACTAATGGAGACTATTACTCTAGAAGAAGTTCATTTAGATATTTTATTTTTTAATAAGGATAAATGCCAAGGTCCATATGGTTATAGAGTGAAGGATTATTTATTGGTGGAAGTGGATCAGTATAGGGTAAAAAAATTCATACCTTATAAAATAAATGCAACATATCTTAGCGTAATTGCAAAAAAGAATGATGTTGATTTGTTTGATTCTTTTAGACCCATAAGCCTATGTAATATGGCATATAATATTATTTCTAAAATGATATCAAATAGATTAAGGCCATTGTTAGACAAAATTGTTTGAGAAAAGCAAGGAGGATTTGTGAAGGAGAGACAAATTTTGGATGGGATCAGAGTAGATCCTAAAGTTATACGTTCAATAGCTTCAATAAAATAGAAATCAATGATCTTAAAACTTGATATGAGTAAAGCCTATGATAGGGTTAAATAGTATTTTATTTTTGTAGTTTTAGATAAGTTTGGTTTCGAGAAGAAATGGGTTATATGGATTAAGGTTTGTGTCTCTATAGTTTCTTATTCAATGTTGGTCAATTGGTTAGAGATAGAATATTTTAAATCCAAGAGAGGCCTTAGACAAGGATATCCTCTATATCCTTATTTGTTCATTATTATGCCAGAATTTTTGAGTAGGAAATTATATAAGTCTTACAAATATGGGCTTATAAGTGGACTTAAGGTTAGTAATAGCATCTATAACATAACCCATCAACAATTTGTAGATTATGATATATTAATAATATAACAAACCATAAAACCGGGATATGTGAGGAATCAAAATGGGGCTTCAAAATCTAGGGTATAGGTTTATCAATAGTAAGGATCATGGTTAAGAATAGGGGACACAAGTACTTCAGTACCAAATCCTCCAAATGAAGGAATCACATTTCGATATAAGCTATGTGGAACTCAAGATAGTTTCAATGAAGATCAAACACAAGTAAATAAAATATTAAACACCATAGGGAAGTGACAAAATGAGGGGAGGGTGAATGGATGTATACCAAAAGAAAAATAAATACCAGTATTAGAAATAGCTAAGGACTAGATAGCTGAGGATATTGTTTATAAGTTTAAACACAACCTGATAGGTAAATTTGTGGGTTTCAAACTGTATGTGCACTTCCTCCACACGTGGATAAGGAAACAATGACATATGGAAGGAGAAGACAAAATTATAACTCTCCCAAATGGGCATTTTTTGTAGAGTTCACATTGGTGGTAGATTGACAAAAAATATTTGAGGGAGGGTCATATCATCACATGCTAGTGGGGCTATTCTTGTAACCATGGAATATGGGATTGAATTGAGGGTGGAACCGACTATAGTACCAATATGGGTAATATTATTTGCCCTTTCCCTTGAATTTTAGAAAGAGGATGTACTCGAGGCAATAGGCAACTTACTAGGGTATTATCAAGGTAGATCAAGAGAAACTATTTTAGGAGGATCGATAATGTTTGCTAGGGTTTGCATAGAAATGGACCTCAACAAACCTATTTCAATAGAGATAAATCTAAAATTATAGGATTTTGTACGGTGCCAACAACTAGATTATGAGTCTATTCCATTCATATGTCAGGTATACCAGACTCATGGACATTTGGCGAGAATGTGCCCAATATTTAAGGATCATCAATCTGAACACAAGGGGATAAAAGCAAATATTAACATGGTGGGTCAATATCTTCAGCAAAAGAGAAATTAGAAGGAATGGAAAGACCCAACATAATATGAGGGATTTCAAAAATTAATGAGAAGGCAAAACAAAAGAAATCAACACACTAACTAGAGATAAGGAGAAAGAGCGGTAGGAAAAACAATAGATATGAGATATTCAAACAACTATGAAACTTGAAAATAGAAGGGGATTTTTAAATGGAAGGGTTAGAGGAGGATACTCAACAATTCACATTAGTTTATTAGGAACAATATTCCAATCTAGTGTTAGGGAACAAGCAAGGAGCAGAACCAGACACAACCTCTCTCATAGAAGAGAAGATTCAACCCACGAGGGAGACCATAGGAGGGGAACTAGAGTAGAGAATAATTTTGACACAAAAAATAGAGATGAAAGAAGAAAATATGAACAAATAAATATCTACTCTAGGGATTCATCAAGTGGAGAAAAAAAAAAAACCAAACCAATCTGCAAGGAAGAAGTCAAACAAGGAAAATATGGAGGAACAAGGAAGATATTTGAGCCAAAAAATAAAGGTAAAATCGATGGCTATTTTTTTCTCTCCTAATTCTCAATGATATTAATCACTTAGAATGTGAGGGGTTTAGGAAGTCATACAAGACAAAAAATAATCAAAAATATTATCATAGATATGAGTCCAAATATAATTTTTTTACAAGAAACTAAAATGCAAGGAGAAAAATTACAAAAAATAAATAGGAGGATATGGCAAAAAGGAGAGATCCTTACTCAATAGGCACAAGGGAAATCAGGAGGATTGGACACAATGTGGAATCACCAACTATTCCTAGATATAGGGGTAGCCTCTATGGTAGGGGTGTTGATGGTTTGGTTACAAAATAGGAAAACAATGAAAATTTGGACTATAGGTAATTTTTATGGAGAACAGATAGTTAGATTACAAAGGGATCAATGGCAAACCATCTAGAATTTCAGGGATAACTATCCAAAGGACAAATGGATTATGGGATTAGAATTTAATGCAAAGCTTAGACTAAAATAACAACAAGGAGGTAGGGCCATGATGGATGAAAAGGAAAAGTTTTTTTCAGCAATAACATGTCAAATAAATCTAATAAATATCCCAACTGTGGATAGCTCCATGACCTGGACACATAGAATAAAGGAAGAGGAGATGATCAAATATTGATTGGATCATTTCTTCATTTGGGAGGAATTATATTTGTATCAAGTGATGGTCATGGATAGGTTTTCTTCAATTCATTCTCCAATAAGTCCAACCATAGAAGAAAATGATCATAAAGTTGCAGGAAATTTTAAATTTAACTTATGGTTTCTGAAATATGAGGAGTTAGGGGATTGTATAAAGGAATGGTGGAAATTATGGAAACCAAGATTTAATAGCCCAATTAAAACTCCAAAAACAACTGAAATATGTAAGGACTCAACTAAAGGAGTGGAGTAAACAAAAGAAGGAAACAAATAGAATATAAAAGAATGAAATCTAGGATCAAAAAGAGAATATTGCTCAGGAGATAAGACAAGGAACTATTATGGAATAAATGTTGCATCATGAGGCAAAAATTATTATGAGAGGAAGCTTTGGAGGAAAAAGAAGAAATCTATTTGAGGCAAAGAGCGGGAATCACATGGTTAAAGGAGGTGGACCAAAACACAACATTATTTCATAAGACAACAACATCCAGGGGATAAAAAAACAGAATTACAGGTCTTACATATATGATGGATTAGGTAAAAACCAGTGGAAATGAAATGAAAATTATATAAAATCAGTACTTCCATACTCTTTTTAGCAGTAATAAAAATTTGAATGCAATATGGTAGGAGAATATACTAGAGGCAATTCCGCAATTAGTCAAACATGCACACAATATTAATGGAGGAAATTTCTTTAAAAAAATGCAAACAAGAAAGACTCCAGTACCAAATGGATTCTCCATTTAATTTTATCAATTTTTTTGGGAAATTGTGGGCCAAGTAGTGGTGGAGGCACTAGAAGAAATCAGACAAAGTAAGCAAATGTTAAAAGCCTTGAATCATACTTTTATCACTTTGATTCTTAGGGGCCCACCTTGTGAGATTATTGATAATTATATGCCTATTTTACTATGTAATGTAGTATACAAGATATTAATAAATCTTATGGTAGAAAGGTTAAATATTTTTTACCAAATTCGATTTTAAGTGAGGTGGTTTTGTTGAAGGAAAAATAATTTTAAATGGAATAGTAGTGGCCTAGGAGGTGATACACACAGCACCATAACAAAAGGACCCAAGTATATTTATTAAAATACATCTTTCTAAAGCCTATGATAGATTAGACTGGTCCTTTATGCAAAGGATTTTAGAAAAAATGGGTTTTGCAGAGGGGTGGAGAGATTGGGTAAAAGTCTATACAAAGACTACATCATTCTCAGTTTTGGTAAATGGAAGTCCCTCTCCCATGTTCACAGTAGGAAGGCGGTTGGGGCAAGGGGACCCTCTCTCCCCTTAACTTTTTATCCTTTACGTAGAGGGTCTTTGGAGACTGTTTAAAAAATGGAGACAAGAGGGGAGGCTACGGGAATTGAAAATAAGTTCTCAAATTAAGATAAATCACCTCCAATTTGTGGATGATACTTCTTTTATTATTCAATCCAATATCATAGAAGTAAAAAATATAAAAGAGTTTTTAGATGGGTATACTCAAGCTACAGGGAAAACTTTCAATGAAAAAATATCAAATTATTATTTTTCAAGAGGGTGAGAGTTAAAATTATGCAATTGTTGAAATTCATGGAAACTCCTTTACTCATACAGTATTTAGGAGTACCTTTATCTAGAAAGAAAACAAAATTCAATGAGTGGAAAGGCTTGATGGACAGACTTCAAGCTAAGTTGAGCAATTGGACTCACAAATATCTAAGATTGGGAGGATGGTTTACAATGATTAAAGTTGTGCTACAAGCTCTTGTAGTTTATAAAATTTCCACACTTCAATCTCCAAAGATAATTCTAAAATATATTAACAAATACACAAGAATGTTTTTGTGGTCAAGTGCAAGGGAAGAACAAAAAATAATACTAGTGGGTTGGGAGAATATATGCCAACCAAAAAACAATAAGGATTGGGGATAAGATCAACATCTCGTAGTAGCAAGGTACTAGCTGGGAAGCTATGTTGGAGATGTATTACAACTATTGGGGGTTTATGGAGTAGACTCTTACAAGACAAATATTACCCAAGAGTGGTTAAGAAAAATATTCCAAGATACAAAGTGGAAGTAGAGGAATCTACATTATGGAGGATAATGTTAGCAGGATAGGAGTTAATAAAGCCATACCTATATTGGAAGTTAGGGTATGGAAAGGATGCTCTATTTTGGGAGGATTCATGGAATCAATCTCAACCAATTATTCAGACACTCCCATAAATGGAGAGTTGGAAAGTGGAGCTCAAAAAGTTAGGGTGGTGGAAAGACTCTTACTACATGAAATCATTAAAATGTGCTATACTTATTACATTGGAAACATCCTTGAGAATGACAAGTGAGGGGAATAGAGGAACTAACAAAAAAATATGGAGACATATCCAAAGACACCCAATTTAGGATGGTTCTAAGAGGGATATACTTGGATGGGGAGGAAGTTATTTGGGAATTTATAAGGAAAAGGAGGGATACAAGGTAGTTTATGGATAGGATATTACTTCATAAGCACTTCCATGGACATTTGTTTGGCAAAAGGAAGGATGGTCAAAAATTAACATTTCTCATGGTTGATTGACCATATAAAGTGCTTGAATTTTAATAATTTGAGAAAAATAGGTTTCTTTGGGCCTTCGAAATGTATTTTGTGTGGAAAGGCAGAGAATACCTTGAATCGTATCTTTGTTAGGTTATATTTTTCTAAAGATATATGGATCAATTAGTGGATGTAGCTGAGACAACATTAGGAAGATTTTGAGAGCTAAGAAAGCTTTTATGAGAAATGGAAACAATGCATATTTAAGATTAAAGCAATGAAAATGACATGGAATTAGGGACCTAGCTTCATATGGTGGTAGTTATGGCTAGAACAAAATGCACATATATTTAGATAAGAACATAGAACAAGGAAGCAAGTATGGGAGAGGATTATGAGTAAGGTAACAAAAACACTGTCTATCAAATTACATGAGGAAACAAACACAAAAATGGAGGAAATGATTATTCTACGGAGCCTTGGAATAACTATAATAGAGAAATAACTTAGATATGGATATACAAGTGAGATCCCCTCGAATAACATATAGTTGGGGCCACCTCTTAGAGAGTGGGTGAAGGAAAACATAGATGGAGCTTGTAATAAAGTCTTGGGAAAGCTAGTTTTGGTATTATCATGTGAAATTGGAAAGGAGAATATATGTACTGGAGAGCAGAAGGCATGGGGGAGGCAAAAAATAAAGAATCATAAGGACAAACAATATTATCAACATTATTGATAGCTGTAAAACTATAGTTACATAAGCTATGGATAGAGACAGACTCTCAGGTATAGGCTGGAATATTGGATCCAATAAGGCCCTTTTAGGTGTGAATAATTGGAGAGAGAAGGAAGGTGGAAGTAGTTAAAAAGATATGTTAGGTTTTTCAATATTTTTTTACTACACATATCAAGTGAGAGGGAACTAGGGTGGCAGACTTTTTAGAAAAATGGGAAAAATATCTGGAGGAAGGGAAATATGTGGATTCTCAGATGAAAAATCAGATAAGTTGGTGCCAAAGAATCCAAGGGATGTAGGAGTTGATACAAGAAAATAACAGAGCATGAAGAGAAGATAGTGAGTCTAATGAATCTATCATAGTTAGGCCACAAAGGAACACAACATGCAGATAAATTAATGGTTTACGAGATTCAGATAAATTGGATAAATTGAAATTTAACTATGGTAGTGCTGATGTGTATGGATATTTGCATTATGGATGGTAATATTTTTTGGGAAATTTTTGATCCAGGAGGGACTAGAGGAGGATTTTGTTTCTCCCTTGATGCCTATTCAACTCATTTTACTTTGTAATGCAACTTCTATAAATATAACATATTTTTTATTTTTTCAAAAAAACAATTTGTAGATGATACAATCCTTTTTGGAAGGGTAAGGATAAATGAGGCCAGAGCTTCGAATAACTTTTTAAAAGAGTACGAAATATCTTCAGGGAAAAAATTTAATAGGGCTAAATCCAAAATTTACTTCCTTAAAACTCCTACTAATATCAAAGCAAGTATTTGCAAATTGCTTCAAATGGAGGAGGCAAATTTTCCAACAAATTATCTTGGGATACCTTTATTTGAGATGAGAATGAGGATAAATTTATGGAATATAGTTATTAATAAATTTCAAAATAAACTTTCAACTAGGGAAGGTAGATGGTTATCATTATCAAGAAGAGTGCAGTTAATTAAGTGAGTCTTATAAGCCATTCCAACATATTATATGTCATTGTATTCTATGCCAAAATCAGTTGAAATTTTTTTAATCTATATTATGTGATTATTTTTATGGTTAGGTTTACATGATAAAAGGAAATTTCATTTGGTGAAATGGAGCAAGTTGTGTGATGATAAAACTAGGAAAGGTCTTGGTTCAAGAGTTCTTGCAGATGCAAACTTAGCTCTTAGAGGAAAAGCTATCTGGAGATTGTGCAAAGAGAGTCAAAGACAATGGGCAAGAATTGGAAGGCTTTTCTAGCCTTCAATATTTTAAATAATATTCTGCTGTAAGTTCTAAATATCAAACCATATAATTGCACGAGTAAATAATTAATATCGAACAATAAATCAAAAGGATGAAAAAATCTAAATGATAAATCAGATTTAGCCTCTTGAGGTCTTTTCCTCGCCACTCGGAGGACACAGTTATTGCAAGAGAAAATGAATAAAATATTATGATAAATATAATATAAGCTTTGGATATCTAACCTACTAAATAATAAATAAAATATAATTGTGCAACATAGCCGACGATATTTCATATTTGGAATGTAACATGGCTCCCATCCTCAGAAAGCTTTGTCCTAAAAAATGGAAATGTCTAAAAAATAATTTCAGGTTCCCATGTAGCATCTTCTTCTAATAGGTACTGCAATTTGATGATAAATTCTTGGATGTGACAAGATATTAGTATGTGTGTTCTGCTTTGTAAAATTGTTTTAGGATAGAGATATATATGCCCTTCTTCATCGAGTACTAGTAATTCTGACTGATATTGATATTTTTGGCCGATCACCTTCTTGAGATAGGAAACATGAAATATTGGATGTATACATGATGAGGAAGGCAACTCTAGTTGTTATGCCACTTCTCCAATGCGACGAATAAGTTTGTAAGGACAATAAAATCATGGAGCCAACTTTTGAATAGACTTGATCTTCAATGACAATTGTTTGTGGGGTTGCAAGAATAGGAACACCATATCATCAATATTGAATTGTCTTTATAAATGGTGTGTGTTTTGCTGCTGCTTCATACTATTTTGTGCTTGGGTCAATTTTTTTTTTAGAATAGTGAGCATTGATTGTCGTTGTTGAAACCAATCATTTACTTGGGCAACTTTGGAAGATCCTGGTACATAATTTTCTATTATTGGTGGATTAATTTCATACAATGCTTCAAAGAGATATATCTTGATGGAGTAGTGGCACAAAGTGTTAGACAACCATTCTACCAAGGAATGCCAATGAATCCATTGATATTATTTATCTTGAACAAAACATCTTAGGTAGGTATCCAGAAATTTGTTAACTACCTCTGTTTGACCATATGTTTGTGGATGGTATGTAGAGGACATATTTAATTTGGTACCACTAAGTCGAAATAATTCTTTTCAAAAATTTCTAGTAAATATGGGATCCCGATCACTTACAATATTTTTTGGTATTCCATGCAATTTAAAAATTGAGTCCATAAATACCTTAGCCACTTTGATTGCTAAAAATGGATGTTGTAGAGCCTGAAAATGAGCATATTTGGAGAGGCAATAAAATACCATGAAAATTACTGTTTTACCTTCTGACTTAGGAGGACCTTAAATAAAATCCATGGAAATGTGTTCCCACTAATGATATGGAATGGGTAATGGTTGAAGCAACCCTGGTGATTTGACTATTTTACCCTTATTGCATTGGCATACTTCATATTCAACCACCCATTGTTTGACCTCTGCTTTCAATCCTTTCCAATAAAATGATTTTTTAATCCACATATAAGTTTTCAAAAAACCTGAATGTCCTGCTGATGGAGTAGCATGTGACTCATCTAGAATCCTTTATTTGATTGTCGAAGTGTATGGAATGTAAATGCGATTATTACTTCTTAATATCTTTTCTTCCTAGGATAAAATAAGTTGCTTGGATGAACCCAACAACAAATCCTAAATTATTTTGAGTAGTTTCACTATTGGACAACCATTCTTCTTGTAGATGGGCTATCCATTGAGAACAAGGACATGAAATATAATTAATAACCACTTCATCTTTATATTTTTTGGATAATGCATATGCTGCCACGTTTTATTTCCTTTTCTTGTACTCAATAATGAAATCATATCCCAACAATTTTGTTAACCACTTGTTTCTTTTTTAATAATAAAATCATTGTTCTAGAAAGTGCTTGAGACTACTATGATCGATTTTATAATGAAATGACTATTTATTAAGTAGTGTCTCCATTTCTCCACTACATGTAGAGTAGCCAACATTTCTTTTTCATATGTAGATCTTCCCAATTTTTTTCCTAAAAGTTTTTTACTTTTGAATGCCAAGGGATGATCTTCCTTCATTAGTACTGCCCCAATACCTGTTCCTGGAGAAACACATTCAATTACAAATGGTTTGTGAAAATTCAGAGTTTCCAAAACTAGAGTAGTACACATTGCTTATTTGAGAGCCTCGAAGGCTTTAGTGGCTGCTTTTGACCAATGAAAAACATCCTTTTTGGTTAGAGCTATGAGAGGAGTTGTAATTTTACCATAGTTACGCACAAATTTGTGATAGTAGCCAGTGAGACCCAAAAAACCATGAAGTTTCTTGATGGTTCTAGGTAAGGGCCAATCCTGAATTACCTTTATCTTATTGGGATCTACTTTAACACCTTTCTGAGAAACTATATGACCCAGGTATTCCACTTATTGAACACCAAAAGAGCATTTAGAGCACTTGACAAACAATTTTTCTTGTGTAGTATATGAAGAACCCTTACCACATGCAACAGATGATCATTCCATGATTTACTATATATGAGTATGTCATCGAAGAAGACTAAGATAAATTTGTAAAGGAAAGGATGAAACACATGGTTCATGAGACTTTGGAATGTGGATGGGGCATTAGTGAGAGCAAAGGGCATGATAAAGAATTCATAATGACCTTCATGGGTACGAAAAATCATTTTGGAAATATCTTCTTCCCTAACTCTAATTTGGTGAAACCCTAAATGTAAGTCCAATTTTGTAAAATATTTTGCACCATGTAGTTCATATAATAAATCATCAATGATAGGTATAGAGAATTTATCTTTGATGGTGATTTTGTTAAGAGGATGAAAATCCAGACACACACCAAGAATTGTCTTTACGACTCACCAAAACTACTAGTGAAGAATAGGGACCAGTGTTGTGATAGATGACTCCATGTTCTAATAGTTCTTGGAAAATTTTCTCAATTTCTATTTTTTGAGGTTGGGGATATTGATAAGGACGACCATTAGGTGGAAGACTTCTTGGAACAAGGTGGATGGCATGGTCATGGGATATTTTTGGAGGTAGTCCCTTTGGTTCTTGGAAAACCTCCTCATAGTTAACCACAATGTTTTGTAGATCTTATGATTTGATTTATGGCATATCTTGAGCTTGCATTTCAATACAATTAATTTGAGAAATGAATTTCTAACTACCTTTTATTAATATGTTTTCCATGCTATGCAAACTTACTATATTTTATGAAGGTGTTGGAATTCCTTGGAGGTGAATGGTCTTCCCATTCTCTTTCCATTCAAAAAAAGTGCTACTTGTAATTAAAACTAATCATGGTTTCCATTTGTTCTAACCATGATATGCCCAAGATAACTTATGAATTCCCTAAATTCATAACAAAAGAGGAACATGCCAAGTATAACTTCCCATTTATAAAAAAATTGAAGATGTTCTACCTATACATTGAGCACTTCTCCCATTTGTAGTTATAACTTGAAATTTATCTTGATTGGAGGAGTTGATGTGCAAGTTTAATGCCTTGGAAATATTTGTGTCAATAAAGTTATGAGTACTTATTGAATCAATTAATATCGTTACCTTCATTTGTCGAATGAACCCTGATACGTTGATTGTATGGTGAGCTAATAAACCCATAAGAACATGAACTAAAATTGTCATAGGATCTTTCTCAAATTTGACCTCTTCATGTTCAATTTGGTCTTCGTCTATGGGATAGTCAGGTGAGCCGATATCCTCTATTTCTTCATCTTCCCTGTCAACATATTTGATTTGAAAGTTCTATGTGTATTTTGAGCTTCATTGTGGTGGGAAGATATTTATTTCCATAAAACCCTAGTTTGCATTAAATCCTTGTATCATCGACATCCTTTTTGGAAAAATATGCTTCATAAATTTCTTGATAAAGTTGCTCTCCTTTGGTTTTATAGTCTTAATGGCACCCATAATGAGTTGTCTTGGGAAGAAGCGGAGCATGCATTCTTAAGTGATTGGAACACCTATAAAAAGAAGGCTAATATTATGGAAGATTTAGAGGAACTAAAAATATATTTTAAGGAAGTGGTTGAGGAAAGAGAAAAATATATATAGCTTGATGGATGTCATCACAGAACTTAAAAAGAAACTACAGGGATTTCAAAATGAGTAGAATGAAATGAGAGGAGAATGGGAAGTTTTCAAGAAACATAATGAACATTATGAAAACGAAATGAAATTACTCAAGAAGAAAGATGAAAATGTCAGGGAAGATAAAAAATATGTCAGTATGTAGACAGATGAAACCATACATTTTGTAGAAGATAAATTAGAAAATGGACAAAGGAATTTGTTTAAATCTTAAAATTCTATTTTGCGGGTTCATGGAAGCATTCAAAAGGAATAATTTTTTATTTCCACTAATCCTAGTAGCAGATATAATTTTATTAATATTGCTTTGGCTAAGAATTTGCAAGTTCAAGCAACAAAAATTAAGGATATACAACTAGAGGGTGAGCAGGTGCAAATTTTTGAATATTTGAAGATTACCATGGATAAATATGTTTTACATTCATATTTCTATGCTATTGAGATGGATGATGAGGATATTTTTCTTGGTTATCCTTGATTATATTCTTTGGGTATTGTTAACATTAATGTGTAAAATAAGTTTATGAAGTTATGGTACAGGAAAGAGAAGATAACATTACAGGATATTTCTCAGCTTAAGGAGCAAGGATGCAAGGAAAATCAAGAAGTGGTTGTAGAGAAAAAAAATGAAAAACCTAAAATAGAATCCAAGAAGGTAGTAGCAGCAACAAAGTCTATGGAAGAAGTAGCAGCAATGGATTCTATGGAAATAATAGTAACAGAGTCCAAGGAAGATTTGATAGAAGAGCACAAGGACACACCAAACAAAGAGAACATGAAAGAACAATGTGTAGAAGAATTTAAAACAATGGATCCAAATATTGGGAAGTCAAAGAAGGTAGAACATCAAGTTAATGTTGCACCATATCGCCATCCACACCACCATGAGCGCAAACATTCTTGGAGGCATGATTCAAGGCAACAATATTATGGTTCTCCATCGAATCAGAAGGGTACCAACTATGGCGATGTTTGGCAGATAAAGCATAGTGATCATGGTTTTTAGAGTGGTTCATCAGCATCAAGGAATAAGTGGACACATCATTCAAGTTATAAAAATACAGTAGCAAAAGCGTGGAGCCAACGAAGCATATTTGGATACTCTAGTAACAAAATTACGTACCAGCATCAAAATATTTCACTTAGACGGATGGATGATCGATATTGGTACCAATTGTTAACATTGCTTAGCAAATCATATTATCATGTTTCTTCATATGTTTTGAGGATGAAACATTTGTAAGGAGGGTGGCATGGTAGGGTACCTAGGAATAGATATTTGGGGATATATTATTATATTGTATAAGGATTGGCATGGGCCACACATAACCCAAGGTTGATTGCATTATAATATTATATTATATTATAATATAATATTATATTAGTAGTAGGCTCACCAAAGGAGAATAATAATATGGATATATAAAGAAGAGATATTTGTTATTGTATGGATTCATATCATTGAAGAAGAATCATATGTAATCGTTGTGCCCACAAAGTGGCCTCTCACCTTGGGCGATATTGTGGAGTTATTCCTTCCTTAAGGATTATTATTAGTGTTTTCTTACCTTAAGGGTATTATCTATATCTCTCTTATTTGTGGATTGTTATTGTGGATGAATGATTTGATATTTTTGCATATTGGTTAATGGTTTATGTTAATCATAACAAAGTTATGCAACATAAGCAACCAAGACCCATGGAAGGACACAAATCCAAGACCAAAAAAAAATTGACACACGGACCAACAGTGAAGCAACCAAGACCATGGGAGAAGGGACATGAAACACCGACACATGGACTAACAATGAAGCAACCGAGACTATAGGAGAAAGAAAAAGAAAGACCAAAATTAACACACGAAATGACAACAAAGCAACCGAGACCACCAAAGAGGAACAACAAGGTTTCATGCGCAAGGAAGGAACCACTGTGTGAATGAAGTCATACCTTTGTTAATGTGCCCCCCTGCATTATAAAGAACAACTCACCTATAACATGACTGATGTGGGATAATTATACCAACGAGAGAATAAAAAAATTATAAGATTTTGGTACCTTAGGTTTTTGAAGCTTTTAAGCTTTAATATCACCTCCTTATTGGTTCGTGCCCTCATGATTGTGCAGGGATACACAAATACTTCTTTGGTAGTTTTTTTGCATAGATTTATTAAGATTTGGTGCTCGAATCATTTTGGATGTCTTATTACCTTCTCCTAGTGCCTACTTTGCTTTGCATGAGTAAGAGAAATAGTTGAATTTTCACGTCCTAGAATATGTGTTTACTTGGTGTGTAATAGTGTAAGGCCTAATTATAATTTATAATTTGTTGCGTAAAATCCTTGTGTAAAATATTGGCACTGAGCACGATGTGGACAACGCTTTGATAGTGTAGAAATTCATTGGTAATATACGATACAACATGAATATCATGCTAACACACACATAGCATTCCCTGGTTTGTTTTTTTTGGATGACCCTAGCACTAATGGTTAGTTTCAATGTCACGTAGCTTGCTTTAAAGTGGATGGGATGCCCTCTCCGCCTGCTCGCCTGAATCTGATACCACTTGGAAGGATTTTTATAGCTTTAAATATTTTAAATAATATTATACTGTAAGTTCTAAATATCAAACCATATAATTGCACCAATAAATTAATTGATATCAAATAGTAAATCGAAAGGATGAACGAATTTAAATGATAAATAATATTTAGCCTCTTAAGGAGGGTTTTTCTTCACCACTCGGAGGGCACAATCCTTGCAAGAGAAAATGAATAAAAGATGATGATAAATATAATATAACCCTTGGATAGCTAACCTACTAAATAATAAAGAAAATATAATTGTGCAACATAGCTGATAATATTTCATATTTGGAATGTAACAAGAATTATTCTAAGTAAGTTTGTTTATCCCAATGACCCAAGTTTAAATTTTATTGCATTCTCTCTATCAAATGGTTCTGATATTTGGAATGTTTAAGATAGGTCGTGGGAACTCGATAAATTTTTTCTATTTGGATGGATATTTGGTGTGATAAAAAACCACTCAATTTAGATCCAATTTTGAAACCTTGGATGAGATTGCTTCAATAAAATATGTGATAGGATTTCAAATAGTTTGTAAAAGCATTGATAAGGAATATACAAATAGAAAGAAATTTTTTTACAAGTATTCAGGACATTGATGCTAGGATGCAACTGAGTAGAAAGATAACAACTGTGATTATTATGAGTGGATCCAAGGATAAATTGATTTAGGAGTTCAATAGATTAGGAAAATACACAAGTGGATATAATATTCAACACCAACAAAATAATAATATCACTAGAATATGAAGAGATATTTGGGATAGCCCAAGCATTCCTAAATTTAAAATGTTTGTTTGGTTGGTAGGTCATAGAAGAATTTTATCTTGGGATAACCCTATGAAAAGGAGTTCCCATGGCCTCTCTCAATGTTTTTTTTGTAATAAGGAGGAAGAGAGTATAGATCATATCTTTGGATATTGCTCAATAGTCTGGACTCTATGGCAATGGATTATTAATATGTTTGGTAAGTACATGGTGATGAATAGTATAATTGAACGTTTCTTAAAGAAATGGCAGAGCACTTATAAAAGTGAATATTTACAAACAATATGGGATATATCAAAAGATACAATACTCTGGACTATATGGTTATAAATAAATAGAAGAATATTTAAAGGAAATCAAAGCAATTTAGAGGTAACAAAAAAGACAATATGTTTAGCCATAGAGGAGTCTAAACCAACCTTTCAATTCATCTAGTCTCTAATTTGGAGGTAGAGAGCCTTGATAGATGAAGTCAAGTCATTAAATGGAATTATGATGTTGGGTACAATAGAAGTAAAAATAAGGTAAAGAATATAAAGTGGAAACTAATAGATGTGGAGTGGGTTAAATTTAATTTTTATGGAGCATCTAAAGGAAATACAAGATTAGTAGTAGGAGGAATAATTAGAAATAATAGAGGATATATTTTGTATAATTATGGTTTCAATAGTGGATTTAAGATAAATAATGAAGCTAAATATTGGGTAGCTTTAGAAGGGTTAAAAATATTTAAACAAATGAAATGGAATAGAGTTTGGATGGAAGGTGATTCTCCCATAGTAATTAATGCAATTTTATGAAAAGCAAAGGCTCCATTGAACATACAAGAGATCAATGTGGAATTGTAATTCTTGCAAAATATTTTGAAGAAATCATGTTTACACATATATTAAGGGAAGGAAAAAAATGTGCAGATAAGCTAGCCAATAGAGGTCTTTTATTGAGGATCGTGAAGTTAAATTCTCCTTTCAATGGTAATAGGAAGTACAAATTTTAGTTGAAGCTAACAAAAAAATATTGATTATTGAATTGATTTATGATTAAGATTTAGTTTAATGTTTTCCAATGGTATTATCTGCTTTATTTTGTAACAATAATGTTTTTTTTTAGACTATTTATTATAATTTTTGTGGTTGCACTCGTGTTTCAAGAAGGAAACTAGCAATCTTGGTAAAGTGGACTATGATAGTGTGATGTGTTGGAAATAATACTCTACTAAGATGCAAGGAATAGATAGTAGAAGTGAAGTTTTAGCATTTTGAAGGCTTCTATAGAAAAATGTCCAAAAATTTGCCAAATTCAGGATTAATTGTATACATACATAAATTTGAAAAGATCCAAAAAATGAAAATCAAGAATTCAGATATTTTATGTAAAATGATGTAGGTTTCTAGCTATAACATCTCAATTGATATGAGAAGTGTATCTATTTGTAAAATCTCAATCTCTAAATAAGAGGTGTAATTTTTCAAGGGTTGGGGACCTGAGTACAACCTCTTATTATCTACAAAAAAAAAAAAATGATATGACAAAATATAATTTTATATATAACAATATAATTTTTTTGGTCAAAAACATCCTAGAAGGGATGCCACTTTCGGGTAAGACCCAAGGAGGCAAGGGTATCTCTTCCATCAAAATCATGCAAGGACCACACTTGGCCTACCACGTTTGACATAATCAACGAGTGAACCTGAAGCAACATAAACAAGAATGCACAAACACAAATATACAATAAGATCATATATATATAAACATGCTCCTTGAGTGTGTAAAAAAGATAAAGCACAACCAAACACACACACAAAAAAAAAATCAAAAAAATCATAAGAAAAACTTAACAAAACACAAAAAAAACAAAAACAACAAAACACTACAAAGACCTAATAAAAAAAAATAAAAAAAAACAAAAACAACCAAAACCTAAAAAACAAAAATAAAACAAAAAAACAACCAACAATAGACAACAAAAAAACAAAAACAAAGAAAAAAATCACAAACAAAAACACAAACATACAAAAACGACAAGAATAATTAGAAACAACAACACTAAAAAATACAAAAACACCCAAAACCAACTAAGCCACTCGAGCTATTGAAAAATACAATGATAATCTCTATCAAGGAAAGGGTTGAAGAATAACACCAAGACAAAAAATATCACAATAATTACAAAACCACAACATGGGTCAATTTAAACATAGCTTCTTACATTTCCATCAACATACTGAACAAGGAGAAGATCAGTCCTAATTTGTTTTGGCCACCACCTAGGAGGATAACTATAGCACTTAAAATTTCCTTTGTCAAGAGCCCAATTTGCCATAGAATATGACACTTTGTTATGTTATCTAGGTACAATATTGAAAATAACCTCTTGAAAGTTCTTTATGATTAACCTAATATTATCTATAATCTTTTGGATTCTTCCATCAATATTCTTAGACCCTAAATTTGAATTTAGGTAATTGATCATAACTTGAGAGTCTAATTTTGCAATCACCCTTCTCCACTCTGTCTCAAGAGACTCCTCCAAATATTTTAGAATTCCCTACCATTTTGCTAAGTTATTGGATAGAATTCCTAAATTTTATACAAAATTAAAAATTGTAGTGCCATCCTCCATTCTACCTATCCTTATTATACTAGCTCTTCCAGAATTTAATTTGGATGCTCCATCTATATTGTTTTTTATGAAGTCCTATGGGGGAGGCTACCATTGCTAAGTTCTATCCATTATTTGACCGGTCCCTTTATTCCTTATATGTTGGGCTAATCCATTTCTTATCTTCAATTGAGCCATAATTTGTTCCCATAGTTGATTTGAATTGTGAGGATGAATTAATAAATACTCAAAAGTCTCTCTCACATTTTCTATGGTCTTTAGCCAGACAGTGGATGTCCCTACTTTCTTTTTGAAATATTTTCTTATTTCACTCCTTCCAAATGTTCTAGGGAAGAATAGTCATACATGTACAAACTATTTGGTTCAAATACCAATATTTTCCTTCTTGTTTGCTCTAATATCTCTGTAGTTGTTCTATGGATTGATCATTGGACCATGTTAAATTTATAATGGAAGCCATCATATTCCATAATTCTACAACTATGGGGCACTCTATGAACAAATGGTTAATAGTTTCATTGTCATCCCAACATATTACACATTAAAAGGGACCATTAAAACCTTTCTTCATAAGCTACTCCTCTATGAGAACCCTTTTACAGAGTAGTAACCAACTAAATAATATATTTTTTGGCCATAAAATTTAAGCCCATAACTGCTTGAAAATATATTGATATTGATGGGGATTAATAGGCCTTAAGGCTAAGTAGCCTTTAGCAACAAAGTACTCACCATACCCTAAACTATTCCATCTAATGCATTCCTTAGCTTGTGACCATGAAGACGATCTCATTTGAAGGATTCTATGAATATCCTATTTTTGAGCTTCAAAAAGTTGTATTGGACACTCTTTTATTGGTATCCAACACCTTCCCACCTCAACATTTATTTTCTTATTTGTACACTATTTGGAAACTTTTATGCAATTCATCCTATGTATTTTCTTCATTATAGGCCTCAATTCTAGATGATGGATAGACAACGAAAATCTATCCATACCAAGAGTATATCTAAAAATATATATTTTGACCATTTTGAGTAACCCAAAAGATCTTTTTATTTATCAAATCCTCTTCAATTTTTAAGATCTTTAAAATTGGAGATCCTCTAGAAGGTAATTGATGATGAATTAAGCTAGACAGATCTTTATTTTTTGCATACTTGGCTCTAATATTTTTGGCCCATAAGACATTGGGGTGGCTAATTAATCTCAAATATAACTTTCTTTCCAAAACCCTATTATTCTTGACTGCCAATATGAGACCTAACCCTCCTTCTTGAGTAGGAAGACATAGAGTCTCCCACCTTACTAGGGCTCTTTTCTTCTCCATTTTGGAACCTCTCCACATAAATATTTGACAAATGTTGTCCAGTTCATTGAGCATACACTTCGGGATGTTCAACACTACTAAAACAAATATAGGAATAGACTGAAGAACTGATTTGATAAGAGTTGTTCAAAATCTTGATGAAAGCTATTTTTTGGTCTAGCTGCTTATTTTGTTCTTCAACCAACTCCAATGCTCTTTCTTTTGCCTACCCACATTAATTGAAACACCCAGGTATTTAATTGGGAGAAATTATTTTGAATCCTAGTTTATACATTATCAACATCTCTTTTTTGGGTGAGCAATTAGATTTATATTCATTAATAAGTTACCCTAAGGCTCTAGTGAAACAGTGAAGAATTTTATTTATTGAGGTTGCTTCCTTTATAGTTGCCTTCCCCAAAAGAGTGGAATCACCAAAAAATTGTAAATGTGATAGGTTTGACTCCTTTAGCTATAGTAACTCCTTCTAACCTCTAAAAATATCGATTCTTAGTAAAATTCATTCCCAAACATTCTTCAAGGATGATAAAAATATATGGAGAAAGAGGGTCTCCTTGTTTGATGCCTCTAGAAGCTGAGAACGATTGAGTAAGGCATCCACTAAGAATAAATGAATAAAAAACTGAGGAAATACAACCTTTGATCCATTTTTTCTATTCTTGAGAGAATCCAAAATTTTCCAACACTTGGATGAGAGTGCCAATCCACCCTATCATATAATCCGGACAAATCCAATCAAATGATAATGGAGGGGGTTTTTTGAGCTTCCATAGAATTAATAACTTCGTGGGCTAACACTATATCATCAACTATTTATTGATCTTAGACAAATCCTCCTTGTTCTGGAGAAATGATCTCGTGAAGAAAAGGTTTGAGCCTTTCTAACATAATCTTCGAAATGATTTTTATTACATAAAACAATTGATCTATATCTAGTATTGTTATCCACCTCTTAAGCTTTAGGAATTAGAGCTATAAAATTCTTATTGATATTTTTGAGGATTTCTTTTAGCCTTTCTAGCCTCTTCTACCACCTCAAGAATTATATCCTGCAAAACATCCCAAATTTTTTGATAAAATTCAATAGGAAAACCATTTGGACATGGGATTTTCTCCTTTTGCATTTTGAAAACTACCTCTTGTAGTTTCTTCTTAGTAATAGGAGCAGTTAGGGCCACATTCTCCTCATCAAAGATAAGAGCAGGTATAGCCTGAAGAATTTCTTATTGAGCTTCTCGGTCAAGAAATTTTGCTATAAAGAGGTTTGAAAAATAATTCATAACTAATGAAGACATACCTTCCCAAGTGTGGACTATATCTCCTAGATCATTATTCAAAGAGGGGATAAAGTTTTGAGTTTTGTGGGCTAGGAGAGACTTGTGGAAGAAACTTGTATTTTGATCTCCATATTGTAGCCATTATGTCTTTAAATTTTGTTTCTACATTATTTCTTCCCTTCTATCCCATTCCTTCACATGGGTTGAAATATTAATTTCTATCTCCACCCTATTTTCTATGAGTCCCTCAAGATGAATTTTCTCATTCAACTCCTCAAGTTGGATTAGTGCTTCCCTTTTCTTAGCCCTAACATCTCCAATTTCCTCTCAATTCCAAGTCTTTATTTTGAATTTAATATACTACAACCTTTTGACAAAAAAATACATATTAGTACCATGTCTTGGCTTACCTTCTTACCATCACTATTGTATCGTTCACCATAATTAACCCAATTTGAAATATTGGGTAAGCTCTGCCACCTTACCTTCCTCAATTAACTTTTGACCTTCCTCTACTATATGATGTTGGTTGGATTTACGTCCTACATTTTGGTTGGTATCCATCCTCATATTTTTATTTGTATCTTGCTTCATTCCTATAAAGGATATATAATAGTTATTTAGAACCAAGGCACTATTGTTGAGATCCATATGATAATTTTGAAGAACTAACTTGTTTGTTGATTGAATTTAGCTTTTAGTTTTGTATTTATTTAAATTTTCTATGTTGTTCTTTTCTTGAAGATCAGTTGCTAGATGAGATGGCTCTCCTCCATTGTTTCTCAAAATTAGGGTAGTTTCTTTTATTCCTATTTCATCATCCATTCCTTCTTGTTCCTTCTCTTTATCATATTGTGTTTCCTTAATCATAGCTTCTATTTTGTCATCCTCCTCATCAAAATGTTCATCTACAGATAGAACTTCAAAGATGTTAGGTGAAATTACTATTTTATTTTTTGGTGTTATATTATTTTTTTTAAATTCTTCTATTTAGGAATTTGAAATCCTGCTAAATCCTCATCCTCTTTTTCTTTATTGGGAAGCTTTTGAGAACATTCCTTGGCTATATGGTAATTTTCGTGATAGATTATATATCTAAGAGGGATATTTTTTTAGTCTACTTGTTGCTCCCATATTTCTTCCCCATATTGTAAAGTAATAATCCCTGGAAGAGGTTTTTCAAGGTCAATTAGAACACAAATCCTAGAATAGATAATGTGATGCAACTATTGAGTTCTATAAACTATCATCATGAATACTCCTAAAGAATTTTTAATTGCTGCTAAAGTATTTGAATTCTAATGTTTTCCTAGGAGGTCAAATAAACAAACCCAAACATGTGCAATTGATGGCATTTCTTCCTCAGCTTTGAACATGGTATGCCAAGGATTCATGAAAAGCCTTGCCCTAACTAAGAACCATAGCTCCCCTTGAAAAATATCTTCCCTATAAATTTCAATGGCAAACATAGCAATAAAATAACCATTAGGGTAAATAAATATTTGGAACTCACATTTACTTCTCTAGTTTTTGGCAACCCATTGCTTGCTGGTAGCCAAATTCGATCGAAATCCTATGAATTGGTAAATTAATCCTCTCCTCTCCATCGTGTCTATTCGCTCTTGAATATCTTGCGTTGCCAACTTCATTAATGGATATCCATTAGCTGCTTTCATACAACCCATCTCTATTTTCCTTGGATCACTTTTCAACATCCTCAAAGGTTTCCTTAGCAATCATTGGCTATTTTCCCATCTTATTTGAGATGGTCCTAAATTGATAGCTTCTTTAAAATTTAGTTTTGGAAGGAGGACCTTGGGCTCCATCCCTTCAGATTTTTCTGTTGTGACTGGCTCTTTTTTATTATATGCCCTAGTCGTACTTGTAGCTTTATCGAGATCTAAATCTACCATCAACATGTTATCTCCTTTTACTTGATCCATATCTGAATCTTGTTTCTATTTTGTTTAAGTCATTATTTGTACCTTTGAAAAGGATGTCCTTCCTCCTTATTTTGTGCTATGAACTAAAATAGGATGATCGGTATTGTTCAATACATTTTCATTTTGTTGGATTTGCTGGTCCACATGCATGGAGGAATATTGGATATTAATTTCTCCTATTCACCTTCCTTGCTACTCACTTGAATCGATGCCATGAATATTGTTCTTATTGAACATAATATTTGCATGATCGTGTTGGATTCTTGATAACCCTCCAAGAGGCCCATAGACCCCTTGAATCTTTGGCCCCAAAAGACCTTCTTTGATGATCTCCAGTGCTTGTATTCAAAGCACTCAACCTCCATAAAACTCATGAGGTGATATGATGATTGACAGCCATAAAAAATTATAATTTACACTCTACAAAACCCTCATTCTCTACCCAATGTTACTATCATCCATTTTTTCTATATAACAATATAATTACTATAAACAACAAACTTTCCAATTTTCCATAATTTACTTGAGATAATAACTCTATTATATATTGTCCATGAGGGCTAGGTGGATTGGTAAGACTTTGGGCACTTACCAAGAGGAGACCTAGGTTCAAACCTCGTGGGCATGCCCACTTTGTACTAAAGGTATTAGTCTATTTTGAATCCTCTGAGTGCGCATCAAATTAACGATAATGGTATGAATTTTGAAGCAACGATAGTCTTCATATCACATTGGTTAACCTTAACGAAACAAATAGGTTTTGTGGTTGTAATCCCTATGGTTTGAACCCTGTGGTGTGCTGACCAGTTAATAAAAATAGTGGTTGTTACCAACTCTCCTATGTAATAAAAAAAAAATAACTCTATTATATAATAAATAACAAATTAACTATATTTTAATTTTATCTTTGAATAATATTATAAACATTATTATATATTATAATTAAATCTCTTAAAAACATTATTTTATAAATATATATGTTATAATTACATCTATTAGCACCTGGGGTGCAGTGCAAGGGTTAGGGCTTTGTCTCTTCTTCGGGAGGTTGAAGGTTCAAACCCTGGCGTGTGAAGGGTTGGGTGTGTGTGGTGGCTTTGTGTTAAATTCTCTATTAATAAATATAACTCTCAGCTTTACGAAGAGTCACAGTTGAAAGAAGATTGCAGCCCTGTACGTCGTTTCTCACAATAACCAAATAAAAAAAAAAATTACATCTATTAAAATATTTATATTTACTATATATTTGCTCAGATAGGAGAGTTTGTTCTCAATATCAATCCCGACAATATCGTTGCCTAAATTTCAAATGCATACGCCCGTGAAAAAACACAAACAACATATAATTTCACCACATAGTGTTTTGATTACGCACGGTTAAACTTGTTAAACCGTAATTTAAGCCTGACCATTCAGACTAAATTTAAGTAACACATACAAAACATATGTTATACAACTTTACCCCTCCCCAAATACAGGCTTTGAAATTGATTATACTCATCTAAATCACATTCAAACCCCATTGTGAACAATACAAATCACAAGGACAGCCAGTGAAAACGAAAAACAAAATCAAAATATGAATCAGAATTGTAAATTTCAAACATAATCATCTAATTTTAAAATCTGATATACACTACTACCCAGTTCAGATCACATAACTGAAAGCCATAAACTGCCATTACCCTACCCTAAATTTACTAAACTATGTAATGGAGTCATCAAAATGCTTGAAAAATCCACTAACAGAAACATAACAATATATAGATGTTAAAGCTATTCCTCGACTTCAGATCCAGCACCTTCCTCCTGCGCTGCAGCTCCGCTATACTTTGACATGACCTTGTCATACTCGGTCTTTAATTGAGCAGCTCTGTCGGTATAGGGCTTCTTCTGCACATTGGACATACCCCTCCAGCGCTCACCGCCGTCTTTAGCAGCCTGCGTGACTCCCTTCACATTAGGGTTGGCCTCCTTGAAAATCTTTCTAAAATCGTCCATGAACAGCAAAAATGCAGTTTGAGGCTTCTTGGGCTTGTTCGGGTCCTGTGCCTTCTTTTGTCTCTTCTGCCTTTTCTGCTTGAGGACCTTCGCTTTCCCTCTTCCTTGCCATAGCTCTCTGCAATTTCAACCACTGAAATAAGCTATTGCAAGGCTACAAGAAATTAAACTAAATAAACAAGTAATAAAGCGATAGATAGGGAAATAATTCTGTCAAGGTTCAAAGCTCACTGCAGATTCTGGACTTTAACGGTGTCAAGCTCTAAGATCTCCTTCTTCTCTTTCGCAAATTTAGAAGTTCAGCGAGAATGCGGACATCATTCGACAAATCGCTTTCGCTTTTTATAGCTGTAAGAGATGGATTGAAGGTTCGGGTTACGGTGATTAGAAGCGGGCCGCTTTTCAATATTTAAAAAACCTTTCGTTTCATACATACAACCTTGGTATTCTTAAATGAAAGGACTTGAGATCCATGAAGTATATATGGCCATTTTGTACGATGTCCGTGGTTATAAAGTAAAATCATGTTTATTAATATTTGTGTTTATTTGTCTCACATGATAAGGGTTTCGGTTTTTTTTGGGAAGGTTTAATGTTCAAACTGCAGCGTGGGTGTGCAAAGTAGTGAGTGTGTGGTGGCTCTCTATTTAAATTCTCTATTGATAAGCATAGCTCTCAACTATGAAGGGTGTTTAATTTCTCTATTGATAAGAATAGCTCTCAACTTTACCAGGGGTCATGGTTGGGAGGAGAGTGTTCAAACTAGTGTACGACGGAGTAAGTGTCTGTTGATAAGCATAGCTCTCAACTTTACAAGGGGTCATGGTTGGGAGGAGAGTGTTCAAACTAGTGTATGAGGGAGTAAGTGTGTGGTGGCTGTGTTAAATTCTCTGTTGATAAGCATAGCTCTCAACTTTACGAGCGTCATGGTTGGGAGGAGAGTGCTCAACCCTATAAATTGATTATAAAGGTTTCTCACACTAATCTAAAAAAAATAAAAAACTATTTGCATTTAACTTTTCATATAAAACAAAAAAATTCATGATTCTTTTTAATAAATATTTAGATTTATTTTGAGTTCCATAAAGTATATATATGTCCATTTTGTACATGATTTTTTTATTAAGTAATATTTGCATTTATTTTTAGTATAAAATAATAAGTATTGTATTTATGATGTTTAGAACAATTGTTATGGAATAAATAATTTTACATTTTTACCCACGTTAAAATTTTATGGATGGATTTTAGCATTTGATTTAATTATATTATTATAATTAATTAGATTCTTCAAGTTTAAAAAAGGAAATTTAAGCTTAAGTATTGCATAATGATACATTGATATTAGTTAAGTTGATGTAATACACTATATGACCCATATAATTAATTAAAAAGTAAGTGTTGCACGTAAAAATTAATATATTAGTTTAAAAAATAATTTACTAAATTTAATAATTTTATCCAGGAATGCTAGTTAATTTGATGTAGTTAATTAATCAATTAATTAGATGAAGAGTTCAAATTCCATCTTTGTGAAGGATTAGGGCTTTTTCTTTGAAAAATATCTCATCTTTTACGAGTCATATCTTCAAGAATGATTGTTCAATTCAACTCGTTCTTGGAGCAATTTGTAAGAGTTTTAAAGTGAGGGGTCATTCGAGCAATATTGAGGGAGATACAATCCTATGAAGTCAGCCATCTAAAATAAAAGTAATAAATATTTTTTAAATTGCAAAATTGTAAATAACAATTAGTAGAGGTTTAGATGATGAGAGGACCAATAGAGGGCTAGAGATTTAGTGACGCAAGACATTCTCTGTGGGTATAAAATTTTGTAGCTAAGTTTATTTTTCTTAGAAATTTTGCATGCAAATTATAAATTTTCTATCAAATATTATATTTGTTGTAGTATATTCTAGTAAATTTCAATAGATTTTGAGTTTTAGTTTCATTCCCAAGGATTGGTTTATAGCTAAATCCTTAGAATCATCTCTAGTCGTAGAGGTTAGTAAGTGCACCATAGAGGATTGATCCTTGTTGCTAAAATGTAGGATAAGTTTTGGTAAATTTAATGGGTATTGGCTAGGGGTTTTATCCTTGAGAAAATAGATTGATAGGGATTGAAATTCTCTAGGAGTGAGTCTATCCTTTCTTTCAAAAGGTTTTTACCAACCATTTTTTGTTCTAGGGAAGAAATATATGGAATCCTAAAAGGAGGTTCTTGGTTTATGGGAAGATCTGGACTCTTCCTTACTCATTGGTATGAAGGTTTTTCACTTGAAAATGTAAACATATTCCCAATACTAGTATGGATTAGAATGTATGGGTTTTCCATTGAATTTTAGAAAATGGATACCTTTAAGGCAATAGACAACACTTTGGAAGAATTCCTTGAGATCTCAAAAACTATAGGAGATGGATTCTTGGTTATTTATGCTTGGATATTGGTCATGATTTATATAACTTTACAAGACTCAATCGTTCTTAAGTATTGGAATAAGATGTTAAACCAAACAATATATTATGAAAACAAAACATTTGGATGTAGAATATTTCATGAGATAGGACATATTGAGATATCATGCCCTAAGAAGAGTCCATATAATCATATGCAGAAAATTACAATAGAAACTTACAAATGGATATGGATGAGGATGATTTTCAACATCCAAAAAATAGATCTAGAAAAATGAAAGCAAATAAATAATAGATATTGTAAAAATACCAACTCTTTTGAGGCTTTAACCAATAAAGAAAAATTAGATCACATCTTAGATGACATAATACAATAGATTCAATATATTAACAAGGAACCATATGTTTAGTATGATCCTGATTTAGCAATGAATATTCTTGATGAAATATAGATAAAAAACACCTCTTCACTATCATAACGAGTGTTCTCATGTTGGTAAAAAATCCAATATATTATACGCAAACCAAACACATTGAAATTCATCATCACTATATTTGTCAACTTGTGGAACATGATGAAATTTATCTTCATTACCATCCAACATATAAATAGTTTGATAATATAGTAACAAAACCCCTTGGTCAAGAAAAAATATTAAGTTTAGGTATAAATATATATTGTATTGAGATTTGTCATTAATGACGGTATTAGAGATAGAAAGAAATTTTTGTTACATAACAATATATCTATGTTGAGAAAATAAACTTAAGATGAAATACGTAGTTAGAAGAATTTATTTATGTGTTTGTTAATTAGCTAGCTTGTTATCTATTCTCATAAGTGTATTTCCTATATAATTGATCAATACAACATAGTTATTATTAGAGTTAATACCAACAACTAGATATTATTTTGTGGTTAGTAATATATCCCTCAATGTGACAATGCTTAGTATTTGTTACATTAAAATCTTACCATGTACAAATATCCCTTCTTGTACTATTAAAAGGTCCACCAAGCTCCTTGAAAACATAAATATTGGTTATTTAATGAAGTGGTTAGATATATAATTACTTGTATGGATATAAGTTATCCATATAATATAGACAATGGTCAATAATATATTGTTCTTATATTCAAATTACTCATAAGGTTATCCCATAGGCATTTTCTAAAGTAAGAAATAAAGTTTCATACACTTAAATCTAAGATTTTATATGATGACACCTATGTTGAAAATTTGAAATATAAGGAATATTATTATGATTTGTCTAGAAAGAAATGTGATAATAAACTAGGCTTTACCTAAGTCTAGAATAGTAGATAAAGGATTCCTTAGAATTCAAAAATACATCCTTTCTAACTAGTGAGATAGTTCTACAATATTGTTATTAAGACTTATGAATACTCTAACATATTGTAATGTAAGTATTACCATGCTCAAACTTATTTTGTAGATTAAAACATCTATTAGTTGCTTAATATTTTTTCTCTTCTATCAATAAGAAAAAAAATACTTCTCTCATGACTTGCTTACCTATGTTTTATTTTAGGAGGTCTATGAAACACAAAATATGTGAGAAGCTAACCCCTAAACTACATCATAATATTCCTATTCATATTATCCATAACCTAAGTTTACATACTAATCCATATTCCTTATTATATCAATTATTATGATCCAAAGTTCTTAATGAAGGAATATCTCAAGGGTGAGAAATATATCTTTAATATTTAAAATGAATCATATTAAAAAATAAATGTTAATATGATAACAACTATTTCATGTGGAAACAAAGGTAATCATTCTTATTAATTACATTTACCTTAAACTATTCTTGAAGTTAATGGATCAAATTATTACATTGCACACACTCTTGATAAAAGTACTTAATTAATTGTCCTTTTAAGTTTTTTAACATTCCATTTTATATATGGAATAATTTCACACCCTTGATACATTATCGAGAGTAGTATAAATATTGACATATTTCATGATATCTTGTGATTTTACTAATTTTTATTTTGAATAAGTGAAAGGAGTTTTGAGATTATGAAAAATCAACAATTGGTATTTTATCATAATTGTATCATCTATGTTTTCCTTTTATTATATATATTTTCCTTATAAAATCTCTATCATATTTATTTTTCTCCTCAAAAAAATCTATAAATTCTATTTCAAAGTTTGAACAAAAATTACAATGCTATAGGTATGAAGTACTCTCAAGAATTTTAGTTACATACCATCTAGAATATGGTCTAAACTAAATTTAGAGAACTACTAGCCTTATCATATAGTTAGCTTACAAAATACAAATAAAATTCTACTAATATGACTAATAGGTTGAAAGTAGGAGTAATTTCATGATCAATCACAATTCTTGACAAACTCTAACAAAGTACAAAAGTTTTAATTTAAGATCATCATCATAGATTGATGGCTAGGGTTTATTTAGACTATAACAAATTACAAAGTATGATAATCCTATGAACATTGTTCTCACCCTTGAATTTCATAGACTTGATTCTTAGGTACAATTGAGGAGAGATTTAGATTTGAGATATTTCAAGGACTCAAACTATAATATTTGAATCACTCTTTTGAAAGTGTAGGTGAAGTTCTATCTAAAGGAATAATTGCCATCAAGGGTTTAATGTTGTAGCATGGAAGAAAGTCAAATCTATGGTAGAAGCTGGAGATAATGCCAGAAGCCAAATTTGTGGTTTATCTACAAGTACAATTAGTGAGAATTATTTTTTCCAAAATTTTGCAGTCTAAATAAAAAATTATTTCTTTTCTAGAAGTGTTATTTGATACCACTTGATATGGAACAACCTCAAATTAAACAATTAGTAGCAGCAATTCACAAGGAGTAATACTCTAATAAATATAGCCATAAAATCAAATATCAAATATCAAATTCAAATCCTTGCAAGTATATAGCCACTTAGAGAAGAAGGATTCTTATATTTGCAATAACCATGACTTAAATTCATAAATTACTGATTATATATAATCATAAAAAATTCTTTCTATTTATAGATTAAATAAAAACTATCCTAACTTTCATGCTCAAAATCCAACCAATTAAAATTATGGCTTGAGCTATTAAAAATAATTATAGCTGACATAGCTATATTGGGGTCATTCTACCTTGGCCCTCTCATCAAATCATACTAGCATAACCTCTAACAATTCTTCCCTACTATTGATCACATCCTAACTCTCTAGGTCCTTTATGGTCAAACTGAGATGCTACATAGGAGTAAATGTATTTACATGTACTCAAACCACATGGCTAAATGAAAAATATCACATTCTAGTAGTAGGTATACGTGGGATATTCATTATAAAATATATTGGAACAAAGGCAATGAGGTATTTTCATCCATTTAATATACCTACATAATAAAATTTTCAATTTATTATTTTATCTAATTCTATAATATAGCAATTTTCATATAGATGAATACATATCATTGGTCAAAATAAAAACAATATAAGAGTAAAGAATACTAACTAGGATCCCCAATCACATAGTTCAATTCTCGATGATATTCTAGCAATACTTTCAAAAATCATTTTGTATCTTCTACTTTACACAATAAAGCATCCACATCACTATATTGCATTCTCTAATAATCCTATTGTGGAGTACATCTCCCCCATTTTATCAAATATGTAACATGAAAACTCCACATCATTGTATTTGCTATTTAAGATATCTAGTGTCTTGCTAATTCGATGATTTAATGATCACCCCTACTTGAGCAACCCTAAAATCTTCTTATTATGCTACCATTATTATTCATTGGATCAACCTTTGCTCATATTTTCTTAATAGCCCCACAAACATAATATACCTCTCTCTAGTGTGCATTAGTGTAAAACATAAGAAGGTTAAAGTCATATTCTCTCTCCCCAATTATCAAATACATATTGATATGGGGTGCACCTTAATAATATATTTATATGAATATGTGGATACTCAATTTTTAGTGCTTGCATCATATTCTCATATTCCACAATGATATCTTCATGCACACGCTATATGGGATCCCTCTTAGGATACATGTTTATCATGGAAGACACATAAATTTGTATTTTCTTCATATACTTGGTTTTCCATCAATGCAACCATGAATAGTGGTCATTAATCTATCCAAATAATATATAAGGCCTATATGAGGGGAGCCTTTTATATATCTACACTATATGTAATATCATATATATAATATTCTACTAGGTGAAAAAGAGCTCATTGAAATTATCATCTAGAATGGCATCACCTAGTTGAATGGAAAATCCTATTGTATAACCATTTGTACACACTATCCTATGTAGACTAGGAAGTGGTTGTTTATCTTGTTATAGAATACTTATTGAAGGTAAGTTGCCATGACTTTTGGAAATTTAGATACCCTAATAATAAACACCTATGGGCTTAAATATCATCCTTAGTTGTGCCTCTGAGTATGTAATGTAAATGGAAAAATATTTTATTATATTTTTAGTCATGTCAACATACCAACAATATTATGCCTTCATTAATACTCCAAGTATGGGATACACATCATTGGAGGGGTGCCTATCTTGTATATCTAATTCTAAACATAGATAAAGTCTTAAAAAAAGTATAACATGTCATAAATATTTTCAATCTAACCAAATTGTGTTAAATCACATAAAATCAACGTCCAATCCTAATTCATATATCCTTGAAGGAAGGAATCATACAACATTTAAGAAAATTTAGATTTCATCAAAATTATTGGATTTCAACAAAACACCATCCTTAATATTACTTACCATGTCTTGATCATATATGATCAATATTACATCTTTCATTGACCTTTTTCATTAGTTTTGATAATGTTATTGACCGAGAATTAATTTTTTTTAAGAGTATGTAGTTTATTATCTACTTTGATACCAAATAACTTGTTTATGATCTATCCAAATATAAGAATATAAGACTATGATATTGACTCTCACTATAATGACACATATGAAACACCTAGCACCTATCCACCTTCTTTCAAGGTATCATATTTGCTTTAAACTCCTTTCACATCTTATTTTATTCAACTCACATTTGATTTATTTCCAAAAACATCTCCTAAATAGTGTAACAAGCACGATCCAACATGAAATAATTATAAATTTGGGTGTATAATCCCAGGAAATATGATCTAGTGCATGTATAGAATAGCTATCAAAATATTAAGTGTCTAAAATATTATGGAATTATTCTTATAATATTGCAAGGACTAAGGGATAAATGCTTACTTATCCCATTCTAAGGATTATTTAAATGCATTTGTACTCTTTATTTCATGTTTAATTTTTTTGTTATATTATACCCAAAAATATTTATCTTGTTCTAGACATTTTTATTGTACTTTTGGTATAATTGTAGGTTATAGCAAATGTGATGATCTTCAAACATCAACCATCATCGCTAATGATTGAAACTACCAAGCCCAATGCTTTTGACAATAATGCATGGTGGCATTAGCAACCTATTGGCACCACAAAATATTGCATACTACAAAAAAGTATCATAGTTTTCCAAAATATAGACTATGCTAGGCTCTATATTTATCATATTTTGGCACTAGTATAACTTGGGAATTATTTATTTGTTTTAAAATATCTAGTTTGTGCTTTGATACATAAATTATATGGTATTTTCATGGAATCCTAAATATTATGGCTTTTACTTAATTTTTTATCGTACATTATCTTTTTTCAAATCTCATTATCTATAGATTTTGATATTAGGTCTTTTATTTTGTTAAAAGCCTTGAATTATTCTTGTCATATATTGTTCAAATGTTGCATTTTAAGGTAGATTGGATATAGTGTATTTCAACAACAATATTATATTTTTTGAGTATTCATTCTAAAACTATTGGATATTGGTATCTATGTAATTGTATTTTTGACCTAATTACTTTTATGCATTAAAATAAAAGGCTCAATGTTAGTTTTATTATATAGGACATTCAATGCTTATGATCCTATCATGCTGAATTTTATACAATCTAGAATATTTTCTTTATTTCCAAAGTATTATATAGGGTCTTGGAAGGATATACAAGGTATTATAATAATCCCTAATAGATTTAATTATCTGTACATAATATCTAAATCAGGCCTAGTAATTTTGATATTAGTGTTGGTGACGTTAACATACTAATATCATAGGCTAGTAATTCTACTAACAAGGAAACAACAAGGACATATATGATAATAGGGTAGGTATTCAAAGATACTCTATATCATTTTTTATACATGTTAATATTTTATCTATTTTTTTTTATATCTACAATTCTATTTTTATTGATTTAAGGGCTTAATTAAGGCAAGCCCTATATCAATCATGAATGTTTTTATTTTCTTTGGTTATCTATATACAAGTTACATGTTCAAATAATTAATGAAACCACATATCATAAATGAGCCATGTCTTCTCTAAATATCTCTATTTTATTTATTTATTTATGTTTTTTATTAAAGAAATGAAAGATAACTTTAAAGTATCTAGCTCGAGGATTAATAGTTCCATCTAATTTTATAAAATATGTTTTTTGAAGCATATATCAGAATTAAAATATGAATCTTATTGTATAGGAGATATGAACTTTTGGTACAAAATATAGGTTCTTTTTGGAATTATAATTTATAAAGGAATTTGGAAGAGAATCATAGGTTTTCCTTTTCTTTGCATATAGTTATATCTTTCATTCTTAAGGCCTTGGAAAATAAAAAATGCCATTTATTTAAATTTAAGGAATTTTGGGTCTCTAATAGCAAATTAAAAACTACTCAATTCCTTTTGCATTTCAATTAATGGAAAAGCAAAATTCTAAGCATTCCCTTTGCTTGTAGTGTAGTGTTACAAAAAGCAAAAGAAAAGTGTTATTTCACTTGCATTTAGTCATTTGTATTTTGAAAAAAATCCAAATACATATATTTCATTTCATGTTATCTTCCTTTAGCATTTAAAAAGAAAATAAATAATTCATTATTTCCATTACCCTTCAAGAAATCAAAATAACATCATTTGCATTGCATTAGATATTTTTAGCAATTTTCCTTTATTGATTTCGAAAAATATAGTGTTTGATTATTTTTTTGCATTTTAACTCATTTTAGTCTTCAAAAAGTAAAACATAACTATAATTTATTTTAGTGTACTTATTTTCATTAAATGAATTTATTTTTTTTGTTATTGAGAAATTTTATTTCATTGATAGAAATTTAAATAAAAATTAGCTTAGATATAAGTACCTACAAAATCTATAGTGTTCTTCGTACCTAAAACTTATATTTTACCCTTTTTAAGGCTTGAAACTGAACCTATAATCCCATTTTCATTGATGTGACCTCGACATACAAGATGGAATTTTCCTAAATATTCAAAAGCAACTTGCATGGTGCTACAATTTGGTGAACCAAAAATGAACACCACACAGGTCCCTAGATTTTATATATGGTAAGTGTAGGAAAATTTTCCCTACAATCTCTATTCATTCTAAGTAAGACTAGTCAAAATTGGGATAGACCAAGACAATACTATTGAAAGGCACATCTCACCTTCAAATAAGATAAATGATATCTAAAGAAGGGTGAACAAACTTAGAATCTAGGTTGACCATTGGATATTCCATTTACAATTAAAACTCATTTTCTACCCAAACCTAGTCACATCAAGGGCACTAAGGCCTAAAAGCCATTGATTTTCAATCTAACTAACCACATGTTCCTTCTAATGAAGGAAAGTGTAAACAAGAAGGAAAGGATTTGATAGAGGCTAAGGTTATACTAGTTGGGATCCCACAAAGGGAAATCACCAATGCTTTAATAAAGAAGACCCAACATTGGCTAAAGAAGGTTCCATCTAATTCAAGGATGTGTGGCACCAATGCATATATGAGATGATGTAGGCAAAGAAGAAATTAAAGAAGACACCCACCATCGACCATAAAACTTGACTTTCATAGCCAAGACTACTAGATCCAATCATGCATCAATCATGGCTATCACCTACCATATGCATGAGTCTACTCTATCTACCTACACTAGTTAGAAAGACATTATCTACCACATTAGCAAGGTAATGCATTCCAAAATAAATGTGGTGGAAGAGTAATGGTGCAGCCAACCCAATGTGGTAATAGATATTTGAGTCAACAACAATTGATCATCCAAATTCCTAGAGCTTTTAGCATTTATGGCCTCAAATTCAAATATCTCAAAGCTACCATTACATAGTTGTAGGATGATTGCAACTACAAAAATAAAATATATTTTTAAGCCTTCTACATAGAATTTTGAAGGAAAAACACCTTTCTCTCGATGTATAAATATACTCAATTTTATTATAAAAGTCATTGGGATATGTTTGCTCATGCTTGGTACATGTTCCAGTAGGCTCTTCATTTCACCCTTATTTTCTACTATAACAAGGGGAGCCCAAATATTTTCTCATTTCTAAGGAGGATCAAACTCTTTGGACCTCATTGTATTGGAATTATTTTAGCATGCTAATGGAAGCCATGACTAATTTTTATCTATCCTCCTCTTAACTTGTCTTGATTCTTGTTGATGTGTTTGCTTGGTTGTGTTCACTAGTCATAGGTGGTATTTTTTATGTTCAATTTCCACTAGTTGGAGTCAAAAATTAAGGTTTCTAAATATTTGGTGCATCACCACTATATATTAGGTTTCATTTTTTTGTAAAAGCATTTAATTTCTTGTTTTTAACTTTCATTACCATTATTTCATAGCCTCATCTCATGGAGGTCTCTTATGGGTCAAGGACTAGTTTTCAAGGATGATCTAGGCTTTATTAAAAATCCTAGAGGTATCCCCATAGGCAGTCCCTCCATCTATGATGATTCTTATTGTTTCTCTCTACACGAGGTATAGAAACCTTCATATTATAGATCTCTCTAACCTGGGTTTGTGTGTGCAGTATGATATTATAACAAGTTTTTTGGCATGTCCAATAATATGAGCTTCTATAATTTAGCCCATAAATATTGAATAAGTCCAATTATGACTTCGATAAAGGTCATAGTATTCTTGCTTGAAGAGAAGCACCTAGATAATTCACCTAGAAACTCTTCTTGATGACTCAAATCGAGAATAATAGACTTTGAAGAAGTTTTCCAACAAAGGACAAGCTAATATTTTATTGGTAAAATATCTATGTCATTATCTTGTTGAAAAAAATATTCCCACCTAGAAACTCCATTCTCAAAGGAAGGAAATAAAATGATAAGAGAGAAAGGCCTATGACTATAGCCTTTGCTTGAGCTAATTATAAATATATGGTACCACCTCTAAACTAGAGACAAAGAAGAATAAACTAATGATGCAACATGGAAACTATGGTACAAAAACTTCCTAGATATTTTTTTTTATGGAATGATATAGGTCCCTTGATTTCACAAGTTCCATATAACACATGGGATCCAATTCCCACATTGACACTAAAATCCTTACCTTACTTATTTGGAGAATATAATCTCATTTTGACATAACACTTGTAGCACTTAGCAAGCTTATACACTATGCATTTCATCAAAAGCAAGATATAGGATCCCTCCTAAAGCAACTTACTACCATCAAGAGGGTACCTATAGAGAAAATGGATAATTTCAAAGTTTGATTCTACAAGACTTAAAAAATGATCCCTAACAAGATTTGACCACCTCCATGTATGGCATTCATTTACTATCTAAAATATTTTAATTTAGATATTTCCATGATGGTAAAGTCTAAGAGTGATAATTAACTACTAGATACCTATGATATAGACATTCAATCTAAGAAATATCTAATCCAAATAGGAAGGATAACTCCAAGACCACATCCACCATTGTTTCCTCCCATCTAGTCATCAAACCATTACTCTCTAACTATACAACCCATCACCAATCTAACTTTTCCTATTGCATACCCAAAGCAAAATCAAGCCTAAAGATGAGATTAACTAAAATGGATGAATTATTCAAAACTATGATGAGATTAACTAATTATGTCACAACCCTAAAGAGGTAGTGTAATATCTAAATGTTTCCCTACCAAATTTATCCAAAGCATTCTTTACAACATGGAAATCCAAATGTCTGGCTGCCTCTAGTTGGATATCATAAACCCTTATTTTTGTCCAAAAATAATCCTAGTAATCCCTAGGCTTCAAATAAATAGATAGTACTTGTATCTATCCCAATTCATCAAATTCCAACAAGCTAAACTATGAACTTGATCACTATACAAAATAACTACATTGAAGACCCTAGTAGCTAGTGCTATCCCACTCTTGACTATTCTTATACCAACTATTATCTCAACATAGAGTCTAAATATGTTAGGACATCCCATTTAAACCTTAACACTACAAATTATTCTTAGTCAAAAGTACCAATTCCAAGTCAATAACCTATGGCATAGTCTTTGACCACACCACCAATTTTTGATTCATAAAATTTGGAGCAAAAGTATACATTATGTCAGATTAAGTAGGAGCCCGTAAGTCTAACTAGAATATGATACACATGCTAAAAGAAGATTCATTGAAGAGTAGGCAATTCCTAGCATGATAGAGTTTAGATTTGAGAGGAGATAAGTAGACAATTAAATGAAATATCTACCATAGGCTATACTAGTAAATTGAGGTTGACCAGTCCTGATAGTAATAGGAATTACTTGTGAACCTCCAAGGAATCCAGTTGCAACTCTATCAAGGCCACCTCCAATAATGGAAATGAATAGGCTTATGATAATTTCAACCATTCCAAAAGCCCCTTGTGTCAAACCCTTCAATGCAGTGGATAACCTAAGGAATTGTATTATAGCCTTGCCTATTTGGGATGTCCTCTCCATTATAGAATAGATAGAAAACTTAGAAGAGGATCTAAAGAGGAAAAATGAGTTGAGTAGACAAGGAAAACCTATTAAGCTATAGATTTTAGACCTAAAGCCTAACAGGTCTAATCCTATGCCATTATACCTAACCTTTATCTATGAAGATCAATTGATACACAAATTCGTAGTTGACTTAGGGTCTACAACATCAGTAATAATGATAAATATAGAAGAACTTGTCCTATCACTAGAATAGACCAATAGCAAGGTGGTTTAATTAAATTTCCCTCTAGTACTAGTCTTTGGGATCAAACTAGACCATCCTTTATTACTCCAAGCATACCCTAATTATGGTTCATCAAGACATAGTGGTCATCTATATCTCAATTTTATTTGGAATTACTTTCAAGACACTTCAGTGTTAATATTAGAGGATACCTATCACTTGAATAGTCCCACATACTACTCTAAACCAGATACGTGACCAAGTTCAATATCCCATAGAAACTCCTCCACACATATCACGTAGATCAAATATCTTCCAAAAGGAGTGGAGAAGAGCAATCCTATTTCATAGAAGAAGATTTTTTAAATTCTAACTATTTCATCGACAAGATGAATCCATACATTCCTGCTGACTAATTAGAGCAATAGGCACTCAAGAAATGGATATTGGATCCTAACAAAACATTCAATCCACTTGGCATGGGGTGATTTATCACTAGGTATTTTCCTCTATATATAGTGTACATATATATGTGTGTGTGTGTATGTATCTCTATAAATGGGATCCTTTTGAATTGGATAAGCATTCCAAAGTACAAAATAGATCACCCAATCTCTAAATTACAAACTTGAAAGATGATCTCATTGACCATTCAATCAAGAAAATTTTCAAGAATATTGAGGCTTATATGAAGAAGAGTGGGAGGTGAAATCATGAGGATACGGAAACAAAAAGGAGAATGCCAAGTACGATGTGTGTAAAACCAAACTTAACGCTAAAAGCCTATATATTGAAAATGCATGAAAGGAAAGAACATAAACGAATCGACATGAGATAAAAGCAATATGGAATACAACCCTCTTTATTGATATGCTTTTAAAGTCATGTTACAATACGTCTCCTTCCATTTTAAGGGATAGGAGCATTAAATATGTTTCTTGTCACATCCATGGATAGCCATCCTTCTTTCGCGTGCCCACATGTAAGATGGACGGACCAAAACGTCACCGCCACTTGTGTATATACATGTTGACTCTTTGCTGCTCCTCCAATGTCCAGATCCTATGTTCAAGGAAACAAAAAATAGTCAATAGGACCTATAGATAAAATAAAACATGGAATCCCCACACCTTCAATTAGTGCAAGCAAGATGTAAATAAAATGATAACTACCATATCTCCAAATGAACTAAAAATTTGACAAGGGCATCAAAACATCACAAGGAAAACACTGCAAATGGAATAGTCAGGAAATTCATCACAGATTTGTATTCACTCTGGGGTGGGACGAATAGACCTGCAACAAAACGTCAAAAGGCACTGTCCCAAATGTCATATTTTGGAAGCTCCAAATCACTTGGAAAGTTGTGGGTTAGCTAATTGGGGGTATTTTGGGAAGACCCAGAAGGTCAGATTTTCCCAATTTTGCCTCTATCATTGGGAATTTGATGATGCTACCTGCATGTTAGTAAAGGCGGAAAAAAATAGAAACATGATAAAAAATGCTCAAAACGATGTGAAATTTGAATGACAACCTATCTAAGCAGCATATAATCAAATGCAAAAATAACAAAAAGGAAATTTGCCACATATTTCTAATCACTCCGGGGCAGGGCAATTAGGACTGCAGTAGTGTGGGGGGCGCCCGGGGGCAGGCCACCCTCCGTTTGGGGCTTGATTTTTGCACCAATCCACTTGGGATGGGTCCAAAACCTCTTGTGGAGTATTGTCTACAAATTTTTTGGGATATAGTGGCCAAATGTCGGGTCTTGGTTTTGGATTTTGTGCTTCCAGTAACCACCCTATGACCTCCTCTCCAAAAGAGATCAAGGATGTGAATGGCAAAAATAAAAAAGGTGTGGGTGTGGAAGTAAAATGACAACACTTTGTTGCTCAAAATGCTCCTTATCTGTATATCTTTGGGGTGATAAGACTCACTAATTTATAGACCTGGAGGTCTCTTTGGATGAGCATGTAGAGGTGCCACTTTGAAATCATGCATTTCTAGGGGAGGGAAGATTCCTCCCTGATTAGGGGCTTCATGACTACCCCTGTAACTGCCTCTAATGCTCGAAAACACTCACTCACACTCCCATGCAATGAAGGAAGAATTAAGTGGTGGATTTGAGCTGCCATTTGTCAAGATTTGACTTTTTGCCTATCAAACCTGCTATTCACCCCACCCTGGAGTGAATACTGCTAATCATCCCTAGGTGGGGCGAATACCAGTTTGTAATCGTCCCTGGGTGGAACGAGTATGGAGCAAAGTTCCTGAAGGTGCAAAATTGACTCCTAACCTTCCCAAAACTACTGTGAGAGTGGTTAAGACCACTGTTTAACATCTGGGGGCTGCCCTTGGGGTTGTGTGCATCAATACGATCAGTGTTTACAATCACATAATCAAATTGGTGTTGTTTTTGTGTCTACAGATGCCTCTTTTTGGGATGCGCTACGCGTGGCGCAGTGCTGAGCAAAAATAGATAATCAAAGCACTAATGATTAGGTTTTCTTAGTAACCTAACCAAATTTTGATGCCCCAAGTACAGAAATGGCATGCATTCTTGAATCCTTTCTTTGGACGAGCGAAGTAACTCAATTCAAGTGTTAACCTTTTTCGGTGAGGTGTTACTTGAGCTTGGACATTGATCAGTCATGAATAGGCAAAGGGAAAAACCTTTTGTCTGTGGGAACCTTGAGTTCATGATTCATGAATGCCAAGTGTTTGATCAGCTTGTGATTATTGCTTGTTTGCTACCCCAAGCAGGAGCATGATTGTCTTTGTCAATGATTATTTGAATGCATGCCATTTTCATGATTGGGTGTGTATTTGTTGATTGTTGACTAAGTGTGACTACCCCCTCAAGCGACGAATCGATGATGGAATGACCTACATGAGAAAAGTGATGAGTCGCTTGACCCAAGATGACTTGTGTGAGGGTGCCCTTAGATGTTTTATCAGTGAATGTGTGTTCAGTTTTTTGACATTTAAACCTATTTTTGGTGGGTTTGAACCCTTTTGGTGACGTCATTTGGGGATAAAATTCTCGACAATCCGTCTTCCCGTGGAGCAGTCCGGCTATGGTAGCCTTTTTAGGGAATATGATAGTGAGGATTTGTGACCCTGATGTCTATTTTGCATGCCTGGAATGTCAAGTGCAAAAGCACTCTCATCGAGCAATTTTGTTGCTTGTTTTGGTGCATTTTTGTATAGTTTTTGCTATTTTTTGAAATTAATGCCCTGTAATCATCCTTGGGTGTGGCGAATACCATGCTGGTATTCGTACCAGGGTAGAACGAGTTCTAACCAGAGCGCTCATCCTAGGGAGGAATGATTATAGGTCTAAAATCCTATTTAAGGGCCAAAACTAGGGTTTGGGCTCATTTGCATTGGAATTTTCTAGCTATTTGGAGCTCTGAGGAGGAGGAAGCTGATTCTGTGAAGTGAAGCGCTACCGAATTTTTCTTGCTACCATGAGTGCACAAACCGGATCGAGCGACAGAGCCGAAGCAAAACCAATAAGTGCCCTGTTGCCTTTATTGCTAGTTTGCGTTATAATTTAAAAAAAAAAATGGCAATGTAGTTGTTTTATGTCTTTTTTTTTTAATTTTCAAATTTAAAAATGAAGCCCTAGTATATAAAAATTAACAGTTAGCTTAAAACTTAGTGTTACCCTAGTTAAACAAAGATCAAAAGGTAGTTTAAAACTCAGATAAAAAGCTTAGTTTAGAACATAACTTAAAAACTTTGCTTAACCCTAATTTAACAAAGATCAAAACTTAGGTTAGAAACGTAGGGTAAAACTGAGCTTAACCCTAGTTATTATTATTTTTGTTGTTTTTGTTTGTGTGTTTAATTTATCAGTTAAACTTAGAGTTACAAAACCCTAGGACGGACAAATTATGTGTTTTTGAATTTTTGTGTTTTTGTTTAATTTATCAGTTAAACCTAGAGTTACGAACCCTAGGGACTGAAAATTGTTTTTGAATTTTTGTTTGTTTAATTTAATTTATCAGTTAAACTTAGAGTGAAAAACCCTAGGACTAACAAACGTTGTTTTTGAATTTTTTGTGTTTTTGTTTAATTTATTAGGTAAACCTAGAGTGACAAACCCTAGGGTTGTTTTTGAATTTTTATTTTTGTTTTTAATTTATTAGTTTAGAGATAAAAAAACCCTAGGAACTGAAAAAGTTTTTTTGAATATTTTTTGTTTGTTTAATTTATCAGTTAAACTTAGAGTGAAAAACCCTAGGACTGACAAATGATGTTTTTGAATTTTTTATTTTTTGTTTGTTTTTAATTTATCAGTTTAGAGTTAAAAACCCTAGGACTAACAAATTATGTTTGACTATTTTTGTATTTTTGTGAATTTTGTCACTCGTTATTTGTCTGTTTTTAGCTATACATTGTTTTATGCATTGTTGTATATGTATGTTATTGTTGTACAATTTTTCATTGTTTTAATGTTTTTGTGTTGTTTTATTTTGGAGGTTGTGAAGAGTTGGTACAGTGTGCCCACAGTTTTTACTGAAGCATGTGAGGCACTGACTTTGGCTGATTGGGAGTGGCTTGATGCCTTTGGGCTCAAGCAGGTGACTCGGCTGGAGCCTGTGGTCAGGTATTGGGACTATCTAACGACCCTGATCAACTTGTGGGATCCTCGAACCAACACCTTCCATATCCCAATAGGGGAGATGACAATGACCTTGGAGGACGTCTATAAAATTCTGTGGATTCTGATAGACGGATTACCAATCAAGACGACATCGTAGGATCAGCGGACAACATTTCTAACACGCTGTTTTTTGCATGGGGAGGAGGTGGGTGTGGATAGCCTAGTGGAGAGGGTAGAGGGCGACTACCAGATTGGTGGAATTTTGGTTCGATGGTGGCTAGATATGGGTGTGTTGGGAGTGAGGCACATCGTACTAATGGCCTCATTTCCAACATGCTGCTACCTAATTCATCGGGTGCGAGGTTCTCGTGGAACCTGCTAGAGGTGATGTTCAGGCTGGTGGAGTGTCCTGCGGATGCACCTATGATCATGAGATGGGGATATAATTTATTGGCATAGCTCTACGATGAGTTGTACAAGGTTTGCTACCAAATGCAAAAGGGGATTGGGTGTAGCTACTTATTGTAGTGTTGGGCTTGGCAGAATATAGCAGTAAAGAGGCCAGTGGGGCTACCATGGATAACTCAGGAAGAGATGGTAGACTGAGAGATTGGTTATGGAGCACTATGGTGGCAGTCTGAGGAGCAAGGATAGAGTCTACGGTGGGCAGGTGTTGTAGGGCACTATGTCGATGCCTTCGCTTGGCTTGCTCTAGGGGAGGTGTTCTGGCACCCCTATCGGGATTGTCTAGTCTGTCCTGAGGTTGGAGAGTGGCTTCGACGGGTTCATAGGGAGAGGTCGCTTATTGGTTGGAATGGGACTAAGCAAGAGTTTTTCCCATATGGTCGGGTGACATGAAAATTTGGGGTGCACCAGGGGTTTCCTGGTGAACCCTTGATCTATCGGCACCGAGGGGACGAGAGGACTCTGGTCTGGCTAGTCATTGCGCCACTGGGTGAGGACTCAGATACTGCGATTGATGTCCTAGATGTGGATGATGTCGAGACTATCATGAAGTATGACCAGTGGTGGACCTTACGATGGTGGTGAAGTGAGGAGCCTCTAGGCGGTGCAGACATGGCAGCCGCAGGTGATGAGGGTGCAGAGGCACCAGGTGAAGGTTGGGGGGTTCCACTGGAGGATGCAAATATGGTAGAGGTGGATGATTTTGGGGGGATTTTTGGGTTTTGGATCAAATGTAGGACATCCTGGAGCAGTGGCAGCCAGAGCAGGCTGTTGTCCCAGATTTGCCTATGCACTAGGTAGTTTTGGAGGACATGAAGGCATGGTTACGTGCTAAGGATGCACGATTGGTAGGGCTGCTTCTGAGGCGAGATGAGGAGCAAGGGGAGGCTCTACAGGAGAGGGATATCTTGCAGACTCAGCTAGCTAAGTGAGAGAACATATTTTCTATGTACCACCGATGGGATGGGGACACGAATGCTGCACAGGAGAGGGATCTTCTACGTACATAGCTTGCAAAGAGGGAGAAGGTATTGGTGCAACACAACAATTTAGTAGCGATGTATCATCAATAGTAGGAATAGTGGTGTCGACACGGGATGGATCTGGAGGGAGAGATCATCCACCTTGAGGGACGGGTACCTTAGTCCTTGGGAGGTGGGTCTTCACATCAGATGAGGGACAACAATACTGAGCAGTCAACATCATCTCATCGTAGGCAAGTGGATGAGGGGAAGGCCAATGGGCGTGATGCAAGGGCGAGCAACAGTCACCTTGAGGGATCCCATAGGACCCACACCATGGGGGGTGGTTCCCATCATACCGATCTTGTGTGATCATGGTGGCCGATGCCCTAGGCTTGGGGGTTTTTGAGTTTTTTCTTTGTTGCAAGGTCATAGGACCGGTTCATTGTAGCCTACAGGCATTTTTGATGATATATATAGATGACTTTCTTTGTGTTTATACACTTTTCATGGTTTGTTTTTCTATTTATGCATAGTTATTTATGATGATGTATGCATGTGGTATTATGAATGCGATGTGTCTAATTATATGATGTATGCATATGGAATAAATGAAATGAGTTGTTGATTACTTGTCAATGGCGCCATAGACTGTACAAGATTTACTAGTATGTTGTACTTATGGGATGGCTTTGTGGAATGACTTTGCATGTGAGAACTTTGTTTTTGTATTTTGCATATTTTCTGATGGTGATTTTACGTAATGAAATGTTCCAGTGGTTTTTAAAATGTAGTTAAGATTTTTGAAGATTCAGATAGTTTAACTAGCTAGCCAAGACTGTACATTTATCTCGCAAGACTTTTGAACAAGGTATAAATTCGACTTGAGTTTAACCAAGTTATTTCACATCCCTGTGTGTGCAATTGAGTTCATTTATGTGGTATTTGTCAAGATACCGCCAGTGCCAGATAGGCTATCAACCAAACCTGTACTGAGGATCACCTAATTAGCTCTACTAACTCTATTGTTGTGTTTAGTAAGATTAATCCATGGGTCAATCTAAGGTACCATAAGCTAGCTCATTCATATGCAAACATTGGTCTACTCACATGCAAATCTATTGTGATAGACATATCATCATGCGTTTAGGATACCGCCATTGCCAGGTAGGCTATCCACCAAACTCGTAATGAGGATCACCTAAATGGTTTCTCAAATGCTGAGAATTCCAAGGATTCAAGTCCAAGATTTTTATTTGCTCAACGGTTTATGATACTTGCTCGTATACATAGTGATAAAAATCACTGTTTATTTTTAGTCTTTTGAGCAAGGATTTGGAATAGTGGTGATAACCATTGTTATTTGATTTTGGATTTTGAGCTTTGTAAGGTTGAGCTTGTATGTTTGGGGCTTGTGAATGACATTGATCCTTTGGGTCTTTGGGATGACTACTCATCCTATTTAGGGACATGTAGTACAACTCATTACAAATTTTGGAATCAAATGGGATTAAGGATATGATGAAGTCAGGGCATTGATCTTTTAGGCCTTGGTGATGACTACCCATCCTTGTCAGGGGTGTGTAGTACAAATCCTTATGACTTTTGATACCAAAGTTGATTGGAGATGGTCTTAATGATGGCTTGTTGGGATTTTTCTTTGGAATAGCATTGATCCTTTTAGGCCTTGGGGATGATTACCCATCTTGTTTAGGGACATGTAGTACGGATCCTTACAACTTTGGGGACCAATGGTGATTGTGATATTTGCTAATGGTGAAAACCACTATTTATTAGGGGGAATTGATGGGGAAGAGCTTGTCCTTTTGTCAACTCTCAGCACTCTTGAACCATTCGCACAAGGGGATGAACAGGCTAATCGTTCACCTTTGGTACCCTAGACTGCTTTGTAGTTTGCATCTTCCGTTCACACAACTTCGGAATTATTTTATGTGTTTTAACTTTTGTAGGGATGTTACATAACAAGGCATGATCCAAGTAAAACTTTCCCTTGTAAAATTTATTTAACTTTGTACAGTTTTTGGCTAGCAATTTAAAGACATCTGAATAACGAAAAATCCTACATACATGAGGAGACAACTGACTTTGCTAAAATGGGGATGGTGTTATTCTGGATGTATGTGTTTATAAAATGGATTTGATGTGGAAAATGATGGAATTGTCGAGCAAGTACAGTCTATGGTGCTTTTGACATGTATAACCTAGCAAATATGCAATGTATGGATGCCTAATGCAACCTATATTTTTGTATTTTGATTTTTACGAATATGCATGGAATGGAGATGCAATTTTTTTGTTTATTTTTTATGATTTTATTGTTTTTGAATATTTGTTTTGACCAAGCGATTACGGGTACCCTTGGAGATTTTATCTTGACCAAAGGGTTTATGCATACCATTGGAGTATTTTTTGGGGGTTGACCAAGCGATTGTGGGAATCCTTGGAGATTTTTGGTTGACCAAAGGGTTTATGGACACCTTTGGGACATTTTGTTATTGACCAAGTGATTGGGGTAATCCTTGGAGCTTTTGGTTGGGCTTTGGCTCTCTAAATGTGGAATGGCCTCAAATGACTGATATTCAAGGGTTCTAGCTCCTTTATTCCTTCAAGAGAGGCAAGTTGGTATGTTCCAAGTCCTATTTTATTGTCAATCACTTAAGGACCTAACCAGTTTGCCATGAAATTTTCCCTTACAACAAACTAGAATTTTGTTGGTTCTCTTTTAAGACCAAGTCACCAACCTGAAAGTCCCTTAGATGAACCTTCATGTTGTATGATTTCTTAAGTCACTCTTGATAGATACGCAAATGCTCGAGAGCATTGATGCATCGTTCGTCGATCAATTTAAGTTAGTCTAATCAGGCCTACCGTGCAGTGTCATCATCGATGAAATCTTGCATTGATATACGCAGTGAAGGGATTTCCAACTCGAGAGGCATGACTGCCTTGGAGCCATACACTAGCAAAAATGGAGTTGCCCCAGTGGGCATCTGAATGCTAGTGTGATAATCCCATAGGGAAAGTGGGATCTGAATGTGCCAATCCTTATGACTATCAATGACTATCTTTTTGAGGATGGCAACTAGTGTTTTTTTTGACGCCTCTGCTTGCCCATTTGCCTGTGGATAATAGGGTGTTGAAAAACTGTGCTGAATTTTGTACTTTGTTGTCAAAGCATGCACATATTTGTTCTTGAATGACGTCCCATTATCCGAGATGATCTTGGATGGAATACCATAATTACATATGATATTGTATAAAATGAACTCTGAAATGCAGGTTCTAGTCGTAGAGGTAAGAGAAATTGCTTCCACCCATTTGGTGAAGTACTCTATGGTCATTATGATAAATGTGTGACGGCCTGACGATGCAGGGGAGATCTTTCAAATTATATTGAATACCCACTGTGAAAAAGGCCAAGCTAATTGGATCATCTGCAAGGCCTGCGAAGGTACATGTGTCAAATTGTCATGGTGTTGACACTTCACACACTTCCTTACATATGCACAACAATCTCGCTCTAAATATGGACATTAATAACCCATGCGAAGAATGCGCTTTGTGATGGCCATACCACTGAAGTAGCCATCACATGTACCATCGTGCACTTGGGTGATCGCCCAAGTGGACTACTTCTGGTCTAGGCAACAAAGGAGGATTCCTTCATAGTTGTGATGGTACAAAATGTCTCCTAACAAGACATGTTTTTCTGCTTTCTATTTGAATGCTCATTTTGTGGCATGTGTCAATCCAAGAGGGAGTTTACCTAACATGAGGTAGTCCCTTATGGGTGTATACCAATCCTACTGATCAAAAACCTCGACAGTCTAAATAACCAATCCCTCTTGAAGTTCATCCCTAGAAAAAGCAGAGCGGGAAAGAATTTGTAAGAATAGCGTTGTGTTGAACAAGGATCTCTAGTTGGCATGATTTAGACATTCATGGATTCGAGATAACATGTTCGGGGACGGTTCAATCTAGATCAAGTGGATTCCTGGTGTTAAGTCAGAGCTTTCATGCTCCATTGCTAACTACGATAGTGTTTTGACTTGAATGGTTATCATATCAGTCTTGCGGGATTAGTGACCCCAAGGAGGCCATAATGTCTGCAAAACAATTCGATGACTGAGGGAGTGCCTCAATGTTGTACCATTCAATATTTTCCAAGAATTTTTCCACAAGGGATTTGTAGGCCTACAGAACTAGGCATTTACACTGGAATACCCCTTTGACTTGGTTGACAATTAGCAGCAAATCACCAAAGATGTTCAGTTGTTTGATGTTCATGGTGATTGTTGTTTGAAGACCTATGAGAAAGGCTTCGTATTTTGCATTGTTGTTGGTGCACGAGAAATTTAATTTAAATGAAAGAGGCATTGCAGCCCCTTGAAATGTGAAGAATACAATTCCCGTGCCACCTCCTTGCTCACATTTTGAACCATCAAAAAATAGGGTTATGTCGGCCCGTGACTCAGGCTCATTAGAATCTGGCAATTCTAAGACATGGAAGACCCCATCATCGGGTAGTTCTATGATTAGAGGCTGATCGTCTTCGAGAGGAGCCTCTGCTAGTTGATCGGCTATGACTTGACCTTTGATGGATTTTTGTCCAATAAACTCTATGTTAAACTCTGTCAACAACATGATCCATTTCATCATGCGGATACTATGATAAGTACAACTCATCATGTATCGCAATGGATTCTCCTTAGACACAACATATGTATTGTTGCTTAGCATGTAATGGCATAGTTTTTTGGTAGCAAACACCACTGCCAAGTAGAGCTTCTCGACATATGCATAGTTAAGTTCATAATTGACCAGGGTGCAGCTAAGATAGTAAGTAGCCTATTCTTTGTGAATTTCATTCTTCTGGGCTAACATGGTTCCCAGTGCCACCTTAGTAGCTAAGATGTATAAGTAGAATTACACTCCTAGTCTAGGTGGTGCCAATACTGGAGGCGAAGCCAAGTATTGTTTAATGTCATCAAAGGCTGACTGGCACTCATCATCCCAATGAAATGCTACCCCCTTGTGCAATAATTTATTCATGGGTCGACACTTATCAGATAGCTATGCTATGAAGCGCTTGATTGACGCGACCTTTCCTTGCAGGCTTCTAAGCTACCTGATGGTAGTTGGGGGAAGAATTTCAAGGATTGCCTTGACTTTGTTTGGGTCCACCTTGATGCCTCATTTTGAAACTATGAAACCCAAGAGTTTTCTAGATGTGATGCCAAATACGCACTTCTTGGGATTTAGTCTGACTTTATGTTCCAGGAGGCGATCGAGGATCTTGCTTAAGTCATCGAGATGATCTGGGCACAAAAGAGATTTTGCCAACAAATCATCCATGTAATCTTCCAAAATTTTATGCATGTGATCATGGAAGATTTACGTCATGGCACGTTGGTAGATGGTGTCAGCATTTTTAAGGCCAAAAGGCATGACCTTATAGCAAAATTCCCCCCAATGCGTTATGAACGCCATTTTTAGTTGGTCTTCAATATTGATAAGAATCTGATTGTATCCCAAGAAACCATCCATGAGGGAAAGCATTTCATGGCTTGCTATAGCGTCTACCAATGCATCGATGCTTGGCAAGGGGAAATCATCCTTAGGACTCGCTTTGTTTAGATCTAAAAAATTAGTGCATATGCGAATCCTCCCATCAAGATTTTTGACGGGCACCATATTGGAAAACCATGGTGGGTAATCCACACAGATGACAAACTATGCATCCAAAAACTTTTGTAATTCATCTTTGACCATTAAGGCCACTGTTGGGTGCATATTACGTAGTTTTTGCTTAACTGGCTTAACTTTCGGATCAAGTGTTAGATTATACGTGACTAGATGTGGATGTAGCCCCGACATATCTTTGTAGGACCATGCAAAAACCTCCTTCTATTTGATAATCTATGGATTTATTAGATTAGAGCCGATGTCTATGTTAGTCGTCTCCTCGATCGACATGTGGGATCTGTCCTCCAACTAGTGTGGAGTTGGGATCAAGTGGATATCATTTACTGAGTTTAGATCATCATTAGGGACCTCAGGTCCCTCTTCAGCATGGAAGACATCCTGAGTTGGTCCTGGGGTGATATGAAGCATCTCATTGAAAGGCCAGTACTCTGATGGGGATGGTGGTGAATTGATGCGATCCCAGTCTATGGCATCTATGTCTAGATACAATGACTATGTTGGATCGGCCAGATTACGAATGGGGGTAGTTAAGTCAATGGATATCATGTTGATGAAATTATTTTGGCCTCCATTACCATAGGTGTGATGACTCAAACATTCTGGATGTTCTCTATGCTCCGGATCTGGCTTTGGAGGTATTGGCATGAATGGATCGGCCCTATGTGTGGATAAGAAGATAGGGTATGCTCTCAAAACTGATATCATTATAGGGTCTCTAGGTAGAAGGTGTCCCACTATGATCACCACTAAAAGCATGATGATATGGAAACAAAAATGAGAATGCCAAGTACGATGCGTGTAAAACCAAACTTAACACTAAAAGCCTATATATTGAAAATGCATGAAAGGAAAAAACATAAATAAATCGACATGAGATAAAAGCAATATGGAATACAACCCTCTTTATTGATATTATTTTAAAGTCGTGTTACAATATGTCTCCTTCCCTTTTAAGGGATAGGAGAGTTAAATATGTTTCTTGTCACATCCATGGATAGCCATCCTTCTTCCATGTGCCCACATGTAAAATGGGTGGACCAAAACATCACCGTCGCTTGTGTATATGAATGTTGGCTCTTTTTTGCTCCTCCAATGTCCAGATCCTGTGTTCAAGGAAATAGAAAATAGTCAGTAGCACCTGTAGATAAAATAAAACAAGCAATCCCCATGCCTTCAATTAGTGCAACCAAGATGTAAATAAAATTATAACTAGCATAGCTCCAAATGAAATGAAAATTTGACAGGGGCATCAAAACATCACAAGGAAAACACTGCAAATGGAATAGTTGAGAAATTCATCACAAATTTGTATTCACTCTGGGGCAGGATGAATAGACCTACAAAAAAATGTCAAAAGGTACTGTCCCAAATGTCATATTCGAGAAGCTCCAAATCACCTGCAAAGTTATGGGTTAGCTAATTGGGGGTATTTTGGGATGACCTAAAAGGTCATATTTTCCCAATTTGGTCTCTATCAGTAGTAATTTGATGATGCTACCTGCATGTTAATAAAGGTAGAAAAAAATAGAAACATTATAAAAAATGCTCAAAATGATGTGAAATTTGAATGACAACCTATCTAAGTAGCATATAATCAAATGCAAAAATAACAGAAATGAAATCTTCCATAGATTTCTAATCACTCCGGGGCGGGGCGATTAGGACTACAACAGTGTGGGGGGCGCCCAGGGGCAGGATGACCTCTGTTTGGGGCTTGATTTCGGCACCAATCCACTTGGGATGGGTCCAAAACCTCTTATGGAGTATTTTCAGAAAATTTGGTGGGATATAGTGGCCAAATTTTGGGTCTTGGTATCGTATTTTGTGCTTCCAATAACCACCCTATGACCTCCTCTCCAAAAGAGATCATGGATGTGAAAGGCACAAATCAAAAAGGTGTGGGTGTGGAAGTAAAACGATAGAACTTCATTGCTCAAAATGATCCTTCTCTATATATATTTGGGGTGAGAAGACTCACCAATTTATAGGCCTAGAGGTCTCTTTGGATGACCATGCAGAGGTGCCACTTGGCAATCATGCCTTTCCAGGGGAGGGAAGATTCCTTCCTGATTAGGGGCTTCATGACTGCTCCTGTAACTGCATCTAACGCTTGAAAATGCTCACTCACACTCCCATGCAATTAAGGAAGAATTAAGTGGTGGATCTGAGCTACCATTTTTCAAGATTTAAATTTTTTCTTGTCAAACCTTGCTATTCGCCCCACCCTAGAGCGAATACTGCAAATCATCCCTGGGTGGGGTGAATACTAGTTTGTAATCATCCCTGGGTGGATTGAGTATGAAGCAGAGTGCCTAAAGGTGCCAAATTGACTCTTGACCTTTTCGAAACTACTATGAGAGTGGTCAGGACCACTGTTTAACCTTTGCGGGCTACCCTTGGGGCTGTGTGCGTCAATGCGATCAGTGTTTGCAGTCATATAATCGGATTGGTGTTGTTTTGGTGTCTACGGGAGGAAGTGAGAGCTTAGATTAGAAATCTCCCATATTACTAAACCTTCCCATGTAGTCCTTAATTTTTGTCTTTATCCTCTTTATTTGTGTTGCTTTATTTTATTGTTATTTTTACATTTGTAATATAGCTTACAAATTTTGACCCCATAACCAATGGACAAGAAAATAATTCTAGGTTTGCTCCTTCATCCAAAGAAGGAGCCTTGGGATCCACAAAAACTATAGGGAACTTTTATCTATAGCCCCACTTGACTCCAAGTAAGATCAGTCAAAAGTAGGACATGTCAAGGTAATGCTATTAGAAGGTGCTTCCCACCTTTAGCTAGGATACAAAACTTCCAAAGAAGGGTGAAAAATATTAGAAGCTACACTAACTATTAGATCTTCCATATATGGTCGGTGTACATATTTTTCCCAAACCTAGTCACATCAAGGGTACTAAGGCCCATGGGCCATTGATTTTAATCCAATGAGTGTGAGGTCTTTTTGATGAAGAAAAGAACATACGATAATGGAAGGCTTTGATAGAGGCCAATGCCAAATATGTGGTAATCATTTGGGATCCCAAAAAGGTAAAGTACCAACATTTAATGTAGAAATCCCACTATTTTCTAAAGAAGGTTCCATATCATCTAAGGATACATGGAAATCACATATGTAAGAGATACAATAGTCAAAGAAGCAAATAAATAAGACACCCACCATTATCAATAAATGTTGAATTTTTATGACCAAACCTATTAAAGTCAATCATGCATTAACTATAGCCATTGCATACCATATGTATGAGCCTATCCTATCCACCTACACCAATCAAGGAGGACATGTCTATCATGTCAATAATGTGACACATTCTAGAAGGAACACAATGGAAGAGTAATAGTGCATTGACTCCATTGCAATAAATAAGATCCAAGTTCACAACACTTGGTCATCTAAAGGTCTAGAAGCTTTTATTATTTATGGTCCTAGATCCAAATACCTCAAAGCTATCACTACATACTTATGGAAGGATTATAGCTATAGAAATAGAAGATATTTGTAGGCCTCCTACACAATAATTCAAAGGGAAGGAACCATCCTTTTAGATTATAAATAGGCCAAATTTTATCGTAAAAGACCTTGGGAGCTATTTTCTCATGCTTGGTACCTAGCCTAGATGGATCTTCCTTTCACCCTTCTTTATTACTATAACAAGGGAAGCCCAATATTTTTATCATGCCTAAGGATAATTGAACCCTTTGAGCCTCATTGTATTGTAATCATTTAATCATATTAATGTAAGTCATGGCTAATTTTTCTTTTTCATCCTCATAACTTATATTGATTTCTAGGAGTATGTTTTCTTGGTTGTGTTCAATAGTCAAATATGGTATTTTTTGTGTTCAATTGCCACTTGTTGCAATAAAAAATTGGGGGTCCTAATTCTTTGGTGCATCACCCCCATAGCTTAGGTTTTTACTACTCTTGCATTGAAATTCCCTATTCAAAGTACCTCTCAACTAATAGTATAATGATATGTTTTTATTTAAATATAGATATGGATCCTCATGATACATCTAGTAATATTTCTAGGATTTTGCTACTTGTGAATCAAAATATCAAAGTACAATTCCAATACTTCATTTCTTTTTCATTATTTTTATCTAGATATATTGTTTATTTGGATCACTTTTATCCAATTGGATATCTTTGTCCCTATATTTTCTTGATAAAAACCATTATTTCTCCACACCACTTTTCATTTTCTATTGTATCATTTTATATTAATATCTTCCTACACCCTCAAAATATTGGGGCCCTACACCCAACATACTCATGTTTTTTAATGATATAAATTATATATATTCTTTTTGTTATGATCCCTAGCCTACGAAACTTCTCCAATTGTATCCTATACAATTCTAGAATACTAGATTTAACTATTTCTAGGGTCCCATTTCCAATTTAATTTAAAATATTTCATTAGACATTAAAGCCTCTATTTTTTGCACCCATTCCCATTAGATGATATTCCTTATTATCCTTACCATCTCTAACTCCTGGATTTTTTCGTCTTTTTGTGTTATTTCTTCTTGAGAATTTTTACTAGTGATATTAGCCTTTGTATATTTTTACCATATTATTTTAGCTTCATTTTCTATTATTCTAATTTTTAAAAATCCCTCTCTTGTTTTCTCTTTTTGTAATGGAGTTAAGTTTCCAACTAGGAGAAATTGTAAAAAATTTTAAAAACTTATTTTTCATAAAATTTGGTTCTTATCATCTATTTGCATCATAGTAAATTTTATAGAACTACATATTGCTTCTCTACTTATTTTTCCAATCCTCCTTTATTGGAGAATATTTAATTGCTATTGTAGTTTAGGTTTGAGATAACCTCTTGCAAGAAAAAAATTATCCTCATTTTATCCAATAGTCTTTTCCCCTTTGATAATTATATTTATTGTTCTATCATGTATTTATTTATTTACTCTTTTTTACCTTCATGTTTATTTTTCATTAAAATTTCCTTCCATGCCTAATCCATTCACCACTTGTGCCCATGTCTTGACATGCTTTAACTTATTTCTTATATTGCTCTCTTTTACTTTTATATGTATTATTGTTGTTGTTTGTTATGAATGTGTTCCTTCCCTTGTGCATTTTAGAAATGTATTCATATTTTCTAATTCTTGATTGGTTTGTAGATTTTGTTTTATTATGAAAACATGAGATTCTGGAAACAAAAAGGATAAACTAAAAATGCAATGTAAATGAAACTAAAATAACGCTTAAATCCTATGTTATTGAAAAACGCGTAAAAAGAAAGGAGATGAACACAAGATATTAAAGCAATATAAAGATCGACCCTTTTATTGATATGCTTTTCAAATTTGTGTTACAATGTGTCTCCTTCCTTTTTAGGGGATAGGAGCGTTAAATGTTGGTCTTTTACAACTTGTTTCAGAATTCCTTCTTCCGCGTGCCCACATATAAGATGGGCGAACCAAAATGTTGTCGCCGCTTGCGTTGGTAAAGGTAGATTCCTCGCTGCTCCTCCAATGCTGCAAATCTGCGTTCAAAGAAACAAACAAAGAATCAGTAGCACCTATGTATGAGAAATAAAAGATGAATCTAACAATGGTTAAAATGAGTCTAAATAAAATGAAAACTTGACAAAAGCATAAAAATGAAACTAGCTAAATACTACAAAAGAAATAAAGTGGGGGGTGCCCGAAGGCAAACCACCCGCAGGTGAAACTTTGCTTCGACACCAATCCGCTTAGGATGGGTCCGAAACCTGATGTGATGTGTTGTCGATAAATTGGTAGGATATTGTGGTCAGATAAATCGGGGTTGGTTCTTGATTCGTGCATTCAAAAATCACCCAATAACCTCTCTTTCGATTAAGATATTATGGATGTTGAAAACACAAATCGCAAGTAAATGAATTAGCAGCACTTCGCCACTCAAAATGCTCCTTCTTTGTATATCTTTTGGGTGAGGAAACTCACCATTTTATAGACCTAAGGGGTCTCTTTGAATTAACATGCAAAAGTGTTTCTTTGCATGAATGCTTTTTGTGTGAAGAGAAGACTTCTTCTTGATTAAGGGCTTCTTAACTGCCTCTGTGCATGTCTTTGTATGTTTAGAAAAACTCACTCGCACTCCCATGTAATGAAGGGATAGCTAAGTGGCAAATCTGAGTTGTCTTAAAAAAGCTCACTCTCATTCCCATATCATGCAAGAAAAGCTAAGTGGCAGTTCTAAGTTGTCACATGCTGAGATCTGAATTTTTGTCGGTCAAACCTGGCGTTCGTCCCACCTCGAAGCGAGCATTGGTAATCATTTCTGGGTGAGACGAGTATCAATCCGCACTCGTCCCTGGGTAGGATGAGTGCAAATCCGCACTCATCCCTGGGTGGGACGAATAAGCAATAAAGTGTCTAAAAGGTGCCAAATTGATCCCTGACTTGTAAAACTGCTGTGTGAGTGGTTAGAACCACTGTTTGACCTCTGGGGGCTGCCCTGGGGGCTATGTGTGTTAGTACGATTAGTGCTTATTGTCACATAATTGGATTGGTGCTATTTTGGTGTCTATAGATGCCCCTTTTTGGAAAGCGCTGCACATGGTGCAGTGCTGAGCAAAAATAGATAACCAAAGCACTAATGATTAAGGTTTTCAGTAACCTAACCAACTCTTGATGCCCCAAGTATGGAAAGGGCACGCATTCTTGAATCCTTGCTTTTGACGAGCTAAGGAACTTAAATCAAGCATTAACCTGGTTTGGTGAGGTATTACTTGAACTTAGACATTGATCAGTCATGAATAGACAAAGGGTGCAACCTTTTGTTTGTGGGAACCTTGAATTCATGATTCACGAATGCCAAGTATATGATTAGTTTGTGATAATTGCTTGTTTGCTGCCCCAAGCAGGGGCGCGATTGTCTTTTGCAATGATCCTTTGAATGCATGTCATTTCCAAGACTGGGTATATTGGTGTTGATTGGCAACTAAGTGTGACTACCCCCTCAAGCGACGAATCGATGAGGGAATGACCTGACATGAGAAAAGCGACGAGTCGCTTGACCCAAGATGACTTAAGTGAGGGTGCCTTCAGATGTTATCTGATGCATGCTCAAGCAGTTTCTCGATTGGACCTATTTTTGGTGGGTGTGAACCCATTTTGGAATGCCATTTGGGGTTAACATTGGCGAAAATCCGTTTTCCCATGGAGCGGTCCGGCTATGGTAGCCTTCTTAGGGAGTAGGATAACGACAAGGTAGACCTCGAAATCAGTTTTCTTATGCCAAGAAGTTAAGTGCAAGAGCACTTTTTTTCCGACAATTTGTAGTGGTTTTATTGGCATTTGTCATTTTTATTTTTTGGTTATTTTTGATGATTTTTTTTTTTATTCGTCCCGGGGGGGGACGAACTCCAGGATGGTACTCGTCCTGGGGTGGGACGAGCGCTCCTCCGAGGGTACTCGTCCTGGGGTGGGACGAGCATTCCGCCAAGGGAAAAGCGCTCGTCTCGGTCAGGGATGATTATCAGCTAACAAAAAGTATAAATATGCGAAAATGGCGGATTTGGCTCATTTGCATTGTTCATCGATTACGATTTGAAGCTCTGGGGAGGAGGAGGTAGATTTTCTTACGCGAAGCGCTGCCATATTTTCTAGCCACCATGAGTGCACAGATCGGGTCGTTGAGCGGCGGATCCGAGGCGAGACCAGTAAGTGCACTATCTTCGCGACTTTAAATTTGAAAAATGCAAATGTGTTTTTTTTTTATGTTTTTCGGTTGTTTAAAACATGAAACCCTAATTAATTAAATTAAAAGGTGAATGAATGAAACCAAATAAAACGTGGATGCAAACCGATGGAAACTTAGATGGAAAACCATAGGATAAACCCAAAATGAAGCGTAGAGTAACATCGTAAGGTAACCATGGTTAAAAAAATGTTTTTCTATGTGAATGGTAAAACTTAGGTCGAAACCGTAGGTAAACCATGCCCATATTTTTTTTGTAATTTTTATGGAATTAAAAAATGCAAAATAGATGAATTTTTTGTTGAAATGGTAAACTTAGGTAAACCATGTCAAATTTTTGTCGTTTTTTGATGAAATTAAAAACTGAAAAATGGATGAATTTTTTTGTTGAAATGGTAAACTTAGGTAAACCATGTCAAATTTTTGTCGTTTTTTGATGAAATTAAAAACTAAAAAATGGATGAATTTTTTTGTTGAAATGGTAAACTTAGGTAAACCATGTCAAATTTTTGTCGTTTTTTTGATGAAATTAAAAACTGAAAAATGGATGAATTTTTTTGTTGAAATGGTAAACTTAGGTAAACCATGTCAAATTTTTGTCGTTTTTTGATGAAATTAAAAACTGAAAAATGGATGAATTTTTTTGTTGAAATGGTAAACTTAGGTTGAAACCATAGGTAAACCATGTCAAATTTTTGTCATTTTTTTTTTGATGAAATTAAAAACTGAAAAATGGATGAATTTTTTTGTTGAAATGGTAAACTTAGGTCGAAACCGTAGGTAAACCATGTCAAATTTTTGTCGTTTATTTATTTATTTTAAAATGAAAAAATAGATGAATTTTTTGTTGAAGTGGTAAACTTAGGTCGAAACCGTAGGTAAACCATGTCAAATTTTTGTTGTTTTTGATGAAATGTAAGATGAAAAATGAATGAATTTGTTTGTTTTGAAATGGTAAACTTAGGTAAAACCGTAGGTGAACCATGTCAAATTTTTATTGTTTTTGATGAAATGTGAGATGAAAACTGAATGAATTTTCTAATTGAAATGGTAAACTTAGGTCGAAACCATAGGTAAACCATGTCAAATTTTTATTGTTTTTGATGAAATGTAAGATGAAAAATGAATGATTTTTTTTGTTTTGAAATGGAAAACTTAGGTAAAACCATAGGTAAACCATGTCAAATTTTTATTGTTTTTTTTTTTTTGGATGTACATGTGAATGAAATATGTTACTGTACAGTTATGCATTTTTGTACATGTGATGGTAATTTGATGCATGTTTTTGATGTGTGTTGTTTTCTATGATGTGCAGGTGGTGAAGCGTCGACATCGGGTGCCGACAATTTTTCTAATGCCCACAAGGCATTGACAACTGAGGAATGGGATTGGCTTGATGCCCTAGGGCTCAAGCATGTGGCTCGGTTGGATGTATTTGTTGCGGATTGGGCATACATTATAGCTTTGATCAGCCTGTGGGATGTTCAGACGAACACCTTCCATCTTCCGATAGGGGAGATGACTGTCACCTTAGAGGACATGTATCAGATTCTCTGAATTTTGATAGATGGGGTTCCCATTCGAACGACACCACGAGGCTAGAGGACGGTGGTACTGACACGGTATTTTGGACACAGAGAGGATGAGGATGGGATGACCTCGTTGGAGAGGGCAAAGCTGGATTGCCAGATTGGCAGGATTTTGGTATGATATTGGTATGCAAGGGGAATGTTGGGAGTGAGGCATGCACTACTCATGAGTCTCATTTCCAACATGCTCCTGCCAGAATCGTCAGGAGCGAGGTTCCCAGGAAAACCTATTGGAGGTGGTGTGGTAGTTAGTGGATTGTTCGATGATAGAGCCGGTGATTATGAGATGGGGCCAGACGCTCTTGGCTCAGTTGTATGATGAGTTGTATGAAGTCCGCTACCGGAGGCATAAGGGGATTGACTGTAGTTTCTTGTTGTAGTGTTGGGCATGGCAGCATATAGCCATAGAGCGACCACGAGGGCTGCCCTGGACTACACGGGTGAACATGGTTGACAGAGATATTGGGTATGGTGCTCTATGGTAGGAGCGAGGGCAGAGTCGGTGGTTTGCGGGAGACATAGACCATTACAGAGATGCATTGTCATGACTGACTCCCGGAGATGTGGTATGGAGGCCATATCAGGATTGTCCCGAATGGCTAGAGGCGAATTATTGGCTTCGGTGGGTCTGGAGCAGGAGATGGGTGATTGGACGACATGGGACGGAGCAGGAGTACTTTCACTATCTTCGAGTGACGCAACATTTTGGGGTATGCCAGGGATTACCTGGGGAACCCATAGTCTATCGACATCAGAGTGATGATAGGACCCTAGTTGCATTGATCCTCGAGCCATTGGGGGAGGAGTCTGATACTGCCTTGGACATTCTGGATGTAGATGACGTCAGAGTGACGATCGAGGACCAGGAGTGGTGGACGCTTTGGCAGTTGCGAGGTGAGGGGCCTTTGGGAGGAGATGAGGCAACGAGAGGCGAAGAGGGTGCAGAGGCACGAGGAGAGGGTTGGGGAGCTCCTGCGGATGTGGACATGATGGAGGTGGCAGATGCAGGAGATGACTTTGGTGATGAGGAGCCACCAAAGATGCAAGATGCTCTAGAGTAGGTAGATGCTCCAGAGGGGTCGAGGCAGTCGACCATTCTAGGAGATACAGAGGCAGGATTACACACGGAGGTGGCACGGTTGACGGGGTTACTACAGAGGCGGGATGGAGAGCTTGCGAAGATGACACAGGAGAGGGATCTCCTGCGAACATAGTTGGCAAGGCAGGAGAGCATAGGGGCTGCGTCTCACCAGTAGGCGGGGGATACAAATGCTGCATGAGAGAGGAATCTCCTACGGGTGTAGCTAGCATAGCGCGATGATGCCATCGCATACTATCATAGGTGGGAGGCAGACTGGAGGCAACGGGAGGCATATTGGGGGCGACATCGACTAGATATGGAGGGTGAGATTATCCACCTTGGTGGGTGAATACTAGAGCCTCTGGAAAATGGCTCGTCGTATCGGATGAGAGATAGTGGGATAGAGCAGTCAACATCATCCCGTCATTGGCGATGATATCAGGGAGGCGCTAGTGGTCGGGATGTAGGGGCAAGCAGTCACCCTGAGAGATCTTAGAGGATTGATACCGCAGGGGGTAGTTCACGTCACATCGATCCTACATGATCATGGTGGCTGACGCCCTAGGCTGGGGGTTTTTGAGATATGATTGCGGGGTCAGGGGACCAGTTTTGTAGCCTGCGGGCAATTTTGTTATGATATATATACAGATGACTCTTTTTGGTGTTTATACAGTTTTCATGATTTATTTTTATGTACATGTTTTTACATTGATGTATGTATATGCGATTATGAATGCGATGGTTCTAATTTATATGATGTATGCATATGGAATGAATGAAATGAATTATTGATGATTTGTCGATGCACCATAGACTGTACAAGATTTGGATTGGACTTGCTAGAGTAATGGGATTAATTTGTGGAATGCTTGTGTATGTGAGAGCTTTGTTTTTGTATTTTGTCTATTTTCTGATGGTGATGTATGGAATGAAATGTACCAGTTGTTTGAAAATATAGTTAAGCTTTTTTGAGATGCAGATATTTTAACGAACTAGCCAAGACTGTACATTTATCTCATAAGACTTCTAAATAAGGTTTAAATCTGACTTGAATTTAACCAAGTTATTTCACATCCCTATGTGTGCAATTGAGTTCATTGATGTGTTATTCATCAGGATATCGCCAGTGCCAGATGGGCTTTCAACCAAACCTGTACTGAGGATCACCTAATTAGCTCCACTAACTCCTGTATTGTATTTAGTCAGATTAATCTATGAGGTTATCTAAGATACCATAAGCTAGCTCATCCACATGCAAACATTGATCTGCACACAAGTTAATGTGACAGATATATCGTCATGTGGGAGGTTTACCACTAGTGACCAATAGGCTATCAACCAAATCGATACTGAAGCTTACCTCATGACCTGTCGAAATACTGAGAGTTCCAGGGATTCAAGTTCGACTCCCTTATTTTCTTCAAGTGTAGTGGGATACTTGCTCTTTATAGTGATAAAATCACTATTTATTTTTGTTTTTTTTGTTTTTTTTTTTTTTTGAGCAAGGGATTTGAATATGGAGTGGCAAGAATCACTATTGTTTGTGCCTTTTGATGTGTGCACTGTAGGATGTCAAATTTGTAATGTTTTGACGTTTTGCAAATTTTTGATGTTTTTGCAACATATAAGAACTTGGGATTCATGGGGAATTGGGTAGAGAGGATGCTTGTCCTTTTGCCAACTCTCAGCATTCCTAGGGTCATTCGCACAGGGGGATAAGCAAGATAGTCGTTTCGCTTATGGTAACCTGGATTATTATGAAGGTTTCATCTTTCATTCACACAACTTAGGAATTTTTTTTAAATGTGTGTTAATTTGTGTTGGGATGCTACGTAACAAGGTGTGATCCAAGTAAAACTTTCCCGTGTAAAATCTGTTTAACTATGTATAGTTTTGGCTAGAAATTTAAAGACATTTGAATGACGAAAACCCTATATACATTAGGAGACAACTAACTATGCTAAAATAAAAGGGTGATATGTTGGATGTATGCGTTTATGAAAATGGATTTGAGGTGGAAATAATGGAATTGCCAAGTAATGACAGCCTATGGTTCTTTTGACTTGTATGACCTAGCGAAGTATGCAATGTATGGATGCAATGCTTAATGCAACCTATATTTTTGTATTTTTGATTTTTATGAGAATGCATGGAATGGGAATGCAAATGTTTTTGTGATTTTGATTTTTATGAGAATGCATGGAATTGAAATGCAATTGTTTTTGTAATTTTGATTTTTGTGTTGTTTTTGTTGATTTTTGAATATTTATGTTGACCAAGCAGTGATGGTAATGCTTGGAGCTTTTGGGTTGACCAAGCGATTGTGATAATCCTTGGAGATTTTAGGTTGACTAAGATATTGTAGTAATCCTTGGAGCTTTTGGGTTGACCAAGCGATTGTGGTAATCCTTGGAGATTTTGGTTGGACTATGGCTCTCTAGATGTGGAATGGCCTCAAATGAATGATGTTCAAGGGTTCTATTTCCTTGATTCCTTCAAGAGAGGCAAGCCGGTATGTTCCAGGTCCTATTTTACTGTCAATGATGTAAGGACCTAACCATTTTGTCATGAACTTGTCCCGTAGATGGGACGGAAAATTAGAATTCTGCTGGTTCTCTTTTAAGGCCAAGTCACCAACCTAAAATTCCCTGAAGTGGACTTTCATGTTGTATGCTTTCTTAAGTCGCTCTTGATAGATACGCAAATTCTTGAGAGCATTAACGTTTCGTTCATCAAGCAATGTTAGTTGATCTAATCGGGCCTGCCATGCAGTGTCGTCATCGATGAACTCTTGCATTGAAATGCGCAGGGAAGGAATTTCCAACTCAAAAGGCATGACTACCTCGGAGCCATACACCAGCAAAAATGGAGTTGCCCCAGTGGGTGTTCGAATGCTGGTGCGATAAGCCCATAGGGCAAGTGAGATCTGAATGTGTCAGTCCTTATGATTATCTACAACTGTCTTTTTAAGAATGGTGACTAGCATTTTGTTTGACACCTTTGTTTGCCCATTTGCCTGTGGATAATAGGGTGTTGAAAAGCTATGTTGAATCTTGTACTTTGTTGTCAAAGCACACACATATTTATTCTTGAATGGCGTCCCATTATCCGATAGGATCTTGGATGGAATACCAAAACGACATATGATGTTATATAAAATAAACTCCGTAATGTGGGCTCCAGTCATAGTGGTTAGCGGAATTGCTTCCACCCATTTTGTAAAGTACTATGTGGTCGTTAAAATGAATGTGTGACGACCAGACGATGCAGGGGAGATCTTTCCAATTAGATCAAAGCCCCACTACAAAAAATGCCAAACCAATTGGATCGGCTGCAAGGCCTGAGAAGGTACGTGTGTCAAATTAGCATGGTGCTAACACTTCACACACTTATTCACATATGCGCAACAATCTCGCTCTAAATATGGCCAATAATAACCCATGCGAAGAATGCGCTTTGCGATGGCCATACTGTTGAAGTGGCCACCACATGTACCATCATGAGCTTAGGTGATCGCCGAAGTGGACTCTTGCTGGTCCAAACAACAAAGGAGGATTCCTTCATAATTTTGACGATACAAAATGTCTCCTAACAAGACATGCTTTGCCACTTTCTATTTGAATGATCTTTTCATGGCTTGTGTCAATCCAAGTGGGAGAGTACCTAGCTTGAGGTAATCTTGGATGGGTGTGTACCAATCTTGCTGATCAGAAACCTCGATAGTATGAATGACCAATCCCTCGTGAAGTCTATCCTGAACAAAAGCTGAGCAGGAAAGAACTTGTAAAAACAATGTGGTGTTGCTAGTAAGAGGAGTCGAGGAGAACAAGGACCCCTAGTTGGCTTTAGTCAAACAATCTCGAATTCGAGAGAACTTATCCGGAGATGGTTCAATCTGGATCATGTGGATTCCTAGCGTCAGATCAGAGCTTGCACGCTCCATCGTAGATTGCGATAATGTTTTAACCTGAATGGTTGTCATTTCACTAGAAGGGTCTTGCGGGATGAGTGACCCCAAGGAGGCCATAGTATCCACAAAATGATTTGATGATCAAGGGAGTGCCTCGATGTCATACCATTCAAGTTATGCCAGGAATTTGTCCACAAGGGCTTTATAAGACCGCAAAACTGGACATTTACATTGGAATATCCCCTTTACTTGATTGATAATTAACAACGAATCACCAAAGATGTTCAATCGTTTAATGTTCATGGTGATTGTTGTCTGAAGACCTATGAGGAAGGCTTCGTATTCTGCATTGTTGTTGGTGCACGGGAAGTCTAATTTAAATGAAAAGGGCATTGGAGCACCTTACGGAGTGAAGAATATAATTCCTGCACCACCCCCTTGCTCACATTTAGAACCATCGAAGAATAGGGTTATGTCAGCCTGTGACTCAGGCTCATCAGAATCTGGCGACTCTGAAACATGGAAGACCCCATCATAAAGTAGTTCAAAAGTCAGAGGCTGATCATCTTCAAGAGGAGCCTCAGCTAGTTGATCGGTGATGACTTGACCTTTTATAGATTTCTGTCCAATAAACTCTATGTCAAACTCCGTCAACAACATGATCCATTTCACCGTGTGGCTACTATGATAAGTATGACTCATCATGTATCACAATGGATTCTCCTTAGACACAACATACGTCTTATTACTGAGCATGTAGTGGCGTAGCTTTTTGGTAGCAAACACCACTGCCAAGCAAAGCTTTTCAATGTATGCATAGTTAAGTTCATAACTAACCAGGGTGCGGCTAAGATAGTATGTAGCTTGTTCTTTGTGAAGTTCATTTTTCTAGGATAGCATGGTGCCCAGTGCCACCTCAGTGGCTGAGATGTATAAATAGAATGGCACTCCTAGTCTAGGTGGTGCCAATACTGGCGACAAAGCCAAGTACTATTTAATGTCATCAAAGGCTGACTGGCACTCATCATCTCAATGAAATGTGACCCCCTTATGCAATAATTTATTCATGGGTCGGAATTTGTCAGATAACTGCGCTATGAAGCACTTGATCGATGCAACCTTTCCTTGTAGACTCCTGAGCTGCTTGATGGTGGTTGGGGGACGCATTTCAAGGATTTCCTTGACTTTGTTTGGATCGACCTCAATTCCTCGTTTGGAGACTATGAAACCCAAGCGCTTTCCAGAGGTGATGCCAAAGATGCACTTCTTAGGGTTTAGTCTGACTTTATGCTCAATGAGGTGATCAAGGACCTTGCTCAAGTCATCGATGTGATCTGGGCACAAAAAAGATTTGGCCAACAAATCATCCATGTAATCTTCCAAAGTTTTGTGCATGTAATCATGAAAGATGTACGTCATGGCACGTTGGTAGGTGGCTTCGACATTTTTAAGGCCAAAAGGCATGACCTTATAGCAAAATGTCCCCCAAGGCGTTGTGAATGTCATTTTTAGTTGGTCCTCAGGATTGATACGAATATGATTGTATCCTGAGAAACCATCCATAAGGGAAAGCATTTTGTGGCCCATTGTAGCGTCTACCAACGCATCGATGCTTGGCAAGGGAAAATCATCCTTAGGACTCGCTTTGTTAAGATCTCAAAAATCGGTGCATATGCGAATCCTCCCGTCGAGCTTCTTGACAAGAACCATGTTAGACAACCATAGCGGATAATCCACACAGATGACAAACTGGGCATCCAACAACTTTTGTAACTCATATTTTACCATTAAGGCCACTGTTGGATGCATCTTGCATAGTTTTTGCTTTACTGGCTTGATTTTCGGATCAAGTGTTAAATTGTGCATGACTAGCTGTGGGTCTAGTCCCGACATATCCTTGTATGACCATGCAAAAACCTCCTTCTTTTCCTTAAGAAGGGTAACATAATCGGCTTGCTCTTCAGGGGAAATACTTACCCCCAGCTTGAGAATCTGTGGATTCATTGGATCTGTGTCGATGTCTACATCAGTCATTGCTTCAATCGACATATGGGATCCGTCTTCCAACTGGTGTGGAATTGGGATCATATGGATATCGTTTGCTAAATTAATATCATCATTAGGAACGTCAAGTTCCTCTTCAGCATGGAAGACATCCTAAGTCTGTCTTGGAGTGAATTGAAACATCCCACCGCAAGGCCAATACTCTGATGGAGATGGCGGTGTGCCAGCTCGATCCCAATCAATAGCCTCTATGTCTAGATGCAATAATTATGTTGGATTAGTTGGATCATGGATGGGGGCGGTCAAGTCAATGGAGACCATGTTGGTGAAATGATTGTAATCTCCATGATCGCAAATGTGACAACTTTGACATTCGGGATGTTTTTGGTGCTGTGGATCTAGCTCTGTAGGCACTGGCACATAGGGATCAGCCCTATGCGTGGACCTGCAAATAGGGTATGCCCTAGGCACTGATGATTTGATAAGGTCTCCAAGTGAAAAATGCTCTCTATATGCCTGGAGTGGCGGGTGTAGTAATTGCTATAACTACGTCAGGTTGAAATTCCGCCTATGTCTTGGACCTATGTGTAAGTGTTTAAACATGGCATCTATGTCCAAAGGATTTTGTTGCTGTTGAGGTAGCCTATGCTCACTAGGATCATTTAATGGGAACATCATTAGGAAGTCTTCCTGATCGTCATTTAGGGGATATTCGGGCGAATGATCGTACTCTGACTCATCTTCAGAAGACCCTTCGTGGTCTTGTCCATCTTCCCCTTGTGGGTGAGTCCATGAGGTTTCTCCTTGTTCGGTCGTAGGGAAAGGGTTGTTGAGGTCAACAAGGTTATTTGTTTGTAATGGGAAATAATCCCCCAATGTATAAGTTTTATTTGGTTTGGCATATGGATCTGATGCCAACCCATCCTTGTTTCCTATCCCTAGGCCTTGCATGTTTTCGACCAAGATGTCAAGGGGCAAAGGGTGATTAAAACCTACTCCTGACTTATCATAAGGCATTTGGTATCTTGGTTGACACAAAACATGCATTCCTTGTTCATACCTGCCTAACCCGTATCCATGCCAATTGCATTGGCTAAGATATCGTAACGCGAAGTATGGGTTAGCCAGATAGTTGAAATCTTCCACAAAGGGATCTTCATATTCTTCTTCTTGTCGAGAAGGTTCAACGCCATGATCCAGGCCCCCAAAAATAAAATTTTTCTGATTAGGTGGGTAGCCTAAAGGAACCATAGAGCCTATGGGGAGTCGAGGTCTTCCCATGTCTTGCATAGACTGAAGTGTGGGCGTTGCAACAACATTGGGCACTATATACTCCCCCATGCCTATGTTAGACATCTCAACAGTAATCGTTGGCAATTGAGGGGAAGCGAATGGGAGTTCTCCTTAAGTCCACTCCATGTGGGGTGAACTAGGCGTCTCAACTTCCATTCTATTAGGCGTATCTTCTATAGAGATGTTGGAGACTAAAGGTGGTTCCGCTTCCAGGGGCTTCTTTCCTTTGTCCGTTGGAGTGGCCACCGTAGGTGGCATCATTGTGGAAGGACAGGATGAAGAAGATGAACCCACCTGGGAATTTAATTCATTTGGTAATGGAGATTCTTGCTTAGTCTAACCCCTCTTAGATGGATTTAATTGGAAATCCACATGCGTTGAAGGGAGGGTCGACTGCGGCATGATTTGCACTGAGTTGCAATATTTAAAAGGTTCCAAATCTGTAGGGACCATGTGCACTTGTCCTTAAAATGTATACTTCAGACATTGATGAGCAATTGAAGGGACACACTTCATATCCCGGATCCAAGGCCGCCCAAGCAAGATATTGTAAGCCATCTCACCTTCTAAAATGTGGCACAATGTATGAATGGTCTTTTGTCCCACTTGTATGGGCAGGACAATTGTGCCAACTGTCGAGCATATTGCATTATTGAATGCTCGAAGAGTATACGTGGAAGGTGCAATGTGAGAGGCTGGCAGTTTCAAATGTTTCAGTGCAGCGGTTGTAATAATATTACTGGACGAGCCAGTGTCTACCAACACCCACTTTTACGGAGTCCCATTGACCCACGCAATAACATGCAGGGGTGGATCTACTACATCTCCAGTCACCATTTTTAGCTCATCTTCCCTGAAGGTAATGACTAGTTTAGTACACTGTTTGACATGCCCCACAAAATTGTTGAATGAATCCGCTTCGTGGGGTTGCAATTCAATTGCCTTTAATATCTCCATAAGAGCTTCCTAATGGGGCATCGATTGTTGAATAAGCTCATAAATGGAGAGCCTAGCCGATGTGGTACGTAGAATTTGAGTAAGTCTAGTTCGAATCGTGGCCACTGGTCTAGGCGGGGGCAATTGTGTAGGATTCGGTTGATGTTGTGACGTGGATGGAACTTCCCCGGTGGATATCATGGGGGCAACTCCTGGGTGTCTCTTGTTTCTTGTCACAATGCTAATCATCCCAACATACCCCTCCATGGGGCAACTCTGTTGCACTTCGTTGACATGTAGAGGTTTTGTTTGTGCATCATGTGTGGGTAAAGGATCTTTGAAAACACCCATTTGTTGGTTGTTGGGTGCGATGGGGTTATCCACTACCAATGTGTGATTATCAATAAGATCTTGCACTAAACCTTTAAACGTCCAATAGACATTAAGGTCATGCCCTTTCCTTTTGTGGAATCTACAAAAAAGATCCTCTGTAGCCTTTAGGCTTTGGCACATTAGGATCAATTGTTGGAATATCTGGTAGATTAATCAAGTTTTTCGCTGACAAACGGTCAAACAAGGAGTCCCTAGACTCAGTGTATGGTGTAAATTGTCGCTTGGGGTGACGCTGCTAATTTTGATCCTGCTTTTTGTTATCTTTCTCATAATTATTGTGAGGCACCGCCTGATAATTATTGTGTCCCACCGTGATCGCCATTGAAAACATGAGATTCCGGAAACAAAAAGGATAAACTAAAAATGCAATGTAAATGAAACTAAAATAACACTTAAATCCTATGTTATTGAAAAATGTGTAAAAAGAAAGGAGATGAACACAAGATATTAAAGCAATATAAAGATCGGCCATTTTATTGATATGCTTTTCAAATTTGTGTTACAATGCGTCTCCTTCCTTTTTAGGGGATAGGAGCGTTAAATGTTGGTCTTTTACAACTTGTTTTAGAATTCCTTCTTTCGCGTGCCCACATATAATATGGGTGAACTAAAACATTGACGTCGCTTGCATTGGTAAAGGTAGATTCCTCGCTGCTCCTCCAATGCTGCAAATCTGCGTTCAAAGAAACAAACAAAGAATCAGTAGCACCTGTGTATGAGAAATAAAAGATGAATCTAACGATGGTTAAAATGAGTCTAAATAAAATGAAAACTTGAAAAAAGCATAAACATGAAACTAGCTAAATACTACAAATGAAATAAAGCGAGGGGTGCCCGAAGGCAAACCACCCGCAGGTGAAACTTTGCTTCGACACCAATCCGCTTAGGATGGGTCCGAAACCTGATGTGATGTGTTGTCGATAAATTGGTAGGATATTGTGGTCAGATAAATCGAGGTTGGTTCTTGATTCGTGCCTTCAAAAATCACCCAATAACCTCTCTTTCGATTAAGATATTATGGATGTTGAAAACACAAATCGCAAGTAAATGAATTAGCAGCACTTTGTCACTCAAAATGCTCCTTCTCTGTATATCTTTTGGGTGAGGAAACTCACCATTTTATAGACCCAAGGGGTCTCTTTGAATTAACATGCAAAAGTGTTTCTTTGCATGAATGCTTTTTGTGTGAAGAGAAGACTTCTTCTTGATTAAGGGCTTCTTAACTGCCTCTGTGCATGTCTTTGTATGTTTAGAAAAACTCACTCGCACTCCCATGCAATGAAGGGATAGCTAAGTGGCAAATCTGAGTTGTCTTAAAAAATCTCACTCTCATTCCCATGTCATGCAAGAAAAGCTAAGTGGCAGTTCTGAGTTGTCACATGCCGAGATCTGACTTTTTGTCGGTCAAACCTGGTGTTCGTCCCACCCTGAAGCGAGCGCTGGTAATCGTCTCTGGGTGAGACGAGTATCAATCTGCACTTGTCCCTGGGTAGGACGAGTTTAAATCTGCACTCGTCCTTGGGTGGGACGAATAAGCAATAAAGTGTCTAAAAGGTGCCAAATTGATCCTTGACTTGTAAAATTGTTGTGTGAGTGGTTAGAACCACTATTTGACCTATGGGGGCTGCCCTGGGGGCTATGTGTGTTATTGCGATCAGTGCTTATTGTCACATAATCGGATTGGTGCCGTTTTGGTGTCTACATATTATTTGTCATTATTGCATTATCTCCCTTTAAATTTTCATGTAGCATTGCTACTTTGTTATCCTAGTATTCTATTTGCCTCTTTCAATGTTTTTTTTACCTTCATGACTTGAAGCTTGTAGTCATTATTTTTCTCTCTAATTTCAATGTATTTCAATCTTCTCTTAAATTTCATTACTTTTTTTTGTGTGTATGTATATTGATGATAAGGCAAATGGGTTGATGTGGGCTTATAATTCCCTTTCTTGTTGAACTATTGTTTTGCTTACACCTATATTATATGTCTTTTTTCTTGTCTTGTTATTTGAGTTTGATTGTGATAGATTTAAATTAGAATTTCCCTATATATTAATTTTCATACAATATTTTTTTCAAGTTGTCTCCTTTTTCTACAATAATTCTCCTGTAGACCGCTTTATTATAACAATTTTCTTTCTCTTTCAAGTTGTCTATTTTTGGATTTTTGCATATTTCACTTTTTCTCTAGATAGTTGATGTGTCTCTATTCAATGATACTATTTACATTCACCAAAACTATATTTTCCATTTTATATTTATTATTATAATTACTTTGATTAAGCCACATTTGAAATGGCACTATATCTCTTAAGAGCATGTAATGTTATTCCTAGTTTTTATGTCCATTATCTCTCCACAAATGAACTTTGTGTATGTCATTTTATTTTTACCATTAAATATGACCCTTTTGATAATTGTTGCTCTATTTATTATCTTAACACCCCATTAGATTCATATCTATTTGGAGTTCTTTTTTTTTTCCATTGTGAATGACTTGGTTTTTAAATTTTTGATTTTGTATTTTGACTTCATTTTATTTTATTTGTTTTAGAAAGTTAGTCATCCAAAATATAGAATCTACATATAGAAGGTAGTAATAAAGTAGAAAATATAATTTAAGAGATGATATTATGAGAGGATTCAATGAGGGATAAAAGGAAGATATCATAATTGAGAGCAATATATAACACAAAAGAAATTTTATTTTAACTCCAACCAAAAGGCATGATAAAGTATAGATGTATATATAACAAAATAATTACTATGAACAAATTTCTAGTTACACATACTATGCTTGAGATAATAATTTTATTGTATGTCAATAAGCAAATTAAGTCATTGTAATTTATTTATGTTCTTTCAAGTAATATTATAAACATCATCCATCAATAATTTTATTCCTCTAGACTACTTTCCTATAATAGTTGTTATGCTAGTTATCTCTCCACAAATGGGCTTTGTGTATGTCAATATAATTTGGTCCTTGAGTATGGTCCTTTTAGCACTTGTTGCTCTAATATCTCTTAATGCCTCATTGGATACATATCTATTTTTAGTTCATTTATTGTTTTTCATTGTAAATAACTTTGTTTTAAAGTTATTGTTTTTGAATTTTGATTTCATTTTCAATTTGTTGTTTTAGGATGCTAATTTTTTGAAATAGAGAATCCATGTATAAAATTTAGTAATAAAATAAAAAATATAATTTAATAGATGATGTGATGAGAAGAGTCTACAAGGAATAAAAGAAACATTTTACAATTGAGAGGAATCTACGATTTAAAAGAAATTTTATTTTGACCCTAACCGAAAGATATGATAAAATATGTTGGCTACCCTTCACAGTCAAGATTATTTTTACTTCTTCATTATACAATAAATTAAGGTTTATAAAATCATGTCCCATAGGCTGTGAAGTATGAAGGATTAGGGTGTTTTCCAGAAAAATATCTCATATTTTAGGAGCCATATCTTCAGGAAGAGTTATCCGATTCAGTTGATTCCTGGGCCTACTTGTGCAAAATTTGAATAGCTTAAAAATGAGTGGTATATGCAAAAATCCAAGTAATATTGAGGGATTTACGAACCTATCAAGTCAACCATTTAGAACAAGGGTAGTGATGATTTTTCAAGTTGCGGAAAATGAAATTATAAATATTTTCCAACAAGGGTTCGAACAATTGAAAGAGCAATGAAGGGCTAGGAATTCACTGAGGCAAGATATTCTTTCTAGATAAAGAATTCTTCAACTAATATTTTTCCATTTATTTATATTATAAATTGTGCATTAAAAATTAATAAAGGTTTTATCAAATATTATATTTGCTATAGGACATCTAGATAAATTTCAATAGATTTTGAGTTTTAGTTTCCCTTCCATTGACCAATTCATAGTTAAATCCTTAGAATTGTCTCTAGTGGTAGATTCTAGTGAGCGCACCTTAGAGAGATCCTTGTTGCTCCAAGAGAGGGTAGTTTTTGGTAAATTTAATTAGTATTGGCCAGGGGTTTCAACCTTGAGAAAATGGATTGATAGGATTTGGAAGTCTCCAATAGCGATTCTATAATTTCTTCCAAGATATTTTTTATTCTAGAGAAGAAAGAGAAAGAATCCTAAAAGGGGTCCTTGGTTTATGGGAAGAGCAGGACTATTCCTTACCCATTGGTATGAAGATTTTTTACCTGAAAATGTAAATATATCCTAGTACTAGTATGGGTTAGGATGTTTGGGTTTCCTATTAAATTTTTGTAAATAGGTAACTTAAAGGCAATAGGAAACACTCTAGAATATTTCATTGAGATTATAGATACAAAAAAAAATGGATTTTTGGCTATTTATGCTTGAATATTGGTCATGATTTATATAAGTAAAGCTTTACCAGAATCAATAATTATGAAGTATGGGGATAATATGTGGATCCAAACTATAGATTATGAAAACATATATTTTAAATGTAGAATATGTGATGAGGTGGGGCATAATTAGATATTATTCCCCAAGAAGAGTCCAGCATAATCATTTGTAGAAAATTATAAGAGAAACTTACAAATGTTAATGGATGAAGATGGTTTTCAACTTTCAAAAAATAGATCTAGAAAAATAAAAGAAAATAAACAGTGGAGACCAATAAGGAATGTTATTGGAAGAAATACCAACACTTTTGAGGCTTTAGCCTATGAAGAAAAAGTAAATCAAAACTTAGAGGATATAATACAAAAAATTCAACATATTAACAAGGAACCATCTATTCAAAATGATCCTAATTTAATGAAGTATGTTATTGATGAACGTAAGGAATGTGTCTCATAATATTTCAAAGACTCTCTTTTTGTACCATGCATCATTCAAGAAAAAATAATTGGTAAAGAAAATGCAGTTCTAGAAGTTAATACGTTTGCCATTAATAAGGAAATATAAGAAAATGAGTAGGACAAGTCAAAAGCTTCTATAATAGAGCAAGGAGAGGATAAATATGTTGAAAAAAAATTTATGAAAAAATATTGAGGAATAGAATAAAAAGACCTACTCGTAATATAAGTAAGGAAAAAAGAGGAAAACCCTCATATTATCAAGATCCAGGGAAGCAAGAGCAAATATAGAGAAAGGGACACAAACTAAGTTGGTTAAACTTCTCTTCACCAAACAAAAAATATATTTTGGTAATATGCATGACGTTCCAAAAGCTCCTAATGAGATATGATTATCATCTCATCAAATATAAGGGGTGCTAATATTACCTCAAAGTAGAGGTGTATTAGGGACCTATGTTTAAGTAATAAACCTGATATTCTCCATATATAGAAAACTAAAATGACAAAAGAAAAAGTTTCAAAAACTATGAAAGTAGTATGGGCAAGATGCAAATGGGATGCCATGGGTTCTGAAGGAGTGATAGGGGGGAATTATAACTTGTTTGAATCTTTATAGAACCTATTGTGTAACTGTAGACACCAAATTACAGCCACTAATCCTCCATCCTAACCATCCCACCACCCACTTGTCCACCATACACCTTTCCTACCTTCAAAAGGCCCACTTTAGCCCTTTCCCGCCATTTCCTAACCCAATTGGGCTTATTTTAATATTATTTTATATTTAATATAATATTTTATATTATATTATAATATATTTATTATAAAATATGTATTTATAAACCCAATTAACCACAACCATCCGATCCAATCTAATCTCCACCGTCCATCTTCATTAATCCATGCCACACTTAAAGTATAATCTCAGCCCTAGGATGTGATTTAATCTTAGCCACACGATCTAAAGTGTTGAGCTAAAACCCTAAGAAACCCTAAGGTTGGATTATAAGTAAGGGCATTTGCAAATGCCCAAACCCTGGAACCCTGATATTGTAACGTGCATCCTGGAGAAGTCATTGGCGAAGCCCTAGTGAAGCAAAAAAAGATAGAGTTCTAAAGATCCAAAGCCCTAGCTAGCCAATAGGATTTCTACTATTCTAGCCATCCTCCATATCCATCCCCTCATCATTTTCCATCACCCCCATAATTTCCCATCCACCGCATTTATCGCAACCCTCATGATCTGCTTCTGCAGATTTTATCCTCATCATAGGCACCCTCCCAAGCTTGTGAAGCTCAATGCAGAGCTTACCAAGTGCATGCCTGTACCTATTGTACCATAGGCTCACTCCAAAGCTTACTATTTCCTATAGGTGCACACCAGAGCCTACTTTTATCACTAAAGCCTATTGTATCTCATGCACACTATATCCTCATGCTACACATCTACTCTCTATCACATTCATAATCAACAACAAAGCAAAAAATCATCACAAGCAAGGTAAATCTAAATTTTTGTTATCATTTATTGTTATTACATCTTACATATCCAGCTTACATAGATCTAGGGTTTTAGTTTTCATATCTGAGGGTTCACACTATGGAACCCTCATTTTTATTACTAACAACTTTATTGTTTGCTATGTGTGTAGGATTAGATAACATCAACCAAGAGAAATCATTGGAAGACTACTATAGTCAGAGTGGCCCGAACACATGGATACCTGAAGCCCACTCATTCTATTGGAAGCGAGGACACACCATTTGAAGACACTTCATTATTGTAGCTAGGGTTTAGGAGAACCCTAGCATCTTGTATATCTTTGTATCAAATACTCATTGAGTACATATTGTATCAAAAGGAGTTTATTAGCTCCCCCCCTCATTTATTGAATAAATTTATCTATTTGTGCAATCTTGTGTTTCTTTGGGTTATTTGATTTCTTTATTATTTAAGTGTCATGTTTTCATCTTCACAAATGGTGATCACGGTGGGACCCCACAAGGGTTTCATTATTTAAAATTGATCTACCTTGCTAACTTGATTTTATTTCTATTTGTTACAAGATTTTTAGAAGCGCAGAAGTCATCGATCTCATCGCTAGGGTTTCTGAAGCATTCTACAACACTTTCAGAGATTACACAGCATTCAACAATGACTATAGACAACCATATGTACTATTCTATGCCTACATAGGTGCCCTACTACACCTATATAGGCACCCAACTATGCCTAGAAGTGATTTGGAGTAGAGCTAAGGCTTCCAAGTAAGTCCCATAACCCTAGTTGGTCATTTTGTAGTTTACATATTCTATATTTTTCTACAGATTTTCATTGTTTATGGGTTATAAAAAGAACTTAACACTAAGTAATCTGGGAAATAATCCTTAGAAAATTACATTTAGGGTTTGTGTGCATTTAATTACACAAAATTCATTTCTTGTTCTAAAGTTGTAGATCTAGGTGATTGTTTGCATTTTGAGTGCATATGAAATAGAAAAGCATCCTAGATTTCGCATTTTAGAGTTAAAGATCACTTCAATTTTGCATATCTAAATAGGAACAACATCTTGACGCATAAAGTAATCCTGCCCTAGGCTGGCCCCTTTGGAAGAGAGGTGGACGAACCCTCCGGTTGCTCTTGTGATTTTAATCACTTGTAGGCAGGGGATTTTAAGGGTGTACTCTACACTCTTTAGGTGAAATTTGCATCTTTATGTTGGCTTCTGATTTAGATTAGTAAAGTTAGTAATCTTTAATATTGTTTGCACACCATAGAGAATGAGAGATCTAATAAAATTAATCACACACACTTGCACGATTCACTTTTTAACAGTAGTGGTTGGATTTCATCACCAACCATTGCTTGAGATTTGGTGATGGTGGCAGTGATTTCCATCCACCAATATCTACCCTAGAAACCATAGGACTACCCCCGAGCAAACTTGTTGGAGGTCATTACCAACAAGAATCTCATTGCCCCAACCAACCATAGCTTTTTACCTTTGTTTTCTTTAAGCAAGATTAAGTTACATCAAAACACACAAGCCAACAATTCTAAAAAGAATCTCACATTAACGAAAGAAAATAATTAATGAACGAGGTAAGCCACACATGGTGAAACCTAGGATTGATTGTTTTCTTTACTTTAAATTCTAAAAAATTTTTAGTTTGTGTGATTTTGATAAACTTTGAATCTTTGGTTTAACTACTTTATGGTGCTAACGAGACAACAAAAGAAAGTAATAAATCAAAGTGGTTTAATGGAAAACATTTCCCATCCTCCCGCTACTTTGGTAGCCAACCTATCTAGTATGGTTCAGACTACTTCATCTGGATCATCATATCCATCCCTACCCCAAGTAGGATCCCTTCCACACAATGTGGAAACAACCACCACCCACATAGACATGGACAAAGTGAGGGCCATCTACAAGTCTTCCAACTATGTCTTAGAGCCCCTTAGCCAAGAGGGTTTTGAAGAACCCAAATTGGCTACCTCCTACCTTACCCAAGGATATCATAATTCAAGTTATGAATATGGTATGCCTTCTTCCATGAGCCAACCACAACAACATCTAAGTGTTCCAGACACTTACCCCACATCCATCTATTCCAACCCATTATATGAGGAGTATGTTAATGTTGCCTCACACAAGTTGTCACATCAAATGCAACTTGCTCCATGCCCATGTCCTCTCATCCATCATCATCCATCCCTCCATCATCTCACCTAGCCACAATGCCCATGCCCTCTCATCCATCATCATCCACCCTTCCATCATCTCATCTAGCCACAACCACATCCTTTGACACATGGTCAAATCAGGAACTCATGGATACATTAGGGCTCATAAATAAGTTGCTTTCACAATGAACAAGAGGAAAATAGCCGGTCCACACAGACCCTATGATCCAAGTAGTTCCAAATCAACCTCCACCCACCAATCAAAATCTAGCATGGGTTCCCCAATCTTCCATAGTCTCCATCCCTAATCCACCACAAATCCACACATCAACCACACCAATTACCATTGCTACCAACCAACCACACAATCCATTCTTCCATCAACCTCCTCACCAATCATCCCCATATTTTAACCATCAATATTCACCACATACCCAACCCAACTCATTTCACAATACCATGTTGGTCACACCCCAACATCTTCCATCCAACCCATCAACCAACCACCACATAATCCAAGGTCCTCACATTCCAACAGAAGATCTTAGATTCCAGGCAATACAAAAGCAAATTGATCAGTTGATGCAAAACTCACCAGGAATAACGAGCCAAAAGCTCACCTTAAGCCAACTGATCCATCAACCAATCCACCCTTCGATACCATCACCACCATATCCGAAAGATTTTATGATACCAAAATTTGACAAGTTCAGGGGAACTGAGGATCCCAAGGAGCATGTGAGTTCATTTGTTCATGCATGTTTTTGGATTAGCGATGATAATGCTCTTATGCTCTGAACATTTCCTCAAACATTAGGGGGAGATGCCATTGAATGGTACAATCAATTGCCTACACATAGTATTTATACTTTTGACCAATTGATGGACTTATTCTTTGAGCGTTTTGCCCTCAATATTAGAAAGAAGGTATCATTATCGGACATATATTATTTGAAACAATGGGATGATGAACCTATCTATGATTTTGGAAACCATTGGAGGGCAGTCATAACAAAGTTGCCATTCTCCCTACCAATGGAAGAAATTATAAAACTTTTCACCAAGAGTTGCTTAAAACCCATCTCTTGGATGCTACAACTAAATACCTATAGAACATTTGAAGAAGCTTTAGCATAGGCTAGTGTCATTGAGGAGATAAAAATCCAAGAAGGTGTCATTAAGCCTAAGAAAAAGGAATGGCAAAATAAGGGCCAATACCAAAATAATCAATCTGGCCAAACTAAATCCACACAAGCCTCAATGGCTAACACAACTAATCAAGTCAATCAAGTGGTCATGAGCCAGCCCGTAATGGCTCAAAAACTAGTGCAACAACAAATTACCTATCATGCGGTCCCATCAATAACCCAAGCACCAATGGTACAAAACACAACGCCAACTGTGGAACAACCTACCCACCACCAATTCAATCGACCCCAACGTCAATACACTCCTTTAGCGGAGTCGTATTCATCCATATTTCAAAGGTTGTATGAGACTAATAAATTAGCCTTACCAAAAATTAGGCTCGATGACCCCACTAAAAGGCCTAAAAGTTATAGAGAGCACTTGTTTTGCCCATACCATAGGCAAAATGGGCATGATATTAACTCTTGCCATGTTTTCAAGAACATAGTGCAAGACCTCATAGACCTAGGGGCCATTAACGTGGATAACCCCTTAGCTCCACAAAACCAAAATTTGGGCATATATCAGACACCTCTACCTAACCATGGGGAGGTCCAACATAATGTAGGAGGTAACAATCATCAACAGGCACCTCCCAACCAAGTAAATCATGTCCAACAATATCAAAACTTTGTAGGAGTAGTCCATGTGGTCACTAGAGGGCAACGAAAAAATCAACAAAATACTCAACAACCTTCAAATCCACCCCCATCCAAACATTACCAAATCCATCTCCGCCAATCAATCTATCCAATCCATCCAATCAGCCCATCCTTCATCCAATAAGGCCAGTAGTAACCTTAACCATCCGGTTAACCACTAGTTTGAAAATGGCATCAGCCAAACTTTCTGTGTATGAGCTTATCCAACAATCCCCTAGGCATAGAGAAGCTTTAATGGAAATACTCAAGTCAATTGAGTTAGAATCCCAAGACTCTAATGCCTTCAACAACTTTGTAGGGAGTGTTAGGACATGCATGGAGCCATCAATCACCTTCTATGACTTTGAGATAAAGTCAATGAATTCCGAATCAGTAGACCCTCCATTGCACATAATGGCCTTAATAGATAGAAAGCCATTCAAAAGAGTACTAATTGATACCGGCTCATCCATAAATATCATTACTACCACTGCCCTTAGTCACCTCAAATTACCTCCATCCCACATTTCCAAATCATCATTCACCCTCAAAGCATTTAACGATGCTTTGTGTACCATAGTTGGCACTATTGTTTTACCCATAGAAGTAGGGGCCAGAACATTGCACACAATGTTTCACATCTTGGAAGGAGCCATGGCGTATAATATACTCCTTGGTAGACCTTGGATGAGGGAAATGAAATGTGTTCCTTCAATTCTCCACCAATGCTTGAAATATGTTCATGATGGACAAGTCCATTGCATCCCTGCGGATGTCGAACCTTTTAAGTATTGTAATTTCATTTCAAATCCTTATGAATCCATGTTACCTTCCACCCATTTATTCTTGGCACCATCATCGAATCCATCCACATCATCTCTTAATCTACCTTCTTCTAATCCATCTGCATCCTCTTCTAAGGCTCCCATCCTAGAGGAGCTACCCATCACATCACCTCTTCAAACATCCACTTCTTCTTGTACATGTGGTCACAATCAGTCTACTGTTAACACATCGTACATCACATCTACCCCTTCTTCTACAACCACTTCTTCTATTTCATCATTACCCCATCTATCACCATCTAATCCCACACCTCCATCCAACCCCACTCCGTCAGTCGATGTTTCACAAGTCAAACTTTTAAACTATGAAATATTTAATTCACCACCATCCACAACCAACCCAAAACCCTCTGGGTGCCCATCATCAACCACATCAGCCCAAGTCAAAGTCCACATCACCAATCCTGGTATAGGTGAGTACGTGGTCCAAGACGTCACCATCACACCCTTAGCCATTCCCACAGCCAAGGATTTTGGATGTCCCCGAGACCATTCCTTATCCATAGGTGTTGTTTATGACATGAGCGCAGCTCCAAATAGCATTAACTTTGTTTATGGAGGGTTGGATTGTTCAACTAGAGCAAACCCACCCGAAGAACCAAAAGAGCCTAGACGTGCCATCATACCTAATATGGAAGAGTTTCCAGCTCGCTACTTTAACATGTTCAATTGGCAGGGTCAAGGTCTAGGTTCCCATGAGCAAGGGATGCATGATATCTTAGAGGTCCCATATAGAGGTGCCCATGATCATTCCGGTTTAGGCTATACCCCATTGTCTTCCACCGCTTCTCTTGAGCAAGCCTTTAAAAATCTTAGCCTCAATGATGAAGACCACCCCATCCATCCATTACCCACAACATCCTCTCTTGAACAAGCCCTTCAAGAACTTCGCATTGACGAAGTAGACGAGGATGACCCCATCAACTTCTCCTATCCTATCTTTGATTTCGATGATGAAAGTTACGAAGAGTTTGAAGTTATGTCAAATGCTTCTGACGATTCCGAAGAGGAGTCACAACCCATTGTCCCCATCACCCAACAGGAAGAGTTTTACCTCTGAATGTTCCCCCTCCATCATCCCATATTCTGCCTACTTCTTCCACAAGAACAAGCGGACCCACCTGGTAATCCACCTTGAGCCACACACATCAGCCAAGAACTGTAACATATGTACATAATTCAAAAAAAATCATCAAAACAATCCAAAAAAAAGTGTTGCTCTCATATTAATTTCACATCCATTATTACAGGGATAACACGACTCGACATCGGTTCAATCATTCCATCTACCCATTCATCCAGGCCATCCTTCCTTCCGCTAGGTCAATATGAATCCTATTGACTTATTCACCCCACTCCGCAATCCATACGATTTGGCTAGGCCAATTCCAATTGACATTAGCCTTATTGACTTGGACCGGATTTCTTCCCCACCCTCCTTTTCAGAGCTCATCCTATCCGAGGAATTGTTAAGGGCTTCAGCCAACTACATTCCTCCTTCACCACCACCTTCACCTCCATCAGCTTCCACTAATGGTCCCGAGGTCTTTCAGGCAGAGTTAGGCAATGATAAGCAAGAAGAATTAGATGACACCCTAGACTATCCCGACTGGCTCTCAGGACTAGTACCCATTCGCAAGCTTAATGGGGCAATACGCATTTGCATTGATTTTTGATACCGGTCTTAGCTCTTCCTTGTCTAGGGGTCCTCTTCTATGCATGACTATATATATGTATATATACATGGCTTAAAAAAAAAATCATTCACATAGGCATTCCCACATTGCATACATTCCATTTACATTTACATTTAGGCATTTGACATGCATTTTTATTTTTTTGCATTCATGCATTGTTTCATACACATACATTAAATCATACATATTCCATTGCATTGTACAATTTCCATTTGCATATCACACTCCATTCATTTAGGCATATACATTTGCATTCATCCCATCCCATGTTCAATGATCTGGCATAGTAATGATGATATGGTCATAAACAAAAAGTCAAGTTATAACAATTGGGGGTACCTAGTTTGAAGAAATCATGCAACCCTCACAAAATTCATATGTCAACCACATCATATGTCAAAAATCATAAGGCCTAGATTTTCAATCACTCAGCCATTACTAGTGTAGCAAGCAACCTCCAAATGGATGTCTGATTTTCTTTAGGACCAAAAACACAATTTATACACTAAGAAAGTCTTGAGCATTGCCGATCGATCACAAAACAATCTTGAACCAATCACATTCCATCACACCTTAAAAACATTATGAGATAGGGGGGGCTAGTACCATACTTGGGTAGTACCTTGAGGTGAAGAGGAGATATCCCTTGCTTATCCCATCATGCAACATAGTCCAAAAATAGTGGTTCTCACCACTACCATAATTGATTTCCAAAACATAAACATAAAAACATAGAGTAGTAAGGATAGGGTCAAAATTCTCATCACACTTCGGTTGAGAATCTGATTCCCCAAATCTCTATACAAAATTAACAAATAAAATCCCACACCCTTGATCACTAAAGTCATAAGGATTCATACTACACACCCCTAACAAGGATGGGTAGTCATCCCCAAGGCCTAAAATATCAATCCCATTGGACTATGGAGTGAATCTCCACCGGGGCTATAGATGCTTGACTGGAAGTGGAGTAAGCTCATGCGAGGTGACATGTCTCTCCTCCAAAAAGGGAGACCTCTGAATGCACATAAGGATAGGCTAGCCTCAGGTCATCTCCATAATAGGTCATACCTAAATCTACTCATAATGGGTTAATGAACTTCAGTGCACACACACTGGTACTTGATTGGATAGGGTCATTGTCATACTCAAGACTTGGTAATTGAACCTCACTCGCACACACATTTGGTCCTAAAGAAAGTTAGACAACCTTAGTGAGTTTGGTTGAGGACACTAGTATGTTTGAGTCTTTGAAAACCTTTTAGTATTCCATATCAACATCCATATCTTCTTCCATATATGCTTCCATATCAACATCCATATCTTCTTCCATATCAACATCCATATCTTCTTGCATGTCAACAACCATATCCCCATCGTAAGTAAAGTTGCATAACACAGCCAAATTTGGTACCCCCGATTGCCAAACAATGGACTACAAAAATGGCCAATAAAATTTTTGAACTATAAAAAGATCATTTGAACACTATGCATTCCTCTCATATAGTTCAGATTCATTATACATTTACTTGCATTAATCATCCATAACACATATCATTTAGATGGCATTAATCATCCACATAAACACCATTCATATACATGTCATTTCACATGCATTAATCATCCATATAAGCATTATGCATACACATCATGATTAGCCTACATTAAGCATCAATAAAACATTAAACACAAATTGCATAAAAACACAAAAGCATTCACACAAAAGATAACACAAATATATAAAATGCCATGTATATATATATATAAATCGCATATACAATGAATGCCAAAAAGGCTACAAGGGAGCACCAAGGCTCATATACAAAATAGTGCATCTAAGCACTAAGCTAATGTCCATGAGAGGACCCCTGAGACCTAGTAGGAGCCCTAGGCCTAGTACTCTACCTAGACTCAGTATGCCTAGATGGCTCGGACATAGAAGAAGGAGGATCAGGCAATGTAATATGATGATGCATACACAAATCCTCCAAGGAATGTACATACACCTCCTTGGCCCGCAATCACCGTAGGTCAAGCTGATGTCGATGCTCCTTCGCTAGCATCTCTATCTGAAGCCTTGTGACCATCGCCTGATCACTAACCCCAGCTGCCTCCCGCTCTACCTCCAGTCGAGTAATGGTAGCCTACAAACCAACAATCTCCAAGTCCCTCTCCACCAATGTTGATCATTGTGTCCTCACCTCCACCTCCAAACCCAAGATGGCAACATCTCGCTCCACAAGAGCAGCCCTATGAGACTCAAGAGTAGTCTCTCACTCCTCATGAAGCTGCTCTAGCTCATCCCGCAACCTAGCCATCTCAGAGATCTCACCCATATCCTCATCATCATCCTCCCTCTCCTCATCCACCAACCCCATCTCTGAAACCTACTAGGCTGATCCCCTCGACCACCTTCGACTCACTGATCGCTGAGGCCTCATCCTCTTAGGAGTCACCCTCGACCTCAGCTACCGCATCATCACCCACAACCTTTGGTACCCACATTGGTTGGGCACCAAACCAAGCTACATACTCGAGAGTCACCCCAACATCATCTACATCGAGGACCTCCAACTGCTCATCATCCTCCATATGCACCCACCATGGCTCTGCACATGGAAGCATCCCCTCATCTCATCGATATCGATACAACACCGGCTCATCTGGCACACCTTGAGGTAAGCCAAACTACCTCAACACCCATGAGTACTAGAAGTACTCCACCTCCTCATCCCTCCACCCAACCAACCACCGAGCCTACCTCACCCGATGTAGCTACCTCCTATCACCATCCCACCAAGCTCCTCACCATGGCCTCCATATCACATCATCCCGAGTCAATCTCGACCACATATCTCGATACCACTGGCTGGTATGCACCTCTCGACTCGATTGCACCTCCTCCACCACTACCCATCACCTAGCATAAGGCTCCCCCATCTGCCATGTCGGACATGGCAACCCCTCTAGCCGAGCAACCACAAAATGCTCCCAAGCCCAGCACTATAGGAGGAAGCTGCACCCAATCCCCTTCCTCCTCCTCGTCACCTCATATAGCTCCTAATATAACTATGCTAGCAATGCAGGAGCCCATGCATACTCTCTAGGGTCGATGAGTAGATCACTCACCAAACCCAATAGGTTCCAAGGGAACCTACAACCAGTGCTATTAGGTAGCACTATGTTTGCTAACACAAACATGATCAAGGTTGGGAGTGCATCCAACTCCTTCGCCTTGTACATGCTCAAATAGCATATACCTCCATCTCCCATCCGAGCCTCCCACCATCGATCCCCAAACATCCTCTCCATATCAACCTTCTTATCATGACCAACCACCACCTTCTCCCCTTCCACTAGCACCTTGAGGATGTGGTATACATCCTCAAGGGTGACAGTAGCCTCCCTAGTCGATAGCTGGAAGGTCCCCTAGTCAGAATCCCATCTCTCAATCAATGATGAGAGGTACCCCTCATCCACCCTCACTACATCTAGCCTAGCCACTCCCTCCAAGCCCACCCTACCCAAAAGCTCCCAATCCTCATCCGAGAGCTTCTTCCTCATCCCAAGAACAAGAGGAGAGAAGTGATGTCGAGGCTCAATGTCCCTCAACTACAACAATAAAAACATTTTGTTAGTATTAATACTACATCCATCCAAAAAAAAACACTAAAGAAAAGAACAAAATGTCTTACCAGGACAAATGGTGCCTCTGCTCCACCAACAACATCCAAACCCTCCACCGCCATAGCCTCCACACACAAATTCCCACTAGCCTCACTAAGCTCACCACACCCACTCCACTCACTAGACATAGCTTCTCAAAGTCCCAAACATGCAACTGAGCCTCACGATTCACTCAGAAATCTATTTATAGCTTTCCTTAGCGCATTCAGGCATAGTCCTATGAACCACAGACTCGTAGGGTCTGCGGGCACCTAGAGCACACTAGTGCCTACAGAATACGCAGGTGCAGCCACATGCCTGGCACCAAAAAGGCATAAAGACAAAATCAATCAAAATAGTAGCTTACCTCCTCCAAATTTCACCAAATTTCATCCACATATCATATACATCATAAAATTTGATTTTGTGAAAACAAAAATTGTTTTACATGCATATTTTGTGAGAACAAACCAAATTCTTCAAATACACATATCACATTACAAAACCTGTCAATTGAGGTCAAATTTTCACAAAATCGACATTCCATAAAATATTCTTCCATCATCATCTTTCATGAATCACTCATCATACATCACATTTTCATCTTGTTGAGTAGATGGTAAGCGAACCTTGTATCTAGTGGGTTATCCTATCAACTTGGCGATTGCAGCGATTTGCATCCATGCAATTCGGTAAGATGAATAACCTACAATAAGGACACTTGACCATGATCATCATCAATTATCTCATTGTCCAAGATCACAATCACATTGGGCACTTCACATTTTGGAGTGAAACCTTACCAAGAAAAATTTGCACAACTGTTGTCATTGATGGCCTAGTTCGTGAGGCTTAAAACATGAACACAAATCACCCAAATTTCATCATATTCATCAAAAACCTAATGATCGACACTAGCTAGGATGATTAGTTCCAATTGTGAGAACAGTCACCAACAGGCTATCCACGGTACTCTGCATCATCATACTTGCATATCAATGGCCTCAGAAAGCACACTATTCAACAACATCAAATCATCCCAACATTTGGGGCAACCACAATTTGATCTCGATTTCCCACAATGGGATACATATTACATGATCATGACATCTACACTTGATAAAATCCCTCTTCCACCATTGGGGCAAAAATGGTATCACATTTTACATCATTCATATCATCCACAATCACATGGTATTATACACCAACCCTTTTTCCATCGTTGGGGCAAAAATGGTATCACATTTTACATCATTCATATCATCCACAATCACATGGTATTATACACCAACCCCATTTTCCACCATTGGGGCAAAAACGGTATCACATTTTACATCATTCATATCATCCACAATCACATAACATTTCATTACATCATTCATCACTTGCACAAAATTATTTTTCAATTGGCTCGTGAGATGCTTCTCATTCACCAATTGAGGGGGTAAGCTACACAAATTCCAAAAATTCTTTATTCTTTTGTCTTCAACATCAATGCTCAAATCCAACAATAGAGAGAAGTTGCTTCTGTGCCCATAGCCCAAGCAGGTGTCTCGTATTTTTGCACCATATTGTGTTTCACACAACATGGTACAAAAAGGGGCATCTGTAGACACCAAATTATAGCCACTAATCCTCCATCCTAACCATCCCACCACCCACTTGTCCACCATACACCTTTCTCGCCTTCAAAAGGCCCACTTTAGCCCTTTCCCGCCATTTCCTAACCCAATTGGGCTTATTTTAATATTATTTTATATTTAATATAATATTTTATATTATATTATAATATATTTATTATAAAATATGTATTTATAAACCCAATTAACCACAGCCATCCGATCCAATCTAATCTCCATCGTCCATCTTCATTAATCCATGCCACACTTAAAGTATAATCTCAACCCTAGGATGTGATTTAATCTTAGCCACACGATCTAAAGTGTTGAGCTAAAACCCTAAGAAACCCTAAGGTTGGATTATAAGTAAGGGCATTTGCAAATGCCCAAACCCTGGAACCCTGATATTGTAACGTGCATCCTGGAGAAGTCATTGGTGAAGCCCTAGTGAAGCAAAAAAGATAGAGTTCTGAAGATCCAAAGCCCTAGCTAGCCAATAGGATTTCTACTATTCTAGCCATCCTCCATATCCATCCCCTCATCATTTTCCATCACCCCCATCATTTCCCATCCATCGCATTTGTCGCAACCCTCATGATCTGCTTCTACAGATTTTATCCTCACCGTAGGCACCCTCCCAAGCTTGCGAAGCTCACTGTAGAGCTTGCCAAGTGCACGCTTGTGCCTGTTGTATCGTAGGCTCACTCTAGAGCCTGTTGTTTCGTAGGTGCACACCAGAGCCTACTGTTTCCCATAGGTGTGCACCAGAGCCTGTTGTTTCCTGCAGGTGTGCACCAGAGCCTACTGCTACACATCTACTTGCTTCCAGGGTATCACATTCACGGATCTGCAACAACGAAGCAACAAATCATCACAAGCAAGGTAAATCTAAATTTTTGTTATCATTTGTTGTTATTGCATCTTACATATCCAACTTACATAGATCTAGGGTTTTAGTTTTCATTTTTGAGGGTTCACACTATGGAACCCTCATTTTGTTTACTAATAACTTTATTGTTTGTTGTGTGTGTAGGATTGGATAGCATCAATCAAGAGAAAGCATTGGAAGACTACTGCAGTCAGAGTGGCCCAAACACACGGATACCTGAAGCCCACTCATTCTGTTGGAAGCGAGGACACACCAGTTGAAGACACTTCATTATTGTAGCTAGGGTTTTAGAGAACCCTAGCATCTTGTATATCTTTGTATCAAATACTCATTGAGTACAGATTGTATCAAAAGGAGTTTATTAGCTCCCCACCCCCGTTTATTGAATAAATTTATCTATTTGTGCAATCTTGTGTTTCTTTGGGTTATTTGATTTCTTTATTGTTTAAGTGTCGTGTTTTCGTCTTCACAATAACCATTCATAAATCTAGGTATTGGGTAGCCTCTTTAGTCACTTGCTAATTTATACATATTTGTTACATACTTATCATTATATATGGACCTACAAATTTTTTAGGTAGATTATAAATTTGGAGTGGAATTGAAGCCTTTTTTAAGAAGTAAATACCAAAAAGCTTGATTCATGACCATTGTTGGATAAAACATTTGGGGGAATTAGGAAATTGAAAATAGTAATCTATGGGAAGTTGAGTTTGAAGAAAACAACTATAGTTGGACCAACAATAGGAGAGGCCAAAACCTAATAGAAAAAAATATATATGGATGCATTCTCTCAGATTATTGGATAGATGAAGGAACTTGTGCTAAAATTAATACCTTAACAAGGATTGATTTAGATCACTGGACAATAAGAGTTAAAATGGTAGTAAGTGAATTCAAAAAAAGTTTTTATTTTAAATACAAGCAGATGTGGGAAGATCATTTTAAATTTATTAATTTTATAGCTCAAACATGGAATTATTTAGGTAATTGTGGGTTGTATGATCTTCCAAACCAAATTAAAGCTATGAAATATAGATTAAAATAATTTAACAAGAACACATTTGGAAATATTTTTGAATAAAAAGAACTAAAAGATAAACTTTCAAAATTCCAAAAAGGTGATGAAAATAATACAAGCTCAAATGAAAGGAAGTTGCTTAGTGAATATCATAATATTTTGAGTAAGGAAGAGAAATTCTTGAGATTAAAATCAAGATAGACTTGGTTAAAATATGGTGATAAAAATATAAAGTTTTTTCATAGGATGGCTATAGTACAAAGATCAAATTCCAGAATTAGTAGACTTAAATCTATTAAAGAAGTTTGGATTGAATATCAAAGTGAAATTATAAAAGAGGTAAAGTTATTTTATCAGAATATTCTAGGTTTTGATAAGACCATTATTCTTCATTATAAAAATATTCAAGATGTTCCTTTAGTTATAACGAATGAAGACAATAGGAAACTAATGGAGCCTATTACTCTAGAAGAAGTTCATTTAGCTCTTTTCTATTTTAATAAGGATAAATCCCCATGTCTAGATGGGCTCTTTGAAAATTTTTACCAACATAATTGGGATATAGTGAAGGATTATTTATTGGTGGTCAGTAGATCAGTCTAGGGTAAAATAATTCATACCTTATAAAATAAATGCAACATATCTTAGCGTAATTCCAAAAAATAAGGATGTTGATTTGTTTGATTCTTTTAGACCCATAAGCCTATGTAATATGACATAAAATATTATTTCTAAAGTGATTACGAATAGATTAAGGCCATTTTTAGAAAAAATTATTTAAGAAGAGGAAGCAAGATTTGTGAAAGAGAGATAAATTTTGGATGGGATCATAGTATCTCCTAAAGTTATACATTCAATAGCTTCAAGAAAAGAGAAATTAATGATCTTAAAACTTGATATGAGTAAAGCCTATGATAGGGTTAAATAGGTTTTTATTTTTTAGAGTTTTAGATAAAGTTGGTTTCAAAAATAAATGGGTTGGATGGATTAAATGTTGTCTCTGTAGTTTCTTATTCAATGTTGTTCAATGGCTTAGTGATAGAATCATTTAAATACAAGAGAGGTATTAGAAAAGGAGATCCTAAATATCCTTATTTGTTCATTATTATGGTAGATATTTCGAGTAGGTAATTAAATAAGGCTTAAAAATATAGGCTTATAAGTGGACTTAATGTTGGTAATAACATCAATAACATCACCTATCAACAATTTGTAGATGATACAACCCTTTTTGAAAGGGCAAGGATAAATGAGGCTAGAGATTTGAATAACATTTTAAAATAGTATGAAACAGCTTCAGGGCAAAAATTTGATAGGACTAAATCCAAAATTTGCTTCCTTAACACTCCTACTAATATCAAAGCAAGCATTTGCAGGTTGCTTCAAATGGAAGAGGTAAATTTTCCAACAACTTATCTTAATATGTTATTATTTGAGATGTGAATGAGGATAGATTTATGGAATCCAATTATTAGTAAAGTTTAAAATAAAATTTCAACTTGGGAAGGTAGGTGGTTATCATTAGCAGGAAGAGTGTAGTTAATTAAGTTAGTCTTACAAGCCATTCCAAAATATTATATGTCATTCTATTCTATACCAAAATTAGTTTAAAAAAATTAATCTATATTATGTGATCCTTTTTATAGTTAGTTTTACATGATAAAAAGAAATTTTCTTTGGTGAAATGGAGCAAATTGTGTGATGATAAAACTAGCGAAGGTCTTGGTTTAATAGTTCTTACAAATGCAAACTTAGCTCTTATGGGAAAAGTTATGTGGATATTGTACAAAGAGAATCAAAGACAACGAGCAAGAATTATTCGTAGTAAGCAGATCCCAGTGACCCAAGTTTAATATTTATAATATTCTCTATACCAAATTATTTCTACTCTTTGAAATGTTTAAAAAAATATATTGATCTTATGATTAAAGGTTTAATATGGGTTGTGGGAACTAGAAAATAATTCTATTTCGAAGGATACTTGATGTGATAAAAACCACTCAATTTGGATCCAATTTTGAAACCTTCAACGAGATTGCTTCAAGATAAATATGGTGATAGGATTTCAAAGAATTTATACAAGGATTAAGAAGGAAGATACAAATAGAAAGAATATTTTTTTACAAGTATTCAAGATATTGATGCTAGGAGGCAATTGCATAGAAATATAATAACTATGATTATTCCAAGGGGATCCAAGGATAGATTGATTTAGGATTTGAATAGCTTAGGATAATGCACAATAAGAAGTGGATATAATGTTCAACACCAACATGATGATTTTCAAGTCATGAAAAATGAAATTGCAAAGTGCGAAGGATTAGGGTTTTTTTCCTGAAAAATATCTCCTATTTTAGGAGCCACAACTTTGCAAAGAGTTATCCTATTTAGTTTATTCTTGGACCAAATTGTGCAGAATTTGAATAGCTTTAGAATGAGTTGTCATATAAAAAAATATAAGCAATATTTAGGGAGATATGACCCTTTGAAGTCAACCATTTGGAATAGGGGTAGCAGAGATTTTTCAAGTCATGAAAAATAAAATTGCATATATTTTCCAACTAAGGTTTGAATGATGGGAAGATAAATGAAGAGCTAGAAATTTAACTAGGCAAGATAATATATCTTGGAAAAAGAATTTTTCAATTAAGTTATTTTTTCCCTTTCTTTATCTTAGAAATTGTGCATGAAAAATTTATAAAGTTTTTATCAAATATTATATTTGCTATAGGACTTTCAGATAAATTTCATTATATTTTGAGTTTTAGTTTCCTTTCCATGGATCGATTTATAGTTAAATCCTTATAATAATCCCTAGTGGTGGACGTTATTGATATCACCTCAGAGAGATCCTCATTGCTCCAAAATATGGTAGCTTTTGGTAAATTTAATGGGTATTGGCCAGGGGCTTCAGCTTAGAGAAAACGGATTGATAGGAGTTGGTGTAGACACCAAAACAACACCAATCCGATTATGTGACTGCAAACACTGATCGCTTTGACACACACAGCCCCAAGGGCAGCCCCCAGAGGTCAAACAGTGGTCCTAACCACTCTCACAGTAGTTTTGGAAGGTCAGAGATCAATTTGGCACCTTCAGGCACTTTGCTCAATATCCGTTCCACCCTGGGATGAATTCAAACTGGGATTCGCCCCACCCAGGGACGAATTCTGAATTCGCTCCAGGGTGGGGCGAATTGCAGGTTTGACGGGCAAAAAGTCAAATCTTGACAAATGGCAGCTCAGATCCGCCACCCAACGCTTCCTTCATCGCATGGGAGTATGGGTGAGCATTTTCGAGCGTTAGAGGCATCTGCAAGGTCAGTCATGAAGTCCCAATTCAGGGAGGAATCTCCTTCCCCCTGGGAAGGCATGATTGCCATGTGGCGCCTCTGCATGCCCATTTCAAGAGACCTCCAGGTCTATAAATTGGTGAGTTTCCTCACCCCAAAGATAGGAGAGAAGGAGCATTTTAGAGCAACGAAGTGCTGTCATTTTATTTACATACCTCACACCTTTTGGATTTGCGCCTTTCACATCCTTGATCTCCTTTAGAAGGGAGGTCATTGGGTGACTATTGGGAGGACGAATCTCGATCCCAAAACCCAACATTTGGCCACGATATCCCACCAAATTTTCTGACAATACCACACAAGAGGTTTTGGACCCATCCCAAGTGGATTGGTGCCGAAATCAAGCCTCAAACGGTGGGCGGCCTGCCCCATGGGCGCCCCCTCCCACACTGCCACAGTCCTAATCGCCCCCTTTCGGAGCGATGGGAATTCCATGGTAGACTTGCTTTCTTTCATTTGTGCATTCAATTCTATGATGTTTAGATAGGTTGCCATTTGAATTTCGTCTCGTTTTAAACAATTTTGACCATATTTCTATCTTTGCTCGCTTTTACTAACCTACAGGTAGCATCATCAAATTCCCATTGATGGAGGCTAAATTGGGAAAATATGACCATCTGGGTCTTCCCAAAATGCCCCCAATTAGCTAACCCCAAGTTTTTAGGTCTTTTGGAGCTTTCGAGGTAGGACATTGGGACAGTACCTTTTCGGCATTTTGTTGTAGGTGAATTCGTCCCACCCCGGGAGCGAATTCAAATCGGTGAGGAATTTTCTGACTGTTCTTTTTGTAGAGCCTTCCTGGTGATGTCTTGATGCCTCTATCAAATTTTCATAGCATTTGGACTTGTTTTAGTCATAGTTTAATTCATTTTTCTCATTCACTTATCGTAGGCTTGGGGATTGCATGCTTTGTTTCATCCGCAGGTGCTACTGATCATTTCTTGTTCTTTTGAACATAGGGTTTGGACATCGGAGGAGCAGCGAGGAGTCCAGACTCATCAACGCAAGTGGCGGTGATGTTTGGTCCACCCATTTTACATGTGGGCACGCGGAAGAAGGAAAGACACCCATGGATGTAACGAGTAACGCATGCTTAAACGCTCCTAGCCCTTGGAAGGGGAGGATGCGCATTGTAACCGAGTTTGAAACATATCAATAAAAGGGCTGTCTTCTTTATTCACATTTGTTTCATTTTGATTCGCTCATGCTTGTCCCTCTTTTCATGCACTTTCAAGTTTCTAGGATTTAGCGCTAAGTTCGGTTTCTTTGTTTGCATTTCGCATATTCGCTTTCCTTTTTGCTTTCGTATCCTCGTGCTTTCAGTGGTGATCATGGTGGGACCTTGTCCTCTATTTTTAAGATCAGAGATCTGATCCAAGTTTGGTTGTTTTTGCTTGCAGGTACCGCATTTTCATACGCTGACTGTTGTTCGTTCCATCAGGGGGCGAATACAGACCTGTAATTCGTCTCACCCAGGGACGAATTGGAATTCATCCCACCCTGGGGTGAATACAGTCCTATAATTCATTCCACCCCGGGATGAATTCCAGTCTATGAAGTTTTCAGGCAGAAACTCAGAACCGACAGATTCGGGCAGAGAAGAGGTAAGAATTCTGCACTTTTCCTATCATTTTTTGTCTTCGATTTTTTATTTTTCTTGGTTCCTTCTGCGTGCATAGAAAAGGTCTTGTTGCATGTTTACTTTGTTTAATGCAAAATAAAAATAACCCCACACACCACGTGGAAAATCAAACACCAAGGAGCTGGTCATAAAACCCCAACCCTTGATCAAGACCAACGGTGGATTTCATCACCACCTTGGCTTGAATTTTGCATTCATAAACCCCGATCGCTACTATTGCTAGACGTAAATCCTGATGAAAGCTGATCGAGTGTAGCTAGGGTGATTCCCAGTGCATGAGGATAAGTCTTCTATGGTAGGTGTCATAAACAGGGTGATTCCCCTTACGTACCGCCTATGTTCCACGTACCATCTGCTCTCACGTACCTATAGTTTCCCTCACGTAAGGGCGGGTATATAGAGAGGTTGGTATATCGGCATGGCAATGGTATATCGAAGGGGCGACCAATTTTGGGAGTCATAAGAGCCCTCATTTTGCATTTAAATGTTCTTTACAAAAACCTTCAAAAAAAAACAAAAACAAAACACACTAAACCAGGTTTAGGACACACTCTCAATCTTTAAATGAGATAATCACTGTTTGTGTATGTGTGTGCTCTTTTCTATTTAGTGTAGCATAAAAAATCATAAAAGAGATAAAAATCCATTTAGCTTGTAGCAAAGCAACACCATGGTGTACACCCGTAGCCAAGCCCAATCAAGGGTAGAAGCTATGAAAAGTGTACAAGGGGGCACAAGTCACCTCCGCTATAGCCCTAAGGACTTGGTCATACCACCTTGGTGGCCTGACCCACAAGAGAGTCCACGTCATTCCATGTCAAGGTGGAATTATAGGGACACCCCTTTGGGGGACACGCCCATTCATCACAACCCCTTTCAAGAAGAATCCTTACACGTGGCACTTAACATAGACAAGAAAGCTCCCTTAGAAGCTAGATATGAGTGGCCACCGCGTGATGAAGTGCTAGAGTGGCATAGTGTCCATGAGGAGAGGCCACATGACTATGGCATCCCTCCTTTGCCCCCCATCACTATTAGAACCAATAGACAAACCCCAGAGCGCAGGGCTCTTCAAGCAGGGTGAGCTAACTCCGCCCACCCCTTTCACACATACGAAAGGGAGCATGAGGAAGACCATTACATTCCTTGAGAGCAATGTATAGCATGGGAGCCATGCGCTTCCACACCCGCTATGTACCATGGTCACCCATTGAGGCCAGAGCCTCGGGTAAATGCCGCCAACCTCGACAGAGGGAAGTGACCCATTGAGATCTCGGATCATTGTGATCGAGGTAAATGCATAGGAGAGGCATCCAGGCCTCCAAGGCTCAAGATGGTAGACCAAATTGACCTGGAAGTCACTAGACATGCCGCCCGCCAAGCCCAGATCATGTGGCTTGAGCAAGATCAGTAGCAGCTAGAGCATCTATACCACCTTAGCAAGGAGCGCATTCAGTGCCAAACAGATGAGCTGCTTCATAACCCAGCTGAGAGGGTTCCAACCCCTCGCACCCAAAGAGTGGAACCATATGAGAGGCATAATCCCTTGGTGCGAGATAGGTCTCCATGACCTTATCAAGTTTTGCCTCCGAGACCCCCTAGACCTGAGAGGGAGGCCACTCCCCGGAACAACGATGGGTACCCTCTGCGGGGACCCACCCAGGGTCATAGGTCTCACCCAGAGACTCCTCAAGAAGTTTACGAGGAGTATGAACAAGAAGAAGAGTGGGCCGAAATGCCCTACCAAGGTGGAGGGGTTGCTATCCGACCACCCCCCCATAGGCCTCAAGTCTCCCACAACCCACAATGGGAGCAAACTAAAGAGGAAGAGATTAAATATTTCGATGCATACAAAGCACTGCTAGAGCATTTGGAGTCTATGGAAACCAAAGCTTCTGGGCCCCAAAAGCCCATGTTACGCCAACTCCATAGTCATCCTATGCATCCATCAGTGCTTGCACCCCCTTACCCCGAACACTTCAAGCTGCCTCAATTGGCAATCTTTAAGGGTGAAGAGGATGCCCAAGAGCATGTGACAAGATTCCTTGAGCCAATGTTTTGGCATCCAGGACAATGATGCATTGTTGCTAAGGACATTTATAACCACATTCGTGGGCCCTACCTCGGATTGGTTCACTCAGTTGCCGAAGCACAACATCAATAACTTGGATCAGTTAGTGGATGCGTTCCTCGAATGCTTTACCTTCAACACCAAGAAGAAGGCGTCACTAAGTGACCTGGCTAGCCTCAGGAAGTATGAGGAAGAGACCATGGTGGCCTACGGGAATCGGTGGAGGACTCTGCTTTCCAAGCTACCCTACCTCCCTCCTATGTCCGACCTTACACAAATGTTCTCACGAAGTTGTTTGAGATCGATCTCTATGCTATTGTAGCTGCAACAATATGCCACCTTAGAGGAAGCTCTAGCGCAAGCCAAAATTATCGAAGAGATCAAGATACAGGATGGCGAGATTGCCAAACCTAAGAAGAAAGAATGGAACAAGAACACAAAAATAGGGACTACGCAACAAAAACCCGCTGCGGTTAATCAAGTTGCTATAAATGTTCCTAAGCCTGCACAAGAAATACAGCCTCAAAAGGCTAACTATCAGGCAGTGCCTCCTAATAATTATGAAAGAGAAAACCAGAAGCAGGAGCAAAATCAGTAGCATCACCCTAGGCGATAGTACACACCTTATACAGAGTCTAGAGACTCCCTATTTGACCGCTTGTCAGCGGCGAACTTGATCAACCTTCCAGAGATTCAAACCATAGATCCTAATGCTCCCAAGCCTAAGGGATACCGGGAGGACTTGTATTGTAGGTTCCACAAGTGGAGGGGACATGACCTGAATGCATGTTGGAAGTTCAAAGGATTGATACAAGACCTGATTGACAATAAGACGTTGGCAGTGGACAACCCCGTAGCGCCAAACAACCAACAGATGGGAGTTTTCAAAGACCCCTTGCCTGCCCATGAGGCACAGGAAAAACCCCTTCAAGTCAATGAGGTGCAACAGAATTGCCCCATGCAAGGGTATGTAGGAATGATAAGCATAGTGACTAGGAACAAGAGATACCCAGGAGTTGCCCCCGAGGCAGCCACAAGAGAGGTTCCATCGACGTCACAACCTCAACAGCACCCTATGCAACTACCTCCGCCTAGACCCATGGCCACGATTCGGACCAAACTCACGCAGAGTTTGAGGACCACGTCGGCTAGGCTCTCCATATACGAGCTTATACAACAATCAACACCCCATCGGGAAGCTCTAATGGAGATATTGAAAGCCATCGAGTTGCAGCCCCATGAAGCGAATTCCTTCAACAATTTTGTGGGACATGTCAAATGATGCATGGAGCCAGTCATCACCTTTCGAGAGGATGAAGTTAAATTAGTATCTGATGACATGGCAGATCCACCCCTACACGTTATCATGTGGGTCAACGGGATCCCGTATAAGAGGGTGTTGATAGACACTGGCTCATCCAGTAACATCATTACCATAGCAACACTAAAACATCTAAAGTTGCCAGCCTCTCACATCATGGCTTCCACCTACACACTACGAGCATTCAATGATGCAATATGCTCGATAGTTGGCACAATTGTTCTACCCATTCAGGTAGGACAAAAGATGATACCTACATTGTGCCATATTTTGGAAGGTGAGATGGCTTATAACATCTTGCTAGGGTGGCCATGGATCAGGGACATGAAGTGTGTCCCTTCGATAGCTCATCAGTGTTTGAAGTATACATTTGAAGGGGAAGTACATGTAGTCCCGATGGACTTAGAACCCTTCAAATATTGCAATGCGGTGCAGCTGATGCCGCAATCGACCCTCCCATCGATGCACTTGGATTTTTAGTTAAATCCATCTAGACAGGGTCCGATGCCGCAAGCACCACTGGTGATAAATCCATCAAAACCCCAGCCAGGTGCATCTTCATCGTCAGCTCCTTCACCACCAATGCCACCTATCATGGCTAAATAGAAGGACAAAGGGAAGCAAACCCTGGAAGAGGCTCAACCCCTAGAAGAGGCACTGCCAACAGTATCAACCATCTCTACCGAAGAGATGCCTAGCACAATGGAAGTTGAGGCTCCTAGTTCACCCAACATGGAGTGGACTCAGGAAGAGCTTCCATTCCCTCCCTCTCAATCGCCAACAATTACTATTGAAATGGCCAGTACGGGCCTAGGGGAGTATCTAGTGTGGAATGTTGTAGCAACGACCATGCTAGAGTCCGTGCAAGACATGGGGAGACCTCGCCTCCCCATCGGTACAATTGTTCCTTTAGGCTACCCGCCAAACCAGACAAATTTTGTGTATGGGGGCCTTGATCATGGTACTGAGCCATGCATGCAAGAGGATGAAGATGAAGAGCCTTTTGTAGAAGATGTCAACTATCTGTCTAACCCAGAATTTGCTCTGAGATATCTGGGCCAATGCAATTGGCATGGATACGGGCTAGGAAGGTATGAGCAAGGAGTGCGTGTCCTTTGCCAGCCAAGATACCAAATGCCTTATGACAAGTCGGGAGTAGGGTTCAACCACCCCCTGCCCTTGGACATCTTGGTGGAAAACATGCAAGGCCTAGGGATAGGCAACAAGGGTGGATTGGCATCAGATCCTTATGCCAACCCAAACACAACGTATACATTGGGAGATTACCTCCCATGGTCAACAACCACCCTTGTTAACCTCAATAACCCTTCTCCTTTGCTAGAGAGAGGCGAAAGTTTGGGGACTCACTTTCAAGGAAGGTATAAATAGTGTCAAGAGGGATCTTCGGAGGATGAATCAGAATATGAACCAACATCATATGATCCCTTCGAATCCGATAGTGATCACTCACAAGTGATCCCCATGAATGACCTTCAAGAGAGCCTCTTGACTATGTTCCCTCTAGAGGCTCCAAGCGAGCCAGTGTCGCGTCAAGGGAATCAGGTCCCCCCATGGAGAGTGGAACAACCACAATGGGGCCAGATTAATTTGCTTGAGCAGGATGAGCCTGTAATGCCTCAAATAGTTGTCGAGCCAACGAGGGCTTTTGGATCTCCGATAGTGATTACGAAGATGAAACAAAAATGACATATCTTAATCACATGCGATAGAGGCCGCAACCATACCCCTTGGAGATTAATGACATATTTGAATAGATGGGCATAGTGCCAGGGCATGAGTGGTACGTAGACCCAGTAGGGTGGGATCAAGTGTTGGATCCGCTGCTCCAGGTATACGAAGAGCACCTTCCACTTCGAGACCCTAGGGTGATATCAGTGTCGAGGGTAGACCCTGTCCTCCTATTAGCACATAGGGCCGATCCATTCATGCCAGTACCTCTAGAGCTAGATCTAGAGCATAGAGAACATCCAGAATGTTCAAGTCATCACACCCATGGTAATGGAGACCAAAATCATTTCATCAACATGATCTCCATTGACTTAACCGCACCCATCCGCAATCCGGCCGATCCAGCATGGTCCTTGCATCTAGACATAGATGCCATTGACTGGGATCACATCAATTCACCTCCATCCCCATCAGAGTACTAGCATTTTGATAAAATGCCTCATTTTACCCCAAGGACAACTCAAGATATCTTTCATGCTGAAGAGGAACCCGAGGTTCCCAACGTAGATTTAAACTCAGCAAATGATATCCACTTGATCCCAACTCCACATCAGTTGGAGGATGGATCCCACATGTCGATCGAGGAGACGACTGACGTAGACATCGGCTTGGATCCAATGAATCCATAGATTATCAAGCTAGGGGTAAGCTTATCCCCTGAAGAGCAAGCCGACTACATTGCCCTTCTCAAAGAGAAGAAGGAGGTTTTTGCATGGTCATACAGAGACATGTCGGGGCTAGATCCATAGCTAGTCATGCATAATCTAACGCTTGATCCGACAATCAAGCCAGTTAAGCAAAAACTATGTAAGATGCACCCAACAATGGCCTTGATGGTCAAAGATGAATTGCAAAAGCTATTGGATGCATAGTTTGTCATCTACATGGATTATCCGCCATGGCTGTCCAACATGGTGCCCATCAAAAAGCTCGATGGGAGGATTCACATATGCACTAATTTTTGAGATCTAAACAAAGCGAGTCCTAAGGATGATTTCCCCTTGCCAAGCATCGATGCATTGGTAGACGCTACAACAGGTCACGAAATGCTATCCCTCATGGATGGTTTCTCGAGATACAATCAGATTCGTATCAATCCCGAGGACCAACTAAAAATGGTGTTCACAATGCCTTGGGGGACATTTTGTTATAAGGTTATGCCTTTTGGCCTTAAAAATGCTGGTGCCACCTACCAACGTGCAATGACGTACATCTTCCATGATTACATGCATAAAACTTTGGAAGATTACATGGATGATTTGTTGGCCAAATCTCTTTTATGCCTAGATCATCTCGATGACTTAAGCAAGATCCTCGATCGCCTCATGGAGCATAAAGTTAGACTGAATCCCAAGAAGTGCGTCTTTGGCATCACATCTAGAAAACTCTTGGGTTTCATAGTCTCAAAGCGAGGCATCGAGGTGGACCCAAACAAAGTCAAGGCAATCCTTGAAATGGTGCCCCCAACTACCATTAAGCAGCTCAGAAGTCTGTAGGGAAAGGTCGCATCAATTAAGCGCTTCATAGCACAGCTATCTGACAAGTGCCGACCCATGAACAAATTATTGCACAAGGGGGTAGCATTTCACTAGGATGACGAGTGCCAGTCAGCCTTTGATGACATCAAATGATACTTGGCTTCACCACCAGTATTGGCACCACCTAGACTAGGCGTGTCATTCTACTTATACATCTCAGCTACTGAGGTGGCACTGGGTGCCATGCTAGCCCAGAAGAATGAACTTCACAAAGAATAGGCTACTTACTATCTTAGCCGCACCCTGGTCAGTTATGAACTTAACTATGCATACATCGAGAAACTCTGCTTGGCAGTGGTGTTTGCTACCAAAAAGCTATGCCACTACATGTTGAGCAACACTACGTATGTTGTGTCTAAGGAGAATCCATTGCGATACATGATGAGTCATACTTATCATAGTAGTCGCACGACGAAATGGATCATGTTGTTGATGGAATTTGACATAGATTTTATTGGATAGAAATCCATCAAAGGATAGGTCATAGCCGATCAACTAGCAGAGGCTCCTCTCGAAGACGATCAGCCTCTAGTCATAGAACTACCCGATGATGGGGTCTTCCATGTCTCAGAATCACCAGATTCTGATGAGCCTGAGTCACAGGCCGACATAACCCTATTTTTTGATGGTTCTAAATGTGAGCAAGGTGGTGGCATGGGAATTGTATTCTTCACACCGCAAGGGGCTCCAGTACCCTTGTCCTTTAAATTAGACTTCCCATGCACCAACAATAATGCAGAGTATGAAGCCTTGCTCATAGGTCTTCAGACAACAATCACCATGAACATCAAATGACTGAACATCTTTGGTGATTCGCTGTTAATTGTCAACCAAGTCAAAGGGGTATTCCAATGCAAATGCCCAGTTCTACAGGCTTATAAAGCCCTTGTGGACAAATTCCTGGTGAAGCTTGAGTGGTACGACATCGAGGCACTCCCTCGGTCATCGAATCATTTTGTGGACACTATGGCCTCCTTGGGGTCACTAATCCCGCAAGACCTTTTTGGTGATATGACAACCATTCAAGTCAAAACACTATCACAATCCATGATGGAGCGTGCAAGCTCTGACTTGATGCCAGGAATCCACATGATCCAGATTGAACCATCCTCGGATAAGTTCTCTCGAATCCATGATCATCTGAAACATGCCAACTAGGGGTCCTTGTTCTCCCCTACTCCCATTAATAGCAACACAACGCTATTCTTACAAGTTCTCTCCCGCTCAGCATTTGCTAGGGATGAACTTCAAGAGGGATTGGTTATTCATACCATCGAGGCTTCCGATCAGCAGGATTGGTATTCACCCATAAGGGACTACCTCAAGTTAGGTAATCTCCCGCTTGGATTGATGCATGCCACAAAATGAGCATTCAAGCAGAAAGTGGCTAAGTATGTCTTGATAGGAGACATTTTGTACCATCATAGCTATGAAGGAATCCTCCTTCGATGCTTGGACCAACAAGAGTCCACTTGGGCGATCGCCCAAGCGCACGATGGTACATGTGGTGGCCACTTCAGTGGTATGGCCATCACAAAGCGCATTCTTCGCATGGGCTATTATTGGCCATATTTAGAGCGAGATTGTTGTGCATATGTGAGGAAGTGCATGAAGTGTCAACACCATGCTAATTTGACACATGTACCTTCCTAGGCCTTGCAGACGATCCAGTCAGCTTGGCCATTTTCATAGTGGGGCTTAGATCTAATTAGAAAGATCTCCCCTATGTCATCAGGTCATCACATGTTTATCATAACGGCCATAGAGTATTTCACCAAGTGGGTGGAAGCAGTTCCGCTTACCTCTACGACAAGACCCCGCATTGTGGAGTTCATTTTGCATAACATCATATGTCATTTTGGTATTCCATCCAAAATAATCTTGGATAATGGGACGTCATTCAAGAACAAAGACGTGCGTGCTTTGACCACAAAGTACAAAATTCAGCATAGTTTTTTGACACCCTATTATCCCGTAGGCAAATGGGCAAGCAGAGGCGTCAAACAAAATGCTAGTTGCCATCCTTAAAAATACCATCACAGACAGTCATAAGGATTGGCACATCCAAATCCCACTTGCCCTATGGGCTTATCGCACTAGCATTCGGACGCCCACTAGGGCCACTCCATTTTTGCTCATGTATGGCTCCGAGGCAGTCATGCCTCTCGAGTTGGAAATTCCTTCCCTACGCATATCAATGCAAGAGTTCATCGATGATGACACTGCATGGCAGGCCCGGTTAGACCAGCTTACGTTGCTTGATGAATGATGCATTAATGCTCTCGAGCATTTACGTATCTATCAAGAGTGACTTAAGAAAGCATACAACATGAAAGTTCACCTGAGGGACTTTCGGGTTGGTGATTTGGTCTTGAAGGAAAACCAACAGAACTCTAGTTTGTCATCCCATCTAAGGGACAAGTTCATGGCAAATTGGTTAGGTCCATATGTAATTGATAGCAAAATAGGACCCGAGACATACCGGCTAGCCTCTCTTGATGGAATCAAGGAACTAGAACCCTTGAACATCAGTCATTTGTGACCATTCCATATCTAAAGCAGCCATATCCCAAAATGCTCCAAGGATTCCTACAATCACTTGGTCAATCCCAAAATGCTCCAAGGATTCCTACAATCACTTGGTCAATCCCAAAATGCTCCAAGGATTCCTACAATCGCTTGGTCAATCTCAAAATGCCCCAAAGGTACTCATTATCGCTTGGTCAAAAATAAGAAAATTCAAAAACAGTAAAATCATCAAAAATAACAAAAATTTGCATCTCATTTCTAGGCATGCTCAAACTCATCACAACAATAAAGAGCTCTTTTACATCTCATCTTCATGATCACAAAAAAAAATCAATCCATCAAAAACACAAAAATATGTAGCTGCATTAAGCATCACATCCATACATTGCACATTTGTGGTCATACAGGTCAAAGGCACCATAGACTGTAATTACTCCGCCAATCCATCTTGTTCCACATTTCTCCATTTTATAAGTAGTCCATCAAACATAAATGCCATTCACTTCTTTTTACCATACCAGAGTCAGTGGTCTTCTAATGTATCAAGGGTTTTCATCCTTCAGTCATCATTTTGCTTTCTAGCCACGTACTGTACTAAGTCAGACAGATTTTAAGAAGGTAGAGTTCTACTTGGATCACACCTTGTTACGTAGCATCCCAACACAAATTAAAACACATAAAAATTCCCAAGTTGTGTGAATGAAAGATGAAACCTGCACAGCAATCCAAGTCACCATAAGCGAAATGGTTATCTTGCTCATCCCCCTATGCGAATGACCCCAAGAATGCTGAGAGTTGGCAAAAGGACAAGCATCCTCCCTACCCAATTCCCCAAGAATCCCAAGTTCTCAAAAGTTGCAAACATCATAAAATTTTGCAAAAAGTCAAAACTCCAAAAATTTGACATCACCACCAAAGTGCATACATCAAAAGGCACATACAATAGTGATTCTCATCACTCAAAATTCAAATCCCTTGCTCAAAAGAAAAATATATAAAATAAACAATGATTTTTATCACTACAAAAGAGCAAGTATCCCAATACAATTGAAGAAAAGAAGGGAGTCGAACTTGAATCCCTGGAACTCTCAGCATTCCGATAGGTCATGAGGCAAACCTCAGTACCGGTTTGGTGGATAGCCTATCGGTCACTGGTGGTAAACCTCCCGCATGATGATATATCTGTCACATTAACTCATGTACAGATCAATGTTTGCATGTGGATGAGCTAGCCTATGGTATCCTAGATAGCACCATAGATTAATCTGGCTAAATACAACAAAGGAGTTAGTGGAGCTAATCAGGTGATCCTCAGTACAGGTTTGGTTGATAGCCTATCTGGCACTGGTGGTATCCTGACCAATACCACATAAACGAACTCAATTGCACACACAGGGATGTGAAATAACTTGGTCTAAGACAAGTCCGATTCATACCTTGTCCAAAAGTCTTGGAAGATAAAGTACAGTCATGGCTAGTGAGTTAAAACCGTCTGAGTCTCAGGAAACCTTAGCTACATTCCTAAACCAACTGTGCTATCCTTCATCCCCGCATTCCCATTAACAATCGCCAAAAATAAAAATCACAAAGGTCTAACCAGTCTATGGTGCCCTCGCCAAACAACACAAATTCAATTCATCCATTCCATCTTGCATATCACATATAAATAAAAAACATTTGCATTCATCATAACATATGCATCCATCAAAATAAATTAACATGCATACATCCATACTCATCACTCATCATGCATAAAATCAAATCAACACTCGCATAAGCAAAATCAAGTCATCTATATATATCATCAAAAATGCCCGTAGGCTACAATAAACTGGTCCTGTGACCCCGCAACAAAATCCAAAAAACCCCCAAGCCTAGGGCGTCGGCCACCATGATCATGCAGGATCGGTGTGACAGGAACTACCCCCATGGTGTGGGTCCTATGAGACCCCTCAGGGCGGCTACTGCTAGCCCCCGCATCATGCCTACTCACCCCCTCATCCAGTCGCCTACGTCGAGAGGATGCTGACTGCTCAGTCTCACTCCCTCTCAAGCGGCGTGATGATCCACCTCCATTGAACGTAGGGACCCACCCACCAAGGTGGCTAATCTCTACCTCTAGCTCTAACCGTTGCCACACCGAGTCCATCTCCCATTGGTGATACGTCACCAAGTTCTCCTCGCACCACACCAAAGCCCTATCCCTCTCTACCAGTTACATCCATAGGAGATCCCTCTCCCATGCAACATCAGTACCCCCATCCTACCGATGGTAGGCCGCCAATGCATGCTCTCGCTCTACCAGCTACATGCGCAGGAGATCCCTCTCCTATAGCGCATCCCCTAGCTCCTCATCGTGCCTCCGCAGCAACCCCTCCAACCATGCAATCTCAATGCATAGCCTAGACTCCGTGTCCTCCACATCCGCCTGAGGCATAGGCATCTCTGGAACAGCAACCTACTCTGGCTCCCACTGCTCCGTGACGTCCTACCTCTCTAGCTGATCCGAAACCCCAAAATCCACATCCTCATCCTCCACCTCCACCATGTCTGCATCCTCCCGAGGAGCTCCCCAATCATCTCCTGGTGCCTCGACACCCTCCCCGCCCACTTTTGCTACCTCCATGCCTCCCAGTGGCCCCTCTCCCCACCATCGCCATAGTACCCACCACTGGTCGTACTCTACGGTAGTCCCGACGTCATCCACATCCGGGACGTCGATCACTACATCTGAATCCTCGCCTAGTGGTGAGATGACCGGTCGATCCAGAGTCCTCTCATCCCCCTATGTCGATAGACCACGGGCTCACCAGGCAACCCCTGGTGCACCCCAAACTATCATGTCACCCGATTGTAAGGGAAGAACTCATGCTCGGTCCCATGCCGCCCAATCAGCCATCGCTCCCTGCGTACCCATCGGAGCCACTCTCCAGCCTCCGGCTAGGCTGGACAGTCCCGATAAGGGTGCCAGAACACCTCCCTAGAGTCAACCGAGCGAGGGCATCGACATAGTGCCCTACGACACCTGCCCACCATCGACTCTGTCCCTACTCCTCAGACCACCACCATAGAGCCGCATAGCCTATATCCTTATCCTCCATCTCTGTTCGAGTCATCCATGGTAACCCGACTGGCCTCTCCACCGCTATGTGTTGCCAAGCCTAGCTCTGCAATAGATAGCTGCAGCTAATCCCCTTCTACCTTCGGTAGTGGACCTCGTACAACTCACCATAGAGCTGTGCCAACAATGTCTACCCCCACCTCATGATCAATGATGCCTCTATCGAGCACTCTACCAGTCGCCAGACCACATCCAGTAGGTTCCATGAGAACCTGCACCTGACGAGTCAGGTAGCAGCATGTTGGAAATGAGGCCCATAAGGAATGCGTGCCTCACTCCCAACACCCCCCTCTCCAGCCACCATCGGACCAAAATCTTGCCAATCTGGTAGTCACCCTCTACCCTCTCCACTAGGCTCTCCACACCTAGCTCCTCCCCATGCCCGAAGCATCGTATCAGTATAGTTGTCCATTGATCACGCGATGACGTTCTGATCGATAGTCCATCTATCAAAATCCATAAAAGTCGATAGACATCCTCCAAGGTCACTATCATCTCCCCTATTGGGAGATGGAAGGTGTTGGTCCGAGGATCCCATAGGTTGATCAGGGCCATCAGGTAGGCCCGATCCCCGACCATAGGCTCCAGTCGAGCCACCTGCTTGAGCCCAAGGGCATCAAGCCACTCCCAGTCCAGTTAGTGCCCCCCATGCTTTAGCAAAAGCAGTGGATACACGATACCGGCTCTTCACAACCTGCAAAAGAAAACAACACAAAAACATTAAAAACAATGACAAACTGTACAACCCTAACATGTATATACAGGACTGCATTAAAACTGTACAGCCAAAAACAAAACAAAAATTCAAAAAAATTAATTTGTCAGCCCTAGGGTTTAAACTCTAACTGATTAATTAACAACAAAAACAATTACAAAACAACAAAAATAAAAAAAATTAATTTGTCAGTCCTAAGGTTTATATAGTTGTCAGTCTCAGGATTTCTGTATTCTAAGTTTAAAAAGTCTGTACAAACAAAACAAAATTAAAAATAACAATTTTTTAACTTAGGGTTTTCACCTACGTTTTAAAACTGACAAGCTCAACCTAAAAAACTAGGGTTTTACGTTTCGTTTATCCTAGGGTTTTAGTTAAAAGAAAAATAAAAATTTTGTACCTAGGTTTTAACTACGTTTTTCGTTCAGTTTTAAGCTAAATCTTGGTTTGTGTTCAGCTCAGTTTTAGGGTTTCAATTTTAATTTTGAAAAGCAACATAAACAAAGAAAAACAAACAAATAACTTGCAGTTTTAAAAACACATAACAAACGAGAGCAATAACGCTAAGGAGCACTTACTGGTCTCGCTTCGGCTCTGCCGCTCGATCCGGTTTGTGCACTCATGATGTCGGGAGAAATTTAGCAGTGCTTCACTTCGTAGAATTAACCTCCTCCTCCCTAGAGCTCCAAATCGCAAGAAAATTCAAATGCAAATGAGCCCAAACCCTAGTTTTGGCCTTTAAATAGGCCTTTTAAGCTTATATTCATTCCCCCCTGGGATGAGCACTCTGGTTAGCGCTCGTCCCACCCTGGGACGAATACTAAGCTAGAATTCGTCCCACCCCGAAATGAATTCAGGGCAAAAATTTCAAAAAACAACAAAAATTGAACAAAAATGCACCAAAATAGCTAATAAACTTGCCCGATGAGAGTGCTTTGGCACTTGACATTCCGGGCATGCAAAATAGATGTCGGGGTCACAAATCCTCGCTATCCTATTCCCTAAGAAGGCTACCATAGCCGGACCGCTCCACGGGAAGACGGATTTTCGAGAATTTCATCCCCAAACGGCGTCAGCAAAAGGGTCAAAAACCCACCCAAAAATAGTAATAACATTGCCGAACGAAGGCGCCTTCACGCCTGACATTCTTGGCATCCAAAATAGACATTGGGGTTACAAATTGTCACTATCCTACTCCCTAAGAAGGCTACCATAGCCGGACCGCTCCACGGGAGGACGGATTTCTGCCAATTTTAGCTCCAAAATGCGTCACAAAAAAGGGTTAACACCCACCAAAAATAGGTCTAAATGTCGAAAAACTGCACACACGTTCAAGGATAAGAATCTAAAGGCACCCTTGCACAAGTCATCTTGGGTCAAGCGACTCGTCGCTTTTCTCATGAAGGTCATTCCCTCATCGATTCGTCGCTTGAGGGGGTAGTCACACTTAGTCACCAATCAACAAATACACACCCAATTAAGGAAAATGACATGCATTCAAAGAATCATTGACAAAGACAATTACGCTCCTGCTTGGGGCAGTAAACAAGCAATAATCACAACCTCGATCAAATCACTTGGCATTTCATGAATCATGAACTCAAGGTTCTCATAGACAAAAGGTTGCGCCCTTTGCCTATTCATGACCGATCAATGTCCAAGATCAAGTAACACCTCACCAAAAAAGGTTAACACTTGAATTGAGTTCCTTCGCTCGTCAGAAGCAAGGATTCAAGAATGCATGCCCTTTCCATACTTGGGGCATCAAAAGTTGGTTAGGTTACTGAGAAACCCTAATCATTAGTGCTTTGGCTATCTATTTTTGCTCGATGTTGCGCCATGCACAGCGCATCCCAAAAAGGGGCATCTGTAGACACCAAAATAGCACCAATCCGATTATGTGACTGCAAACACTGATCGCTTTGACACACACAGCCCCAAGGGCAGCCCCTAGAGGTCAAACAATGGTCCTAACCACTCTCACAATAGTTTTGGAAGGTCAGAGATCAATTTGGCACCTTCAAGCACTTTGCTCAATATCCGTTCCACCCTGGGACGAATTCAAACTAGGATTCGCCCCACCCAGGGACGAATTCTGAATTCGCTCCAGGGTGGGGCGAATTGCAGGTTTGATGGGCAAAAAGTCAAATCTTGACAAATGGCAGCTCAGATCCACCACCCAATGCTTCCTTCATCGCATGGGAGTATGGGTGAGCATTTTCAAGCGTTAGAGGCATCTGCAAGGTCAGTCATGAAGTCCCAATTCAGGGAGGAATCTCCTTCCCCCTAGGAAGGCATGATTGCCATGTGGCGCCTCTGCATGCCCATTTCAAGAGACCTCCAGGTCTATAAATTGGTGAGTTTCCTCACCCCAAAGATATGGAGAGAAGGAGCATTTTAGAGCAACGAAGTGTTGTCATTTTATTTACATACCTCACACCTTTTGGATTTGCGCCTTTCACATCCTTGATCTCCTTTAGAAGGGAGGTCATTGGGTGACTATTGGGAGGATGAATCTCGATCCCAAAACCTGACATTTGGCCATGATATCCCACCAAATTTTTTGACAATACCACACAAGAGGTTTTGGACCCATCCCAAGTGGATTGGTGCCGAAATCAAGCCTCAAACGGTGGGCGGCCTGCCCCATGGGCGCCCCCTCCCACACTGCCATAGTCCTAATCGCCCCCTTTCGGAGTGATGGGAATTCCATGGTAGACTTGCTTTCTTTCATTTGTGCATTCAATTCTATGATGTTTAGATAGGTTGCCATTTGAATTTCGTCTCGTTTTAAACAATTTTGACCATATTTCTATCTTTGCTCGCTTTTACTAACCTACAGGTAGCATCATCAAATTCCTATTGATGGAGGCTAAATTGGGAAAATCTGACCATCTGGGTCTTCCCAAAATGCCCCCAATTAGCTAACCCCAAGTTTTCAGGTCTTTTGGAGCTTTCGAGGTAGGACATTGGGACAGTACCTTTTCGGCATTTTGTTGTAGGTGAATTCGTCCCACCCCAGAGCGAATTCAAATCGGTGAGGAATTTTCTGACTGTTCTTTTTGTAGAGCCTTCCTGGTGATGTCTTGATGCCTCTATCAAATTTTCATAGCATTTGGACTTGTTTTAGTCATAGTTTAATTCATTTTTCTCATTCACTTATCGTAGGCTTGGGGATTGCATGCTTTGTTTCATCCGCAGGTGCTACTGATCATTTCTTGTTCTTTTGAACATAGGGTTTGGACATCGGAGGAGCAGCGAGGAGTCCAGACTCATCAACGCAAGTGGCGGTGATGTTTGGTCCGCCCATTTTACATGTGGGCACGCGGAAGAAGGAAAGACACCCATGGATGTAACGAGTAACGCACGCTTAAACGCTCCTAGCCCTTGGAAGGGGAGGATGCGCATTGTAACCGAGTTTGAAACATATCAATAAAAGGGCTGTCTTCTTTATTCACATTTGTTTCATTTCGATTCGCTCATGCTTGTCCCTCTTTTCATGCGCTTTCAAGTTTCTAGGATTTAGCGCTAAGTTCGGTTTCTTTGTTTGCATTTCGCATATTCGCTTTCCTTTTTGCTTTCGTATCCTCGTGCTTTCAGTTGCAAGTCTCTAAGAGCGATTCTATCATTTCTTACCAAATGTCTCTTCCTAGAATTTTTTTTTCTATGGAATAAAGATAAAGAATCCTAAAATGGGTTCCTTGGTTTATGGGAAGAGCATGGCTCTTCGTTGCTTGCTGGTATGGAGTTTTTTCAGCTAAAAATATAAATCTATCCCTAGTACCAGTCTAGGCTAGGATGTTTGGGTTTCCCATTGAATGTTTGGAAACAAAAACCTTCAAGGCAATAGGCAACACTCTATTTGCGATTTTAGATATAATAAAATATGGATTTTTGGCTATTTATGCTCGAATATTGGTCATGATTGATATAAGTAAAGATTTACCAAAATTAGTCATCCTTAAGTATGGGTATAAGATGTGGATCCAAACTATATATTATGAAAACATATATTTTAGATGTATAATATGTCATGAAGTGGGACATATTGAGAGATCATGCCCTAAGAAGATCCCAACAGAAACATTTGTAGAAAATTGTAAGAGAAATTTACAAATGGTTATGGATAGAGATGGTTTTCAACTTCCAAAAATAGATCTAAAAAAATAAAAGAAAATGAATAGTGGAGACCAATACAGAATTATACTAGAAGATATTTCAATTCTTTTGAGGCTTTAGCCTATGAAGAAAAAGTAGATCAAAACTTAGAGGACACAGTACAACAATTCCAACATATTAGGAAGGAACTGTCTATTTAGTATGATCCTAATTTAAGGAAGAACATTCTCAATTAACCTAATGAATGTGTCTCATTAGATTTTTAAGACTCTCTTGAAGTTCCATGCACCGTTCAAGAGAAAATAATTGGTAAAAAATGCAGTTTTGGAAGTTAACACCTTAGCTATTAATAAGGAAATACCAAAAAATTAGCAGGATAAGTCAAAAGCTTCTATAATAGAGCTAGGAGAGGATAAATATGTTCAAAAAAATTGTGAAAGAATATTGAGGAATAGAATAATAAGACCTAATCCTGATATAGGTAAGGCAAAAGAGGAAAAAACTTAAATTATCAAGCAAGATCTATGGAACCAAGATATAACATAGAGAAAGGAACACAAACTTAGTTGGTTGAAATTCTCTTTATCAAACAAAAAAAATGATTTTGGTAATATGTAGGAGGGGCCAAAAGCCCCTAATGAGACATTATGATCATCTCATGGAATATAATGGGTGCTAATATCTCATAAAAGAAGAGGTGTATTAAGGACCTATGTTTAAGTAATAAATTTGATATTCTCTGTATCCAAGAAACTAAAATGACAAAATAAGAAGTTTCAAAAAATATGAAAGCAGTATGGGCAATATGTGAATGGGATGCTATGGATTTTAAAGGAGCAATAGGGGGAATTCTAACTTGTTGGAATCCTTCTAGAACCTCTTGTGTAACAATTCATAAATCTAGGCATTGGATAGCCTCTTTAGTCACTTGCTACTTTGCAGATATTCATTTCATCCTTATCAATGTCTATGGACCTACAACTCAATGAAGTAGATTAAAATTTTGGAGTGATATTGAAGCCTTTATGAGAAGTAAAGACCAAGAAACCTGATTCATGATCATTGGAGATTTTAATGCCATAACCAAGTTGGATGAAAATTTGGGGAAATTAGGGAATTGACCCAAAGTATGAAATATTTTTTAGCTTTTATTGAAAACAATAATCTATGGGAAGTTGAGTTTGAAAAATATAACTATAATTGGACCAACAACAGAAGAGCCAAAAACCTAATAGTAAAAAAATTAGATAGATGTGTTCTCTTAGATCATTGGTGAGATGAAGGAACTTGTGCTAAAATTAACACCGTAGCAATGATTGGTTTAGATCACTAGCCAATAATATTTAAAATTATGGTAAGTGAATTCAAGAAAATATCATGAGCAGATGTGGGAAGATCATCCTTAATTTATTTATATGATAACTCAAACATGGAATTCTTTAGGTAATGGTGAGTTGTATGCTATTCCAAACCAAATTAAAGCTATGACATCTAGATTAAAATATCGTAACAAGAACACCTTTGGAAATATTTTTGAGAAGAAAGAAGAACTAAGAGATAAAATTTTAAAATTTCAAAAAGGTGATGAAAATAATACAAGCTCAGAGGAAAGGGAGTTTCTTAGTGATTATCATAATATTTTGAGTAAGGAAGAGAAATTTTGGAGATTAAAATCAAGATATACTTGGATAAAATAAGGAGATAAAAATACAAATTTATTTCATAGGATGGCTTTAGTACAGATATCATCTTCTAGAATTGGTAGAATTAAATAAATAGAAGGGGTTTGGATTGACTATCAGAGTGAAATTAGAAAAGAGGTAAAGTTATTTTATTAGAATATTCTAGGTTCATAGGAGATCATAGTTCTTATTTATAAACTTCTTCAAGATGATCCTTCGGTTATAACAAATGAAGACAATAGGAAATTGATGGAGCCTATTATTCTAGAAGAAGTTCATTTAGCTATTTCCTCTTTTAATAAGGATAAATCCGTAGGTCCAAATGGTCTCTCTACAAATTTTTACCAACATAATTAGGATGTAGTGAAGGATTATTTATTGGTGGCAGTGGAACAATCTAGGGTAAAATAATACATTCCTTATAAAATAAACACAACTAATCTTACCATAATTCCAAAAAAAAAGGATGCTGAATTATTTGATTCTTTTAGACCCATAAGCCTATGTAATATGACTTATAATATTATTTCCAACTTGATGGCGAGTAGATTAAGGTCATTTCTAAACAAAATAATCTTATAAGAGCAAGGAGAATTTGTGAAAGGGAGGCAAATTTTGGATGATATCATAGTAGCTCATGAAGTGTTACATTCAACATCTACAAAAAAAGAGAAAGATATGATCTTAAAATATGATATGAGTAAAGCTTATGATAAGGTTAAACGGGATTTTATTTTTGCAGTTTTAGATAAGTTTGGTTTTGAAAAGAAATGGGTTATATGGATTAAAGTGTGTGTCTCTATAGTTTATTATTCAATGTTGGTTAATGGGTTAGTGATAGAATATTTGAAATCCAAGATAGGCCTTAGACAAGGAGATCCTTTATCTCCTTATTTGTTCATTATTATGGTAAATATTTTTAGTAGGAACTTAATTAAGGCTTACAAATATGGGCTTATAAGTGGACTTAAGGTTAGGATTAACATCGATAACATCACCCATATATGGTTTGTATATGATACAACCCTTTTTGGAAGGGCAAGGATAAATAAGGCCAGAGCTTTGAATAAATTTTTAAAAGAGTATGAAAGAGCTTAAAGTCAAAAAAATTAATAGGATTAAATCCAAAATTTACTTCCTTAACACTCCTACTAATATCAAAGCAATAATTTATAGGTTGCTTCAAATGAAGGAGGTAAATTGACCAACAACTAATCTAGGGATGACTTTATGTGAGGGGAGAATGAGGATAGATTTATGGAATCCAGTTATTAGTAAAGTTTAAAATAAAATTCTAGCCTAGAAAAGTAGATGGTTATCATTAGCACAAAGAGTGAAGTTAATTAAATTAGTATTACAAGCCATTTCAAGATATTATATGTCATTGTATTCTATGCCAAAATTAGTTGAAAAAGTTTAATCTTTAATATGCGATCCTTTTTATGGTCAAGTTTACATGATAAAAGGAAATTTTCCTTGGTGAAATGGAGCAAGTTGTGTGATGATAAAACTAGGGTAGGTCTTGGTTTAAGAGCTCTTAAAGATGAAAATTAGATCTTAGGGTAAAATTTATTTGGAGATTGTACAATGAGAGTCAAAGACAATGGGAAAGCATTCTTCTAATTAAGGATGTTGATCCCAATGACCCAAGTTAAATATTTATTGTATTCTCTCTTCCAAAAGTTTTTGCTCTTTGGAATGGTTTAAAAAATCTATTGATATTATGATTAAAGTTTTAAGATGGGTGGTGGGAACTGGAAAACAAAATCTATTTGGATGGATACATGGCGTGATAAAAAACCACTCAATTTAGATCAAGTTTTTGAAACCTTGGATGAGATTGCTTCAAGATAAATACGGTGATAGGGTTTCAAACATTTTGTACAAGGATCAAGAAGGAAGATACAAATGGAAAGAATATTATTTTACAAGTATACAAGACATTGATGCTAGGAGGAATTTGAGTAGAAAGATAACAATTGTGATTATTCCGAGGGGTGCCAAGGATAAATTAATTTGGGAGTTGAATAGCTTAGGAGAATACACAATAATAAGTGGATATAATATTCAACACCAACATAATAATAATGTCACTAGAATATGGAGAGATATTTGGGATAGTCCAAGCATTCCTAAAGTTAAAATTTTTGTTTGGCTAGTAGGTCATAGAAGAACTTTATCCTAGGAGAAGCTTATGAAAAGGGGTTGTCATGGCCTCTCTCAATGTGTTTTCTATAATAATAAGGAGAGTATTGATCATCTCTTGGGACATTGCTCAATAGTCTAAAATCTATGGCAATAGATTCTTAATATATTTGGTAAATACATGGTGATGAATAGCATAATTGAATATTGGTCAAAGCAATGTCATAACACTTATAAAAGTGAGGCTTTATAAACAAAATGGGATATATCAAAAGATACAATACTTTGGACTATATGGCTAGAAAGGAATAGAAGAATATCTAAAGGAAATAAAAATAGTTTAGAGGTAATAAAAAAGAAGATATGCCATAGAGGAGTCTAAACCAACCCTATCAACTCATCTAGTACCTAATTTTGAAGTAGAGAGTCTTAATAGATGGTGTCAAGTCATTAAATGGAATTATGATGTTGGGTACAAGAGAAACAAAATTAAGGTAAAGAATATAAAGTGGAGACCACCAGAAGTGGATTGGGTTAAATTGAATTTTGATAGAGCTTATAAAGGAAATCTAGGACTAGTAGGAGGAGGAGGAATAAATAGAAATAATAAAGGAAATATTTTGTCTCATTATGCTTTTAATAGTGGATTTAAGATTAATTAAGAAGTTGAAGCTTGGGTAGCTTTAGAAGGGTTAAAAATATGTAAACAAATAAAATGGAATAGAGTAGGATGGAAGGTGATTCACTCATAGTAATAAATGCAATTTTGAGGAAAGCAAAGGCTCCATGGAACATACAAGAGATAATTGTGGAAATTCAAGATATTGCTAAAGAGTTTGAAGAAATCCAGTTTACTCATATATTCAGGAAAGAAAACAAATATACATATAAGCTAACCAATAGAGGGTTTTGATTGAGGATTGTGAAGTTAAATTCTCCTTTCCATGGTTAGAGGAAGTAGAAATTTTAGTTGAATCTAACAAAAAATATTGATTTACTAAATCTATTAATGATTAAGATTTACTTTAATATTTTCCATTGGTAATATCTATTTTATTTTGTAATAATAATGTGTTTTCATTTATACTATTTATTATAATTTTTGTAGTTGCACTTGTGTTTCAGGAGCAATCCAAATTTGGTAAAGTGGACTATGATAGTGCAATGTTTTAGAAATATTACTCTACAAAGAGCAAGGCATAGATAGTAGAGGTTAAGTTTTGGCATTGTGAAGGCTTCTATAGAAAAATTTCAAGAAAGATGCTAAATTCTGGAGTAATTGTATTCATATAGAGATTTGAAAAGGTCCAAAAAATGAAAATCAAGAATTCATATATTTTGTGTAAATTGATGTAGGTTTATAGCTATAGCATCAATTGAGATGATAAGTGTATCTATTTGTAATATCTAAAACTCTAAAGAAAAGAGATGTAATTTGTCAAGGATGGGGGACCCGAGTACAAACCCTTATTATCAAGCCAAAAAAAATGTTCAACACCAAAAAAATAATAATATCATTAGAATATGGAGAGATATTTGGAATAGCCCAAACATTCCTAAAGTTAAAATATATTTTTTTGGCTAGTAGGTCATAGAAGAATTTTATCTTGGCATAACCTTATGAAAATGGGTTTTCATGGCCCCTCTCAATGTGTCTTTTGTAATAAGGAGGAGGATAGTATAGACCATCTCTTTGGACATTGCTCAATAGTCTGGAATCTATGGCAATGGATTCTTAATATGTTTGGTAAATGCATGGTGATGAATAGTAGAATTGAATACTGGTTAAAGCAATGGCAGAGCACTTATAAAAGTGAGGCTTTATAGACAATATGGGATATATAAAAAGATACAATACTTTGCACTATATGGCTAGAAAGGAATAAAAGAATATTTAAAGGAAAGAAAAGCAATTTATAGGTAATGAAAAAGAAGATATGTTTAGCCATAGAGGAGTCTAAACCAATCCTTTCAACTCATCCAGTCCCTAATTTGGAAGTACAGATCCTTGATAGATGGAGTCAAGTCCTTAAATGGAATTATGATGTTAGGTACAAGACAAGAAAAAAGAAGGTAAAAAACCACTAGATGTGGAGTGGGTTAAATTAAATTTTGATGGAGCATCTACAGGAAATCCAAGAGTAGCAGTAGGAGGAGAAATAATTAGAAATAATAGAGGATATATTTTGTCTCATTATGCTTTCAATAGTGAATTTAAGATAAATAATGAAGTTGAAGCTTGGGTAGCTTTAGAAGGGTTAATGTAAACAGATGAAATGGAATAGAGTTTGGATGGAAGGTGATTCTATCATAGTTATTAATGTAATTTTGAGAAAAACAAAGGCTCCATTGAACATAAAAGAGATAATTGTGGAAATTTAAGATCTGGCTAAAGAGTTTGAAGAAATCAGGTTTACACATATATTAAGGGAAGGAAAGAAATGTGCAAATAAGCTAGCTAATAGAGGGGTTTTGATTGAGGATCCTGAAGTTAAATTCTCCTGTCCATGGTTAGGGGAAGTAGAAAGTTTAGTTGAAGCTAACAAAAAAATGTTGATTGATGAGTTGATTTATGATTAAGATTTAATTTAATGTTTTCCATTGGTATTATCTTCTTTATTTTGTAACAAAAATGTTTTTCTTTTAGACTAATTATTATAATTTTTGTGGCTGCACTTGTGTGTCAGAAAAGAAACTAGCAATCCAGATTTGGTAAGTTTTTGAAATATTACTCTACTAAGATCCAAGGCATAGATAGTAGAGGGTAGAGGTGAAGTTTTGGCATTGTGAAGGTTGCTATAGGAAAATGTCTAAAAAGTTATCAAATTCTGAATTAATTGTATTCATATGGAAAATTGAAAAGATGGAGAAAATGAAAATTAAAAAATTCAGACAATGTTGTAGGTTTCCAGCTATAACATCTTAATTGAGATAAAGAGTGTACCTATTTGTAAACTGTCAAGCTTTAAAGAAGAAAAATATAATTTGTCAAGGTGAAGAACCCAAATACAATTTAAAATATATATATTATAATTATGTCTGTTAAAATATTTATAATAAGTATTGATAGGAGAGTTTGTTCTCCATATCAATTCCGACAATATCGTTGCCTAAATTTCAAATGCATACGCCCGTGAAAAAACACAAACTAACATATTATTTCACCACATAGTGTTTTGATTACGCACTGTTAAACTTGGTGCTTAAACTTGTTAAACCGTAATTTAAGCCTGACCATTCAGACTAAATTTATGTAACACATACAAAACATATGTTATACAACTTTACCCCTCCCCAAATACAGCCTTTGAAATTGATTATACTCATCTAAATCACATTCAAACCCCATTGTGAACAATACAAATCACAAGGAAAGCCGGTGAAAACGAAAGACAAAATCACAATATGAATCAGAATTGTAAATCTCAAACATAATCATCTAATTTCAAAATCTGATATAACACTACTACCCAGTTCAGATCACATGACTGAAAGCCATAATCTGCCATTACCCTACCCTAAAGTTGCTAAACTATGTGACGGAGTCATCAGAATGCTTGAACATTCCACTAACAGAAACATAACAATATATAGATATTAGAGCTATTCCTCGACTTCAGATCCAGCACCTTCCTCCTGCGCTGCAGCTCCGCTATACTTTGACATGACCTTGTCATACTCGGTCTTCAATTCAGCAGCTCTGTCGGTATAGGGCTTCTTCTGCTCATTGGACATACCCCTCCAGCGCTCACCGCCGTCTTTAGCAGCCTGCGTGACTCCCTTCACATTAGGGTTGGCCTCCTCGAAAATCTTTCTAAAATCGTCCATGAACAACAAAAATGCGGTTTGAGGCTTCTTGGGCTTGTTCGGGTCCTTTGCCTTCTTTTGTCTCTTCTGCCTTTTCTCCTTCAAAGGACCTGCTTGAGGACCTTCGCTTTCCCTCTTCCTTGCCATAGCTCTCTGCAATTTTAACCACTGAAATAGACTATTGCAAAGCCACAAGAAATTAAACTAAATAAATAAAGAGAGCTTCTACTTTTATAGTAATGAAGCGATAGGTAGGGAAATAATTCTGTCAAGGCTCAAAGCTCACCTCCGATTCTGCGCTTTAACGGGATGAAGCTGTAAGATCTTCTTCTGTTTCGCAAATTTCGAACTTCAGCGAGAATGCGGACATCAATCTACAAATGGCTTTCCCGTTTTATAGCTCGAAGAGATGGATGGAAAGCTCGGGTTATGGTGATTAGAAGTGGGCCGCTTTTCAATATTTTCTTTAAACGACCTTTCGTTTCAATTCAACTTTAGTTTTTTTTTTTTTCATTTACATCCAGGAATATTATTTTAAAAGAAAAAAATAGGTTCATTCATAGGTAGGTCTTGTGGTTTGATTTTTGAATTTTCCATTCCAAGTTCATTTTTACAAGTTTTATACCCATCTACCTAAAGTTTCATAAGGAGAATCTAAGTTTTTATGTAACCCGGGAAAAAAATATTTTAAATATAACTATAGTTAAATTTATGAAATTAATTTATAGTATATAAAAACGTTATTCATATTTATAAATATTAATAAATTAGTATTTGATTTGGATAGTTTTATTAATGTGGTCGCACCATACATATCTATAATATTGAACTTGCATTGAGGCATATATTGGTAACGGTTGTTTAGTATCAAGACCTTATCATTACAATGCATCAAACGCATATTAAATATAATAATGTGATATGATTATATATATTTTTTAATATGAACGTGTATATTTTTATCTTAAGTGGGGAAGTCGAACTTAGTTAAAAAAAATTATTTTGGCTTGATATACTAGGATGGGATGACATTACCAACTACTTAAGAGGGGCTTTGTTTTCTTTCTAACCTAACAAAATTCTAATAATATAGCCAAATGGGACGATATTTTTTTTTATATATAGAAGCAATGGTTACAATCACGATTTTTAGTAGCTACCAGCATAGCTGGTAGGGTTCAAACTATCTACGAAGGCTCCCAAGACTTCCACCGTCTCGACTTGAGATAGGGACCACCGGACGCACAGGGCTTGCACCGTCGTCATCAATCTGGCGCACCACTCAGAGGAATCGGATCTGGGCTACTGTCTGTGCATGGGCAAGCCCGTAAGATTGGAACCTAGGTCTCCTCTCTGTAAGTGCCCCAACTTACCAAAAACCTAAAAACCTCCTAAAAACCACCTAAAAACCTCTCAAAAATTCTTTTTAACCTAAAATTTTGTTGCTTAAAAAAAAATAATTAGCAATTCCCTTAATACTTTCAAAGGATATTTTCCATTATGTGTGTCCAGTATTCTTCACTTTACATGCTTTAGATTTAAGGTCCACATCATGTGGTACCTATATCGTATATACCCATATACCCCTTGATACAAACAAACCTTGGTATTCTTATGTGAAAAGGACTTGAGTTCCATGAAGTATATGTGCCCATTTTGTAAGAGGTCCGTGTGTATAAAGTAAAATCCATGACTTTTTATTAAGTAATATTTGCATTTATTTATTTTTTTAAGTATAAAACAATAAAATTCATATATTTTTTTTTCATTTTTGCATTTATTTTGAGTTCCATAAAGTATATATGCCCATTTTGTATGAGGAATGTGGTATAAAATCCGTGATTTTTTATTAAGTAATATTTGCATTTATTTTTAGTATAAAACAACAAGTATTGTATTTATCATGTTTAGATTAATTGTTATGGAATACATAATTTTACACACTTACTCAAGTTAAAATTTAATGGATGGATTTTAGCATTTGATTTAATGATATTATTATAATTAGTTAGATTTTTTAACTTTCAAAAAGGTAAATCATGTTTAAATCTTGTTTAATGATATATTGATATTAGTCAAGTTGATGTAATAACACCATATGGCTTATATAATGAATTTAAAATAAATTTAAAAGTAAGTGTTGCATGTAAAATTAATATTTTAGTCTAAAAAATAATTTATTAAATTTTCTAATTTTGTCCCACCATTTAACTTGATGTAGTCAATTAATCAATTAATTAGTTGAAGATGGATTTCAAATTCTATTTTTTTGAAGGATTAGGGTTTTTCTTTGAAAATTGTCTCATTTTTTAGGGGCCATATCTTTGCGAAGTGTTGTTTGATTCAACTTATTCTTGAATCAATTTGTGCAAACTTTGAAGAGTTTTAAAGTAAGTGGTCATATGAAGGAATCTGGGCAATATTGAGGAAGATACAAGCCTATGAATCCAACTATCTAAAATAAGGGTAATAACAATTTTTAAAGTTGTAAAAATAAAATTACAAATATCTATTAGCCAATGTTCAAATGATGTGAGGAGTGATGGAGAGCTAGGGATTTAGTGAGGCAAGATATTTTTTTTGGGCAATGCAATTTTTAGCTAAGTTTCTTTTTACCTTATTTTTCTTAGAAATTTTGTATGCATATTATTATAATTTTTATCAAACATTATATTTGTTCTAGTATATTTTGGTAAATTTCAAAATATTTTGATCTTTAGTTTCCTTCCCATGGACTGATTTATAGCTAAATCCTTCGAATCATATCTAATAGTAGAGGTTAATGAGCACACCATAGAGGATTGATCCTTGTTGCTAAAATATAGGGCAACTTGTGGAAAATTTAATGGGTATTGGCTAGAGATTTTAGCCTTGAGAAAATGGATTGATGGGGATTGAAAGTCTCCAGGAGTGAGTTTGTCCTTTCTTTTGAAAGGTTTCTTCCTAGTCATTTTTTGTTCTAGGGAAGAAAGAGATAGAATCCTAAAAGTGTGTTCTTGGTTTATGAGAAGAGTTGGACTCTTCCTTACTCATTGGTATGAAGGTTTTTCACTTGAAAATGCAAACCTATCCCTAGTACTAGTATGGATTTCCAATTGAATTTAAATAAATAAATACCTTCAATTCAATAGGCAACACTCTCGAAGAATTTCTTGAGACCTTTGATACTACAAGAGACGGATTCTTAGCTATTTATCCTTGGATATTGGTTATTATTGATGTAAGTAAATATTTACCAGAATCAATCATTCTTAAGTATTGGGATAAGATGTAAACCCAAACCATAGATTATAAAAACATATCTTTTACATGTAGAAGATATCATGAGGTGAGGAATAGTGATAGACCATGCCCTAAGAAGATCCTAGTAGAATCATATGTAGAAAATCATAAGAGAAACTTACAAATGGATATGGATGAGGATGATTTTCAAATTCTAAAATATAGATCTAGACAAATAAAATCAAATAAACAATGGATAATTGTAAGGATATTGAAAGAAATACCAACTCTTTTGAGGCTTTAACCAATGAAGAAAAAGTAGATCAAAGCTTAGAGGACACAATACAATAGATTCAACATATTAAAAAGGAACCATCTATTCAATATGATCATGATTTAGGGATGAACACTCTCGATGAACCTAAAGAAGTGTCATTACATTTTGAATAATGTTCATATAGATAAAAAATACCTCTTCACTATCTTAACCAGAGTGTGATCATGTTGGTAAGAAATTCAATATATTATACACAAATCAAACACATTGAAATTCATCATCTCTATATTTTTTAGCTTGTGGAACATAATAAAATTTATCTTCATTATCATCCAACATCTAAATAGTTTGATAATGTAATAAAAAAACTTTGGTCAAAAAAATATGTTATGTTTAGGTATAAATATATATTGTATCAAGATTTGTCAATAAGAACGGTATTAGAGTTTAAAATAATTTTTTGTTACATAACAATAAATCTATGTTGAGAAAATAATATTAAGATAAGATATGTAGTTAGAAGAATTTATTTATGTATTTTTAATTGGTTTATTTTTTATCTATTCTCATAAATTTATTGCCTTTATAATTGATTAATACAAAATAGCTATCATCAAAGTTAATACCAAAAACTATATATGATTTTGTGGTTAGTAAATTTATCGTTCAATGTGGCAATCCTTAGCATCAATTAACTTAGAATCTTACCATGTACAAAGTACTATTAAAATGTCCAAAAAGCACTTTGAAGAACATAAATAGTGGTTGTTTTAATGAAATGGCTAGATATATAATTACTTGTGTGGACATAACTTATCCATATAATATAGAAAATGGTCAATATCATATTGTTATTATATCCAAATTACTCAAGGTTATCCCATAGGAATTTTCTAAAGTAACAAATATAATTTCATACAATTAATTTGAGCTTGTAGATGATGACACCTATGTTGAACTTTTAAAAATTAAGGAATAGTATTATGATGTATCTAGAAAGGAATTTTATTATAAACTAGAAAAAAGACCTGAGTCTAGCATAGTAGATAAAGGATTCCTTGAGAATTAAAAAATGCATCCTTCCTAAATAGTTAGATAGTTATACAATAGTGTTATTAAGACTTATGAATAATCTAACATACCGTAATGTAAATATTACCATGTTGTAACTTATTTTGTAGATTACAAAATTTATTAGTTGCTCAATATTTTTTCTCTTCTATCAATAAGAAAGAAAACTGTTTCTCTCATGACTTGCTTACATATGTTTTACTTTAGGAGTTCTATGAGTCCTATATACGTGAGAAGCTAACCCCTAAACTACATTATAATATTCCTCTTCATATTATCCATAACCTAAGCTTGCATACATAGGCCATATACCTTCCTATATATATTATCATGATCCAACTTTCTAAATGAAGGAATGTCTCAAGGGTGAGAAATGTATCTTTAGTATTTCAAATGAATCATATTAAAAAATAATATTAATATGATAACAACTATTTTGAGTATAAACAAAGGTAATCATTATTATAAATTATATTTAACTTATACTATTCTTTAATCTAATCGATCAAATTATTATATTGCACACACCCTTGATAAAAAAACTTAATGGCTTATCCTTTTAAGTCTGTTATCATTCCATTTTATACATGATATAATTTCACACCCTTGATACACTATTGGGAGTGGTATAAATATTGACATATTTCATGGCATCTGGTGATTTCATTAGTTTTTATTTTGAACAAGTGAACGGAATTTTGAGATTATGAACAATCACCAATTGATATTTTCTCATAGTTGTATCATTTATGTTTTCCTTTTCTTATATCTATTTTCCTTATAAAATGTCCTTCATATTTATTTTTCTCCTGAAAAAATCTATAATTTTTACTTCAAAGTTTGAACAAAAAATTACTAATACTATGGGTATGAAGTAACCACAAGAATTTTAGTTACATCCCATATAGAAGCTAGTATAAACTAGTCTTATCCTATAGATGCCTTATAATCTAGAAATAAAATTCTATTAATAGGACTAACAGGTAGAAAGTAGGAGTAACTTCATGATCAATCACAATTCTTGATTGACTCTAACAAAGTACAAAAAAATTATTTCAAGATCATCATCATAGATTGTTGGCTAGGGTTTCTATAGACTCAAAAAGTACAATGTATGAAAACCCTATAAGTATGGCTCTCACCCTTGAAATATATACACTTGATGCTTAGATACAACTAAAGAGGAATTTAGATTTGAGATAGTTCAAGGACTCAAAATATAATTTTTGCATAACTCTTTTGAAAGTGTAGGTGAATTTCTATCTCAAGGAATAATTTACATAAAAGTTTTAAGGTTGTAGCTTGGAAGAAAGTCAAATCTATGCTAGAATCTGGAGACAATGCTAGAAGCCAAAATTATGGTTTATCTACGTGTAGAATTAGTGAGAATTATTTTTGCCAAAATTTTGCAGTCTAAAGAAATAATTACCTCTTTTCTAGAAGTGTGCTTTGATACTACTTGATATGGAACAACCTCAAATTAAATGATTAGTAGCAACAATTCACAAGCAATAGTACTCTAATAAATATAGTTAGAAAATCAAATATCTAATATCTAATTCAAATCCTTACAAGTATATAGCCACTTAGAGAAGGAGGATTCTTATATGTGCAATAACCATGACTTAAATCCATAAATGTCTGATTACATATAGTCATACATAATTCTTTCTATTTAAATATTAAATCAAATCTAACCTAACTCTAATGCTGAAAATCCAACCAATTAAACTTATAACGTGAGCTATTAAATATAATTATAGTTTACATGGTTGTATTGGGGTCATTATAGTTTAGTGCTTTCATCAAATCATACTTTCATAACCTCTAACAAGTCTTCCCTCCTATTGATCACATCCTAACTCTCTAGGTCCTTTTTGGTAAAAATTATATGCTACATAGTAGTACATGTATTTACATGTACTCAAACCACAACTAAACTAAGAATATCATAGGATAGTAGTAACTATATGTGGGATATTCATAATAAAACATACTAGACCAAAATAAATGAGGCATTTTCATCCATTAAATATACCTACATAATGCATTTTTAAATTTCTTATTTTATCTAATTCTACAATATAGCATTTAATTTCATATAGATGAATATATGTCATTGGTCAAAAGAAAAACAATAAAAGAGTAAAAAATACTAACTAGGAAATCCCACTCACATAATTTAATTTTAGGTAATATTCTACCTATACTTCCAAAAATATTTGTGTATCTTCTACTTCACATAGTAGGGCATCCACATCTCCCTCTTACATCTACATAGTCACTAGATCGTATTATCTAATGATCATATTATGGAGGACATCTCCTCCATGTTAGCACATTTATAATATGGATACTCCACACCATTGTATTTGCTATCTAAGACATCTAGTGTCCTTCTATTTAGATGATTAATCATCACTCCTACTCTAGAAACCCTAAAATATCCTTATTATGTTACCATTATTATTCATTAGATCAACCTTTGCTTCTATTTTCTTTATAGCCCCACAAACATAACATACCTCTCTCTTGTGTGTATTGGTGTAAAACATAAGAAGGCTAAAGTTTAATTATCTCTCCACAATTATTAAATACATATTGATATGGGGTGCATCTCAATAATATATTCATGGTGAATATGTGGATACTCAATTTGTAGTGCTTTCATCATGTTCTCATATTACAAATGATATATTCATACACATGTTATATGGGATTCCTCTTAGGAAACATGTTTATCATGGAAGACACATATATTTTTATTTTCTTCATATATTTGTTTTTCCATCAATGCATTTATGACTAGTGGTCATTAATCTATCCAAATAATATAAACGACCTATATCATGCGATACTTTTATATATCTACCCTATATGTAATTTTAGCTATATAATATTCTACTAGATGAAAAGGAAGTCATTGAGGTTATCATCTAGAATGGCATCACATAGTTGAATGAAAATTCTTATTGTATAACCATTTGTACACACTATCCTATGTATACTAGGAAGTGGTTGTTTATATTGTTGTAGAATACTTCCTGAAAGTCACTTGCCATGAATTTTGGATATTTAGATACCCTAATAATAAACACATAAGTACTTAACTATTATCCTTAGTTGTGCCTCTAAATATGTACTATAGGTGAAAAATTCCTTATATTTTTAGTCTTGTAAACATACCAATAATATTATACCTTCATTAATACTTCAAGGGGATACACATCCTTGGAGGGGTGCTTGTCTTGTATATATATTATAAAGATGAAATTTTTTAAACAAAAGCATAACATGTCATAAATATTTTCAGTATTACCAAATTGTGTTAAATCACATAAAATCCAAGTCCAATCCTAATTCATATATTCCTGAAGGAAGTAATCATACAATATTTTATATACTTTAGATTTCATAAAAATTATTATATTTCAAAAAAACACCATCCTTAATATTATTTACCATGTCTTGATCATATTTGATCAAATATATATATGTGTGTTATATATATATATATATATATATATATATATATATATATATATATATATATATATATATATAATTGACCATTTTCATTAGTGTCGATAATGATAATTACTGAGAATAAAAAATCTTAAGAGTATGTAGTTGGTTATTTGATATGACCCCATATAACTTGTTGATGACTTATCCCAATATAAGAATCCAAGACTATGAAATTGACTCTCAATATCATGACACATATGAAACACCTAACACTTATCCACCTACCTTCAAGCTATCACATTTGCTTTGAAATCTTTCCAAATCTAATTTGATTCAACTCACACTTGATTTATCTCCAAATCCATATCTCAAATAGTGTGACAAGCAATATCCAACATGAAATAATTAGAAATTTGGGTGTATAATCCTAGGAACCATGATCTACTACATGCATAGAATCTGTATCAAAATATTATATATCTAAAATCTTACAAAGTTATTCTTATATTATTTCTAGAAGGACTAATGGACAAATGCTAAATGATTGTTGTTTGAGCAATATTGATTATTTATCCCATCCTAGGGATGCTTTATAATGCATTTTTATTCTTTATTTCATGTTTACTTTGTTTGTTATATTATACCCAAAAAACTTTATCTTGTTCTAGACACTTTTATTGTAATTTTGGTATAATTGTAGGTTATAGAAAATGTGGTGATCTTTAAACTTTAACCATCATCACTAATTATTAACACTACCAAAACCAATGATTTTGATAATAATGCATGGTGGTATTAGCACACTATTGGAACCACAAAATATTACATATTACAAAAAAATATCATAGTTTTCCAAAAAATAGAGGATGCTAGGCTCTATACTTGTCAAATTTTTTCCCTCATTGTATAACTTGGAAATTATTTATTTGTTTTAAAATATCTAGTTTATGCTTTGCTACATCAATTATATGGGATTTTTTTTTTGATTGGTTGATAGGGTGTTGAAAGGTCCCTGAACCTTGTACAAGAAAAATTACATGAATTCCAGATCAACCAAGGTGGTCCAAGAAATAAATATCAAAGAGCGAGCAAACCTCCACACAAGGAAAGGTGTCGTGAAATCGCGACAAAATTGGTGATGTCACGAAATCGCAACAAGTTGCACCGTTACTGCCAAGAGAAGAAAGGATTTTGCGAAATCGTGACAAGAAGCACCATCGGAGCTGAGTTACGATATCGCGTCATGTTGCAAGGTTGCTGCTAGAAGAGAGGAAGTGTCGCGATATCGCGACGTGTTGCTAGGTTGGAGCCGAAAGAGAAGAAGAGTCACGAAATCACGACATGAAGGAAAACCGTGATCGAACAGAAAAGGTGTCACGAAATCATGACAAGAAGTAAGACCGCTACAAAAGAAAAGGGGTGTCACGAAATCACAATAAGAAGGAAGACCACAGCCAAAGGGAAAAAGTGTCGCGATATTGCAACAATTATGGAAGACCTCTGCCAAAGAGAAAGGGTGTCGCGAAATCATGACAAGATGGAAGACCGCTGTCGAAGAGAAAAATTGTCGTGATACCCTGACATTATGGAAGACCACTGCCAAAGAGAAAAGGTGTCGCGATATCGCGACAAGATTGAAGACCGCGGCTGAAGAGAAAAAGTGTCACAATATCTCGACAAGATGGAAGACCGCTGCCAAAGAGAAAAAGTGTCGTGATATCGTGACAATATGGAAGACCGCAGCTGAGGAGAAAAAGTGTCATGATATCGCGACATGATGCAAGAAAGAGAAAAAGTGTCACGATATCACGACAATATGGAAGACCACTGCCAAGGAGAAAAAGTGTCTCGATATCGCGACAAAATGGATGACCGCAGCCAAAGAGAAAAAATGTCACGAAATCGTGACATGATGCAAGAAAGCGCCTGAAGAGAAAAAGTGTCGCGATATCGCGACATGTTGCAAAAACTCACCTGAAGAGAAAAAGTGTCGTGATATCGTGACATGTTGCAAAAATGCACCCGAAGAGAAAAGGTGTCGTGATATCGTGACATGTTGCAAAATCACGGCCGAAGAGAAAAAGTGTCACGATATCGCGACATGTTGTAAAACCATAGCCGAAAAGAAAAAGTGTCACGATATCGCGACAAGTTGAAAGACCGCTTTCGAAGGAGAAAAAAGTGTCGCGATATCGCAACAAGTTGAAAGACCGCTTTCGAAGGAGAAAAAAGTGTCGTGATATCGCGACAAGCTGAAATTTCGTGGCCAATGGTGAAAAGTGTCGCGATATCGTGACAAGTTGCCAAAATGTAGCCGAAGGGGGAGAAGAAGGAAGAAAGGACACAAAAACTCGACCAGTTCCAAGAATAAACAAACTCGGTCCCTTGTTAACCACTCGCATTGTACAGACATTGGAAATTGTAGAAGCATCCCTTAGGCCAATGGGAAAGGAGTCTTTCCAAACATGAATGCCCATTTTGCCAACTCCCTTGTTAGCAAGCCAGTCCACAGCTTTATCATGGAATACAACATATTTTATTTTTTACTTAATTTTTGATCCTACATTATATTTTATCAAATCTCATTATCTATGAATTTAGATATTAGGTCTTGTATTTTGTTAAAAGCCTTGAATTATTCTTGTCACATATTGTTAAAATGTTGCATTTTAAGGTATATTGAATATAGTGTATTTCAATGATAATATTATAATTTTTGTGTTTTCATTCTACATGCAGACACAAAAACCTAGCCACTTGTCATCCATCCTAGTTTTCCCGCAATTTCCACCCATTATTCATATATATTTATGTATGTTTATTATATATTTATTTAAATATTAATATTTCATATATTATATTTTTTATATATTTAATAAACATAAATTTATATAAATTAATTAATCTCAGCCATCTGATTTCATTTAATCCTATCCATACATTTCTATCAATCCTTGCCACACTGTAGATTTAATATCCACCCTTCGATATGCTTTTATCTCAACCACATGATTAGTGTCACTGAAACCCTAAGTATTGTTACTCCTACAATGACACTGAGAGGGGAGGGTGAATCAATGTAGCTCTATAAACTTGAATTTATAGCTCTTAATATCATAGCAATTAAAACTTATTACTAGATACATAAAGTATAACAAAAGAGCATCACACAAAACAAGATTTAACGAGGTTCACCAATGTGGCTACTCCTCAAAAAATTGACTGCTTGGACTACCATCCAAATCCAGCCTTTGCAAAGCACCAACTTTACAATCAATTTACCAGCACCAACCCCTGATTTATCTGCACCAACAAAAAGGAGCACCAACCCCTGATTTATCTACACCAATAGAAAGGAGCACGAACCCCTGATTTACCAACACCAACTGGAAGGAGCACCAACCCCTGATGCCAAGCTACAACCTAGAATTCAATTTGAATCTATAATTTTGACAGTAAGATACCTTTGCTTTTGCAAGACCCTGACTAGTCTTCTTCACCTCTATGTTCTCTGCTCTCTCTGCGCAATCACTTCGTACACACTACTTCATTACAGTCAAACTTCACGATCGTCTTCTCCCTTTTGCACACTCTACTCTCTTTGTAAATTTTGCACTTAGCACTATTCGACATGACTTGCTCTCTGCACACAGTGACCGTATTTCACACGCATTCCACCACTTCCAATTCTCCAAACATCCCTCCTTTTATAACAATATTTTTATGATAAAAACCTTAATCTTAGTTGGTTGTAAATCCTAATCTTAGTTAGTTGTAGACCCTAATTTTATTCGGTTGTCATTGGTCTTCATTGGGTTCTCCTTCTTGACTTGCAATTTTACGACCTATCACGAAATCGTGACATTTTTGCCTTTGTAGCTTCTTTTGTTGCTGTTGCCACAAAAATACATGTAGCAATATCACGACACTTTCGCCTCCGTATGCTTTCTCTATTATTTTGTTGTGATATCATGACATTTTTGCATCTGCAGACTTTGTCTTTTCTTTTGTCGTGATATCGCGACATTTTCGCCTCTGTATACTTCATCTTTGCTTTTGTCATGATATCGCAACACTTCTGCTTCCATAGACTTCAACTTTGCTTTTGTCATGATATCACGACAGTTCTGCCTCCGTAGTCTTCAACTTAGCTTTTGTCACGAAATCGTGACACTTCTGCTTTTGTACTTAGCTTCTTTGCTTTTGTTGTGAAATTGCGACACTTTTGCCTTTCAAGTCTTCTTCTCTGCTTTTATCATGAAATCACGACACTTTTGCTTTTGTACTTTACTTCTTTGCTTTTGTCACAAAATCATGACACTTCTGCCTTCGAAGTCTTCTTCTCTGCTTTTGTCATAATCACGACACTTCTTGCTTTCTACTTTTGTCGCAAAATCATGACAGTTCTGCTTTCGTACGCTTCCTCTATTTCTTTGTGACAAAAATTTGACATGTCACGACATCGTGACACTTTTCAAACTTACTTTCTCTCTCCTATTTTAGTCATGAAAATGCGACATGTTGCGAAATCGTGACACTTTTCAAACTTACTTTCTCTCTCCTATTTTAGTCATGAAAATGCGACATGTCGCGAAATCATGACACTTTTCCAACTTACTTTCTCTCTCCTATTTTAGTCGTGAAAATGCGACATGTCACGAAATCGTGACACTTTTCTTACTTATTCTCTTTCTTCGAACTTGTTGCGGAATCACGACACTTTTTCCTACTTTCTCTTTCTCTTCCAACATGTCACGAAATCATGACAGTTTTTCCACTTGCCTTTTTCTCTTCCAACATGTCACAAAATCGCGACAATTTTTCCACTTGCCTTTTTCTCTTCCAACATGTCACAAAATCGCGACAGTTTTTCCACTTGTATTTTTCTCTTCCAACATGTTGCGAAATCGCGACAGTTTTTCTTGCTTTTTCTCTCTCTTCCAACATGTCGTGAAATCATGACAGTTTTTCCTCTTGTCTTTTTCTCTTCCAACATGTCACGAAATGGCGACAGTTTTCCCTACTTTTTCTCTCTCTTCCAACATGTCACGAAATTGTGATAGTTTTTCTTGCTTGTTGTATATGTCGTGATATCGTGACACTTTTCTTACTTGTCTTTTTCTTTTATCTTTTGCATATGGGCCACTTCGGTCTTCTTGGAAAATCACTGTACATACTCTGAATAACCTTTGAAATCCTGTATTCTGCATCTGAATAGCTTTTGAACTTCATGTCCACTGCATCAATAGATCTATCTAACTGTGTTGACAACAATGACAATACTGTTGTTGAACCTTGCTCAACAATCTCCCCCTTTGGAATTGTTGGCAACACATGTGAAATTTTTTGTAAATCTTCTCCCCCTTTGAAAATAATACCAAAGGGCTATTGCAGACTCCCCCTAAGTCCATGCACAACATTCTTAGGCAAAATTTATTACACTTAGCAAAAATCATGAACATGAGCAAAAATATAATCAAATACTTAAATGCTCCCCCTGAGAATGTGATCCTTGTAGCTAGTCAATTCTTGGGAAGTGTGACCACTCCCAATTTATTGTGAAGGTACTCAAAAAATTCCTTGGGCAATGGTTTTGTGAAGATATCTGCTACTTTCTTTATAGTTGGAACAAAATCCAACTTAACCTCACCTTCTACAACTTTGTCCTTCAAAACGTGATACCTGATAGCAATTTGTTTTGTACATGAGTGCATAACCAGATTCTTAGAGATGTTAATGGCACTGGTGTTATCACACTTAACTGATATTGGCTCACTGAAGCTAATACCAAGATCTTTTAGAGTTTATTTCATCCATAATACCTACGTACAACATGTTGTCGTTGCAATATATTCTACCTCTACTGTTGATAAAGAAACTGACTCTTGTTTCTTACTATGCCACATGATCAATCTATCTCCAAGATAGCATGCACTTCCACTGGTACTCTTTCTATTATCGACACATCCTACCCAATCTGCATTTGAATACAAAATAAGGGTGAAGTCTTTACCTTTCGAATACCATAACCCATACTCCATAGTACCCTTGAGGTACCGAAGAATCCTCTTCACTGCTGTCACATGAGTCTCCTTGGGATTAGCTTGAAATCGTGCTACCATGCATACTGCCTACAAAATATCTGGTCTAGTAGCTCGTCAGTGCACGTAAGCTCCCAATCATAGATCTCGTACATGGTTTGATCAACAGGTGGAGATTTGTCATCCTTGCTCAACTTGCAACCTGTTGTCATGGGAGTGCTAACTAGCTTACAATCCTCCATTGTGAACTTTTTTAACATCTCTTTCACATATTTAACTTGAGAAATAAATATGCCCTTCTTATTTTGATTAACTTACAACCCAAGGAAATACGAAAGTTCACCAATCATTGACATTTCAAATTCTTTCTGCATCTTATTTGCTAAATCTTTACATGACTCATCTTTGTCGCTACCAAATATGATATCATCTACGTATACAACAAGAACAATAAGATGCCCATTTTTTGTTTTGACATACAAATTACTATCCACCATACCTTTCTTAAACCCTTGTTGAGTGAGATAGTTGTCTAGCCTTGCATACCATTACTAGTGTGCCTGTTTTAAGCCATATAATGCTTTCTTCAACTTACAAACCAATTTGGGATCATCACGAAGTTGGAAACCATCTGGTTGCTCAATATAAACCTCTTCTTCAAGTTTCCCATTCAAAAACGTTGATTTCACATCCATTTGATAAACTTTGAAATTCTTGTAGACTGCTAAAGCTAGAAACATTCGGATTGCCTCTAGTCTAGCTACTTGTGCAAAAGTTTCCTCAAAGTCAATGCCTTCAACTTGTGCATAACCCTTACATACCAATATTGCTTTATATCTGACTACCTGTCCGTCTTCATTCAATTTGTTTCGAAAAATCCCTTTAGTCCCAATTATATTTTTATTTGCAGGTCTAGGTACTAACTCCCAAGTTTCATTTTTCTTGATCTGATCTAATTATTCATTTATTGCCTTCATCCAACTTTCATATTTGCTTGCGTCAGCAACATTTTTGGGCTCAATGCTAGATAATAGAGAGTAGTAACTTACTACTCTTCTTCTTGTCTGAACACCAACTTTGGGGTCTCCAATTATTTTCTCTCTAGGATGATTTTTTTGTCAGCTGCCTATTTTGAATTTCTTATTTTCTTCCACTTCTGAATCATAACTTAAATCATCTGAGTCAATTTTTTGTATCTTTTCCATTTCATTTTCCTCATCTCCTTCAATAACCTCTTCATAAATTGGGTAGTTCTTTTCATAGCTAATTACTTGTTCTCTACCTTCATCAAATTTAACATTGGCACTATCCATAATTTTCTTTAGCCTCTTGTTGTAGCATTTGTAAGCTTTGCTTCTTGACGAATAACCAACAAAAATACCTTCATCCGCTCTATCTTAAAACTTACCAAGATTATCTTCAGTTCTTTTGATGTAGCACTTGCTGCCAAAAACTTTCAGGTATTTTGTTGTTGCCCTTTTACCGAACCATAACTCATAAGGAGTTTTGGTTTCATGTGTTCTCAACATGTACCTATTTTGGATATACACCATAGTATGGACTGATTCTTTCCAAAATCTTTCTGCTACTCTACTTTTATCCAACATAGTTCGTGTCATTTCTTGTACTGTCCTATTCTTTCTTTCTACCACTCCATTCTGTTGAGGTGTCCTGGTTGCTGAAAACTATCTCCTAATACCGTAATTTTCACAGTAATATTTAAACTCCTCTAAAATGAATTATTCTCCTCTATCTGATCTTAAACATTTTATCCTCCTTCCTGTTTCATTCTCAACTTGGTTTTTGAAAATATTGAACCTTTCAAAAGCTTCTGATTTATGCTTCAATACAAATATCCATGTCATTCTGGAATAGTCATCAATGCACAACATAAAATATTTGTCACCATTTATGCTTTGTGTTCTCATGGGTCCACATAAATCAATGTGTATTAGTTCCGAAGGTTTGCTTGTGTATTACTCTTTTGATTATGAATAGGAGCTATTTTTATGGCTCAACCCATAAGCAATATCTAAATTTTTCCTCATTCATTCATCCTAGAGTTCCTTGGAGCATTTGAGCATCCTCACCTTCCGTCCTCATCTACCATATCCCTCACATCCATCATTGCCTCCCTTGATTACCTATATCTGCTTTGGCAAAATTCCCCCTCAGCAGTCGAACGAGTGCTTCCTACCATTCTCGAGCACCTTTGGGTGCTTCCCCCTCCACTGCTAAGCAACTCTGGATGCCCTCCACCATTATCGAGAATCCATGGGTGTTTCTTGTAGCCAATGAGCACCCATAGGTGTTTTAAACCAGAGTTCTGAAGTTCCCCTAGCCTTTGGGTGATTATAGGGCATCACTTTACCAACCCACTACAATAGATATTATCATATCAAATAACAACATATAAGTAATATAAATCTATTGTTTATTATTTCATTTTATGCACTTTTAGGTTTATGTTCATTTATTTACATTACATATATATGGTTTTTATCTACTTTATGAGGACCTCACACTATGAAGCCCTCATAGTTACTACTAACCTACTTGCTATTGTCTTATGTGTACATCTAGAATTTCTAAATTTGTGTTGTGTAGATGTTTAAGCTGGAGTGGCCCGACATTGGATAACTAGAGGCCCACTGACTTCTATTAGGAGCAGAAACACAACACCACCAGTATTGTTTGCTAGGATTTCAAATAACCCTAACTATTATAAAATTTGTATCAAATATTTCAAGGATTCTTATTGTAACAATGAAGTTTTGAGGCTCCCTCCATTAATAAAATCATTCATTGTGCAATACTATTCTTTGAGTTCTACTTTATATTTCTTTTATTTGGTGTTTTTTTTTTGTCTTCACACTACATCTATTACATATTGGTATCTATGAAGTTGTATTTTCCATATCATTACTTTTATCGATTAAAATAAAAGGCTCAATGTTAGTTTCATTACATAGGACATTCAATGCTTATGTTCCTATCATGTTGATTTTTATACAATCTAAAATATTTTCTTTATTTATAAAGTGTTCTATAGGGTCTTGGAAGGATATACATGGTATTATAATAATCCCTAATATATTTAATTATATATATACAAAATAGCTAAATTAGGCCTAGTTATTTTGACATAGTGCTAGTGATATTAACATACTAATATCATGGGCTTGTAATGCTACTACCAAGGAAACAACAAGGACATATATGATAATAGGGTAGTTAATCAATGATACTTTATATAATTTTTAATACATGTTAATAATTTTTGTATTTTTTTATATATATACAATTTGATTTTTATTGATTTAAGGGCTTAACTAAGGTAAGCTCCATATCGATCATGAATGTTCTTATTTTCTTTGGTTATCTATATACAATTTACATGTTTAAATATATAATGAAACCACTTATCATAAATCAACCATGCCTTCTCCAAATATCTCTATTTTATTTATTTGTTTATTTTTATTAAAGAAAATAAATATAAATGAAAAGCATTTAGGTTGAGGATTAATAGTTGCATCTAATTTTATAAAATACATTTTTTGAAGCATATATCAAAAATAAAATCTGCATACTATTGTATAGTAGATATGAAATTTTGCTACAGATATAGAGGTCCATTTTGACATTGTAATTTATAAAGGTGTTTGGAAGATAATCATACGTTTTCCTTTTCTTTGCATCTACTTGTATTTTTTATTTCCTCAAAGCCTTGGAAAAGAAAATAAGTCACTTATTCACATTTAAGGATTTTTGGATCTCTAATAGAAAACTAAAAACTAAAGTACTCATTTCCTTTTTCATTTTAATTAATATAAAAGAAAAATTCTAAGAATTCCTTTTCCTTGCAGTGTAGTCTTGCAAAAAGTAAAAGAAATTGTATTTTATTTTAGTGTACCCTATTTTCATTAAATGAATTTATTTGTTTTTTATTTAAAAAATTTCTTTCATTGATAGAATTTTGAATAAAATTTAGCGTAGATACAAATACCTACAAAATATCTTCATACCTAAAACTTATGCTTTACGCCCTTAAAATCTTCAAACTAAATCTATCATCTCTTTTTCATTTATGTGACCTTTAAATATAAGATGGAATTTTCCTAAATATTCAAAACCAGTTTTCATGGTGTCACAATTTTATGATCCCAACATGAACACCACATGGGTCCCTAGATTTTTTATATGGTAAGTGTAGGGTTATTTTCTCTACAACATCTACTCACTTAAATTAAGACTAGTTTAAAGTGGGATAAGACAAGGCAACACTATTGAAAGGCACCTCTCACCTTCAACCAAGAGAAAGGAGATCCAAAGAAGTATAAACAAGTTTAGAAGCCATGTTGATCATTAGATATTCCATCTATAGTCAGCACAAATTTTCTAACCAAACCCAATTGCATCAAGGGCACTAAGGGATACAAGCCATTGATTTTCAATCCAACTACACACATGTTCCTTCTAATGAAAGATAGTAAAAAATAAGGGAAGGCTCTGATAGAGGTTGAGGCTAAACTAGTTGGGAGCCCAAGAAGGGAATACACCAATGCTTAACATAGAAGACCTCCCATTGGATGAAGAAATTTTCACCTCATTTGAGGATGTGTGGAATCCATGCATATAATATATGAAGTAGGCAAAGGATAAATTAAAAAATACACCCACCATTGGCCATAAAAATTGACTTTCATAACCAAGCCTATTAGAGCCAATCATGCATCAATTATGGCAATTACCCACCATATGCATGAGTCTAGCCTATCTACCTGCACTAATTATGAAGACCATGTCTACCACATTAGCATGGTGCCCTATTTCAAAATAAATATGGTGAAAGAGTAATTGTGCAGCCATCCCAATGTAGTAATAGAGAGTCAAGTCAACAACAATTGAACATCCAAAGCCCTAGAATATTTTAGCATTTATAACCCTAAATTCAAAGATCTCAAAGCTACCATTACATAGTTGTAGGAGTATTACAACTATAGAAATAAAATATATTTTTAAGCCTTCTACATAGAACATTGGAAGGAAAACCTTCCTATCGATATATAAATAGACTCAATTTTATTATAAAAATCATTCGGATATGTCTTCTCATGCTTGGTACCTATTGTAGTAGGCTTTTCCTTTCACCCTTATTTTCTACTATAATAAGGGGAGCCCAAAATTTTCCTCATGCCTAATGAGGATCAAAATATTTGGGCCTCATTGTCTTGCAATAATTTAATCATTCTAATGGAATCCATGCTTAACTTTGCTCTATCCTCCTTTTAACTTATCCTTATTTTTGTCGATGTGTTTACTTGGTTGTGTTTACTAGTCTTAGGTGGAATTTTTTGTGTTTAATGGCCACTTGTTTGAGTAAAAAATTAATGGTTCTAAATATTTGGTGCATCACCACTATATCTTAGGTTTTTCTTTTTTTTGTAAAAGCATTTAATTTCCTATTTTTTACTTTCGATGCTATTATTTATTATCCAAAACTCATGGAGGTATATTACGTGTCAAGGACTATTTTTTGAGGAGGATCTAGCCTCAATTAAAAATCCTAGAGGTGACCCCATAGGTGGTACTCCCATTTGTGATGCTTCCTATTATTTTTCTCTACATGAGGTATAGGCACATTCATATTATAGATCCTCCTAGCTTGGGTTGGTGGGTGCATTATGATATTATAAAAATTTGTTTGGCATACCCAATGGGATGAGCTTCTACAATTTGTCCCATAAATATTGAATAAGTCCAATTATGACTTCGATGAAGGTATAGTCTACTTACTTGAAGAGAAGCACCTATATAATTCACCTAGAAACTCTACTTTATGACTCAAATTAAGAAGAATGAATTTTGAAGAATTTTCCTAACAAAATAAAAACTAATATTTTGTTGGGTATCTCTATCTCATTAGATTTTTGAAGAAAAATATTCCTACCTAGCAGCTTTGTTCTCAAATCAAGGGACCAAAAGAGACCTATGACTAGAGCCTTTACTTGAGCTAATTAGAATGAGATGGTACCACCTCTAATCTAGAGATAAAGAAGAAGGAATTAACAATGCAATATGGTAGCTATGGTACAACAACTTCCTAGATAATATTTTGTAAGGAATTATAGGGGTCCCCTAATATCACCAATTCCATCTAACACATGGGATCCAATTCCCATATCGATACTCAAATCCTTACCTTACTTATCTAGATAAGATGATATCACTCTAACATAACAATTGTAGCACTTAGAAATCTTATACACTACGTATTTTATCAAAAGCAAGATATAGGATCCCTCCTAGAGAAAATCACTATCATCAAGAGGGTACCTATAGAGATAATGGATAAGTTCAATTTTTGGTTTCGCAAGACTTGGAAAATGATCTCTAAAAATATTTAACCACCTCCATGTATGGCATTCATTTACTATCTAAAATATTTCAATTTAGATATTTCCATTATGGTTAAGTCTAAGGGTGATAATTAACTACAAAATACCTATGAGTAGCCATTCAAGATAAGAAACATCTAATCCAAATAGGAAGGATAACTCCTAGACCACACCTACCATTGTTTCCTTCCATTTAGTCCTCATACCATTACTCTTCAACCATACAATCCACCACTCATCTAACTCATCATATTGCATACCCAAAGCAAAATCAAGATTCCTCTTCTTTAGATGGTAAAATGGATGAATTATTCAAAACTATGAGTATCCTCACTAATGATGTCACAACCCTAAATAGTTAGTGTAATATCCAAAGTTTTCCTTACAATATTTATCCAAAGCCTTCCTTCCAACATGGAAACCCAAATATCTAGTTGTCTCTAGTTGGATATCATAAACCCTATTTTTGACCAACAAAAACCCTAGTCATCCCTAGGCCTCAACTCAATATATAGTACTTGTATCCATCCCAATCCATAAAATAGCCATAAGCTCAACTATGAACTTTATTGCCACCCAAAATAACTACATTAAAGACCCTAGTAGATAGTACTATCCTACTAATGACTATTCTTATATCAACTATTATCTCAGGATAGATTATCAATATTTTAAGACATCCTCTTTCAACTTGAACACTACACATTCTTATTATTCAAAAGTACTAATTCCCAGTTAGTAACCTATAAGTTATTCTTTGAACACATCACCAATTATTGATTTATCACATTTGGAGTAAAAGTATACATTGTATTAGATGAAGCAGACCCCCCAAGCATGAGGCCATAAGTCTAACTAGAATATAATACACAAGAAAAAATAAGATTCATTGAATATTAGGGAAAACCTAACCTAATATATTCTAGATTTGGGTCAAAATCAGACAATTAAAGGACCACTCTAGCATAGGCTATACTATTGAATTAGGGTTGATTTGTCCTAGTAGTAATAAGAGTTTCCCTTGAACCTACAAGAAATATAGTTGCAACTCTTTCAAGGACACCTCCAACAATAGAAAAGACTATTCTTCTAACAATGCCAACCATTTCAAAAGCCCCTTATGTCAAAACCTTCAATATAGCCGAGCATCGAAGGAGTTGTATTACAACCATACCTCTTTGGTATTGCCTCTCTATTCCATAATAGATGGAAAACTTAGAAGACACACTAAAGAGGAAAAATGAGTTTAGTGGATAAGGAAAACTTGCCATGCTATATATTTTAAACCTAAAGTGCAATAGGTTTAAGCCTATGCATTTCTACCTAACCTTGATCAATGAAGATCAACTAATACACAAATACATAGTTTACTTACATTCTAACACATAGGTAATACTAAGAAAAATTGAAGAAGCACTTGTCCTATCACTATAACACACCAATAGCAATGTGGTGTAAGTAAATTTCCCTCTAGTACTAGTATTTGGACTCATCTCAGACCTTCATCTAGTTCTCCAAGAATGCCCTAATGATGGTTCATCAAGATAGTGGTCATAAATATTTTGAATTCATTTGGAATATTACTTTCAAGACACTTCACTATTAATATTAGAGGATACCTATCACTAAAATAATCCCACATACTACTCTGAATTAGATACCTATCACTCAAGTAATCCCATATTGAAACCCTTCCGCATGTATCATGTAAAGAAAATACCTTCCAAAAGGAGTGGAAACAAGAAATCCTGCTTCATATAAGAAGAGTTGTTGAATTTTTTCTACCTCATGGACAAGATGCATCCATACATTATTGATGACTAATTGGAGCAATGGACATTCAAGACATGGATACTAGATCCCAAAAAAGCATTCAATCCAACAGATATGGGGTGATTTATCACTAGGTATTTTCCTCTATATATAGTTTATATACACATAGACACACACACCCACACACACACATATATATGTATGTATGTATCTCTAGAAATGAGGTCATTTTTAATTGGATAAGCATTCTAGAGTACAAAATAGGTCACTCAATCTCTGAAGTAGAAACTTGAAAGATGATCTCATTGACCATCCAATAAAGATTTTTTTCCTATGGAGATACTCCTATTTCAGAGAAGTTGAAGGATTCTCTAAAGAAGTGTGCGAGGAAATAGAGCTCAAATTAGCAAGCTCCCATGTCACAAAACCTTCCCATGTAGTCCTTAAATTTTTTTCCCTTATCCTCTTTACTTTTTTTGCTTTATTTTTTTGTTACTTTTGTATTTGTAATATAGCTTCCAAAATTTGACCCCACAACCAATGCATAAGGCAAGAAGTTTAGGTTTGCTCCTTCAGTCAGCTAAGGATCCTTGGGAGATACCAAAGTTGTAAGGATATTTTCTCTATTTCCCCACTTCACTCCAAGTAAGACCAATAAAAAGTAGGACATGAAGGTTCTTTCCACTTTCATCTAGGAGAAAGGATCTCCAAAGAAGCATTAACAAGCTTACAAGCTACACTAACTGTTATATCTTCCATCTATGATCAATGCTCATATTTTACCCAAACCTAGTAGCATCAAGGGAATTAGGGTCCATGGTCCATTGATTTTAATCTAATGGGTGTGAGGCCCTTCTAATGAATAAAATAACAAATTATAATAGAAGGCTTTGATAGAGACCATGGAAAAACATGTAGCAATCAGTTGGGATCCCAATAAGGAAAAGTACCAACACTTAATGTAGAAAGCCTACCATTGGCCAAAGAATATTTTATCTCATCTAAGAATACGTGGAAACAACACATGTAAGGAAGTAAATAATCAAAATAGCAATAAAAAATGACACCCACCATTGTTAATAAAGCTAGAATTTTATGACCAAACTTATCAAATTCAAGCATGCATCAACTATGGTCATTTCCCATAATATGTGTAAGTGTATCCTATCCACCTACACTAATTGGGGAGTTTGTGTCATATTATAGAAGTAACACAATGGAATAATAATGGGGCATGCACCCCAATACAACAACTAAGAGCCAAGTCAACAATACTTGGTCATTTAAAGGCCTAGAAGCTTTTAGAATTTATGGTCATAGATCTAGAGATCTCAAAGCTATCATTGCACAATAGGACGATTATAGATGTAGAAATATAATATATTTCTAGGACTTCTACACAAAAATTCAAAAGGAAATAACCCTCCTCTTAGCTTATAAATACGCCCAATTTTATTATAAAAGTCATTGGAAACTATCTGCTCATGCTTGGTACCTATCCTAGATGTATCTTCCTTTAACCCTTATTTCTTACTATAAAAACGAAAGCCCAAATATTTTCTCATGCCTAAGGATCATCGAAGCCTCCGAGCCTCATTATTTTGTAATCATTTAATCATATTAATGGAATTCGTTACTAATTTTGCTTTGTCCTCCTTTTCTTATCTTGATTTCTAGCAGTGTCTTTGCTTGGTTGTGTTCACTAGTAATAGGTTGTATTTTTTATGTTCAATTGTCACTTGTCGCAATAAAAATTGGATGTCCTAATTCTTTGGTGCATTGCCCCATAGCGTAGGTTTTTATATTTTTCTAAAAGCATTTAATTTCATATTCTTTACTTTCATTACAATTATTTCTTAGCCTTAACTTATAGATGTCCATTATGCATTAAGTATTATTTTTTATGAGGAGTATACCTCAATTACAAACCCTAGAGATTTCCCTATAGTATGTCCCCTAGTCTATGGCACTTCCTATTGTTTTTCTCTATGCAAGGTGTGGGTGCATTCATCTTTTTGGGCCTCCTAGCCCAAGTTTTTAGGTGCTTTCTAAGATGACAATAGTAAGAATTATTTTGAATATTAAAACTAAAAAAATTAAACTATATAAATAATTCTATATTCTTATAGAGAAAAGGATTCAAACAACATATCTGCACCATATAACATGCATTCAAGGTAATCCAATACCCCAAAGTTATTCAAGCTCTTACATTCATGTCTATAGATCCCTAATTAAATATTGGAGAGGTGGGATCATTTCTCTAGTAAATATTCCACTTCTTCCACCTACTACCTTGCACTATAAGAGTATCTAGAATTCACAAGAGGACATGGAGGAGGATATTTTATTTTGTGGCTAGGTTTTCAACCATGCTAGATACTTTTGAGGTGCAACTTTGATGAGGTGGAGGAGCTTCTTTGACCACCACTTCTTTCATTGATGGCCCTATAAATAGTTTCTCTTTCACCTTTTCTATAGGCTTTGGTTTTAAAATAATAGCCATATTTATTTCTAGTTTGTACTATTGAGCTTTGGCTACATTATCACACATGCTTTTGCACCCTCCCATCATGGTAGAACTATCCTCAACCTATAAGTGTAACACAATGGGTCGAACTATTCATTTTTGACTTACTATGAGATAAAAATGGATAATATTTAACCTTGTTGTCTAATGCTTGACGTTTAAAGTAGGTATTTTACAAGTTGATATGAAACACCCATTGTGAAATAAAGGATTCCCCAACCTATATCTTAATGAACTATTTGAGGTCTTTGTATAGATCAAACTCAACACAAACCCTTTTATATAGGATGACATGCAAGAAACATGTAGCTTATACTAGTATGATACACCCTAAGACTTATAATGTGTTTCAAGAAGGGTTAGGGTGGAGGGCAAGATAATGGAACTTGACCTATAGTAGGACCTTGGAGGTTTTTTCCTTTAAAACTAAGAAATACTAGGTCCATGGAGACAATACCAACAAGGAGGCCCTCATGAATCATGACCCATGCTCATGAGTTGGGTTTGTATAAGCCAAATATACAAAGCTATAGAGAAAAAAAATCCTTGGTTATATTTTGAATCAAGTTAAGCTTGACTCCATGAGGAGCCCAAGCCAATTTGACCCAAGACCACAAATGTTGTTTTATTGGGAATGTGCCCCACAAAATACTTGGCCAAGGTAAAATATTCTAATCACTTATAATCATTGTCAAATTTTGGCAATGGAAAAATTACATCAAGAGATGAGTAATTGCCTTTGGTACAAAATACTTGGGTCATTTTATGGGGAGCATTTTCACTTTAAATTACCTATGAGACTAATGCTATTCACTAGCCTGCTAGTTTTTGGGGTCATTGAAAACCATAAGGGGTCAACAAGGATATGTGATGCAAACCTAACGCTAAAGAATCCTTTCTTTCTTTGGAATATAATTTTGTATCTATATTTTCTATGCTATCACTATAATATTTTTTCATGTCTAAATCATATCCCTAGGGTGAATATATCCTTGATAATGGCTTAACATTTTGCATACTAACACTACCCTTTAGTTGTTTTACTTGCTTTAGTCTAATGCTAGTGTTGTTGTTAACTATGGGGTATACACTCTTAGACTCATCAAAATTTATATAAAATATCTTGCTAAAATTTATGTAAACCACTCCTTATTTGTCGATATATATCCACATCTAGCATTCATAACTGATTAATTTTCATAAGAATCTCAAAATATGTAATCCTATCATCAAAAATTCATTTTTGGACAAACAAGTACCTAGGAATCATACTAAAAAATATCCAACATATCCCAATGATCATCGTTATGAAATATACATAGATTAAAAGGGTATAAAAAAATACCAGGAAAGAATATTCCAACCAAAATAAAAATAATAAGAGAATTTTAAAAAATTTAGTGAACAATAGGAAGCAAGTTGTCATAGTATCCAAGGTGAGGAAAATTAGCCCAATAATGAGGATGTGGGTCCTCCAACCCCACTTGAAATCATAGATATTCCCCTCAATTCTATGTCTTTGAATCAATAATTTCCAATCATGATATATAAGTTGTCACAAATCCATCATAGAAGTAAACTTTAAATAAAGGTGAACAAAATAATAAATGTATATAGTTAACAATAATGATTATCAAGAAAAGGAACAACAAAAAATATAATAAGAGAAACATAAATTAGAAATTTGAAAGAGTAGTATGTCTTAGATAAAACCTCAACAACAAAACAAGTAGGAACATATAAATATTTAAGAGGTGATAATACAACAAACATGGATAACATGTTTTCTATGTGGTTTGAATAATATATATTTTGAGATTTATATCAAGTACAATTAATAATACTATAGAAGCAATGACATGATTATATTATTGCCTTTCTTGTTTCTCCTAAGAATATTAACAAAACATGTCGATAAAACTACAAGATCAAAATTCCAAGTCAAATAAGCATTCATCCTTAGCAAAAATGTTGAAAATTAATCCTAAACTTTGACAACTATCCCACGAATAACAAGAGAAATTATTATTAATGTTGTAAAGGAAAATACAAAATAAAATATCACAAACTAACAAGTGTAGACTCAAATTTAGAAAATGGTAAAATTAAATACATAAGGTAAAACAAATGCAAATATAAAGAAAGTGGTGGACAACTCAAGATTTCAATTAAAATATATCAAGTATAATTGGCTACTTCAAAAATAAACCTAGGATAACAATTTGGATATGATAGTCTCAAATGATTATATGTCAACCATGAATAACAAAGATACAATACTCTAATGTTAGTCAAGAGACAAATATTAAATTCAAAAAATATCCTAATGAACCTTTTGATTCACATGTTATAAATATTGCATTACCATCTATACCACTAATTCCATATAATGGGTCATAAATATTGAAAATTTATTGTATGATTTCACAAATGTATATGAACATTGGGTACATTTAACCTTACAGATTGCATAAAATATTAATATAGAAAATTCAAGTTATACATGTTTGATTGATATAAAAAATTACTTGAATATTCTATTTTAAATTGTGAACAATTGGTTAATCTTCTTACAAACAACTTTATGCTTTCATCCTTATCTTCATCACAAACAATTTTTTGTCCAAATATCATGAATTTTGTCTCAATGTCCTTAAACCTTGTAATATAATTGTTGATGGATTCTCCTTCCATTATATAATACTCATAAGCCTTTGATTCCTTTGAAAAGTTATACCTATCCTTGGGCAACTGAGCCTTATATTCTTGTAGTGATTCCTCACTACACCATTTTTCAGCAACAAATATGGAGTGCAAGAAGTGTAATAGAACTAAATAAAATTCTTTGATCATAATTTTCAAATATCAAGATGGCATCCAAGACAAATTTCGAAGGTATGACCTTTGTTAGGTCCAATAAAAATGTGGAAAGCAAAATCTTTGATATTGGAGGTCCAATAGTTAGATCTCTTGATGCAAGATTTCACAACCCAATTTTCATTCTATCAAAGGGGTACAATTTTAGATATTCCCTTCTCATGTCCATTTGAGTGGGTTAGAGCATATTGAACTTGACTATCCCTCTCATCCAAATATGAGCTAATCAGTTCTTCACTTGCCTAGCCTTAAAATTATTCCATAAATTTCATTCATCAAACTAATTCTTTACATAGGTATGGACAGCCCATATTGTTTAAAATCTTCACTATGGAAACCTATCGTGTCTAACTATTTTCCCTCTATGATATGGTCCTTCATCTCTCACAGTCACTATTGTAACTGCGTCTTAGAGATTTGTTTCCAAAACCTCCAAACATACTATCATAATAGTGGTTGGATTATATAGAACACATTCGGCAATTCCCATAAGTAGCTCGATATAACTCTAGCCATCCATCTAGGCAACCATAGTTTACCAAAAACTTGATGTGTATTGAAGAGTACACCATTGTAGTGTGTGCGGTGGAACCTACCCATCATGTAAGCACAAATATGGTGCTGCCAATATTGGGAACCTTATACTAATACAAGTACAACCAGAATTTCCCAACTAAAGTACCCATTACACTAACTCACCAATGTCATCTAAACATAATAAAGTTGAAAAACACATATCTACTACATGTAATTACTAAGGCTATCCAACACATAACAGAACTGTAACACATCCATATTATCTATTCACCAATGCTAACTAGTGCATAACATAATATGGAGTAACATTTTCATTTTAAACACTCATCAATGCTATCTAATGCATAGTATAACTAGAAAAACAAATTCATTATATCATTTCACCAGTGTTATCTATTGCATAATAAAATCTGGGTCTACATATCCATTTATCATTTCCAATGCTATCTATTGTATAGTGAAATCTAAACAACATATCTATTTATCAATTCACCAATGTTATCTATTGCTTAACAAATTCTAGAACAACATATCCATATATTCATTCCAATGATATATACTGCATAATGAAATCTGGAACAACATATCTATTTATCCATTCCATCAATGTTATCTATTGCTTAACAAAGTCTATATTGAAAACATTTGATGCCATAGAGGAAAATCTCCTTAAGAAATAAATAAATTCCAAAAATACCTTACATAACATGTAGAGGATTCCACCTCCAAATTACCAAAGTCTTATATGAACTCACAATAACAACTAGCTTGGATTCCAAATTTATTTCAAGTGAAACACTCTAACATCTAAACATTTCTCACAAAAACCATAGTTTTTTAGGCTTAATAGGGTAACATACTCATTATTCATTGGATAATAACATAAGGCACATGCAAACGGTTGCTCCAAGAGGGCTCCTCATCTTGGAATCACCTATAAATAAGTGGTGAACTCAACAACAACTCGAGATGAAACTTCCATCTCTAAAACAATAAGAGCATCAAACCAAGTTTGGCACTATGTCCACACATAGTCTTTACTACTCTTATTGGGTAGAAAAGGGGTCTTAAAGCTTCTCAGTTTGCTACATACCAAAATACATAGCAAATAACACATGCAAGAGTACCAGGTTGGTTGGTTTACACAACAACTCAAACCTGATAAAGAATAAAACCATCTACTAGTTAGCTCAACTAGCCAACTCTAGGGCCTTCTATTATGTTCTATCTCATAGGTCAAATACACATATAGTGTCAGACAATGAGTGTAATGAAACATATATCACTATTGTATTAAAATAATAACACTCCTACCGGGGTATTGGAAAATAGTTTACTACCATTAAAATAATAATACAAGACATCAGTTTAAAGTGCATGCCTACCTATGTTCCAAGGTCGTTTTGCAATGTTTCAAGTCTTTCCTCAATGTCACCACCCAATACTTTTATTTTTTGGAGTGATTCGTCCCACTTCATTTCACAAATTCCCCCAAACAACCTTACTTCCTTCAAGTTTTCTTGGGCATCCCAAATGGAACCACCCAAACTCTATTTCCCACTACTCCATTGTAATGTCCCCATCCTAGTCAGCCTTCAATTGTAGAGTGGACATGCCTACTCATGGGTTCCAATAGGTAGTGTTAGATGTGTGGGATACCACTTGGGATGTTGAGTTATCATTTGGATAGGCAATGTATTCTTTTTCCAGTATTTTAGGTTGTTTTGGATAGCTTGAGAGAGACTTACTATTTTTAGTAAGTCAGTGTGGAGCAGTTTCTTGGGGAACGAAAGGTATTTTTGGAATCTAAAACTAAATGGATATCCGTTTCTCATATTATTTCTTGGGTCAACAGTGGGGAGATAAGAAATTTTAATGGTTGAAGTTTATTTCCTAATAAATTAAATGAATTTTTAATTTATTAATTTTGGGCCTTATATTTTAATATGGGAGACATAAGGATTTGCTAGTCACTTAAAATTAAATTTGATATCATAAAGTGACTATTAGTATGATTAAATGGGATGTCAATTTCAATGGGGACTTATTTGAAATTAAAACAAATTAAAAGTAATGAAATACCCAATGTGGTCAAACCACTTGGTGAGTAATATAAAAAGGAGATGAAGCTTCATATTTTATATCTTTGGCTATTATGAATTCATGACAATTTTGGAGAGCACTTGCAGAGTTAATTTTTAGGGGTTTATTGGAACTTGTGCGGAGATGGAAACCTATAGCAAGGACACCATTCTCAATATTGCAAGACATCTTCAGAGTGGTTTAGTGCATTCTCACTCAAGGAGTGCCTGTAGGCTACATTGTTGCAGAATTATTTAGTCATTTTGACGATTTTAGAGAGGGATTTGTGTTTAATATTGCAAAATCTAGATTTATTATCATTCATAGCATAGGCCATACATTTTTTACCTTCATTTTATAATTTTTGTGCACATTCAACTAGGTTTTGATTTTGCTGCTAATGAAGAACTCAATTTTTTGAGTGGTTGCCATTGATGTATAAGATCAATTACAGCTTGTTATAAAACTAACTACCTTAGTTTATAATACTTTTCATAAAAGGGTTTACTATTATATACATTTAATATCTTAGTATCAATTCTCATTGTGATGGGAAAAGTAATCTAAAAGTAATAGCTTTCCTTAGTTGCTATAATTTCATTTCCTGTTCATTTCATTTTATGCTATGTACACGAGTTTACAAATAAAAATAAAAAAATAAAAACATCCTGAAGGTAGAATATTACAGTGGTATCAGAGCTTAGCTATTCCTACCATCTTGAGGGTTTCAATGTAGTTGGGTAGTCATCAATATTATTTAAATATAAATAGGTCTAATCCCAATAAATAGGAAAACATATTTGATACAGTGATAAAGAAACATATCAAACCCAAATATTGAGGATCCACTTGATTTATTTGAAGGAGTAGAGAGGGTAGATATACCAATGGGTGATCGGGATAATAGAGAACAAAGAGAACCGAAAGAACCCACCAATAGGGAGATGCTTGCAGAGTTGATTATAGGATATCATAATTTATAGTAGAGCATGGCACAATTGATAGCATTAATGACTCAGCTGGTCATGGGTAACAATGTTAATAACAACAACAACAATGGTGGGCAAAATGGGAATCACAAAAATAATGGGAATGGTGATGGATCTGTAAATAATAGGGCTGCTAATCAGAATTTTAGAGTTGGAATAGCTAACACAAGATCCTTGATACATACTTGTACTCCTAGGATCATTCCATAGGATGAGGTATACCCTACAGTCAATGAGATACAAGACCAATTTTTATAGGAGTGGGAGAATGCTAGTGCAGGATTCCAAGTAGGTATGTCTTTTCAAGATTATGTGGACATGAGAATGAGGCAACAACCTAATAGGAGAGGTAGACAACATAACCCGAATAACCAGGAAACTAGCAAAGAAGAGCTTGTGGATTTAGAGAAGGCTTCAACAAAAAATTTTGAAGTTGTGCCTAACCTTGAAGAAGTTAAAGAAGATTCGAAGCCTAAAAATATGGACTTTGCAAGACCTATATTTGAAGAGGAATTCATAGCAAAACAATTGGATGGAGAGATTGCCTCGACACATGAGGGATGTGTGACAGAACTTCAGGATGACCTCTTAGACATGTATGTAACTACAGTTGTGCATGAGAAGAAATACAAAACAATACCTTTGAGTACATGTTATATTTTTTCCAGTGATGTTTCTGAGATTACTGGATTCCTTGATGATTTTAGTGGAGTGGATATAAGTGATGACAGAGTTGAGTTCACTAATGTTTTTTCAGATGAAGAGCATATTGGTGGTGGGAACATTGTAGTTTCCAAACCTACTTACAGTGACAATCTCTTTTTACACTCCAGTGATGATAGTTCAAGTGGGTTTGGGTTTGACTTCCAAACCAAACCTATGGAGAGGAGTGTTCATGATGACTTCAGTATTGGTGATTTGGAGAGTGATTTATTCAGAGAGACAACCACTCATGAGGAATATGTTTTTGGGTTGAGCAAATTATTTTTCCTGTTGCCCAGGATCATGTCAGATAGAGGGATTACATATGTGGACCTCACTAAGGAGAGGAGAGTATAGCTTTGTCATAATGGATTCTTAGTTATAATTAGAGTGGTGCAATATCAGTATGATGGGTTTCTTTTTAGGTTGATTTGGGACCCTGGGATCATAATTGGTTTTAGTTTGGCTTAGTTAGGTGATATTGATGTTATGCTAGCATTGCATTAGGACAAGTAATCTTAAGGAGGGAGGACTGTAATGTCCCCATCCTAGTCAGTATTCAATTGTAGAGTGGACATGCCTACTCATAGGTTATCATAGGCAGTGTTATATTTGTGGGAGCCCACTTGGGATGTTGAGTTATTATTTGGATAGGCAGTGTGTTATTTTTCCAGTCTTGTAGGCCATTTTGAACAGCTTGATAGACACTTACTATTTTTAATAAGTCAGTGTGGAGCCGTTTCTTGGCGAATGAAAGGTACGTTTAGAATCTATAGTGAAATGGGTGTTCATTTCTCATGTTATTTCTTGGTTCAAGAGTGGGGAGATAAGAAATTTTAATGGTCGAATATTATTTCCTAATAAATTAAATGAATGTTTAATTTATTAATTTTGGGCCTTATATTTTAATATGGGAGACATAAGAATGTGCTAGTCACCTAAAATTAAATTTGATATCGTAAAGTGATTATTAGTATGATTAAAAAGGATTCCAATTTCAAGGGGACTGAGATGAAATCAAAATAAATTAAAAGTAACTAAATACCCAATGTGGTCGACCCCCTTGGTGAGTAATATAAAAATGAGATGAATCTTCATTTTTCATATCTTTGGCTATTGTGAATTCATGAGCATTTTGGAGAGCACTTGAAAAGTTGATTTGCAAGGATTTATTGGAGATTGTGTGGAGATGGAAACCTCCAACAAGGATACCATTCTCAAGATTGCAAGACATCTTCAGAGTGGTTTAGTGCATTCTTACTAAGGGAGTGTCTGTGGGATACATTATTGCAAAATTATTTAGTAATTTTGAATAGTTTGGAGAGGATTTTGTGTTTAACATTGCAAACTTCAAATTTCTTATCATTTGTAGTAGAGGTCGTACATTTTGGGCCTTCATTTAAAATTTTGTGTGCACATTCAACTAGGGTTTGATTTTTCTACTATTGAAGAACTCAATTTTCTAAGTGGCTACCATTGATGTATCCGATCAATTCCAACTTGCAATAAAAATTGGGTACCTTAGTTTCTAAGATTTTTCTTAAAAGAGTTTACTGTTATATGCATGTAATATCTTAGTATCAATTCTCATTGTGATGGGAAAAGTAATTTGAAATTTATAGCTTTCCTTAGTTGCTATCATTTCATTTCCTGTTCATTTCATTTTATGCTATGTACATGAGTTTACAAATTAAAAAAAGAAAAATCAAAACATCTTGAGGGTATAATATTATAGTGGTATCAAAGCTCAGCTATTCCTACCATTCTTAGGGTTTGAATGTATTCGGGTAGTCATCAATACTATTTAAGAAGAAATAGGTCTAATCCCAATAAATAGGGAAACCTATTTGATACAGTGGTAAAGAAACATATCAAACCCTAATACTAAGGACCCACTTTATTTGTTTGAAGAAGTAGAGAGGGTAGAAGTACCCATGGGTGATCGGGATAACAGAGAACAAAGATAACCGAGAGAACCCACCAATAGGTAGATGCTTGTAGAGTTTAGTATAGGATAACATAATTTGTAGAAGAGCATGGCATAATTGATAGCATTAATGACTCATCTAGTCATGGGTAACAATGTTAATAACAACAACAACAATGGTGGGCAAAATGGGAATCACAAAAATAATGGGAATGGTGATGGATCTGTAAATAATAGGGTTGCTAATCAAAATTTTAGAGCTGGAACAGCTAACGCAAGACCCTTGATGCCTACCTTTCCTTCTAGGATCATTCCACAAGATGAGGTATACCCTACAGTCAATGAGATGCAAGACTTGTTTTTATACGAGTGGGAGAATGCTAGTGTAGGATTCCAAGAAGGTATGTCTTTTCAGGATTATGTGGACATGAGAATGAGGCAATAACCTAATAGGAGAGGTAGACAACATAAACTGAATAACTAGGAAACTAGAAAAGAATATATTATGGATTTAGAGAAGGCTTCAACATAAAATTATGAAGTTGTGCCTAACCTTGAAGAAGTTAAAGAAGATTCGAAGCCTAAAAATATGGACTTTGCAAGACCTATATTTGAAGAGGAATTCATAGCAAAACAATTGTATGGAGATATTACCTCAACACATGAGGGATGTGTGACAAAACTTCAGGATGACCTCTTAGACATGTATGTAACTACAGTTGTGCATGAGAAGAAATACAAAACAATAGCTTTGAGTACATGTTCTATTTTTTCCAGTGATGTTTCTGAGATTACTGGATTCCTTGTTGATTTTAGTGGAGTGGATATAAGTGATGATAGAGTTGAGTTCACTAATGTTTTTTCAGATGAAGAGCATATTGGTGGTGGGAACATTGTAGTTTCCAAACCTACTTACAGTGACAATCTCTTTTTACACTCCAGTGATGATAGTTCAAGTGGGTTTGGGTTTGACTTCCAAACCAAACCTATGGAGAGGAGTGTTCATGATGACTTCAGTATTGGTGATTTGGAGAGTGATTTATTCAGAGAGACAACCACTCATGAGGAATATGTTTTTGTTTTGAGAAAATTATTTTCTTGTTGCCCAGTATCGTGTCAGATAGAGGGATTACATATGTGGACCTCACTAACGAGAGGAGATTATATCTTTGGCATAATGGATTCTTAGTTATAATCAGAGTGGTGCAACGTCAGTATGATGGGTTTTTTTAGATTGATTTGGGATCCTGGGATCACATTTGGTTTTAGTTTGGACCAGTCAAGTGATATTGAGGTTATGCTAGCATTGCTTTAGGACAAGTAATCTTAGAGAGGGAGGACTGTAATGTCCCCATCCTAGTCAGTATTCAGTTATAGAGTGGACATGCCTACTCACAGGTTCTCGTAGGCAGTTTTATATGTGTGGGATCCAATTGGGATGTTGATTTATCATTTGGATAGGCAATGTGCTCTTTTGCTAGTATTTTAGGCCATTTTGAATAGCTTGATAGAGACTTACTATTTTTAGTAAGTCAGTTTGGAGTAGTTTCTTGGGGAACGAAAGGTACGTTTGGAATCTATAATGAAATGGGTGTCCGTTTCTCATGTTATTTCTTGGTTCAAGAGTGGGGAGATAAGAAATTTTAATGGTTGAAGCTTATTTCCTAATAAATAAAATGAATGTTTAATTTATTAATTTTGGGCCTTATATTTTAATATGGGAGACATAAGGATGTGCTAGTCACTTAAAATTAAATGTGATATCATAAATTGATTATTAGTATGATTAAATGGGATTCCATTTTCAAGGGGGACTTAAATGAAATAAAAAATAATTAAAAGTAATGAAATTACCAATGTGGTTGACCCCCTTGTTGAGTAATATAAAAATGAGATGAAGCTTCATTTTTCATATCTTTGGCTATTGTGAATTCATGAGCATTTTGGAGAGCACTTGCAAAGTTTATTTGTAGGGGTTTATTGGAGCTTGTGTGGAGATGGAAACCTCCAACAAGGATACCATTCTCGAGATTGCAAGGCATATTCAGAGTGGTTTAGTGCATTCTTACTAAGGGAGTGCCTGTGGTTTACATTGTTGCAGAATTATTTAGTCATTTTGAGGAGTTTGTAGAGGATTTTGTGTTTAATATTGCAAACTTCAGATTTCTTATCATTTGTAGTAGAGGCCATACATTTTGGGCCTTCATTTCAGATTTTGTGTGCACATTCATCTAGGTTTTTATTATGGTGCTAATGAAGAACTCAGTTTTCTGAGTGGTTGCCATTGATGCATCCGATCAATTCCAACTTGCAATAAAAATTGGGTACCTTAGTTTCTAAGATTTTTCTTAAAAGAGTTTACTATTATATGAATGTAATATCTTAGTATCAATTATCATTGTGATGGGAAAAGTAATCATAAAGTTATAGCTTTCCTTATTTTCTATAATTTCATTTCCTGTTCATTTCATTTTATGCTATGTACATGAGTTTACAAATAAAAAATAAAGAAAACAAAACATCTTGAGGGCATAATATTACATCCATTACTTTTAGATTCAGAGACACAAAACTTGGGTTCTTAGCTGATCATACCATAAATTTTACTCTCTTGCTCCCATGTCTACTAAGGATTTGACACCCTACCAACCATTTAACAAATCCAACCTTTTAATAAACAATAATATAATAAAAGAAAATCCAAGACTCGTGTCTTTCCCTCTTACAAATTTGTGTAAATATAAATAAAAATACTTTCCCACCAGCAACATTGTGAACTAAAAAATTAGCAATAACAATAAAAATATATCCACTCAAATTCTTTTTGGGTCTTTTAAATAAAATACTCATAGCAACCTTTTTTTTGCAAAGCCATTAGGTCTAAATATAGCTCCCAATAAAATATTACCTATTTTATTTTATAATCGATAATAAAGGAGTCCACCATAGTAATTATCCTTACCAAAACTTTTCCTTCATTCTCTTTCTTTTAAAGAGATTATATTTTTAAGATAGAATATAACTCAAATCATATTCACTAAAGTTTTGTAGTTAATAACCAAGCAAGAAAATTTGATCAATTTATTATATGCATATTATGCCAAGTCACTTAATAAGAAAAGATAGCATCTCTAAATTTATTATTTTTCAAATAATATGCCCATCTATAAGACATCTTGATCGTGCATCAATGAAAATATGTTAGAAACATCATATTTTATCCTTAAAACCTATGTTGCAGAAATTATAAATAGTTTTTTAGTCATTCATCTGGTTAGAAAGGTATCTAACTACAATAAAATATCCATCATGAAAACCTAACATAAATCCAACTAAAAAAAAGGTCTGCCAAGAGAGGGTTGTGACAGAAGAAATATTTTGAGGTAAGATGATGAGGAAAACTTTTAAAGAAGAGACACCACATCATAAAAATCTAAAATTTATGGAAGTGTGCAACCTTCTAGAAGGTACTATACTATAAAATGAATGTTGCATGTCTCTTAGAAAATATAATAGTAAATACAAAGCTCTGACAAGGCTACTCGTAAATCTAGAACATTCACAATAGAAATACTTTACACCCAGATTGTGAAGATTCCAAAAATGTGTGGTTGGAAATAATGTTGGTACCTTCTCATATAAAGGATCAAAACCATTTGGTATTTAAGATACTAGATCTAGAGAACCTTGGAAGGGTTGATAAATTATACAAGATATGACCCTATGTCAAAAGTTGTAGTCATATTGAAATCTCTACATGAGTTTTGAGGGGAAACCCTTCTCTATTGTAATGTATAAATATGACTAGTGCTAGATTTTTAAAGGATTGATAATTTTACAATTGTATTCTTTTATAGGATTTCCATTTATTTCTTTTTGTATAGTATTTGGATCATGAGTGGCATGAGAAAAACTTGAACTCCTACTCCAAGCATAATCTCTATAATTGTACTATTTTCATATACATATATATATGGATTCCTATGTTATTTTTTGGTTCAATCAAATCTAGATTCCTATAAAATCATTTCTATATATGTATGTGCGTGTATTCTTTACTTTCTTTGGGTTTTTCTTATGTATATGTGTGTGAGGGGCTTGCCTTAATTTTTGGACTAGCCATATTTGGCTTCTTATAGAACCACATATTTATGTATATCTATGTTGATGAATCTTATTTTTTTTAACTATGTTGGTGAGAGGAAGCATTCACCACTGGAGCATAACATTCATGACTCTTGTATAGAGGGATATTAGCAAATATTTTAGTGCATCTCCAAGATTTTTTTATTTTTTAGAGTTGTTTACATTTTACCTCTTGCATCCCTTTCCCCCTTGAATTCAAGTGTGCCTTAAAATATCACATCTTAATAAGGAGATGACCCTAATAAAAACACTCAAGTTTTCCTAATTGATCCAAACTCCATGCTCTTAGTTGTGGCCCTATTGTGTCACTCCTCTCGAGATATGGTTATTTTCATTGAGATAATCATATATATTAATATTTTAATGACATGCCTTGTGGTTCCCCAATGAAACATCATCGGTCCCATAATAATGATAATAAGTTAGTCTACACTTGGTGAGGGTCTAAGCCTACCCTTGCTTGTTGGAGAACTTATCACTCACCCAATGACTCTGATAAAAAATAAACATCAAAAGAATTTATTTCTAAATATATAAGATTAAAGTTTTTATGGAGTCCTTGATCTATAAATTTCCAAAGCACAAGTTGCATTCACTTGATGACTCCACTAAAATTCAAATAAACCATAGGTTCAATATGGTTGTCAAGCCAACACATGTAAATAACCTATTTATCCATAAGCATAAAGGGATACCAAGAGGATCAACCAATGAATGGAAATCCTACTCTAGTTGTGGATTAATAAATGAAATTTCATTACTTACACCTACCTGTATCGCTCCAAATTTTTTGCATCCTTACCTTCAGGCTATAGGATCTGTGCCCGAAAGGGGGATGCGAAAAGGATGGGACAATACATTGGAATGAGAGGCCTTGCGAAGGTACCGCCTCTTGGGGGAGGTGTATTATGGTGATTTTTCGACCGATGGTGGGGTTCACCAGGAAACTTTTGAATGGTAGTTTCCACGCCTAGGTTTGACCAAATGAATCTAAGTTGTTCTATATGAAATGCAGATTTAAATGAATACAAAAAGCAGAATTAATATAGAACACAGAGAATAAATTAAGTGAAGAAATCCATACCTGTTTTTAGATGTCTGATGGAGGTTATGATTTTTGAAGCAGTCCAGATCGTCTGGAATTTGACAGGATCATCTCCGATCTGCAGGATCGTCTGAGATCTGATGAATTCATCAGGCGAATTCATCAGAGACCTGCAAATAGAGAAATAGATACAAAATACCAGAAATGCACTATTCTGATGAAGGAAAATGATGTAAAATAATGATAAGGATGTTAATAAGATAATCTTGAATGGAAATGCAAGTGAATTGCAACACTTTAATAGCTAACCATGATTTGATTATGCAATTAAACTACATGGGTGAACTCCAGGGTGCAGGATAATAGGAAATAATAATAAAATTGACTAAATGCAGAATAAAATAGCAGCAAAATATAGGAAAAGCACAAACTCTAGGCACTGATTGCCCCCAATGCAGACTATAGTCGAAATCATCTCGAATTGGTACGAAATTGCTTCTAATTGGATAGGATCGTCTGCGATGATCTGAGCTTGCTCCGACTAAAGAATGACAAGGTTCCTACAAGAAAATTTGGAAAGCACAAGTGCAGATGGTAATCCAGGGTATTTTAACGCGTGTAAAAGTCAAGTTACAAGAAAATTCAGCTAGGGGAATGTTAAGGGGGGTCCTAAGGTTTAAATAGGTTTATGAGGGAATTTGGGAGGTTGGAGATCATCATAATTTGGAAGATCTCCAATGGGGGAGGTCTCTAATGGCACAGACATGCTTCTGCCCAACTTAGAGACACCGTTGAAACAGAAGCTACTTATGAAAAATTAGTTTTGGGACAAAATTGTCTAGACGTCCTAGTCTAGACGTCCGATCTGAGGCGATATCGTCTAATCAGCAACGATATCATCCAACAGTCACAAAAACTCCTAAGAATGGTGCGAAAAATGATGAAATGGGTAGCAGGTGGTTTTGGAGCTATTTTGGTGTTGAATTTTTGAATTTGAATTATTACTAAGGTAATTTAATTATTGCTAAGTTTTACTACGCCAATTTTAGGGTGCTACATTTTTCCCCCTATTTAGCAAATTTTCTGAAGAAAATGCATTAAAGATGAGTTCTTCTCGATCTACGAGAAAGAAAAAATTATTCTCATTTTTAGGCGATGATTCTAGGTCGAATCGTACGACAGCTTACTATGGTGCCTCCTCCGTGTTTTTACCCAAATCGAACGTTTGAGGTAAAAAACGTGGAAAAGCAAAATTTTAAAAAATGTTGTTAATTTTTTTTGAATAAAATTAAGAAAAATAGGGTAAAACCCTAATTCATTGTCACTGTTCATTTTTACTGGTTTTTAGAGCTCTGGAGACAAGATGGTTAAGACGGCACACCGATCAACAAAGGTCCAGTGCGGGCTACGGGTAAGGGTCTAAACTTAGTTTAGAATGCTTTAATTTAGAATTTCATGTTTTTTAGATTATATTTGACTGATTTTTGAGCATTACGGTCATTTTTGGGCCGTCGACATCATTGAGACGAAATCGTCTCAATTTCATCGAAATCATCTCGATATCGTCGATTTCGTCCAAGGGCGAAATCGATGATAGGGGGACGATTTCATCCAATAAGGGACGATTCCCTCATGTGAAATCGGAGACGAATTTGCTCAAATTTGGGATGATATCATCCAATTGTGGGCGATATCATCATTTGTGAAAGTGAACTGATTTAATGATTTTTATTAATGATTTTTGATTGTTTTGTTGTTTATGTTGCAGAGAGGATTACTAAAGAGCCAAGAATGGAAATACGATAGACTAAGGGATGACTTGGCTGCCCTGTCTCAGGTAGAGCGAGATCATATGGCCTAGGTCAGCTTGCAGCATGTGGCAGATATGCCACAGGTGTCTACAAACATGGGGCTATTGACAGCCCTAGCAGAGAGGTGGTATCCAAGTTCTTATTTCTAGTTACCGATAGGGGAGATGACTCCCACACTGGAGGATGTATGGAGGATTTTGAGGATCCCCATACAAGGATGACTAATCACTCCCACGGCCAATCAGGGCCATGTGATGATGAGGCTATGTGGAGACCCAAGCTTCACCCTGGAGAAGGGCAGAGTGAACATCGAGTCTCTATGCCAGATGCCTGGGGCATCCAGACTGACTCAAGTTTTTGCTGGGGTGGTAGGTGGTCTGCTACTATGCCATTAGAGTGGATGCAGACTACCATGGCTACTGACAGATGTGGTCTACAACATGAGAGACCACAGATATAGGTTTGCTTGGTGGAGCTTTGTACTATGTCGGTTGTATAGGATCCTGCATGGGGTCATATACAAGGGCGGTCGATGTCTAGTCATGACATTACTACTGCAGGTTTGGTTCTGGGAGAACATCATGGTGCGGAGACCGATAGGGCTCCCACTGATAGGGATTTATAGGGAGAGGCCCTAAGTTTTCTACTGGTGGCTTCGAAGAGGGTCACAGTGATGGGTAGATTTGCCAGTGTCTCAAAGACTACTTGATGACCTTGTCTTCGACCAGATCACCTGGAGGCCTTGGAGAGATCATCCAGGATGGGCCGAGGAAAGACAAGAGCTGGCTCACATCAGGAAATTTTGCTAGCTAAGGATAGAGAGGGGAGAGGTGGAGCTCCACTGATATGACCGAGTTTTGATTTAGTTCGGTCTATAGCAGGGGATCCCATCTCTCAGAGACTACGAGTTTTATTGAACTATCTATGATAACACTACAGTTAGCGGGGCTCTAGATATGCAGTGATTCTGGAGTCAGGACACAGATGATGCCCCCATTTAGCTAGTGGATTGGGACGACGCTAGGGTTGTAAACGGCTATGATGCCTGGTACGTAGGCATCCGCCCTCCATGGATGATGAGGGCTTAGGGTCTGATTCATGCAGTTGTGCATCGAATGGGGAGGTGACACCAGGCAGCCATTGAGGCAACACAGGGTCACGACGGGGGAGACCAGAGGAGGCCACAGGCTTAGCAAATGCTATGATAGTGGGAGAGGAGGGAGGAGAGACCCCCTTCTCCACAGAGAGAGACCACGATCACCTGATAAGGGCAAGGGTGTCAAGGCCGAAGAGAGTAGCGAGATGGCTACTATCTAGGCGAAGACTGTTCATCTCTAGGCTCAGGTGCAGGCCTTATAGGATGAGGCTCCACAACATCGAGAGGAGGCCACACAGCTTAAATATGAGATTGCACGCCTCAGAGCATGGAGCATATGGGCTAGCACTCGGGACCTAGCATGGGCGATTGCCTAGATCACATTTTACCAGATGATATACTACCAGATGGTGCCAGAGGGGTAGAGGTTACCACTGTCGGCCCCCATTATGGAGCCTTTTGTGATGGGGTCATCAAGGACATCATCACGATCAGGGTCTAGGACTCATAGCACCACACGGATTGCGATGGGGCCACCTCAGGGTGGGGGAGGAGATGAGGCTGAGATCTCGAGGGGTTCTCAAGGCTATTTGCTATAGATTACACTGCAAAGACTGGATATATGATTGAGAGGATTGAGTATGCCAAGATGTAGATTGTGGCATACCAATCTAGTTTTGATATGATGTACATATCGTTGATATATATATAGACGAGATATTTTTGATCATATGACTTGTCTTATGTATTTGTATGATGCTTTAATGTTTTGAATTGATTGCTTATTGGATTGATGATTCATGTAATTATGTTGTTTGGAAATGTTATAATTTGATGTCATGCTTTTAAAATTAAAATGAAATAATCTGATGAAAACAAATTGATTGTTGTGATGTGATAATTTGATAAAAAATACAAGGGACTTCTAACAATAATTTCAAAGGATATTGTCACTATTATAGACCATTTCATGGATTCGCCTCTCACTCGGTTTTCAAGCTAATCCTAGTATAGAAATATTGTTAAAAAGTAAAAGAGTGCTTAAGAAACTGTCTTAAGACTTTGTGTTGTGATGATGGAGATAATGATGGTTTGATGATTTGTTTTTAGATTTTCATTAAAAATAGTATGCATGAAATACTAAAATATGATTTTGCTAGGCATAAATTCCTAAGTGTGATAAAATTTTTGAACAATTCCTTAGGAATTATACCATGGTTGCAAAAACTGAATTTGAACATAATGACATGAAATAGAATAAGTGTTCGTTTGTTTTAAAACATAATTGTGTAACATAATGATGCAAGTCATATGTTTTTATGATTTTAAATAAATGGGAAAATAAAATGAAAACAATGGTTTGCGCTAGGCATAGAATATTTAGGTATAGACTTATACCATCATCACGAAATCCGAAGAAGAAAATAATAGTTTTATTGCATGGTTGATTTTTAATTTTTTGAAAATAAACAGAAAATATGAATATGAGGACTTGTGCTAGGCATAAAATTCCAATTGTGGTTTTGGAATTATACCATCGTTGCAAAATTGAAAAGGTTATGTGTAACTTTATTGCATGTTTTTGAAAATGATTTTGATTTTTTGGTAAATACATGTGGTTGTCTTTATACTAAACAATTGTTCTCAGAGGAGAAAATGAATAAAATTATTCCAGACATTTTGCAAAAATATTTCAAAGTATCTTAAAGATAGAAGTTAGATTTATAAGGAATCCCATGTGCGTATGTGAGTTCATTTCCAATCTTGATTTATCATAATGATACACAAAATCTCTCAAATACAAATGTGTGTGCGATTGTATTGTTCATTTACCAGGTTTGAGCAAGATACTATGATACAAGTGATTTGAATTAACCAAAATAAGTGTTCATTAACCATGATTTAGATGCGTATAACCATACCAAACTACTATGTAAGTCAGATTATCTAGAGCTACCTAATCCATAAGCAGACATAGGTTTGTACAAAAGAAGGTTGCTAATGTGATAGACATATCGCCACACTAGGAGTTACCCAAGGCCAAGCGGGTTGGGCACAAACCACCTGTTATGGGGCTTACCTCACAGTTTTTGAATAATTGAGAATTCTAGGGATTCAATATCATCAACCCTTCTTTTCTTTTCAAGGTGTAGGGAAAGGGATTTTATTTCTTTTGCTTTTGTTCATTTTGCTTTCTTTTCTTTCTTTTCTCTTTTTTTTTTGTATCTTTTGCTTTGATAGTTGAGATAATGCTAAAATAGTGCTAAATGATTTTGCTTGATTTTTCTTTTCTTTTGCTTCCTATTCTAGGGATACTTGCTCGGATTAGCTATAGAGCAAGGGATTTTTATTTCGGGTAGGGGTGAGCTTGTCCTTTTGCCAATTCTCAAATATTCTAGACCATGTGCATGATAGGATAGTAGGGGAAACTTTTCGCTCAAGAAACCACTTCTACTATGTAGGATAGCATGGACATTACAAATATAATCATTTTATTGTGAAAGGATATGCTTGGTTTAAGTAAATAACAAGATCAATTCTCTATGCTCAAACTTTATTTAATTGAATTTTGTGGATTTTGATATAAGAGAGATTAGTAATCATGCCAGATAAACTCAAGATATTTATTCATGTGAATGTGAAAGTGCGGGATTCCAAATAAATGCTTATTTATCCAAAATAATTTGAAAATATAACTGCAAATATGTCACAATTCGAGAAGTACAAAAAATAAAAGATGGTTTTGAAGATTTTGATGATTTTGAATGTTTTTGGTATTTTTTAGATTTTTAAGTTTATAAATTGAAAGAAATACAAGATAGTAGTTTTGAAAATATTTTAAACAAATATATACAATGACGAAATGACCAATTTCATGCATAGTAACGTTTAAGATGCATAATATTCATAGGTTCTTTAAATTCTTTACCATCTAACGTAGATAATTTGTATGCTCTCGATTCAAATTTAGCGGTGATAATATATGGTCCAAGCCAGTTGGGCTCAAATTTACCTTTAAGTTCTTTAGTTGCATTAGTATTCTTTTGATTTTCTTTTAAAACAAGGTCGCTGACCTCAAAGGATCGATGACGAACTTTCTTAGCATATGATCTTTTAAGCTTGTTTTGGTAAGCACGAAGATGCTCCAAAGCATTGATGCACTTTTCATCTAGGAGTTCTAGCTAACTGAGTCTGCCAGCTCGATATTCATCTCCTACTTTGGTATCTTGAAGTAGTAGAGCCAAAGAAGGAACTTCTAATTCAAAGGGAAAAATGGCTTCAGCGCCATAAACCAAAACAAAAGGTGAAGTTCCAGTGGGGGTTCGAACACTAGTTCAATAAGCCCATAAAGCTGGATATGGTTGAATGTGCTAGTCGCGGCCAGATTTATTGACCAATATTTTGAGGATTTTGATTAAGGTTTTGTTTGAAGCTTCTGCTTGGCCATTACCCTGAGGATAATAGGGAGTGGACCAGCGATGTTGAATCTTATATTTGTGGCATAATTTCTTAACATCTTTATTTTTAAAACAAGTTCCATTGTCTAAGATGAGATTTGTAGGAATTCCGAACCTACAAATGATTTGATTAAAAATAAATTTAGAGACTTGTGTTCCAATGCAGGAAGCTAAAGGCATAGCTTCAACCCACTTCATGAAATACTCAGTAGGCAGTTATGATGAATTTGTGTCCATCAGATGACACAGGATTGATTTTGCCAATAATGTCTAAGCCCCATTTTGAAAAGGGCCAAGGAGATGAAATAGCCTGTAGTTATTATGCAGGGGCATGGAAAAGGTCAGCATGTTTTTGGCACTTGTCACAATGGTGCACATAATCATGTGCATCATTATCCATGGTAGGCCAAAAGTATCCTATCCTAAGGAGCTTTTTAGCAATGACACTACCACTAAAGTGTCCTCCACAAGATCCATCGTAGGCTTCACTCAAAGCTGATCTGGATTCTTCTAAATTCAAACATCTCAATAGGATACCTTCAAAATATCTTTTATATAAAGTATTTCCAATTATTACAAATTGACTTGCTCGTCTACATAATAACCGACGCTGGTTTCTATTAGAATTGGCAGGGAAAGTCCCATTTTGAATAAAATCAAATATATCCGTATACCAAGGTTTAGGGGTAGTTTCATTGATTAGAAACACATCCAAAGGTTCTAAGCATGACTTATGTGAAGCGAGTTCCTAGAGTCGATGAATAATGATGGTGGCATATTCGTCATCTAACTCCAAGGGCAGAAGAGATGCAACTGCGGTCATAGCGTCAGTCGATCGGTTGTTAGTTTGAGGAATAGCTTCCAAGGTAACTTGATCAAATAGAGATATTAATTATAAAACATAGGCTTTATATGGGCGTATTTTATCATCTCTAGTCTGATAAACTTCATTAATTTGGTTTATAACAAGTTGAGAATCACCAAAAACTAACAGATGTTTAATTTTTAGAGCCAAGGCAGCTCGTAATCCAAGGAATAGAGCTTCATACTTAGTAGTATTATTAGTGCAAGCAAATGTTAATTTGAAGGACAAAGGTATAATGTGCTTATGTGGAGATATTAAAATAATACCTGCACTAGCTCCACTCATGCATCGGGCTCCATCAAAGTATAAGGACCATTGTTCAACATGGTCTGCCTCTAATTGAAGGCATTCATCAGGAAACTCAATGATGAGGGGATGGGTAGACTCTAAGGGTGCAACAACTAATTGATCTGCTATGATTTGACCCTTAACAGACTTTTGTCCTATAAACGTGAGTTCAAACTCACTTAGAGCAAGAACCCACTTGGCTGTGCGACCCAATAAATAAGGTCGACTCATAAGATACCGCAAGGGATCATATTTAGCAATGACATACGTTTTCTGGCTAAGCATATAATGGCATAATTTATACATAGAAAATACGACTGCTAGACATAGTTTTTCTAATGTTGTGTAGTGGGTTTCATAACTAATTAAATTTTGGCTAATATAATAAGTAGCACATTCTCTTTTCTCATCATCAAGCTGAGCTAGCATAGCTCCTAAAGCAAAATATAAAGCTAAAATATACAGGATAAACGAACGATCAGGTCTAGGTGGTGAAAGCATAGGTGGGTTAAGGAGGTATTGTTTAAGAAGTTCAAAATCTTCCTTACATTCTTCATCCCAATTAAAAGGGACATCCTTCTTAAGGAGCTTAAGAAAGGGACCGGTTTTGTTCGCCAACTTATCGATGAAGTGACGGATAGCTTGAAGTTTACCTTGTAAACTTCGTAATTCATATATATTGGTAGGTGTGAGAATATCAGTGATAGCTGTAATCTTAAGAGGGTCAATTTTGATGCCATGTAAAGAAACTATAACCCCTAATATTTTATCGGACTTAACTCCAAATATGCATTTGGCTGGATTTAATCAAATAAGATATTCTCTTAACCGATTAAAAACTTTTCTCAAATCATCTAAATGATCATCTTCATTAATAGAGCGAGCTATAATATCATCTACATAATCATGTAGGATATCATGCATCATATCATGAAAAATATAATTCATAGCTCGTTGATAGGTTGCACCTGCATTCTTTAGGCTGAATGGCATCACTTTCCAGCAAAAGGTACCCTAGGGGGTAATAAAGGTTGTTTTAGCCTGATCTTCAGGAGCTATCCTGATCTGATTATAACCGGAGAATCCATCCATTAGGGACATCATCCCACTCCCAGCAGTAAAATCAATGATTTGATCCATGTTTGGAAGAGGAAAATAATCTTTAGGGCATGCAACGGTTAATATCTCTAAAATTTGTACAAACCCTAACTTTGGTAACTTTTTTCTTAGTGACTGTAACTACATTCAAAATCCATTCAGCATAATCAATAGCTTGTATAAAAACAACATTCAAGAGTTTTTCTAACTCCCCTTTGACTAGTAAAGCCACTTTGGGATGCATTTTTCTAAGTTTTTTTTTAACGAGTTTAGCATCCGGATGGACTACTAGGTGATGCATGACTACAGAAGGGTCTAAACCTAGCATATCTTCATATGTCCAAGCGAAGACATCTTCATATTCTTTAAGGAATGCAATGTATTGCTCTTGTTTTTCTTGACTTAATTCTGATCCAATATTGATTATGTGGGGACTATCCTTAGTTCCAATGTTGATTTTAATGACGTTTTCTACTTCCATGTGTAAATCTATTTCAAAATTAGGTGGGGCGGGTGAAACACCCAATAATTCATATTGAGGCGTCATGGCCTCAAGCTGGGCTATGGTAGGTATAGAACCATCAAAATAAAAACCATTATGTAACATCTCTTCAACGGAGACATCATGGAAAATATATCCTTCCAACTCATCATCGAATTCAACAATCATTTCAGGATAAGCTATGGATAGCATATTGCATGTAAATGGCTGATTTTTTAGAGGCAAATCATCATGCCCATCCAAATAATATTGATAACATATAAGTTTATCATCATCTTCAAAATGGAAGGGTTGACCCTTACTAGGAAATAGGCCCACACCACAGTGGGAAGGCCACGGTTCTACCTCGAAAGGTTCTTTCATACCATTTTGGAAAGGTCCCAAGCCTTTCCCTTTATATCCCATTTTAAGCATTATAGGTTTAGCTTTAATATACTCATTAGTAAAATAACATCAAGCATATCCATCATGATGAGTTTTGATTTTCCTAGGTATTCTTCCCCAGTCATATCCCTTATAAATGAAGGCACAACTCCCGACTTGGTAAGTACTTCCCATAGGTTGTGGGAGGCCCAAAGTACGAGGAGATGGCGACAAAGTACTTAAGATAATGGAATTTTGCATAAAAGCATTTGTTGTTTTTATATAATAATTTTAGATAAATCAGGTAAGAGTTCATCAGAAAGAGCATAAGATGTAGAAGGATCATTCCCTATATCTTTAGATGTGGAAGGTATGATAGATGTAGATAATGTGGAGGTGTTAATAGATGGGTCTATAGGTTTTGAAATGATAGGGACAAAACATGAAGGATTGGTTATGGATTGAAGATATTTTTGAGGTTCTAGAGTAGTTTGTTTAAAATATTTTTGATCTATATATGAGGGTGAAATTAATGGAGGAGAAATAGACGAAGTTATGGGTGTGTGTTTCATAGTTTTAGATGAAAAATAAGAATTAGGATGTGTGGATGACAGAGCAAGAAAAAATTGAACTCCAACAGGTTCTCCCAAAGCACACATATCAAAGGGGCTGGGATCACCATGGATAGTGACCAAATGATTCTTAAATTCAAATTTAACACATTGGTGTAAAGTTGATGGGACAGCCTGCATTGCACTGATCCAAGGATGACCCAAGAGTATATTGTATTATGCTGGGCAATGTATAATAAACACGATTGTATCTAAGGTTATAGGACCAACTTGCAATGGGATGGTAATAACTCCACACATTTCTTGTGTTTCGTCATTGAAAGCTTTTATAATCATGTCAGTTTTCTTCATTTCATCACTTCTAAACCCAAATATTTGGTAGAAGTCAAAAGTGCAAATATTTAGAGATGAACCATTATCAATCAAGACCCTTTTAACGGCTACATCTCCTATTAGAGCAGTAATATATAAGGGATTATCCTTATGTAAACTATGTTGGGATATATCTTTATCTCGAAATTCAATACAATCAACTTCTCTAGTGATGATAGTATTGGCCACGGCTTCAGGTTGAATGTTTTATGGTACCATCATTTGGCTTAATGTAAGCATTAATTCATCCCTATGTGTAGGAGAAGATCTTAATAAATCCAAAAGGGAAATTCTGGTTGTAGTATTGGATAATTGCTCATTAATATTGTAAGGGGGTTTAGGTTGAACATTAGGAGCATGATTCCCTTTATTGGGATTTTTCAAAATAAATGGAGTTGATCCATTGTTTTGATTTGGTTCTTATTGAGAATTTTGAGCCTGTTGTCTGGTAATGGCTCCAATGGTACCTACAATGTTATATTGAGGATGTTGAATAAGTTTTGGTCTAGCATTTATATCTTGTTCATTAGAAAGGAACTGATTAGAAGAGGGTCGAGTAGTAACTCTTCTAGGAAATAGTTCTTCTGGAACCATAGCATCTATGATAGGTTGAATAGGATCTGATTCATTTTAAGAACTATTCGATTGGTTTGAGGTGATGTCTATTTCACTTTTAGTATCTAATTCTACATCACTGAGATCCGGTGTTTGAATATTATGTAGGGGCCTGGTCATGACCATGGATAAAGTTGTGTCAAATTTTTGTAAATCATGATTAGGTAAATGTATGCTAATAGTTCCTACATATCGGGTAGGAGGAGGAACATTATGATGCTCAATTTGATTGGCCACCTCTTTACCATGTCTTGGTAAAGGATGTTGAAATATGTCTAATGATTGATTAGCATTTTGATTTTGATTTTGGGGAATGTTCTTTTGAGAATTATTAGGAGAATTTTGTTTAGGTTGGAAGGCTTGCACCTCCATCTCATTATTATCAATCAGATCTTGTATTTTATGTTTTAATATTTTACAAGAATTGGTAGAGTGTCCAAGCCCTCTATGGAAATCATAGTATAAATCTACTCTGTATCCGAGTATGGCTGGATCAGGTTCTCAGATAGCTGGTAATTGAATCAAACCTCTTTTGAGTAATTAAGGTAAAATAGTTGATAATGGTTGATTCAATCTAGTAAACTCTCGAGGAGGTTTATCAGGAGGTTTTAATATAAATTTTTCTGTTGTCTTCGTTGCATTTATATTAGCAACATTTCTACTGTCAGTGACTCCGTCACCTATGACTTGTTTGTTTTTATATTGATTTCTGGATGTTATCTCATCATATTTATTCCTAAGTTGGCCTCCCCTAATGAGGGCATCTTCTACTCTTCGAGCTAAATCTATAGCCTGATCGAAGGTAGTTAAGGTAGCAGTTGATAACTCATAAGATATTTCTTCTTGCAAATTATTAATAAAAATGTCCAACATTTCCCTATAAGGTAGCACAAAGTGCAGTTTTCCTGTCAACTGCCTCCATCTAGCTAAGAAATCTACAAAACATTCATCTTTGTCTTGTTTTAAGTTGTATAAATATTTAATGGTTACATGCCTCTCGATATGGGCACTAAATTGATGCACAAATGATTCAGCAGTTTCTTCAAAATTTCTCAAAGAATGAGTGGGCAATTGATAGTACCGCTCTAATGCCATTCCTCTTAAACTTTTTGGGAAAATTTTTAGTAATAACAAGTCATCATGTGATATATCATGACATGCTATCCTAAACATGCGAAGATGCTCTATGGGATCTTCAGTTCCTTTATATATAGGCAGGACGAGCATGGGAAAATGTTTAGGGTATGGTTGTGCTACAACCATAGGATCTAGAGGTTGACTACACATCTCTCGATAATTGTACGAGGGACGATAGGGATCTATCTGGTCCATGCAAGAAGCTAACTGTTTCACCATGGCTTCCAGATTACTGGTTTGCCCACCATATTGGTTCGGTAGGGCATTAATATGAGATTGGTGAGCATATGATGGAGGGACATGCATATTAGATGCTATATTACTATTGTGTAAATTGTTGGTAGGAAGGGTGTTATGAAGAAGTTTTGAAGTTGTATTATGTTGTATCCCAGATTGTTGGAAATTGGTGTTTGTATTTATTTTAAGTTTTTGTCGATTTGAAGCATATTGATTAATAGTTTGGTGAAATAAAGCAGTGAATGAAGGTCTCTTTTGTGTGGGTATGATTTTAGGCTCAATAACAGGTTCCTTAAGAGGTTGGGTAACCTATTGTTTTTGCATATTCTGAATTATAGCGGCCATATCCATATTGGATGGCCCAGCTTTATCACTTTCTTGATCAATGAAAGACAAGGGATTAGTGTGTATGTCAAACATATGTTCCATGGCTACTTGAGTGTCACTAATTTGTCCCATATCAATATGAACTGCCATATTAAGAGCTCCAATATTATTATTGAAGAATTTCCAGAAATTATCTATGTTATCAAAAGCAATAGTTCCATCTGAAGCCATTCTAGGGGATGAGGATCCTTCCTCTCTAACATTTTCTTGTTGTTCATTTTCTTCAACCAGGTCATCTTCTGGATGTTCTGGAGTTTCTTCTTCTGGAATTGGATCTTCAAGAAGGGTATTTAATTTTTTGGTTTTCTTGCCTAACCAATCTTCTTCTTCTTCTTCTTCAGTTTGTTTACCATTCCTAAGTTTAGTCATTGTGCTTAAACTTATATTTCAGCAAATATATAAAATATATATATATATATATATATATATATATATATATATATATATATATGCAACAAGCTTAAGAGGTATATATCTTAATTATATACCTACTATAATATTTAAAATGAAATGTTTTGGTTTTTGTTATGTTTTTTAGTTTTTCTTGTTTTTTATTTATTTTATAACAATATTATAAAGATAATAAACAACACACAAAACGCAAGAAATAATAATAATGAGAGCAATGATCTAGTTTTCTATAAACAATTTATAAATATCATTAATGGGCTCGAGTTCTTTAGGAGTCATGAAATGTTCTTCTTCAAATTGAATTTTTTTTTCAAAAATTTAATGAAATGTGCTATAGCAATACCATGTATTTCAGATTCTGGTTGATAATAATAATTCTCACGACAATATTCACGATATAACATAGCTCTAGGAATTCTATTCCATATTTTTCTAATCATAAGATCAGTTTCTTGGAATTCTATATGAACTAGAAATTGGCATACCACATCTGCGTTCTTGAGGTATTCCTCGAAGGTGAACAATTTTGAAGACACAAGAGCTCTCCTATAAGCTAACCACCTATGGCAAGCTCTCTTAAGTTCATGATAAAAAATGAGTTGATGAGGATCCAGGATTCTATCTAGGGCAAGCCTCTTGATTTGTTTAAGTTCTATTGACCTAGATGAAATGACACCTAGTCTCCTATCAAGTTCGTCCCACAAAAGTTGGTTTCTATCTGTATCAGGAATACTAAGCACATAATTGATTTCTATGGCTGCTAATTGGTTTTCAAAATTTATAGTAACTGCTAGTCTTTTCTTAGGAGCTACCATATAAACATGATATGCAACTTATTAGTTTTCTAATGATTTTAAATGCATCTATCTTTTTGTTTTTGTTTTTGTTTTCAAAAGGTTTTAGTTTCACGTCGGGTTCACCAAAATGTATCGCTCCAAATTTTTTGCACCCTTACCTTCAGGCTATAGGATCCATGCCCGGAAGGGGGATGTGAAAAGGATGGGACAATACCTCGAACTGAGAGGACTTGCGAAGGTCCCACCTCTTAGGGGAGGTGTATTATGGTGATTTTTTGATGGATGGTGGGGTTCACCAGGAAACTTTTGAATGGTAGTTTCCACGCCTAGGTTGGGAATATGTTTGATGTGTTCAATTTTATCTTTAATCATCCAAAGCCTAAGTTTGACCAAATGAATCTAAGTTGTTCTATATGAAATGCAGATTTAAATGAATACAGAAAGCAGAATTAATATAAAACACAGAGAATAAATTAAATGAAGAAATCCATACTTGGTTTCGGATGTCTGATGGAGGTTCTAATTTTTGAAGCAGTCCAGATCATCTAGAATTTGACATTTGACAGGATCGTCTCCGATCTGTAGGATCATCTGAGATCTGACGAATTCATTAGGAAAATTCGTCAGAGACCTGCAAACAGAGAAATAGATACAAAATACCAAAAATGCAACTATTTTGATGAAGGAAAATGATGTAAAATAATGATAAGGATGTTAATAAGATAATCCTGAATGGAAATGCAAGTGAATTGCAACACTTTAATAGCTAACCATGATTTGATTATGCAATTAAACTACATGGGTGAACTCCAGGGTGTAGGATAACAGGAAATAATAATAAAACTGACTAAATGCGAAATAAAACAGCAACAAAATATAAGAAAAGCACAAACTCTGGGCACTAATTGCCCCCAATGCAGACTACAGTTGAAATCATCTCAGATTGGTACGAAATTGTCTCTAATTGGATAGGATCATCTGCGACAATCTGAGCTTGCTCTGGCTGAAGAATGACAAGGTTCTTGCAAGAAAATTTGGAAAACACAAGTGCAGATGGTAATCCAAGGTATTTTAATGCATGTAAAAGTCAATTTAAAGGAAAATTCAGCCAGGGGAATGTCAAGGGGGGTCCCAAAGTTTAAATAGGTTTATGAGGGAAGTTGGGAGGTTGGAGATCATCCTAATTTGGAAGATCTCCAACGAGGGAGGTCTCTAATGGTGCAGACACGCTTCTACCCAACTTAGAGACGTCGTTGAAACAAAAGCTACTTATGAAAAATTATTTTTGGGACAAAATCGTTTGGACGTCCTAGTCTAGAAGAAATCATCCGATCTGAGGTGATATCATCTGATCGACGACGATTTCGTCCAACGGTCACAACAACTCCTAAGAATGGCGCATAAAATGAGGAAACGGGTAGCAGGCGGTTTTGGAGCGATTTTGGGGTTGAATTTTTGAATTTGAATTATTACTAAGGTAATTTAATTATTGCTAAGTTTTACTGCGCCAATTTTAGGGTGCTACACTACCCATTTCTATTAAGAAGGTTTTTATGAAATCCCACCTCTATATAGGTAAATATTTTTTACCCAAGAAACTAGAAAAGGATGAAGAAAGGGGGACTTGAGTAGCTAGTGATAGGATTTTTTTATTCCATGCCCAATGGATAAATGTTATCCACTTAAAAACTTGTACATATGTATTATATGTAGCATAGTAGTCCTAAAATTTTGATATGATAGAAGTTCTAATAGCTAGAGAGACATGGAGATGCATACTACTAAAATATCCATCTTTGCAAGGCATATTCTTTGTCTAACTCTATGTCCAATGACCTAAGATACCAGCATCCTTAGGTTTCTTATATTTAGTAGGATAAATATCCCTTATGAATTTCCAAAACTATAATGATTTTTCACTACATTTTTTGATAGAAAAAGCAGAGTACAAGAAGCAAACTAATGCAAAATAGAAATATTTGATCATAATTTTTGAGGATTTGGAGGTCATATAGGATAATATTAAAATTTTGGACATGAAGAACACAAGCTTATACTAAGAGGGGGGGGTGAACAATATAATACCACTTTTTACTTTTCTTTTCAATTCAATATTATGAAGTGTATAGAAAATAGTATCAATAGTAGTAATCAAGCAATGCACAAAACACCATACACAATAGAGACACCATAGTTTACGTGGTTCACCCAATGTGGGCTACTCCATGGAGAAAATATTTTACTAAAACTTTCTCAATCAATATCTTTTGTAATCCTTCCCAATTACAATGTTTATGGATCTATGTCCAAAGGAGTGTTGGAAATTTGAGGTATTTTATGTTGTCATTGATGTCACATGGATCATTGATGTCACATGGATCACATTTGGTTTTGGTGGCCAAAATATTTCATAAATAAGCATTTATGATATTTTGGAAAGCATGGCTATTTACAGAGGTTTTTATGAAAACCAAGGCAGGCAAAATAAAAGGTTTTATTTAAAACCATGGTGGGCTTATGTGGAAAGGGCTTTTCTTAAAAGCCAAGGTGGAATTTTGTTTCATCGAAAAAGGACCTCCGGTGATGAAGATATTAAAGTTTAAAGTTTAAGTTTAAATTAATGGAGGGCCGACCTATGTGCAATTAATGGAGGTTGGCATATATATATATATATGTAAAGGTTTCAATTTATTTTGGAAAGGGGGCATATTATATATCGTCGGAAAGCTTATTTCGAGGGCTATTTGACTAACTTATTTAGAAGGAGAAATAAGGTGTGTGTAAAGAGATATTTCTGATTTTGCAAAGGGGTTCCAAAAGTGAAGTTTGCCTTGTTCTTTTTCAAGAGGATTAATTCTTTCATGAGGTGACAAGGTATGCAATATTGTGATTTATTTTATTTTATGGTATAAGTGGTTTTGGGAGTGAAAAGGTTATGCAATGTTTTGATTTATTTTATTTTATGGTACAAGTGGTTTTAGGAGAGATAAGGAAGTTGTGCAATTAAAGGCCTTGGTGATGATTATTGAAAAGTGGAGTAATGTTGATTATTTTGTGATCTACTAACCCTTGTGAAGATTGGAAAAAGAATTTTGTGATTGTGGCAGATTTACAAAGAGGTTTTTTCATCTTCATAAAAGGTATGGGCACATTCTCCTATTGATTGTTTATGGTGGTTGATTTCTGAAATATCATTGGAGGGAAAAGGATTGTTTGTGGTTTCCTTTTCGAAAGTGGTTGGTTGAATGCTTCAAGGTTTTCTGAATTGAGAGTTGTGTCTAAACCTTGTTTTATAAGCATAGTTGTTGAAGCCCATTGGTTGTGAAAGAACTTGAGTTAGAAAAGAACATGAGTATCATTGTTATGTGAGATTTGTGGTTGAGCATTGTTGGAAACATTTGAGTTGGTTGATACATACTTGGACTAGGGTTGTGTGAGAGAGAGTTGTCCCTTGTGATGATTGGTTGAGTTGAGTTGATTGAGCCTAGTCAAGTGATGTGTGAAGTGATTGTTCAAGTTCTATGAAACAAACTATTCCATCATTCTATGTTGAGTTGAGATTAAGGTTAGAACATATTGAGTCTCTAACAATTCTCTTTATGGTTCTATAAGACTTGAGTTGAGTTGAGGTTGATTTGAGTTGAGAGTGAGATTAGAACATATTGAGTCTCTAACAATTCTCTTTATGCTTCTATGAGTTGATTTGAGTTGAGTTGAGATTGATTTGAGTTGAGAGTGAGTTTAGAACATATTGAGTCTCTAACAATTCTCTTTATGCTTCTATGAGTTGAGTTGAGATTGATTTGGATTGAGAGTGAGATTAGAACATATTGAGTCTCTAACAATTCTCTTTATGCTTCTATGAAGTTTATTTGAGTTGAGATTGCCATTCATTGTTGAGTTCATTTTGAGTACTACTTGAGCATGATTGATTGAGCCTTTGAGAAGGCCTTTGGGATAGATTTGAGGATAGTTTTGGGATAGATTTTAGGAAAGTGTTTGGACAATTTTTGGATAGTTTGGGCAAGTTCTTGGTGAGCTTGCTAGAGCATATTTGGGCAAGTTCTTGGTGAGCTTGCTAGAGCATATTTGGGCAAGTTCTTGGTGAGCTTGCTAGAGCAGATTTGGGCAAGTTCTTAGTGAGATTGCTAGAGTAGATTTGGACAAGTTCTATGTGAGCTTGTTATTCAGCATTTGACAAGTTTTATGTGAGCTTGTTAAGTAGGTTCTATGTGAGCCTATTGAGCAGGTTCTTAGTGAGCCTATTGATAGAGCTTTGGAGGTGATAGAGTATAGAGGATAGAGTCTCAGTGGATAGAGATCCAAAAACCAACATAGTTGAAGACAGATCTGAGTGAGGAGTCTTCAAGTGGAGAGAGGTCCACCAGTCAGTGCAAGAGAGAGAAAGTCTTCTAGAAGATCACATAGCCAGAGCAGAAGGGGAAAGAGTTCTCCTATGGAAGAGATCCATGAACTTGAGATTAGGGGATCAACATCTCCTTTGGACAGAGATCCATAAACATTGTAATTGGGAGTGATTCCCAAAGAGATTGATTGAGAAAGTTTTAGTAAAATATTTTCTCCGTGGAGTAGCCCACATTGGGTGAACCACGTAAATTGTGGTGTCTCTATTGTGTATGGTTTTTGTGCATTGCTTTGATTATTACTATTGATACTACTATCTTTACACAACATAATATTGAATTGGAAGAAAAAGTAAAAGTGGTCTTATACTGTTCACCCCCCTCTCAGTATAAGCTTGTGTTCTTCAATTGGTATCAGAGTGGGTTCCTTCAGAAAGGCTAACAACTTGAGGGAAGATTCTACAAGAACACACATGGCAAAGAAAGGCAAAATAAGAACCATGAGATCTAAGAAGAAAAATGAATCCGATATTGAAGCTCTAAGAAGGGAAGAAGAAAAATTAGTAAGATGTCTTGAGTGTGGTAAGCTTGGTCACAGGGCATTTTATTGTCCACAAAATGGGTATAGCAACAATAGAGAGGAAATGGAACTTGACTAGATTTTCAAAGATATTGTTTCTCAAAAGGCAACATTCAAGGTTTCAAAAGAAGAATATTCTACTTGTGGTCAACTCGATCATGTCTCAGGTTACTACAATGGCTTCAATGATAGTGAAGATGAAATGGAACTCAAGGAAGACAGGCACAATCAAAATAGTGAAGATGAATGCAAGAATAAAAAAGAAAAGGAAAACATGTATGAACAAGGTAGGCATGACAAGAAGAGCTTGTATATGGAAGAAGCAATCAGTGCTTCTAGCAGCAATAATGAAAGTCTCTCAGTCAGTGAAAAATAAGAAGCTCCTACTGAAGATCAAAAGTAGGAATCTCAAGTAAGAATTTATCATGAAGAGGAAAATAGGCACAATTATGATCATGAAGAAAAGAAAGTGTCAGAACAAGCTTTTGAAGAAATAAAAAGAGAAAACTCAAGACTAAAGGCTCAAGCACAAGAGGATGAGAAGATGAAGGTAAAGCTCCTACAAGATCTCATTGATCTAAAAATCACGGTTGAAGAGGCAAAGAAAATTGAAGAAGATATGCTTGAACAATTAAAGGTAAGGAAGCAAGAATGTGAAATATTAGAACATGAAGTTGTTTCCTTAAGGTTGGAAGTGAAAGACTCCAAGGATAAGTTGCACAAGTTTTGGAAAGGTTTCAAAGCACCAAAGGTCCCATATTTTAGGTTTGAGGAATCACACTCAAAAGGAAAGGAAGTTCTAAAATATGAAAGCAAAGAAGCACCTAAGATTTGTGAGGAAAGTTCCAAAGTTCCTATGGCTCCAAATATTCAGTTTGGTTCTTGTTTTGAGATAGGTGAATCAAGATCAAAGGGAAAATAAATTATTGAAGAGAAAGGCAAGGAAGAGGTTTTAGATGCTACAAAGAAGGTTCAAGAATGCAATGCACAAGTTGAAGATGATCATAAGGATAATGGTCAAGAAAGGTATGAGGAACCAAGGCATAACAAAGTTTTCAAGATATTGTTTTTCTTGTATATTAAGAAAGATCCATGGATCAAAGAAGTTTGATTTTGCTAGAAGAAACTTCAAAGGAAGAAGGTATGGTTTTTAGGGACATTGCTTCTCATGTAACAGTATTGGTCATAGAGATTTTCAAGTGCAAAGGAAATGAGCAACATGGTTTTGGTTTTAGAGCTACACAATTCAGAAGTCATGGTCATAATGGTCATGAAAATAGAGCTTCACAATACAGGGTTCAGGAAAGGAATGGATATGGAAATTATTTCAAGAATAATTTCAGGACATGGGCACCAACCAAAGGCTACAATATCAAGTGTTTTAATTGCAATAACTTTGGGCATATTGCAAGATGGTGTAGGACTCAATTCCAAACAGGTTCAAGGCAAGAAGGTCAAAAAGGTTCAAGACAAGAAGATCAAGTAATTCATCAAGAGAAGGATATCAGAAAAACATGGAAGGAAGTTGATAGAGGAAAGAAACAAAGTGATATGGGAGTAAAAGTACTCCCACCCCAAAATTAATCACCTCAAAAGAGAAGGGGGTGAGGGGGCTAAGCTTAAGAGTCATATATCTTTTAGCCCCATAGGTGTCCCTTTTGCCATTGATGTCAAAGGGGGAGAGATTTGAGTAAGGGGGAGAGCATTGAGTTAGGGAGAGAAGCCTCCAAAGAGAGTATTGAGTTAGGGGAGCAGCCTCCAAAGAGAGTATTGAGTTAGGGGGAGCAACCTCCATAGAGATTATTGAGTCAGGGGAGCAGCTTTGATTCTCAGAGATGGTTTTTGCAGTGATTGTGGTGTTTGCATTAGAGGTGTTGCCATCAATGACAAAGGGGGATATTGTTGGAAATTTGAGTTAATTTAAGGCATTTTATGTTGTCATTGATGTCACATGGATCACATTTGGTTTTGGTGGCCAAAATATTTCATAAATAAGCATTTATGATATTTTGGAAAGCATGGATATTTACAAGGTTTTTATGAAAACCAAGGCAGGAAAAATAAAAGGTTTTATTTAAAACCATGGTGGGCTTATGTGGAAAGGGCTTTTCTTAAAAGCCAAGGTGGAATTTTGTTTCATCGAAAAAGGACCTCCGGTGATGAAGATATTAAAGTTTAAAGTTTAAGTTTAAATTAATGGAGGGCCGACCTATGTGCAATTAATGGAGGTTGGCATATATATATATATATATATATGTAAAGGTTTCAATTTATTTTGGAAAGGGGGCATATTATATATCATTGGAAATCTTATTTCGAGGGCTATTTGACTAACTTATTTAGAAGGAGAAATAAGGTGTGTGTAAAGAGATATTTCTGATTTTGCAAAGGGGTTCCAAAAGTGAAGTTTGCCTTGTTCTTTTTCAAGAGGATTAATTCTTTCATGAGGTGACAAGGTATGCAATATTGTGATTTATTTTATTTTATGGTATAAGTGGTTTTGGGAGTGAAAAGGTTATGCAATGTTTTGATTTATTTTATTTTATGGTACAAGTGGTTTTAGGAGAGATAAGGAAGTTGTGCAATTAAAGGCCTTGGTGATGATTATTGAAAAGTGGAGTAATGTTGATTATTTTGTGATCTACTAACCCTTGTGAAGATTGGCAAAAGAATTTTGTGATTGTGGCAGATTTACAAAGAGGTTTTTTCATCTTCATAAAAGGTATGGGCACATTCTCCTATTGATTGTTTATGGTGGTTGATTTCTGAAATATCATTGGAGGGAAAAGGATTGTTTGTGGTTTCCTTTTCGAAAGTGGTTGGTTGAATGCTTCAAGGTTTTTCTGAATTGAGAGTTGTGTTTAAACCTTGTTTTATAAGCATAGTTGTTGAAGCCCATTGGTTGTGAAAGAACTTGAGTTAGAAAAGAACATGAGTATCATTGTTATGTGAGATTTGTGGTTGAGCATTGTTGGAAACATTTGAGTTGGTTGATACATACTTGGACTAGGGTTGTGTGAGAAAGAGTTGTCCCTTGTGATGATTGGTTGAGTTGAGTTGATTGAGCCTAGTCAAGTGATGTGTGAAGTGATTGTTCAAGTTCTATGAAACAAACTATTCCATCATTCTATGTTGAGTTGAGATTAAGGTTAGAACATATTGAGTCTCTAACAATTCTCTTTATGGTTCTATAAGACTTGAATTGAGTTGAGGTTGATTTGAGTTGAGAGTGAGATTAGAACATATTGAGTCTCTAACAATTCTCTTTATGCTTCTATGAGTTGATTTGAGTTGAGTTGAGATTGATTTGAGTTGAGAGTGAGTTTAAACATATTGAGTCTCTAACAATTCTCTTTATGCTTCTATGAGTTGAGTTGAGATTGATTTGAGTTGAGAGTGAGATTAGAACATATTGAGTCTCTAACAATTCTCTTTATGCTTCTATGAAGTTAATTTGAGTTGAGATTGCCATTCATTGTTGAGTTCATTTTGAGTACTACTTGAGCATGATTGATTGAGCCTTTGAGAAGGCCTTTGGGATAGATTTGAGGATAGAAAAATTTGAGGATAGTTTTGGGATAGATTTGTGGATAGATTTGGACAAGTTCTTAGTGAGCTTGCTAGAGCATATTTGGGCAAGTTCTTGGTGAGCTTGCTAGAGAAGATTTGGGCAAGTTCTTGGTGAGCTTGCTAGAGCAGATTTGGGCAAGTTCTTTGTGAGCTTTCTAGAGTATATTTGGACAAGTTCTATGTGAGCTTGTTATTCAGAATTTGACAAGTTCTATGTGAGCTTGTTAAGTAGGTTATGTGTGAGCCTATTGAGCAGGTTCTTAGTGAGCCTATTGATAGAGCTTTGGAGGTGATAGAGTACAGAGGATAGAGTCTCAGTGGATAGAGATCCAATAACCAACATAGTTGAAGATAGATCTGAGTGAGGAGTCTTCAAGTGGAGAGAGGTCCACCAGTTAGTATAGCAGAGAGACAGAGTCTTCTAGAAGATCACATAGCCAGAGTAGAAGGGGAAAGAGTTCTCCTATGGAAGAGATCCATAAACTTGAGATTAGGGGATCAACATCTCCTTTGGATAGAGATCCATAAACATTGTAATTGGGAGTGATTCCCAAAGAGATTGATTGAGAAAGTTTTAGTAAAATATTTTCTCCATGGAGTAGCCCACATTGGGTGAACCACGTAAATTATGGTGTCTCTATTGTGTATGGTTTTTGTGCATTGCTTTGATTAATACTATTGATACTACTATCTTTACACAACATAATATTGAATTGGAAGAAAAAGTAAAAAGTGGTCTTATACTGTTCACCCCCTCTCAAGTATAAGCTTGTGTTCTTCAATTGGTATCAGAGCGGGTTCCTTCGAAAAGGCTAACAACTTGAGGGAAGATTCTACAAGAACACACATGGCAAAGAAAGGCAAAATAAGAACCATGAGATCTAAGAAGAAAAATGAATCCGATCTTGAAGCTCTAAGAAGGGAAGAAGAAAAATCAGTAAGATGTCTTGAGTGTGGTAAGCTTGGTCACAGGGCATTTTATTGTCCACAAAATGGGTATAGCAACAATAGAGAGGAAATGGAACTTGACTAGATTTTCAAAGATATTGTTGCTCAAAAGGCAGCATTCAAGGTTTCAAAAGAAGAATATTCTGCTTGTGGTCAACTCGATCATGTCTCAGGTTACTACAATGGCTTCAGTGATAGTGAAGATGAAATGGAACTCAAGGAAGATAGGCACAATCAAAATAGTGAAGATGAATGCAAGAATAAAAAAGAAAAGGAAAACATGTATGAACAAGGCAGGCATGACAAGAAGAGCTTGTATATGGAAGAAGCAATCAGTGCTTCTAGCAGCAATAATGAAAGTCTCTCAGTCAGTGAAAAAGAAGAAGCTCCTACTGAAGATCAAAAGCAGGAATCTCAAGTAAGAATTTATCATGAAGAGGAAAATAGGCACAATTATGATCATGAAGAAAATAAAGTGTCAGAACAAGATTTTGAAGAAATGAAAAGAGAAAACTCAAGACTAAAGGCTCAAGCACAAGAGGATGAGAAGATGAAGGCAAAGCTCCTACAAGATCTCATTGATCTAAAAATCACGGTTGAAGAGGCAAAGAAAATTGAAGAAGATATGCTTGAACAATTAAAGGTAAGGAAGCAAGAATGTGAAAGATTAGAACATGAAGTTGTTTCCTTAAGGTTGGAAGTGAAAGACTCCAAGGATAAGTTGCACAAGTTTTGGAAAGGTTTCAAAGCACCAAAGGTCCCATATTTCAGGTTTGAGGAATCACACTCAAAAGGAAAGGAAGTTCTAAAATATGAAAGCAAGGAAGCACCTAAGATTTGTGAGGAAAGTTCCAAAGTTCCTATGGCTCCAAATATTCAGTTTGGATCTTGTTTTGAGATAGGTGAATCAAGATCAAAGGGAAAATAAATTCTTGAAGAGAAAGGCAAGGAAGAGGTTTTAGATGCTACAAAGAAGGTTCAAGAATGCAATGCACAAGTTGAAGATGATCATAAGGATAATGGTCAAGAAAGGTATGAAACCAAGGCATGAAACGGGCTTTTCAAGGATATTTTTTTCTTGTAATGGATTTGGACACAGGGCTAAAAATTGGGGGTCCATGGATCAAAGAAGTTTGATTTTTCTAGAAGAAACTTCAAAGGAAGAAGGTATGGTTTTCAGGGACATTGCTTCTCATGTAACAGGATTGGTCATAGAGATTTTTAGTGCAAAGGAAATGAGCAACATGGTTTTGGTTTTAGAGCTACACAATTCAGAAGTCATGGTCATAATGGTCATGAAAATAGAGCTTCACAATACAGGGTTCAGGAAAGGAATGGATATGGAAATTATTTCAAGAATAATTTCAGGACATGGGCACCAACCAAAGGCTACAATATCAAGTGTTTTAATTGCAATAACTTTGGGCATATTGCAAGATGGTGTAGGACTCAATTCCAAACAGGTTCAAGGCAAGAAGGTCAAAAAGGTTCAAGACAAGAAGATCAAGTAATTCATCAAGAGAAGGATATCAGAAAAACATGGAAGGAAGTTGATAGAGGAAAGAAACAAAGTGATATGGGAGTAAAAGTACTCCCACCCCAAAATTAATCACCTCAAAAGAGAAGGGGGTGAGGGGGCTAAGCTTAAGAGTCATATCTTTTAGCCCCATAGGTGTCCCTTTTGCCATTGATGTCAAAGGGGGAGAGATTTGAGTAAGGGGGAGAGCATTGAGTTAGGGGAGAAGCCTCCAAAGAGAGCATTGAGTTAGGGGAGCAGCCTCCAAAGAGAGTATTGAGTTAGGGAGAACAACCTCCATAGAGAGTATTGAGTCAGGGGGAGCAACTTTGATTCTCAGAGATGGTTTTTGCAGTGATTGTGGTGTTTGCATTAGAGGTGTTGCCATCAATGACAAAGGGGGATATTGTTGGAAATTTGAGGTAATTTGAGGCATTTTATGTTGTCATTGATGTCACATGGATTCACATTTGGTTTTGGTGGCCAAAATATTTCATAAATAAGCATTTATGATATTTTGGAAAGCATGGATATTTACAGGGTTTTTATGAAAACCAAGGCAGGCAAAATAAAAGGTTTTATTTAAAACCATGGTGGGCTTATGTGGAAAGGGATTTTCTTAAAATCCAAGGTGGAATTTTGTTTCATCGAAAAAGGACCTCCGGTGATGAAGATATTAAAGTTTAAAGTTTAAGTTTAAATTAATGGAGGGCCGACCTATGTGCAATTAATGGAGGTTGGCATATATATATATATATATATATATATATGTAAAGGTTTCAATTTATTTTGGAAAGGGGGCATATTATATATCGTCGGAAAGCTTATTTCGAGGGCTATTTGAATAACTTATTTAGAAGGAGAAATAAGGTGTGTGTAAAGAGATATTTCTGATTTTGCAAAGGGGTTCCAAAAGTGAAGTTTGCCTTGTTCTTTTTCAAGAGGATTAATTCTTTCATGAGGTGACAAGGTATGCAATATTGTGATTTATTTTATTTTATGGTATAAGTGGTTTTGGGAGTGAAAAGGTTATGCAATGTTTTGATTTATTTTATTTTATGGTACAAGTGGTTTTAGGAGAGATAAGGAAGTTGTGCAATTAAAGGCCTTGGTGATGATTATTGAAAAGTGGAGTAATGTTGATTATTTTGTGATCTACTAACCCTTGTGAAGATTGGCAAAATAATTTTGTGATTGTGGCAGATTTACAAAGAGGTTTTTTCATCTTCATAAAAGGTATGGGCACATTCTCCTATTGATTATTTATGGTGGTTGATTTCTGAAATATCATTGGAGGGAAAAGGATTGTTTGTGGTTTCCTTTTCGAAAGTGGTTGGTTGAATGCTTCAAGGTTTTTCTGAATTGAGAGTTGTGTTTAAACCTTGTTTTATAAGCATAGTTGTTGAAGCCCATTGGTTGTGAAAGAACTTGAGTTAGAAAAGAACATGAGTATCATTGTTATGTGAGATTTGTGGTTGAGCATTGTTGGAAACATTTGAGTTGGTTGATACATACTTGGACTAGGGTTGTGTGAGAGAGAGTTGTCCCTTGTGGTGATTGGTTGAGTTGAGTTGATTGAGCCTAGTCAAGTGATGTGTGAAGTGATTGTTCAAGTTCTATGAAACAAACTATTCCATAATTCTATGTTGAGTTGAGATTAAGGTTAGAACATATTGAGTCTCTAACAATTCTCTTTATGGTTCTATAAGACTTGAATTGAGTTGAGGTTGATTTGAGTTGAGAGTGAGATTAGAACATATTGAGTCTCTAACAATTCTCTTTATGCTTCTATGAGTTGATTTGAGTTGAGTTGAGATTGATTTGAATTAATGAGTTTAGAACATATTGAGTCTCTAAAAATTCTCTTTATGCTTCTATGAGTTGAGTTGAGTTGATTTGAGTTGAGAGTGAGATTAGAACATATTGAGTCTCTAACAATTCTATTTATGCTTCTATAAGTTAATTTGAGTTGAGATTGCCATTCATTGTTGAGTTCATTTTGAGTACTACTTGAGCATGATTGATTGAGCCTTTGAGAAGGCCTTTGGGATAGATTGAGGAATTGGACAGATTTAGGACAATTTGGACAAATTTGTGGATAGATTTGGGCAAGTTCTTGGTGAGCTTGCTAGAGCAGATTTGGGCAAGTTCTTGGTGAGCTTGCTAGAGCATATTTGGGCAAGTTCTTGGTGAGCTTGCTAGAGCAGATTTGGGCAAGTTCTTGGTGAGCTTGCTAGAGAATTTGAAATTGGTAAAGTTCTTTGTGAGCTTGCTAGACATTGGACAAGTTCTTTGATTTAGTATTTGACAAGTTCTATGTGAGCTTGTTAAGCAGGTTCTGTGTGAGCCTATTGAGCAGGTTCTTAGTGAGCCTATTGATAGAGCTTTGGAGGTGATAGAGTACAGAGGATAGAGTCTCAGTGGATAGAGATCCAAAAGCCAACATAGTTGAAGACAGATCTGAGTGAGGAGTCTTCAAGTGGAGAGAGGTCCACCAGTCAGTGCAGCAGAGAGACAGAGTCTTCTAGAAGATCACATAGCCAGAGTAGAAGGGGAAAGAGTTCTCCTATGGAAGAGATCCACGAACTTGAGATTAGGGGATCAACATCTCCTTTGGACAGAGATCCATAAACATTGTAATTGGGAGTGATTCCCAAAGAGATTGATTGAGAAAGTTTTAGTAAAATATTTTCTCCGTGGAGTAGCCCACATTGGGTGAACCACGTAAATTGTGGTGTCTCTATTGTGTATGGTTTTTGTGCATTGCTTTGATTACTGCTATTGATACTGCTATCTTTACACAACATAATATTGAATTGGAAGAAAAAGTAAAAAGTGGTCTTATACTGTTCACCCCCCTCTCAGTATAAGCTTGTGTTCTTCAAGAAGATGTTGATCGCCTAATCTCAAGTTCATGTATATCTTCCACAGGAGAACTCTTTACACTTCTGCTATGGCTAGTGATATTCTAGAAGACTTTGTCTCTCTGCTGCACTGACTTGTGGATCTCTCTCCACTTGAATACTCCTCACTCAAATTTATCTTCAATTATACTAGCTACTAGATCTCAATCCACTGAGACTTTGTCCTATGTACTCTATCACCTCCAAAGATCTATCAATAGTCTCACTTAGAACGTACTCAATAGGTTCACTCAGAACCTACTCAATAGGCTCACTCAAAACCTGATCAACAAGCTCACATAGAACTTGTACAAATATGCTCAACAAGCTCACATAGAACTTGTTCAAATCTACTCAACAAGCTCACACAAAAATTATCCAAATATACTCAAAAATCTCACATAGAACTTATCCAAATCTTCTCAAGAAAGCTCACCAAGAAATTACGCAAATCTGCACTAGAAAGCTCACTAAGAAATTGCCCAAATATGCTCTAGCAAGCTCACCAAGAACTTTCTCAATAATTCAATCTCAGAGAAGCATAAAGAGAATTGTTATAGACTCAATATGTTCTATAATCAAATCTCAATCTCAACTCAAATTAATCTTATAGAAGAATAAAGAGAATTGTTAGAGGCTCAATATGTTATATCCTAAAATATCAATCTCAACTCAAATCAATATTATAGAAGAATAAAGAGAATTGTTAAAGACTCAATATGTTCTATCCTCAAATATCAATCTCAACTCAAATCTAAAAAATAAAATAGTTCGTTTCATGGAACTTGAACATCCACTTCACACAATCACTTGACTAGACTCAAAAAAATATTCTCAACCAACTACCACAAGGAACAACTCTTTATTACAAACCCTAGTAAAAACATGTATCAACCAACTCAAATGTTTCCAATAATGCTCAACAATAGATCTCACATAACAATGATACTCATATTCTTTTCAAACCCTATCTCAGGTTTTTCACACTACTAATGATTTCAATAACAATGCTTATAAAATAAAGTTTAATAGCAACTCTCAACCCAAAAGACCTTGATACATTCTACCAACTACTTTAGAAAAGGAAACCATAATTAATACTTTTCTCTCCAATTATATTTCATAAATAAACCACCATAAACAATCAATAGGAGAATGTGCCCATACCTTTTATGAATATGAAGAAGCCTTTTGGTTGTCCACAAAATATATCTCACTCAACACACGTTCTTTTTCAAAACAAGGGTTAGATATCCTGATTAATAACACAACAATAACATCCAAATAACTCCTTATTACTCCTACTCAATAACATACACCATGTCACTTCATAAATGAATTGATCTCTTTTAAAAAGAACAAAGCAATCTTCACTTTTGAACCTCTTTAAAAAATAATAAATATCTCTTTACACAAACCTTATTTCTCCTTCTAAGCAAGTTAATCAAATAGCCCTCAAAATAAGATTTCCAATGATATATAATATGATATACTTCTAAAATATAAATCACCAAAAATCTCTCTTTTTTAAAACATGCATCATAACCCTTATTCCTCCTAGGGAAAATTTAGAAAAATTAAATATATTTAAACATTATTAACTTACCTCTATCCCTAACAGGATTCGATATCGTGACCTTCCTTGCTCAGTGCCTTAACCACAACCAACCTGTCGTTGGGCTACACACCCTCACGTGCTCAAAAGGAGTACACAACAAAACCTTATGCTACAAATATCTGCACCCTTTGAAAACAAAACATGCTTCACATGTTTCAACACAGCAAAACACCTCTAGCAAGAATCGAACATAGGACCTCCTACTTCACACACAATACATGAACCACTAGTCCAAGGAGACCTATACCTTTGTCTTTACTCCACAATAGTATCTTTAATGAATACGAAAATTGTAAGCCTTTTAAAAGCATTTGCACACACACTTCGACACACGATGCGCAGGCTCTTTTACCATTCGAATCCAAATATCAAATCGAGCACTTAAAGAAATAAATCAAAACTTTATGCATATATATATATATATATATATATATATATATATATATATATATATATATATATATATATATATATATATATATATATATATATATATATATATATATATATATATATATATATATATATATATATGTCCTCCTCATTTCCTTTGACATCGGTGCTATAATTTAAATATTAGTTTTATGCCTTTTCCTTTCTTTGACGTCGGTGCTATAAATTAAATTTTAATTTTAATTTTAAATAATTTAAAATTTAAACTTAAATATTTAAAATTAAATATCTCCATCACCGAGGAACATTTTTTGATAAAATGAAAAGCCAACCTAGGTTTTAAGAAAAAACCATTTCAAATATGCCATCCATGGTTTTAAATAAAACCTTTTATTTTTCCTACCTTGGTTTTCACAAAAACCCTATATATATCCATGCTCTCCAAAACATCATAAATGCTTATTTATGAAATTCTTTGTCCACCAAAACTCAATATGATTCATGTGACATCAATGACAACATAAAATCACTCAAATTTCCAACAGGACATTTATTAGGTCTGATCAAAAGAGGGAAAGAAAAATCTATGACATTGGAGGTCCAATAGTCAAAAATCCCAAGGCAAAAAATTTTTTAAGGTCAAATGACAAGGAAAATTTTCAAATAAGAAACACCAAAATTTGAAAATCTAAGATTTTTTGAGTTGTGTAATCTTCTAGAGGGTACTATCCTTTACTATAAAATTAATTTTGCATATCTCTTGAAAATGACAATGATATATAGAAATACATGACAAGGCCACTCCCAAATATAGAGTATAAAAAAGCAAAAGTCCTTCACACCCAAGTTGCGAGGATTCCAAAAAGGAGTATTTCAAAATAATGGTAGTAGATACTCATTTGAAGGATCAAAACCATTTGGTATTTAAGACACCAGATCTAGAGAACCTTGGAAGGATTGACAACTTAGACAAGATATGACCCGATATTAGAAGTAGCAGTCATATTGAAATATTTTTATGAGTCTTGGAGGGAAACCCTCCTCTATTGTAATCTATAAATAGTAGTGTTATCTTTATAAGGGATTGGCAAGTTTACCATTATATTCTTTTTTAGGAATTTATTTCATTTATTTATGTATAATAGTAAACTTCATAGCGGTTTATGGTCAAATTGAACCCTCACTCCCAATATAGTCTCTATAATTATATTATTTGCATATTTGTGTGTATAGAGGCTTGCATAAGTTTTTGGATCAGTCATTTGTGTATTCCTATGAACCCATTTATATATGTGCGTATGTTCTTATAGTATTCACTTGCTTTGGGTTTTGTTGATGTATGTGTGTGAGGGGACTACTTCAATTTTTGGACCAATCATCTATGACTTTCTATAGACCCACCTCTTTATGCATGCCTATGTTGATGACTCTCATAAGTGATTAATTAAGTTGGGGAGAGGAATAATAACAACTGGCACATAGTGTTCAAGCTTATTATACAAAGGAATCTTAGTGGATCTTCTGGTACATTACCACCCTTTTTCTTTTTGTTGAGTTGTTTACATTTCATCTCTCACATCCATTTCCATTGATTCTGAGTGTGTCTTAAATATCACATATTAAAAAGGTGATGGACCTATAAAAAAACTCCTAGAGTCCCTCGATTGAGACATACCTAATGCTCTCAACAATGGCCCTACTATTTTTCTCCTTATAAGACATGATTGTTTTGATTGGGATAATTTGAGACAACAGCAATTCCATTAATTTGAAATTGTTTAGATGATCCAATGTATGAGAAAGAGATATAATTTTTTTATTTCAAATTCATAATTAATTCGAAGCTTGAAAAGTTCTTCAAGAGACATTTTTTGTGCATCCTTGATTGTCATGGCATTCACATAAAGAACCAATCCAACTATATAGAATGAAAGAGAAGGATTGAAAATAATAGATTTGACATACTCTTCCTCACTCTTTACCTTACCTTCTATCTTAGCTATGTTATATTTTTGAGCTTTGAAGTGACATATATTATCTTCAACATCACTAAAATATAAAATTTTGAGATTGGAAAGCTTTATATCTATTTTTTTAGCTTCACTAGCACTTACTTTTCCATAGAGATATTTTAAAGTAGAACTTAATTTAATAGGATCAATGTTTTCTTTGATATGAAAAAGTACATCTAGTTCCACTAACATGAAAAATATTCCAAGAGCTTCCTCCTTCCTCTTACCAATTTCATGATCACTAAGACCTTCTTCTTATTACAAAGTTATGGTTGGATATCCTTATACTCATACATACATATATGCATATACATATACATATACATATACATACATACATACATACATGTATGTATACGCACACATGTATGTATATACACACATATATACATATACATATTGATATATACATACACACATACATACATACATACATACATACATATATATATATATGTATATATATATGTATATGTATATGTATATGTATATGTATATGTATATGTGTATGTATATGTATATGTATATGTATATGTGTATGTATATATGTATACATATACATACATACATACATACATACATACATATGTATATGTGTGTGTGTGTGTAGTTTGTCTACCATAAACTACCTTTCTAGATACTATGCCATTAGTTCAATTGAGATGAAGAAAGGCATTCTACCACAGTGTGTACATATTCCTTCAAATAAAAAACAAAATCTTGAAGAAAGGTGGATAATGGGGAGCAAACCACTGATTCATATGCATCAAGGGAGTCACTCAACCATTGTGGTATAGAGACTAAACTAATAATATGAAGAATGGAAACATCAATTTAATGCTTCTTTGAGGAAATCATGCAAAAATCTTACCAATATTCAAACTAATAACCTCATATTAGGAAGTAAGAGATAAATGGTTGCACCATTATATCTATCTTAGATCAAATCTACAAGATCAACCTCTTGGCATGTATGCAAACTAAATCAACAAGAAATTTTACCTTCATAAATTGATTCTTGAGGATTGAAACCTTTGGAATTCTCTCAAAAAAGTATTGATTCTACCGGTTTTCCACTCCATTTGATGTAATGAAGAGGAAAATATCCCTAGAAGGTAGAGGACTAGATTTTGATAGCAAGAATAAAATGTGTTAGATTTGAAATAATCACTTGCCAATAGATACTAATCAACCCTACCATCATACTATTCATTCCAACATAATCATTGATGCATCACCAAAAATTTTAGATACATAGTGACCATATGTGTGATATATACATGAAATAATTGAAGTGGTAGCATCCATTTTCAATACAGAATGATGAGAAACAAATTTAAAAATTAAAAAAGAAATTAAAAAAATCTAAAAACCTAGATTTCAAGGTGGGTGTGATGTCTTTGATTAGTAGAGAAGAATTATTTTATAATGATAAGTGACATAGCTTTTATCCTTTCTTTGATACCATGTTTAAATCCATAATATCTTTGGAAATATTTTAAAACATGCATTCACCACAATCACATGTAGAAAATGAATAGAAGCAAATAAAAAGATAGCAATAATAAATAAATTAGAAAAAATGAGGGATACAACAAGGAATAAATGCATGTGTCTATAGGTGCTCTAATATATTATATTTTATTTATAGTTATGTTTCAAATAATTGCTCATTCAAGGGTATTTATAGTGATGCCAAAATCCTAATGCATAGTTAACCTCAAGGTTGTTGGAATACATTAAATTATTTTGTACATGCTAATGTACCACATTGAGTACATATTTATATTAGGAAAGTATATTATATTAGATTTATAATATTTATTTTATGCAATGTAATAACTGCACAAGTGTGCAAAGTATTTTGGTAATATAAATGTGCATAGTTATCCATGTGCACATGTGTCATAGAATAGGAATATGAAGAGTCATATGAAGAGTGAAGCCAAAGAATGCTCCATATGAAGATTCAAATTCCATTATATATGTGTATATGTGGGTGTGAAAGATATAGAATAAGATATAGAGTAATAGAGAGAGTGATATGTAGAGTGGCACATACATTTGTAACGGAGAGTAAAGAAGTATGATGTATTTGAGGTCTTTACTCAATAAATATCATATTTTTATGATTATTTATTAGTGGTATTTATATGAGTTATTTATAAAGTTATTTATGAGTTTTATATGCTTAATAGTTTTACATTATCATATATTTCATATTGTAACTTTCTCTTAGATCTTGTGGTTACTTTATATTAAGTGTTTAGCTTCAAAATCTAATAGTGGTATCAGAGCCGCATCAAGATTTTATCTTGCATAGTTTTTAGTTGCAAAGGATATTTCTACTTTTTAAGGAAAGACTAGTAAAGTTGAAGAAATGACCTCTGAAAAAAAAAACCAGAGAAGACATGATTTGTCACTGCGCTGAAGGAAAACTAGTGAAAGTTGAATATTTACCTATTCCAAGAGAAAATTTGGAATAGAAGGATATTTATAGGACTTGAAATAGACCTTAATATTTAAGAGATTAAGATACCATTGAAGGAGGTCCTATTGAAAATTTTTATAGAAAGAAGAATATTCTAAATTAAGTTTTGTCTAGATTCTTTCCATAAGGTTGAAGGAAAACTCATGAAGACTAGGAATCAACATAGATTTTATTCCACTAGTTTTTGGAATAGCTAGTGAAGATTATTGATTTTAGAATTATGGAAATTTGAATGTATTTGATTATTATTATCTAATTTTTTGTTTCATAATATTAGTTCTCAAAAATTTAGAAGCTTCCTACAACAGATAGAGAATAATTTCACCTTCAGTTTCTTGAAAGTCTATGTGCTTTCCTCGTGTAGGGATTAATTATTTCTTGCAAAAAAGTAGACATTAAATATTAAGGAGGTGTAACAACCCAAAAATCCACACTTAGTTTTTTTTTTTTATAAAGCCTAGATTCATTAACTTTCTTTGTACCATCATTGATCTTCCATAAACCATATAACGCTAATATGCAATTAGCCAAAAAATTAGTGGTTAGTTATTTTAACAAATTCAACATTGCTTAGGCATATTTTTATAAGATATTAGTTCTTATTAAGTTACTTACGTATTTTATAAATTGTATTTCATTTAGCAATAATTTCAATTAGGGTTAGTGGTTTTACACTTTCACATTTTGGTGGGCCTCACACTATTGAGGCCTTATAGTTGTTACTAACCTTATGTTGATATGTTTGTGTGTAGGTTATAGGAGGTGTTTCTCTTAGTTATTTTTTTTGTAGCCTTGATTGGCCCCGTAGGGATACACAAACCCACTTACATTTGTTTGGAGTGAAGATGACTAGAAGACACCACTATCATTTGATTGAGGGTTTTGACCCTTTTATTATAAAATTACTATATTAACAAAAGTTATATTATGTGATCCCTGATATTGGAACACAGCAATGTTGTAATAGAGAAGATCAATAAAATATCATTATTTCATTGCATAATATTCCTTGTGTTTGATTTAATTTGTTATTATTATCTTGGTGTTTGTTATTTTTGCTTTACAAAATGGTGATCACAGTGGGACCTCCAAAGGGTTTCATGTTTTAATCTACCTTGACAATCTTGAGTTTTTGATCTATGCTTTTTTTTTTCTATTACAGGTTTTCAAAAATCCTATCGTGCAAAAATACTATGATCTAGATCTAGGGTTTCTATGAGCTATGGGATTCGATTCGTGGTTGCACGTATGCCATACAATATTTGAGGGATGCCACACAACATCCAGGTGGATGCCATAGAGTATCTAGTGGACACCAAAGAGTATATGGGGGATTCAATAGAGTATCCAAGATATTTTGTGCCACGTCTACAAAGTTGGGGAAGGAATATGTAGGGTTCTTGGTAAGATATTTTCAAAACCTAATTACTTTTTTTTTATTTTTAAAAGAGAGAATGAAAAGAAATGTTTATTATTCTATTTAAAAGGTAATATACCATACACTTTTAGGCATTTTAGGAATTCGTAGGCATTTTAATTCATAAAAAAAGAGTGCATTTTTAAAATCATATATATTGCACATAAGGGTAGATCTACACTACACATTTATTTCTAGATGCATTAGGCATTCATTGTAGTTGATTCAAGTTTAATTTTTTCGTGGTGTTCTACTTTATGCCATGTGTGCTATGTGTAATAAAACTAAAAAAGCATATTACTTGTACTTTAGGCTAAATTTTCCCATTTATCACTCTTCTAAGCTTGAACAAGTCACTTGTGCTCAAGCTTCCTCCTAATGTTGGAAATACTTGTTGTTTTAGAATGGAAGAGCTAGGTGAACCCTCCATTATTGAAGACACTATATGATTCAAAGTGGATCTTAAGTTGTGTACCCTAGACTATTTTGAGGGCCTCAGACTCGACACTAGTGTTTCTTGTCACTAACTTGGTTAAGTGAAAAAGGGTTTCTTTACATTTTATGTACACCATAGACAATGGAAACTTAAAAATAATAACACACATTGCATGTTCCATCTTCATCATTAATGCGTTGGATTTCATCACCAACTATTGATCGAGACTAATGATGGTGGGCTTCAAATCCATATCTTGACTCACCCCATAAATATCTTAGTAGCCCATGAGTGGTTTTTCTAGACTTCATCACCAAAAAATTCTATACTCTTGACCTATCAACTTTAGGAAGTCATTTAAGCCATTCAAATTTTATTTCTTGTCAAAGAGGTGAGTGTGAACACACCCATTCACCCTACATATTTATCTTAGGCTTAGAGAGTTTATACATCAGAAACAAAAAAAATAATTGTTAAAAAAAAACATAAGACACATCTATTTGTTTGATTTGTGTTATTTTCATTGCCATCTTACTTTCCTCACACATCTCGTATATTCAATACCCCTGCCTACTGACAGCTTATGGTATTGACTAGAAATTAAACCAAAGCCATGATTTAGGTACCTACCTCATCCGTGGAGTGCTCCACTCCTTTCCTAATCACTTATGTGGCTGACCCAACTAGCATAACATATACAAGCTATTTTGGTTTGTCTACCAGACCTTCTCACATAGTATTCACTTCAAATGCAGAAGTGATACAAATAATCATCCACACTTCCATTCCAAAAACTGATCCATCCACACCTATAGATACATGCATCACTTACATAGATATAGAAAATGTTGGAGCTTATTTAAGACCAACCAATCATGTTATAGAACCACTTCACATACCACCCAAACACATTCCTTCTTCTTAGCAGGAAATTTCTCACTCTCATACTCACAACTTTAACCAATATTACAACAACCCTATTTTTGAGGTAACCTATGCACCCTCACACCAAATTCCTTCACAATCATTCAACCAAAGCACCTCCATTCCACCTACCTATACCACTAACTATTCCAACCCATTATACGAAGCACAAGTTAATGTTGCTTTGTAGATTATATCTACGATTCCATCTACCACCCCTCATTTAGTTTCCATTCCTTTCGAAACTACCCTTCATTGACCTCCACCAAAATTTCCAACAACCACACCTTACCTACATCTACTTCCAACACAACCACACAATATGCATATAAAATTGTCATACAACAAGCATGGAAACACCTCAATATACTACTCATGGGCCATCAAGATGATCATTTTTTCCTTCAACAACAATCATAGATGACATTTTTCAAACCCCACTCCATTCCAAACCAACATACCTTCTTCATCCGTAATCCATATTGGGTGTTGTAATCATCTACAATCACCATACGCACACCTCCATTTAGCCACATCATACCCATACCACCATTTACACACTTCATCAACATTATTCATTCCACAAACAAGCCCAAAAACACATCCAACATCATTGGTTATCCATCAATCCATCAGACCATCAGTACTGCATTCCATTCTAATAATTCATTACCCCACACACACCACCTCCATACACTTAGTAAACAATCCAAGGTTTTCATGCACAAATGGAAGATCCCAATATCTAATTTATGCAACAATATATTGATGTCTTAATCATGCATACTCTTGGTATAATGTACCAAAAAATAACAAAAAGACAACCGATCAATCAACCCATTAATTATTTGATACCTTCATCGCCTTATTTGGTAGACTTTACACCACTAAATTTTTATAAATTAAAAGGGACTGAGGACCCTAGGAAGAACATTAGCACAATCATCCATTCAAGTTTTTGAATACAATAAAATGATGCTCTAATGCTCCAAACCTTTCCATAGACTTTGGGGGAGATGCCTTAGATTGGTATAATTATCTGCTACATCATAGTGTTTACACATTTAAACAACTGGAGAAAAAATATTTGGAAATGTTCTCCCTCAATGTCCATAAGAAAACTACCTTGACTGACTTATACAATCTCAGACAATTTGAAGAAGAGTCCATCTATGACTTTGGAAACTATTGGAGGGTAATCATCACCAAGTTGTCATTCTCCCTACCAATGGAATAATTAAATTGAATATTCACAAGGAGTTGTCTAAATCCCATCTCCTTTTTATTTCAATTATAGCAATATAGAACATTCAATGAAGCTCTTACCCAAGCTTGAATCATTGAAGAAATAAAAAATCATGAGGGTGAGATAAAACCAAAGAAAAAAGAATGGCAAAACGAGGTCCAATATAAAAGAAATTATTTTGGCCAATAAAAACTAGGACAAGTCAATCAAGTGGTTTTGATTCAACCCCAAATGACTCAACAACCCCATGGTCAACACCAACCACAACCATCATCACAACTACAAAAAATGTCTTATCAAGTGGTTCTCCACCACAACAAATCCATAAAACAATACCAATTATGGAAAATGTTCATTACCGACAATATGTTATACATACTCACACCTACACACCCTTATTTTAACTTCATTTTTTGTAGGTTGTATAACACTAATGCTATTACCTTGCTTGAAATCAAGCTAGATGATCCAACCAAACATAGCAAGAACTATAGGGAACATTTGTTTTGTTCTTTCCATTGATAGAAGGGTCATGATATTAACAACTATTTTACATTCAAATACATGGTGCAAGACCTAATAGACCTAGGGGCCATTAAGTTGGATAACCCCTTAGCCCAACAAAATCAAAATCTTGGTATCTACCAAACACCACTTCCTCATCATGAGAAATCACAATAGACAATAGGGGGGTCAAATACCATGACTTCCCCTAACCAAGTCAATCATGTGCAATAGTACCAATGTTTTGTTGGGGCTATGCATGTAGTCACCCAAGGTAAACGAAGCACAAATATCCAAAATAAACAACCTCAAGCAGTTCAACCTCCCATGGAACCTTAAGAAAATGTGCCTCCACAACCTATCCATTCATCTACACCAATTCATCTTTCTACCAATCTGTCACAACCCATTCCTCTTCCAAGTCATATATCATAACCCATTCATATTCCAAGTCATCCATTGCAACCCATTCATCTTCCAAGTCATCCATTGCAACCCATTCATCTTCCAAATCATCCACAACAAATAGGAGTCTTCAAAGACCCCTCACCAACACATGAGACTAACACAACACTTGCCAATCAAGTAGAGCAATCTATGCAGGTGAATCAAGTGTATGATAGTCCACCTCACCAATAGTTTATGGGAATGATAAATGTTTTTTCTTAGGACCAATAATACCCAAATCAATCTACACAACATGTAGCTCCTCCCAATGTTTCCTCAACATCACAAGTTTTGCTTCCATAGAATCAAGTCACACCTACTCCATATCACCTAACATCTCCACATAATCAAGAAAAGGTGTACACACTAAACTGAAGTGAGGATAATCTAGCTACCAAAGCTAAAAATTCCAAGTAAAATCAAGAACATGAGCATGTGGATATACCTACTAGAAAAAATCATCATGAACAGTATACACCAGTTCATATGTTGCGAACATTCAAAACACATCCATTGAATTGTTTCTTCTCACCTGCACCCATTCCACCTCCATAATATATTAATTACCAAAAAAATTTACCAACATCCACCCAAAAACCCCCTCAAAAATACCAGTAGCCACCACCACTGAACTTACAAAAAATATTGGAGCAGTTAGCTGACATTGAGTTACAATCAAGTTTCCAACACACTCCAATTCTTCAACAAATTTTAACTCGACTTACAATCATTGAGTTATAGTTGAGGCATCATCAATCCCATAAACATACATCTACACAACCTCAATAGTTGTAATATACATTTTTGCAATCCACATCTTGGGTTACACTACCTATGTGACAAAATCAAAATCAACCACAATTGGATAAACATACCAAGTGTCCTGTGAATCCCCCTCGTGACTACATGTTGCTTTCAGAGTCTTACTCATCCATATTTCAAAGGTTGCATGAGGTAAATAAAATTACCTTTCCACCAATAAAACCTAACGACCCAACCAAAAAAGGCAAACAATTTAAGGAGCACTTGTTATGTCCCTATCATCGACAAGTAGACCATAACATCAATAATTATTTCATATTTAAAAATGTGGTCCAAGACCTTATTGATATGGGGAGAATCACCATATCTAGTTCATATCATTCAACTCATTCAAAAAATCAATGCCATACCTACACCCTTCTCTTTGAGCCCATGTCAACCATATTTCAAAAGTTGCAAGAGGCAAAAACAATTGTTTTACTTGACGTGCACCCTCTCGATCTAAACAGACTTAAATCCAAGTCGTATCAGGAAGATCATTATTGTATCTATCATAAGCAAGTGGGCCATGACATCAACAATTGCTACACATTTAAGAATATTTTCCAATATCTTATTGATAGGAAGACCTTTTTCATAGATGGTCCACTCACCTCATCTGATCGGGACCTTGGTATCAACTCAAACAACATTGGGTATTCTCAAGGTATTGCACCTTCCCAATCATCCACATCATCAACCATAAAAAAAATTAGGAATTATTAAGGTATCACACCTTCCCCACACACACAAAAAAATTATTATGCATTCATACTTCATTTCATACATTCATCTTTGCATCCATGTCATTTTAGTACATTTTGTCCACCATATTAGTGATCATTTTCTTAGTTTATATAATTATTAATCCAATAAGTCTTATTACCTTAATAAGGGGCTTCTTTGATTTCACATCCATCACATTTTACCATTTCATAAGTCATGTCATCATTGGCCATAAGTTTCCATCATCTCTTAGGTGTTTTCGATCACTCAACCACTCCTAGTGTTTCAAGAAACCTCAAATACATGTCAAATTTTCTCTAGGACCAAAGCATAATTGTTGAGAAAGGTGCAGTAACAATATTGTCATTGTTGTCAACACAGTTAGACAGATCGGTTGATGCAGTGGACAGGAGTTAAGAGGTTCTTCAGAGTATGTACAATGATTTTCCAAAAGATCAAAGTGGCCCATATGCTAAAAATCAAAAGAAAATCACAAGAAAGAAAACTGTCGCAATATCGCGACATGTTGAGCAAGAAAGAAAAATTGTCATGATATCACGACATGTTGAGCAAGAAATAAAATGGTTGCGATATCATGACATGTTGAGCAAGAAAGAAAAACTATTGCGATTTCGTGACATGTTCGAAGAGAAAGCGCAAACAGGAAAAACTGTCGTGATTTTGCAACATGTTGGAAGAGAAAAAGGCAAGTATAAAAAGTGTTGCGATTTCACGACATATTGCAAGAGAGATAGTATGGAAGAAAAAGTGTCACGATTTCGTGACATATTGGAAGAGAAAAAGGCAAGTAGAAAAAGTGTCACGATTTCACAACATATTGCAAGAGAGATTGTACGGAAGAAAAAGTGTCATGATTTCATGACATATTGCAAGAGAGAGAGTCCGAAAGAAAAAGTTTCATGATTTCATGACATATTGCAAGAGAGATTGTATGGAAGAAAAAGTGTCGTGATTTCGCAACATATTGCAAGAAAGAGGAGAGAGAAAAAAAGTGTCGCGATTTCACGACATGTATTTTCGCGGGCCAAAGCAAAGAGAAAGAGGAGAGAGAAAAAAGTGTTGCAATATTGCGACATGTTGCATTTTTGCGGGCCAAAGCAAAGAGAAAGAGGAGAGAAAAAAGTGTCGCGATTTCGTGACATGTTTCATTTTCACGGTCCAAAGCGAAGAGAAAATGCAAGGAGAAAAAAGTGTCGCGATATCGCGACATGTAGCATTTTCGCGGTCCAAAGCGAAGAGAAAATGCAATGAAGAAAAAGTGTCGCAATTTTGTGACATGTAGCATTTTCGTGGTCCAAAGAGAAGAGAGAGAGCAGGAAGGCAGAGAAATAAAAGTGTCACGATATCGTGACATGTCACATTTTCATGACTTGAAAAGAGTAGGAAGGCAGAGAAGGAAAAGTGTCACGATATCGTGACATGTTGCATTTTGGCGACTAAAGGAGGAGAGAGAAAGTAAAAATGCAGAAGTGTCGCGATATCGCAACAAAAGTAAAAAGGAAGAGTACGGAGGTGAAAGTGTCATGATATCGCAACATGTGTTTTCATGGGTACAAGCCAAGAAAAGAAGCAAGGAGGCAAAAGTGTTGCGATATTGTGACATGTTTTTTCATGGGTACAAACCAAGTAAAGTAGCAAGGAGGCAAAAGTGTCACGATATCGTGACATGTGTTTTCATGGGCAATTTTGCTATAGGTCGCTTTGGCACAAGCTAAGAAGAGAACCCAACCGAAATAAGATATGTGATAGTTAACTGAAGTTATACAGTAGTCACAAGGGCCGTTGCAGAAGAAAATCATGCAGCTAAAATAAGAAGAGTTAACTGAAGTCGATCACGACGATTACGAGTGCGATGCATGAGATAAAAATCATGCAGCTAAAATAAGAATAGTTAACTGAATTCAGAATGCAGTTATAGGTCCAGTTACGAAGTGAAATCATCGACCGACGGTTAAACTGAAAGTCATCAGTCGAAGACCGAACAAAGATCCATAACTATTAATATGCTGCATGACAAAAAATTGTGTGATACTGGAGTTACAACTGGAGTTACAAAGAGAGAGGATGGTTATAAAAGGAGTGTTGCTTGGAGAATTTTGTAAGCACTCGAGATTAAAGCGAGGTAGATTTAATCTTGCGAAGAGAGCAAGAGGAGAGTGAGAGGCATGCAAGAGGCGAGCGAGAGAGGTGTGCGATATGTGAAGCACGAGGAGAGTGCATGGGAGTTGAGCGAGTAGGGTGTGTGTTGTGTGAAGAGTGGGTGATGTTGAGAAAGCAATAGACTAGTTAGGGTCTTGTAAAAGTGAAGGCATCTTTATGTCAATATTCTAGTTTCAGAATAGAATTCCAAGTTGGTGCTTGGTATCAGAGCCAACTTTTCTTATCAGGCTAAATCAGCTAGGGTTGATCTTGGATTAGTACGCAATGGGTAAGAAGAATAGATCCTCCTTAAATAATGCATCTCAGTCAATTTTAGTTCCTGTGGAAGAGAAAATTGAACTAGAAAATATAGGAGTGAATTCTAAAGTATGTGATGAAAACCTTGAGGGTGAAGTATATCTAGAAGGTGAGTTGATCGCTGCACTTGAAGAGTTGAATATAGAAAAGAAAAAGAACAAATGACTGTCCAAGAAGTTGGAAGAATATGGAGATAAGATTGAAGATCTCTTCTTACAAATTCATAAATCCAAGAAAATAGAAGAAGCCTTGAAGTCAAACATGGATGATAAAGTCGATGTATGTAGCAAACATGAAGAGGAATCTAACAAAGTTATTAGTTATCTAAAGCTGCAAGAAGAAGAGTCCAAAAGGATTGAAGAAACTCTCAGGTCACAGATCAATAAGAAAGAGATTGTTTGTTGCAAACAAGAAGAGGAGATTGTTTTAATGAAGAAACAACTAGAAGAGGCCAATACAAATCTCAAATTTGAGAAAAGCATAGAGTTGCTAGATTAAATGATAAGGCAACAAAGAAACCCCATGTCTAAGTTTGGTCTTGGATGTAAAGCTGAACAACCTTCATCTTCCAAATATGCGGAGAAGAAGAAGTTCATTGTTGAATGATCGAAGCAAGAAAAGTCTAAAGCTGAATCTTCAAAAGGAAGAAAATATCAAAGGAGATCTATAGCAAAGCAACCACAACAAAAGAGGTTCTATCACTCTCACTCTATTCATAATAATGCTTTTAATGGCTATTGTTTTAGATGCAACCATTATGGTCACAAGGCAATTTATTGTGGATTGAATAATAGATCAAAGAGTTATGATGATAGAAATACATCTGCTTTTCCTATTGAACACCATGTGCAATGTTTTAAATGTAATGGTCATGGGCACATAGCAAGGTTTTGTCCAAGAACTTTTGTATCTAATCTAAGGCAAGACAACAGATTTCATCAGACACAAAGAATGAAACACAGAAAGGGAAGAAATCATGTGCATCAAAGAAAGGAAAATAATCATCCATCAAGGATGCACAAGAGAAAACCACCCAAGATAAATGTTCAAGTTCACGAAAATGTTCAAAATAGAGATGCAGTTGAAAAACTCAAGCCCAAGTTCAAGAAATGTTGGAGAAAGAAAGAAGAGAGGAAATCGTGTCTCCTTGGACTGAAGGAGATTACTCCTCTATTGCACTAAGTAGATCCAGGTAGCACATCCTTAGGGGGAGCAATATTAAAGTTTTATTTTAATGCTCCTATGTTGTTTGGTTATCTAAGGATGAAATGCAAGTAGTCAGGGGGAGTTGTCGTATAGTTGTCAAAATGTGTTTCAGTTCATGCAGTTGTTTGTGGAGGTAATAAGTAGGAGCATGAGACATTGGTTTGACAGAGCCAATTTTTTTATTATTGTGAAATCTCTCTGGTGATGGAGGTTACAATAGCAGATTGTGTCAAACTGATGTGCTTCAATAGAACAACATGGTGAACAGCTAGGTTTTTGATGTAGCAACTAATAGGCATTATCTGAGATAAAACATGCAGCACAGGTCGTCATGTCATGGAAGCATAAGCTAGCAGGTGCTGGTTTTGAAGCTTGTAACATTCCCAATCTATAGATAACATAGAATCCATGTTGTGAGTATGTATTGATTCATCTACCAATATCGAGGGAGGACTATGGTAAATCTCTTCATGATCATTATGAAAATTACTGCCAACGTGTAGCTGGGAAGGCGTGCGTTTCTTAACCAAAAATACAACACATCGTTTGGTATAAGAGAGCATTAATTTTCTCTAAAGAAGTAGTCGTTATCAAAGAGATTCCAAAGTCATAGCAAACAGTAGCACTAGCACCCAGTTCGTCAAGAGTGCCAAGTGGCACATGCAAGGCAGAGACATTGAGAGAATAGTGCCCAGGTGGTGAAGCACCAAGGAGGACAAGATGCCTATGCACCTAAGAAAGTCTTGAATTATTTGAGGAATGTGAGATATTGCCTAAGGAATACCTTGATCACAGTGAGGAGAAATGCTCCTTGGAATCTCGTGAAGAACGTTCACCTAAGACATTGAGTAGCCCTGACATATTGCCCTAGCAAGAAGCATAATACTGAGTGTTGATGACTATGCACAGATCGAGGTTCCAATGCTAGAGGTAACTGCCCACTGTCAATACTTGCACAGGTGATGAAAACATTCATGGTAGCCGTTAGAAACCAGAGACATTGAACTACACAATAGATGTGATTCAAATTCGTTAGTCACTTTTGATTTGGGAGTAACTTTTGCACATCTAAGAGTTGCATGTTGATCAAAATATGCTAAAAAGTTCACAATGGAGGATTGTAAGCCAGTTAGCACTCCCATGATGACAGGTTGCAAGTTGAGGAAGGATGTGTAGATGACAGAAATAGTACTAGTAGAGGTGCACTCTATCTTGGAGATAGGTTGGTCGCGTGGAACAGAAAGAAACAAGAGTCAGTCTCCTTATCCACAGCATAGACATAATATATTGCAGCGACAGTGTGCATACGTAGGAGAAATTTGTGGAAGGGGGAGTCTGCAGCAACCCTTTGGTGTTATTTTCAAAGGGGGAGAAGAATTACAAGAAATTGCATGTGTTGCCAACAATTCTAAAGGGGGAGATTGTTGAGCAAGGTGCAGCAACAGTATTGTCATTATTGTAAACATAGTCATATAGATTGGTTGATGCAGTGGACAAGAGTTAAGAGGTTCTTTAAAGTATGTACAGTGGTTTTCCAAAAGATCGAAGTGGCCCATATGCTAAAAATCAAAAGAAAATCACAAGAAATAAAACTATCGTGATATCGTGACATGTTGAGCAAGAAAGAAAAATTGTCGTGATATCGTGACATGTTGAGCAAGAAAGAAAACTATCGCGATATCATGACATATTGAGAAAGAAAGAAAAATTGTCATGATATCACGACATGTTGAGAAGAAAGAAAAATTGTCGCGATTTCGTGACATGTTTGAAAAGAAAGCGCAAGTAGGAAAAATTGTCGCGATTTCGTGACAAAGTGCAAGCAAGAAAAACTGTCACGATTTCGTGACATGTTCGAAAAGAAAGCGCAAGCAGGAAAAATTGTCACAATTTTGTGACATGTTTGAAGAGAAAGTGCAAGCAAGAAAAATTGTCATGATTTCGCGACATGTTTGAAGAGAAAGCGCAAGCAAGAAAAACTGTCATGATTTCGTGACATGTTCGAAGAGAAAGTGCAAGCAAGAAAAACTATCGTGATTTCATGACATGTTGGAAGAGAAAAAATGCAAGTAGAAAAAGTGTCGCGATTTCATGACATATTGCAAGAGAGATAGTACGGAAGAAAAAGTGTCGCGATTTCGCGATATGTTGGAAGCAAAAAAGGCAAATAGAAAAAGTGTCACGATTTCACGACATATTGCAAGAGAGATTGTACGGAAGAAAAAATGTCACAATTTTGTGACATATTGCAAGAGAGAGATTCCAAAAGAAAAAGTGTCACGATTTCGTGATATATTGCAAGAGAGATTGTACGAAAGAAAAAGTGTCGTGATTTCATGACATATTGCAAGAAAGAGGAGAGAGAAAAAAGTGTCACGATTTCACGACATGTATTTTTGTGGGCCAAAGTAAAGAGAAATAGGAGAGAGAAAAATAGTGTTAGGATATCGTGACATGTTGCATTTTTGCGGGCCAAAGCAAAGAGAAAGGGGAGAGAGAAAAAAGTGTCACGATTTTGTGACATGTTTCATTTTCGCGGTCCAAAGCGAAGAGAAAATGCAAGGAGGAAAAAGTGTCACGATATCGTGACATGTAGCATTTTCACGGTCCAAAGCGAAGAGAAAATGCAAGGAAGAAAAAGTGTCATGATTTGATGACATGTAGCATTTTCACGGTCCAAAGCGAAGAGATAGAGAGTAGGAAGGTAGAGAAAGAAAAGTGTCACGATATCGTGACATGTCGCATTTTTACGACTTGAAAATAGTAGGAAGGCAAAGAAGGAAAATTGTCGCGATATCATGACAAAAGTAAAAAGGAAGAGTATGGAGGCAAAAGTGTCACGATATCATGACATGTGTTTTCATGGGTACAAGCAAAGAAAAGATGCAAGGAGGCGAAAGTGTCGTGATATCATGACATGTGTTTTCGTGGGTAAAAACCAAGTAAAGTAGCAAGGAGGCGAAAGTGTCACGATATCGTGACATGTTGTGTTTTCGCGGGTGAAATCCGAGAAGAGGACAAAGAGGAAGAAGTGTCACGATTTTGTGATAGGTTGCTTTGGCATGAGCTAAGAAGAGAACCTAGCCAAAATAAGATATGTGACAGTTAACTGAAGTTATACGATAGTTATAGGGGTCGTTGCAGAAGAAAATTATGCAGCTAAAATAAGAAGAGTTAACTAAAGTCAGTACAAAAATTATAGGTGCAGTTACAGAGAAAAATCATGCAGCAAAAATAAGAAAAGTGAACTGAAGTCAAAACGACAGTTACAAGGCCAGTTACAGAGTGAAATCATCGAGCAGTGGTTAAACTGAAAGTCATCAGTCGAAGACCAAACAAAGAGTCGTAACTATTAATAGGCTTCATGAGAGAATATTGTGTGATATTGGAGTTACAACTGAAGTTGCAACTGGAGTTACAAAGAGAGAGGATGGTTATAAAAGGAGTTTTTCTTGGAGAATTTTGTAAGCGCTCAAGATTAAAGCGAGGTGGATTTAATCTTGTGAAGAGATCAAGAGGAGAGCGAGAGGCACGCGAGAGGTGAGCGAGAGAGGTGTGCGATATGTGAAGCACGAGGAGAGTGCATGGGAGTTGATCTAGCAGGGTGTGTGTTGTGTGAAGAGTGGGCGATGTTGAGAAAGCAATAGACCAGTCAGGGTCTTGTAAAAGTGAAGGCATCTTTATGTCAATCTTCTAGTTTTAGAACAGAACTCCAAGTTGGTGCTTGGCATTTGGGGTTGGTGCTCCTTCCAGTTGGTGCTCCTTTTTTTTGGTGCAGATAAATTAGGGGTTGGTGCTCCTTCCAGTGGGTGCTGGTAAATTGATTGTAAAATTGGTATTTTGCAAAGGCTAGATTTGGATGGGAGTCCAAACAGTCAATTTTTTAGAAGTAGCCAAAACTGGTGAACCTCGGTACATCTTGTGTTGTTTGATGCTCTTTTGTTACATTTTCTTTATTGGGTTTTAAGTTTTCATTGTTTTAGCATTAAAAGTTGAATATTTAAGCTTTTAAGAGCTACACTGATTCATCCCCCCTCTCAGTGTCATTGTGAGACTAACAATATTTTTACTAAGAAAATATTGAGTTAAGAGAGTTGACTCTAACATTCTTGAACCAAAAACATATAACACCCATTAAAAACATCTTGTGTCAAAGAGGGATAACACCATGATTGGGTTGAATTTTGAAATGAAAAAGTCATCTTTGCTTGTCCCACTATGCACATAGTCCAAAATAAAAATAGTGTTATTCACCATTAATAACACTTACAAATAAAATAATTATTGTAAGTATAGGGTAAAACTTTTATCACACTTAGATTGAGAATATGATTCCCTAGATATCTAAATATTTTATATATCACACACCACAAATCCTTAAGTAGTAAGGATAGAACTACATTTCCATCCAAATGGTTAAATAGTCCAATTATCCAAAGCTTAGAGATCATATTATTGGACTATGGAGCTAATATCCATTGGGGCTATAGATGCTTAATTGGTAGTGGAGTACGCTCATGCATGGTGACACGTCTCTCTTGAAGATACCTCTTATTGCAGATAAGAACATGGTAGCTTCTTGATCTTCTTCATGATAGGTTTCATATCACTTTAATCAATATGGATAAATGAACTTACTTGCACACACATTGGTTCTTAATTGAATTGAGTCATCACTATGTTGATGATTGGTAAATAAACTTTCACTGCACACATATTTGGTCTTGGAGATTTTCTATAGAATTTAGTGAGTTTTTTCAAAATCACTAGTATTTTTGAGTCTTTTCAAAACAATCAGCCATACATTAAGCCAAACTAGCATACATATCATTATCACATCATTACATGAGCCCTTCACTTCCCTTTCCACCATTAAATGTTGGTGACCCTAATTAAGCAATAAAATATAAATTTGGTCAAATAAGATTCTAAAACCTTTTACGAATGACCTTTAGAACAAGAATGCCATTAATTTATTTGCATACATCAAAAAAGTATCTCACAACTTGGGGGTGCTTAATGTATCACATCTTCTCCCATTAGTCACATCAAAAAAATCTATTTGAATATTTTCAAGGTATCACACCTTACCCAATAAAAAATAAATCAAGTAGAGGTGGTTAAGGTATCGTATCTTCCCCATCAGTCTAACAAACTACTTCATTAAAAGCAACATCATAAAAAAAAAACACCCTATCTTGCTAGGGTAAAAGCCAAACCAATAAATCCATCATCAACCCTATCTTGCTAGGGCAAAGGTAAAATCATCCTATTTCACTTTGCAATAATGAAATGCACTTACCCCATATCATTCCACAAAACCCCTCAAATTCACTCATCAATGCTTTTACATCATCCCCTCACATCATCAAATCCATTTACATTATCAAGTGAACCTTGTATCTAGTGATTTACTCTATTTTCATGGAGGTTGCAACAATTGGTTATCCATGAAATTTAGTAGGATGGGTAGATCACCATAAGGATGCTTGCTCATACCATCATCCAAAATCCTCTTGTTCGAGAAAAAAATATATTTTGATTCCTCATTTTATGTTTTAATGACACCAAAAGGTATATTTTCCAATAGCACAAAATCACCCTAAACTTGGGGTAACCAAATCTTATTTTTATTTTCCACATAGGGATACATCATACACATCCATTGCATCTTTCCAAATAAAAAAATACCTTTTTATATTAAAGCCAAAATAGAATAAATCATTGCATCATTCATGATCATTTACATCATTCATATCATCCAAATTTCCCAAAACCCCTTTTCTATTGGGGTAAAAGCAGAATCAATCGTTACATAATTCACATTCATTACATTATTCAATTATATCATTCACATAATCCAATCACAAACCCTTTTTTCTATTGGGGAAAAAACAAAATCAATCATTGCACTATTCATAGTCATTACATCCTTTGAAAACAAAAAAAATCCTTTTTATTTTGGGGAAAAAATAGAATCAATCATTACATCATTCACATTCACTACATCTTTCACATTCATTGCATATTTCCAAATAAAAAACATCTTTTTCTATTGGGGTAAAAATAGAATCAATCATTACACTATTCACAGTCATTGCATATTTCCAAATCAAAAACCCCCTCTTTCTATTGGGGCAAAAACAAAATCAATCATTACATCATTCACATTCAATGCATATTACACATTCATCCCATCATCCACACTTCTATCAATTGGCTTGTGAGATTCATTCTTCACTCATTCACCAATTGAGGGGGTAAGCTACAACCAAAATTCTTATCTTCAAAGTCTTCTTGCGTGCTTGAAGAAAGAAGTCACTTCACCAAACTACGTGTCTCTTGTTTTTGCACCACATTGTATTTCAGGTAACATGATACAAAAAGGGATATCTATAGATACCAAATCCTAGCCACTTGTCATCCATGCATCCTCAAATCATATTCATTCATTATATATATATGTGTGTGTGTGTGTGTGTGTGTGTGTGTATATATGTATATATATATATATATATATATATATATATGTTGTGTGTGTGTGTGTGTGTGTGTGTGTGTGTGTGTGTATATATAAATATATATGTATATATATGAATAAATATTAGTCACCCATCACATATTAATATTGACCATTCATTCATCATGATCCATATCACTTATCCAATATCAATCTCAACCCTTCATTATGTTTTAATCTCGAGTCATTTGTTAGTGTCGTCGAAACCCTAACATGATCAAGATCAAATTATAAAATATGATTCATTTTGTGAATCAAAGGCTGAAAATTTTTATCAAGGTCCCATAAATTAACATCTAAGGATATTGAGCACCTACACTTTTGTAAACCCTAGCATTCTACCAACACCTTCCATCAATTTCATCCCTTAAACCCTCACCATATTTGCATCCTCCATATCTGTCATTGAAACCTATGTGAATCATACATGGATTCTACAGAGTGTTCTCCATCACCCACAAATGTTATAGGGGATCCCCTGAACAATAATGAGTGTCCTCAAAATGATACAAGGAATCCACAACCATATTTAAATTTTACTAGATGTTTGTCATTGATCAATTTGAAGTTGCAAAATCCTTGGATGCTCGTGGGATTTCATGCATCACTAGATTGAGGAAGCAAAAGCACATATACAAAAGCTAAGGCAAATTTTGACAAGGTATCAGTTCTTATTAATTTACTTATATCTTTTGTATTATATATTTCAATTAGCAAGCACTTTAGTTAGGGTTAATGGTTTTCTACTTTCACATTTTGGTGGTCCTCACACTGTGGTGGCCCTATAGGTGTTACTAATATTATGTTGATCTATTTATGTGTAGGTTATAGGAGATATTTATCTTAGTGACAGCTTCTGCAACATCGAGTGCCTCGTAGGGATACATAAGCCCACTCACACTTGTTTGGAGTGAAGATGACTAGAAGACACCACTATCATTTGATTGAGGGTTTTGACCCTTTTATTGTAAAATCACTATATCAACACAAGTTATATTGTGTGATCCCTGATCTTGGGACACACCAATGTTGTAATAGAGAAGATCAATAAAATATCATTATATAATTTCATAGTATTCCTTTTTTTGTGTGGAAAACATCTCAAAAGGGATGCCATTTTTGGGTAAGACGCAAGGAGGTAGGGGTATCGCATAGTATTCATTTTTTTTTATTTGATTTGTTATTATTATCTTGGTGTTGGTTGTTTTTACTTTACAATTACAAAAAAAAAATCACACACAATCATAAATTACAAAAGGACACAATATTTTTATGTGGAAACCCAAAAATGGGTAAAACCATGATCCAAATAAATTGGATGGATTGTTATTAGGATTTAAAATTATTACGAATCCTTATTAATATTTATCTGGATATATTATTTAGCTTGTTCTCCCCAATATCTGCTCTTACCTTTTCCTCCTCTACCTCTTGGTTCTCCCAATGTAGATATAACAATCAAACCCTCACAATGTGTTGTCCCAAAAATACCTCTCACAATGTGTTAGTATTTATAACTAGCCCCTTTTATTAAATGAGTTTTGGTGTTTATAACTAGCCCCTTTACTTAAATGAGTGTTGGTATTTATAACCATCTCGTTTTCTTAAATGAGTGTTAGTATTTATTGGTCACTCACAAACTTGTATGTAACATACCTGTAGGTGTATTTTAGGCATAAATTTTGCTACACTACTCTAACTAACCTCTACCTATGCTTATTGGAAGCATATTTGAATTTCCTATGCAATGGTACAACTTGGAGTACAAGAGCACTTGAATTTTGGAAGTTACATCCAATTTTTTATCATTCTAAATAACCCTTTTCTAAATACCATAACTTTCTATTCTAACCTCCATTTTTTGAGAAACCAATCCACAAATATGCTTTTTGAAACCACCTTTCTAATGGTACTTTTTTTGTCCAATTTGACCCAATAATGAGGAAGTTATTGCCTTTTAAACATGCCCTTGTAAGTATTTTTGAGAAACATTAAAGAATCCATACATTCTATGAATTTGGAGTTCAGTAATTTGGCCATCACTTTGGTCTTGATTATCCATTTTGAGTGATTCAAATGTGTCAAAAATATCCTTCCAATACGCATGTCATGGAACTACAACATTCACCTAGCTTCCATGGATTTTACCTAGAATTTAAAAACATAGACCTTACTCCATTTTTCCTCCATACTCTATTCCAATAAATGTTGATTGCTTTGTAGTGAGATTTTTAGCTAGAGCTCCTTCTACACTTCCTGTATATTACCTTTTAGTTGGTCTCCTTCTCACTTAGGGTAGCTAATGAAACTCTAATTGTTGAGCTAGATATGGGCAATATTAAAACTAGCATAGAAGATCTGGAAAAAAAGATGACTAATTTATCATTTCCTGGGTTTTTGTATGAGCCTATCTGCTTTCAAAGTTTGGGTTATAAAGAAATAGAAATAAAAAGGTGAGTTACAAATATCTATTTATCCAAATCGTTATTTTCTTGTTTTATTTGATAATAATGAAAATAGAGAGAAAATATTTCAAAGGGGTCCCTAGTTCTTTGGAAGTGCAAGGCTTTTCATGAAGCTTTGACATACTAAATTTAAAGCTGAAGAAGAGATGACTTCTACAAGTCCTATGTAAGTTAGACTCTTTGGCCTCCTAGTTTAATTCTAGAATCCAATTGTTTTTTCTTCAATTGGAAACTCTTTGGGAACTTTTATGATTATTGTTCATTGTACTAAATAATTTGAACATATTATTTATGCTCGAATTGGTATTTTAATGGATTTTGACAAACCCCTACTTGAAAATATCTCATTACAATTTGGGGAGGATACTTGGGAGCAAGTGGTGGACTATGATATTTTCTTTTTGTGGTGTAGTGGTAAATGGCCTGGGTGCTGGTAGAGGTCGACCCAGGTTCCATTTCCCTTGTCTCCATCCTGCAGATATAATGTATAGTTAGGAATGTCCTATGTGTTGGTAGAGGCCGACAAGGCTCCATTCCTCCTATGCCCAACCTATTGAAAGTGGCACCTCGAAAGGGGTGTTTTCCACTATAAATTAGTTTTTTGATCAGTGGATTACAATTTGCAGGTTTAAGACACCATTCTATAGAAGGAAAGTAGAAAATATAGATGAGACATTTTTCGTAGGACTGCCCAAACTACCGAACTCGTTTTGGCCATATCTCACTCATCCGGACTCGGATTGAGCTAAAATTTTGAGGGTAGATGCCTGAAAAACCCTAGAACGTCTCCACCAATTTTCATATCATTTGGAGCAACACAGATCCTAGCACATCCCTATGTGTGAACGACATATTTGGCAAGCGGCTATGCGAGGGTTTCATCTGGGTTGAGTGCAAGCAGCTCCAGAGGTTGGTTTTTAGGGCCTTCGGGCCCTAGCGGCCAATATTTTTGTGGTTTATGCTCAATATTTTAGCAAGAAATGTTGCAGGGGATACAATATGGGTTAGAAATTTGTCTTTCAACAGATCATACTGTGAACTTGAGTGACAACGACTTCCAATTTGCTGCACAAAAGAAAAGTGAAAACCATACCTTTCCACGACGTCTAGGGCAAGGATTAAAGAGATCACGAAACAAGTTTCAAGCAGTTGATCAAAAAATGGCTCATATCTCAAGTGAATCTGGTGCTAAGGTGCACCCACAAAATAATTCTACTGTGAAAACCCCTATCAAGGGTAAGAATTTCGAAGACTCGATCCCAAAAATGAATTTTAGGGATGCCCTTCATGGTGGACAGCCTCAGCCCAATGCTAATATCAATATTAGGGCTTCCCATAAACCTCTAAGAATGCCTAAGATTGATCCCAGGAAAATGGAGTCAGGATGTCTTAAAGCAGCTTGATGGAACTCCTATTGTTATGCTTGATATGGCTAACATTCAGATTGACATTGAATATCTGGAAAAAAGAGGACAAATTTTTCGGTTTGTGGGTTTTCGTCCGAGTCTATCTTGCTTTCAAAGTCTGGGCTGCAAAAATCTAGAAAACTAAAGGTGAGTTACAAATCTCTATTTATCCAAATGGTTATTTTCTTGTTTTATTTGCTAATAATGAAGATAGAGAGAAAACTTTTCAAGGGGGTCCTTGGTTTTTTGGAAGGGCAGGGCTTTTCATGAAGCCCTGGCATACTAAATTTAAATCCGAAGAAGAGATGCCTTCTATAGCTCCCGTGTGGGTTAGACTCTTTGGCCTCCCTATTGAATTTTGGAATCCTACTATTTTTTCTTCAATTGGAAACTCTTTAGGAACTTTTATGATGACTGTTGATTGTACTCAAAATTTTGAACATATTATTTATGCTCGAATTTGTGTTTTAATGGATTTTGACAAACCCCTACCTAAAAATATCACATTACAATTTGGGGAAGACACTTGGGAGCAAGTAGTGGACTATGAGAACATTCCTTTTCATTGTAGAATTTGCCATGAATATGGTCATTTGGCCGGTGCTTGCCCAAATAAAATTCCTGATCAAAAGAAAGAAGATATAAACTCAGCAGGTTTCCAAATACCTAAGAAGAAGAACACTCAAAAAAAACCAGTTATGAAGGATCAATCAAAGTCATCTCGCTAATATGTTTGAAATCCTTTCCACAAATGATGTCCCAAGTGAGGAAGAGGAAATAATGGAAACTGAAATCTTAGAAACACAATTTAAATATGAAGGGAAGAACTCAGAGACAAACCAACAAATCAAAGGTTTTCAACAAAAAAAAAAGGAGAAAATTTACACAAGAAAAACAATATTTCAAATGTCAAAACTTCAAATAATGCAAGTCCCAATATAGACTCCGTTGAACCATCTAGTAAAATTTTGGCTGTGTACGAGCATTCTTCAAGGTTAGAAGCCATCTCAGATTCAATTGGAATAAGTCAAGAAACAGGGAAAAAAAATTGAAGATGGATTCTAATCAAAAAGTAGGTCGCAAGACCAATCAATATCATATGGTAAAAGAAGGTGAAAAGCTTGTAGAGGAAGGTAATATTAATGCCCTTCCCAACTTTTTTAGCCCTGGTATTAATGAAGATCATCACTTGGAATATTAGAGGACTCAAAGGGAGTCTTTCAAAACAAAATGAAATTAGAAGAATGATTCAGGTAAATCATCCACATCTTGTTTTCCTTCAAGAAACAAAGATGTCAATGGAGGATATGGACTTAATTGCCAGTAAAATTTGGCCAGCTAGAAAAGTGGTTTCCCTCAGCTCCCAAGGGACTTCGGGTGGCATTGCTTGTCTTTGGGATCCAAAAGAGGTAGTTATTCACCATATGGTTGGCAGTTGGGGTTTGTTGGCTATAGCTATTCAAAGTAGACATTCCAACCAGATTATGCTCTGCATTACTGTTTATGCTCCGACTTCTTTGGAGGAAAAAAGAAGACAGTGGAAGGATATTACTCATATTATCTCTCATTTTCCTAAATCTTGGATCTTGATCGGAGGAGATTTCAATACCATCCTCTCTCTGGATGAGAAAAGGGGGGGAAATAGAAATTTGGACAAAAGCACTGACCTCATGAGCGAATATATTGCAAACCTCCATCTTGTGGATATCCAACCAGATAATGGCCTTATGACTTGGTCTAACAGAAGGCAAGGCTTAGCTTGTATAATGGAGAGATTGGATAGGTTTTTGCTCTCTAAAAATTTCTTAATCCATGGTCACATTCCTAAAGTGAAGACTCTTAATAATGTTGGTTCGGATCATTGGCCACTCATGGTGGAAATGTGGAAAACCAATGTGAGTTTCTCTCCTTTTCGTTTTCAATTAATGTGGCTTAGAGACATTTCCTTCAGACCTCATGTGCAACAATGGTGGAAGGAAGGTAAACCTAGGCATGGGACTAAGATGTTCTATTTTGCCAAAAGACTGCAATACATTAAATCCAAAATCAAGACTTGGAACTGGAAAGAGTTTGGGGATGTTCATAAAAAAAACATGAAGTTATTGCTCATATTGAAAATTTGAATAAGAAAATCCGTTTAGATGGCCTCACAGAGAAGAGAAGTGCAGATGAAATTAAACTCACAACTCAGCTTGAGGAATGGGAAAAAAGAGAAGAAATCTTATGGAAGCAAAAATCTAGAATTCAATGGCTCAAAGAAGGAGATCGAAACACAAATTTCTTCCACAAATCTCTTCTAGCTCGAAGATCTCACAACTTTATTTCTTCCTTAAAATCAGATTCTGGAGATGTTGTTTATACTTGGGATGGCATGAACTCTATTGTTGTTGATTACTTTTCCAATATTTTTGTTGCTACTCCCCTTGACTCAACTTCACAATATAATGTTCTTCAAGCAATCCCTTCTCTTATCACTTTTGAGGAGAACTCTATTTTGACTGCTCCTATTACTATCAATGAGCTTCAACAAGTAGTTTTTAAAATGCAAAAAGGGAAAACCCCAGGTCCCGATGGTTTTCCTATTGAGTTCTACCAAGAGTTCTGGGATATCCTTCATGTTGATTTATTAGAGGTGGTGGAAGAAGCCAGGAAAGCCAAAGAAATTTTGAAGGTTATCAATAAAACTTATATTACTCTTGTTCCAAAAGCTCAAGAGGTTGATCATATCTCAGCTTTTAGACCTATTGCTTTATGTAATGTTCTTCTCAAAATCATTACTAAAATCATGGCATAAAGGTTGAAGCCTCTTTTGCATAAGATTATTTCCCCAGAGCAAGGGGGTTATGTGGAAGGACGTCAAATAGTAGATGAGATAGTTCTTGCTCAGAAGCCATCCATTCCATGGATATGCAAAATTCTCCTTCCATGTTCATTCGGTTAGACTTATCCAAAGCTTATGACAGAGTGGATTGGCACTTCCTTATCAAAGTTTTGAGGCAATTTGGTTTCTCTAAGGATTGGATGGATTGGATTATGGGATGTATCTCTTCAGTTTCCTACTTAGTTCTTATCAATGGCAGGCCTTCTCAGTATTTCCTAGCTTCCAGAGGTATTAGGCAAGGTGACCCGCTATCCCCTTATTTATTCATCATTCTTGCTGAATGCTTGGGTAGGACTATAACCAAAAAGAGGGAAAACAAAACCCTTGAGGGAGTTACCATTGCTCATGGAGCTAGACCTATCTCTCATCTTCAATTTGTGGATGACTCTACTCTTTTAGGTAAAGCTACAGTTAAGGAAGCTTCTAATATTAAGCAAATCATTAGCTATTTTTCTAAGGCTACTAGGCAGTTGATCAATGAAGACAAATCTAAAGTTATTTTCTTTCACTGCTCTGCTAGACAGGAATCCATGGTCTTGGATAAACTAAGATATAAGAAGACCTCTCTTCCAATCACTTATTTAGGTATTCCCATAAATATTCAAAGGCAGAAAAATAAATATTGGAATTGGTTGTTGGACAAAGTCAAGAAGAAAATTGGAAAGTGGACCAACAAGTGGCTTTCTTCTGGGGGTAGAATCACCTTGGTAAAATCAGTCCTTCAAGCTATTCCTATTTATGTTTCTTCCATTTTGAATATCCCAAAGGTTGTTCTTCGAGAATTGGATCAAATCAGTCATCGTTTCCTTTGGAGTGGTACTAAGGAGAAAAGAAAATGGGCCTTGGTGAAATGGGATACTTTATGTCTTCCTAAGAGTGAAGGGGGGTTAGGATTACGGTCTTCAATTAATAACAACAAAGCTTTAGCTGCTAAATTATATTGGAGGATGTTGCATAACCCCAATGCTCTTTGGGCCAATAATCTCCATGCTAAATATGCTGAGAACAAAAGTCCTGAAGACCTTGTTCGCTATCAACTTCCTACCAAAGGTTCTCCCATTTTAGCAATTCTTAAGACTGGTGAGGATTTGATAAAGAAAAAATTATTTTGGATCATTCATAATGGTCAACATGCAAATTTTTGGACAGATTCTTGGGATGGTCACAAGCCTTTGATAACTCAGTTTCCCGATTGGAGGCCTTGGATGGAGGAGCTTCACCGAGCTAATTGGATAAAGGTGGCTAATTACTATCGGTACCATACCGGTAATTCAAAGGTTGGTAGATATTGGATCCCTATTGAGGACTGGCCTATTCAAATCCTAGAAAGGCAAAGACAAGATATCCAAGGCATCCTTCATATGAGATCCCTCTCTTGGTCCCATGAAAAAGATTGTTTTGGATGGAACAACACTACTAAGGGTGAGTATTCAGTTGCTCAAGGTTATTTGACCTTATGCCATAATAATCCCAACCATTCTTCTGACATATTTTCTCGATTGTGGGCTCAAAAGATCTGGCCTAAGGTGAGGTTCTTTAATTGGCTTTTATTGCATCGTAGGGTGCTTACTGGTGAGCAACTTATGAAGCGTGGTTTTCATGGCCCTTTTAGATGTGAAATGTGTGAAGAGAATGTAGAAAATATCAACCATATTTTTATTGAGTGTACTTTAGCCTCTGAGCTATGGAGGAGAATGGCCACTTTACTTGGCTTACAAGTGGTCCAATTTTTTTACTTTTGAACAACTTTGGAGGGATTGGCCTAATCAAGAGGGTGTTGATCATTTTATTAGGCAGTTAGTTTGGATGGGTTCTACCATTCTTCTTTGGAATATTTGGAATGAAAGGAACAACCAAATTTTTAATCAAGATAGGAAGGATATTCACTATATTTGGCAAAAGACCATAGCCAACTTAGTTGAATCAGTCCATCATCTCCTTAATCACCCCCAAAACTCCCACCAAAGATGGGATCAAGTGATGCAAATATTGAAGATTAAACCTTCTAAGGGCAACCAACTTAAAGGGAATGTGAGTATTAGTAAGATGGATAGGAATAGAAATTGGCAACCTCCTCCTAAGGATTTTGGAAAAGTCAATACCGATGGAGCCTCTAGAGGGAACCCTGGAAAAGCCAGTGTGGGAGGAATTGGTAGACTTTCAGATGGCTCCCTGGTTTTTACTTTTGCCGAGAATTTGGGTATTCTTTCCAATAACCTTGCCGAGGGGTATGGTATCCTCAGAGGCCTTCAGGAGGCTACTAAGGTTGGATGGGAAAAGGTGTTAGTTGAGTCTGACTCTCAACTTATGATTAATCTCTTGAAGAATCCTTCTAAGAATCATAAGGTGGATTGGAGAATAAAAAGAATTATTGAGAAGATTCAGTTAATCCAGATGGGATTTTTGAAAGTTGATTACAATCATGTGGTCAGAGATCAAAACAAGAGTGCTGATGCTTTAGCTAATTGGGCTTTGGACAAAGGTGATCTTACTTGTTATGGCCACCCTCCTATATGGTGGGCTTCTCAAATTAGGGAAGCTCTTCTTTCTATCATTTCTTTGGATGGCTCCAGCTTCTGAAGGTACCTAGTTTCTTCTTGTTTTTTTTTTTGCTTCTCTTTGGTTCATTCAATTTTTTTTAGTTCCCTAGCTCATTCTATTCTTTATTTTGTTTCCTCTGTTGATTCTTGCCTTAATAGTCTTCTCGGTCTAGATAGGTCATTGTTTTGTTCATTTTTTATTTCTTTTTTCTTTTTTGTTTTTTTTGTTTAGTTTTTTAAGGTGGGTGGGTTTTTTTATTTTGTTTTGTTTTTGTGTTCTTTGTGTTGTTTTTTGTTGTTTTTTGTTGTTCTTGTGTTTTTGTGTTTTTGTTGTTTTTTTTTTTTTTTATGTTTTTTGTTATTGTTCTTGTGTTTTTTTCGTTCTTGTTCTTGGGTTTCTCTTTGTTTGTGTTATTTCGTGTTTTTATGTGTGAGTGTTTTCTATGTTTTTTGTTTTTGTTTATTGTCTCGTTGTTGGTTGTTTTTTATTTTTATTTTTATTTTATTTTTTAATTTTTTAGGTTTTGGTTGTGTTTATTTTTCATGTTTTTTTTGGGTTATGTCTTTGTAGTGTTCTGTTGTTTTTGTCTTGTTTGTGTTTTGTTATGTGGTTCTTGTGTTTTTCTATGTGGTTTGTGTTGTGGTTTCTTTTATCTTATTGTGCGTGTTTGGTTGTGCTTTTGTTTTTGACACACTCAAGGAGCATGTTTTTTATTTTATTTTATTATTTTTGTTGTTATTTACTTATTTTTAAATTGGTTTTGTGTGTTTGTTTGCTCCTTGAGTATGTCAAAGGTGGTAGGCCAGGTCCGAGTCCTGGGCATTTTTGGTGGAATGGATATCCCTGCCTCCTTGGGTCTTACCTGAAAGTGGCATCCCTTTTGGGATGTTTTCCACAAATAAAAAAAAGTGGTGGACTATGAGAACATTACTTTTCATTGCAAAATTTACCATGAATATTGTCATTTGGCTAGTGTCTACCCAAATACATATCCATATCAAAAGAATGAGGATACAAAACTAGCAGGTTTCCAAATTCCTAAGAAGAAGAATACTAAAAAAAAACATTTATGAAGGATAAATAAAAGTTATTAGCTAATATCTTTTCAATTATTTCCACAAATTATGTCCTAGGTAAGGAAGATGAAATAATGGAGATAAAAATATTAAAACACAATTTAAATATGCAAGGAAGGACTCAAAGACAAACCAAAAAATTAAATATTTTAAACAAGAAAAAAAAATAAAATACACATGAAAAATAATCTTTTAAACGTTGAGACTTCAAATAATACAAGTCCCAAGATATGATTTATTGAACCTTCTAGTAACACTTTAACTTTGTACATGCAATTTTTGAGGTTAGAAGCCATCCCAGATTCAATTGGGGTAAGTCAAGAAATAGGGAAAAAAAGCTAAATATGGATTCCAACCAAAAGGTAGGTAGCAAGACCAATCAACATCATATGGTAAAATAACATGAAAAACTTGTAGAGGAAGGTAAGATAAATGCCCTTACCGATTTATTTAGCCTTGGTATTAATGAAGATCATCACTTGAAATAATAGAGGACTCAAAGGGAGTCTTTCAAAATAAAATAAAGTTATAATAATGATTTAGACAAAAAATTAACATCTTGTTTTCCTTTAAGAAACAAAGATGTCAATAGAGGAAATGGATTCAATTGCTAGTAAAATCTAGACAAGTAAAAAAATTGCTTCCCTCAGTTCCCAGGGGAGTTTTGGTGGCATTTCTTACCTTTAGGACCCAAAAGAAATAGTTATTTACCATATGTTTGGTAGATAGGGTTTTTAGTTTGTAGCTATTCAAAGTAGATATTCTAACAAAATTATGCTCTACATAATTATTTATGCTTCAACTAATTTGGAGGAACAGAGAAGATAGTGGAAGGATATAATTTATATTATCTCTCATTTTATTGAAGTTTGGATCTTGATCAGAGGAGATTTAAATACCATTCTCTCTAGATGAGAAAATAAATGGAAATATAAATTTGGACATAAGCACTAACCTCATGAATGAATATATTGTAAACCTTCATCTTGTGGACATATAGCCAGATAATAGCTTTATGACTTGGCCTAACAGAAGGCAGGGCTTAGATTATATCATGGAGAGATTGGATAGGTTTTTTTTTTCTAACAATTTCTTAATCCATGGTCACATTCCTAAGGTGAAGACTCTTAACAATACTAGTTTGAATCACTGGCCAATCATGGTGGAAATTTGGAAAACCAATATGAGTTTCTCATTTTTTTATTTCAATTAATGTGGCTTAGAGTTAGTTCCTTCAAACCCTAACTATAATGGTGGAAGAAAGGTAAACCAAGATATGGGACAAATATTTTTTATTTTGCTAAAATTTTACAATACATTAAATCCAAAACCAAATTTAAAACATTAAAAGTTGGCAATACATTTAAGGATTTTGGAGATGTCCAACAAAAAAAGCATGAAGTGATTGCTCAGACGAAAAATTTGAATAAGAAAATCCATTTAGATTACCTGACAAAGAGTAGTACATATGATATTCAACTCACAAATCTAGGATCTAATGGAAGCAAAAATATAGGATCTAATGGCTCAAAGAAGGAGATTGAAACACATATTTCTTTCACAAATCTCTTCTATTTCAAAGATATCAAAACTTATTTCTTTCTTTAAAATTCGATGTGAAGACATTATATACACTTGGAATGGCATGAACTCCATTTCCAATCTATTTGTTGTTACACTTCTTGCCTTGGTCAAACAAAACTATTTCATGATGTGTATTTATTCTTATATTTTGAAAATATTTTCACTAGAAATGATGGTCAAACATTATTAAGTCTATAACAATCATGGAATGTTTTAAACATGTTGATTTCATGGTAGATGTTTATTGATAGTATGTAAAAACTATCTAGAAAAAATTTATTTACTTTTACCTTTGAAATGAGTAAAATTATTATACTTTTTAAATATATATATTTTTAAAAATAATATAAAAAAAATCAAGATTCTTGTTAAATAATATATATATAATAACAAAACTAAAATTAAACAAATTTCAATTCTATATAATCAATAAAAAAATATTATATTATTCCATAGACCGATTGAAAATAGAAATGAAAAGATCAATATCATTCAGACAATGTTAATTAGGCAATGTCAAATCAAATTTAACACTAGACCGGTTCAGATCACATTACTGAAGACCATAAGCTGCTATTCCCCTACCCTAAAGTTAACGAAGCCATTAAAAACACCTTCATAATATGCAGTAATAGAAATATAACAATGTAGAGATCTGAAATCTATTCCTCGACATCAGATCCAGCACCTTCCTCCTGCACTCCAGTTCTGCTGCTCTCGCTATAGTTTGCCATGGCCTTGTCATACTGAGTCTTTAGTCCAGCAGCTCTGTCAACATAGGGCTTCTTCTCCTCGTTGGACATACCCCTCCAACGCTCACCGCCGTCTTTAGCAGCCTGCGCGACTCCCTTCACATTAGGGTTGGTCTCCTTGAAAATCTTTCTAAAATCCTCCATGAACAGCAAAAATGCGGTTTGAGGCTTCTTGGGCTTGTTCGGGTCCTTTGCCTTCTTTTGTTTCCTCTGCTTTTTCTCCTTCAAAGGACCTGCTTGAGAACCTTCGCTTTCCCTCTTCCTTGCCATAGCTCTCTGCAACTTCAACCATTGAAATTAAAATGAATATAAGCTAATAGAAAGAGGTTCTAATTTTAGAGTAATGAAGCGATGGACATAAAAAAGATCCTGTCAAAGCTTACCGTTGATTTTGGACTTAAACGGGGTCGAGTTCCCTTCGTATCTATCGCAAATTTCGAACTCCAGTGAGAATTCGGATATGAATCCACTCATTGCTTCCCCTTTTTATATCTGTAAGAGATGGATGGAAGGGTAGGGTTAGGGTCGTTAGAAGTCGGCCGCTTTTCAATAATTTCTTTAAAATGACTTCTATTTCAATTAAATTCAATTCAATTCTCATATCAATAGTCAATATATATATATATATATATACTTTTTTGTACGGTTAAATTTGAATTCAATAATGCTACGGGTTATAAACCTATGGAGTTGATTTCTGGATTTACCTAAATAAATAGAATAATAAAAATTGGTATTTATAAATTGAATATTTGACCCAGGTTCAATCTTCATAATAGATATATATAAAAAATATTACTCAAAAATAAATAATAATTATTATTTAATTTTAATATTTTTAAATTATAATAATTATTTATTAATGTTTTAATTATATTTTTTTGGAGTAATATTTTTTTAATTAAATAGTAAAGGTTAAACCTGGATCACATCACCGATAACGTCCTTACCCGTAGACTACAACAAGTGGAATAATAATTTTTATAAACATTTACTATGAAAATTAAACTATGTTTTTAACTATGATTTTATCATGTTGAATTTGAATAAGAAGCACATATTGGATATGGTTGTTTGGGATATGTAGCACAATATTATAATGTGTAAGTATATAATGGGTAAAACATTGACATATGGGTATATTTCCATATTTTCGTACTCATAATCCTTATTTTGTCTTAAAAAAAATTAAAAAGGCTTTTCTTTCTAAAAATATATTTGAAAAGGATGTTAAGAAATTTAATTTATAATTATTTTAAATATGAAATTATATTTTAAGATTATAATATTGTTGAGTTGCATGTTTATTATAATGGTGAAGGTTTAGTTTTTTAGAGGGTTCAAGGTTCAAATCATAAATTTATAATTATTTTAAAATATGAGATTATATATTTTTAATATTATAACAATGTTGAGCTGTAAGTTTATTACAATGGTGAGGGCTTTAGTCCCTTTCTAGATGGTTCAAGTTCAATGTTCAAATATAAGAGGACCAGGATCCTTCATAAAAAATGTGTAAACTCATTGAAAAATATTATAACAATATTCTTAAAACATGACTTATAGTCTCATTGTGCGAGCTTATTACAATAATTAATGCTACCACTACTATAATAAAAATATTTAAAGGTTTTAATTAGAAGCTATTATTTATTTATGATGAAGGTTTTAATATGCCACCTCAAGAAGAGGTGCTTATCACAATCATTAATGCTACCACTATCAAACTAAATCAATTTAAAAAATTTAATTAGAAGCTATTACCCATTATATGTACATCTAGGTTAATGACATGAAACAAATTACAATGATGTTGAACATGATTAAGGTAAATTAGAGAAACTCGTTATTTTTAAACTAATAACTAATATATCAAAATATTTTGTATGAGATATTGTTGAGAAATATAAAATTTATTTCCAAATGGTAAAACAATAATAAATCATAGTCTTTACATAAAACATGATCTAGTTAAGACCCACGAGGGATATCATAGTGGTAAATCTTTGGATTTTCATCCAATAGATTCAAAACTCGGGAACCAAGACCCCTTATAAAAACCTCATGTAAAGTCAAAATTTTCCATCAAGTGGTATTAGCTCAATTGGTTAAAATTCAAGGAGGAGACCAAGGTTTGAATCTTACACTAGGTTTAAATCTTGCTAAGAAATTCATGGATAATATCCAAGCTTTCTTGTAATATCAGTGATGATTATATAATATGGGTGAACTCATTTTAGCCCCCATATAACCAAAAAATAAAAAATAATCTAGTCAAATAAAATAAATATCCCTACTAACCATCTACTAATTTAATACCTAAGAATCATAACATTTCATATTAATAACTAACGAATCAATAATTGAACCATTGTCATTAATGACTAATATATCAAGATATTTTGTACAAGATATTGGTGAGAAGAGAAAAGCTACCTCCACATGGTGAAACAATAATAAATCATAGTCCCTATACAAAACATGACCTAGACCTAGTCAAATAAAAGAAATATCGCTACTAACCATCTACAAATTTAATACCTAAGAAACATTTCATACTAATAACTAATAAATCAATAATTTGGTTGCATTGATTGTAGGGGTTTACCACACTAACCACAAAAAATCGGTTGCGACCAACTCTTCTTTGTAATAAAAAACTAATGAATCAATAATTGAATCATTATCTCATTGTATACAAGGTATTTTTCATAATCACAAAATCTATCTATATAAGAAAAAATATTTAATATTATTGAATTATATTTATGTAATTTTAAAAAAATAAAATTATATCTTAGATATACTAATCCACTTATGATTAATATTATAATGTGTGAACTCTTCATTAAAGTTATTAATATGAAATATGAGCACATCATGATCCTAATGTAAAATATGATCCTACCTAGAGGGATAGGTTCATTGGTTGCAAATGAGGATTTATCAATGGATGATAAACAAACTATTGGAGCACTAGATCATATGGTTATCATGACATCTACACCTAGGTTGGGCAAAGGATATGAAAGAGTTGGCTCAGGTGAGGAGGATCTAGTGGGTCATCACTAAGAAGGACAAGTGAGAGCTATATTGATTTGACTGAGTACAATACCAATTTAGTATTGTACAAGATATTTTAGACCTCGAGGACTACTGGTTTGGGAGGGTGAGGAGGGATCCATCAAGAGTTTGAGGTGTTCTTGATGTGGGCATATGGATGGACTTAGATGACCCACTATATGTAAATCGAGGGATGGATGAAATCAAGATGACCTTTGGGTATAAGAGATGGTACAAGACCATTACACCCTTAAGGATGTCCCCACCAGTGCTAGTATAGAGACACTAGGTTATGAGTCAATGACTATAGCTAGAACTTTGAGATACCACTTGACACACCATAAAGTGGGACTAGAGGGGTATAATACCATCGATATGAGCCTAAGCATAGGTTCAGGTGGATATAGGGATGGTCATGAGGGGGACAATCACCATATTTGGCTCATGAGGAGGGAAATAATAGGAGTTACCACCACATCGACATAGGTGGGATCTAATGAGATTGTAGGTCCAAGGGAGTAGGTGAGGGAGATAGAGGCACTATGGGCCATGATGGTAGCTATATAGGCAAATTTGAACACCATATACATAGTGTTGGACCAAGCCAAAGTAGAGTGATATATGGTGAGAACTAAGATTGAGTACATCAAAGGGGAGAGGGGCTAATTAGATTGAGAGTGATAACAAGCCTAGGTAAAGGGGATGGCTATTGTTGCAAGAAAATAATAGATCAAGGGAGGCCATATATTATTGGTAAAGTTGTAGAGATGAGGAAGTCATATGATATGGTAGTGCAGAGCGAATCCTACTACTAGATGGCATACTTCCATGCCATCCCAGTAAATTAGAGGTTTCTCCCATCATTATCTGTATGATTATAGAGTCACTCATCATCATGGGAATGATCTATGAACATGGTTCCTCCACCACCTCTAGAAGGTGGAGCAAAAGGGATAAGCTCATGTGATGAGGATAGGGATCATGATGACATGTCAATTTTTATTGTGGCATGCATCCCTAGGGATGGCTGAGTTTCTCAAGCTCTCTATTTTGGTACACCAACCGGTTGGAACATACTTAGTGATTTCAAGTAATACAAGTTGTTTTATTTTATTGTGTATTAAATGTGTGGGTTTTTTGTGTGATTTATTATTATTATTTATTATTTTTATTTTAAATTATGATTATTGTGAATAGGATTAATGCAATGCATGATGATCCTAACTAAATGAAGTGCATGAATGAGTGGATGGAAATAATAAAGGATAAAAAAGAAGAGAAGAAACAAACAAATTATGATAGAATAAGGAAAGATGAATGAAGAAGAAAGCAAATATCCAAGAGAATGTCAAAAGGGGAAATGAAAAGAAAATAGGACCAAGACCCTTGTAAGGATGTATGCTCACAAATGATCAAATGAAGGTTACCCCTCACTTATGGCCATGAAGCTATCATATAAGGGTGTTATGCTCATAAATATTAATAGGTGTGGAGTGATACCTACTAGGGGTGTAGTGATTGCTAATGGCCAAATATGAAGATATACTCGCTAGGATGTATGCTCTGAAATGATTGAGATAGAGTTTACCCCTCACGTGTGGCCATATAGATTATTCTATTGGGGTTAAAGATGTGATTAATTTTCTAAAATGAGTACTACACAATAGGGGTGTGGTGTGTGCAAAAGATATATGAGAAAAGTAAAGCACAACAAAAGTAGTTTGAGTGTGTGCATGTGTTCAAATAAGATAGAAGAAAGATAAGCAATAATTGAAATATAGTGTGTGTGTGCATCCCTAGTGAAATTTTAAGAGCTAAGAGGTGTGTGTAAGATAGTCAAGGATCGTATGAATATTATAAATTATATCCATGTGGTATTTACCCTAGCTTACAAGGACAACTTAACAATAAAAATATCAATAAGTATTAGTAAGGATGAGAAAATAGAATAATGGGTGTATATTTATTATCTTGGAAAGGATAAGAGATGATTAAAACTTTCATGGACAAAATACATACAAGAGATGAAGAACTACATCCTTTGACTTGGAGAGAAATTTGATGATCATTTTATGCCTTCAAGGTCAAGGAATATAAGAGAATAATAAGAGATAGGCAAATGAGAATACATGGATATGGGCCCTAGGTTGGATATTCACAAGCCATCAGAGCCCTAGTATGAGCGCAATGCATGTGATTTAATACCTAGTTAGATTTCATCACTTGCCATCCTTACGAAGTTTCCAAAATCTATATGATCAAGCAGTTACACAATTATAGTCAAGCGATAATGCAATTATATGACAAGAAAAAATATAAATGGAATATAATGTCAAGAAAACCATGCAAAATATGATAGGTGACAACTAAGCTAAATGCAACATGAAGTATGAAAAACAAAATAGAATGCAACATGAAAACTAAGCTAAATGTAATATGAAAAAATGAAATCATGCATAGTATCTCTTTAGATGCATTATGTTCATTGGTTCATTAAGCTCTTAACCATCTAAAGAAGATAAATGATAGATACCTAAACCAAACTTGGTTTTTATGACAAAGGGACCTAGCCAATTGAGCTAAAACTTACCTTTAAGATTTTAATAAGAATTAGTGTTCTTTTAGTTTTGATTGAGGATAAGGTCCCCAACCTCAAAAGAATCATTTCAAAATCTCTTGGAATAAGATAACTTGATCCTATTTTGATAGGATCAAATATGCTCTAAGACATGAATGCAATTTTTATCCAAAAAATCCAATTGGTACAATTGATCAAAGTGATACTCATCATCGATTGAGGTATCTTGAAGTAAGACACACAATAAAGGAACCTCTAACTCAAATGGAAAAATTGCCTTAGTCCCATATAACAAGACATATGAACTATTGCCTATAGGATTTTGCAAATTTGTACAATAGATCCATAAGGTAGGATAAAGCTAGATATGCTAGTTTTGACTAGTCTTACTAACCAACTTCTTGATGATCTTGATCAAAGACGTGTTGGATGCTTTATTTTATCTGATATGGAGTTGGCAACCTGTATTGAATATTGTGCTTAACATAAAGCTTATGGATTTCCTTGTTCTTGAAAGGAGTGACATTATTAGAAACAATCATCAAAGGAATCCTAAACCTACAAAGGATTTGGTTGAATATGAACTTGGACCTAAGCTCTAGTCATCATGGACAAGGGCATGGCTCTTACCTATTATGATAAACTTGTGTTAATATTCCCTATGAAGTCCAATATCCACATGTAAAATGGCCAAGGGGAAGAAATAACATGAATGTTTTGAGAAGCATGAGCAATTGTTTCATGGCATTGACACTTTTCATAGCATCAAACTTGCTCACATGCATCTTTCTCCATGGAATGCCAATAATACCCCATATGAATGAGCTTATTGGAAATGGAATTTTTTCTAAAATGTCCTACACATGAACCATCAGGAGCCTCACTAAGATCTAGTTGGTCTTCTTAAATGTTAAGATATCATAAGAGGATACCTTAAAATGAACATTAATATAAAGTACTACCAATTTTAATGAATCAACATGTTCTTTCACATAAAATATTACACCGGTTATGATCTAAACCATCATAGATTGAACCATCCTTAAGGAAATTAAATATGTTATACCATGGCTCATATGGGGAAGCTTCGATTTTCAAAACATCTAATAAAAAAATACTAGAACTATGTGACATGAGCTTCCAAAGTTGTCTAATGATAATAAATGCTTGATCATATTCCAACTCCAAGAAAAAAATATGCAGCAACAACCATGGAATCCACATGGTGGTTGAAGGATCTAGGGATGAACTCTATGCTTACCTGATCGTATGCAAATAAAATCTTGGTGATAATATCTTTGTAAGGTTTTAGTTTATCATATTTATTTTGATAAGAATAATTATACTGATTGAACACAAGTTGAGAGTCACCAAAGACTAAAAGAACACTAACCTTTAAGGCTAACATTGTTTTGGCTAAGGATCAAATCTTTCTATTCTATAGTGTTATTCATGCAAGAGAAATAAAACTTGAAGGACAAGGGGATGAGTTGTTTTTTTAAGGTAATTAGAATAATTCTAGCACAAACATCCTTTAAGAATCAATGCTCCATCAAAAATAAAGTCCAATACTATGGCTCTTTGGCTTCTACACTAAAGCACTCATTGATAAATAGGACACCTAAGGGATGAACAAATTTTAAGGGAGTGGAGGCTAATGATCAAAAATAACCTGGCCCTTGATAGCCTTCTAACCTATGAAGATCAAGTAAAACTCACCAAGGGATAAAACCCACTTAGTGGCTTGACCTGAAAGGTGGGACTTAGATATTAAGTTGTGCAAAGGATCAAACTTTACAATGATTAATATCTTATGTCTTAGCATGTAGTGTCTTAGATTTTGGGAAGAAAACACCACAACAAGGCAAAGATTCTCTAAGGGAGTGTACGAAGTTTCATATCTAACCAAGGTTCTCCTGATATAGTACATATCTCACTCTCTTTTTTTATCATCATATTGAGCCACCAAGACCCCCAAAGCATGAGTTGTGTCTGCTATGTAAAGCATAAAATGCTTATTTGGTCTAGGATTAACTAAGATAGCCAAGTGATATAAATTTTAAGTTCAACAAAAGCTTGTTGACACTTATAATTCCATTAGAAAACTACATATTTCTTAAGAATCTTAAGAAAGGGCTGACACTTACCAACTACTTTAGCTATGAATCGATGAATAGTTTGAATTCTACCTTGTAAGATATGTAACTTAGTTAGGGTGTATGGAGTAGGTATGTCAGTGATAACTACTATCTTAGTGGGTCCACCTCAATACCGTAACTAGAAATTATGAACCATAGAAACTTTCTAGATGTGACTCTAAACACACACTTTGAGGGCTTAAGGCAAACCCTAAACTACCAAAGACTTTCAAATATTTTTCTTATATCATGAACATGATCCTATAGATGTATGAAATGATCTAGAAGATCCTGTAGAATATCAAGCATTATGTCATGAAAAATATCTCATAGCTCTCTCATACATGGCACTAGTTATTTTTAATCCAAAAGGCATAACTTTATAATAGAAGGTATCCTATGGTGTGATGAAATCTATCTTGGATTGATACTTAATGGGCAACCATGATCTGATTTTATGATAAAAACCATCAATGAGTGAAAGAATACCACATTTGATAGTGAAATCTATGATCATATCTATAGTGGGGGAGGAAAATAATCCTTGGGACATGTTAAGTTAATATCCCTAAATTTGGTACATATCCTGATTATTTCTACCTTCTTAGCCATAGGAATGATGTTGGAGATCCAATTAGAATAGTTGATAGCTTTTATAAAACCAACATCAAGGAGTTTATGAAGCTCCTCCTTGAGCAAAAGGGTGACCTTAGGATACATCTTCCTCTGTTTCTACTTAACAGGATTAGCACTAGGCTTCACTACAAAATGATGTATAAAAAAGGAGGGATCAAGCCCTAACATATCAACATATGACCAACAAAAAATATAATGAAATTCTTTCAACAATTTGATTAGTTGCTCCTGCTCATCCATGGACAAGGCTTTGCCTAACTTAAGTACTCTAGGGCTCTCCTTAGAACCTAGGTTAACATATATGGTATCCTCAATAAAAATCTAAGACTCATCCTAAAGATGATGTGGGGTAGGGATCACTCCTAGTTTCTCAAGGTCCTCAAAATATATAAAACTAAAATTCTCTTGAGAACTAGAATACATGACATGTGCGACATAAGGGACTAACCCATCAAAGAAGAAATTTTTTTGAAGAATATCCTCATGATCAATGTCATAAAGAGTATCCCCTTCAGAATACTCCCTTAGGATCATAGCTAACTTAGGATTCATAAAAAATATTATATTGCAAAATAGAATTTCAGTGGGATATGGCGGTCCCACATCCTCATAACTCCACTCCAATTCTTGATGATTTGAATATTCAGCATAATAAATAAGGTAATCATAATTATCAAAGGTTAAAGGTTGGTTTTTATTGGGTATGTAGCCTATGCCACATCTCCCAGGCCAAATATCAACTTCCAAAGGCTCTTGAATACCTTTTATGTTATGGCCACACACATTTACCTATGTATCCCATACTAGATGGAACTTTCTTGTGAAGTGGGTAATCAATGGATAGGTAACAATGGGCAAAATAATGCTCTATAGGAAAAGGATTACTACCATGGATATTTTATTCAAGCGAGACTTCTGCAAAGATAAAGGTACACATGCCAATGTGTAAAATTTTACCCTTATTATAGGGTAACCCCATAGTCCTTGGTGAAGATGTTATCTTAGAAATATCCATAAGATTTTCTTGAAGAAATTAATTGACTTTATCCTATGATGAAACATTGATTAACAGTTCCTCACTCACCTTTAAATTTTTGAGTTGCTTCATGATGTGAAATGAATAAATTGATGGACATAAATTGAGATCATATTGAGCTTGCTCAACCATTAAAAATTATTAAAATGGATGAGGGTCACCCATAATGGTGACAAGTTGATCTTTGAATTTTAAATTCAAACATTGATGAAAAGTGGAAAGGATAACCCTCATCATATGAATCCAAGGGCATCAAAGAAGATTAAAATATGTAGGGCAAGATACCACATAAAAAAAGGTATTTAATATCTTGGTTATAACCCTAATGGGGAGAGATATAATACCACAAGCTTCTTGGGACTTTTTGAAAGCTTTGATGATAGTTAAGTCTTCCTATTTTAATCCAAAATTTTGGAAATTTTGATAAGTGCATAGATTAAGGGAAGAATCATATTCTATCAATATTTGTTTGGTAAAATTTCTCCAATAAATGTAGTGATATAGAGGGAAGAATCCCATTGTAAGTTTGAGGAAGGAACAACTTCATCTAATAATGTGATATGATGTATCCGAAGGGAACCTACAATATCAATTATACCAGAAGGGTAAATATCTTAAGGAATAGATTTTTTTCTTAGAAGCTTCAACAAGGCTTCCCTACGAATATGAGAATACTAAAAGTATTTAAGAGAGAGATATTAGCTGGGTACTAGCTAATTATTGTTGGATGTATAAGGAGACTTCAAGTTGACTTTTCAACACTAAAGGTTGATTTTCTATTCTTATGCTCCTTTTGTAGGTACTCTTCAAAACAAAGGATGGTTTTGAAGGTTGATTAAATGTAGAATTTGTATCCTATTGAGATAATTGAGTTGGTTGTGTTTAAGCTTTTTTCCTTGTAGTTACTACTATCATACCAACCATATTATTGTATGAAGGTAGAACATTACAATATGGCACTTCGTTAGCTATCTATTTCCCATGCTTAGGTAAGAGATCTTGGAATATCCTCATGTATTTATTAGTTGTGGGTGCTTGTTGAGTAGGAGGTTGATTTCTTGTTGTAGGATTGGGTTGAGGACCTTCTATAATAAGGAAACCTTCATAAATTAGATATTGAATCACATGTTTCAATCTCTTACATAAATTTTCCATGTTCCCCTCCACTCTATGATACTCATAATGTTGACTAGGCTTATACCAATTAGTCGTGGTATCAGGTTGATATATTGGAGGTAACTTAATCATATCAACTTCCAAAATCTACTTTAGGATCATGTTCATAGGCATGTTGAGTCTTGTAAAATTCCTTGGCGGTGGATTTTGAGATTGGCTAAGCACCATCTTTTGTAGGGTGTTAAAAAACACTATCAATAGGCCTACTATTCATTATTCCATAACCAACTACATGTTCATTATTATAATAATTTTTCATTGTCCTATATTCTTCATTATTTGGATTAATTTAACCTCTTCAAATAAGGGCTTTCTCTACCCTTATTTTCAAATCTATCGCTTTTTCAAAAGAGTTAATAGTTGATATTTCCAATTCATAAGATATTTTCTCTTGTAAATTTCTAATGAAGATATCTAACATGTGAATATATGTTAATGCTACAAGTTCATTTTTATTAGTTACATTCCTAATTAATTATTATGAGGCTTTAATAATACCTCATTAGAATAGGTTATTTTAATGTGTAATTTCATTTCACGTTCATTTGAATTTCATGTAATATGGATTTGGGAACCCTAACCCTAATATCATTTTTCTCAATATATAATTCCATGACACAAAGGGAGAGATGTGATTTTTTATTCACTCTATTGTCAAAAAAATTCTCCTTATTTTTCTTGTTTCATGTCGTTGAGCTTGGTAAAATAGCATTGATCCTTACTACAAGTGGTATCAGATCTTAGATGCTTACCCCTCCCACAACCAAGCTTGGAGAATCATTGCATTTCCATCCTATCCTCCTCCACAAATTTATGTGTTGATTTGAAGGAGAGCATGCAAATGTTGCATGAGGTTTCATAAAACCTTCATATATTTTCTTTTTATTACAGATATTATCTTGTATATTTATTTGCATGTATCCAAAATCTGAATCTAATCGAGTTCGATGACCTCTGTGTAAAATGATCATGTTTATTTTTTATATAGGCATACAGTATCCAAAATATGGATCTAACTAATTTTTTTGGCCTTTGTGTAAACTGATTATATTCATTTTTACACAACCATAGAGTATCCAAAATCCAAATCTAATCAAGTTTAGAAGCCTTTATGTAAACTAACTGTGTTCATTTTTTTACATAGCCATAAAATATCCAAAATTCAAATATGATAGAGTTTGGCAGCCTCTGTGTAAGCTAATTGTGTTTGTTTTTACATAATAATACAATCAGATTGACCTCTGTGTAAACTGACCATATTTTTTTTACAACATAGTAGGCTTCTAGCCTCTCCTTTGTACTTGTATAAGAGGCTTACAAAAAATTTGCATTGATTTTGGCTAACTTATAGCACTCATTTGTAAAAAGTAATTCCACTTGGATGGTGAGCAAGTTCTAATGGATCACACGTAACATACATACTACCACATTAGCATTGTAGTAGCACTCTAAGTCTATTTTTAGTTTTCATTTGATTTATTTCATTGCAAATTGATTCACATATTTACATGAATACATGAATTATATATTTTGAGCTTTATATACCATATACTTTTACTATACCCATTTTGAGGTAAGGAATGCTATAATTCTACCATCCTTACAATTACATATACAAATAAATAATACAAATGCAACATAACTCCTCTTATATAGACTAAAACAACTATCAAACGTAATACTCATGCTCAAGTGTTAACTAGCCTAATACTAGATCCCAAACTAAAAATAATAGATGTAGTCAATGTGGCTATATTAATGCCATTACAATTCTACCCATGTCAAGAAATACTCAATACTATATCTATATCTATATCTATATATATATATATATATATATATATATATTAAAAATTTGATGACGGAACAATAGATCCAATAAATTTAAAAACCCATTGGCGAAAGGGATTTTTATGATAATTTTTCCTAAATAAATTGAAGCTTATTATCCTTCTTGAGTACTTGGAATGCAATTCTAATTTCTTAATCTATACAAGGACATTAATAAATTTTTTATACCAATAGTATCTTTCTCTTACTCACTATTTAATCCTTGACATAATTTATATATATTTTGAGTACCTCTTATGATTCTATATGTATAAGTAGTATGTGCTCAAGATCATTCCTATAGGTTGTTGTCTAGAAGGATTTATTAAATGGTTATTGGTTACAACTTCATACATTTTTTCGTTTTATAGCGTTGAATTATCACACAATGATTTGAATTTAAAATAGGTCCTGTCAAGATCATATATGTCCATTATATTTGATATTATATTACATTTTGTTATCCCCATGATATTTTGAAATATTTCACAAAGGATTCAAATTTCCATAGATTTGATGGGTTTTATCTCAATATTATAAACTTAGATTTTATCAATTAACCTAAATCTCTTCTTAGTCATTGCATTGATATTTTCATAACATATATTAATGATATATTAGGATTATGGGATAGTTTATTTTATATTTATAAAGTCCTATATTTATTCTTATATCGTTGTAAATATCACCTTGAATTCTTAAATATAGATAAAATTATCTTCAAAATGTATGTAAATTTCATGGTGAACTTTCTTTTGAAGTTGATATATCAAAGGAAGGATTGAATTACCTTCTTGTAGAAGTAAATGATAATTCTAAAATTGATTACACCTAATGTAATCTATTCTCAAAAAAAATATTGTTACTTTTTCCTAACAAGTTCCCTTGTTGAATACCAAATTTTTAATTCTATCAATGTTCTAAATTTTATATATTTGTTATTTATGGTGTATATGATACCATAACATGGCCTCTAGCATGCTGATTATCATTAAAACTATAACACGTATGAATTTAAGTGCCAATTGTATTCTTTTAGTATTTTTAGAATGCAAGATCTATAGGTTTGACTGAGGCCATCGTAGTATTTTTTGTGTTAGTATATGTTTCTCCATTTCTATTAAAATCATAAATGACAAAAGGAGGATTTGGTACTTTATCACTTATATATGAAATAACCATTACTTGATTATATTCATGATCATTATCCATATTTGTATCCTTAGAAGATTGTTTCTTTTTATATTGGAGTGCATTTCTAGTAATAGAAGCAACCAATTGATCTAGAGATGTAATGGTTTCTCTATGCACCTCAAAAGACATTGAGATATTGAGTCACATTTGGATGACTACAAATTTATTTTCCATTTAGGTTAGGTTGGGCAAAGACATGATTAATTTGAAGAATATTACGAGAATTATTGGATCTAGGAATTCAGTTTTGGAGATGAATACCATTTTAATTTTGAATACTTTTACCCCTTCTTGGTTGCTTTAGATAGGATCGTATATTTTTCTTTTATAATTTTGATAACCTCCTTTCATAAAACCTTGATCCTAATTATGATTCACTCATTATTGACTATTATTAGGAGAGTATTACTTATTGTTTTCGAATAGGGTGTTATAGATACATAACCTTTGATTTTTAAGGATGACTATATTTCTTTTGGAAAACCTTAACTTTTTGTAAAATAAACCGATCCTATAGTTTTTAAATTTGTCAAAATTCATATTAGGATCAAATTATTATTTATTTAAAAAAACTATGTAGCTTTGAAAAGGTATTAGGATCACATCTATAAGTCCCATGGTTAAATAGAATTTATCATGAAAAGGATTCTTAGGTTTATTATGTCAATGGTTTTATCTTATGTTAGAATCATATTAAATTTGCATTTAAACCTTTCCTATCTCTTATGGAATTCAATTATAAATTCATTAGGTCTTTTATTGGCATTTACAAACACATCCATTACTTCTATTATAGTCATGGTATCATCAAATTATTGGTTTATTTTTTTGGAAAAAAAAGTATCTCAATAGTTAATAGAGTGCTTAGTCAAGCATTGCAAGAAAAAGGTTTTCGTAGCCCACTCATTGTACTTAGGAGGATATGAAGATGGAATAAATGGAAAGGGGTGCAAAATTAAGGTGCAGTCAAGCATTGTTGGAAGAGGGTTATTTGCAACCCATTTGATATACTTAGGAGGATATGAGGATGGAACAAAGTTAAAGAGGTGCAAAACCTAGGTACAGTAAAGAATTACAAAAAAAAATGTTGTTTACAACTTGATCATTGTACTCAAGAGGATATTAATTACTATTAAATCTATGAGAAATCCTCTTTGGTTAGAAGAAATGTCTCTCAAGGATATTTGGGTTAGTGGATGGAGCTTTTTGATGAACATTTTTCCTCTATTAAAATTTTGGAGGATGAATTTGAGTTGGATATGATTGATCATGAAGCCTAAAGAATTATATACAAACTTAGGGGTAAAATACCAGACTTGGAGGAGCTCAAAGGATACATTAAACTTTGGTGGTCTAGTAAATTCCAAGTAACTCTACTACCCAAAAAATTCTTTTCTATTTTTTTTTCTAATTTAGCGGATAGATATAGGGTAATCTATTATAGATACAATTAGTTTTTTGGAAAAAGAGGTGTCTATATATGACCTTGAAATCTAAATTTCAACCCCATTATAGATGAATTTTATGGCTTCCCAGTCTTGATGAATCTATATGATCTTCCTATGTTTTTTGGGAGAGAAGATATTTTCTAAAATTGGTAATACCATTGGTGTATTCCAATATAGATGCCCAAACAAAGGAAAATTTGTCTAGTAATAAAGCAATATTAACTATTTGGATGCATGTTTCAGTTCCATAACCTCAATCCATTACTATATCCTCAAGAAAATGGGAATAGATCAAAAATATTGAATATGAAAACTTCTCCTTGAGATGTTATGGTTATCAATAATATGGCCACTCAAATAAGACATGCTTGATCATATGATCATGCTTTGATTCCCCCTTGGTGTACTATTATGTACCTATTCAAGGCCTAAAAGAGATTTTTAGTGTGTTTAGGGACCTACCTTGGTCAAGCCCCATGATTATAAAGACAAATCAACATAAAAAATCATATTGAGAAGTGTTAAAACTAAGGGAAATACTGTAAAAACACTAAATAACTGATACCTTCTTGATTTGATGTTGTAGACCTGATTACGGTCAATTCATAGGGTGGCCTATGAAATGGGTCCCATATTTATAGGTCAAGGGGTGAATTGGTCTATAGATAACTTCTGATGGAGATACTCTATTCGGATGGGCTCCATAAGTGATTTAATATTGTTTGTATGATGTAAAGTTGTTGAAGGATATTCTAGAATGATTTTTGTAGAGTTTTGGTAAGTTGACAAGAAGGGACAGGGAGGTAAAATGACGGGAATGACCCTATATTTATAGGAAAATCTAAGGTTAGGGGGGTGATTAGGTATGCCAAACCCTAGAGTCAATTCCTAGCAAGGTTAGGTTAGGGTTTATGCAATTTTGTAGGTTTTAAACACATGGATGATTATGGCAGCCTAGGGATGACCACGGTGGCCTACAATAGCCTATGATAGCCTATGATGGTCTATGTAAACATAAAAGTGTCTATGCAAATCTACAAGTATATAGGAATAAACATGTGTGATTTTTGGGTGTCTATAGGTACTACCTTGTAAATGTCTTTAGATGACAACATCACATTGTTAAACCTCAACCTTGCATAATGGAATAACTATGACACATACATCCTACTGATCAATAAAATAACTAGTTTTTCTTCTAAATAATTTTCCAAGGTAAATCACATGATCAAACTCTCTTTCTTACTAGCTCGTTAAGTTGTCTAAAAAATTAGTATCTCTCTATCAATTTTCTAGTCATCTACCATTATGCAATGATGATCCTAGTTAGGCATAGATTATTTTGTATTACACTAGGCATATAATGCTAGTGTATTTTTTCCAATCCCTCCATATGCTACTAGTACATAAACACTCTCTTTTATTATGATCATAGTATTCCCCTAATTTCCTTGCATCATAATAACTTCAACTCATCAATATAATCCACGTCAAAAATTAGTTGTCCTATAATCCCTCAAGAAGTGGGAACATCCATCTCACCTACTTTTTAGGTATATAATTCCTTTATATATACATAAGGTAAATGATATATGTGGTCTCAATCCTTAAAATATTATAGGATCATAAATACACACCATATCTTGTATTTGATCCACTCAACTTCAAATTTGTCTCACTTAATTCTTTCCAATAAACGTGTAAGCCCTTAATAAGAGGGAGGTTTCTCACCCTTGCTTTGTAAATATATATCATAATTTCTATAAATATGAAGGATAGAACCCCTCTATTATCCTCATCGACATACAAGGTATTTGGGATCATTATTTTTGTCATTAATACCCTTTCCTCATTGATCTATAGGTATCTAAGATGATGAGGTTAGGAGATTTAAGTATCCAATAAATACACCATAGTTGTACATATTTTTTAGAAACTAGATTATCCCTAGCATCATCACTCATTGATAGTTAGGTCAGGTGGGATCAAATCATTTTGTCCCATTGTTAATCCATGTGCTCATGAGAAGATGATGCACACATTGTTTTATGCCTAGTAAATACATGATAACTATATACACCCATTAAGAAATAGACTGCATATCAATCCTCATGAAAAATTAAGCTAATCAGGTTGGACTTTGAATATTATTATTAGATCATCTTTAATGTACTTTTCTCATAATTACATGCATTTTCACTCATTATATTTATAAATCATTACTCATAGCATGTTATATTGAACCTATGATTTTGTATTTACCAAGACAATAAATCAATATAGCTTACACTCCATAATTATTTATAAAGCCATTAGATAAATATATTACTAATTCATCCTTTATTTCCTACAATACCCTTTGTTAGCTTATGAACCTATAAGATGATGGATTTGGATAATTTGGATGTCTAAAAATACATTATAGTTACATGCACCTATAGGATATTGAGCTATCTTTTCAAATTTAGAGTGGGAAAACAATGCACCTAGCAAGGGAAATTGAGATGCATCCATTGTTCTACATGATTTTAAGCACTACTAAAGCGACACTTCAAACATGCATAAAATGACACATATATGAAAGAAATGGATGGTTCTCCTTGTATCGATATAAATATAAAATAAGTGGTTACAAAATTTTCCCTTGAGGGCTCTCAATTGATACACTCATTACAAAAATCAAAGGATCAAATCCTTCCAATAATCCAAGGCATGCTTCCAATGTCTTCCTCGCACTCACAATTGAGGCGAGCGGGTTTCTGATGTCATCGCAAGGTGTTCTATCACTGTGGTAGCTTGATGCTCCTTCTATATGCATTGTGATACCTAGGTCTATGCACAAGAAACAAAAATTGATTAAAAGCATTTGTGGATTAATATGAAACCATGAAGGTGCATGCATCAATAAGCTTGAAATAGGAAAAGCAAAATAGACTATTAATAATTTATCCAAATGCTACCAAATTTGAGATCCTTGCATATTATGTACTCTGTAAATGATATAATTGAAAATAGTAGACAGTGTTCCTATATTTGTGGTTGTCCCAGGGTGTGGCATTCAGACCTAAAACTTCCAAAAACATGATAACATAGGCAATACAACTCTAAATTGCACAAAATTTGAACAAATAGCATAAAATCTCATCTAGAAACTATCTGTGCAAAAAAAAAAAAATGCATTCCAATTTGTGGTCATCATAGGGTGAGGTATTTAGGACTACAAAAGACAAAAATCATGATAACTAATTGAAAACAACTCCAAATTGGACAAAATTTGAACATAAATCCTATAATCTAATCTATAATAGACCTATGTAAAAATAGTAAAAAAATTGTGTTCCAATTTGTGGATGTCACAGTGTGTGATGGTTAGGACTGTCATAAATTGGGGGCCATCCTTGGGTGGGACAACCACTAAATTTGTTGGTTTTTGGCCACCAATTCCTCTAGGAACTTGTCCAAAACACTCTCATGGTATTATCAATAAATTTTGGGATAGGATTCACTAAAATGGATAGGTTTTTTAAATAGATTACATGTTTTTTAGTCACTTGAAAACCTCCTTTGCTCGATGGAAATAGCAAGGAAAAATACACAATAAAGTGAGCGAAAATATTGGTAGCACTCTATGGTAAAATATGCAAAGACTCCTCTCTATATTTGGGTGTAATTGATCAAATTTATAGCCCAAGAGGGCATATGGGAAAATTGCCATGTGAGGCCATGCGAGGCAAGGGTCGCCATTTGTACCAAAGGTCACATGCGTTGGAGGGGGAAGGAATATCCCCCTCCAACGCATGGCCTCCAATCTACAATGTATTGTGAGAGTTATATGCCCTATCACTAGCATGCTTGAATAGGTGGGTTAAATGGTAGTTTCTAGGTGCCACTTGGCCCAATTTTGACTTTTTGAGGGTCAAATACCATGGCCATCCCATCCATGGATGACTATTGGTGGTCATCCTTGGGTGTGACGACCATGAACTATGGTCATCCCAGGGTGGGACAACCATGCCTACATGGTCTAAAACTTCAAAAAAGTGGGATAGAACATTCTAAAAGTGGTTAGGACCACTATATAACTTTTGAGGGTTGCACAAGGGGGCCATATGGTGTCAAATTAGACATTGCCTTGATCATCTAATTGGATTTACGTAATTTTAGTGTCTATAGATGCCCCTTTTTGGGATGTTTTGTGTGCAACACAATACGAAGTAAAAATAGATAACTAAAATATCAAATGATTAAGTTTTTTCAGTAACCTAACTAAATTTAGATGCTACAATCATTGAAAGAGCATGCATTCTTGAATTCTTACTTCTAACGACCTAAGGAACTGGTCTTGGTTTCTCTTCAGCTTCCTATTATGCTCGGGGAACTTATAAGCTTAGGTGTTAGAGAATATCAAGTCTTTGGTAACTTTGTGAGGTGTACCAAACAAGCAGGTTCATCTACCTTGTTATGTACTTAGTTGAAATGTTTGTTTTTTGTCTACCCCAAGCAGGGGTGTGATTGTCTTTGTCAATGATTCATTGGATGAACACAATTTGTATGATTGAGTGTTTGATTATTGATATTTATTATGAATTTGTTAAGTATGACTACCCCCTCAAGCAATGATTCAATTAGGAAATGACTAGTGATAAAAATTATGAGTCACTTGACCCATATGACTTGATTGGGGTTGCCTTGAGCTTTACCCATTGTAAAATTTATCTATTTTATGAGGATTTTGATGATTTTTTTGATGTTTCATCGAAGTAAGGAATTGAATACCTCATTACCATGGGGTGGTACAGCTTTAATAGCCTTATTAGGGATTGAATTAGAGACATTTGCATTCATACATGAGCAATTTGATTTCATCTTGATCGATATTAAATTTTGACCAAATTTGACCTATTTTTGGTGGGTTTTGAACCCTTTTTGCTGCTTTTTTGGGTTGTTTTGAGGTGGACATATTGGGGTGGTATGGTTCCATAGTTTATGGCCATCTCAGGATGGGATAATTGGCCAATTGGATGACCATCCCACCCAGAGCTATCCATGCCTCTTGGAGGGCTATTTAAGCTCAAAATTTGGAATTTGGGATCATTTGTGCATTTTTTATTTTGCATTTGGATAGATGAGGAGTAGGAGAGTGATTTTTAAAGTGAAAAACTATCAACATCATACCATGATAACCATGAGCTAGGTTGCATACTAGACAAGCAACGGAGTCGATGGAAGATGGGTAAGGACTACATTTGCTCCTATACCTTATTGAACTAGAAATTGTCATTATTATTGATTTTTCTCACAAAACACCCTAAATTTCATAAAATCAACTTTAGTAGTGGTAGTTTGCAATTTTTTGTACTTTTTTTTAATATTGTGCAATTTTGTTACTTTATTTTGCATTTTTAAGGTAATTTTTTATTGTTTTTTGGTGGTTGGGAAGGCCAATTTTGTTCCATTTTTGGAGCCATCCCTAGGAGGGAGGACCACCCTAAGATATTTGGGGTTTTTCCTTGGGTGTGATGGCCACAAATTTTTAGGTTGTCCCTAGGTGGTATAGCCATGATTTAGCCTGAAAAAGGGCCATTTTTTATGTTTTGGATGACTTTTTGCTCATTTTTTGCTTTGTTTTGGTTTTTATTTTTAAAACTGCTTACCCCTAATAGGTGGTTAATAGTTAGTATCAATTTATGACTCTCTTTAATACCACTTATAACCTAATGATAGAGGAGTAATGATAATGTATTGACACCATTGAGCTCAAGCAATTGACACGACTAGATCCAGTGATGGGCGATAGAGCCTATCTGATTGCACTAATAGTTATATGGGACCCATGCACTAACACATTCCACTTATCTACTAGGGATATTAAAGTGACCCTAGAGGGTGTCTACCATATTTTGTATATTATTATAGAGGGACGTATGATTGTATGCACTCGCTAGGATCTCAGAGATACAATTTTGGAGAGTTACTTTAGATGTGACTGGCCTAACGCATTGTGATATTTGCCTAACGGAGGTATCCTAGTGGAGTTATGGTATGATTCATAGGTATGATAGGTGAGACATACCTTTATGATGATATTTATTTCTAATATGTTACTTTCAAATTCATCAGGATCTAGGTTCCAATGGAACCTTCTAGAGTTAGTATTTTCACTAGTGGAGTGCACCACATAGAGATCATTGGTTGTGGCATGGTGCACTACCTTATTGGTAAAACTCTATGATGAGCTATACAAGGTTAACTATCATGGGTAGAAGGGTTTAGGATATAAATTTTTACTACAAGTGTGGGGATGGTAGCACATTATCGTGGATCAACCATAGGGACTACCTTGGATGATATAGACATAGCTTGTAGATAGGAAGATAGGATATGGGATCCTATGGTAGCAATATTAGAAGAAGAGTTAGAGCCATATTTCTATATATTTGATTGAACACTATGTGGATTCATTTGCATGACTCATGGTAAGTGCCATTATCTATAGACCATATAGATACTATCCAACATGGTGCAAGGTTGAGGCATAACTATGATGGGTACAACGAGGGATATGGCTAGTTTATCGATATGGAATTGATCAATAGTACTTCCCCTATGCTTAGGTACTATGGTAGTTTGTGCTACACCAAGGGTTACCTAGTGAGCCAGTTATCTACCAATGCCATGGTGATGAGAGGATATTATCTTGGCCTATAGTAAAGGCCATTGGAGAGGATACAGATCCTGTGGAGGTGACTACTGAGGGGGATGATGTTGGTATCACAATAGAGTATAACTCCTAATGGGTGATGCATCTATGACATAGGGATGGACCAATAGGAGGTAATATGGTTGTAGGGGTAGAGGAGGCTCACGAAGAGGCTCTAGATGAGGCTCCATATGAGGACGAGTTACGCTTGGGAGAGAGACTTGATTAGGAAGTAAACTCAGGAGAGTGACATGTGCATCATCATATATATGATGAGTGTATGGACTACATGGATGTGGAGGGCCAATAGGGGGACTATGATGAGGATGATTGGGAGGAGAAAGTATTGTAGGTATAGTTGGTATCATGAGATGCCACCATTATTGAGCTATAAGGTGAGTTGATCAAGGGGAGGCATGAGTGGAGGAAGTATATAGAGGAGAGAGCTCTCTTATAAGAATAAGTATAGACCACATAGGTAGATATTGATTGATAGGCATCAGTTATTGAGGGGCATGAGACCAAGCTTGTAGAGCAGATGGTAGAACTAGCTATGCTTCGATCGCAGGTTATGATAGGGAGCTCATTCTAAGGGGTATCCAGTAGTAGTGAGGTAGCTAGGCTATGATAGGATGTGACACAAATCTAGGTCTTATTGGGGGACTTCCAAGCTCATCATCGAGAGGAGTTAACGTACACCAAGGATTTGAAGGATGAGGTAGTGCACCTTAGGGGGCACTTCCCAGCCTATCCTTCTACTAGTGGGTCCCAATAGAGTAGGAGGAGTGGTATAGGGTATTCATATATGAGAATGGAAGCTCCTAGATCTACATAGAGGGTAGATAGGGTAGGGGGTAGCAAATATAGGAGTTATTATTAGATGATGTCCAAGGGTGGGGGTGAGAGTAATGGTTTTGGTCCTGCATGACCATGGTCTCTGGGACTCTATGGATATTTTTGGCTTTTAGGGGTGTGAGGTCTAAGGACCCACTTTATTGTAGCCTACATGTAATTTTTGGATAATGATGTATCTATTTCTCCATATATATATATGAGTTTTTATTATTGTCATCATGTATAGCCTTATTATTTTATTGGATGTATGCAATGCTTATGTTTAGTTTACTGATGCTTTTATGGATGCATATGTTGCACTATGATGTTTTAATGATATGGATAATTTTAGATGCAAAATAAAATGGATGAGTTGTTGATCTATATGATGAAATGTGGATACTAGTTGACACATTATGTTAGCACCATAGATTGTATAAAATTCATCAATTCACTTTCTGACTATGTGATGGATTTGTAAAAATGTAAACTAACAAAATATGATAAAATGGTATGAATATTAGGATGTTATATGATGTATGTGAGGTTTTCAAGGGACTCAAACACTCTAGTCGACTGGTAAAAAATTATATACTAACAATGCAAGACTTTTTGGCAAGGTATGAATTTTCTAGGATGACCCATATACTCAATATCATTGTGTGTGCAAGTGAGTTCATTGTTATGATATGCATAAAGTTACCCTAGTGCCAAATTGGATTGATGCATCCCATCTATACTGAAGATCACCCTATGAGTATCATGATATTGGGTTTTGTATGTAGTTGGATTAAACCACTAGGTAGTATAGGATACCAAAATTTAGCTCATCTACATGCAAATATTGGTTTGTATAAAAGTAGAATTCTAATGTGATAGATATATCATCATGCATAAGGATACTACAATTTCCAAGTAGGCTTGATGCCACCTAACCTGTAATGATGATAATCTCATGGTTTATCAAATGCTGAGAATTATAGGGATTCAAGTTTAGTACTTCCTTATTTTCTTTTATTTGGGATACTTGCTCATACTTAGTGATGAAAATCATTGTTTATTTTATATTTGTTTTCTTTAAGAAATGGATTTGTTTAGTGATGAAAATAACTATTTATTTTGCTTTTGATTTTTACTTTTTGGAATTTTTCTTATTGATAGTGGTGAAAACCACTATTTATTTTGGGGAATTGGGTAGGGAGGATCTTGTCCTTTTGTCAATTCTTAGAATTTTTTAACCATTCACATAGGGGGACGAGCAAGATAAAATTTTCACTTAAGCTAACCTAGACAAATTTATAGGTTTCATATTTCCTTTTGTAAAACTTTGATTTATTAGTGTTAAAATGTGTTGGGATTTTGATGTATACAAGATACAATTAAAGCAAGACTCTACCTTCTACAAATAAGGCTATCTTTCTATAAAATCTAAAAATAAAAATAGAGATGGTTGAGTGGCTGAAAACCCTAAATACACCTTCTAACAAAGGACTGGGTGAAGGGGAACAAGCACAAATGTAGATGATTATTGTAATGTAGATGGACGTGAATGATGACTTTTGATAGACTTGACTCTGAAGGATGACTAGTATAGAGACCTAGTGCTAGGAATGTATGACCAACTCTAAAATGAAAAATGCAATGATGGGTATATCTAATGCAAGTGATTGTATAATGCAACAATATGCAATGTGATGCAATGCAACATTTTTGTATTTTTTATTTTTTTATGATATTTTTGGATTTTTATTAATATATATGTATATACATGTGACCAATGGGCTTATTGGGTGCCACTGGGGTATTTTGGGTGACCAAAGAGTTTATGGATACCTTTGATGCTTTTGGGGTGATCAAAGGGTTTGTAGACACCTTTGGAGAATTTTAGGTTAACCAAAGGGTTTGTAGATACCTTTGGAGCATTTTGGGGTGACCAAAGGGTTCGTAGATGCCTTTGGAGAATTTTGGGGTGACCAAAGGGTTCATAGACATCTTTGGATGCATTTTGGGTTGACCAAAGGGTTCGTAGACATCTTTGGAGCATTTTGGGTTGACCAAAGGGTTCAAGATGACTTTGGAGAATTTTGTATTGACCAAAGAGTTCATAGACACATTGGGGGTTTTTTGGGTTGACCAAAGGGTTTGTAGACACTGTTAGAGTGTTTTTGGGTGACCAAAGGGTTTTTAGACACCCTTGGATTTTTTGGGGTGACCAAAGGGTTTATAGGGACCTTTGGAGCTTTTGGGGTGACCAAAGGGTTCATAGATACCTTTGGGAATATTTGGATGAATAAAGAGTTTATGGATACCTTTGGAGAATTTTGGATTGACCAAAGGGTTTGTAGAACTTTTTGGAGCATTTGGGTTGGCAAAAGAGTTTGTAGACACCTTTGGAGCATTTTTAGGTGACCAAAGGGTTTGTAGATATCTTTGGAGTGTTTTGGAGTGACCAAAGGGTTCATAGACACCTTTGTAGTGTTTTGGCATGACCTAAGGGTTCGTAGACACCTTTGGAGTATTTTAGGTTGACCAAAGGGTTTGTAGACACCTTTGGAGCATTTTGAGGTGACCAAAGGGTTTGTAGACACCTTTGGAGTGTTTTGTAACTTTGATTACTTTGTGATTTTAGGAGGAAGGTGTGATACCTTGTGTACCCCCAATGTGCATTGTGTTTGATGCACTGTGATTAGCTTGGCCAGGGGGATTAGTAGAAACCAACCCCCCTACTGTGATATCTAAAATTTTACAGTGCCAATGTCCTACTAAGATGAGATGAAAAAATGTGAAACATTAAATGATTCCATAGGTTGCATAGATTGATTTTGATATTCATGTTTCTTTGTTATAACACTGATCATTCCCACAAACCTTTGGGAAGGAAGATTAATGTGCACATGATTAGGTTATTTGACTTGATAGGAAGGTATTATGTTTAGTTTGTGTGCAAGCAAGGGATCCTGAAATACTCCTATCTAAAGTTCTTGCCTCTCGATCATATCCTGAACTAATTCTCTAAAGGGGTAACATGTCTAGATGTCATGACCCCTTTATTGAATGGAGACACAATATGTGTTTTACCTATGTGGATTTGATATATGCTTATTATATTTCAATATATGAATCTCAAGAATCATGATTGCTTGTGCCTCATACAATAGATTGAAGATCAATGCTAAGGGTTTAGATAAAAGAGTAAACATGCGATGTTGATGGCATTGTTGCCTCTACCCTAGGTTTTATTGATATTTTATAGTGGATTGCATAGGATGGGGTTGGTCCTGATAATCAAGGGATTGAGGTTTTAGATGACTCAACCGTAACTTGATGCTTGTGAGTCAATTCAAGATCTATTGTAAATCATCGTGTTGGTGACTCACTTGTAACTAAATATTGGCTAGCATACCCAAGATATATTATGAAAATAGTTTAGGCAATTATTGGATAGTGGTTGAGGAAACTAGATGAAAATTGAAATGTGGAGAATCAACCTGATCAAATTTGATTGCCCCCAAGTCGAGGTGCAGTGGCTTTTATGGTTCATTTAGATATTACAAGGGTGCAAAAATTTTTATGGAAATCATGTTGATGGATGTATTATTTCCTCTAGGTGGATGAGGGGTTCTATTGATATCAAGTTGTCATAAAATTTGAAGAGGTGATTGTGGTGGAAGCAGAATGACCAAAGGTGTTTGATGCAGCTGTGGGTGAACTTGTTCCTCTTCGGGTAGAAACTATCACTAGATAGGGTGTTGTAATGGGAACATACATAGATAGCCCTCATGTTCATCATCCAATGGGATAATTTATGCATATTTTATGTGCAGACTAGAAGAGTTGATAGACATCGCTTTGTAATATGACTCATCATCAAATGTCCATTTATGGGGAGACCCTTATCTTCTTCCTCATTGTCATATGGAAGTATATACAAAATTTCACCTCTTTCATAGGATTGGGTGACATCGTGACATATCTCTTTATCTCTCATGGGTGCAAGGAAGTAGTCCCTTAGTGAATAGGCTTTATTAGGGTTGGCATAGGTATCAAACGCAAGCTCATCCCTATAGTTTAGGCTCATGCACTCTAAACTATTAGTGAAGACCTCAAGAGGCATAGTCTTATTGTATCTCATACTAAACTTATCATATGGCATTTGATATTGTGGTTGGTAAGGAATACAAGTGCTTTGCTCATACGAGCCCAAATAATAGCCATGACAATTTTAGAGATGAAGATATCTCATAGAGAAGTTGGAATTGTACATGTACTTAATATCCTTAAAAAAGGGTTCTTCATCCTCTTCCTACTACTGATAGGATTCTATGCCATATTTGATACCCCTATAAATGAAATTTATTTGATTAAGGAGTAAGCCTAGAGGTACAATGGTACCTATGGAAATATGAGGTTGACCTATGTTTTGCATTGTCTCAATGGTAGGAGTTGTTGTAATGTTCCTAAAAAAGTATTCTCCTAAACCAGTGGGAGATAGATGAACTTTAAATTGTGGCAGTGGAAAAGGAGGAGATGAGATTTACGCTTGATTTGATTTTATGTTTACCTCATGAGATGGCTCCTCATCTGCTAGACTAGAAATATCTTTCATGGAGATGGTGGATATGGTTGGAGGGGTCTCATCAATAGGCATTTTCCTTATATTGCTCTATGAAGGATTCGATGATGATTAAGGCATATCTAGGGATGTCGATGATGAGGATGGTATGGTAGAAGGAAGTGATGGATTGATAAAAGGTTACAATAAAGGAATCAAACCTTGGTTGGATGTATTCAACTGCAAATTCATATGGGTTGATGACAAGGTCAAATTAGGGATTTGATGCACCAAGTTGTAGTATTTGAAGGGATCAAGGTCTACAAAGACAACATGTACTTGCCCTTCATATGTGTACTTTAGACATTGGTGAGCGATGGATGATACACATTTCATATATGTAATTCAAGGTGTACCCAACAATATATTGTAGGCCATTTTACCCTCCAAGATGTGGCATAATATTGGTATGGTATTTTTTCCCACCTGAATACGTAATACTATGGTACAAAATATTAAGCATATAGCATCATTAAATGCTCAAAGGGTATAGGTGGATGCAATACCATATTAAGCATACCAACGAACTGTTGTCTAGGGGTGTCTGATGGACCTCACTCACTTGGGGTACTATCGAGGTATAATTTCACCCAGTTGCAAAATCACACTCATAGTTAGGATTTTGGTTAGAAAACCCTCTCTTGCAAAGAAATATAAATTTCTCCAAGGTTCCTTTCACTTAATGTGTTTATATGACAATAAAATATGTCAAAATAAGTTCTTAGAATACCTTAGTGATTTGTAAACAACTCTTAACAAGGGGCCTACTTGGTAATATTTTATTGTGTTATGCTATTATTTTTTCATGAAATTAATTCTCCACATGGAAGATTAAAAATTAAATATTGCCAATAAACTTTATGAAATACAAATATTTGAATTAAACCTTAGGAAAATGATTTAAATTAAACTATTTAATTAATTAAATTCTAATGTTTATTTTAGAATATGAAATTTTGAGAGTTTAATAAGTGAAACAACATTTACCCTAATATCAAATTGAAACTTTGCATGAACTTAGGATTTTGATTTTCCATTTAATTAATTAAACTCTAATACTGATTTTAGAATATGAAATTACCAAGAATTTAATAAATGAAATAACTTTTACCCTAATATCAAATTGAAATTTTGCACGAACTTAGGGTTTTGAATTTTCCATTTAATTAATTAAACTCTAATGTTGATTTTAGAATATGAAATACTGAGATTTTAATAAATAAAATAACATTTACCCAAATATAATATTGAAAATTTTATATTAAAAATTAGATTTTTGAAATAAGATTTACCCTAATATAAGATTGAAAAAAATATATTAACAATTAGAGTTTTGAAATAACATTTACCCTAATATAAAATGGAAAATTTTATGTTAACAATTAGGGTTTTGATTTATATGATGAAATGAAATTAAATAAAACGTAAGAAGATTAGGGTTAGGAAAATAAAAATAAAATGTGTAGAAAATTGGAATGAACACACAGACTACTAATATGAAGTTTTTCAACCTTGCATTTACATAAAAGAATTTCTTGAAAATCTTAACCTACTATGCTATGATCTACATTCGCACTATCAATAGTAAAATGATGCAATCTTCTAGGGTAATGAAATGAATGACATATTATTTAATAAAATCACCATACACATGCGAAATTTTTATTAAATAAAACAATAAGGTCAAATGTAATTGATATTTCAATTAAAACATTAGACTTCATAAAACTTTGTAACAATGGATGATGTCCTTCCATGTAGCAAATATGTTCTTCAATTCTCCAATATATCTTCTCTCTCGATCTTATCTTTCCAATTTGTCTGACCCTATGGCCTATTTATAATTTAACATTATGTTTGTTCATTTCATTCTACAATTTAAAACGGATTTTATAACCATATCATTATATTTGCTTTCCGCTCCTTTGTTCATTCATTTCATTCTACATTATATTGAAAACCTGCAAAACCAACACAAAACTTTTTATAATAATGTACTTTAAATATTTTAATTAAAACATTTACAATACACTTTGAAATGAAAATATTCAAAATGAACTTTAAATATTGTAATTAAAATTTAAAATGAATGATTTAAAACATTAAAATTATGCACTATAGATATTTTAATTAAACTTTAAAATGAATTTTTTAAAATATTAAAATTATATACTTTAAATATTTTAATTAAAACATTTACAATACACTTTGAAATAAAAACATTCAAAATGAACTTTAAATATTATTATTAAATTTTTAAAATGAATGATTTAAAACATTAAAATTATACTCTAAAGTATTTTATTTTATTTTTTTAAATGATTTATTTTAAAAATTATAATTAAGTTTTTTTTTAAATTAAAACATTTAAAATCATAATTATCAAATCTTGAGATTTTCAAAAGAAGAACAAAAAAACAAAATATAACCAATTGAATGATGTCAACACTTAAAAAACAAGCATCAAAAGCTTCAAAAATTTAGTGGGTCCCCAATGTTGGGGTCATTGTGAAGTGGTAACAATAGGTAATGGCTTTGCTTGTTCCTCAAGGATAGGCAACGGGTCTTTAAAAACATCCATTTGTTGATTGTTTGTTATAATAGGGTTATCGAGCTAAAGGTCATTCGTATCAATCATATCTTGTACTAGGTGTTTGAACCTGTAGCACATTTGCACATCATGCCTGTTTTGCCTATGATACTTGCAATATAGGTCTTCATGATATCCTTTGGGATTTTGTACATTTGGATCGACAGATTGACTCTCAAGTATATTAATTACCTTAGATATATAGAGGTGCTCAAATAAAGAGTCCATAGATTCAGTAATGGGCATAAATTATTGCTTAGGGTGACGTTGTTAGTTTTTCCCTTGGTTTGTTTGATTGGTCTTCATGATATCATTTGGTATTTTGTGCATTTGGATCGACATGCTGACTCTCAAGTATATTAATTACCTTAGATGCATAGAGGTGCTCAAATAAAGAGTCCATAGATTCAGTAATGGGCATAAATTGTTACTTAGGGTGACATTAGTTTTTTCCTTGGTTTGTTTGATTGTCCTTGTATTTTCTAGACATGGCCTAATAATTGGGCTTCTAAGGTAGCGTTAGTTGCACAGACCCTGGAATACTAATAAAAACTTGGTTAAATACTGTTGGATTTGGTTGGACCGAATTATTAGTGCATTCCTTCTTGTAAGATTTTGTAATTTCCCCCACTTGAATTTTAATGTCTTCAATTGTTCTAGTTTGCGCTAGAGCATCTTGAAGAGTTGGATGTTGTTAGAGTTGTAGCAATAATAAAAATAACTTAAAATAGATTTTAGCAAACATTTGAGCTAGCTCATACATGGGGAGCAAGTATGGTAGCTTGGAAAGAAGCACTCGTCACCTATTGCCATAATTTATTATTGACTCATCATCAAACTGTTTTAACCCTATGAGGTCAGTTAGATTCGTGTTTCACTTGGTGTTGAAGGTAAAGTGCTCCAATAATGCATCTGCAAACTAATAAAAACTATAGATGCTATACTTTAGAAGTTGGTCTTACCATTCTATGATAGGTCCAAAGAGGGTTAGAAAAAATATCCTCAAAAGTAAGGCATCATTTTTCTAGATGCAAAAGCAGTGATTCAAAAATATGGTGGCATGCTCCTCCACATCCTCCTCTCCTTTAAATGTATCTGGCTTGGATATTTTAAAATTATCAAGATAGGGAGGGGAAGCTACTGACGGGTGAAGTGATTGACTACAAATCTGATGTAAAGTGGGATTTTGAGCCCCATATCTAGAGGTCGTATTCTCTACCAATTCCAGGTGTTCTATAAACACTCAATACGAATCAAAGGATTTGATATCCTCTTATTTTCTTTGACCCTATGAGGGAGGGTATGGAATAGCAAGCCTATTTCAAGGTGGTTTAATGTCATTCACCTTACCTCTATAAGGTGCTTCAATATATTTCACTTTTGGTTCATGCTCTGTGTAGGCCCCATATGGTGTCTCTTGATCTGACCAATAAGTAGGGGTAACTACTTGTGCAATGCACTCTATGTTTGACCTAGGATGCAAGCCCCGAGTAGACCTAGGAGGTCAAGGGGGTAACATTGGGTTAGGTATAGGAGGTGTATCTTGATTTAAGGTGGGATACCTCTTATGGATCCCCTATATATGGTTACTTGGGGTGGGAACCCTCTCATGTAATATATTTTGAAACAACTCATTGGTTTGTTGTTCAATCCTTTATTTCTCTAATTGATGTAATGTAAGTCTAAGATAAAAGGTAAGTGGGCCCACAGCTACGGATTCGCAGAGCCAAAAATGCAGCAATAATTATAATTTAAATTAACTAATTAATCAACCAATATTACATGCTTTATATAGTGAAGTAAAGGCGAGAGGGAGGAGAAAGAGACGATGGAGGAGAAGGAAATGGAGGCGGTGGACGAAGAGGGAATATAGGAGGAAGGGTGGCGGGAGATAGGGACGTAGGAGGTGGAGGAGGGATTTTTCCGACCAAAAACTTGTCGACCAAAAAACTTGTCGTCCAAATCAAGCTCCTTTCACACTTGGCCACGAACATGGTGTTTTCTGAGCCACTTTAGGAAAGACCCCTTTTCACACTTGCTACATTCTCCCCCTTAAAGTTGAGAGGACTGACTACACAGTCTCTCAGCTTTACAAATTGAGCTTTAGCCATTGCTTTGGTGAATATGTCAGCAACATTTTCCAAAGTATGGCAATATTGAAGCTCAACAACTTTAGTTTCCACCATATCTCTGATGAAGTGGTACTTCATATCAAAATGCTTTGATCTACTATGGTGGACAGGATTGTATGCCAACTGAATAGCACTGATGTTGTCACAATATATTCTGGTTGGACCACTTTGCTGCTCTCCAATCTCTTCCAATACTTTTCGTAGCCATAGAGCTTGAGTACTAGCATGAGTGACTGCTATATACTCAGCTTCTGTTGAAGATAGTGCTACTACTGTCTGCTTCTTGGAACTCCAAGTTATTAGTCCCGAACCAAGACTAAAATAGTTTCCTGATGTGGATTTTCTGTCATCAATATTGCTGCCCCAATCACTATCACTGAAGCCTTCAAGCTTGATAGTATCACTTTTGTAGTACTGGATTCCAAAAAACAATGTACCCTTCACATATCTCAAAATTATTTTAGCTGCCTGCAAATGCAGCTCAGATGGGTTAGACATAAATCTAGAGACAAGAGATACAACATACTGAATATCTGGTCTGGTGTTGGCGAGAAACATCAAACTCCCAACAATGCTTCTAAAAGTGGTCTCATCAACTTTTGGTGCTCCGTCATCCTTGCTTAATTGGATTCCATGTCCAACTGGAGTTGCAACTAATTTGCATTGCTCCATAGCAAACTTCTTAATCATATCCCGAGCATACTTAAGTTGACAGATGAAGATCCCTGAATCTGTCTGATGAACTTCCATTCCAAGGAAGTATTGCATTAAGCCAAGATCCTTCATCTCAAATTCCTGCATCATGGAGTACTTGAACTCCATATTAACTTTTTCATTACTACCCATAAAAATGAGATCATCCACATACAAACAAACTATGAGGATGTCATTACCTTGATTTAGGTAGTAGAGTGTGGGTTCATTTTTGCTTCTGATGAACCCAAAATATTTAAAGTACCCATCAATGCGTGAGTACCAAGCTCTCGGTGCCTGCTTGAGGCCATAGAGTGCCTTCTTCAGTTTGTAAACAAGGTGCTCCTTGTCTTTCTCTTCAAAACCCTGCGGTTGCTCAACATACACTTCTTCTATCAAGTAACCATTGAGAAACACACTCTTTACATCCATGTGTTGGACTTTCCAACCCTTATGTGCAGCTAAGGCAAGAACTATTCTGATAGTCTCCTGTCTGGCTACAGGAGAAAAAGTTTCTTCATAATCAATTCCATATTTCTGAGTGAATCCCTTTGCAACTAGTCTTGCCTTGTGCCTCTCAATGCTACCATTAGCATTGAACTTGGTCTTGAAGACCCACTTACATCCAACACGTTTCTTTCCTTTAGGAAGCTTTACCAGCTCCCAAGTGTCGTTGTTTTTTATAGAGGTTATCTCCTCTTTCATGGCATCTTGCCAAATATTTTGGGTACAAGCCTTCTCATAACTAGAAGGTTCAAGTTGTGCACTAGTTAACAAAGCATAGTTAACTAGATCTCCCCTAGGTTCCTACTGGGAGACATCATCACCATACAAGTGCATATTTTCTAATCTTTGTAGAACATAATTCATTTCACTAGCTTGACTTCTAGTATATATTTTTGAAAAAAAATTATCCAACATCTGATATGATGGATGATTCTGTAGAGTTCTCTTACCTCTGGATGGAGAATCGATGTCCATTGGTGAGGAACTTACTGATCTCTGTGGAGAAGGACTTGGTGAAGAAGTTGAACTAGAAGATGAACTTGGGCTTGTGGAAGGAGACTTCTTACCTTTCTGTGGTGACTGTTGTTGCACCTGCTTAGAAACTACATCATTGGATTCATCATCACTGAATATTTGGGGCTTACCCCATTCTCCCCCTTCATCAAAAATCACATCCCTGGAAAGCACAATCTTTCGAGTCCTGGGATTGTAGAGTCTGTAAGCTTTTGTGTTCTCACAGTACCCTACAAATATGCATGCCTGACTCTTTGGATCGAGCTTCTTTCTCAACTCATCAGGAATGTGAGAATATGCCAGTGAACCAAACACTCTAAAATACTTAACATTTGGCTTCTTACCATACCAAGCTTGGTAAGGTGTTTGCCCTTCCAAACTTGAAGTAGGACTTCTGTTCAAGATATGTATGTTGGTCCTGGCTGCATCTGCCCAATATGAATTAGTCAAATGCTTCATCTGAAGCATAGACCTTGCCATCTCCACAATGGTGCGATTCTTCCTCTCTGCCACACCATTCTGTTGTGGAGTGTAGGCAGCTATGAACTGCCTCTTAATGCCATGTTGCTTACAAAAATTCAAAAACTCATTAGAGGAGTATTCTCCTCCCCTATCTGATCTAAGACACTTTACAAAATATCCACTCTCATTTTCAACTCTTACTTTGAAATCGACGAAGCATTCAAATGCTTCATCCTTATGTTTCAAAAAATATATCCAACACATTCTAGTAAAATCATCAATGAAAAGTAAGAAGTAAGAGTTGTTACCAAGACTCTTGGTCTGCATCGGACCACAGATGTCTGTATGCACTAGCTGAAGTGGATGACTGGCCCGCCATGCTTGTCCATGAGGAAATTTTGACCTGGCATGCTTGCCCAAGGCACACCCTTCACAAACTTCCTTACTATCTTGAACTTTGGGAAGTCCGGTTACCATTGCTTGTGAAGTTAGCATTTTCAAACTAGCTGAATTCAAATGACCATATCTCAAGTGCCATAGGACACTTGGATTGGTAATAGCAACATTTGCTAACTTATCTCCCCCTGGCTGGCCAAAATTTAAAGGAAACAATCTATTCTTTGACATTGGCACTTGTGTAATGATTCTATTACTATTATTTTTATCAAAAATGGTGCATTTACCCTCATCAAAAAGCAACTTGTAGTTCTTTTCTAACATTTGACCAACACTTAAAATATTGTGTTGGAGATGGGGTGTGTAATAGATATCACTTACTTGCTTGACGCCTTCTTTAGTTGGAACCGCCATGGCTCCAATGCCTTCAACCGCCAATGATTTGTCATCTCCCAATCGGATGCTTGATTTGTATGAGGAGTCTAGAGTAGCAAAGAGTTCTTCTTTGCCACTCATATGGTTTGAACACCCAGTGTCCAAGATCCATGTATCATTCATGTTCTGATCTGCCTGACCATATGAGAGAAAGAGATTTGTGGCCTCTTCCTCTTCTCCAAAATTGCCAAACTGACTGTTCTGGCTACTTCTAATGCCTTGTGAAGGCTTTGACCAATAGTCACGAGCATAATGGCTAGGTTTGCCACAATTGTAGCAAGATTGTTTTGATTTATCTCCTCCTTTTCCTCTGTCTGATTGTTTCCCTCTATTTTGTTGTCCTCCTCTATTCTGATGTTCTCCTCTATTTGAGAATCCTCCTCTATTCTGATTTCCTCCTCTATTAGGAGTTCCACCTCTCTGATTATTTCTGCCTCTACCTCTATACTATCCTCTACCATGGCCTCTACCTCTGCCTTCATGAGAAGCAAAGGCTTTTTCATCTCCTCCATAACTTGTGGAAGGAGATTGTTGTAACCTCTCTTCATGTGAGAGAAGTGAACCAATGAGGGCTTCAAAAGACAGAGAGGTTAGGTCTTTGGATTCTTCTATAATTATGGCAACTGAATTCCACTTAGGAAGAAGTGTCCTCAACACTTTCTTCACTATGACTTCAGGCTTGACTTCTTCTCCTAAAGTGACCATCTTATCTACTACGACTTTTACCCACACACAGTAATCACCAACCTTCTCATTCTCTTGCATTTTAAGAGTTTCAAAATCTCATTTCAAGGTTTGTAGTTTGACTTGTTTGACTTGGTCACTACCCCTATAACTTTCTTTTAAAGCATTCCAAGCAGATTCAGCAGTTATAAAAGAAGCTATTCTAGGGAAAATACTTATGTCAAGGGCAGCTTGGATGTGATAAAGGGTGAAAGAATTATTCTTTTGAGCTTCCTTTTTAGCCCTTTTATCAACAACATTCAAAGCTGCCCAATCAGCAGCAGTAGGTTCAGTATATCCCTCTTCAATCACATCCCAAAGACCTTTGCCTATCAAAAGAGTTTTCATTTTAATTGACCAATACTCGTAATCACCACCATTGAACTCAGGGATTGGTAGACTAGTATTGGATGCCATTTCAGAAAGCAGACTTTATTTCAATTGCAAACAAGTAGTACAAAGAAGTACAAAATAGATCACTGATTTAAATCAAATCTAGCCTTTTTAATATGCTCACTGATTTGGCGTTCTTCTTCTTGAGGATCACCCAAAACTGGAAGGGCGAAGTTGTCTGCTTCATCATCACTGATCACAATGACTTCTGGTGCTTCTTCTTCTTCTGGTTCTTCTTCCCCTTCTTCCTCTTCTTCTTTTTCTTCTTCTACTGATTCTGGATCAGGAGAGCGTGGTGTATAGCTCTCACTTGATTCTACTTCAGGCACAGGGGTATAACTGTCACTCGATTGTCCTTCAGGGATGACTTCAACCATCTCAGACTCTTCTATTCTTTGCCCGAAGATATTGTCCTCTGAGTCAGCCTCGTATCCAGAATCGGGCTTCCTCTGGTGGGCTATTACTGAGTTCTGTAGTTGACTGAATACCACATGTATTCCATTTCTTCGGATCCGCTCATCAAAAGACTCAGCTGATTCTCTCCTCAGTAGAGAGCATAGGGCGTGATAACATCCGGTTGACCGGATCATCTACTCATCATGGCAAAATAAATTAGCTGAGTTGCATATATCTATATTTCAAATGCTCAAGAAATTTTGATCTTCAAAAAAAGTTTTCCAATTTCCCTTTCCAAAAAAGTTTTCAAAGTTTTCAAATTTTTTTATAAAGTTTTCAAAAAAAATTTAATAATTTTTTATATCCTTCGTTATTTTTTTTAAACACAATTATATTTTAAAAAAATTGAAGAATATAATTTTAAAACTATTAAATTAATTAAAAAACTTTAATAAAAATTAAAAAAAAACTTTAAAAAACTTGCTAAAACCTTTTTTAACAAAAAACTTTGTTTTTTTGAAGCGGAGGGGAACCGATCCCCCGACCTGCCGCCAGGTAAATTCTTCACGGCGGGCAATCAACCAACCCGTCTACTCCTTCGGACGGGAACAAAGGCGGTAAGCCTTTTATTTAAACCTTTCTTCACCAAGAAACAAGGAAAAAGAAGAAAAAAATATATTAGCGCCACGGTGGGTTTCGAACCAAAGACCTCCGCCAAACAACTCGTCCGACTTTGCCAACTGCGCTATGCACTTCGGATGGACATCAAGGGCAAATAATGATAGTTTAAAGCAAGGAATAAAAAGTTTTTTTTTTTAAATGAACCTCCCTTTTATCCCACATGCACTGTGAGATGGGTGCGGAGGGATTTATTAACGCGAAGGCGCGCGTTATAAATCGATTGCCTTCGAGAAATCGCCAAACCAATCTTTTGCCCTTTATCGATGAATCATTGTTCGCCATGTGGCATCCTCGCTTGCAATCACCTCGCCACGTCAGACCAACCAAATTTTGCCTAGTGTCAACTCCTCGCCACCTCCACTTTGCCAACTCAGCTCCTCGAGCTACGGGCCCTCCACGTCAGCTGTCCACGTGCTGTCCACATGTCACCTCCCGATTGGTTCCTCGGGATTCATGCCTCCTGCTATGTTCTGCCTCGGCTCTCGCATCGATAGTCTGACTTTTGCTCTGCTCCAAAATTTGTGCTGCCTAGAAAACTATGCCTCAAAGTCCGTGCCAGTTCCTCGACCAATCTGTTGAGCCCTCGGCTCACGTGCACTTCCAAAAAATGTGCGTCCCATAGGCCCACACTCTGATACCAGTGTAAGTCTTAGATAAAAGGTAAGTGGGCCCACAGCTACGGATTCGTAGAGCCAAAAATGCAACAATAATTATAATTAAAATTAACTAATTAATCAACCAATATTACATGCTTTATATAGTGAAGTAAAGGTATAAGTGAAGGCGAGAGGGAGGAGAAAGAGACGGTGGAGGAGAAGGAAATGGAGGCGGCGGATGAAGAGGGAATATAGGAGGAAGGGCGGTGGGAGATAGGGACGTAGAAGGTGGAGGAGGGATTTTGCCGACCAAAAACTTGCCGACCAAAAAACTTGTCGTCCAAATCAAGCTCCTTTCACACTTGGCCACGAACATGGTGTTTTCTGAGCCACTTTAGGAAAGACCCCTTTTCACACTTGCTACATGTAAGTAGTCCAAGCACTATTTGTCTCACCAAAGCTACTTGAATTGTGCTTGGAATTCAACATATCTTATAACTTCTTGATTTATCTGTTCTACCATGCGAGTCCAAGGAGACCTAGCAACATCACCTTGAGGCCTATCCCATTCAGGATGGTCTAAAATATTAATCATGAGCTTCCCCTGATTAAGGTTAGTTGTGTTCACTTGAGTTTTAAGCCTATACAAGTGATATTTGTACTCATTTGACATAGAGGCACATCGTTCTTGCATAGCATAATGGACTTTAGGATAATCAAAGTATTCCTCATGTCTTCCTTCATTGATGAGAAAGGGAAGGGTTAATTTTTCTCACCCTGAGTGATGAGTATCATACTTATCTTGGTACCTAGGATATTGTAACCTATTAGGGTAGTTTAAGGGTTAAGTGTGATCATTTGGCCTTGCCCATTATGTATATTCTTGCTCTCGCCTATAAGCGAGTATGGTAGACCTAGTAAGCATGTGGATGCATGGTATTTCTCTATACGTTAGAACCTTAGTGTATGGTTGTCATTCATGAAATAAGGCATGTGAAGTATATAAATATTAGGAGTATGCTCATGGATTAGGATCAAAACTTGTATGGGTGTCCCGCATAGGGCTCCCTTGTAGGTGAAGTTCCATACTTGCTATTCTAGGGCTTGGATGAGTAGGAGGCTATCAAGGAGGTATGAGCATGTCCTTGGAGCTAAATCAGAGATGATTGGTGTCTCCTTGTCTAATCTATGTAGCATTCACCCTTGAATGGGCTTGGTTGTAGGTGCACACCATTGTTATTCCCTATCAAAATCCTAGGTGATTATCTACTTTACAAATTTTAATAAAGCAACACACAAGAATGAAAACATGCAATAAGAGAAGTGTTTATCTCTTTTAAATATTTATGTGTGTTCTCTAAACTATTTTGTGTGTTTAATTTATTTTTTTGCAAATAATACATTGTGTCACGTGTTTTGCTCTTGTTTTATGATATTATTACGTTAAATGGATTTCACCTGTATACTCCTAGCTTGAAAACCAAAAATGAAATTTTGGTCACGTAAACCCACCAAAGTATGGATATGAAACCCATACCTGGTCAGGGAGCACAGGTCCAACCAGTCCTCACCTAGTTCACCTGCAATTTGGTGATATACATTTTTGAAGAAATATACATACTATATCCCATGGGCTATGATGGATCTTGGAGCTAACTTTGGCCAAAAATAGGGTTTGTAGGATTTGAGCCAATGAATGGAGATGAAACCCACCGTTGCTGGTCTCTATTAGTGGTTGATGATGAAATCCAAATCACTAATTTTTATATGGAATGTGGTGTGTGTGGTTCCTTTTATGCTTAAATAAAGTAAAACCATGGAGCACTCAATGAATATTCACTAAATGCATGAAAAGGACATTTCACTTTTAGAAATTTTAGATAAAAGTGAACCTACAAGATGCATACCCTAAATGGTAACTTACCCATTAAGTAGGTCACAAGTAAGAAAACCATACAAATGCATTTCACTTAGTTCTTTTATGTTTTTCTTATTTTTTTTGTTATTTTTGCAATTATAGAAAAGTGAAATCTACTTTTCTACCTTTTCAAACAAATAATGGAAGCAAAAAAAGCCAAATTTAAGCAATTTTGAATAGTAAAAATACAATGTGAAGGTTTAGGTACGTACCTTGATAGCCTAAGACCTTACTATTTTTGGAAATATGAGCAGAAAACCCTTTGTTTTGTGGCCATACTGGGGTGTGACGGCTACAAATTTTGGGGCCTTATTTTTTTAAGATGGCTGTTGTGGTCATCCCTGGGTGTTCCAATTAGGAAATCAGGGGTTGTTTCAAGCCAGAAAAACTAGTACCTACAACATTCAAAAGTAAGAAAAAATGTCAAAAACTTGAAAAATGAAATGGGACAAGGGTCCCACCATGATCACCACTGTAAAGCAAAAAAATGGTACACCTAGCAAGGAAAAATTAGATGCATCTATTGTTATACTGTATTTTAAGCACTACCAAAGAAACACTTCAAACATACATAAAATTAAACCTATATGAAAGAAATGGGTGGTTCTCCTTGTATTTATATAAATTTTAAATAATAAGTTACAAAGTGTTCCCTTAAAGGCTCTCAATTGATACACTCAATACATAAATTAAAGGATCAAATCCTTCTAAGAATCCAAGGCATGCTTTCAATTTTTTCCTCACACTCATAATTGAGGTAAGCGAGCTCCCAATGCCACCGCAAGGTGTTCTATCATTGTGGTAGCTTGATGATCCTTCCTTATGCATTATGATACCTAGTTCTACACATAAGAAACATAAATTGATTAAAAGCATGTGTGTATTAAGATGAAACCATAAAGGTGCATGCATAAATAAGCTTGAAAAATGAAAAATGCAATAGACTATTAAAAATTTCTCCAAATGCTGTCAAATTTGTGATTTATACATATTATATGCTCTATAAATAATCTAGTTGAAAATAGTAAAGAAATTGTGCCTAGATTTTTGGTCATCCTAGGTGTGGCATTCAAGCTTACAACTCCCAAAAACATGATAACAAAGGCAATACAACTCCAAATTGCACCAAATTTGAACAGAGAGCATATAATCTAGTCTAGAAACTATATGTACAAAAATAGTAAACAAATTGCACTCTAATTTATGGCCATCACAGGGTGTGACGGTTAGGACTATCACAATTTTGGGGTTGTCTTGGGGTGGGATGGCCACCAAATTTATTGTTTTTCTACCACCAATTCCTCTAGGAATTGGTCAAAAATACTCTTAGATGTATTTTCAATATATTTGGGTATACGGTTTACTCATATGGATATGTTTTGTAAACATATTGTATCTTTTTTAATCATTTGAAAATTGCATTTGCTCAATGGATATCTCAAGGTAAAATGCACAATAAAGTGGGGGAAAATCTCGGTATCACTTAATGGTGAAATATGCAAAGAATCCTCTCTTTATTTTTGGACATTTTGAGTCCATAAAATTGTCATTGATATCAAGGCATGTGGTTGTCATTAATACCAAGAAGTGAACCACCATTGATGCCAAAATTTCAAAAGAAGCAATGCAAAGGTTGATGGCAAAAGAGCTTCATAATATTCATTTTTGATATTATAGAAAGCATAAGTAAAAGGTTTTATTAAAAACCAAGGATTGAAAAAATAAAAGGTTTTATTAAAATCCATGGATTGACAAAATAAAATGTTTTTCATAAAAACCCAATGAGTCTTTTTATTCCAAATTAAAAAGTCTAAGGAAGGTTTAAATATTTAATTTATAAATATTTAAATTCAAATTGAATTTAAATTTTATAAATAAATATTTATTTATTTGAAATAGCAAAACCCTAAAGCTATTCCTCTTACATGGAAGTTGAAGATTACCTTCGTCGACGTATTGGAAGAAACAACAAAGCAATATAAATATTGTCTTTGCTAAGGCAAAAGATATATGCATTTTGAATTTGAAAAATGTTCTAAGGAATAAAATTCATGCGCTACAAAAATTTAAATTTTGAGTTTAATAAAATATGGACCGGTTTAGTTTGCTCTTGGAACTGGTCGAGTTTTCACGTCATTTCTTCCTTTTTCTCCTCCTTCGGCTGCGTTTTGGCAACTTGTCACGATATCACGACACCTTTCACCTTGGGCCACGAAACTGTAGCATGTCATGATATCACGACATCCCTTTCCCCTTTGGCCACGAGGTAGAAACTTGTCGCGATATCGCGACACTTCTTTCTCCTTTGGATGCGGTCTTGCAACATGTCGCGATATCGCGAAACTTTTTCTCTTTGGCTGCATTTTTGCAACATGTCATGATATCGTGACACTTTTTCTCTTCGATCGGGATTTTGCAACATGTCGCGATATCGCGACACTTTTCCTCTTTGGCCGCGTTTTTGCAACATGTCACGATATTGCAACACTTTTTCTCTTCGGGCGCGTTCTTGCAACATGTCGCGATATCGTGACACTTTTTCTCTTTGGATGCGGTCTTGCAACATGTCGCGATATCGCGACACTTTTTCTCTTCGGCTATGGTCTTCCATCATGTCATGATATCGTGACACTTTTTATCTTCAGCAACGGTCTTCCATCATGTCGCGATTTTGCGACACCTTTTCTCTTCGGCCGCGATGTCTCTTCTTGTCACGATATCGTGACACCTTTTCTTTTCGACCATGGTTTTTCATCATGTCACGATATCACGACACTTTTTCTCTTCGGCCATGATTTTGCAACATGTCGCAATATCACGACACTTTTTCTCTTCGGCCTCAATGATGCAGCATGTCACGATATCGTGACACTTTTTCTCTTCGGCCGCGATTTTGCAACATCTCACGATTTCACGACACTTTTTCTCTTCGGTCGCCTTTTTGCAACATGTCACGATTTTGCGACATCCTTTCTCTTCAGCCGTGATTTTTGAACATGTCATGATATCATGACACTTCTTCTCTTCGGGCACGATTTTGCAACATGTCGCGATATCGCAACACTTCTCTTTGGATGCGAATTTGCAACATGTCGTGATATCGCGACACCTTTTCCCTTCGGCCACATTTTTGCAACCTGTCGTGATTTCGTGACACTTTTTCTTCTTTGGTCGTGATAATGTTTCTTGTCATGATTTCGTGACTCTTCTTCTCTTCTGGCACCAACCTTGCAACATGACACGATATCGCGACACTTCTTTTCTTCTAGCAGCAACCTTGCAACATGTAGCGATATCACGACACTTTCTCTCCTTCGACTCCGATGTCTCTTTTTGTCGTGATTTCATGACATCTCTTCCTATCTTGGATGCAATGGTGCAACATGTCATGATTTCGCAACATCATTTCCAAACTAGTCACGATTTCGTGACACCTTTCATCATGTGGCGTTTTGATCGTTCTTTGATCTTTAGTTCTTGGACCACCTTGGTCGATCTAGAAATCATGTAAAACTCTTGTACAAGGTTCAGGGACCTTTCAACACCCTTTCAACCAATCAAAAAAAAATATGGTATATAGTTTCTAGCACCATCCGGTGGCTAGCTCAGGTGGCATTTGGCTTGGCACTTGTGGAAGGAAGGTTACGGGTTCAAAACCCGATGACATCAAAGTTTTGAAATGCTTTTGGTTTTTTTATTTCAATGATAGCATAAAGGAGAATAGAGTTCTTGGACACTCTAGCTCACACATGTGCACTAGCTCATGCGGTAGCCAAGGCTAGGGATAGAGCACTAGGGAGGAAATGTCGTGGGTTCAAAACCCATTAAGGGCAAAGGTACATTTTTTTTAGTTATTTTTGGTTGCCCTAAGGTTGTTGTGAGAATATCAAGAGGTATAAGGTAGTAATTAAAAGTGGATTATTTACTTATAAGTTAAAGTGATTTTGGGCATGGTAAAAAGTTATTTTTGATAAAGGTAATTAATTTTTACCTTAGAATAATAAATTGCATTATTTTATAAATTATTTTATTTGATAAGTGCAATTTAAGAAAGGATTTATAAGTAGAAATTGTGTTATATTTTATTTGAGGGTTTTTGATGAAAATTATGATGTTGAAATTTATTATTGAGATGGAGCAATAAGGTGTATTTGGAATTTAATTTATCTTTGTGTTTAAGGCAAATTGTGAAAAGTGTTAGGGTGATAATTCTTGTCATCTAACCCTTTGTACATGGCAAAGAAAGTTGTGATATATGATAATATATTTTTAATATAATTCTACATCAAGAAAAATGTATGGTCATATTCTTCCTTGGTTGAGTTGATTGGTTGGTATTATCGAAAATAACTTTGGAGTGAAAAGGACTTAATTATGTTTCCTTATTGAGTGTGTTGAGTTAATGCTTCAATGTTTTCTAGAATAAAGAGTTGTTAAAACATTGTTTGATAAGCATTTTTGTTGAATCCATTGGTTAAGTGAGTAAATTGAACTAGGGCTTGCAAAATATCATGAGTATCATTGTTATGTGAATATTATTTTATAAGCATTGTTGTTGAAGTGAGTAATTGAGTAAAGAACTTGAACTAGGGTTTGAAAAGAACATGAGTATCATTGTTATGTGATATTGGTTGATAAGAATTGTTGGAAACATTTTGAGTGAGTATTCATATGCTTGGACTAGGGTTTATGAGTAAGGATTATTTCATTGAGTTATTGGTTGAGTTGCTTGAGCCTAGTCAAGTATATGTGTGAGTTGATTGTTCAAGTTCTATGAAACAAATTATCCTATATTATGAATTGATTTGAGAAAGAGATTGATTATTTATGAGTGAGAAGCATATTGATTCTCTAACAATTCTTTGTATGTTTCAAAAGAGTGATTGAAAGTGATTATGCATTGAGGTGAATGTGAAGAATATTGAGTCTCTAACAATTCTCTATATGTTTCTAAAAGGTGATTTAAATTAATTAAGCATTGTGATGAGTAAGGAGCATATTAAGTCTCTAACAATTATTTTTATGTTTCTATGATATTAGACAAGTTCTAGTGTGGACTTGTTGAGAAAATTTATGGCAAGTCTTAGAGAAGACTTGTGGATAGATTTATGTGAGATTTTATCAAAGCTTACAATATAGATTGAGAAAATATTTGAGGATAAATATTGAGGATAGAGATTAAGGATAGATCACAGCATAGAATTTGGTGCAAATTTGAGGACAGGTTTGTGCCAGACCAAAGACAGAGATTGAGAATATTTATGCTAGATCGAGGGATTGTATTTAGTGCAAACTCAAGAAAAATCTTTAGAGGTGATAGAGTATAGAAGATGCCAGTGTCCATTGGATAGAGATCCATTACCTAGAGTAGTGAGGACATGTGTCTTTAGTGGATATATTTCCATTAGACAGAGTAGTGGGGGTAATAGTTCTTCTAGAAGATAACCAGTCAGAGCTAAGGAGAAAGGAGTTATTCTGCGGATAGATATCCACAAACTTGATTAGGGGATTGATGTCTCCTTTGGATAGAGGTCCATAAAAATTTTAGGGAAAGGATTCCGAAGAGAATTTATTTGAAAAAATTTATAAGAAATGTTTTCTCCATGGAGTAGCCCACATTGGGTGAACCACATAAAAATAATGTCTCTCATGTATGTGATATTTTATGTGATATTTACTACTTTAATATTGATGATGTTATAATTTTGATTAAAAAGCAAAAAAAAATATCTTATACTATTCACCCCTCTCTTAGTATAAGCACATGTTCTTCAATTGGTATCATAATGGATCTCTCTGTGAAAAGACTAATAGCTTGGAGAAGGATCCATCAGAAACATGCATGACCTCACAAAACAAAGAGGAGACTATGTTTGATATAAAAGAGGAATTTTTTACTACTCTTAGAAAATTGGAAAGAATTAGAGATAAGAATTCAATCTTGAAGGAACAAATTCAAGAGGGTGAAGAAGCAAGGATGGAACTTCTACAAAATATCATAGAACTCAAGATAAGGGTGGAAGAAGAAAAGAAAATTGAGTAAGATATGAAAGATATCTTAAGAACAAGAGAAATAGAATGTGAAATATTGGAAGCATTAATTATTTATTTAAGAAATGAAGTTGAAAGGACCAAGGCACTACAATATGTAGAGTATGAGAAATGGGAAAAAGAATCAAGTCTTCAAGAAGCAAAAACTTCAAATAAAGAGATTCAAGCTAAGGATATCAGAAAGAAAGAAAGTAAATAATAAGAACTCCAAAAGGATATCAATATGAAATTTAATCACAAAATGAGAAGCACTCCACCATAATCTAAAAGGCATCCAAGAAGGTTACATAATTTCTTCCATGGTCATTGCTTTTCTTGTAATAAATATGGTTATAAAGTTGTACAATGTATTAGTCATGCAAGAAACAATGTCAATAGAAATTTAAATTCTTTTACACCTCTTATGGATGATGATATTATATGTTACAAATGCAATAATTTTGGACACAAGGCTAGATGGTGTAAAATGATATTTCCTGAGTCTAGAAAAATAATTTCAACAACTAGAAAATATGAGAGGAAAAATGTTAAGGCTAGATAAATTTTAGTTCAAATAGCTCTTCATGCTTAGGATAAAGAAGAAAAATGTTATCTTGATAGTGGTTTCTCTAGTCACATGATAGGAGATAAAGATAAATTCATAGTACTAAAAGAAACCAATATAGGATTAGTAAGTTTTTATGATAATGGATCAGCAAGGATTGGTGGAAGAGAAACTCTGAGTTTAGACAATGGGAAAACAAGAAAATAATTGTGTTGTATGTTAAGGGGTTAAAAAATAATATTTTAAGTGTAATTAAACTTTGTGATCAAGGGCATATGGTTACATTCCATATAGATATATGTGATGTAAAAAAATTAGAAATTGGAAAAGTCATTGCCAATGCAAAAAGAACTCCAAACAATCTATACATACTTAGTGAGATAAAAGGGGAAAATTTCTTTCTATTATAAGAAGATGAGATTTGGTTGTGGTATAGAATATTGGGTAACTTGAATTTTTAAAATATAGTTAAGATAAGCAATAAGCATTACCCAAAATAAAAATGCCACAAAACACAATATGTGCATCTTGTAAACATGGAAAGCAAACTAGAACAAGACTTAAGTCAAAAGGATATATGTCATCTGAGACATTGAGTCTAATACATACTGATCTATGTGGTCCTACCAAAACATAGAGAATTTAGGGTGAGAGTTACTTTATTCTATTTATAGATTATTACCCCAAAATGGTTTGGGTAGATTTTTTGAAAGAGAAATCAAAAGTTTTTAAAAAGTTCAAAATATTTAAAAACTTGGTTAAAAATGAAACCGGTTAGAGAATTAAGTGTTTGAGATATGATAGAGGAGGATAATTTACCTTAAATGATTTTGTAGAGTTTTTTGAACAACATGGGATCATGAGAGAATATTCAACAACAAAAACTCCTCAACAAAATGGAGTAGTTGAAAGGAAAAATAGAACTTTTGAGAATATGGCTAGAGCTATGTTAAATGAGTTTAAGCTCTCAGATGGATTTTGGAGAGAAGAAGTCAATATAGTAGTATACATAATTACTAGGGATAAAATGAGGGTAAACCATCATAAGACTCCACATGAGCTTTGGAAAGGAAGACCAACCACTATAAAACATTTCAAGATTTTTGGAATCAAGTGTTATATAAGACAAGAAGATCAAAACTTAGGCAAATTTGATGTAAGGTGTGATGAGAAAATTTTACTTGGTTATTCCTCAAATAGTAAATTATATAGATGCTTCAACAAGAAAACTTGCACCATTGTAGACAGTATAAATGTAACAATTGATGAGGAGATAGATTCAAGAGAACCAGTTCAGCAAATTGTGTATCAGGAATATGGAAGTTCTCAAGAAGAGTTTCATGAGGAATCATATGAAGAAGAGGAAGAAACACAAAGACTTCTTCCTAAAACTCCATCCAGATATGTACAAAAGCATCATTCAAAAGAGAAAATCATTGGTAATCTAGATGAAAGATAGAAAAGAAGGAGGATAATAACACGTTCTTAACAAGAAAATTTTATTTGCTATCTAAGATTGAGCCAAAATATTTTAATCAATAAAGTGGAGATGAGTTATGGATTAAGGCAATGGGTGAGGAATTAGATCAGATAGAGAAAAGCAAGACTTGGGAACTTTTCCCATGTCCAAAGAACAAGAATGTGATTGGCACAAAATGAGTATTCAAAAACAAGCTAAATGAAGATGGACAAGTAATAAAGGCTATGCATAGGTAGAGGAAATTGACTTTGATGAGACATTTGCTCCAATTGCATGACTTGAAGCCATAAGAGAATTTTTTTAGCCTTCTCAAGTTTTAAAAATTTCAAAGTATGGTAGATGGATGCTATGTCAGCATTTCTAAATGATGTTTTAGAAGAAGTATACATTGAATAGCCAGAGGAATTCATGTTAACAGATAAACTAGATCATGTATGCAGATTGAAAAAGGTATTGTATGGTCTAAAGCAGGCTCCTAGAGCATGGTACTTAAGGCTAGATAAGTATCTTTAGGAATAGAGATTCAGAAAATGAATAGCAAAAACAACTTATATATCAAAAATTAAAGGAATAATCTACTAATTATGGTTTTTTATGTTGATGACATCACTTTTGGGGGAAATAATGATAAGATGTGTAATTTTCTAAGAAAATGCAGAATGAATTTGAGATGTCTATGCTTGGTGAATTGTCTTTCTTTCTTGGACTTCAAATTTCAAAATAAGAGAAAGGAGTGTTTCTCTCACAAACCAATTATATAAAATATATGCTAAATAAATTTAGGTTATATGATTGCAAACCGGTAAGTACCCCCATGGTCACATTATGTAAATTAAATAAGGATGATGAATCTCCAGAAGCAGATCAGAGGTTGTACAAATCTATGATTGGCAACTTATTTTATGTTACAACTACAAGACTAGACATAGTACAATTAGTGGGATTAGTGGCAAGGTTTCAGGAAACTCCTAAGGAAACACATGTGGCAACAGTAAAGATAATTCTTAGGTATCTAAAAGGGACTGTGGACTTTAGGCTCTGGTATCCCAAAAGTGACAATTTCACACTCATAGCATATACAAATGTAGATTGGGCTGACAATATTGATGACAGAAAAAATACAAGTGGAGGAGCATTCTTTCTTAGAGACTATTTAGTCTCTTGGGTAAGTAGGAAGTAGGTTTCAGTATCCTTATCTATAGCAAAAGTAGAATATATTGTAGCAGTAGCAGATTATACATAGGTATTATAGATGAAGCGAACTCTAGAAGACTTCAAGATAAAACATGATCATCATATTCCTATACTATGTGATAATACAAGTGCTATAAGTATCTCAAAAAATCTAGTGATGCACTCTAGGAAAAAACGCATTTTTATTATGTATCATTTTCTGAGAGAATAGGTGACAGATAAATAGGTTAGTTTGGAATATGTTACTAAAAAGGAACAGATAGCAAACATTTTCACTAAGACACTTTCAAAAGAGACCTTTGAGTATCATCAAGGAAAACTGAGAGCAAGACTCCCACCCCATAATTAACCACATCAAAATGATGTGGTGGAGGGGCTAAGCTAAGAGACTAATTCTTAGCCCTGAGCCCCAAAGGTGACTCTTTGCCATTGATGTCAAAGGGGGAGAGATTTGGTATTTGAGTAAGGCGAAGAGATTTGGTTTAAGGAGAGAGCAATTTCCTATGGGGAGCATAATAAAAAGGTAAAGGAAATGGTATGGTAAAAATTTATTGGGTTGCCATAAATGATGAAAGGGAAGATTTTTGGACATTTTGAGTCCATAAAATTATCATTGATGTCAAGGCATGTGGTTGTCAGTAATACCAAGAATGAACCACCATTGATGCCAAGCGGCCAAAAGGAGCAATGCAAAGGTTGATGGCAAAAGAGATTCATGATATTCATTTTTGATATTATAGGAAGCATAAGTAAAAGGTTTTATTAAAAACCAAGGATTGGCAAAATAAATTTTTTTATTAAAAAACATGGATTGATGAAATAAAAGGTTTTTCATGAAAACCCAAGGAGGATTTTTATTCTAAGAAAGGTTTAAATATTTAATTTATAAATATTTAAATTCAAATTGAATTTAAATTTTATAAATAAATATTTATTTATTTGAAATAGCAAAACCCTAAACCTATTCCACTGACGTGCAAGTTGAAGATTACCTCCAGTAACGTATTGGAAGAAACAACAAAGCAGTATAAATATTGCCTTTGCTATGGCAAAATATATATGCATTTTGAATTTGAAAAATATGCTAAGGAAGAAAATTCATGCACTATGAAAATTTGAATTTTGAGGAGTTTAAAAAATTGTGGTATATAGTTTCTAACACCATTCGGTGGCTAGCTCAGGTGGCATTTGTCTTGGAACTTCTGGAAGGAATGTTACGGGTTTGAAACCCGACAACAACAAATTTTTGAAGCCCTTTTGGTTTTTTGTTTTTGGTGGTAGTGGAAAGGAGAATAGAGTGCTTGGGCACTCTATCTCACACATGAGTGCTAGCTCACGTGATAGCCAAGGCTATAGCTAGAGCTCTAGGGAGGCAACATCATGGGTTCAAAACCCACTAAGGGCAAAGGTACATTTTTTATTTATTTTTGGTTGCCCTAAGGTTGTTGTGAGAATATTGGGAGGTATAAGGTAGTAATTAAAAGTGGATTGTTTACTTTTAAGTAAAAGTGATTTTGGGTATGGTAATTGATAAAGGTAATTAATTTTTACCTTAGAAAAATAAATTTCATTATTTTATAAATTATTTTATTTGATACGTGCAATTTAAGAAAGGATTTATAAGTAGAAATTGTGTTATATTGTATTTGAGGGTTTTTGATGAAAATTATGATGTTGAAATTTATTATTGAGATGGAGAAATAAGGTGTATTTGGGATTTAATTTATCTTTGTGTTTAAGGTAAATTGTGAAAATTTCTAGGGTGATAATTCTTGTCATCTAACCCTTTGTACTTGGCAAAGAAAGTTGTGATATATGATACTAGGTTTTGAAGATCATTCTACATAAAGAAAAATGTATGGGCACATTATCCCTTGGTTGAGTTGATTGGTTGGTTTTCTGGAAAACAACTTTGGAGTGAAAATGACTTAATTAGGTTTCCTTATTGAGTGTATTGAGTTAATGCTTCAATATTTTCAGGAATAAAGAGTTGTTGTTAAAACCTTGTTTGATAAGAATTGTTGTTGAAGTCATTGGTTAAGTGAGTAAATTAAACTAGGGCTTGCAAAATATCATGAGTATCATTGTTATGTGAAGATTGTTTTATAAGCATTGTTGTTGAAGTGAGTAATTGAGTGAAGAACTTGAATTAGGGTTTGAAAAGAACATGAGTATCATTGTTTTGTGAGATTGGTTGATGAGCATTGTTGGAAATATTTTGAATGAGTATTCATATGCTTGGACTAGGGTTTATGAGTAAGGATTATTTCATTGAGTGATTGGTTGAGTTGGTTGAGCCTAGTCAAGTGGATGTGTGAGTTGATTGTTCAAGTTATATGAAATAAATTATTCTATATTCTGAATTGATTTGAGAAATAGGTTGAGTATTGATGAGTGAGAATCATATTGAGTCTCTAACAATTCTTTGTATGTTTCAAAAGAGTGACTGAAAGTGATTGTGCATTGAGGTGAATGTGAAGCATATTGAGTCTCTAACAATTCTCTATATGTTTCCAAAAGGTGATTTAAATTAATTAAGCATTATGATGAGTAAGAAGCATATTGAGTCTCTAACAATTCTCTTTATGTTTCTATGAGATTGGAAAAGTTCTAGTGTGGACTTGATGATCAGATTTAAGGTAAGTCTTAGAGAAGACTTGTGGATAGATTTGTGTGAGTTTGTGAAATATTATAGTACATATTGAGGATAGATTTGAGGATAAATATTGAGGACATATTTGAGGTCAAATATTGAGGATAAATTAGAGGATAGAGTTTGGTGTAGATTTTAGGATAGGTTTGTTCTATACTAGAGATAGAGATTGAGTAGATTTGTGCTAGATCAAAGGACTATGTTTAGTGTAGATTCGAGATAAAGCTTTGGAGATGATAAAGTATAGAATATGATAGTCTCTAGTGGATAGAGATCCATTAGCTATGGCAGTGAGGACAAGTGTATTTAGTGGATAGAGTTCCATTAGCTAGAGTAGTGGGGGCAACAATTCTTCTAGAATATCACCAGTCAAAACTAAGGAGAAAGGAGTTCTCCTATGGATAGAGATACACAAACTTGATTAGGGTATTGGTGTCTCCTTTGGACAGAGGTCCATAAATATTATATGGAAAATATTCCCAAGAGCATTTATTCTAGAAAATTTATAAGAAAAGTTTTCTCCGTGGAGTAGCCCACATTGGGTGAACCACATAAAAATCATGTCTCTCATAGGTTTGATGCTTTGTGTGATATTACTACTTTAATATTTCTAATGTTATCATTTGGATTAAAAAGAAAAAAGTTTTATCTTGTACTATTCACCCCCTCTCTTAGTATAAGGACATGTTCTTCATGTATTTGGGTGGAATTGATCTACTTTATAGCCCAAGAGGGCATATGGGAAAATGGGCATGTGAGGCCATGCAAGGCAAGGATTTCCATTTGTCCCAAAGGTTTCCATGCATCTGAGGAGGAAGGAATCTCCATTTTTGGCCTCTAATCTATAATGTATCATGAGAGTTATGTGTCCTCTCACTAGCATGCTTGAATAAGTAGGTTAAATGGTAGTTTTTGGGTGTCATTTGGCCCAATTTGGACTTTTTGAGGGTCAAATACCATGGCCATACCATCAAAGGATGGTTGTTGGTGGTCATCCCTAGGTGTTACGACCATGAACTATGGCCATCCTAGGGTGGTATGACCATGCCTACATGGTCCAAAACTTCCCAAAAGTGGGATAGAACCTTCCAAAAGTGGTTAGGACCACTATGTAACCTCTAAGGGTTGTCCAAGTGGGGCATATGTTGTCAAATTAGACAATGCATTGGTCGTCTAATCAAATTTATGTGATTTTAGTGTCTATATCATCTCTCATCGACACTTATGCTAGCCAAAACCACATATCCCTTTTATCAACCTTCTTAATTCCCCTAGTTGACCTACAGTACTTCAAGGATGTGGGGTTGGCATTGTTTAATATATTGAAAGTACATAATAGTCTTATGAATCGAATAAAAAATGGTCTATATCGATACCATCATCTCGTAGGCACTCATTATAGCTTGGACCTAAAAATTACTTATTCACCATATCAATCACCCTTAGGGGACCATGGAATCCCATTGATTGTTGACCAAAAAATGCATAGTTATCTATGATCATACCAAAAAAAGTGGTTGAATGTTGACTTGATGTGTGAAAAATATATAATATAGTATAGATCTATCTTGTAATGACTCAATATAATAAAACATTTTATTGGTGTACATATGACCATTCTAATTAGACTAGATACATTCATGAATTCTTTTCATAGGCACTTAAATCATCTTAAACTAAATTCTAATCACCAATGTTTACTCTCATTGTCCTTATGAACCACTAAGTAGGAAGGATTTTTATCACCCTTTTTATTTTACATTAATACTCACACTCATTTATGGTACATAAAGGAAATAGCATGAACTCATTTCACTTGATCCTCCCACTCACAAAATTATTGTACTCTTGTTATCAACAACTTTTCAATTAGATCCTGTAGAGGGAGAAATGTTAGGGTAGATATTAGGGTAATTTATTTTTTACCTTAGTAAGTTAGTTTATTACCTTATTTTTACCATGAAGTTATTCACTGTCATGAATAACTTATGGTTAGTAGGTTAGCATAACTAGATGGTTAGTTTTTAGTGATGTTTCATATTACGTTAGTGATAACTCAGGGTAGATTTGATTCATAATTCTTGTGGCTATTATTAGCCTATAGCAATTGTATTTAGCCTTACACATTTTATAATATTTTCTAATTTTGCTCTAAATTATCATTGGTATCAGAGTGTTTGTTTGATTTTGACTTGGGCATTGGCAAGTTCAATGTGCACCTTTGGAGTAGTAGAAGGTGATATTTTTGTCAATCCTACACTGGACCTCTGAGGCTCAAATCCTGATATGGGACCCCCTAGATGAGATATGTTTCCCAAGGCACAAAACTCCTTGACTCCCTTGGCACAAAAATCAATATACTCACATTTTCTCGCATAGAATTTCTTGTGATTTTATTAATTCTATAATCATGCAATTTTTTTGTGGTTTTACTAATCTTATTATTTTGGGGGTGACGTGCATGATCTATTCTTCTACATGCTTGAGATTTAGATTACGTGACAAGCGGGAACTAATAACCCTCGCACAAAATATGACAATGCTATTAGCTCCAAGCTATTGGTGGCCCGTAAAAATCTATCATCTATCCTTATGAAAAATTCAACAGGTAGGAGCACTAAAACCTACACTATTATCCCCCTACAGTAGGGCACACTACATAAAACCTACGATGTCATGGATACCTACACCTGACAAACCTGAAACCTTCACACTAAATCTAAAGATTGACTAAAATCTCATGCAAACTGGATCTAACTAACGGGTATTGGACACAAGGCTTTAATCACCAGATATGACCGATTGGCAGCACTCTACATGGAATTATGACTACACATTGATTGAGAACCACTTTGTGGATATGAATTTCAATGAGAGCTGACATGGAACCCCTACAAGAGCTGAAGTGGTATCCATTTGGACCATGATAAGTGGTATCCTCTAATTGGTTGTTGATTGTGCTGATGTGACATGGAAAGAAAGTGTGACATGTGGCATTCGAGCGTGCATCTGCATGGAGGTCATTTATTTGTAGATCACAATACAAAAAGTGTTCAAATGATTTCTTGAAGTAAATTGAAATACCATTCATGGTGTGGAGATTTTAAACCACTTTGGTTGTGCCTGTATGGTGCATGTGGGATAAACATCCCACAAAATATTTTTTTTATGGTTGTGTTACCCAAAATACAAAAAATAGAGAGACGTGGATCTCTCTTCACATCCAATGTTGTAGCTAGAGTGGTTGGGGGCTAGCATCTAGGGTGATGTCACCCACCTGATCATGGGTTGACTCTCGTCGAGGTTCAAAAGCCTCTATTTTGCTCAAATAAGCAATTAAATAATTTCCAAAGGTAATTTTTTTTATTTGCATTTTTTTAATTTAAAGTTTTACATATATATTTTTTAATAATTTAAATATTAATTATGTTTTTAAATCATTTTTTTAATTTAAATTGATTTTTAAATAAAATTATATTTTATTATTAAATTAAATTATTTTGATTAAACTTTAATTAAATTTTGCAAATTAAAATCAAAATAAAGGGCCTATTTTTATAATTTTCCAACTAATGAGTGACTTTGTTTTTCTCTAAAGAGGGAATGTAACACAAAAAAACATAATTTCTTTTGCAAATTAGGATTTCTTTAAAAAATTTCTCAAATTTTGAGAGTAAGAGTTTTTCTCATGAAGAATAGACCTTGGATCACTAAAACTCTTCAACATGTAAGGACCATTTGAAATAGAAACACACTTCGATGAAAAACTACAAGATCTCATTTTTGTCGTATGCTTAGAGAGCATAGAACAAGTTTACCCCATTTCAATTCTTAAATAGATCGTTGGAAGTGTTTGGATCATAGTGATGGTCCCATGAGGATTAGAGAGCATTTTAATCCTGATGCACCTCTAATTTTTTAATATTGAATAATTATGGGTCTAATAATACCAATTCGTGTGTCGATTGATTCTGGATTGCTTTTCAAAAAAAAATTGTGTGTCGACTTGACTTGAAAGGTGTGCTACCTTGTTAATTTTGTAAAGCAAAGGGGGACAAGAAATTGTATTTATTTTTTGTAAAATTGTAACACAAGGGAGGGAGAAATATAATATCATTTTTTTTTGCAAATTAAACATCACAATTTTGTTGCAAAAATTATTATAATAAGGTGCATTTTCGATAGCATTCGACACCTTTTGTTAAAATTGGCATTGATAAACTTAGGTGCATTTTTGGTGGAATCTGACACCTTAAGTTAAAAATTTGTGGGCACTTTTGAATGTTTTATTGCACTTAAATTCCTATTTACTGCAATTACATCTTAAGTTAAAAATAATAATAAAAAACACTTAAGACCCCAATTTTTACACCCATTTGTGCAATTTATTACACAGGTAGAGCCAATTTTACTTTTTAATATTCACTCCATAAAACCCTAATTCACTCTTCTTGTTTGGCTCAATTTCCTCAAACTAATCATCCTTCTTTAGGAGGGTTTTTAGGCAGGTGCCATTAAATATCAATTAGAGTGAATTCTCTTTTAGTACTTCTTGTTTGGCTTAAATTCCTCAAACTAATCATCCTTCTTGAGGAGGGTTTTTAGGCAGGTGCCATTAAATATCAATTAGAGTTAATTCTCTTTCAGTACTTCTTGTTTGGCTTAAATTCCTCAAACTAATCATCCTTCTTTAGGAGGGTTTTTAGGTAGGTGCCATTAAATATCAATTAGAGTGAAAGAGAGACCATTTTGGTGCAATAAGGAACTTTCATAATGGCTACAATAAACAAGTATCTCAATGATACCCAGTTGCTTAAATGTTATAATTATTTTGCATGGAAAACCAAAATGAAGGCCATTCTTACTGTAGAGGAATTGTGGGATATAGTGACAGACACTATAAAAAGACCCACTACACTAAGCAAATCAGAATGCATGGGATAAAAAGGATAACAAACTTCTCATGTTGATTTTTCTAGCTACTACTGATGAAATACAACCTCACATTTGTGATGCTCAACATGGTAAATATGTGTGGGTAACATTATCTACCATTTTTTAAGGGAAGAATCAAGCTACAATTATTAACCTTCAAACCCAATTTCATACTCTTCATATGAAGTCAAGTGAAATAGTAGAGTTATTCCTGTATAGAGTGGTAGAACTAAATTCAAAATTGAATGCTTTGGGAGAAAAAATTGAATATAATATCTTGAATTTGATCATTTTAAGGGCTCTTTCTGACACCTACAAAATGTTAATAACATCCCTTCAAGTATATCAAATACAAGTAAGCTTTGTGGAGTTGGTAAATTTGCTTCAAACTGAGGAAGCAAATCAGCTACAAAGAGATGAAGTGTCCAACATTGCACTTTACCCAAACAAAAAGGGTCTAAAGAAGGGTAATTTTCATAAGGGGGTATCATATTCTAAATATAAGCACAAACAACCTCAATCACAAAATAATTTTTGCACAAATTTTAAGAAGGACAACCATGACACTAATTGGTGTTGGTTTAAAAATAAGCAAGACAAAAAGGGCCAAGGAAAACCATAGAGGAAGAAAATAGGACATGTTGCTATTGATAATTATGATTTTGATTCATAAAAATAACACAAGGTGCTCATGACCCATACAACTTCTAATCAAAAGGATTTTGTATGGTACATCGATTCAGGTGATAGCAAATACATGACTAGCAACAAGCAGTGGTTTAAGACATTTGATGCAAAGGAAAGAAAACTAGTAACTATTGTTGATGATAAGACCTATCATGTTGATGGAGAAGAGAATATTTTAGTTACCCTTACATATGAAAAGTATCACATTCAAAATATTCTTTATGTTCTAGGATTGGCAAATAACTTGTTGTCAATTCCTCAAATATTGGATAAAAACATGGTCGTTAACTTTAGAATTGAGGTGGGAAAGAAGAAAAACACCAAGAAAGAAAAACACATAGCAACATGTTCTTACAAGCATGGCTTGTTCACCTTAGATGTAGTATCTACACCTCATGTTGCCATGACAATCAAAATGAAGGAGGCCACTTCTCTTTGGCATAAGAGATTTGGGCATGTAAGTTTTGGATTTATACTTGAGCTAATTAAATATGAAATGGTAAATGGACTTACAATTGAATTCATAGGTATTTATGTATTTTTAGAAGTGCAAGAAACATGTTGAGAAGGAATTAAGAATCTACATCAACACCCTCCACTTAGATCAATGGGGGAATATGCCTCCACTAAATTTTCCTCATTTATAATGGAACATGGGATTAGAGGATAGTTGAATATAGCCTATACTCCACAAAAAAATGAAGTTGTTGAGAGGAGGTCTCATTCCATCATGGATATGGTTTATTGTATGCTTAAGGAAGTAAATTTTTGAGCAACGGTATTGGGATGAAGTTGTCACAACAACATCATATATTTTGAATAGATCTCCCATAAAAGCTCTTAAAGGTATGACTCCACAAGAAGCATGGAGTGGTAGGAAACCCTCCATATCTAATCTCAAAAAATTTGGGTGTAAGGCATTCATGCGTATACCTAAAGAAAACTAAAATAAATTAGATAAGAAGACCTTGCATTGTATTTTTATTGATTAGAGATGTGGTTTTTGATGAGGCTTTCACATCAAATAACACAACTATTGTGTATCTGTATGAAGAGGAGCCAAAGCAAGAAACTCCTTTCCCATAAAAAAAGACTCAAAAATGGTATACAAGTATGATGAGAGATTCAAAGATGACCACACCTTCAGATATTACCTTAGATCATCCTCAAACTTGTAGTATGACTTATTATAAGATGGCACAAGCATCAAATTTAGAGGTTGACAAGATTTGCCAACACTTTGAGGAGATTTCTATAGATCTAGAGGAATATAGTAGAGAAGATATGGAAGTGGATGATGAAAGGGTTTACATATCTTCATATGATGAACAAGAACCCACCATGGTCAAAGAAGCACTTAGTGAGCCATAGTGGAAGGTGGCTATGGATGTTGAATATACATCTCTCATTAAGAACAAAACATGGAATCTAGTTGATTTACCTTCAGGAAATAATACCATTGGATGTAAATGGGTTTACAAAGTGAAATACAAGTCATATAGAATTATTTATAATCATAAGGTCTACCTTGTTTCAAAGGGCTATGCACAAAAAGAAGGCATTGACTACAAAGAGAATTTTGCACCTATTATAAGAATGACTACCATTCATATTTTTTGTGCTATGGCATAACATTATGGATGGAAAATTCATCAAATGGATTTCAAAAATACCTTCTTGAATGGTTATTTGAAAGAGGAAGTATACATGACTCAGCCACAAGGATTTGTTGAGGAAGGTCAAGAACAAAAAGTTTGTAAATTAGTTAAATCATTGTATGGGTTGAAACAAGCCCCATGAGTATGGTATATAGATATAGACAATCACCTCCTATAGCATGGATTTAAGAGAATTACTTTTGATGTAAATATCTATTTTATGAATATTGGTTCAGAAATAGTGATCCGTGTACTCTATGTAGATGATTTGATCATCATTGTTAGTTCATATAAGTTGATTGACACCGTGAAGGGTGACTTGAAAGATTCATTTGACATGATAGATCTAGGAATTCTCCACTATTGTCATTTTTTAGAATTGGAACATAAAAAAATCACCTTAGGGTGACACAAATGAAGTACACCAAGACATTGATCAAAAATATCATATGACTAATAACAAGCCTAAAGCAACACCTATGGAAACAGGGCTACAATTATCATAATATGATGATTCTCCACCAGTAGATGGTACTCTCTATTGGTAGTTGATTGGGAGTATTATATATCATACCAACACTAGGCTAGATATATGTTTTGCTATAAATTATCTTTAAATGTTCGTGAAGGAATCTAAATTTGGTCACTAGAAAGTAGTAAAACATGTTCTCCACTACATCTACGGTACCATTGAATATTACCTAGAGTACAAGAGGAATGATAAATTCTTCTTGCAAGGATACATGGATTCCGAATGTGTTGGATCTATAAATAATAGAAAATCAACTTCAAGGTATATTTTTCATCTAGGATCTAGACCTATCTCTTAGCACAACAAGAAGTAGCAAGTGGTTGTTTTATCTTCAACAGAGATAAAATATTGTGCAACACGAGGAGAAGTGTGTGATGCAATATGGTTGACCCACATTTTAAAAAGTATGGGTCTTCCCAAGAAACTTCCAATCTACTTGTTTTGTTACAACCAAGGTGTTATAAACTTAGTCAAGACTCTAGTACATCATGAATGCACCAAACACATTGACACTCAATATCATTTCATTCATGATAAAGTTCCTAAACACAATATACAACTCCAATACATTCCCACCGATGAATAGGTTGTAGATATATTCACTAAGGTACTTGCACGTGTTAAATTTGAGTTAACACTCTATGTATTTCCAAAATAATGTAATAAAGAGGGGATGTTAGGGTAGATATTAGGGTAATTTATTTTTTACCTTATTAAGTTATTTTATTATCTTATTTTTACCATGAAGTTATTCACTTTCATGAATAACTTATGGTTAGTAGGTTAGCATGATTTACTAGATGGTTAGTTGTTAGCGACGTTTCATATTACATTAGTGACAACTCAAGGTAGATTTGATTCACACATCTTGTGGATATTATTAGCCTATAGTAATTGTATTTAAACTTAGACCATCTATAATATATTCTAATATGACTTTGAATTATCAGTAAAACTACCCTACCACTTATGATTCTCGACTCAATCTACAGGGAAGTCGAAGTGACTTTGGGGGTATGTTGTTCTCTATACCTAAATGTAAAAATACAGGGGAAGGACTCACCAAGAACATTTTTAGAACTCACTCCATGTTTCGGGTGGGATGTATTGGTGTATGCAGTTGAAGACAATCACCTATGTTTGGTCTTTCTATAACTACACTATGAAATGAAAGAAAAATGAACAAATACAAATGTAATAAAACAAGAGCTAATTTAAAAATTATTCTTTATTTTAATGATTTATAACCTAAGCTTTCAAAATAGAAAAACCTTAAAGCAAGGTTTCAAGGGAATATGAACCAAAAATGCTAACCCTAAATGCACACTAAATGCTTTTGTCTTTTAAATGTCTATATTTTTTAAATAAATTCATTTTAAATCTGATCTAGGGTTTTAATAGAAATAGCAAACATCCAACAAACAACCTAAAATATTTACTAGAGAACTTATATTATCTTAAGGTTTATCCAAGATTTTATATTTTATCCAACAATATCTAGAGATCTCTATTCCTACAAAATAACTTGGCAAACACTTGAAAAATATCATTAACATTAGGGTGCCTACTTAGGTCATTGTATAACAATGCTTGGAGGCACAACATTCAATCCCCCTAGGTATTTTTAGCTAACCTTTTGAAAAAAAAAGTGAAAGGTGACCTTTGGAATATGAATATGCACAATGAAATGCAACATAATAAAGCAATAAAATAGAGTACAAAATGCACTAAATTTAGAATATAACACAAATCTAGGTTTTGGGGTAGCAAGTTTCCCCTAAACATCATTTACATGAAATAATGCCCCTCACTAGACAATCACGTTTTTTTAGATCAGTGAAATTGCACCCCTAGATAACAAGGTGTGATATTGCAACTGAAAGAGAAAATAGTAAAAAAATAATAAAACGTGCCCTAATGGAACCAATCGCAATTTTGTAGAATAAAAAATAAAACCCAGAAAATGCAAAAAAAATAATGCTTAATGAAAATTTAAGTTAGTATGTAAATGTAGGTAGCTTGGTAGATAGAAAAAAGTACGTAAAAAGGGGGAATATCTTCAAATAATTGATCTCTTCTCAAGTATTCAACACTTGTCCATAAATATCAACAATAAATAGTCCAATTTAGCATAAAATAGTGCTTCAATAGATTATATTTCACACTTGTGAGTTAGCTTACGTACGAAAGAAGATGAATGTGAAATAATTTGAGAGCTTTTTGCATGATTAGACCACATGGGGGAAAATAAGACTTCAAACCTTCCTTTTATAGTGGTTTTGAAATTAGAAATAGGTGGTAAAATTGAGGAGGAATGATGCCAATAAGATGGCAACCTAAAAAATTAGGATTTCTTGAGAAAAAACCCTAACTAGGCAAAATCGTGCCCCATCAGGACCGATCAAAATTTTTCTAGAGGAAAAAATAACACAAAAAAAACTTAGCTAGGCAAAATCATGCCCCATCAAAAATGACCACGATTTCATTGAAATATAAAAAAACAAAAATAATGGGGAGGGAGACCTAAACTTTTTTTGGGTAATCTTGGAGGGTCTCCTTGAGGATCTAAGAAAAAATGACTCACTCAAGTGGGTCAATTTTTTGTGTCTACATTTTTACCCCTCTTTGATGCATTTATGGCCTAATAAATGCATCAAAGAAAGGTGTAGATACCTATAGGAAAAAAATGGTGAACAAAAAGGGAGTGGCTGATTTAGAAGAAAGGGATGGTGTAAAAATAATGTCAATATAAATACTTTCATTTTTTGCATGCAAATTGAGGCATTAGGTATATTAATACCTCTTAGGCCAAGGTACCCCCTCAAGTTTTATGAGGAATACAAAATTCCTAATGAAACTCAAAATGAAAAATGTAGAAGAAGAAAAAAATGAAAAAGGAAAAAAATAAGAAAAAAGAGAAAAATCAATTCAAGTATAAAAAGGTAAAGGGGGTACATCAAAGATATGTGGAGAAAATAAGGATATGGTGTTACTAGTGCATCATTCAATGATCACAAGGAGCAAGGTCGAAATGGCAGCAAAGCGAGCAGAGGTAAGATAAAAAAGCGATGTTATTTGAGCAAAAATTTGATTTTTTAATCAATTTTGAGGGTTTTTTCAACAAATCTAGTGGGTTTACCATGTATGAATTGGGAATAATTTTATGGCCTGACCACAATTTCACCCTGTTTTGTATAAGTAGGTGAAAGCACAACCAAGAAAAATTGAGCACAATATTTTGAAATCATACCTTTTGGAGATGTGGCATGATTTTGCAAAAGTATAGCAAAAGGTAAAATCACGACAATAGAAAACCAAGCACGATTTCATCAAAAAAAGAACAAAAAAATAAAAGGAAAAAAGAGATAAAGAGTAAGAAAAGAGAGAGATATATGAAGGAAAGCAAGCACTCAATTTAAATTTTACTTTAATTATGTAATTATACTAATTAGATTTTGATGTTGAGTTGTGAACATCAAGGATTTATATGGATGTCAAACTGTGAACGCTATGGATTTTGAATGGAGGCTGAGCTATAAACATCGAGATTTTTGGATGGTTTCCAAGCTATGAACACTGAGATTTTTGTATGGATTCCTTGAATGATAAAAACTTCCTCCCGTTAGGGAAAAATGGTGAAATTAGGGATCTATAAGGGAGAGCTATGGATATAAGGAATGTTGATCAATGTGTAGAAAATGAAATGCTTGATGCAAAAAATACTCTACAAGAAGCATCAAGAAAGGATTCATGGGCATTTATTCTCAAAGGAAGAAAAGAAGCAATTAAAGGAGAATTTGGTACAAATATTTAGATATGCTAGGGCCTAGACTATATTTACGGCCTAGATATGGAAAATTTCTAGGGCCTAAACTAGATTTAGATGTGCTTAGGAGATGGCTTCATTCTAAAATTTAAACAAAGGGTTCAATAAATGTTATTGGTCAATCAAAGGGATACTTATTAATCCGATTTAATATTGAGGAGGATATGGTGGCATCTTTATCACGAGATCCATTTTTTTTTGGAAAAATACCAGTTTTCCTAAAATGTTGGCATGAGGGCTTCAACCCTCAAAAGGAAGAATTTTATTCGTTCCCATCTATATTAGGTTCCTAAATCTACCTAAAGGAAAATTGGGATGATCAAATTATTAAGGGCCTAGAAACTCAAATTGGACACTTTATAACTAAGGATCCACCCACCCACAATAAAAAAAGAATGTTGTGTGCAAGATTTTGTGTTAACATGAAGCTAGAACAAGAAAAAGTGGAAAAAGTGAGTATCAAATCGATGCTTGGGAAATGTGAATAAAAATTTAAATATGAAATTTTTTTGATATACTGTAAGCAATTTAAATTTTTTGGACATGTGGAGGGGAAATTTCATCCACAAAGATAAACCAAATTTACTAAAAAATGGAAACAAAAGGAGAATAAAATAAAATAGAGGACAAAAAACATGGAAAAGGAAACTTCTAGCCCACAAGAAAGGGAACAATAAAAGGAACAATATCATGAAAATTACTAGAAGGTAAATGAAGAGGTAGAAATTAATGGATGTTCTATACAGTACAAGTAAGAAAAACAGAATCCTAATAAGATAATGGAGTATTCAAGTAAATGCACAAAGCTAATCCAGCAAGCAGATGAAGAACATAATGAGAAATAAATCTTGAGTGGTTTTGGAAATAACACTAATCAACAAGAGAATAGTCTCAATCAAGAAAAAGAAAATAATTATGAAGAAGGTAACCATAATATGAAAATAAATATGATTTAAAATCATATAAATATAGATACCAAGACACAACAACAAAATATGATTGTAATCAGCACAGAGAATGCATATGGTAATTTGGAATTTGAATAATAAATATTAGTAGATGATGCTAAAATGGTAGAGGATACCCCATCCACTCAAATGGACTCAAAACAGGAGAAGGATCAGATTGAAGGAGTCTGGGGGTTTAAAATAAAAGAAATAGAGGGATTGAAAGGATTATATCAAGTTTTAAGTATAAATAACAAAACTAAAAAAATTGAGGAACAAAAGGATCTAAACATAATAGAAAATTCAAAGTAGTCTAAGGAGGGTATGCAAACAAGATTCAACAAAATACTAGAGTTGGGTAAAACAACTCAATCAACTATAGAAGAATCTTCGATAGGATGTAATAAAATGGGAGAGAATGATCCTCCTGGAAAACATACAAAAAATACAAAGAATACAAGTAATTATGGGAAAAGAAATCAAGGAATACCCCCAAAACAAGAAGAACAAAAATTACTAGAGAACATGGAACAAGAATTAGATTTAAATGAAGAATGCATTGTTAAGGGTAAAATCCCATAAAATAAAACCAATAAATGAAAATACTTTCTTGGAATGTGTGGGTGTTAAATTCCCCTGGAAAAAGAAGAATTGTTAGAGATCTACTCATGGAATTAAAATCTAATATTGTTTTTCTTCAAGAATATAAAATTGATACAAAAAAAACTAGATATTATTTAGAAGGAGGTCTAGCCAAATGTTGAATGGATCATAAGCCCAACACAAGGTACTACTGGAGGTATTTGCATATTTTGGGAAAAAATGAATTTTGAGGACACTTTAATTGATCAAGAAGAGATATTATGCACAATTAAATTGAAGAACAAAAAAACTAAGTTTTGTTGGGTAATGATAGGGGTTTATGCTCAAAATGATGATCGTAAGAGATTCCATCTATGGAATAAGCTATATTTTTAGAGGATTCTTTTCATTAATTTGCATTGGATGGTTTTGGGTGAATTCAATACAGTATTAAGAACAAAGGATAAAGTTGGATGGAGGATTAACATCACTCAAGGTATGTAAGATTTTAATGATTTTATTCAGAATAATAAGTTAATTGACATAGATATGTGTAAAGGTAAGTTTACATGGACAAATAAAAGTATGAGGGATAATCACATTCAAAGGTTCCTGGATAGAGTTCTTATTTTTGATAGTTGGCTAAGTATAAACAATATTCATAGACTTACATGTATGCTCAGAATAGGATCAAATCATAATTCCCTTGTTGGATATGGAAAAGGAGGGGAAGCAAGGAGGAGCACTCTTTAGGTATGAGCTCATGTAGAATATGCACCCATAAATTACAAATAAAATTCAAATCTTGGTGGTAGGAGGATGTTCAAGGATCAGCAATGTACAAAGTTACCCGAAAATTAAAGAAAATCAAGTATCGAATCAAAATTTGGAATTAAGAGGCTTCTGGTAACATCAATTTAAGAAAACAACAACTTTAAAAGGATATCCAAGATATAGAGGAAAAAAATGATAGGGAAGGTATAAAACCATAGTGGCATGAAAAGTAAAAGCAACTCCTCATGGAGTATCATAATACCATTGCCCAAGAGGAAATTCATTGGAAACAGAAATCAAGAGTTTTGTGGATCAATGGAGGTGATAGAAACACTAAATTATTTCATGTTTTGACTATGAGACATAGGAAAAACAATAAAATACTCTACCTTATGGGGGAATATGGAAGAAAGTATGAGGATTTAAATGATATTAAAAATTTGGCCATTACTTTCTTTTAGAACCTTCTTAGAAAAGAATCAATAGAGTGCAACATGGAAATATAAAGCATCATTAATAATATTCTCAAAGGATTTAATGATAGCATGAATTAATATCTATGTTGTAATCTCTAAGGAGGAAATTAAAAGAACTATGTTCTCTATGGGAGCATCCAAGGCTCTGGGGCCAGAAGGTTTTCCACCAGGTTTTTTTCAACATCATTGGGATATTGTTGGAGAAGATGTAGTCAATGCAATCCAAGAAGCCCAATAATCTGATAATTTGTTGAAATAATGGAATAATACCTTTCTTGATCTAACTAATAAGATATATGAGGCATATAAATTGTAATACTTTAGACCAATCAGTCTAAGTAATACAATTTACAAAAATTTTACTAATGTTTTCGGCAATCGATTAAAAAACATCATCCCCTCAATCATTAATGAAGATCAAGGAGGTTATGTGGTAGGTAAGAAGATTACTAAAAGCATCATTACCATTTATGAAACAAAACACTCTCTTCAATAGATGAAAGGGTCAGGTATGTTCCTTAATCTAGACATGAATAAATCCTATGATAGGATTTCATGGTATTTCTTAGATAAAATAATAGAGCAAATAGATTTTAGTGAAAAATAGAAGGCATGGATTGGTATGTGTATTTCTAAACCCCACTTTTCAATCTTTTTCAATGGAGAATCTACTGGGTTCTTTCCTTCTAGCATAGCAATCATGCAGGGATATCCATTGTCTCCATATCTCTTTATCATTATGGTATATGCCCTTGGAAGAACTTTGGAAAGAAAGAGAAAGGATGGTAATATCAAAGTTCTAAAACATTCATCCATTGGTGAAGCTTTATCTCATCAACGGTTTGTGTATGATACTTTCTTACTTGGAGAATATATAGAGGAAGAAGCTTTGGAGGTTAAAAAAGTCCTTGATTCTTTTGAAAAAGCTATAAGCCAAAAAATAAATTATGAAAAAAGTAATATTATGTTTTTAAACACAGAGGAGAGTATAAGAGATCAAATAGTTAAAGTTTTGGGGTGTAAGGAGGAAAATTTCCCTATCACCTATCTTGGTTTACCTTTTTTTATAGGCAAGATGAAATATGAACTTTGGAATCCAATTATTGATAAATTTAATAGGAAACTTCAAGGTTGGAAGGGGTATCTATTATCCTCTACAAGGAAAGTACAACTGATAAATCACATGATTCAAAGCCTCCGTATTTATTTCATATCTTTTCGAAGGATGTAAAGGAAAGTACTGTAGAAAGAATACAAAAAAAATTATTATGGGATGGCACTGAATGCAAACAATTTATACATATGGTAGCCTGGTATACCTATTGCCAGTCTTTATAGAATGGAAGTCTTGGTTTGAGGAAATTGAGAGATATAAATAGAGCCCTTATGGCTAAACATGGTTGGAGGCTTTGCACTAGAGCATTAGGGAAATGGGCTAGCATTATCCAAAAAAAATAATTGGAGGATAGAAACCACTTTATCAGTTGTTCTAATCCTCCACGTGGGTCTATTTTTTTGCAAAATATAATAAATAGAAAAATATTTTTATGGCAAGGTCTAAAATGGAGAGTAGGTAGGGGAGATATAATTTACTTTTGGAAAGACCCTTGGATTCAAGAGGAGCCTTTAGTAAACTATAAAAATTTCAAAGATATTATATAACATTTAAGAAAAATCTATAGTAAGAAAATTAATGGTTACATTCATAGGGTGGGTGATTTTCAGGAGTGGAAAATCATGCAAGAAGATATGCAAGGCTTGGGGGGTAAATATTTGCAAAACCTTCTAAGGAGTTATTATTTAGGTAGATATTTAGAGGAGGATCATATAATTTGGGGAAGAAACCAGCAAGGCTAGTACTTAGTGAAGGATGGATATAGAGTCTTGGGCAAAGTAACCTCAAAGAAACTTGAGCTTAAAATAATTTGGAAGCTAAACATCATCCCTAAGGTTGCTATGTTTTTTGGACTTCCATTCTCAATAATATGTTTACAAAATACAATATGTTCAAAAGAGGAATTGTGGTTCCAACTGTTTGTGTCTTATGTAACAAAGAAGATGAGTGTGTGGAACACCTATTTGTAACTTGTGATTTTTTTCATGATACCCTAAATACATTATCGAGAGAATTTAATGTTGCTTGGGTCATTCTAGATTCTATAATCAAGACTTGGGAACAGTGGCACTTAGGAAGCATTATTTTTTGGCAAAGATACATTCCACATATTTGTTGGGGGATTTGGTTGGAAATAAATAGATGAGTGTTAAAAAGTAAAACTAAAGGAATAATTGGAGTTTATGCTAGGATATATTGGAGGGTTGTATTAAAAACATTGTTGGCCGGGAAAATTGATGAGGATCAACAACCAGGAACAAAAAAAAAATCCAAGGAGTTAAATTAGAATTATTTTCATAATGCCAGCCTAAAGGGCAAAAATTACAATGCCAGACTTGTTCAATATTGGATCCCAATCCCAAATCAAAGATGATATTTCCAAATCCAAAATACCCTTTTAAAATCTACCTTCCCCACCCAACTGGCGGCTGACAAAATTTTAATTTCTACTTTCCCGCCCAACTGGCAACTGACAAAATTTTAAATTCTACTTTCCTGCCCAACTGGTGACTAAAAATTTAAATTCTACTTTCCCGTCTCACTGTCGGCTAAAAAAAATTTAAATTCTACTTTCCCACCCAACTGGTGGCTGATAAAATTTTAAATTCTACTTTCTCGCCCAACTGGCGGCTGACAAACACCAAGGCAAAACACTTAGAATTTTTATTTTTTTATTTTTTTATTTTTTTATTTTTTGTTGATGCAAGATTGCTCTACTGCCACTGGATGCTCCTACATAAGACACCCAGGGTAAGTTTGAGAAGTGACCTCACTTCTTTGTTTTTAGAGGAAAACCAAGGTGGTCAACCTCGGACTTGGATAGCCAAGTCAAATCTTCTACAGGCCTTCCCTTCCATTTCACTAGATATTCTTCATATTGCATGTTTCTTTTAATTCTATCGATGAAGATATCTAGGATTTCCTCTATCTCTTTTGTCACTGGATCTGATGTCAGAACACTCCACAACTCTACAACTGGTTCCTTAAAACTGTCACCTTCATGATACTCTACCAAATCAGAAATATTGAACACATGTGATATGTTCAATCCACTCGAAAACTCCACCTCATATGCATTTCTTGAATCTCTTTTCTGTATGATCCTGCATGGTACAAACATCTTTATTTTTATCTTGTTATATGTTTTAGTAGGAAACCTCTCCTTTATCAGGTGCACCATGACTTCATCACCAACCTAGAACTCCTTAAACCTCCTTTTTTGATCAGCCTTTGTATTGTACTGAGTGTTCATCTTATTGATGTGTTGTTTTACTTCTTCATGCAAATCCTTTAGGTGCTCTACAAAGTTCTCATATTCAGCACTATTCTTTTCTCCCCTATCCAAATTTCTTAACTCAGGAGCATTTCTTGGACTACTCCCATATACAATTTGGAATGGTGATTTACCAGTACTCCTGTTGACAGTCCTATCCAAAGAACTGGGGTTGTATGAGCTCTCCAAGCTTTAGCAAAATCTGGGTCTTTAGGGTACAAACCCTTAAGTTCTTCAAACCCCACAACTTACACTCTCATTGTTGTCAGTAAACTCTTTTCATCCATCTCCTTTAGTGGCTTTAGTTTATGGCACACTCCTTCCTTTGTTAGGGAGTAAGTGTTGGCATGTCCATCATGGACTACACGGTGATCAAACTACCATGGTCTTCCTAACAGCATATTACAAGCATCCATAGGAAGGATATCACACAAGACCTCATCCTGGTATATCCTAATATTAAATTTGACTAAGCACTATTCACTGATCATTGCCCTATGGTCCTTCTGCGACCACGTAATTTGATATGGATGCGGGTGTCTCCTCATATCTAGCTGTAACTTAGTAACCATTACTTCATAGACCAAGTTATCAGTACTGCCATTATCTATAATAACATTATAAAAATTACCTAAAAAATTTCACCTTGTGTGGAACAGGCTCTTCCTATGGTTTGGTTCCTTCTCCTCATTCAACAAGTGTTAGGATCTCATCCTAACCCTTAATGTAATAACTTCCTTGATGTAATAATTCCTAGTGAACGTGGGTAGTACCCATGATTAATATTTTGTAATGTTCTAAGTTTTAGCTTAGGTAGTGCCTATGACAAATGGCACCATTTTTATGTAACACATGGTAGATAGGTGGCATTGTGCATGTAATTCGTGTGGCATTATGCATGTAATTCGAGTGGCATTGTGCATGTAATTCAAAGTGGCACTATGCATGTAATTCGGGTGGCATTATGCATGTAATCCAGGTGGCATTTTGCATGTAAGCCAACCTTGGAAGGAAACTCCTTAAATACCCAAAAAGGCACCAATGTAACCATATTTTGCAAATTAATGAAGTATTGAAGGAGGTTGCCCCCTCGAAGAGGCCCGCGATTCTGTCTTATTGTGAGATTGTTCTTTATGCAAATTTTTGTTATATTAATGTGATGTTTATGTGAGTTTATTTCCAATAAATTGTGTGAGAGTGTGTTATTTGAGTTTATTTTATAGCAGGATCTTAACAAGTGGTATCAGAGTGCTTTCCAGGGCCAAGTTCTGCTGCAACTGCAATGATTCTTGCCATCCAATCTGCCTGTTAGGTATAAATTCTGTGTGTTTTTTCCATTCTGTTTTTCCTTATTAAAAAAATCCAAAAAAAAATACAGTGTTTTTTTTTTTTCAGACCAAAAACAAAAAAATATATTGTTAGTTGAGTAGGTAGAAACCCTGTATCAAGGGTTTTAAAATATCACGAAGGATCTATCGTTATTGGCTAAGCTAGATAGCCCATAAAGCGTCTAGTGAAGTGAGGGGCGATCAGGCTCCAATACCCAGGCCTCAGACAGAACTCGCGCACGGACTTGAGCTCCCACGTATCTTCGAGTATATCGGGAGACCATCTAGGATTAAACAAAATTTTAGCCATTAGGAAGCTCTTCGGCCTTGTATTACTCATAGTCTACGGGACACAGCATCCTGGACGATTACCCTCCCGTATTGTCAGAGAGGCAGGTAGTGTGCTCAAGGGTATATGTGGAATCCTCCTTGAGTAGTGGCTTGAAATATTGGTCCGAGCACTATTGTTCATCATTGTCGGTATATTAGAGGGCCTATGGGTGGTACATACTCCTATACTTAGCATTCCCTGGTTCTGTTAAAACTTCAACCTGTAAAAAACGCCAAAAAAAAAAAAAAAAAAATAACAATAAAAATCCAAACCTCCCTGTTCGTAAACCTGCATTTCAAAAGTGAGCATATGAGAAAGGAGTCCTCTACTAAAAAAATAATAGAAGGGACATGCATTCAGGATAAGCCATAAGGGTGACACTTAAGCTGACAGTATGGAGAATAACAGTAAAATTTATAGTGGCGATCCACGATCGAGTCGATCAAGTCGGAGAGGTCAAGCACGATCGAGGCAGAATTCATAGTCTTCAGGGTCAGAACAGAACTGTCATATCAGTCACCTACAAAATACAGAGAATCTTGAGTGTGAAACACTGCCAGTTATAGATAGTGCTCCAGTACCCAACTTTTGCTTAGTAGCTCAGAATTAAAAACTGTAAACACCATTAGACTCAGCAAAACAGGAGATGAAAAAAAAAAAAAGTCTGGGGTGCAAAAAAGTAGTGTTGAGAGATATAGCTCATTGTGACCACCTCCTTCAGCTGATAATTTTGATATATAGCACCCAAGCACTTTTTTGGGCACTTACTAAAAATAGTAAGTCCAAAAAAATTCAATTCTATTTTTAGTAACTGGTCACAAAGGTCTAAAAAATGGCCCAGGGTACCCGTGGACACCAGAAAGAACTAGAACACTTGGAATCCCTAACAAAAGCCATTGAGAACTTGCACTCGGCTTTTCACTCCATAAGGGAAGAAGTCCAAGGTCTTCGCCTAGAGCATGAGGCCACTAGCAACCGCCTAGAAGAAGCACTGACAGAAGTGGACAGCAAACTGAGAAGAGAACCACCCAAATCAGAATACCAAGTTGAGAGTTCTACAAGGAATCGTGACCATGATCCACCCTTTAGAATGCCCAAATTGGACTTTCCCAAATTTAGTGGGAAGGATGTTGATGGGTGGCTATGTCGGGTTGACCAATTCTTTCGACTTCATAATGTACCCATATTTCATCGAGTCCGGATGGCTTCCTTTAACTTGGAATCTGAGGCTCTACACTGGTTTCAATGGTTGCGTCTTGCCTACCCAAATCTCTCTTGGGAGGATTTTGAATCCCAACTACTCACTCGATTTGGTCCTAGTGAGTTTGAGGACTTTACAGGAGCCTTAACCAAACTACAACAAACAGGGTCAGTCCGAGAGTACCAAGCTCAATTTGAAAAATTGGCCAATCGAACAAGAGGATTGAGTGAAGGGTTCTTCCAGAGTTGTTATATCAGTGGGTTGAAGATGGAACTCCAAGCATAAGTCAAAATGTTGAAACCACGAACTATGATGGAAGCTATCAGTTTGGCCCGTTTGGCCGAATCTAAACTCTTTGCCCAAAGATGCCCATCAAAGTTTCCTCAAAATAGACCCTCATTTCCTCCTAGAGCCCAACACCTAGATGATAATAAACCTGCTGCACCCAAGTCCCTCACCATCGAAGAGATGGATGCACGTCGTGCCCAAGGATTATGCTACAATTGTGATGAAAAGTTTTTCGAAGGGCATAAGTGTGCACACAAAAAATTGTTCTTGATAGATGTTGAAGAACCTGATACCGTTGACGAGAGTGATGAGGATGAGGACCCTCCAAAAGTGAAACGAGAACCTGAGATAGCAATTACAATCCATGCCCTTGCAGACATTACTACTCCTCAAACCATGAAGGTTATAGGATTTTTCAAGGGCCAATGTCTTTCCATCCTTCTGGATTCGGGAAGCACGCACAACTTCATTGACCCTAGAGTTGCTCAACGGGCAAATTGCTATATCCACACTTTTAATTCCTTTGAGGTCATGGTAGCCAATGGGGGAACCTTACCTTGTAAAGGAAAGTGTCGCAATGTTAAAATCAAGATAGGGGACTATGAACTCAAGCAGGACATGTTTGCACTCCAGTTGGGTGGATGTGATATTGTTTTGGGATCCCAATGGTTGAGTATGTTGGGCACTATAAGTTGGAACTTTGCTAAACTTTGGATGCAGTTCTCCCAGAATGGACAAACACACATCATCAAGGGCTCCCCAGAAAGAACACCTCAAGTTATCAGTTCAAACGGCATGGAGAAATTGCTAAAAAAATCATCACGTGGGGTCATTGCACAACTATTCTCCATACAACCATCCACATCTCCAATGGGTGAAATCCCACAAGACATGCAACAGATTCTCCACAAACATGAGGTCATCTTTTCAGAACCAACCACACTACCACCGCATCGCTCTCACGACCATGCCATTCCATTATTGTCGGATAGTACACCTCCTAATATCAGACCACCTTATGAGCGACTCAAGTGCACCTTATTTTGGAAAGGTAGGAAACAAGACATTCGCTCCTTGGTGGCAGACTGCGACACAGGTCAAAGGATGAAAGGAGAAACAGTGCGCTCTTTGGGCACTCTTCCACCATTGCCGATATCGGATCAGGTGTGGACCGACATCTCTATGGACTTCATAGAAGGGCTACCTAAATCTGGAGGCAAGTCTATTATTTTCGTGGTAGTGGACCGCCTTTCAAAGTATGCTCACTTTTGTACCCGAACCCATCCTTACACAGCATTCACTATTGCCCAAATTTTTCTTGACTCCATATTTCATCTTCATGGCATGCCAACCTCCATTGTATCTGATCGTGGTCCCGCCTTTACTAGCAATTTGTGGCAAGAGTTGTTTAAGTTGCAGGGGACTCAGCTCAAAATGAGTTCAGCCTTGGAAACCTACCCTTGCTGCTTTGCCTCGGATCATCCTACTCATTGGGCAAAATGGCTTTCTTTGGCTGAATGGTGGTACAACACTTCCTATCATACCACCACCAAACTCACACCGTTTGAGGCATTTTTCGGGCGCCCTCCACTCATGCCTTCCTCCTACATTTCGGGCAGCTCCAAGGCACAGGTTCCATCAACACTCCTCGAATTGGATGAAGAAGGCTCCATCTTACTTGCACCAAAGCAGCTGCTAGATCGTCGAACTCGCACTCTGCGCAACCGTACCATTACAAAGGTCCTGGTTCAGTGGCATGGACTTCAACTTGAGGATGCTACATGGGAGTCTCTCCATCAACTCCAACAATAGTTTCCTCATTTTCAGCTTTGAGGACAAAGCTTCTTCAAGGAGAAGGGCATGTTAGGATCTCATCCTAACCCTTAATGTAATAACTTCCTTGATGTAATAATTCCTAGTGAACGTGGGTAGTACCCATGATTAATATTTTGTAATGTTCTAAGTTTTAGCTTAGGTAGTGCCTATGACAAATGGCACCCTTTTTATGTAACACATGGTAGATAGGTGGCATTGTGCATGTAATTCGTGTGGCATTATGCATGTAATTCGAGTGGCATTGTGCATGTAATTCAAAGTGGCACTATGCATGTAATTCGGGTGGCATTATGCATGTAATCCAGGTGGCATTTTGCATGTAAGCCAAACTTGGAAGGAAACTCCTTAAATACCCGAAAATGCACCAATGTAACCATCTTTTGCAAATTAATGAAGTATTGAAGGAGGTTGCCCCCTCGAAGAGGCCCGCGATTCTGTCTTATTGTGAGATTTTTCTTTATGCAAATTTTTGTTATATTAATGTGATGTTTATGTGAGTTTATTTCCAAGCAATTGTGTGAGAGTGTGTTATTTGAGTTTATTTTATAGCAGGATCTTAACAACAAGGTTCTCCTTGTGACCATAACTTCTCTCTATACCTCCTTAGAGTACTTTGATTCAACTCTTTCATCTATAATAGTAGATCTGGAATTACCCATTGGCCTCCTATTTGGCTTCTCTTGGTTTTGTGGACACTTATATGCTCGATGTACTCCTCCACAGTTGAAGTAGGTTCCATGAAACCCTCTTTCTCCATTTCCTTAACCAGATCTACCTCTTCCTCTTGGGTAGTTGTTCTGACCATGGGATCTATAATCATTATCTCCCTTATGATCCTAATTATTACTAGCTTCTTCTTTTTTCTTATCTCATCCTCCATATATTCTTCCACCAGTTCTTTCTTCATGACCTCTTCCTTTTTTCTTACCCTCAAAACTTTTTTTTAGCTTCTCTTCAACTTTTAGATCAAACTGGTAAGCATCCTCAATGGTGCTCATCCTAACCATACTCAACTCTTCTTGAATACTGGTTCTCAACCCATTGATGTAACGGGCTACCTTCTCCTTTTTAGCCTCATAATGGTTGGTTCGGATCAAGATCTTGTAGAACTCATCGGTGTATTCTTTGATAGATTTTCTTGACTATATCAAACTCTGCATTTTCCTCAATAGATCCAATTTGTAATCTGTAGGAATAAACTACCTCTTCAACTTCTCTATCATTCGATCCCATCTGGTTATCTTTTCCTTTCCTCTTCTATTTATTTCTAGTTGAACTTCTTTCCACCATATGCTAGCATGGCCTTTCAACTTCATTTTTGTAAACTTGATCCGATCTGGATCTACAACCTCCTCATAATCAAAATACTCCTCCATATCATTGATCCAATCAATCAACTCCTTTGGATTGAAATTCCCAGAATACATGGAGACATCAAACTTTGGCCTCTTCCTGATCAGAGATATGGCCCTAAATAATCTAGCTTCTATAATATCCATTGCTTCTTCTTCATCTGATGTATCATCAACCTCCTAAGCTTCATCTTCACTACGGTCTTCTCTTCTTGACTCAACCCCTCTTTGCAACTCCTCTTGCAGGGCTTGCACTTGCCTCTGCAAAGCTCTGAAATCTCCTTCAGGTACCACATTTCTCCCACCACCATGGTTTCTTCGTGGAGGCATTCTTCCTCACTCTCTTCTCACAACCCTTCTACAGATCCTGGTGCAAACTGCCTCACTTTCGACGATCTTCTCACACACTCAGGAACCCTAAGCTCTGATACCACTTGATGAGGATCAACAAACATGAACAAAAAAAAAGGTCCAAGGAGTTAAATTAGAATATTTTCATAATGCCAGCCTAAAGGGAAAAAATTACAATGCCAAACTTGTTCAATATTGGATCCCAATCCCAGATCGAAGACCATATTTCTAGATCCAAAATCCCCTTTTAAAATATACCTTCCCCACCCAACTAGTGGCTGATACAATTTTAAATTCTACTTTCCCGCCCAACTGGCAGTTGACAAAATTTTAAATTCTACTTTTCCGCCCAACTAGTGGCTAAAAATTTAAATTCTACTTACCCGCCCCACTACTGGTTGACAAAAATTCTACTTTCCTGCCCAATTGATGGCTTATAAAATTTTAAATTCTACTTTCCCGCCCAACTGGCGGCTGACAAACACCAAGGCAAAACACTTAGAATTTTTTTTTTTTTTTTTTTGTTGATGCAATATTTCTCTACTGCCATTGGATGTTCCTGCATCAAAAATATTGCAATGATCCTCTCTAGAGAAAAATATATCTTAAATATGGAAAAAATCAATAAGGTGAGACTAGATACTAGATGGGAACATCCCCAAAAGGACTGGGTAAAAATTAACCTCGATGGAGCTACAAAAGGTAACTCAGGTCATGTTGGTGGTGGGGGTCTCGTTAGGAATGATAGAGGCCAGATAGTGGTTGCATATACTTAGGATCTAGGAATTACCACAAATCACCAAGCTAAAGCAAGGGCAATGCTTACAAGCCTCTAAATTACAGTGAATTTGGGTTTTAGGAGAATTGTTCTTCAGGGGGATTCCAAGAATAGTATAACTTACCTTCAAAAAGGGGAGTTAAATAATTCTAGCATTTTCTAAATAATTATAAATGTGAGGACTATTTTGGAAAACCTAGAAGAAATTCAAGTTAAACATATTTATAGAGAGGAAAATAAAGATGTCGATAAAATGGTGAATATGGTAGTTAAATCTAAGAATTTCAAGGTCTAGTCATATGCTCCCATGGATTTGGAAGAGATTATAAGAATTGATAATGAAGCTAGCAGATAAAGAGGGTAGAGCAAAGTAGAATACTTATTGGGATCATGCAATGAAGGATTTGAGCACACTAAATTACATTTTTGTTAGCAGATTCTTTATAAATTATATAAAACATTGATCACTGCATCAGCTATGCTAAATAGAAGGATAACGTGAGGAATATTTTTTTAGCTTCTTCATAAACAAGTTTATCCTAGGTTCTTTTGTTTTAATAATATGGGGCTATATTGCATTTGTATGATTTTATCTTATTTTTTTCTTGTATATATTTTGAGCTCTATGTAAAGGGTCGTGGCCCTTCAACCCCCTTTTTTTATCAATACCAAAAACATACTAATTAGATTTTATGTTGTTTTTATGGATGTAGCTTCACATACTCGAGAGCCATGAGTGGTGATCGAGATCCTTGGAGGTGGAGCTTCATGAACTTGGGTAGGTGGAGAGACACCCTAGGGGTGGTGGGGCTAGACCACCTAGTGAGGATGCCTCGAGTGGAGGTGGATAGAGCGTTGCTAATAGTGCTAGCAGAGAGGTGGTATCTAGAGTTGTCGACCTTCTAGTTACCAATAAGAGAGATGGCCATCACACTGGAGGATGTGTGGTGCATCCTACGCATCCCCATTAAGGGGAGGGCTATTTACAGAGCTTGAAGGTGGTTGACTACATTACAGTGACTATCAGGGGGATGGATCCACTAGGTGTGAGAGAGCACGATGGTCGTAGATGACCTGGTGGGGCGATATGGAGCTGACCCATTGACGACCATGCTCTACGGGGTGGTGGTGGGCTTGCTGATGTGCCACACTAGTAGGCGACATCTACCATGGATGATGGTGGGTGTAGTGGTAGACATGCGAGACCAGAGAGTGTGGTTTGCATGGGGCCCATATGTGTTGGTCTGCTTGTACAGGATGTTGTACAACATCATGTACAAGTGACATACAGGGATGGTCTGTACGACATTGCTCCAGGTATGGAGCTGGGAGCACATAGTGGTGTGGAGATCGGATGCACTACCAGGACCACTACCCAGCCTAGAGTGGCCGACTGCATATAGGTGGTCCAAATCACTTGAGCGGGTCTAGAGGACCTATGCCAAGAACCTACCACTAGCGAGGCGGGTGGTAGATGAGCTGAGGGAGGCTAAGATTATATGGTGACCCTAGCATCTACACCTAGGATGGGCTAAGGATGGAGAGGAGCTAGCCAGGGTGAGGAGGATCAGGTGGCTGACCATGGAGAGAGGGGAGTCAAGAGGTCTATCAATTTGATAGAGTCCTACGATAGTTTAGGATCTTGTAGGGGATCCCAGACTTAGGAGACTACTGGTACAGGAGGGTGTACCGAGACCCAATAGGAGTCAGAGGAGACCCTGATCTAGCTAGGTGGGTAGAGGAGGACCTAGATGATCCACCTTACATGGATCCTAGGGTGGATGATGTAGGAGTGGCCTTCGGATACCAAAGGTGGTATAGAGGAGTCATGCCCCAGAGGGTCTCCCCTCTAGTATCGATACAGAGGTGCCAGGTGATGGGCCTAGGCATGTAGTGAGACTTTCAAGAGGTTGCTCGTAGAGCCACAGAGAGGGAGTAGTAGGGCTAAGTAGCCTCAAGATAGATATAGGCAGGAGTGTCGAGTGGAGATAGTGATGGAGGCTATCACTATAGGGACCAAGGAGGTAGGGATAGTTGGAGTTGCCCCCATAGTGGTTGGGGTACCACCGAGTAGAGGAGTGGGAGAGGCCTCCACATCAGTAGTAGCCAACCTAGGTGAGGCCTCAGGTCAAGGGGACCCAAGGAGGGAGATAGAGGTACTACGAGCATAGGTAGTGACTCTTCAGAGGGAGATGGACCTACTCCAAGAGGATAGGTCCAAGAGGATCGAGGGGCTATAGAGTGCCTTAGGAACTATAAAGATAGAGAGGGATGCATCTCAAGTAGAGGTTGATCATATCTAAGGGGAGGTGAGCCATATAGATATAGAGCATCAAAGGGCTCGAGTAGAGGGGATGGCTATTATTGGGAGTAGCTAGGCTAGTGATGGGATCCACCTACTACAAGTAGAACTACAGAGGGTAGGGGAGAGGTTGGAGGTGGTCATTTAGAGGGCTACCTTCTATGAGACCATGTACTACCAAGTGGTACTAGAGGGACAATGGGTAAGACTCCCTCCATCCCTATAGTCAATGAGTAGGACATGATCTCGATCATGGATGATCTCTCGATCTATGGATATACCCCCACTAAGGCCACCTCCAATGGGTGGAGTTGAGGAGATAGGCTCCTAGAGCTAGGGCTAGGGATCGAGATGACTTACCAATTTTTTATTATGGCATGCATCCCTAGGGATTGGTCAAGTGTACTAGGGTTGGACTATGGTACATCGACCAAACATCTATGTATCTCTCTCTTTTGAGTAATACTAAGTTGCTTTTATTATGATTCATTGATTTGTGTGTATGCATTTTATTTAAGTCTTTTATGATTTTTATGATTGTGATGTTTTATGCATGAAACTAACTATGCAATGCATGAACTATATGAATGAAAATGAGGTGGATGCAAGATAGAAGAAGAAGCACAAGGAAGAGAAGAGAAGAAGAACAAGAAGAAGCAAAGGTCAACAATCAAGAATAAAAGGGGTGATCAAAGCATGATGTTTGAATTAATGTAGATCATGGTAGACCAATGTGACCAAACATCATGAATCAAACATAAATATGGAGTTGAACCTACTATGGGTGTAGTGCTCGCTGAAGATGATCAAATGTTGGAGCATGACCCGCTATGGGTGGTTGCTCGCTAGTGACTACTATGGGGTGATTACCCGCTAGGATGTATGTCATGACCTACTAAAATGGCCATGGAGCTTATCCTATAATGGGGTGTTGAGCCCATTGAGTCAAGAGGAGTATAACCCGATAGGGGAACATGTCCAATGGATGAAAGATACCCACTAGGATGTATACTATCCTATGTGGGGTGTAATATATGTAGATGAAAAGAGTGAATGAGTGCTACCCTCGATAGGGGTGTGATGTGTGCAATATGTGAGAGAAAAAGGCTAGGAAAGAGATTTTGTGAGTGTGTGCAAGTGCTTAGAAGAAGTAGAGAACAACCATAAGAAGGCAAGAAGACATATATCCTTGTCTAGGAAAAAATAAAAGAAAAGAAAATATCATGAAAAAGTGACAAGGACATATCCACAAGAAGTTGTCATCCTTGACCTGAGGGAAAATGATGAGCATGAATAATACTTTCAAGGCCAAGGAGGACAAGAAAAAATAAAATAAGAAGAAGAAGAAGAGGAAGAAATATGAAGAAGAATCCCTAGGGTGGGGATTTTGCTAGGCATCAGAACCCTAGTGAAAGTGCAATGCATGTGAGCTATGACCTAACTAGGTATCATCACATGCCATTATCATGAAATCCCCAAAAATCTATATGATCAAGTAGTCATGAACAAGAAGCCATGCAAAAGATGTCAATCAAGCATGCAAGTTGAATTAAATGTTAGGCAAATCATGCAGAATATGATAGGCAATAGTGCAATTATGAGCAAGCAGATGGATGCAATGGAATGAAAATGCATGCCTAATTGATGATTAATTTTAGTTGATTAATTTAAGCAAATAGAGCGATAGTCAACACACATTCTGAATGTGCCTCCTATCTTGACAAAGAGAATAGGTGTACCATGAACTATTTCATCAAAGAAACATCTAGAAGGTAAGCCATATCGATGATTAGAATCATGAAGAGGCTCCTTCATAGATTTTTCTTTGATAGCCATAGCATGATAATCAATGCATTCTCAAACAAAACCATCATTCTTAACATAAGGAGGAGCAATCCCTAATTTTGCAAGATCCCTATAGGATAGCGAAGTAGGGTCTTTCCTAGAAATAGAAAGCTTATCTCTTAAACACATAGAACTAATCATATTACAAAATAAGATCTCAGAAGAATAAGGGGGACCATCATCGTCATTACCCATTTCTAACTTTTGATGATCTAAATATTCAGTGTAAGTCATAAGATGATCATCATTATCAAATGGTAAAGGTTGGTTTTTGTTAGGTATGAAACCTATGCCACATCTCCCAGGCTAGATCTCGACATCCAAGGGCTCTTGAATACCTTTCTATTGTGGCCCCAGACCTTTACCTACATATCCCATACTAGATAGGATCTATTTAGGAAGTGGGTAATCATTGGAAAGGTAACAATGAGTGAAAGAATGCTCAATGGGAGAGGGGTTGCTACCATGTATATTTTCTTTGAAGGTAGTTCCTACGAAGATAAAGGTACATGTGCCAATGTGTACAACATCACCTTTCTTATAGGGCAAACCCATAGTCCTTGGTGATGGTGGTAGCTTGGCTAGATCCAGAAGAGGCTCTTGAAGAAACTAATTATCTTGATCCCTTGATGAAACATTGATTCAAGGTTCCTCACTCAATTTTAAATTTTCAAATTGTTCTGATATTTGAGATGAGGAACGTGGAGAAACAATTGATGAAATAGAAGGACAAAGGTCAAAATTAGATTGAGCTTGCTCAACCATTGAACAATATTCAAATGGTCGAGGGTCACCTAGAATGGTGATAACTTGTTCCTTAAATTCAAACTTCAAACATTGATGAAGAGTAGAAGGGATGACCTTCATTGCATGAATCCAAGGACGTCCAAGAAGAAGATTAAAATATGTAGGGCAATGTACCACATAAAACAAAGTATCCAAGATCTTAGGTCCAACCTTAAGGGGAAGGGATATAACACCACAGGCTTCTTGGGACTCATTGTTGAAAGCTTTGATGATAATATCAGATTTAGTCAAGTCTTCCTCTTTTAACCCAAATTTTTGAAAAAATTGATAAGTGCACAAATTGAGGGAAGAACCATTATCAATCAAGATTCGTTTGATAAAAGTATCCCCAATAAATGTTGTAATGTAAAGAGAAGAATCTTCTTGTAAGTTTGAGGAAGGCTTATCATCATCTGAGAATGAGATATGATGTATCCCAAGAGATCCTACGATATTAACTATAGCACTAGGGGAAATATCTGGAGGAATGGATTGTTGCTTTAGAAATTCCAACAAAGCTTCTCGATGGGTAGGAGAAGTTTGTAAAAGTTCTAAGATAGAGATCTTAGTTGGAGTACTAGCTAGATATTGTTGGAGATCAAAGGAAACTTTAGGTTGGGGTCTCAATATCAAAGGTGGGGTTCCTATTTCTATATTATTTCTCTGATTATTCCTCAAAACCAAAGTAGGTTGTGATGTAGAGCTCTTTTCTTGCTGAGAATGTTGAGTTGGTTGAACTTGAGCTTGTCTTCTTGTAGTTACCCCAACCATGCCAACCATATTACCATAGGGAGGAGGCTCATTCTGATAGGATACCTGATTAGCTGCCTGTTGACCATGCTTTGGTAATGGATCCTTGAATATTCCCATATCTTGATTTGTTGTTGGTGTCTACTGAGTAGAAGCTTGATTATTTGATGACTGAGAATTCCCTATATCAATATATCCTACATCAATCAAATCTTGTACCACATGTTTCAATTTCTTACAAGAATTTATCCAATGTCCTTCCACTCTATGATATGCACAATGTTGACCTACCTTATACCAATTAGTTGTAGTATCTGGTTACCTTATGGGAGGTAACTCAATCATATTAGCTTCCAAAAGTTGTTTCAAAACTACTTCCATAGACATGTTAAGCTTTGTGAAATTCCTTTGTGGAGGTCTTTGAAGTATCATATTTTGTAGGTTGTTAATAACATTATTAACAGGCCTACTATCCATTGCACCATCACCTCCTGTATGCTTATTCTTATGTTGTGACTTAGTAGATTTTTCTTCTTTTATTTTGAGTTGGCCTCTTCTAATGAGAGCCTGTTCCACTTTTCTTGCTAATTCTATTGCTTGCTCAAAATATGTAATAGTTGTCATCTCTAATGCATAAGATAAATGTTCTTGCAAATTTCCAATAAATATCTCAAGCATATCTCGAGGAGGTAAAGTATATCTTAAGCATCCAACTAGACTCCTCCAACGAGATAGAAATTCTGAAAAACTCTCTTCTTTACCTTGTTTCAAATCATAGACATCTTTCATGGTCACATCCTTTTCAATATAGGCACCAAACTATTGAACAAATAATTATGTTGTTTCTTCAAAATTCCTCAAGGAATAATTAGGTAACCGATAGTACCACTCCAATGCCATGCCACCAAGACTTTTAGGGAATATTTTTAGTAACAACATGTCATCATATATGAGATCATGGCATGTTGTTCTAAATCTTCTTAAATGCTCTATTGGATCTTTTGTTCCCTTATATATAGGTAAAACTAGCATAGGAAAGTGCTTAGGATAAGGTCTAGCAGCAACAATGGGATCCAATGGTTGATTGCACATCTCTTTATAACTGTAAGTGAAACTGGAAGGTTGAATCATCTCCACTTTTGAAACTAACTATTTTACCATATTTGTCAAATTTTGAACCTCTAGATTACTATTATTTGATATTCCTGAATTCCCCAAAGGAGGTCGATGAACAAGTGCTTGGCTTGTGTTGGAAGCATGGATATTAGTGTTATATGTGATACCCTATGAGAGAGGATAACTAAAATTTGGTGGAATAGAAGCAAGAGTGTTGAGATTAGCAGATTGAGGAGGAAATTGAATATAATTTTGAGTGACACTACTAGTTGGAAGGACTTGTGGATTCCTTTCAACATTGGTGGTTATAGTAGTGGCACAAGTTGGTTGGTGTCTCAGATTACCAAGATGCAAAGATTCATACAAGGGGTTGTTTTGAACAAGCTTAGGAGAATCTACTAGAGGAGGAGGAGGAGTCTCACCTCTTTCAAGTTGAGCCTCCCGCTCCATACCCTTCAATATTTTATCACTATTAACTTTCATAAAACCCCAGATATGCTCAAATGATGTAAAAAGGAACCCACCATCGGGCCCTTCAAAGGGATCAAAGTTTATTTCAGTTTCAACATTATCTTGTTCTTCTAAATCCATGTTAGGATCCTCTCTATCAATATGATCATCTTTCGGAGGAACATAATCAGATTCCAGATGCTTTCGCTGACTTCTAAGGAAAGGAGCCATTAGAAGAAGTGAAAGGATAGAGGAGAAAACTAACGAAAAACACACAAGAAAATATTTTTAAGGTATTATTAATGTTCTAAAACCAAACAAGCAAATTAATGGTCTTATTTAAAGTTTTCAAAAGAAAAGGAGGTGTTCACGTCGGGTTCACCAAAGAATGTAGAGGGGGAAAACTGCCCTACCATATACGATTCTCGGTTGGATCCAAAAGGAAGCCAAGGTGACCATGGGGGTATGTTGTTCTCTACACCTCGATGTAAAAAGGGGGGAAGGGTTCACCAAGAATGGTTTTAGGACTCGCTCCAAGTCCAAGGGTGGAATGTTTGATGTATTCAATTCAAGACAATCACCTATGTTTGGCCTTTCTAGATCTAAGCTATGAAAGATAAAGGACAATGCAGAAATATAGAATGCAAGAAAACAAGAGCTAACCCTAGAATGATTCTTTTTTTGAATGATTTCTAACCTAGGGTTGCAAAATGAAATCCTTTTGAGCAAGGGTTCAAGAGAAGATGCACAAACAATTTTAAAACCCTAAGTGCACACTATATGCTTTTATCTTTCAAATGCCTAGAAATTAATTAAATATATTCCTTTTATATCAGATCTAGGGTTTTAATAGAAATAAAAAACACTCAACAAACAACCTAAATATTAATTAGGGCACTTATCTTATCCGATGGTTGATCCAAGCTTTTATCTTTTATCCAACAATATCCAATGATCTCTATTCCTACAAAATAACTTGGCAAACACTTGAAAAATATGATTAGCATTAGGGGGCCTACTTAGGCCACTATATAGCAATGCTTGGAGGTGCAACAATCAAGCCCCTAGGTCCTTTTAGCTGACCTTTGAAAATAAAAGTGAAAGTTGACCTTTGGAAGATGAACATGCATAATGAAATGCAATAGAATAGAATGATAAAATAGAGCACATAATGCACTATACACAACAAAAATCTAGGGTTTGGGAGTAGCAGGTTTCCCCCAAACATGGTCTGTGTGAAATCATACCACTCACTAGGCAACCATGACTTCTTAGATTGATGAAATCGCACCCCTAAATGAACGAGGCGTGATTTCACAAAGAGAAATAGAAAAAAATGAGAAAGTGTGCTGATGAGAATGATGTAATTAGAAGCAAAAATGAAACTCATAAAATGCAAAAAAAATATTGTGTAATGAAAACGTAAAAGTAGGAAAAAAGGGTGAAGACCTCCAAATAGTTGATCTCTCCTTAGGGCTTCAACACTTGTCCACCAAGATCAACAACACATAATCCAATGTAGCAAAAAATAGAGCTTCAATAGATTATACTTCACACTTGTGAGTTAGCTTGCTTGCAGAAGAAGATGAATGCAAAATCATTTGAGATCTTTTAACGTGATTAGATCACTTAGGGGAAAAGAATACTTCAAAACCTCATTTTATAGTGGTTTTGAAATAAAAATGAGTGGGAACAGTGTGGAGGACTAATACCAATAATATGCCAACAACAAAAAATTAGGGTGTCTTGAGGAAAAACCCTAACTAGATGAAATTATGTCCCATTATAACTAACCATGATTTCATCAGAGGAAGAAAGAAAACAAAAAACTTAGCTAGGTGAAATCGAGTCCTATTATAAATGACCGTTAATTCACTAGAAGAGGGGAAAAATTAAGGGAGAGGGAGACCTAAACTTGTTTTGGGTAAGCTTGAAGGGTCTCCCTAAGGATTTAAGGAAAAATGACTCACTTGAACAGGTAAATTTTTTGTGTCTATAGGCCCCTATCTTTAGGCCTTAGGAAGTAACTTTGCATTGTGGTTTCCTTGCCTAGTTAGCTCACATGCTCGAATATATAGCCTAAGAAAATAAACTACAATATTCAACACAATTCCATAGGCTCTTAAGTTGGGACTACACACATTTCCCTATAACTAATCTATAATATTATTTCCATTCATTGTTGACCATTTAGGCCCATGAGGAATGATGCCCATATAAATATAATATCTTATGTACAAATCACATGCCCATTAGGCACTAGGCTTTACATGTATTATCTCTTGCAAGTACTCAATCTAGTTGGGACAAAACTAAGTACATTCACCTTTTTTGTTCTACATTATAATCATCTTCCTTAATGGCCTATGGGCCCATGAGAAGATGGTTTTTGATAAAGTCAAACGTTTAATGAATACATCATAAATCATATATGCTCATTAGGTATCAAAATATCCGATCACCATATCTTGTTGGCACTTATACCTTCTAGAAAGGAATTACTCTTTGTGTACCCCATAACTCTTCCTCATGGGCTCCTATGCCCTAGGGATAATGGGATCACATTGGTAGATGTCTTGTAAGGCATAATGCTCTTATGGACCCAAAATGTAGTAGTCAATTAGATCACTATCTTCCCTTGGTACATTAGTTAACTAGGTTCCATTTTTGATGTCTCATATGCTACTCATTTATAGATTCAACATCTTTCTATCCAAATATCAAAATATACTCTACTAATTTTTAGCAAACTATGTCTTTTATTTCTCTCCATGGATCAAGTGATTTATAACATGACTATCCATGGATTTGATAACCCTATCATATTATTTTATTTTTATCCATATTACTTTGGATTTAGAATTATCAACATCAACCACATATCCCACACATTATAATTCTAGGCATTAAGTAGCTACCATTTCAAACTCCTTTTAGGCATTAAATGGTCACTATGCAACTTTGTTCAAGCTCTAGGCCTTAACTAGCCACTATTCCAAATGTTTTGGCCTTAATTGGATGTTGCACATATCTCTTATAAATACTATACACAATTCTATACTTGTTCATAATTTTGGGCCTTAACTAGCCATTGTACATAATTTTGTAAATAAATTTGTAAATTTGGGCCTTAAATAGCCACTATACATAATTTTGTAAATAAAATTGTAATTTTAGGCCTTAACTTGCCACTATAAATAATTTTGTAATTAAATTATCAATTTTGGGCCTTAACTAGCCAGTATACATAATTTTATAAATAAATTCACAATTTTGTGCCTTAACTAGACACTATACATAGTTTTATAAATAAATTCATTACTTTGCACCTTGGCCAATGTATACAAATAATTTTTATAAATAAATTCCATAACTTTTAAGGCCTTAACTGGCCATTATTTAAAGTTATTCAAACCTTTTAGGCCATACCTGACCATTGTTCAAAATCTTTCAAACCTTTTAGGCCATAACTAGCCATTGTTTAAACTTGTTCAAAATTTTAGGCCTTAACTATTATTTTTTTAAACTCGTTCAAACTTTAGGCCTTAGTTGCTATTGAATCTTGTTCAAAATTTTAGACCTTAATAAGTTGTTATTCGAACTTGTTTAAATTCTTAGGTCTTAATTGACTATCGTTCAAATTTGTTCAAATTCATAGGCCTTAATTTATCATTATTTAAACTTGTTCAATTTTTTGGGCCTTACCTAGTTGTTATTGAATTTGTTCAAACTTTAGGTCTTAATTGGCAACTTTTGGAACTCATTTTAATTTTACACCTTAACTCACCACTGTTCAACTTTTTTTTAGGTCTTAACTGACTTATGTACATACTTTTCATAAATAATTCAACAATGAGGTCTTAATTGACCATTGTTCGAACATCTTTGGGTCTTAACTGGTCACTATACAAGTCATAACCTTATTTTGTACACTATACCTTTTCATTAATAATCTTGAGCACTATACCTTATTTTATACATATAACAATTCATTCAACAATTTTAGGCCTTAACTAGTCGGAATTCAACTGTCTAGACCTTAACTGGCTAATGTTCAAAATTTTAGCCCTTCACTAGTCATTATATATCATTTTATACTATGTTGTGATATTATGACATTAAGCTAATTGTGTTGATTTTTCTTCTCAATATTGTCAATTACAATTCACTAAATTACATAAGTTTTTTCATAGCTAAATTAATTTAACAAAATTATCTAAATATTCTAAAATTGCCTCGAGTATTTCAAATTAAGCATATTATATCCCCACTAACCTAGTATACCCCCATTTAATTTATATTCAGTTTCACCATAATTTTTTTAATTTTATTTTACATACCAAAAACACCATCACATCATCCTAGCATTAAATCACTAAAATTGATAACCATTCAAAAACTATCAAATTAGCACTCACACATTAGCATTATATCAATATAATTACCATATAATCATCAATAATTGATTCTTAACCATTATCCATTTATTTTAAAATTTTAACATATGAAATGTAATCATCACCATCACCATTAAAACCTCAATAACAAAAATCCTTCAAATATATGATATCCTCATAAAATCCTACAATTAATACTCACAAGCAATTCTAACACCAAATACATAACCATACATCCACTCATTATAAAATATTTACCACTTACCTATTTATTTTTAATTTATCCCAGAGTAAATTATTATCATTATAAACACTAAAACTTCATCAACATAAATTTACAAAAAAATATTATCTCATCATAAAGGCATGCAATTCATGCTCATATAAATTTCTTATGTCAAATAATTTATCATAAAACCATCAATCATAACATATTTCTAGATTATATATTTATTCAAAAAATTTACCCTACATAATTAATTTACATTACAAAACAAACATCCCTCACACAAGAAATATCAAATCATCAATATATATATATAGTACACCAATAAACATGTATGTACCATAATAGAAAAATTGGTACACTTAACCATATATACATGTCTAAGGTTAGTGTGCCCAATAAACAACAATTGGAACACCTAGCCACATACAATATATATCATGCTCAAACATAAAATGTCCTCAACTCTAATAAATGCCCTCTTCAATCTCTCCTTCCTTACATGATAGTGGTGGATGATGTGGCATTGACATCCTTACTAACAATGAGTGCAACCTTGTGCTTGAGTAATATCAATACTATCTCCTAAATACGTGGGGTTTCCCATGATCCTTGGGAACTACCTAGTAGTAGAGTCCTCAATAATAGTATGTCCATATAGCATCTACATAATCCATATCTAATTGATTCACCAAATAGTAGACCATGAATTCATGGTTCTACCCTATCCTTTTTGTCACTTATACATAGGCATAATATCTCTCCTTCTATAACTATGCTAGTTATACTATTAGCCACTATGCTTAGGCCCTCTTCACATCCCTCCCAATAGTCAAACTTACCACTTAACTCTACAATGCATCTCTCTATCATCATTGCCATTAGTTGGATTTTAAAATTATCTCTCTTTATAGCAATTTGATCCACCTCTTCCCATAATGTAACCACTTGTTTGGCATAGATATCCTATACCCCATTTTTCTCTAACTACACCAAATCTAGGTAATTCTACAAGTCATCCATATCTTCCTACCATACCTATATTTTTACATCCTATTTGGTCTAGATGCTTATGACTTGAGCCTCAAAATATTTTATCCTCTATAGTAAGGTGGTCTTGTTTGTTGCTATCATGTCATTAGACCCTTAACTTTGCCCTACACTTACCTTTTCTCCTATCTCTAGTGGAACCACCCCTAGTGGATACACCACTACTACCCTCTCTAACATTGTCCTTAGTGCTTCCCCCTTTATAAGTATCTTCGAATATCTCTTTTGCAAAGCTCTTTAGCACATCTTGAAAATTGGGCTTACCTATTGATGTGCCATTATGCTTAGCTCTAGTTATATATGCATGGTCTTCATAACTATCAATACTACCTCATGTAGCGTAGCCCCACCCTAACATCATTAATAACTAGATCTACACTAGGAGTGTCATTAGCATCCTCTTTAGAAAAACTAGTTAAATTAAATCAACCTCTAACTCTACATCTAAGATTCCATATTGTATTATATATATCACATCTATGATAACACCTAGACCTATCTAAACTACCTCATAACCTCATCATATATATTGATATCCCTCTCGCTTGGTAACTAATCAACCACTAGATATTATGAACATTGGCTAGATAAAATACATCATCATGCTAGCATGGGTGAGTGTGCTATGGTCTCCATATTATCTAGCTATGATTGATATCATACTACTCCTAGTGTGCCTATGCTAGTGTACCCTTGAAAACTCTTTGGTGCATCTTAAAATGGTATACCAACCTAAAAATTGCTAACCCTTGCACATTGTCCATTCTCTTCGATAGACCACTAGGTGTCTAAACAAATGTACTCCCAACACTAGATATAGAAAAATGTGCAACAAGTCAACCTCTTTCCTCCTCTATAAATGAATCTTTAAAATATCTTGTAAAGTTGTGCAAGGATTAATAAGTCCTATGTAAATAGTACCTTTTGATCCCTCATATGAGTAAACACTTTGGCTCACCCCCATGATAGAATCTTCTTGTTATTTTGGATGGTAAATAATATCAAGGTGGTTGTACATAGTAGTCATCCCATCCCATCCACTTTATGTAATTGAAGCATGACATTCATATCAATACCACTCTACACCAATAGAATACTTATATCCCTACTCAATACCAATATAATCAGGGTCTTATCCCAACTCTTGTATACCTAGGTGCCTTGAATATGTACCCTTAGAATATACCACACATCCTATAAGGTGATTGCCATTTCACCTATTATAAGGTATGTAGTTTTTATTGGACATTTTGAGTCCCTAAGCTAAAAAGTTGTCATTGATGTCAAAAGGACCTATGCAAGTAAGCACTATGATTTTCTCCACAAAGAGCTTCATGAGAAGCAAAGGTTTTGATCAAAAGGATGCATGGCATTTGGTTCCAAAAAGGAGCTTCAAGGGAAGCTTAGCAAAGGGTTTTTATTTAAAACCAAGGATGGCAGATTTGAAATGGGTTTTTCTTAAAACCCAAGTTGGCTTTTCGTTTCATCGAAAAAGGAGTCCCGGTGACAAAGTTATTTAACTTTGAAGTTTAAAGTTTAAATTTTAATATTTTAAAATTTAAATTTAAATTTCCAAAGTGGAAATTCTCACCGACGTCGTCGAATATGAGGGAGAAGACTATATAAAGGGGCGCCTAAGGTTTATTAACATCTATCCTTGCTCGTGCTATTTTTGTTGGCTAGTGTATGCGAATCGAGCTCGTGCAAAAAATGTTTAAAGGTAGAGGTAGCGAATAAATCGGGGTGTGGTCGAATCCCAAGACAACGTGGGTAGTGTGGCCTGTTGGCAACTCGAGCAGCGCAAAGGCGTTGGGAGGCACGAGGTCGTACGTTCAAGTTTTGGTAGAGTCATTTTGGCAATTGCGAAGTGGAGCGCCCAAGGCGCATGGTGATTTGGCGCACGTGGGCAGTGAGGCAAAGAAAAGGCACGTTGTGCCTTTCCCTTTGCGAACGAGTGGCTAGCTCGTGTGGCAACCTTAGCCATGGCTAAGGCACTCGCGGTGAGGGCAGGTTGAGGGGTCGAAACCCCTTGAGGAGGTATGAAATTTTTTGTTAATTAATTTTTATTGATGCCCTAAAGTTTGGAGTGATAAGGGTTAGAAAATATTTCATTTTGTAAAACCTTTGTTGTGTTTAAAAGGTTAAATAATTATTTTGTTGGTGAAAGCCATAGATGATTATTTGAGCCTTATGGTATTGATTTGAATTTTTGAGAGCATTATTTTAGGAGAAATAAGGGTTTTGAATTTGAGGATTATAATAGTGACTTATTGATTATTATTTTAGAGGGTTTTTCTATAGATGGACTTTGGTGGATGTGATTATTGAGTTGGAGTAAAAAGGTGTAAATTGAGTTATACTTTATCTTGTGATTATTATTTGAAGTCCACTAACCCTTGTTGAGATTGGAAAAAGAAAGTGTGTTGAGTGTGGTAGATTTTGTGGACAACTTCTTGGCATCAAAAAGGTATGGGAAATATTCTCCATTAATTTGATTTGGGTGGTTGATTTCTGAAAATATCATTGGAGTGAAAAGGATTGATTGTGGTTTCCTTTTGAGAGTTGTTGGTTGAATGCTTCAAGGATTTTTGGTTTGAGAGTTATGGTTAAAACCTTGTTTTATAAGCATTGTTGTTGAAGCCATTAGTTGTGTGAAAAACCTGAGTTAGGGTTTGAGAAGAACATGAGTATCATTGTTATGTGAAGAATATTTATAAGCATTAGTTGAAGCCCATGGTTGTGCAAAGACTTGAATTGATTTGAGAAGAACATGAGTATCATTGTTATGTGAGATTTGTTGTTGAACATTGTTGGAAACATTTTGAGTTGGTTGATTCATGTTTGGACTAGGGTTTGTGAGAAAGAGTTGCTCCTTGTGGTGATTGGTTGAGTAGAGTTGTTTGAGCCTAGTCAAGTGATTGTGTGAAGTGGTTGTTCAAGTTCCATAAAACAAACTATTCTATATTCAGATTGATTTGAGTTGAGATTGGATTGGAAGAGGATTGAGAGATGGGGATTTGAGTATAGAACATATTGAGTCTCTAACAATTCTCTTTATGCTTCTATGAGATTTGAGTTGAGATTGATTTGAGTTGAGATTGGGATTTGAGTATAGAACATATTGAGTCTCTAACAATTCTCTTTATGCTTCTATGAGATTGAGTTGAGATTTTGTTGAGCTGATTTGAGGTAAGTCTTTGAGAAGGCTTGTGGACTGATTTTGAGTAAGCTTTTGTGAAAGCTTGCTATGCAGATTTGAGCAAGTCCTAGAGAGGACTTATTGAGCATATTTGGACAAGTTTCGAGTGAGCTTGTTGAGCAGATTTGGACAAGTTTGAGTGAGCTTTTTGAGCAGATTTGGACAAGTTCTGAGTGAGCTTGTTGAGCAGATTTGAGAAATTTTTGAGTGAGCCTATTGAGCATATTTGGATAAGTTCTGAGTGAGCCTATTGAGCAGATTTGAGCAGGTTCTGAGTGAGCCTATTGAGCAGATTTGAGCAGGTTCTGAGTGGACCTATTGAGCATATTTGAGAAGGTTCTGAGTGAGCCTATTGATAGAGCTTTGGAGGTGATAGAGTACAGAGGATAGAGTCTCAGTGGATAGAGATCCAATAGCTAGGACAATTGAAGATAGATCTGAGTGAGGAGTCTTCAAGTGGAGAGAGATCCACAAGTCAGTGCAGTAGAGAGACAGAGTCTTCTAGAAGATCACTAGCCAGAGTAGAAGGGGAAAGAGTTCTCCTATGGAAGAGATCCATGAACTTGAGATTTAGGGGATCAACATCTCCTTTGGATAGAGGTCCATAAACATTGTAATTGGGAAGGATTCCCAAGAGATTGATTGAGAAAGTTTTAGCAAAATATTTTCTCCGTGGAGTAGCCCGCATTGGGTGAACCACGTAAATTGTTGTGTCACTTTTGTGGATGGTGTTTTGTGTATTGCTTTGATTATTGCTATTGATACTGCTATCTATACACTGCATAATATTGAATTGAAAAGAAAAGTAAAAAGTGGTCTTATACTGTTCACCCCCCTCTCAGTATAAGCTTGTGTTCTTCAATTGGTATTAGAGTGGGTTCCTTCAGAAGAGTTTGACAGCTTGAAGGAAAAGCGGTCTAAGAACACAATGGATCACAAGGATCAAAAGGATGGGTCATTCAATAATGCAGTACCAGTATTTGATGGAAGTGACTTCTTGTATTGGTGTATGTTGATGAGATTTTACCTGATGGCACTTGGAAATGAAGTTTGGGATGCAGTGGAACTTGGATATGATTCAACAGTCAATCCTCCTACAGATAAGGAAGGTAAGCTTCTAATGCATGCAAATTCAAGAGCTATGAATGCAATTATAAAAGGATTGGGTAGATCAAGAATCTATGAACGTTATGGATTGTAAAACAACAAAAGATATGTGGGATCTACTGCATGACATATATGAGGGTGATAAAGGTGTCAGGAAAGCTAAGATCAGAAATATCAAAGGAGAATTTGAGAACTTAAGAATGAGAGATGATGAAAATATTCATGATTATCTCAGTAATATTGATGAGCTTGTACATGAGATGAGAGGTCTTGGAATGAAGGTTGATGAATCTGATGCTTGTGATAAGATCTTGAGAACTCTTCCAAAAAGGTATAGTGAAAAGGTTTCTTCTATAGAAACATCAATTGATAGTGATTCTTTGACAAGGAATTCTTTTCTTGGCATGCTTACTACTTTTGAGATAAGAACAAAAGATCCTATTCCTTCGAAAGAAGCTGCATTCAAAGTGGACAAAAAGAAAAAGGGTAAAAAGACAGAATCAAGCAGTGAGTCATCTAGTGATGAAGAAGCTAACTATGGTAGAAGAGATAAAGGTTCCAAAATATCCATAGATATAAGATCTATTAAGTGTTTCAATTGTGGAAAGTATGGACACTATGCAACAGAGTGCAAAGAGCCAAAGTACAACAATGATGAAGAAAAATAGGATCACAGGTACAGGGAATCAGAAAGACACAGGTACCAGAAGAAAGGCAAGGATGGACAAAATAGACAAGGAAAGAAGTTCTTCCAAAGGCAAAAGAAAAGCTACTATGCAGATAATGCAAGTAAGTACTCAATTGATAGTGATGCTAGTTTTTTAGACAATGATAGAGATGAAGTCCTATTTATGGTTAGAGAGAAAAGGACTCTAGTTATTCTCAAATGTTTTAGATGTGGTAAATTTGGACATCTTGAAGATGATTGCACTAGGGATGGCTATAGTTTTAGTGATGATGGTTTTGAAGATGCACTTGAAAGACCAGATGAGAATCTTCTAATGGCTCTAGAAGATGAAGTAAGTGATCCCATAGAAGACAAGCCAAAAGGAAGTAATGATAAGGAAAAAGGCAAAAAAATAGAGGATTACTCAATAGAGAATGGTTATGATCTCAAGGGAGAACTTATATATGCCCTTGACATAGTAAAGAAGGTAAGAAAGCAACACTCTAAGCTTGAAAGTCAGTTTCAAGAATGTGATGAAGAAAGGTTATTGCTCATAGAGGATTTAGAGAAGTCAAAGGCTAAGGCAAGCAAGTTCAAGGATAAGTTAGAAGCAAATATTTTGGAATGTGAGAAGTTAGCACAAGAAGTGGCTACTCTAAAAGAAGACTTAAAGGACTCCAAGATCAAGATGAAGAGTTTCACAAATAGCTCTAAGAACTTGGATAAGTTCATCTATGGACAACAACGAACATCATGTTCAATAGGTCTTGGCTTTGGAAAGGTTCAAAAGAAATAAGAAAAAGAATCTACTTCAAGTCTTGATGAAGAAGAAACTTCAGAAGAAGATACATCAGAAGAAGATAATTTAAGTAAAAGTGGGACATCAGAGGCTGAGTTGGACAACAAAGAGTTCAAAAAAGAGAGGAACAATGCACAAAGAAGATACAGATGGAACAACAATCAGAATAGGAGACCAATGAGGTCTAGGCAAGGAAGCTTCAATGGGAGATGCTTCTCATGTCACAGGTTTGGGCACATGGCTTCATAGTGCAGGTCATATGAAAGACAGGAATATGGGAAAGGACAACCTTTCCATGGGTATTGCTACTCATGCAATGAGTATGGTCACAAAGCAATGAATTGCAGGGTTCATGGCAGAAGAGGATATGGCTTCACTAGAAGGTATCCTAAGACATTTGCACCTCCAAGGAATAATAACATTAAGTGTTATAAGTGCAATAATGATGGACACACAACAAGATGGTGTAGAGAAAATATTCCAGAAGCAGGTATGAACAGGAACAGGAACATGGATGAGAACAAGAATATGAACATGGATGAGAATAGGAACAGGAACAGGAACAAGAACAGGAACATGGACATGAATAGGAATAGGAACATGAACAGATACATGAACATGAATAGGAACAGGAACATGAATAGGAATAGAGACTCAGAAAATAACAAGAACAAGAACATGGATGAAAACAAGAGCACAAATAGGAACATAAATGATGACAGGAACAAGGATGATATCTTGGAAAGAAATAGTGAGAGGATTCAGAAAACTAACAAAAGAAGAGAGAAAGATAAAAGCATAGATCTATGCTTTCGGGGAGTAGAAATACTCCCACCCCAGAATTAACCACCTCATGTGGAGGTGGGGGAGGGGCTAAGCTAAGAGGCTCATTCTTAGCCCCGAGCCCCAAAGGTGACCCTTTGCCATTGATGACAAAGGGGGAGAGATTTGTATATTGGGGAGAGTTTTTGATATGGGGAGAGATTTGATATTTGAGAGAGCATTGAGCCAGGGGGAGCAAAGTCCCAGGGGGAGCAGAAAAGAAGGTCAGATTTAAATAAATGAATATGGGTTGCCATCAATGAAAAAGGAGGAGATTGTTGGACATTTTGAGTCCCTAAGCTAAAAAGTTGTCATTGATGTCAAAAGGACCTATGCAAGTAAGCACTATTATGTTAGTCTCACTATGACACTGAGAGGGGGGGGTGAATCAGTGTAGCTCTTAAAAACTTAAATCTTCAATTCTTAATGCTGAAACAATGAAAGCTTAAAACTCAATAAAGCAAATATACCAAAAGAGCATCACACAACACAAGATGTACCGAGGTTCACCAGTTTTGGCTACTCCTCAAAATTGACTATTTGGACTCCCATCCAAATCCAACCTTTGCAAAATACCAATTTTACAATCAATTTACCAGCACCCACTGGAAGGAGCACCAACCCTGATTTATCTGCACCAACAGAAAGGAGCACCAACCCCTGATTTATCTACACCAATAGAAAGGAGCACCAACCCCTGATTTATCTGCACCAACAGAAAGGAGCACCAACCCCTGATTTACCAACACCAACTGGAAGGAGCACCAACCCCTGATGCCAAGCACCAACTTGGACTTCTATTCTGAAACTAGAAGATTGACATAAAGATGCCTTCACTTTTACAAGACCCTGACTGGTCTATTGCTTTCTCAACATTGCCCACTCTTCACATACCGCACACCTCTCTCGCTCGCCTCTCGCGTGCCTCTCGCTTTAATCCCCTCTTCTTGCAGCACTTTCACACTATTTTAGCACACGTAATTCTCCATGCAGACCTCCTTTTATAACCATATTGTCTCTTTGTAACTCCAGTTGTAACTCCTTTCATTTCTCATGCGCCACTTGTCAGTTGTAACGCCTTCTAACTATAACTCCTTTTGTATATATATAGGGTAGGCTTTTCATCAAACACGATGCATGTTACGAATTGACACATATACCCCTACCATGACTGTTCATCTTCTCGATCATGACTATTCGTATTCTTTTTTATGCATGCATGCATTTTTATTCTATTTATATTCCATCCTTTTCTTATATTAGTTGCATGATTTTATTTTGTAACGACCTCTGTAACTTCTGTATAACTTCAGTTAATGGTCACATATCTTATTTTTGCTAGGTTCTATTCTTAGCTCGTGCCAAAGCGACCTATCACGAAATCATGACACTTTTGCCTCTTTGTCCTCTTCTCTGCTTGCACCTGTGAAAACACATGTCACGATATCATGACACTTTTGCCTCCTTGCTTCTTTTATTTGCTTGTACCCATGAAAACACAACATGTCGCGATATCGTGACACTTTCGCCTCCTTGCTACTTCTATTTGCTTGTACCCGTGAAAACACATGTCACGATATCACGACACTTTCGCCTCCGTACTCTTCCTTTTTACTTTTGTCATGATATCGTGACACTTCTGCCTTCTTACTTTCTCTCTCCTCCTAGAGTCATGAAAATGCGACATGTCGCGATATCGCGACACTTTTTCTCCTTTGCTCTTTCTCTTACCTTCGGGTCGAAAACGTGACTATCGTGACACTTTTTCATTCTCTTCCTTCCTACCCTTTTCAAGTCACGAAAATGTGACATGTCGCGATATCGTGACACTTTTCCTTCTCTTCCTTCCTACACTTTTCAAGTCGCGAAAATGTGACATGTCACGATATCGTGACACTTTTCCTTCTCTGCCTTCCTGCTCTTTTCAAGTCACGAAAATGCGACATGTCGCGATATCGCGACACTTTTCCTTCTTGCCTTCCTGCTCTTTTCAAGTCGTGAAAATGCAACATGTCGGGAAATCGTGACACTTTTTCTCTCTACACTTTCTCTTCGTTTGCAAAAATGAACATGTCACGAAATCGTGACACTTTTTCTTCCGTACAATCTCTCTTGCAATATGTCACGAAATCGTGACACTTTTTCTACTTGCCTTTTTCTCTTCCAACATGTCACGAAATCGTGACACTTTTTCTTCCGTACTATCTCTCTTGCAATATGTCGCGAAATCGTGACACTTTTTCTACTTGCCTTTTTCTCTTCCAACATGTCGCGAAATCGTGACACTTTTTCTTCCTACTATCTCTCTTGCAATATGTCACGAAATCGTGACACTTTTTCTACTTGCCTTTTTCTCTTCCAACATGTCGAAATCGTGACACTTTTTCTTGCGTACTATCTCTCTTGGAACATGTCATGAAATCATGACATTTTTATTGCTTGCACTTTCTCTCCGAACATGTCATGAAATCGTGATAGTTTTGCTTGCTTGCGCTTTCTCTCGAACATGTCTGAAATCATGACATTTTTCTTGCTTGCGCTTTCTCTCCGAACATGTCACGAAATCATGACAGTTTTGCTTCTTGCTTTCTCTCAACATGTCATGATATCATGACAATTTTTCTTTCTTCTCAACATGTCATGATATCACGACAGTTTTCTTTCTTGCTCAACATGTCGCGATATCGCGACAGTTTTCTTCCTTGCTCAACATGTCGCGATATCGCGACAGTTTTCTTCCTTGTGATTTTCTTTTGATTTTTAGCATATGGGCCACTTCGATCTTTTGGATAATCACTGTACATACTCTGAAGAACCTCTTAACTCTTGTCCACTGCATCAACCGATCTGTCTGACTGTGTTGACAACAATGACAATACTGTTGTTGCACCTTGCTCATCAATCTCCCCCTTTGGAATTGTTGGCAACACACGTGCAATTTCCTGTAATTCTTCTCCCCCTTTGACAATAATACCAAAGGGCTACTGCAGACTCCCCCTGAGTCCATGCACAACATTCTCAGGCACACGTTATGACAGTTAGCAAAAATTACAAACATGAGCAAAAAGATAATCAAATATATAAATGCTCCCTCTGCGTACAACATGTTGTCGCTGCAATATATTCTGCCTCTACTGTGGATAAGAAAACTGACTCTTGTTTCTTACTGTTCCACGTGACCAACCTATCTCCAAGATAGAATGCACCTCCACTGGTACTCTTTCTGTCATCTACACATCCTGCCCAAATCTGCATCTGGAAATCTGTCCCAACACTGTCCTCAAATCTGTCCCAGCATTGTCCTCAAATATTTCCCAAAGGCCTTCTTCAAAGGCTCAATCAATCATGCTCAAGTAGTACTCAAAATGAACTCAACAATGAATGACAATCTCAAATCAAATCCACTTCATAGAAGCATAAAGAGAATTGTTAGAGACTTAATATCTTCTAACCTCAATCTCAACTCAACATAGAATGATGGAATAATTTATTTCATAGAACTTTAAAAATCACTTCACACATAACTTGACTAGGCTCAATCAAATCAACTCAACCAATCATCACCAAGCTGGAAACCATCTGGCTGCTCAATATAAACCTCTTCTTCAAGCTTCCCATTCAAAAATGCTGATTTCACATCTGTCAACAAAATTGACAAGTGACTCACACTTGTACCAACTTTTGTCCAACACTGTACCAACACTGCAATTTTATCGAAACACATATATGCGGCTAGGGCAACATTCTTTCACTAACCAAATTATCTAAACTGTTATAATCCTTAACTTTGGACAGTGGCAGTAAGAACCATCACCAGTACAACAATGACATATAGCAATACTACCAATAATGACAACTCTCAATTTAATCACCACCCTTCACGACACTTCCACAAACTACATGAACTGAAAACATACTTCGACAACTATACGACAACTTCCCTGACTACTTGCCTTTCATCCTCAGGTAATCAAACAAATACATAGGAGCATTAAAATGAAACTTCAAGATTGCTCCCCCTGAGGATGTGCTACCTGGAGCTGCTTAGTGCAATAGCGGAGTAATCTCCTTCGAGTCCAAGGAGACACGATTTCCTCTCTTCTTTCTTTCTCCAATATTTCTTGAACTTAGGCTGAAGGTTTTCAACTGCATCCCTATTTTGAACCTTTTCGAGAACTTGAACATTTCTCTTGGGTGGTTGTCTCTTGTACATCCTTGATGGATGATTATTTTCCTTTCTTTGATGCACATGATTTCTTCCCTGTCTGTGTTGCATTCTTTGCGTCCGATGAAATCTACTGTCTTGCCTTAGATTAGATACAAAAGTTCTTGGACAAGACCTTGCTATGTGCCCATGACCATTACATTTAAAACATTGCACATGGTGTTCAACGAGATGTATTTCTACCAACATAACTCTTTGATCTATTATTCAATCCACAATACATTGCCTTGTGACCATAAAGGTTGCATCTAAAACAATAGCCATTACAAGCATTATTATGAATAAAGTGAGAGTGATAGAACCTCTTTTGTTGTGGTTGCTTTGTTGTAGATCTCCTTTGAGATTTTCTTCCTTTTGAAGTTTCAGCTTCAAACTTTTCTTGCTTTGATCCTTCAGTAGTGGACTTCTTCTTCTCTGTAGATTTAGAAGATGAAGGTTGTTCAACTTCATATCCAAGACCAAGCTTAGACATGGGGCTTCTTTGTTGCCTTATCATTTTATCTAGCAACTCTGTGCTCTTCTCAAATTTGAGATTTGTATTGGCCTCTTCTAGTTGTTTCCTCAATAAAACAATCTCCTCTTCTTGTTTGCCGCAAACATCGCTTTTATCATCCAGGTGTGACTTCAAAGCTTCTTCTATTTTCTTGGCTTTATGAATTTGCAAGAAGAGATCTTCAATATTATCCCCATATTCTTCCAACTTCTTGGACAGTCTTTTGTTCTTTTTCCTTTCTATACCCAACTCTTCAAGTGCAGCGATCAACTCACCTTCTAGATATACTTCAGCCTCAGCCTCAAGTTTTTTATTACATTCCTATTTTTCCTCTATTTTTTCTTCTTCGAATGCCATGAAAAGAGCTTCATCTGTTTCTTCTTCAGAATCCTCACCGGAGCTGTCTTCTGATGAACTGACATTCTTGGAGATGAAACTTTTCTTCCTGAAGTTGTTGTTTCTGAAATTTGGTTTTTTCTTCCAGTCACTTCTTTCTTGGTGCGATCCTTCATCACTTTCGTCCTTCTCATTAAGTGGACATTTAGCTGCAACATGCCCAATGCCTCCACAGTTGAAACACTTAAATGGTAGCTTTCCTCTGTATTTTCCTTTTCCCCTTATTAGTTTTCGAACAAAGTTTGCTTTCGTTTCATCTGATGTCTCTTCTTCCTCAGATTCTTGTTTTGCTTTTATATTTTTATGTGCTTTAAAAGCAGCTTCTCTTTCTGTGGGTTTGGTTTTTCCTATTCTCATCTCATATGCAGTCAAAGAACCATGCATCTCATCCATACTAAAAGTATTTAGATCTTTAGCTTCTTCTATTGCTGAAACTTTAGAATCAAATCTTTTGGGAAGAGATCTTAGTACCTTTTTCACGATGACAACATCTTCCATTTTCTCGTCGAGTCCTCTAATCGCATTAATGATTCCATTAACTCTCAGCATGTATGCCTCTATGTTCTCATCATCATTCATCTTTAATGCTTCGAACTGAGCTCGATGCGTTTGTAACTTGGCCTCCTTGATCTTATCATCTCCTTCATGAATGCTCCTTAGTTTGTCCCATATTTCTTTTGCCATTTTACAACCCATAATTTTTACTAGTTCACTGTCCATTAATCCGCACATGATAGCATTCTTTGCTTTTGAGTTATTCTCAAACAATTTCTTATCGACAGCATCGGTTGGAGAAGTGGTGGGTATTGTGTATCCACTATCTACCGAATCCCAAATGTCGTATCCCAAAGCACAAAGATATGTCTGCATCCCGAGTCTCCAAAATGTGTAATTAGTTCCATCCAACAATGGTGCTTTGTTTGATGAGAATCCTTCACCACCTGCCATTGTCTCACTTCCAAGATCAACCCTAGCTGATTTAGCCTGACAAGGGAAACTGGCTCTGATACCAATTGTTAGTCTCACTATGACACTAAGAGGGGGGGTGAATCAGTGTAGCTCTTAAAAACTTAAATCTTCAATTCTTAATGCTGAAACAATGAAAGCTTAAAACTCAATAAAGCAAATATACCAAAAGAGCATCACACAACACAAGATGTACCGAGGTTCACCAGTTTTGGCTACTCCTCAAAATTGACTGTTTGGACTCCCATCCAAATCCAGCCTTTGCAAAATACCAATTTTACAATCAATTTACCAGCACCCACTGGAAGGAGCACCAACCCCTGATTTATCTGCACCAACAGAAAGGAGCACCAACCCCTGATTTATCTGCACCAACAGAAAGGAGCACCAACCCCTGATTTATCTGCACCAACAGAAAGGAGCACCAACCCCTGATTTACCAGCACCAACTGGAAGGAGCACCAACCCCTGATGCCAAGCACCAACTTGGACTTCTATTCTGAAACTAGAAGATTGACATAAAGATGCCTTCACTTTTACAAGACCCTGACTGGTCTATTGCTTTCTCAACATTGCCCACTCTTCACATACACACACCCTCGCTCGCCTCTCGCTCACCTCTCTTAAATCTAATCCACTCTTTTGCAACACTTTCACACTTTTTCAGCAGCATGTAATTCTCCGCACAGACCTCCTTTTATAACCATATTGTCTCTTTGTAACTCCAGTTGTAACTCCTTTCATTTCTCATGCGCCACTTGTCAGTTGTAACGCCTTCTAACTGTAACTCCTTTTGTATATATATAGGGTAGGCTTTTCATCAAACACGTTACATGTTACAAATTGACACATATACCCCTACCATGACTGTTCATCTTCTCGATCATGACTATTCATATTATTTTCTATGCATGCATGCATTTTCGATTCTATTTTTACAACTATTCAATTTCTCCTTCTTCGACTGTTCTTATATTAGCTGCATGATTTTATTTTGTAACGGCCCCTGTAACTGCTGTATAACTTCAGTTAACGATCACATATCTTATTTTAGCTAGGTTCTATTCTTAGCTCATGCCAAAGTGACCTATCATGAAATCATGACACTTCTGCCTCTTTGTCCTCTTCTTGGCTTGTACCCATGAAAACAACATGTCGCGATATCGTGACACTTTTGCCTCCTTGCTTCTTTTATTTGCTTGTACCCACAAAAACACAACATGTCACGATATCGCGACACTTTCACCTCCTTGCTTCTTTTGTTTGCTTGTACCCACGAAAACACATGTCGCGATATCGTGACACTTTCGCCTTCGTACTCTTCCTTTTTACTTTTGTCGTGATATCGTGACACTTCTGCCTTCTTACTTTCTCTCTCCTCCTAGAGTCACGAAAATGTGACATGTCGTGATATCGTGACACTTTTTCTCCTTTGCTCTATCTCTTGCCTTCGGGTCACGAAAACATGACATGTCGCGATATCGCGACACTTTTTCTCCTTTGCACTTTCTCTTACCTTTGAGTCATGAAAACGTGACATGTCGCGATATCGTGACACTTTTCATTCTCTTCCTTCCTCTCTTTTCAAGTCGCAAAATGCGACATGTCACGATATCGTGACACTTTTCCTTCTCGCCTTCTCTCTTTTCAAGTCGTTAAAATGCGACATGTCACGAAATCATGACACTTTTCCTTCTTGGCCTTCCTGCTCTTTTCAAGTCACGAAAATGCGACATGTCACGATATCGCGACACTTTTTCTCTCTCTCTCTCTCTTGCAATATGTCATGAAATCGTGACACTTTTTCTTCCATACAATCTCTCTTGCAATATGTCACAAAATCGTGACACTTTTTCTACTTGCCTTTTTCTCTTTCAAACATGTCACGAAATCGTGACACTTTTTCTTCCATACTATCTCTCTTGCAATATGTCATGAAATCGTGACACTTTTTCTACTTGCCTTTTTCTCTTCCAACATGTCGAAATCGTGACACTTTTTCTTCCGTACTATCTCTCTTGCAATATGTCACGAAATCGTGACACTTTTTCTACTTGCCTTTTCTCTTCCAACATGTCACGAAATCGTGACACTTTTTCTTCATCCTATCTCTCCAACATGTCACGAAATCGTGACACTTTTTCTTGCTTGCACTTTCTCTTCCAACATGTCACGAAATCGTGACATTTTTCTTGCTTGCGCTTCTCTCTCGAACATGTCATCAAATCACATATTTTCTTGCTTTGCTTTCTCTCCGAACATGTTGAAATCGTGACAGTTTTGCTTGCTTGCGCTTTCTCTCCGAACATGTCACGAAATCGTGACAGTTTTCTTCTTCCTTTCTTCCCAACATGTCGTGATATTGCGACAGTTTTTCTTTCTTCTCAACATGTCGCGATATCGCGATAGTTTTCTTTCTTGCTCAACATGTCGCGATATCGTGACAGTTTTCTTCCTTGCTCAACATGTCGCGATATCATGACAGTTTTCTTCCTTGTGATTTTCTTTTGATTTTTAGCATATGGGCCACTTTGATCTTTTGGATAATCATTGTACATACTCTGAAGAACCTCTTAACTCTTGTCCACTTGCATCAACCGATTTGTCTGACTGTGTTGACAACAATGACAATACTATTGCTGCACCTTGCTCATCATATTATTTTCTCCACAAAGAGATTCATGAGAAGCAAAGGTTTTGATCAAAAGGATGCATGGCATTTGGTTCCAAAAAGGAGCTTCAAGGGAAGCTTAGTAAAGGGATTTTATTTAAAACCAAGGATGGCAAATTTGAAATGGGTTTTTATTAAAACCCAAGTTGGCTTTTCATTTCATCAAAAAGGAGTCCCAGTGACAAAGTTATTTAACTTTGAAGTTTAAAGTTTAAATTTTAATATTTTAAAATTTAAATTTCCAAAGTGGAAATTCCCACCGATGTCATCGAATATGAGGGAAAAGACTATATAAAGGGGTGCCTAAGGTTTATTAACATCTATCCTTGCTTGTGCTATTTTTGTTGGCTAGTGTATGCGAATCGAGCTCGTGCAAAAAAGGTTTAAAGGCAGAGGCAATGAATAAATCAAGGTGTGGTTGAATCCCAAGACATTGTGGGTAGTGTGGCCTATTGGCAACTCAAGCATCACAAATGCGTTGGGAGGAATGAGGTCGTATGTTAAAGTTTTTGCAGTCATTTTGGCAATTATGAAGTGGAGTTCCCAAGGTACAAGATGATTTGGTGCACGTGGGCAGTGAGGCAAAGAAAAGGCACTTTGTGCCTTTCCCTTTGCAAATGAGTGGCTAGCTCATGTGGAAACCTTAGCCATGGCTAAGGCACTCGTGGTGAGGGTAGGTTGAGGGGTCAAAACCCCTTGAGGAGGTATGAAATTTTTTGTTAATTAATTTTTATTGATGCCCTAAAGTTTGGAGTGATAAGGGTTAGAAAATATTTCATTTTGTAAAACCTTTGTTGTGTTTAAAATGTTAAATAATTATTTTTTTGGTGAAATCCACAGATGATTATTTGAACCTTATGGTATTGATTTGAATTTTTGAGAGCATTATTTTAGGAGAAATAAGGGTTTTGAGTTTGATGATTATAATAGTGACTTATTGATTATTATTTTAGAGGGTTTTTCTATAGATAGAATTTGGTGGATGTGATTATTGAGTTAGAGTAAAAATGTGTAAATTGAGTTATAATTTATCTTTGATTATTATCTGAATTCCACTAACCCTTGTTGAGATTGAAAAATAAAGTGTGTTGAGTGTGGCAGATTTTGTGGACAACTTCTTAGCATCAATAAGGTATGAGCAATATTCTCCATTAATTTATTTGGGTGGTTGATTTCTTAAAATATCATTGGAGTGAAAAGGATGGATTGTGGTTTCCTTTTGAGAGTTGTTGGTTGAATGATTCAAGGATTTCTGGTTTGAGACGTATGGTTAAAACCTTGTTTTATAAGCATTATTTTTTAATCCATTAGTTGTGTGAAAAACTTGAGTTAGGGTCTGAGGAGAACATGAGTATCATTGATATGTGAAGAATTTTTTATAAAAATTATTGTTGAAGCCCATTGGTTGTGCAAAGAACTTGAACTTGAGTTAGATAAGAACATGAGTGTCATTGTTATGTGAGATTTGTTGTTGAACATTGTTGGAAACAATTTGAGTTGTGTTGATTCATGCTTGGACTAAGGTTTTTGAGAAAGAGTTGCTCCTTGTGGTGATTAGTTGAGTAGATTTGTTTGAGCCTAGTCAAGTGATTGTGTGCAGTGGTTGTTAAAGTTCCATAAAACAAATTATTCTATATTCAAATTGATTTGAGTTGAGATTGGGATTTGAGTATAAGAACATATTCAGTCTCTAACAATTATCTTTATGCTTCTATGAGATTGCTGAGCTAAGATTGATTTGAGTTGAGATTGGGATTTGAGTATAGAACATATTGAGTCTCTAACAATTATCTTTATGCTTCTATGAGATTGCTATGTTGATATTGATTTGAGTTAAGATTGGGATTTGAGTATAGAACATATTGAGTCTCTAACAATTCTCTTTATGCTTTTATGAGATTGAGTTGAGATTTTATTGAGATAATTTGAGGTAAGTCTTTGAGAAGGCTTGTGGACTAATTTTGAGTAAGCTTTTATGAAATCTTGCTATGCATATTTGAGCAAGTCCTAGAGAGGACTTATTAAGCATATTTGGATAAGTTTTGAGTGATATTATTGAGCATATTTGGACAAGTTCTAAGTGAGCTTGTTGAGAAGATTTGAGTAGGTTCTGAGTGAGCTTGTTGAGCATATTTTGACAAGTTATAAGTGAGTTTTTTGAGCATATTTGAGCAAGTTATGAGTGATCCTATTGAGAGGATTTGGACAAGTTTTGAGTGAGATTGTTGAGCATATTTGAGTAGGTTATGAGTGATCCTATTGAGAATATTTGAGTAGGTTTTGAGTGGACCTATTGAGCAGATTTGAGAAGGTTCTGAGTGATCCTATTCATAGATATTTGGAGGTAACAAAGTACATAGGACAAAGTCTTAGTGGATAGATATCCAGTAGCCAATACAATTGAAGACAGGTCTGAGTGAGGAGTCTTCAAGTGGAGAGATATCCATAAGTCAATGCAGCAGAGAGACAGAGTCTTCTAGAAGATCACCAGCCAGAGTAGAAGGAGAAAGAGTTCTCCTATGGAAGATATCCATGAACTTGAGATTTAGGGGATCAACATCTCCTTTGGACATAGGTCCATAAACATTGTAATTCAGAAGTATTCCCAAGAGATTGATTGAGAAATTTTTAGCAAAATATTTTTTCTGTGGAGTAGCCCGCATTGGGTGAACCACGTAAATTGTTGTGTCACTTTTGTGGATGATGTTTTGTGTATTGCTTTAATTATTGCTATTGATATTGCTATCTACACACTGCATAATATTGAATTGAAAAGAAAAGTAAAAAGTGGTCTTATACTATTCACCCCCCCTCTCAGTATAAGCTTGTGTTCTTCAGATTTATCAAGGAACAACATCTCTACAAATGTATCTAGAGGCCTTGTCAAACTCAATCTTAGGCATAAGAACTAACTGCAATAGCCAAATAACATCCAAAATCATCCTATATCTTAGTGTCAAGAATTCTTGTAGAGTATCAAGTGCTTGTGGTTGTCTCTCTAGGAAATCTAAGATGCCATAGTACCAAAACCATATATACATTAGCCAAATTTATCCTCATAAAATCCTAATCCTTGCTCTAGTTCCTACTTTTAAAAAAATTGTTGTTGATTGATGAAATTGATACAAGGAGAAGATCACCATTTTACTACAAAATTTCCATCGATGAAATAACCATCCGAAAAATCACCACTGTATAATAAATTTGGTAACTAGCCTAAAATAGGATGGTAGTTATTCCGCAAAAAATTCCTAATTTTCAAAACTATTGGTGGTAGGTAATATTGCAAATAGTGATATCACTACACCCTTGTAATATTATCATCTCACAACAAATATTCTTTTATATAAATAAAGTTTAAAAAATAAATTCAAGATCTCGATATTTGAAGTGTACCTAAACCTTAACTATTTTTTGTCCATAAACCCCTAATAGAAGTATTTCCTAATACAACAAGAACCCCTATTCTTCTATCTAAACTCTTTATCCTTTTCTCATCTTAAAGCTCTTCCTTGAAAAATGCCAATGGTAAAAATAATTTACCATTTTTCTTATTAACCCCCTTCTTCTACTTTCACATTCCTCTCTATTTTTTATTTAACACCCCAAATAGGATGCCACCTTTGGGTAAGTCCCAAGGATGCAAGGATATCTATTCTACAAAAAATGCATAGGGCTTGCACTTATCCTACCCCATTCACCACACTCAATGAGCATACCTAAAATAATAAAAATAAGAACAAACAAACACAAAAAACATAGCCACAAAAAAAACAACAAACCAAAAAAAACCCAAAGGCAACAACAATAAAAAATACAAAACAAACAAAAACAAAGTAAAAATATAAAAACAACAAAAAACTCTAAGAAATACAAAAAAAACAAAACACAAACACAAAAAAACACACCAAAAAAAAACATAAATACAAAACACAAAAAAATAACAAAAAGACAAAAACAACACAAAAAATACCAAAACAAAACATAATAAAACAATACAAAACACACACACACTGAAAAAATAAAAAAAGCAAAAAAAAATCATAACTTTGGCCTTGTTAGACCAATATACTTTTTAGGCAAGATTCAAAAGAGGAAACATAGGAAAGACATGTCTGAGCTAAAGAACTAAAAACATAGACAACAAAAAATAAGCAAAAATAAAGAAAAAAGGAATTAGATACCTTTAGTACTGGAGCCATCAACAGAAATGATAGAAAGAAGAGTTTCCCTCATTTATGAAGCCCACCATCTAAGAGTGTGGTCGTAGTAAGTAAGATCACCTTTATCCAATGTCCAATTAGCTAAAGCATCATCACTCATATTCTATTCTCTAACCACATGATTGTATTCAACTTTCAAAAAGCTCATTTGGATTAATTGAATATTTTCAACAATTCTTTTTATTATCCAATCAACCTTATGATTCTTATAAGGAGTCTTTAGTAGATTAAGCATGACTTTAGATTCATATTCAACCAATACCCTATTCTGTCCAACCTTAGGAACCTCTTGAAGGCCTCTAAGGATACCATACCCCTCAGTAATGTTATTGAAAAGGATACCCAAATTCTTAGCAAAAGTGAAAACCAAGGAACCATTTGAAAGTCTACCAATTTCCCCCACAATATATTTTCTAGGGTTCCCCCTAGAGGTTCCATCAGTATTGAATTTTCTACAATTCTTAGGAGCCTGTCAATTCCTTTTTCTATGCATGTTATAGTTACTCACATTCTCTTTACGTTGGTTACCCTTGTAAGAGTTAATATTCAATATTTGCATCACTTGATCCCAATTTTTGTGGGATTTTTGGGGTTGATTAAGGAGTTGTTGGATTGATTCAACAAAGTTGGAAATGATGTTTTTCTGAATATAGTGAATATACTTCCTTTACTAATTAAAAACTTAATTATTAATTTCATTCCATATATTCCAAGGTATAATGGTAGAATCCATCCAAACTAACTACCTAATAAAATGATCAACACCCTCCTATTTAGGTAAATCTATCTAAAGTTGTTCAAAAGTAAAAAAAATGAACCACTATAAGCCAAGTACGATGGCCATCCTCCTCCATAGCTCAGAGGCTAAGGTACACTCAATAAAAATATGGTTGAGAGTTTCCACATTCTCTCTACATATGTTGCATCTAAAAGGGCCATGAAAACTACGTTTCATAAGTTTCTCACTAGTTAGCACCCTGTGATATAATAAAATCCAAGTAAATAACCTCACCTTAGGCCAAATATTTTGAGCTGACAACTGAGTAAATATGTTATATGATTAGTTGGTATTATTATGGCATAAGGCTAAATAACCTTGAGAAACTAAATACTAATCCTTAGTAGTGTTGTTCCATCCAAAATAATCTTTATCATGGTATCAAGAGAGAGATATCATATGAAGGATGTCTTTTATTTACCTTCATAGAATTTGAATAGGCCAATCCTCAATAGAAATCCAATATCTACCAACCTTTGAATTTCTAGTTTGGTACCAATAGTAACTAGCCACATTTATCCCATTAGCTCGGTGAAGCTCCTATTGTGTGGAATTTTCACTTACCGTTTCTAAGATGTGTCATGTCACAAAATTCAAGAATCACAATGAATTTTTAGACTCTGGTTGATCTACCTCTTTGATCTAGGAAAATATTATCTATAATACTATGGATAGACCAGTTTGGATAGGGAAACCTTGGATGATGAGCTTGGGTGTTTATCGTTTTGATATGATAGCCCATTATTTTACAAGATTAAGTATTTTACGTTATTTTTGTTCCTTTTTGACCAAACCATGCAACATTTAAATTATTTAGACCAGATCAATGCCATATCCATTGGATAGTTATAGAAAATTTATAAACTTCATGAACTAAGAGAGAAATAGAAAGGAAAAGCTAGTTTTTTCAAATTTATTCAAATTATGTAATAAACATGAACCAATAAACTAGTTTAGAGAAGGTGATATTCACATATTCATATTCTGCAATATGCAAATAGGCAACACACAAATCAATAACATAGGAGATACTAGGAAAAATTTGGAATTTATATTCATCAAAAGATTACATAAAATAACCCAACTGAGTGCTCAAGTCTATGTAGCATCAGTTACAATTACACCCCTGTTCGAATATCGTAATAGGGAACTATTCCTTTCCATCCAAATTGTAGTGATGTGAGAGTCTCAAAATATTTGCACATCTACTAGAAATAATCTCATTTGACAAACAGTTCTAGGATAATAATAGAAGAAATGGCAATGTAAGAGATAAAGAAAAAACACACACAGGGAAAAATACTAGTTTCTAGACACAACTATACTTGGCTCAAATATTATTCTCTCTAAGGATTGATGAAATTTTTTTTGCCATGCTCCTCTATGTATATAACTAGGGGATATTGGGCTATGTCACAACCGGTTTCCTATTGGCCCTCCACCTAGCTTGATCTCCTATCCTGTACAAAATTTTGGTAAGGACAAAAAGGGATAGGTCGCCCACACTATTCTTCCTATGGTTGTTCTTCTTGTGTGTTATCCTACCCACCACCTTGATAAGGTGGCTCTAGCATACCTTGATAATTTTTTTCCTTTGTTGCATTGGACTCTACTTCACCTTGTTTGTTACTAGGAACCTCTTCTTGTGGGCCCCCTACCATTCCTCTTCTTCTAAGATTCTACAGCCTCTAGTTAGTGTAGATTCAAGCCTCATCATGGAAGGTCAAGGTGAACTTCAACATGTATCTTGTGTAATATTATTCACTCGTTATTTGGACCATTCCATGATTTTCTCAACAAAAACACATAGATGATCTATTATCTTGGCCAAGGAATTGAACTGCCTTGTCATATTCATGTCTTGACCGAATGCAAACTCCTATATTTTATTAAATATCAAATAGTTTATATTGGGTGCTTGTAAAAACTCCTCCAACATGAACCCACAATAATTGATTTCATCATATAATTCTTATTTAGAGTATGTTATCTCCTCATACCACTGAAGCTAGTTGAGTCTATTTTTTAGGAATATGAGGACCTTCTTATACTCCTATGCATAGAATCAAATGGATTCATCCCTCAAGGTGACCATCCCCTTATTGATTTTCACATAATTTTATTTGAATTTCATAAATATGGGATATATTAGATTTATCCTTTGATTTTCTTACTGCAGCAGGTCCCTCAAAGCATCCATGGTGTGCCTTATGGTATAGATATTATAAAACACTGCTATTAAGTTGGCCATATTCTCCAAAACTTTATTTTTCATTTCTTATTTGAATTTTTTGATGAGGTGATCATCAACCTATGTGATAGTAATCTGAGAAGGATTTGGTATTTATTTTAGTTGATTTATCCCATTTTGCAACTACTACACTTTTTGTTGTAATTATTCTACTTCTATAGCTTTGGTATTTAAAAGTATCATCTCCTTTTCTACAACTTCCACCACCTATGCTTGGGATGCTACGTGGGACTTCATAATGTCTATGGGGTCTACTATGGCCATCATAACTCCTTTGTAAAAATCAATAATGTCCTCTTTTAGGCTCTATGGTAGGAGAATGGTAACTGTGGCAACAAATACATCACAATTATCTTGTTTTGCTATTCTTCTGGCCCTGCTCACTCCTTTACTAGGAGTTATTTACTCCTCCATGTCTTGTATTTGCTCTTAATCATATGCAATGAATTGAATCACTTCTCTCACCTTGGATAGTGTGAAATTCTCTATGTCAAGAGCTAATAACTCAATCCTAGCATTATTTTTGGTGGGAGACTATGAGGAGCTCTCTACCCAGATCTCATACTCTCGAAGTATGTTTGACAACCCCCTTTCTTCCTAAATTTTCTTTTGTGCCTTGGGAGGAATTGGATGCTCTTTTTGATTGATCATTAGGGTGGTGAAGACCACAAAATATTTACCAACCACTATGTCAGTCTATATGGATGGATATATTAGTACCTGAATCAAGGTCAAATCTAAACCATGCATCTGATGTGAGGGATGAGCTACCAACTCTCTTCCCATCAATGTTGCATCGAGGGAGATGGAATATGTAGAGAGCCTTGCCTAATCTTTATGGGATACATCTATTATATTCATTGTAACTTCAAACAAATTCGATTCTTGATGAACAATCTAGAGGGTGGGGCTTTGAAAATATTCTAGCAAAGCAATAGGGACCAAGGGGACTATTTTGTTGACCACGAATTCCTTATGCAACCTCAATTCAAAGCTATAATCCCACACTACTTCTAGATTGTTGTGAGGTTTGCTATCCATTTGCTAAAATAATTCTAACAATAGGTCCTTCCTGAGGGCATTTTGCATTTCATCCTCAAAATCATCCACTGTCTGTAACCTGCAAGAGGGAGATTTTCCTAGTGATAGTCTATTTATGATAGCCAAGAGGATTGTAGGACCTCTAAGTGATCTCCTAAAAATAGTGTGTGGCCTAGGTATGTATAGGGACCTATTGTGTAGGGCATCGATAACCATGGGACTCCTCACTTCTTACTTATAAACCAAACCTTTACCTCTTCTGTAATTTTCTTGGTTATCTCTAAAATGGCTATGGATATTGAATACTATTTTGGCAAAGATTTCAGAGGTAGCTTTGATCCATATAGTCTAATGTAAGAATATTCTTCTTTGAATAAGAAATCCCCTACTTTGGCCTCGTGAAGAAATATTCTTACCTCAAACTTGAACTTGTTGGGTTCATCCCCACATAGCTAAGAATGGATTATGGGGAGGAATTCTTAAAAGAAAGTCATGTAACTCGAGGATCATTCCTATATACATAATAGTCAATCTTGAATTGTGGTAGCATTAAATATTCCTATTCTGGCTATTAAGGACTATTCTAATTGGCCTACAACCAGGTGAATTAAAAATGAATAATAGGAAATGAGGGTAAGTTGTTATTTATCTTCTAGGATAGCTTCTTGTAATTCTATCAACTCTTGGTTTATGTTTTCATTAATAATATCCTCCCACTGATACATAGGTGTCTTGTCTCTCTTGTTGCACTAAATAATTAGAAACATAAACTCCTTATTAATCTACTCTAAGTCCTTTATTCCTAGTTACAAGCTAATAATATCCACATAATCATAGGCCTAAGGATGAAGTATGGATTTGTGTATGGGGAAGTTGGGAGGCATGTGCTTATTCCTCTTCAAGAGCCTACCCAAAAAGGTCTTGAGCATGAAATTTAAATGGAGGGCCAATACCTAGAATTCTAATATTAATGACACCATGGAGAGCCTGAATACCCTTCTAATATGTTAGTTGTAATTTTGAATACCACTTGGTTGGCATAATTCTTGATATTTCTATTCTTGGGGTTGTATACCACTACCAACAATGCGAGGAGGTGTGATCAGTGATAGACCCTAGGGAAAACCAATTTTATAAGGTTTGTAGCCCATTTTTTATAGATGGGGCTCTGTTTATTTCTATATCTCTATGCCCTCATGAATAATCCCTTGAGCAGAGTTGGGTGATGTTGATTGTCCTCCTTTGTATGATCAAAGTTGTATATGGTAATATTTTCTAATTCTTATTTCTAGTCCAACATGATCTCTTTGTTCAAAATAGATTGTACAAGCAACACCTTCAAATCCTTTGCTTTCCTCATTCTCTTAGTCATTGGCCAGGCCCTAGTTAATTTTTTTATTTGAGAATTTACATCTATTACCCCTATTGATGTAACGCTTGTGGAAGTAATCAGGTCGAGCAATTACAAACCAAGGATGCTCCTATGCATTGCTACTCTTTTAGTTATTTACTAGCTCAATTCACTTTGGTGATTGGTACTTGCGATACTTTTTGCATGCACATATTCAATTTATCCTCATCGATGTTACGATGGGATGTCACAACCTTCCTTTAAAGATATTTCATTAATAGCATTAGGTGGAATGCTACATTCTTATTGGCTGAGGGAGTATTATTCATTGTGCCATAGGTACTGGATGCACGAATCAATTTTTCATAAGGTGTTTATTGGATGCCTTTTCAATTTTTTTATTTGGACCTCTATGAAGATGAATCAAGGTTAACCATATATATTTTTATTATTGGCCTTGGAAGAACGTACCTGCATTCTAGAAGTTGGGATGCATGACTTTAAGAGGATATGCATGAACTTTGTGTGCCTTTCATGAACTTGTATGCTTCATTAAAAGCAAGTGCACAACTCAAATATTGGGTGCAAAACTCTCATGCACCCCTTACACTCTTGTGCATTCCATTGGAAGTAGGGTGCATGAGCTTGACATAGGGCACATGAAACTTGTGCACCTTCCAACTTTTGTGAACTCCATTAAATGTGGAGTGCATGACTCAAAAATGGGGTGTGCAACTTTTGTGCACTCATTGGACTCTTTGTGCGCTCTATTGGAAGTGGAGTACTCAACTTAAAAATGGGACACATGACTTACATGCACCCCTTGAAATATTTGTGTGCTCCATTGGAAGTGGAGCACACAACTTGAAAGTGGGGTGAATGATCTTCACACACCCCTTAAAGTCTTATGTGGTGTATTGGAAGTAGAGTGCACAACACAAAAAATAGGATGCGTGAACTTTGCATACCCCTCAAAATCTTGTGCACTCTATTGGAATTGGAGTACATAAACCCAACATGCTAAAATTTGACATGCTCAATGTGATTTTTGAGCACTTACTAAAACAAAAGGGGACTAAATTAGAAAAGTATGAAATTTAGGACTACGAAGGTGAATTTGCTATGCAAGTCCAACACCGACTATGATCGAGAATAGGGAATGAATGATGATATTTCATGAATTGGCTTGAGAACCCCAAAATATCTAGTTTGATTGGACACTACCTAACCAAAAACAAAAAAAGGACTAGAAGATAACTTTGTACAAAAAACTATAGAATTTTTATTTATCAAGGTTACAAATCTAAAGTTGCTTTGCAAGGCCAACACCAGATTTGAATGGGATAGGGGAATTAATTATAGGATTACATGAATTGGCCTGAGGACCCTAGAATATCTAGTTTGACTAGACACTACCTAACTAAAAACAAAAACAAATGACAAGAAGATAACTCTATGAAAAACACTACATACTTTTTTTTACCTGTTATCATATTTGAGGAGAGGGCTAAATAACTTTAGATGTTTGCCATTGATAGGTATGGGTATTTCTTCTCCTTCCAAGTCCTACAACCTGTATGTATGCTAACCAATCACCTTAGAAACTTGGTATGGGCCTAACCATTTTGGATCAAACTTGCATTTCTTACCTAGTTTTTTTATTTTTTGGATCCGAATAAAGTACTACCTCACAAACTGAAAAGTACTTCCCTTTGGATTTCTTATCGAATGACTCAATTGCCATTTTTTTTGGTAAATCATATTTGTAACTACCTCTCTTATATCTTCTTCTAATTTAACAATCTGATCCATCCTCCTTTGTAGGGCATCAAGCTTTTCATGATCCTGGAGGAGTAAAGAGAGAGTTGTTCACTCTAGTTGAGGTGGCAAAAGTGCACTTTCCCCATAAACCAATTCATATGGTCATATACCTGTGGCCAATTTTACTGATAATTTATCTTCCTATAAAGCATATTTTAACTCACTATCCTAGCTTCTTTTGTTCCTCCCAATGATCTCTTGATTCGAGTAATGATATTTTTATTAGAGGATTCTGCTAACCCATTTCCCTAGGGGTAATAGTTTGTATAATGATCCAAATCTATAATGTACTTAGCACAAAATTCTACCATCTCAAATGAGGTGAAAATTTTGGAGTTATCTATAAAAAAAATTCTAGGCACCCCAAACTTGGTCAAGATGTTCTCCTCTAGGAAGCTAATGATAACCGTGGTTGTTGATCTCCTAATAGAAGATGATTTAAACCACTTGGTAAGGTAATCCATCATTGTGACTATATATTTATGGTCTCTCAAGTATTTTAGGTTAATTTATCCTATCAGGTCTAATCCCCATTGAGTAAATAGAGCTTCAATGATGATCGATTTTAGTGGCATTACAGGTAGATTCTTCTTGCATGTAAAAATTTGGCAACTATAACATCCCTTGACAAATTGGTAGACATATTTAAACATAGAATGTCAATAGTACCCCACCCTCATTATAGTGTTGGTTTTTTCTTTTAAAGCAAAGTGGCCACCATAGAATATTGCATGGAACTCTTCAATGATCTTGGTAACTTCATCCTTTGATAGACATAATAGCAATACCCCACTTGGGTGTCTCCAATAAAGTTGATCTCCTTGGAGATAATACTTCTAGGCTTGTTGCTTGATGCTCCTTATCCGTATTTGTGATTTCCTTGGTAGGATTGTTAGGGTTTATAGGTATAATCAGATTTTTGTGTACTAATCACATTCATTTTTACCCATCGATCTATCATATTACAAATCCCTTGCTATGGTGGTATTGTTCATATCTTCTCCTCATTTACTGGCCATGTATTTTTATAGCCCTTGTTATTTTATCACTTTAACTACTTTTAACTTGATATTACTACAATAGTTTGACCATCCATATTTTTTAACTCCCCATAGTCTCTAGTTGTGTGAGGACATCTTTCATAGCTATATAACATATGCAAGTAATTACTTTGCTAGAACAAAAAATGCTCTTAAAATTTTCTAGGGCTTGTATCAGAATGAAAGCCCATTTCTCCATGAGTTGGTATCTCAATTGAGCTCCTTTCATCCTCAATATCATTAATGCTATGGGTATTTCATTTCCTTATGCATCCTTTTATGATAATACTATAGTTATGGTGTATTCTAAAGCAAATGAGTAGATATTAAAGTCATTTGAATGGTATGGGCACTTCAGGATGGGTGTAGTGGTGATGACATCCTTCATCCATTGGAAATCCTCTGTGTTATATTTGTTCTACCTTATACTTGAATCCTTTTTTATCATATTTTTAATAGGTTTAACAATCTCAAGAAATTTTGGAATAAATATTCTGATGAAATTTATCTTTTCAAAGAAGGATCTAACCCCTTTTATACTTTTTAGGAATATTATTTTTGCAATGGCCTCTATCCTATGAGGATCAATACTTATTCCCTCTTTAGAGACCATGTGCCTTAATAGCTTACCCTAGGTGACTCCAAATAGGTATTTACTTAGATTCAGTGATATCTCATACTCTTTGCATCTTTCAAAAACATGGGATAGATGAGAGAAATGATCGTTGGTATTTTCCTAAAAGACTATAATATCATATAAATACACCACTACCATCTTGAACATAAGCCCTTTTAAGGTGAAGTCCATATCCCTCTGGAAAGTGGCACCAAAATTCATCAAACCGAAATGCATTCTATGATATTTGAACATGCCCCAGGGGGTGGTGAAGGTAGTTTTATAACAGTCTTCTAGGTTGACTAAGATTTGATTATAACCTGAAAAACCATCCAATAAGGACATCTTGACTAACCCCACTACTGCCTATAGAAGTTGTTCCATATTAGGGAGGGGGTAATTATCCTTGAGAGAATTTTTATTTAGGTTTCTAAAGTTGAGACATAATATGATTCCCCTGTTCTTATTTCTAATAGGTACCAATTTGGCTATCCAGGACAAGAATATTATTTTCTTTAGTATCTTTGCACCCAATAATTTTTGTACCTCTTTTTGAATGACAAGATGAAGTGTGGGATTGAATTTCCTTTGTTTCTACCTAAAAGGTTTAGTGCCTTCCTATAGGGGGATGATGTGGGTCATGACATTGGTATTGAAAGTCCTCAAGTCTTCATAGCTCCAGGCAAAACTTTCCATGTTCTTCTTCAAAAAATCCATGTACTATTTTTTCTTTCCCAGAGAGTGCCCTATTTATTTTGACTAATTTGGGTTCTTCAACTATTCCAATGTTAACCTCCTCAACCTTAGATTCTTGAAATACAAGCTTATGTGCTCTATCAAAATCATCAAATAAAGTCTCTAAAGACACTAATCCTATAGGAATTTTATTAGTTTTCAATTGTATTACTTATGTGGGTTCCCCTATGATATGTTTCAACTTGTCTTCATCCTCCTTATCATAGATTATACCAGAAAAATGATTCTGCACAACCATAAAATCTCTGAAATCAACATTATATTGAAAAACTTGTAAGTATACCACATTATTAGGGACAAAGGGATGATACACATATATGGTCGGAAACCTATCCATATACTCAGTGTTAATATCAATACTATCTACCCCAAGTGAATTTACAACCAACAAGTTAGAAATATGGTTTTTCTCTCTAGTTATGTAGGACATATTAAAAACCAAGAATCTGTCTATTTCATTTTGCAATGCTTGCCTATACTGCTTCAACCTGGGGTTTTTAGTCTAATATTTCCCTTTTATTTATTGTATTATGAGTTTATCATCTCCATTGATAGTGAGGTAATTTATGCCAATCTCCTTAGCTTTTCTCAACACAAGTAGTAGCACCTCATACTTGGCCACATTATTTGTGTAGGGGAACTCTAAGCGGTAATGTATGCCTAATTAGTTAACTTTTATATCAGTCAATTTTATCCCAGCACTAGCCCTAGTTTATGACTTAGCCTCATCAAAAGTCATTGTCCAATTTGTGATTATCTTGATCCCTTGATGAAACATTGATTCAAGATTCCTCACTCATTCTTAAATTTTCGATTTGCTCTAATATATGATATGAGGAACGTGGAGAAAAATTTGAGGAAATAGAAGGATAAAAGTTGAAATCATATCGATATTACTCAACCATTGAATAATATTTAAATGGTTGGGGGTCACTAAGAATGGTGATAACTTGTTCCTTAAATTTTAACTTCAAACACTGATGAAGGGTAGAAGGGATGACCATCATTGCATGAATCCAAGGACATATAAGAAGAATATTAAAATATGTAGGATAATATACCACGTAAAAAATGTATCCAAGATTTGGGCTAACCTTAAGAGGAAGAGATATAACACTACAGGATTCTTGGGACTTGTTTAAATATTTGATTATAATATCATATTTAATCAACTCTTCTTATTTTAACCCAATTTTTTGAAAAAATTGATAAGTGCATAAATTGATGGAAGAAACATTATCAATAAATATTATCTTTATAGAATTATCCCAATAAATGTTGTAATGTAAAGAGAAGAATCTTCTTGCAATTCTGAGGAAGGATTATCATCATCGAGAATGAGATATGATGTGTCCCAAAATATTCTATGGTATTAACTATAACACTAGGGGAAATATCTGGAGGAACGGATTATTGTTTTAGAAATACCAAAAAAAGATTTTTTATGGGTAGGGGAAGTTTGTAAGAGCTCTAAAATAGAGATATTAGTTTGAGTACTAGCTAGCTATTATTGGATATTGAAGGAAACTTTAAATTGGGGTGTTAATATCAAGGGTGGGGTTCCTATCTCTAAAATATTTCTCTAATTATTTCTCAAAATCAAAGTATGCTATGGTGTAGGGATATTTTCTTGCTAATAATATTGAGTTAGATAAACTTGAGATTGTGTTCTTGTAGTTACCCCAACCATGCCAACCATATTACCATAGGGAGGAGGCTCATTCTAATAGGATACTTGATTAGCTACCTACTGACCATGATTTGGTAATGGATCCTTTAATATTCCCATATCTTGATTTATTATCGGTATCTACTAAATAGAAGCTTGATTAGAATTCCCTACATCAATACGTCATGCATCAATCAAATATTGTACCACATGTTTCAATTTCATACAAGAATTCATCTAATGTCCTACTCTATGATATGGACAATGTTGACCTACCTTGTACGAGTTAGCTATAACATTTGATTTCCTTATGGGAGGTAACTCAATCATGTTGGATTTCAAAACATGTTTAAAGACTACTTCCATACACATGCTAAGATTTGTAAAATTCCTTTGTGGAGGTCTTTTAAGTTTCACCTTTTGTAGGTTGTTAATAATATTACTAACATGCCTACCTTCAGCTACACCATCACTTCCTCTATGTTTTTTCTTGTGTTGTGACTTAATATTTTTATCTTATTTTATTTTGTGTTGGTCTCTTCTAATCAGAGTATGTTCTAATTTTCTTGCTAATTCTATTTCTTGTTCAAAATATGTGATAGTTGTCATATCTAACGCATAAGATAAATGTTCTTGTAAATTTCCATTAAATATTTGAAGCATGTCTCAAGGAGGTAAAGTATGTCTTAATTTTCCCACTAGACTCCTCCAACGAGAGAGAAATTATGAAAAACCCTCTTATCTACCTTGTTTTAAATCATAGACATATTTCAATGTCACATCCTTTTCAACATAGACACCAAATTGTTGAACAAATAATATTTTTGTATCTTCAAAATGCCATAGGGAATAATTAGGTAACTGATAGTACCACTCTAATGCCATACCACCAAGAATTTTAGGAAATGTTTTTTGTAATAACATGTCATCATATATGAGATCATGGTATGCTATTCTAAATCTTCTTAAATGCTCTATTGGATATTCTGTCCCTTTTTATATAGGTAAAACTAGCATAGAAAAGTGTTTAGGATATGGTCTAGTGGAAACAATAGGTTCCAATGGTTCATTGCACATTTCTTTAGAACTGTAAATAAAACTAGAAGGTTGAATCATCTCCATTTTTGAAAGTAATTTTTTTATGATATTTTTTAAGCTTTGCGCCTCTAGATTACTATTATGCAATATTCTTGAACTCACAAATGGAGGTCGCTAAACAAGTGTTTGACTTGTGTTGTAAGATTTGATACTATTATTATTTGTGATACCTTATGATAGAGTATAAATGATATTTGGTGGAACAAAATAAAGAGTGTTAAGATTAATAGATTAAGGAGGGAATTAAATATAATTTTGAGTGATAATACTAGTTAGAAGGACTTGTGGATTCCTTTCATTGTTGGTGGTTATAGTAGTGGCACAAGTTGGTTGGTGTCTTAGATTATCAAGATGCAAAAATTTAGACAAGGGGTTGTTTTGAACATGCTTAGGAGAATCTACTAGAGGAGGAGTAGGACTCTCATTTCTTCTGAGTTGAGCTTCTCTCTCTATACCATTCAATATTTTATCATTATTAATTTTTATAAAACTCTAAATATGCTCAAATTATGTAAAAATGAACCCACCATCAGAACCTTTAAAGGGATTAAAGTTTATTTTAGTTTCAAATTTGTCTTATCATTCTAAATCCATTTTAATATTCTCTCTATCGATCTGATCATCTTCTGGAGAAACATAATCATATTCCAGACACTTTCACTAACTTCTAAGAAAAGGATCCATTAGAAGAAGCGAAAGGATAGAGGATAAAACTAATGAAAAAAACATAAGAAAATATTTAAATATGTAATTAATTTTCTAAAACCAAACAAGTAGATTAATGGTCTTATTTAATTTTTTCAAATTAAAATGAGGTGTTCATTTAAGGTTCACCAAAAAAATTTAGAGGGGGAAAACTACCCTACTGTGTATGATTCTCGGTTGGATCTTTAGGGAAGCTAAGGTGACCATGGGGGCATGTTATTCTACACATTGATATAAAAAGGGGGGAAGGGTTCACTAGGAATGGTTTTAGGACTCGCTCCAAGTATAGGGTGGGATGTATTGGTGTGTTCAATTCAAGACAATCACCTATGTTTGCCCTTTCTAGAACTACACTATGAAATGAAAGAACAATACATGAATATAGAATGCAAGAAAACAAGAGCTAATCTAAAAATGATTCTTTATTTGAATTATTTCTAACCTAAGGTTTCAAAATAGAAAAAGTTTCAAGCAAGGGTTCAAGGGAAGATGCACCAACAATGCTAACCCTAAATGCACACTAAATGTTTGTGTCTTCTTAATGCCTAAAAATTTAAATAAATTATTTTTTATATTTGATATAGGGTTTTAATATAAATAACAAAAACCCAAAAAAAAAACCTCAAATATTTACTAGGGTACTTATCTAGTGGTTGATCAAAGTTTTTACCTTTTATCCAACGATATCTAGTGATATCTATTCCCAAAAAATAACTTGGTAAAAATTTGAAAAATATGATTAGCATTAGGGGGCCTGCTTAGGTTTCTATATAGAAATGCTTGGAGGTGTATTAATCAAGCTCACTAGGTCCTTTTAGTTGACCTTTCAAAAACAAAGTGAAATTTGACCTTAGAAATATGAACATGCGCAATTAAATGTAAAAAAAATAGAGTGAAAAAATAGAACACATAATGCACTAAACACAACAAAAATATAGGGTTTGGAGGTAGCAAGTTACCCCCAAACATCATACATGTGAAATCATATCACTCATTACACAACCCTGATTTCTTAAATTGATAAAATCGTACCCCTAGATAATGAGGTGTGATATCGCAACTAAAATAGAATATAGAAAAAAAATGAGAAGTTCCTTTATGGGATTGACCATAATTTTATATAAGAAAAAATAAAACTCAAAAAATGCAAAAAAAATATTGTGTACTAAAAAAGTAAGTGTTGGCATTTTTGCCACATTGATTCTCATTGATGAATGCATTGATGTATTGTTGGGGATCTGACCTTTGATTGATGCAGCTTGGGCGAAAAAAGGAGAAAAATTGAGCAAAAAATGGCTAAGTCTGAAAATTGCGGCGACGCGGCGACATGTTGCGAGAATCGCGGTCCAACGCGATCCAACGCGAGCGAGGTTGGCGGAGCCGTCGCGATATCGCGACGTGTTCCAAAATCGCGGGTCGGCGGGCGAGAAAAAGCACTAAGTCGAAAACATGCGGCGATTCGGCGACATGTCAGCGAATCGCGACCCGGTGAGCGTCGAAGGCAAAAAGTGAAAACTTGCAGCGCGTCGCTGACATGTCAGCGAATCGCGACCGAAAATGGCGATTGATGCGGAGAGAAGGAACATGTAGCGAAATCGCTACGTGTTCCGTTTTCGCGGGGCAGAGCGCAGGGAGGAGCAAAAGGGAGCCGGACATGTAGCGATATCGCGACATGTTCCGGAATCGCGGGTCTTCAGCAGCGAAGCGTACGGCGTAAAATCATGTCGCGATTTCGCGACCCGTCGCGTTTTCGCGACCTGCGCAGTTTTCCCGCCAAGTGCAGGATGAACGGCCGAGAGGGTTTTTCCGATTTCCGATGATTTAATGATGACTCGAATTAAATAATTTGCGGATTTCCAATGCGGTTAAGGTCAAAGGGTGCCCAGAGCTACCAAAATTAAAGGGTTTATTGGTTCGAAGTTGCCGTTCGTGGATTAATTCAACGGTTTTTCATGCACATATTCAAAGAATCGAATTTAATGAAGGGCCGCAAGCGTTTCATGGAATTTAATTTTTATTTCCTCGAGGCTGCGATTAAGGGGATCATGTTCCTCGTTTCCTTCGCATGATTGTAGATCACGAGGAAGTGGTTTTAATTATTTAATGTTGCAAAGAGGACGGACCTCTATAAAAACCAATGTAATTTTCATTTGCAAAGGTTGGAAGTTTTGCTAAAAGCTGGAAGTGCATTTGCAAGAATAAATTATTGGCTTCGGATTTTTCAAGCGATTGTTTGGGGGATTGTCTTTTACATTCGTTGCATTTCTAATCAAATTTATATTCCTTGAGTCTTTGTTAAATTCAAATTCTGCAAATTGAATTTGAATATTGCTTATAAGGATATGATTCTTGGAGTGTAGTCTTGGAGAGATTTTACGCATACGGTTGTGTGGGAGTTGAGTCATTATATTCTGTTGCTTGCTTGTTGCCGCACTTTAAGTTTTCTCGTTGTTGTTCTTCGATCCCATAACTCCGGCTGTGGCCATATTTCATTTCTTTACGCAACTTTTAATTTCTTTCCGGCAACCCTTATCTTCAAACAGAAATTTAGAATAGTAAAGGGAACCGACCCACTCCGGAGATTGGTGCAGGAGCCATTTCTTGCTTCCGAGCCTTTCAATGTTGGCCGGGTCTAGGGTGCAATTATAAAATCCTTTCTGTGGCAGATTTTGGACCAACGAGTTTTTGGCACGCCCGGTGGGACGGACTTCTTCGTCTCACAAAAATCCACATTTGTTTTAATACCGGAGGTCTCAAGATTTGATGAGTCTGTCTTGGCCTCATAGCGGAGATTTGTAAGTTCATCCGGCGACTTTCCTTGAGTTGAAGATCCAGATTTTTGAGCGTGGGCCTTTGCTGTTATTTGGTGAGTGTCCTTGAACTCGGAAATACTTCATGATCACAAGATCACGAGTCAAAGAAATTTGGCGATCTTGTTCGATTTTTGAACTTGATAGTTCGAGAAGTGGTGAGCATTCTAGATTAGTTTCCTCGTCTCTTCCATCTTCTGCTTTACAAATACCCAGTATTGTTGCTAGTGTTGCACCCCTACAAGTTCCACCAATGGCACAATTTCCTCCACCCAGAAAATTCTTGGCATGGAGCAGCACTTGGAGCCTTGAATCTGCGGGCTCGGAATCCGATACCACGAGTGCACTTGAAGGCTTTGCCCACTTACGATGAGTGCTGGAAAAGCGACTTATGAGCACATAAATGATGTGGCTTCTCTGGTTGCTATTCATGACATTGCCGATGAAGATGTAATGATCAAATTGTTAGTGTGTTCATTGAGAGGTAAAGCTGCTTGTTTTGGTACAGAACTACGCCTCCGGCACCATAACATCATGGGATCAATTGGGTGATTTCTTTGGTGAAACATTTTCATGAGCAGTGACCCTTTCTCATTGTTAAATCGAGTTCTTGTCATACAGAGACATCCACAAGAAGAGATACCTGATTTTAATGTTCGGTTTACCAGAACTTGGCAAAGGATTCCTGATGGTATTCGACCTGCTGATGAATTAGCTGCGATGTACTACCTCAGAGCGTTTCACTCAGATATCGGATGGGCGGTTCGGCAGTCTAATGTGGTGACGTTTCCAAGAAATCTTTGAACAAGCAATTAAAGCGAAGGCGATCCGGTTCTTTGTGGGAAGAGCGCCTCCAAAGGTAACTATGCCTCTTATTCCAGATTTGCCTCAATATTTATATGGTTCACAACCACACCCCATGCCGGCTATGTATCCTACACCATCATGGAGTTCTAAAGCACCTCGAGGTTGCAAGCTGTCCCGGCTCCTCAATTGCTCGCTTTAACTCCTTTACCGCTCCCTGCACCCGACATTCAACCATCTCCCGTTTCCACTGCATTTCCAGCTTTGCCAGCACCACCAGCTCCTTTGCCCTTACCAGCACTTCCTGCACCTGCAAATCCTGATCCATATACAGCATTATTGCAAGAGGTTAAGTCTGCAAATTCTGCTATTAGAACCATGGGAAACAAGATCACACTCATTGAGAGGAAGCAGGCTGAGAGAGATTTCCGGCCAAGGAGATTTCAACCTCCTCAAGTTACTAGAGATCAAGTCTGCCTCCACAAGCAAAGCACACGAAAGGGGCTTAGGCTATTCTAGCAAATGAAGATGCAGCCCATGCGGATGGAGTATATTGGTGCTCGACTTGTAATGATCCTCACGGAGAGGATACATGTATGGTCCACTTAAATTATGTGCGAGACCTTGGCGGCCGGCACCTCGGGTGACCATGTTAATATGATCTCGGAAGCTGGTTGTAATTTGATGACTGCGGTGGAAGATCAAGTTTCGGTTCTAACAAGGAGTGGAAAGAAGCCTATGAATGTTGATCCCTAGCGACTTAGAGCCGTTAAGAGTACCGGTTGAAGTGAAGAGGCCAGTGAAAGCTCTGTGCTAGCTCCAAAGCCTTTGCCCAAAGATCCAACTTTTAACGGAGTTCAAGAAAAGGCGGCGATTTGCACCGGTAAGGTCGGAAGCGAGAGGAGCGGGCACGTGAAAAATTGAAGTATCCATCACTGACCAAGAGGTTGAGAGTGGAAGCTACACAACAGTACAGGACTAGATTTGAGCAACCTGCTGAGATGAAAAATTCTGTTGCAGTTTCATACAACATTGTTGATGATCTTAAAAAGACTCCTGCTAAGGTAAGCCTTTATGATGCTTTGCAATTACCTGGTCAAGTAGATTTATTACAAGAGTCATTGAAATCTGTGAAGGAGAGTGAAATAGGGCCTACCCAGACCATCTATGCCCAAACTTTAACCACCTCTGTTTACTGGCAAGAAGCAGGACCTCCTCCTTTTTACTTGTCATTGCAAATAGAAGGTTGGGTTGTACACAATTGTATGATTGATTCTGGAGCTGCAACCACTGTCATGCCTAAGGGAGTCTGTGAAGCCATGGGAATGGAGTATACCCGGAGTAGTCCTGGAGTTCTGCAATTGGATGGTACGCCTGTAAAAACAGTAGGTGTCATTAAGGATGTACCCATTGTCCTGCATACAATGCCCCAAATCACTGTGATTCAAGAAATAGTTGTAGTAGATTTAGAGCCCTATTTTAGCATGTGTTTATCCAGGGAATTTACCGCAAAATTAGGGGGTTATCTGGCATTGGATTATTCTCATCTGGAAATTCCTTTTAAGAATAGACGTCTCAGAATACAGAATGAAAAGCCTTCCCCTTTTCACATTGAGAAGTTGGAAGATGTTGGAAAAGACATGCAGTCAGTCCATATGCTCACTGAAGAGTGCGAAGATCTTTGTGTTAATGAGTGAAGTTTTAAACAATCTTCAGTTGGAAGACCAGTTTTCAATGCTTAACTTCAATGCCATGATGGAAACAGAGATTGGCTGCTATGCCATTCGAAAACCTGAGATTAAGACAAAGCAGAAATTGTATAACCCAGTTGATCAGACTGAGGTTATAGATCAGTTATGGCAACTGTATTTCGATGGAGCTAGATGCGGGAATGGTGCCGGAGCGGGTATTGTGTTAATTTCTCCTTACGGTGTACGAGAGAACTTATTCATATCGACTTACATGGAGTTGTACTAATAATGCTTCTTGAATATGAAGCATTGTGCTTGGAGTACGAAGAAAGCGAAGAAGTTAGGAATAGAACAGCTCAATATTTTTGGTGATTCCGAGCTTATTGTAAACCAGGTCACAAATAGATGCATCTCAAAGCAGCATTATATGAAAGCATATCGTAATCAGGTTTGGGATTTGTTTGAACTTTTCACTGCGCTTAATATTCAAAGTCTGTTTCCAGAGAGATGAATAAACATGCTGACTTATTAGCATCTCTTGGAGCGAATTTTTCTCCTGCTGATCAAGTTGTGAACAAGCCCAAGACAGTGAGAATGGTATACAGACCCAGTGTGCCAGATAAGGAAAATTTTTGGCAGGTCTTTGAAACAGATGAGCAGATTGTGAATTTCCTGATACATGAAGTTGCAGCTGTTGAAGGCAGAACTTTGGAAGATGAGGAAGCTGAAGGTCTTATTCAATTAAGGAATAACCATATTCCAAAGGGTCTAATAACTATGGAGAGCTTGTTTGACCAACATGATCGTTCCAGAAAGCCTCGAATGGAGATTGATAGAAAGGAATTCATGGAGCTAGAGCTTCAGCCTGACAAAGTGATTAAGGTTGGCACTGACTCAACCCCGGAAGAGCGCAAAAAATCGAGCGGCTACGCAAAGAGTTTTACGATATTATAGCTTGGAGCTATAAAGACTTAAAGGGTTATAACAAGCAGATTATACAACATACAATTGAACTAGAAGAAGGAGTTAGGCCTTTTCGGCAGAAGCAGAGACCTGTAAACCCAAAGATTGAGGCGTTGATGAAGGCTGAACTCGTTAAAATGCTTGCAAGCTAAGATCATTTATCCGATCAAGCACTCCACATGGGTCGCCAATTTGGTCCCCGTCCGTAAGAAGAATGGAGATATTAGATTGTGCGTTGATTTCAGGAATTTGAACCGTGCTTCATTAAAGGATCATTATCCTTTGCCGAGAATAGATCAAATATTGCATGTTGTGGCTGGTGCACGGCGTTTTTCCTTCTTTGGATGGATTTTACGGGTATAACCAGATCTGGGTAAAAGATGAAGATCGGTTTAAGACAGCATTCACCACGAAGTGGGGTACTTTTGCATATCAACGAATGCCCTTTGGGCTGTCAAATGTTGGAGCTACCTTCCAAAGAGCTATGGACATTGCTTTCAAGGATTTGTTGAACAAGATCATTGTAATATACCTTGACGACATGACAGTCTTTTCACATAGAAGAGAAGACCATTGTTCTCACCTGAGGCTGATTTTTGAGAAATGCGAGAGAATTCGGAATCTCCATTAATCCAAAGAAGTCCGTGTTTCTTTGTAAAAGAGGGTAAGCTTACGGGTCATGTGATTTACGAAGATGGATTAGCAATTGATCCAGCCCGTGTCGAAGCCCTGAAGAAATTGTCACTCCCTGCAAACAAGAAGGAGCTTCAATCTTTCTTTGGGCAGATAAATTTCATTAGAAAATTCATTGCTGATTTTGCTCAAGTTGTTAAACCAATGACTGAATTGTTGAAGAAAGATGCGGTTTTCCAATGGACGACTCAAAGAAAGGAAGCATTTCGGGAGATCAAGGAAAGAATAGTGCGGGCCCTGTCACGATTAATCCCGACTACTCCAAGGATTTCATCTTATATGCGGTTGGAGAAGATGACGAGTTATCTTTGCGGTTTTGACGCAAAAGGGAGATGATGGGAATGAAAGGCCCATCGCTTTTCTGAGCCAAGTTATTTTACCTCACGAAGCAAGGTACAATTTTATTGAGAAACAGGTATATGTTGTGATGAAATCCCTGAAGAAATTCAAACATTTTATTTCCCAGAGCAGGGACATTTGTTCATGTGCTTCACCAAGACGTGAGAAATTTCATTCTTCAAGGAGAGTTGGGTGATAAACGTGCTGGCTGGGTCACCAAGATCCAGGAATTTGATGTAGAAATTCACCCTGCCAAATTAGTGCGTGGTAAAGCTCTGTGCCGGCGATTAGCAAAGATAGCGACATTTGATGTATGCGAAGATCGGGGAGAAGCTCTTCTTTGGTAATAACAATTTAATGAATTTCTTAATTACGGAAAAGATTGGACAGAGGACCTGATTGATTATTTCACAACTGGAAAATGTCCGTCACAATTGACTGCTTCTCAGAGAAGGAGATTTCGGTTGCAAGCTCTGCGGTATGTTTTGTTTTCAGATGGTTTGTTTTTTAAAAATATTGATGGTGTTCTTTTGAAGTGTGTTAAACAAGCAGACAAGGATAGGATCTTGGAAGAGTTCCATTCCGGTCTATCAGGAGGACATTTTGCGGGAAGACCGATGGCCTTGAAAATCATTCGATTTGGTTACTACGGCCGACCACTGTTCTCAGATTCCTTCAAGATTGCACAAGCTCTGTGATAAGTGTCAAAGATATGCGGGAAGAGTAAGGAATGCGGCTACTGCCTTTGCATCCGATTCGGGTTGAAGCACCCTTTCAGCAATGGGGGTTAGATTTTATTGGAATAATTGATCCTAATTCCTCGGTTGGTCACGAGATACATTTTAACGACTACTGATTATTTCACCGGGTGGTGCGAAGCCATACCTACAAAGATGGCCAATCAATGCGTAGTGATTTCTTTCGTTGAAAGTTTAATTACACGTTTTGGTGTTCCAGATGCCATCATTACGGATAATGGGACTCCATTCATTGGAGCTGAATTGGCTGAGTTTGCTAACAAGTTTGGCATTTTCCTTAAGACATCATCCAATTACTATCCACGGGGAAATGGCTTGGCGAGTCAACGAATAAAAATTTGCTCGAGAATTTTGAAGAGGTCATTGGGAGAGAACAAAAGATCTTGGCACTTATTCTTGAATCAGGTGTTATGGGCAGACAGGATTTCCGTTAAGAAGTCCATTAAAACCTCACCATATGCCCTAGTCTATGGCAAAGAAGCAAGGTTGCCAGTCCATCTTGAGTTGCCAGTACTACAGCAGTTGCAGTCTTTTCAAGATGATGAGACAGACCTGAGTTCCTTGGATCTGCGAATAGCACAATTGTTGGAATTAGAGGAGCATCGTTCCAAAGCATATAATGAATTTGACAAGCACATACAAGGGATTTCGAAGTGGTTTTATAAGCATTCTGCATCTCGTCCATTCAAGACAGGAGATTTGGTGCTGAAATGGAATGAGAATAAAGCTAAACCTGGCAATCATAAGAAGTTTGATGCATTCTGGGAGGGTCCGTTCCGTATTTCCAGTACTGGTGCAGCTAATTCTTTCTATTTGGAAGAGATGGATGGTAGCCCACTTCCAATTTCAGTTAATGGCTTTCATTTGAAAGCCTACTTTTCATGACTTCGCAAGTTCAATTTGAGTTTGTATATAATATATAAAAAAAAAAAAAAAAAAAGTATGTATATATGTGTTGCCTTTTATTGTCACCTTGGCTCTTGTTGCTTGTGGGCTGTAGGTGTTGGTTTCCCTTTTTGTCTCCTCCTTTCCCAGCAGTTGGTGGCTTTCTTCTTTTCCCTCCCCTTTTTTCTTTCCTTTCCCTTCTTCATCTTCCTTCTTTTACTTCTTTTCCTTCTGCAGTTACAGAATAAGCCACGACTGTTGTTTCTTCTCCCCTTTTCTACTTTTCCCATGTCTTCTTATCCCTTTCTTCTCAGTTTAAAGGCATTTCCTTTCAGCTTAGTTCATTTTCATTTCACACTTCAAAACTTCCACTTATGTTCCATCCATTCGTTCATTCCATCTATTGCCACTGGTAGTGTATCAACATGATGTTGTTATGTCTATCTCATTCATCACTTGCTCACTTCCACATCACTCCATTGCAGTCACCGCTTGCGCAACCGCAAGAGCTCACTCCACCATCACATTCCATTTCTTCAGTTTATAACCGCTTCTATGCAGGTTCTTCCAGTTCTAGTTTTCCGTAGCAGAAGAAGTTCGGCGGCGGTCCCACGACATGTTTTGCGGCGGCTAGTTTACGGTTCAATATGACTACGTGCCCAATGGACTAAGGCCTGGATTCTTGCATACGATGAGTTGTATACCCGCGAGCCGCCAAGAATGTTGGCATTTTTGCCACATTGATTCTCATTGATGAATGCATTGATGTATTGTTGGGGATCTGACCTTTGATTGATGCGGCTTGGGCGAAAAAAGGAGAAAAATTGAGCAAAAAATGGCTAAGTCTGAAAATTGCGGCGACGCGACGACATGTTGCGAGAATCGCGGTCCAACGCGATCCAACGCGAGCGAGGTTGGCGGAGCCGTCGCGATATCGCGACGTGTTCCGAAATCGCGGGTCGGCGGGCGAGAAAAAGCACTAAGTCTGAAAACATGCGGCGATTCGCTGACATGTCAGCGAATCGCGACCCGGTGAGCGTCGAAGGCAAAAAGTGAAAACTTGCAGCGCGTCGCTGACATGTCAGCGAATCGCGACAGAAAATGGCGATTGATGCGGAGAGAAGGAACATGTAGCGAAATCGCTACGTGTTCCGTTTCGCGAGCGGAGCGCGAGGGAGGAGCAAAGGGAGCCGGACATGTAGCGATATCGCGACATGTTCCGGAATCGCGGGTCTTCGGCAGCGAAGCGTACGGCGTAAAATTATGTCGCGATTTCGCGACCCGTCGCGTTTTCGCGACCTGCGCAGTTTTCCCGCCAAGTGCAGTATGAACGGCCGAGAGGGTTTTTTCCGATTTCCGATGATTTAATGATGACTCGAATTAAATAATTTGCGGATTTCCAATGCGGTTAAGGTCAAAGGGTGCCCAGGCTACCAAAATTAAAGGGTTTATTGGTTCGAAGTTGCCGTTCGTGGATTAATTCAACGGTTTTTCATGCACATATTCAAAGAATCGAATTTAATGAAGGGCCGCAAGCGTTTCATGGAATTTAATTTTTATTTCTTCGAGGCTGCGATTAAGGGGATCATGTTCCTCGTTTCCTTCGCATGATTGTAGATCACGAGGAAGTGGTTTTAATTATTTAATGTTGCAAAGAGGACGGACCTCTATAAAAACCAATGTAATTTTAATTTGCAAAGGTTGGAAGTTTTGCTAAAAGCTGGAAGTGCATTTGCAAGAATAAATTATTGGCTTCGGATTTTTCAAGCGATTGTTTGGGGGATTGTCTTTTATGTTCGTTGCATTTCTAATCAAATTTATATTCCTTGAGTCTTTGTTAAATTCAAATTCTGCAAATTGAATTTGAATATTGCTTATAAGGATATGATTCTTGGAGTGTAGTCTTGGAGAGATTTTACGCATACGGTTGTGTGGGAGTTGAGTCATTATATTTTGTTGCTTGCTGTTGCCGCACTTTAAGTTTTCTGCTTTTGTTCTTCTGATCCCATAACTCCGGCCTGTGGCCATATTTCATTTCTTTCTGCAACTTTTAATTTCTTTCTAGCAACCCTTATCTTCAAACAGAAATTTAGAATAGTAAAGGGAACCGACCCACTACGGAGATTGGTCTGGGAGCCATTTCTTGCTTCCAGCCTTTCAATGTTGGCCAGGTCTAGGGTGCAATTATAAAATCCTTTCCTGTGGCAGATTTTGGACCAACAGTAAGTTAGTATGTAAATGTAGGTAACTTGATAGATAGCAAACAACAGGCAAAGAGGGGAAAGATCTTCAAATAGTGTATCTCTCCTTAGGGATTTAACACTTGTCCACCAAGATCAATAATAAACAGTCCAATGTAGCAAAACATAGTGCTTCAACAGATTACACTTCACACTTGCGAGTTAGCTTGCTTGTGGAATAATATGAATACAAAATCATTTGAGAGATTTTAGCGTGATTAGATAACTTGGGGGAAAATAAGACTTCAAAATCTCATTTTATAGTGGTTTTGAAATTAAAAATGGATAGGAAAAGTATGGAGTACTAACACCAATAAGATGCCAACTCAAAAAATTAGGGTTTCTTGAGGAAAAAACCTAACTAGGTGAAATTACATCCTATTAGGACCGACCGTGATTTCATTAGAGGAAGAAAGAACACAAAAAAACTTAGTAGGTGAAATCGCATCCTATTATAAATGATCATGATTTCATTAGAAGAGGGAAAACATTTAGGGGGAATGAGACCTAAACTTATTTTGGGTAATCTTGAAGGGTCTTCTTGAGGATTTAAGGAAAAATGACTCACTTGAGCAGGTCAATTTTTGTGTCTATAGACCCCTATCTTTAGGTTGTAGGAAGGTAATTTGCTTTGTGGTTTCCTTGCCTAGTTATATCACATGCTCCAATTGCCAACCTAAGAAAATAAACTATAATGTTCAACACAATTCCATAGGCTCTTAAGTGGGGGACTACACAAATTCCCCTATAACTAATCTACAATATTTTATCCATTCATTGTTGAAAATTTAGGCCCATGAGGAATGATGCCCACATAAATATAATATTGCTGGAAGTTAAAAAAGGGTTATTCTATCCTTACCTTTTACCCCATTGGACGACATCCTAGTCAGCACAGTGGACGGCAATGTGGATGGCACATTGGACGACATCTTTGGGCGGCAAGGATATTTAGATTACAATTTTAATTTGTTTTCTCTTCTCCTACCTTAATTCTCGCTAACCATATGTTAGCACCTTATATAATGCATTGTATTTTTCTCTGATTAATTTAATGAGCATTTGGAATTTACACCTGGTATCAGAGCGCAGCAGTTTGGGAGCCGAGCGGACAGGGTCCGAGGAAGGCACGGTTTTCGAGGAGACAGATCTGACTGATCTGGCTCAACTTTCGAGGCGTGAGGTGGCTCAATTTTCGAGGCGAGGATCTGTTCGAGGCCAATGAGGAGGGCCTGCAGGCTCGAAACCCGAGGCGGACCAGGAAGGCCTGCAAGCTCGAAACCCGAGGCAGACCAGGAGGGCCCGCAGGCTCGAAACCCGAGGGGCCTGAATGACTGGACATCGGAGGACATGTGGCAGCTACTAAGCGAAGGACACGTGGCAGCGACTGAGTAGAGAACAACGTGGCAGATCGGCTGACGTGGATGACTACAAGGCGACACGTGGCGACTACTAAGCAGAGGACAACGTGGCGGTTTGGCTGGTCGCGAATGCGATGTGGCAAGGAGGGATTGGAAGGTGGCGTGGCAAGGAGCGATTTGAACGCGACGTGGCAAAAGGGGCAAGGGCTGATTGCTCGAAGGCAATCGACAAGCATTGTGCGTGTCCAAGGTAATATACACCTCTCAGTGCCTATTCCCAGTGAATGTGGGACAAAAGATTTGCAAATTTTTATAATACATTTTACATACTGCCAAACGCATCGTGTGGTTTAAGTAGAAGCTAGTCCTTGTTAATACCAAACCCGACTTGTAGCTCGAGTGGCAAAGGAGGTGTTTGGCATTCGAATGGTCGCGGGTTCGAATCCCAGTGACATTTTTTTGTGTTGAGGTGTTTAGCATTCGAGTGGTCGCGTCGAGGAATTATTTAAGGCATGAGAATGCCTTGGAAATGCTAAAGTTGGTATAGCCGAATTGGCTTAGTTGCTCTCCATAGGTTGCGAGTTCGACTCGCGGATGAAAGCAATTTTTTTTTAAAAAGTTTATTTCATTATTTTTTTAAAAGTTATTTAATAATTAAAAATATATTGCTTTTTTTTTATTTTTTAAAGGAAAGCAAATTTTTTTATTATTAGATGACAAGTTATTATAATAGCTTTTTAAAAATTATTTTTTTGAAAGTAAACTATAATATTGAGAACATTGCCTAAGAGGCAATTTTTTGTAAAAGAGGGAGCATTACACCTGATTCAAGGAATCAATATTGTGGTGGAAAAAATATGTTGTAATAGCCCAGAAGGCTTTAAAAACTGGAAATTTTTCCTTTTGTAACAAGCCTGAGAGGCTTAAAATTTCTTTGTAAGAGAGGCAAAAGAAAACTTGAAATTGTAAAGGCACATAGATGATACGATCAAGTGGGTGTTATCATGCCCTATGTTCTCTTTTGGTAAGAGAAAATGCTGAAACTTTTGATGAAAAAGTGCAAACTTATGGGCTACATACTGTGTTTAGTCAGTTGCAGAACACAGTAATAGCACATCAGAGACATCCGGATTCAGGGTACGAGGCAGACTCTGAGGATAACTCATTCGGTAGCAGATTTGAACAATCGGAATCTGCACCACAAGCACCAGTAAATCCACAATTCAGCAATAATGACTCCATTGAAATTCTAGAACCTGAATCTCCAGAGATAATCTTGATCAGTGACGACGAAGAACAGGTAGCAGACAATTTCGTGAATCAAGTGATAGCAGCGCCACAACAAGAAGATCAAGCTATCAGTGAAAGGGTGAATCAATCCAGACTTGACCTCAATTTGTAATTTCTTTTTCTTCTTCTTTCTTCCTTCTTCGAAAAGTAGAGTGCTTTATTGTAACAGAGAAATAAAGAGAGTGTTTTTTTTTAGTTTATAGCAGCTATGGCCTCACATAACAATTTACCTATTCCAGAATTCAACGGATATGATTACGAGTACTGGTCTATCAAAATGAAGACCTTACTCATAGGAAAAGGTTTGTGGGACATAGTGGAAGAGGGTTACACAGAACCCTCATATTGGGCAACATTAAGTGTCGTAGATAAGAAAACAAGAAAAGAAGGACAAAAGAGCAACTCTTTTGCTCTTTATCATCTCCAAGCAGCATTGGAGAAGAGTATATTCCCTAGAATAGCCGCTTGTACAACTGCACAAGCTGCATGGAAAGCTTTGAAAGATGGATTCCAGGGAAGTGATCAAGTGAAGCAAGTGAGGCTTCAAACTCTGAAATGAGATTTTGAAAATCTCAAAATGAAAGAAGACAAAAAAATAGGTGACTACTGTGTCAGAGTCAAGGCAGTAGTTGATAAAATGGTTACTCTTGGTGAGGAAATTAAGCCTGAAACAATTGTAACGAAAGTGTTGCGAACACTTCCACAAATATGGAATCACATAGCCATAATCATAGAAGAGTCAAAAGATCTTTCCACTTTAACATTTGATGCATTAATCGGGTCGTTAATGTCTCATGAAGAGAGATTACAAGAATCTCCTTCAACCAACTATGGAGGCGATGATAAAGCCTTCACATCCAATGAAAATGTTGGAAGAGGACGTGGAAGAGGTCAAGGCAGAGGTCAGAGAAGAGGAAGAGGTAGAGGCAATCAGAACAGAGGAGGCAATTCCAACAGAGGAGGCAATCAGAACAGAGGTGGAAACCAAAATAGAGGTGGAAATCCAGGATGAAGTGGAAATCAAGGGCGAGGAAGTGACAAGTCCAAAAAGGCTTGTTTCAACTGTGGCAAACCAGGTCACTTTGCTCGTGACTGTTGGTCAAAATCTTCTCAAGGCAATAGCAGTCAATATGGAAATTATGGTGAAGAAGATGAAACTTCTAATATTTTTCTTTCTTATGGACAATCAGAACAAAATCTAAATGATACATGGATTTTGGATACTGGTTGCTCCAACCATATGAGTGGCAAAGAAGAACTCTTTGCTACAATGGATTCCACTTACAAATCCCGAATCAAGTTAGGGGATGATAAAGCTTTGCAAGTCGAAGGCATTGGAGCCATGGAGGTTCCAACGAAAGAAGGCATAAAGAAAGTGAATGACATCTACTACACTCCAAAGCTTCAACACAATCTGCTAAGCATTGGGAAAATGATGGAGAATAATTACAAACTTGTTTTTGATGAAGGAAAATGTATCATTCTTGATAAAAACAATTGTAATCGTGTCATCACACAGGTACCAATGACCAAGAATAGATTGTTTCCCCTCAAGTTTGGAGAGCCAGGGGGAGCTCAACTTGCAAATGTAGCTATAGCTAATCCAAGTGTGCTTTGGCACTTGCGATATGGTCACCTTAATTCAGCCAGCTTGAAGTTGCTAACTTCTCAAGCTATGGTGACAAGACTTCCCAAAATCAATGAACAAAAGGAGGTCTGTGAAGGATGTGCTTTGGGAAAGCACTCAAGGTCTAAGTTTCCAAAAGGACAAGCGTGGAGAGCCAACTATCCACTTCAGTTAGTGCATTCGGACATCTGTGGTCCAATGCAGACAAAGAGTATCGAAAACAATTCCTATTTTCTCACTTTCATAGATGATTTCTCTAGAATGTGTTGGATTTATTTCTTGAAACATAAAGATGAAGCTTTTGATTGCTTCATAGATTTCAGAAACAATGTAGAGAAACAAAGTGAGTTTTATGTAAAATGTCTTAGGACAGACCGAGGAGGCGAGTACTCCTCAAAAGAATTTTTGAAATATTGTAAAGCAAGTGGGATCAAAAGGCAATTCACCACTGCCTATACCCCACAACAGAATGGTGTGGCAGAGAGAAAGAACCGCACCATAGTAGAGATGGCGAGAACGATGCTTCAGACTAAGCATCTAACTAATATGTATTGGGTTGATGTTGTAAGAACCAGTGTATACATTCTAAATAGGAGTCCGACTTCTAGTTTAGATGGAATCACTCCTTATGAGGGGTGGTATGGAAAGAAACCAAATGTAAAGCATTTCAAAGTTTTTGGTTCTTTAGCATATGCACACATTCCTGATGAGAAAAGGAAGAAGCTTGATCCCAAAAGTCAAGCTTGTATTTTTGTAGGGTATTGTGAGTCTACCAAAGCATATAGACTCTACAATCCAAAGACACATAAAATTGTACTTTCCAGGGATGTAATTTTTGATGAAGGGGGAGAATGGGGTCATCAAAGAATTTTTGTAGATGATGAATCCCAAGATGTAAGTTCTTCACAAATACAGTAGGTGCCTCCCAAGAAAAACAAAGGCACACCTCCTCCAAGCCCAAGCAGGAGTACTACATCAAGTACATCAGCCGCCACTCCAAGTCCTTCTCCACAACGATCAGTAAGTTCTTCACCGATGGACATTGATTCTCCATCAAGAGGAAAAAGAACATTACAACATCATCCATATTTTCAAATGTTGGATCAAAATTTCTAGAAAAGATACACTAGAAGCCAAGCTAGTGAAATGAATTCAGTTTTGCAGAAACTTGAAAATCTGCATATGTATGGGGATGATGACTCCCAAGATCCTAAGGGAGATGTAGTTAATTATGCTTTATTAACTAATGCACAGCTAGAACCATCTAGCTATGAGAAGGCTTGTACTCAGAATGTATGGCAAGAAGCCATGAAAGAGGAAATAACCTCTATAAAAAATAATGATACATGGGAGCTAGTAAAGCTGCCCAAAGGAAAAAAATGTGTTGGATGTAAATGGGTCTACAAGACCAAATTCAATGTTGATGGAAGCATTGAGAGGCACAAGGTGAGACTTGTAGCAAAAGGTTTTACTCAGAAATTTGGCATTGACTATGAGGAAACCTTTGCTCCTGTTGCAAGACAGGAAACAATTAGATCTGTTCTTTCCTTAGCTGCCCACAAAGGATGGAACATTCAACACATGGATGTGAAAAGTGCTTTTCTGAATGGGTACTTGAATGAGGAGGTTTATGTTCAACAACCTCAAGGCTTTCAAGAACAAGGTAAGGAGAACCTTGTTTGTAAATTGAAAAAAGCACTTTATGGCCTCAAGCAAGCACCAAGAGCTTGGTACTCACGCATTGATGGCTATTTCAGCGAGTATGGATTCACTAGAAGCAAAAGTGAACCGACTCTTTACTACCTAAAGCATGGTGTAGACATTCTCATAGTTTTTTTGTATGTGGATGATCTAATATTTATGGGTAGTAACACTAAAATGAATATGGAGTTCAAAAACTCCATGATGAAGCAGTTTGAGATGAAAGATCTTGGTTTAATGCAATACTTCCTAGGCATGGAAGTTCATCAATCAAATAGAGGGATCTTCATATGTCAACACAAGTATGCTCGAGACATGATCAAGAAATTTTCCATGGAGCAGTGCAAATCAGTTGCCACTCCAACTGGACATGGAATCCAATTGAGCAAGGATGACGGAGCACCAAAGGTTGACATGACCACTTACAGGAGCATGGTTGGGAGTTTGATGTTTCTCACCAACACAAGACCTGATATTCAATATGTTGTTTCTCTAGTTTCAAGGTTTATGGCAAGTCCATCTGAGCTGCATTTACAAGCAACTAAAAGAATCTTAAGATATGTAAAGGGTACATTGGATTTTGGAATCCATTACCACAAATGTAATTCTGTTAAATTAGTTGGCTTCAAGTGATAGTGATTGGGGCAGCAATATAGATGATAGGAAATCTACATCAGGGAACTATTTTAGTCTAGGGTCAGGACTAATTACATGGAGTTCCAAGAAGCAGACTGTTGTAGCATTGTCATCTACTGAGGCTGAGTATATAGCCATCACATATGCTAGTACTCAAGCCCTATGGTTGAGAAAAATCCTTGAAGAGATTGGAGAAAGTCAAAGTGGTCCAACTCGATTGTATTGTGATAACATGAGTGCCATTCAGTTGGCATACAATCCAATCCACCATAGCAGATCAAAGCATTTTGATATGAAGTATCACTTCATCCGAGACATGGTGGAGCAGCAGATCGTTGAGCTTAAACATTGCAACACTTTGGACAACATTGCAGACATCTTCACCAAAGGCATGGCTAAAGCTCAATATATAAAGCTAAGAGACTGTATAGTCAGTCCTCTCAACTTTAAGGGGGAGAATGTTGGAAGTTAAAAAAGGGTTATTCTATCCTTACCTTTTACCCCATTGGACGACATCCTAGTCAGCACAGTGGATGACAATGTGGACGACACATTGGATGACATCTTTGGGCGACAAGGATATTTAGATTACAATTTTAATTTGTTTTCTCTTCTCCTACCTTAATTCTCGCTAACCATATGTTAGCACCTTATATAATGCATTGTATTTTTCTCTGATTAATTTAATGAGCATTTGGAATTTACAAATATCTTATGCACAAATCACATGCCCATTTAGCACTAGGATTTACATGTATTATCTCTTACGAGTACTCAAGCTAGTTGGGACCAAGCTAAGTGCATTCACCTTTTTTGTTCTACATCATATTCCTCTTCCTTAATGGTCTATGGGCCCATGAGAAGATGGTGTTTGATAAAGTCAAATGTTTAATGAATACATCATAAATAATATGTTCTCATTAGGTATCAGAATATCTAATCACCATATCTTGTTGGCACTTATACCTCCTAAGAAGGAATTACTCTTTATGTATCCCATCACTCTTCCTCATTCGATTCTATGCCCTAGGGATAATGGGATCATATTGGTTGATGTCTTGTAAGGCATAATTCTCTTATGGACCCAAAGGTAATAGTAAATTCGATCACTATATCCCCTTGGTACATTAGTTAACTAGGTCCCAATTTTGATGTCTCATATGCTACTACCTTATAGGTTCAATATATTTCTAACCAAATCTCAAGATATGCTCTACAAATTTTTAGCAAACTATGTCTTTTATTTCTCTCCATGGATCAAGTGATGTATGACATGACTATCCATGACCATGATAATCCTATCATATTATTTATTTTTCTCCATATTACTTTGGAGTCAGCATTATCAACATCAACCACATATCCCACACATTATAATTCTAGGCATTAAGTAGCTACCATTTCAAACTCCTTTTAGGTCTTAAATGGTCACTATGCAACTTTGTTCAAACTCTAGGCCTTAACCAGCCACTATTCCAAAAAAATTGGCCTTAATTTGATGTTGCACATATCTCTTATAAATACTATACATAATTCTACATTTGTTAATAATTTTGGGCCTTAACTAGCAATTGTACATAATTTTGTAATTAAATTTGTAAATTTGGGCCTTAACTAGCCACTGTACATAATTTTGTAAATAAATTTGTAAGTTTGGGCCTTAATTGTCCACTATAAATAATTTTATAAGTAAATTAGCAATTTTGGGCCTTAACTAGCCACTCTACACAATATTATAAATAAATTCAAAATTTTGGGCCTTAACTAGACACTATACATAGTTTTATAAATAAATTCATAATTTTGCACCTTGGCCAATGTATACAAATAATTTCTATAAATAAATTCCATAACTTTTAATGCCTTAACTAGCCATTGTTCAAATTTATTCAAACCTTTTAGGCCATAACTAGCCACTGTTTAAACTTGTTCAAAATTTTAGGCCTTAACTAGTCATTGTTCAAACTCGTTCAAACTTTAGGCCTTAGTTGCTATTCAATCTTGTTCAAATTTTTAGGTCTTAATAGGTTGTTATTTGAACTTTTTCAAATTATTAGATCTTAATTGACTATCATTCAAATTTTTTCAAATTCTTAGGCCTTAATTTATCAACATTTAAACTTGTTCAGTTTTTAGCTCTTACCTAATTGTTATTCAATTTATTCAAACTTTAGGTCTTAATTGGCAACTGTTCAAACTCATTCAAATTTTAGGCCTTAACTCACCATTGTTCAAATTTTTTTTAGGCCTTAACTGGCCGATGTACATACTTTTCATAAATAATTCAACAATGAGGTCTTAATTGACCATTATTCAAACATCTTTGGGTCTTAACTGGTCACTATATATAATCTTGAGCACTATACCTTATTTTGTACATATTTCAAGTCATTCAACAATTTTAGGCCTTAACTAGTCGACATTCTACCATCTAGGCCTTAACTGGTTAATGTTCAAAATTTTAGGCCTTCAATAGTCATTATACATCTTTTTATACTATGTTGTGATATTGTGACATTAAACTAATTGTGTTGATTTTCCTTCTCAATATTATCCATTACAATTCACTAAATTACATAAGTTTTTCATAGCTAAATTAATTCAACAAAAATACCTAAATATTCTAAAATTACCTCCAGTATTTCAAATTAAGCATATTATATCCCGACTAACCTAGTATACCCCCATTTAATTTATATTCACTTTCACCCTAATTTTTTCAATTTATTTTACATACCAAAACCATCATCCTAGCATAATATCACTAAAATTGTTAACCACTCAGAAACTATTAAATTAGCACTCACACATTAGCATTATATCAATATAATTACCATATAATCATCAATAATTGATTCTTAACCATTATACATTTATTTTGAATTTTTAACATACAAAATTTAATCATCACCATCACCATTAAAACCTCATTAACAAAAATTCTTCAAAAATATGATATCCTCATAAAATCCTACAATTAATGCTCACAAGCAATTCTGACACCAAATACATCATTACACATCCATTCATTATAAAATATTTACCACTTACCTATTTATTTTTAATTTATCCTAGAGTAAATTATTATCATTATAAAAACTAAAACTTCATCAACATAAATTTACAAAAAATACTATATCATCATAAAGTCATGCAATTCATTCTCATATAAATTTCTTATGTCAAATAATTTTTCATAAAACCATCTATCATTTTTTTTGGTAGATTAAAAGTGGGTTTTTATCAAGGATCCCAAAACCTAATTACAGTGAAAATTGAATACATAAAAAATCAAGATAAACTTGAGCAAGACTAAAAGGAACAAAGGAAGGAAAGAGCCAGAGGATCCAATGTAGGAAAACACAAAGGAAGGTGCAAAGGAAGCAGGAAAAGGATGGAAGCAAGGAAAACTGTAGAGGAAAATCATGGAGGAAAGGAATCCTACCAAAAAATTAAATTTGAAACTTTAGGCGCTAAATAAGAAATTTGAAGCTTTCCAAGGGTGGGGAAAAGTGCCAAACCGCCCCATCTTCCAACCAAAAATTTTAAACTTCCCAAATGCAGGAAAAGGAGAAGTACCATAATTTAAAATTTGAATCCTCCTAAGGGTGTGAAAACCAGAAACCACCCTTTGGAAACCAGGAGCCAAGAAAAACTACTTCCCATGTAGGGGAAAACCAAAGTGAATTAGAAAAACCATCATGAACAAAAGGGTGGAGCAGTGGATCATAAAAACTATGAATCCCGCTAAAACAGGTATGGGAATCACATAGGGATGATGAAAATTATGAAATTTGGAAAAACCACTCCCTGAATGCCTGAGGAAAGAAGCAACATAGAGAGGAACTTTGTAGGCCATGATTTCCTCTTGTAATAGAACAAAATCCTGAAGAATTTTGCAAGAACAAGAGGAACTTCCTAGGCTACGAAGTCCTCAAGAATAAAAAATGAAATCTTCAAGAAACAACAACCCAAAGGAGGGATCAGAAGTAGCGGAACAACACATCTGAAGGAAAGGCAAGAAAGTGCCACAAGAACCCAAAATGAAGGAGTCATGAGGAGGCACGAATATAGACAATAGAGCCCAAAATGAAAGGAAAAAGCCATTCATCCCAAACAACCTTCAACACCATAACTTCAAGGATACAGTAGAGGAAATCCCACAAGGAATCAACAACAAGAAAAGTAGAGGCCATCCCAGAAGCCATGAAAGGAATTGAAAACCTGCAAGAAACACCACCATGAACCCAAAGAGTAGAGTCATAGTAGAAAGCACATGATCCTCACAAAAACTGAAAGGATTTTATGCAAAAATACTCAAGCCAAAATTCCTCAGACCCACCAGTGAATAGCTTCAAGGTCACAGAAGAGGAAATCATGAAACCATTCAATAGCAAGAAAATTAGAGGCCCTCCTGCAAGCCACAAAAGAAGCTAAAATCCCGCAAGAACCACCAATTCAAACCTAAAGAGTAGAGTCATAGTATAAAGTGCATGGCCCTCTCAAACCAAAAGGATGTTGTGTAAAACTGCTCATGAATCCAAAATCCTCAGACCCAACAAACCATAGCTAAAGATCCCCCTAAGAACTATTGTGAAGAAGACTTCCAAAAACAACCTGAGAAAAAAGGAAATTTCAAGGAAAACCTTGAAAGATCCAAAAAACCTAGGAAAAGTCCCAGGCAAAACCTGAACCCATCCTAGAACCCAAAAACCAAAGGAAAAGGTAGGACAATGGAGCAGAATAATGGAACAAAGGTTTTCCCACCATAGGGCAAGGAAAGGGGCATAATAATGGAACAATGATCTCCCCCCCAAAGGAGATCATTTGCAACACCTTCCAGCCAAAATTGATGTGAAAAGAAGGTGTCAAGGAACCTAGGAAAGGAACAGGAACCTAGGATAGGGCTGAAGAAGGGATGCAGGAAAGAAGAACAAGAGTTCCAAAGGAAGACACTTGCAGAGCCTAACCTCCCTAAGTTGGTGTATAAAACCATCTATCATAACATATTTCTAGATTATCTATTTATTCAACATTTTTATCCTACATAATTAATTTACATTATAAAACAAACATCCATCACACAAGAAATATCAAATCACCAAAATGGATATATATATAATCATCATGTACATCAATAAATATGTATGTATAATAATAGAAAAATGGGTACACTTAGCCATATATACATGTCTTAGGTTAGTATGCCACATGAACAAAAATTGGAACACCTAGCCACATACAATATATATCATGCTCAAACATAAAATATCCTCAACTCTAATAAATGCCCTCTTTGATATCTCCTCCCTTATATGATAGTGGTGGATGATGTGGCATTGACATCCTTACTAGCTATGAGTGCAACCTTGTGCTTGAGTAATATCAAAACTAGCTCCTAAAGAGGTAGGGTTACCCACGATCCTTTGGAACTACCTATTAGTATATTCCTTGATACTAATATGTCCATCTAGCATCTACCTAAGCCATATCTAATTGATTCATCAAATAGTAGACCATGAATTCAAGGCTCTACCTTATACTTGTTATCACTTATACATAGGCATCATCTCTCTCCTATTGTAACTATGCTACCTCTACTATTAGACACTCTACTTAGGCCCTCTTCACATCCATATCAATATTCAAACTTACTACTTGAATCTACAATGCATGTCTCTCTATCATCATTGCCACTAGCTGGATTTGAACACTATCTCTTTTTATAGCAATTTGAACCACATCTACCCATAATGTTTCCACTTGTTTGGCGTATATATCCTATAACCCATTTTTCTCTAACCACACCAAATCTAGGTAAGTCTACAAGTCATTCATATCTTCCTACCATACCTATATTTACACATCCTATTTAGTCTAGAGGCTTATAACTTGAGCCTCAAATTTTTTTATCCTCTATAGTAGGGTGGTCCTATTTATCGCTATCATGTCATTAGACCCTTTAATTGGCCCTACACTTGCCTTTTATCCTATATCTAGTGGAACCACCTCTAGTGGAGACAATACTACTACCTTTTCTAACATTGTCCTTGGTGCTTCCTCCTTTCTCAGTCCATTTGAATATCACTTTTGTGAAGCTCTCTAGTACCTCTTGAAAATTGGGCCTACCTATTGATGTGCCATTATTCTTAGATATATATATATACATGGTATTCATAGCTATCAATACTACCTCATGTAGCCTAGTCCCACCCCAAGATCATCAACAACTAGATCTACACTAGGAGTGTTATTAGCATCCTCAGTAAAACTAGTTAAATTCAATCGACCTCCAAATCTACATCTTAGATTTCATCTTGTATTATAGATATCATATCTATGATAACCCCTAGACCTATCTAAAATAACTCATAATATTATCATATCTATGGATATCCCTCTCGCTTTATCACTAATCAACCATTAGATCTTATGAACATTGGCTAGATAAAATACATCATCATGTTAGCCTGGGTGAGTATACTACGATATCCATATGATCTAGCTATGATTGAGATCATCCTCCACCTAGTGTACATATGCTAATGTACCCCTTAACACTCTTTGGTGCATCTTAAAATGGTGTACCCATCTAAAAATTTCCAACCCTTGCACATTGTCCACTCTTGGTAGACCACTAGGTGTCTAACAATAATGTGCTCCCAACACTAGACATAGAACAATGTGCAAAAATTCAACTTTTTTCCTCCTCTATAAATAACTCTTTACAATATCTTGTAAATCCATGCAAGGATAAGTAAGTCCTAAGTAAATAAGACCTTTTCATCCCTCATATGAGCAAACACTCTGGCCCACCCCCATGATAGAATATTCTTTCTAATGTGGATGGTAAATGATATCAAGGTGATTGTACATAGTAGGCATGTCATCCTATCAACTTTATGTAATTGAAGCATGAAATTCATATCAACACCTGTAGCACCCTAAAATTGGCACAGTGAAATCTTAATAATTACATTCACTCTAGTAAATAATTCAAATTCAAATTTTAACCTCCCAAATCGCCCGTTAACTATCGTGTAATCCGTTTCCCCATTTTTCATGCCATTTTTAGAGGTTGTTTTGACCATTTGATGATATTGTCGTCGATCAGACGATATTGCCCCAGATATGACGATTTCTTCTAGACTAGGACATCCAGATGATCTTGTCCCAAAACTATTTTTTCACAATTAGCTTCTGTTCCAACGAGTCTCTAATCCAAGAAAAAGCATGTCTGTGCCGTTAGAGACCCTCCCCCGTTGGAGATCTCCCAAATAGGGATGATCTCCAACCTCCTAACCTCCCTCCTAAGCCTATTTAATCCTAAGCCCTTCCCTTAGCACCCCCCTGGCTGAAATTCTCTGTAAATCGACTTCATACACGTTAAAACATATTAAATTAATATTTGCAATAGTTCTATACCAATTTTGTTGTAGGTACCTTAGTGTTTTTCAACCGAAGCAAGCTTACATCATCGCAGACGATCCTGTTCAGATCGAAGGCGATCCTGTCGAATCAGAGACGATTTCGTACCAATGCGAGACGATTTCGATTGCAGTCAACATTGAGGCAATCAGTGCCTAAAGTTTGCATTTCTTCATCTTTCAATCTATTGTTTTATGCTTTAGTTGGTTAGTTTATTCAGTATTTTATGCTATTCTACATTTTTGAGTTCACCCATCTAGATTAAATGCATAATTAAGTCATAATTGTGAGTAAATTAGTATGATTCATGCATGTTTCTGCTTATAAGTTTCAATTTGATAGTGCTACTATCAATTTACACTATTTTCCTATGTTAGAATAGTTGTATTTTCTATTTTTTGCACCTATTTCTCTGTTTGCAAGTCTCTGACAAATTCGTCTGACGAATTTGTTAGATCTCAGATGATCTTGTCTGATCTTAGATGATCCTGTCAAATCAGAGGCGATCCTGACTGCTTCAAGAATTAGAATCTTCATCAGACATCCGGATCAGGTATTTTCCTTTAACATTCCTTAATTTCTCTATTTTTTGTCTTAATTCTATTTTATGTATTCATTTAATCTGCATCTTCATATAGAATAGCTTAGACGCATTTTGGCCAAACCTAGGACTTGAATGCTTAAGGCTAAAACGAACACATAAAACACATTCCCAATCTAGGCATGGAAACTGCCATTGAATGTTTCCTGGTGAACCACCATCCGTTGAAAAATCACCAATATACACCTCTCTTGAGAGGCGAGACCTTCGCAAGGCCTCTCAGTTCGAGGTACTGCACCATCCTTTTCACATCCCCCTTTTGGGCACAGATCCTATAGCCTGAAGGTAAGGGTGTGAAAAATTTGGAGCGATACAACACCACTCTACACCAATATAATCCTTATATCCCTACTCAACACCTATATAATCAGGGTCCTATCCCAACTCTTGTATACCTAGGTGCCTTGAATAGCTACCCATAGAATCTACCACACATCATCTAAGATGAATGGAATTTTACCTATTAGAGGGTATGTAGATTTATCAAGGAACAATATCTCTACCAATGTAGCTAGGGGCCTTGTCAAACTTGATCTTAGGCATAACCACTAACTGCAATAGCCCAATAGCATCCAAAATCATCCTATCTCTTGGTGTCAAGAACTCTTGTAGAGTATCAAGTGCTTGCGGTTGTCTCTCTAGGAACTCTAAAATGCCATAGTACCAAAACCATATATAAATTAGCCTAAATTATCCTTGTAAAATCCTAGTCCTTGCTCTAGTTCTTACTTTTATAAAAGAAAAATTGATCGATGAAATCGATACAAGGACAAAATAACCATTTTAATACAAAATTTCCATCGATGAAATCACCATTATGAAAATCACTTCACAATAAATTTGATAACTAGCCTAAAATTTCTAATGATGGTAGTGATTACACAAAAATTCCTAATTTTCAAAACTATTGGTGGTAGGTAATTTTACAAATAGTGATATCAGTACACCCTTGTAATATTACCATCACACAACAAATATTTTTTATTTCAAAAAAGTTAGAAAAAATCAAATTCAAGAGCTTAAGTTTTGAAGTGTACCTAAAGCTTAATTGTTTTTGGTCCATCAACCCCTAATAGAACTATTTTTTGATGCATCAAGCACCCCTATTCTACCATCTAAACTTTGTCCTTTTCTCACTTTAGATCTCTTCCTTGCAAAATGCCAATAGTAAAAATAATTAAATTTTTATCATATTTTTTCTTATTAACCCCCTTATTCTCCTTTCACTTTCTTCTCTATTTTTTATTTTATGGAAAACACCCCAAATAGGATGCCACTTTTGGATAAGTCCCAATGAGGCAATGATATCATATTCTACCAAAAATACCTAGGGCTCGCACTTGGCCTATCCCATTCGACACACTCAATGAGCATACCTAAAACAATAAAAATAAGAATAAACAATCACAAAAAACATAGCAACGACAAACCAAAAAATCATGAAGACAACAACAATAAAAAACACAAAATAAAAAAAAAACAAAGTAAAAACATAAAAACAACAAAAAATTAAAAACAACAAACAATAAAAAAATAGAAAACACAAAAAAAGCACAAAAAAAAAAAGAATACACAAACACAAAAAAAATAAACATAAAAAAAAAATACTAAACACAAAAAACCAACAAAAAGACAAAAACAACACAAAAAACACCAAAACAAAACATAATAAAACAATACAAAACACACACACACACACACACACTAAAAAAAAAAAAATGAAAAAACAAATCACAACTTTGGTCTTGTTAGGCCAAAATACATTTTAGGCAATATTCAAAAGATGAAACATAAGAAAGATATGTCTGAGCTAGGGAACTAAAAAACTTATGCAGAACCAAAGAGAAGCAAAAATAAAGAAAAAAATGAACTAGGTACCTTTAGTACTAGAGGCATCCAAATAAGGAGTTGTTGGACTAAATAAACTAAGTTGGAAATGATATTTTTCCAAATATAGTGAATATACTTTATTTCCTAATTGAAAACTTAATTATTTATTCCATTCAAAATATTCCAAGGTATAATGGTAGAATCCATCCAAACTAACTGCCTAATAAAATAATCAACACCCTCCTATTTAGATCAACCCCTATAAATTTATTCAAAAGTAAAAAAAATGGACCACTATAAGCAAAGTAACATGGCCATTCTCCTCCATAGCTCAGAGGCTAAGGTACACTCAATAAAAATATGGTTGAGAGTTTTGACATACACTCCACATATTTTGCATCTAAAATGGGCATGAAAACTACATTTCCTAAGTTGCTCACCAATTAGTACCCTATGATATAATAAAAACCAAGTAAATAACCTCACCTTAGGCCAAAGCTTTTGATCTTACAACTAATTAAATATGTCATATGATTAGTTGGGATTATTATGGAATAAGGCTAAATAACCTTGAGCAACTAAATACTCACCCTTAGTAGTGTTGTTCCATCCAAAATAATATTTATCATGGTATCAAGATAAATATCTCATATGAAGGATATGTTGGATGTCTTTTTTTTGACTTTATAGAATTTGAATAGGTTAGTCCTCAATAGGAATCTAATATCTACCAACCTTTGAATTAAAAGTTTGGTACTGATGCTACCTTTATTCAGTTAGATTGGTGAAGCTCCTGTTGTGTGGAATTTTTTCTTATCCTTTCTAAGATGTGTCACGTCACATAAATCCCAAGAATCATAACTAGTTTGTAGACTCTAGTGGATCTACCTCTTTGACCTATGACAAGAATAATAATAAGACTCTAGATAGACTAGGTCGGGTAAGTAAACCTTGAATAATGAGATTGGGTGTTTATAATTTTGATATGATAGCCCATTCTTTTACTAGATTAAGTATTTTTAAATTAGTTTTGTTATTTTTTGACCAAACCATACAACTTTTAAATTATTTAGACCATATCGGTGCCATTTCCATTAGGAAGTCATAGCAAATTGATAAACTTCATGAACTAAGAGAGAAATAGAAAGGAAAAATTAGTTTGTTAAAATTTATTCAAATGATGTAACAAACATGAACCATTAAGCTAGCAAAGAGAAGGTGCTATTCAGACATTAATATGTTGCAATATGGAAATAAGAAACACATAAATCAATAACACAGGATATACCAAGAATAAATTTGGAATTTATATTCATCAAAAGAATACATAAAATAACCCAAAAGAGTGCTTGAGTCTATGTACTAGCAGTTATAATTACACCCTTGTTCGAATATCGTAAAAAGGGGGCTATTCCTCTCCATCCTAATTGCAGTGATGTGAGAGTCTCAAATATTTGCATGTCCACTGGAAATAATCTCAACTAACTAGACTTTTTGGACAGTTCTAAGGTAATGTTAGAAGAAAGAGTGATGTAAGAGATAGATAAAACACACACAGGGAAAATCATGACTAGTTTCTAGACACAACTATACTTGGCTAAAAATTTTGCTCTATAAGGCTTGATAAAAACAAAATTCTACCATGTTCCTCATTGTATAGTGTTGGGGGAGATCAGGATGTGTCATAACAATTTTCCTATTGGACCTCCATCTGGCCTAATATCCTGTTCTATACAAAATTGTGGTAAAGGACAAAAAGGGATAGGTGGCCCACATTATTATTCTTATGGCTGCTCTTCTTTCATGTCATCCTACCCACCACCTTGAGAAGGTGTCTCTAGCATGCCCTAATTAGTTACATTCTATGCTACATTGGACCCTACTTCACCTTGTTCATTACTGGGCACCTCTTCTTATGGATCCCCCACCACTCCTCTTCTTTTGAGATTCTATAGCCTCTGGTAAATGTAGATCCAAGACTCATGATGGAAGGTCAATGTGAACTTCAACATGTTTGCATATTGCATAATATTATTCACTCATTATTTGTACCATTCCATAGTGTTCTCAGTAAACACACATAGGCAATCTATTATCTTTTCCAAGGAATTAAACTACCTCATCAGCTTCATGTCTTGACTGAATTCAAAATCTTGTATTTTATTAAAGATCAAATATTTAATGTTTGGTGCTTGAAAAAACTTCTCCAATGTGAAGCCATAGTAATTGAGTTCATTATCTAACTCTTATTTGGATTTTTCTATCTCCTCATTCCACCGAAGCTAGTTGAATCTATTTTGTAGGCATATGAAGACCTTATTATACTTCCCTTCAAATAAGCAAATGGATCCATCCCTCAAGGTGACCACCCCCTCATTGATTTCCACATAGTTTTCTTTGAATTTCTAAAATACAGGATATATCAAATTTATTGTTTGATTCACTTGTTGCAATAGATACCTCAAAGCATCTGTGGTGTACCTTGTGTCATAGAGATTATAGAACATTGCTATTAAGTTGGTCATATTATCCAACACTTTATTTTTTATTTCTTGCTTGAATTATTTGATGAGGTGATTGTCAACCTGTGTGATAGTACTCTAAGAAGGATCTAGTATTTTTCTTAGTTGATCTATCTCAGCTTGCAACTACTACACTTTTTGTTGTAATTGTTCTACTTCAGCAGCTTTGATCTTTAAAACTATCACCTCCTTTTCTACAGCTTCCACCACCTACACTTGGGAGGCTATGTGGGACTTCATCATGTTTATGGGGTCTACTATGGCCATCATAACTCCTTTGTCAAAATAAATCATGGCCTCTTTTAGACTCAGTGGTAGAAGAATGACAATCATGGTAATAGATACATCACAAGTATCTTTTTTTGTTATTCTCCTAGCCCTACTCACTCCTTTACTAGGAGCTTTTTGCTCCTCCATGTCTTGTATTTTGTCTTCCTCATTCATAGTGAATTGAATCACTTATCTCAACATGGATAGTGTGAAAGTCTTTGTGTCAAGAGATGATGACTCAGTCCTGGATTTCTTTTATATGGGACACTATGAGGGGATCTCTACCTGGACCTCATACTCTCAAAGTATGTTTGACAACCCCCCTACTTTTTGAACTTTCTTTAGCACCTTGCGAGGAATTGTATGCTCATTTTGATTTATCACTAGGATGGTGGAGACCACAAAATATTAGCCAACCACCAGGTCAATTTGTATGGATGAAGAGATTCATACCTAGGTTGAGTTTGAATCTAAACCTTGCATTTAATGTGAGGGATGAGCTACCACCTCCCTTCCCCTTGATGTTGCATCAAGGGAGCTAGAAGATGTAGAGAGCCTTGCTTGCTCCTAATGGATTGTGTCTGATATATTCATTGTAACTTCAAATAAATCTGAGTCTTTATGGACAATTTGGGGGGTGGGGCCTTGAAAATATTTTGACAAAGTAACAAGGACCAGGGGGATTTTTTTGTCAATCAAGAATTCTCTATGTAACCTTAAATCAGAGCTATAATCCCACACTACTTCTAGCTTGATTTGAGGTCTACTATCCATTCACTAGAATAATTCTAATGATAGGTCCTACCTGAGGGTCTTTTGCATTTCATCCTAAAATAATTCACTCTTTGTGTAACCTACAAGAAGGAGAGTTTCCTAGCAATAATATATTTATGATAGCTGAGAGTATCATAGGACCTCTAGGTGATCTCCTAAAAATAGTATGTGTCCATATTCTAGATAGGCAAAATAAAGAGAAGTGGCCTAGGTATGTATAGGGACCCATTGTGCAGGGTAACGATAACCATGGGACTCCTCCCTTCTTCCTTATAGACTAGACCTATACCTCTTCTGCAATTTGTTTGGTTATCTCTAAAATAGCTATGGATGTTGGGTAATGCTTTGTAAAAGATTTCAAAGGTATCTTTGATCCATACAGTCTAATATACAAATATTCTTCTATAAAGAAAAAATGTCTTACTTTGATCTCATGAATAAGCATTCTTACCCTGACCTTGAATATTTTGGGTTCTTTTGCATATAGATGAGCATGGATTAGGGGGAGGACTTCTTTAAATAAAGTCACGTAACTCAAGAACCCTTCCTATATACTCATCAGTTAATCCAAAATTGTAGCAATACTAACTCCTCCTATTATGGTGATTAAGGATTGTTCTAATTGGACTACAACCAGGTGACTTAAAAATAAATAATAGGAAAATGGGGGAGATATTCTTTATCCTCTAGGCTAGCTTCCTATAATTCTATCAACTCCTGGTTTATGCTATCACTAATAATATTATATCACTAATACATAGGCATCTTGTCTCTCTTATTGTACTAAATATTGTGGACCAAACATAGGTGAATTTTGCTCCTATTTTGTCACTGCTCGATCATTTAAATTGTCAACCCAAGGAGCTTCATAAACTTTAGAAGTGTCTCATAAAATATCACTTACAATACCCACTTTGAGATGAGTTCGACTAATTCTACTATTGGGGGGTTTAAAGGATTTTCAATCGTTCATACACACCACAATAATTTATGTATGAATAATTAAATCTTGAGAATGTAAATATTCATACGTGCATAATAAAAGTAAATCTACTTCAAAAATGGAAATTAAAGTGCAAAAAATAAACCTATGAAAGCAAGAAACTAAAAGCATAAGTAAAAGGGAACGAATACTGGCTTGGAGTAGGCCCAGGCTCCAACAACTCCCTTCTAGCTAAACATGTAGTTAGTAACTCTCAAACTTTATTGTATTTGCAAAATAATTATTACAACACTTATACTTCCTTAGAATGACAAATGTATTCTCAATATGGATTCTGGATATCTATCAGAGAGGTATGTGTGTGTTTATATAGAACACACATAGATATTCTATTAAAAAGAAGTTACAACAGTAGTTCATTCTAGATTAAACTGGGACAATTTGGTAAATGTAATCAGTATCTACTAAAAATAGGTTTTGTTCCTAATGGTTGCACATTTTCTGATTGGTTCATGCTTTGCCTAGTGTAGGAAATATGTTCTTGTCCATTGGTGTAACTCCCAAAATTATCTTGCATGACATGGAACTTGAACTGCATTGGTCAACTCTGCCCACGTTGCTTTACTCGATCAATTGGAAAATAATGAAGGCACATTCTCTATGAGGAAGGTGCATTCATTAGGTGCTTTTGATAGGTGCCTTTCATATGTGGAAGGCTCATATTGATGTGGAGCACCTTCTTCCTGTGGAATGCACCTACTGATGTGGGCACCTTCTCTATATGGAAGGTGCTTTACCTTGTATGGGGTGCCTTCCTTATGCAGAAGGCATCTAAAAATGTCGAGTGCCTTATTTATTGGAAAGGTGCCTACCTTCTATTGGTGCCTTCTTTGAATATGAAGGTGCCTACCTTCTGTATGTGCCTTCCTTGAATATGAAGGTGCCTACCTTCTGTTGGTACCCTCCTTGAAGAGGAAGGTTTCTACCTTATGTTTTTGCATTCCTTGAAGAGGAAGGAACCTACCTTATGTAGACACCTAAATTGTTTCATGCTTAGGGGAACTACTTACATAGACACACTAATAAGATCATAAGACATAATTTTAGACTTTCCAAGCATCAACAGTGGTTCTCACCACTTATTTGGGGCCTTTTCAAGCCATCCAAGCTTGGCCGATCAATCCAAGAGAAACCAGATCCTAGCCACTCAAACCTAGAGTTGCCAAACCTTATCCATTATCTTAGCCACTGTAGATGATAATAACTAAGCCATAAGAAGTAATTTGCCAACAAACAAGCCCAATCTTGGGTGGAAGTGATAGTCTGCATGTAATAAAGGTGAGCAAGAGTGAATTTGCATTCATTTTCATGACCAATTCACATAGGAGACTTGAGTTTGAATTTAGACTTAACTTAACTGACCTACAAGCATAAAAAAAGGACAAAAGCTTCTCATGCTAATGACTAGTTTGCATAGAAGACTCAAATGGGCAGTTAGATTTCAGTTAATTGGCCTTCAAATATAGATAGTGGACAAAATCTTCTCATGATAACTTGCACTACGCATGAGAAATTCATTTCTAGGGCTTGGACATAGACCTAGGGTTTCACACTATAAAAGGTGCAAGCCTAAGAGCACCAAGGGATCCTGATCATATCCTTATGACATACAGGAAATCTTTTATCACATCAGGGAGAGAGACATCTTCTTGAGGAGAGCCTTCAAGACTTGGAGAGTTCTCTTTGAGAACACATGTGCAACGGAGCTTTGAAAAATTGAAGAGCATAATACCTACTTTCTTCAACATCAGATCATAGTATTTGACCCATAGATTTGGGGTAAAGAGGGTAAGGTTTACTTTAGCGTTCACTGTCTTGGGTAGTGTCCAGCAGGTTTAGTTTAGATAGAAATAGCATATTTATTTTGTTTTCTTATATAATTAGCATATATTTACATGATTTCATGACATTTTTTTATCATATTTTAGTTACATTATCTGATTACTAACAACCTCATCCTGGGAGGCAATCTCGGACACCTAAAAGTGTGTTGTTGTTTCATTGCTTGCAGGGCCACAGGCACATCGAACGAAGATTATAGCATACGAGAGTAGAAGGAATCCCTCTAGGAAATAGACCTGGATAAGGAGGCATCTATAAGCCCTCATACATTTCCATGTGTGAAACCGGGAAGCTTTTATAAGTGCACCACATCTTCGCGAAAGGGGCACTCCTTGCCCACTTGTAATTTTTAGTATCAAAATGGGTATCCCTAAGAGGGACCGACATGTAACAGATCTTCAATATCAATAAAGAGATCTGTATTTTGTTATTTCATGTTATATGCTTTTTTCTCTTGTCTTTCCATTTCATCTTTGGCATTTTAAATAAGCATTGCAAGTAGGATTTTTAAAAAAGAGACCAGTGTGTGCGTTCCTGGGGTTGCTATAGATGGCGATCACGGTGGGACAACCACTAATTTTTCCTTTTCTACTAGAAAACTAACTTAATTTTATGTTCAGGTCTAGCCGCTTTGAGCTACAATGGCCAGAAACTAGCCTCTTTGAGCTACAACAGCCAAAAACTAGCCACTCTGAGCTACAGTGGCCAAGAACCATCCGCTCTGGTCAACAGTGGCCAAAGCTGGAGTGTAGTAGAGGTCAAAACATAGACTCTTTGAGCTAGATAAAAGGTTGGTATCACTTCTTTGATACTTTATAGCTTTCTGTCTAATTTTGTGTGTTTAAAATAGAGAACTTAAAGCACAATTATGTTTGGAAATTGAAATAATTAAGCATTTCACATATCTTAGATCTTGTTTTAAAATTTTCCACTAGGCATTGCTAGGAACAGCTACTTATGCCTAAAAATTTCACCTAGAATCCAACGTGCTGGACATTGTATGTTGTTTTCTTGCTTTGAGGCCCTACTAGAGGCCATAGTTGCATGAGATAAAGTGCGCTCATACAAATCATAGTAGTTCATGCATATTTCTAAATATTGAAACATATTTTTTGCACTTAGGCATATAGGAAAGACTCATTGCTACTATATGATGCACTTTATGTTACACAATATTAAAATGAACACCACACACACACATATTATTTAAGACATTAGAGAGTTGGATTTCATCACCAACCTTCAATTCAGTCTAGTGACATTGGAATTCATCTCCTTCCACTAGTTTACCCCCATAGAGCTTCCTAGAAACGGATTGGAAACTTACTTATAGTGAAACTAAGTTACTTGTGTTCAAATTGTCTCCCACTATTGGAACAATCATTGGTTCAGAGTGGAAGAGCTAGGCGAACCCTCCATTGGATCTTCAATGGTGTACCCTAGCTTCTTTTGAGAAAATCATGTTTGGCATGAGTGTACTTGATTTTCACTATGGATGAGTCTTCTCATTCTTAATCCAAGAACAAGAGTAAATAAATCAAGAGAAAAACACATCAAAACACACCAAATAGTTTAGGGCACACTCAAATCGGTTTTCAAGATAAACATTTGGTTGGAATTGTGTGGTCATTCCTAAATTGCAAACTCAAAAGATCAAGTCATAAAATAACATAGTCAAAACAAGAAGTAAGCACCCTCGGTCTGATACCTAGGGAGAGACAAAAGTAATTCATGACCATACAAAGAGTCATAGTAACATTGAACGACCTATCCATAAGACCATGAGACGTAGCTTTGTGAGCCTAAGGGGTGATAATTCAACCCTTGGGGGATCTCCTCGAGAAATCCTAAGGAACCACATCATAGAAAAAATTCACATAAATAGAAAGAGGCTTCACAACCATCCTCATCAAGGAGATATGAGGAGACCTCGAGGGCCTCCTCTAAACACACATGAACATCTTAAATACATGAGGAAGCTTCAAGGGCTTCCTCCTCACATGGACATAAAGAAGGTTCTAAAACCCATTCTTCACATAGGGATGACGAGACTGCCACATATCCATCCACATGGAAGAAGCATGTTACCACCAAGCCCTCTCTTTTTTTGGTAGATAAGATACTATAGCATTAATACCGGGTTTTACAAGTTGACCCAAAACCTTTTACAAAAATCGGCCCAGGGCTGTTGATGAAAATATCCTTACTAAGGATCTTATATATGTAAAATCTACATGCTGCCAAAGCCATTACATCTGGTAAGGCACATATCTTATACAAGATTTTGGGTATACCCCGAGAAAACACACATGCATCATAATTATAAAAAAAGAAACAAACACAGATCCCTTCCTTAAGACAATGGAGAAACAAAAAGTTGCAGACACACATAGCAGAGTACTGAAAAAAACTCCCACAAGCTCTGTATTGATAGTTACTCTTAATAATTATTTTGTAATTGATTTCTTCCATATATACATGCTTTGGTACCACATACTATCTTGGCCAATCAGCATTGGAGAAGTGAACCTAATGGCTAGATTTATGGTGATGGCTATCTGGTGGTCCACATGGCTTTGGTTCAAAGTCTTATATTGTCATTTTTTCCTTCCCTGTGATTATCAACTAACCACAAATTACTAAGATGAATAGAATCCATGTTATCTAACATGTGACTATCCCCATTAGTCTTTGTGGTGTTTCCAAGCAGCATCCATGAAGATTGACAGCTCAGATAATTTTTATTGAGTCCAATTCAAAAAAGAGACAGGAATACTCCTAGCCTTTGAACTTACAGTGTCTTCTCTATTGGTAAATTTGACTAACATTCTTGGCATTATTGTTTAATAATCTTATCTACTTCACTCGAGATACTGTGTTCCCATTTGAAAAGTCTGTCACCATCGACACCCAAATTGGCCAGCTTATCAGCAATTTTGTTAGCTTCTCAAAAGACATGTTGGTATTTTCTGTCCTATCTTCCATTGAAAATGATCCTAGCATATTCAACAATTATTTTAATCCTCCAAGGAGGTGTTTTCCAATTATTGAGGAGATTTATAACATGCATAGAGTCTCCTTCTATGATAAAATTTCCTTCTAAGTCTTGAGTCATTTGAAGGCCTCTCCACATAGCTCTAGCTTCAGCTTCGTTGGTCGTCCTTGTTACCAAATATTCAAAAAAAGCAAGCATCATATTCCCATTATGATCTCACACAATGCCACCAGTGCTTGCTCTTCCAGGATTGTCCTTAGATGCTCCATAAAAATTAAGCTTAAACCAACTTGTAGGAGGTGGAGACCACTTAACATTGGCTCTCGAGTTGACTACCCTAGGCAAAAACTCATCTAAAAATGTTAAGCTTAAAGATTGGTCTCCTGCAAATGAGGTTTACAACTATCAAAAGGGATAAGGTTCACATTCTCGTTGGTAAAGGATAGGATTCTGGAAATGATAGTTTGATGATCATGGATAGACTCATTAAAGACTCTATGGTTCCTTTCTAACCACACCTGCCAAAGATAGTAATTGAGACAAATTTTCCACGTCTATCTAAGTATTTGGATTGAAAAGGGGCAAGGTCACTAGATGAACAAATCAAGTACAGTGGCTGGTTTAACCCATAAAATATTGAAGGCCTGAAAAACCCCACTTAGGACAGTCAAGGAAAAAGGGCACTCAAGGAAAATGCGATAAATGGTCTCCCAATTAGCCCTGCACATATAACAATGATTAGTGATACAAATACCTTTACACATCATATTATAAATGGTTAGAATTATTCCTTGGATAACCAGCCATGAAAATACTACAATTTTTGGAATTAAATTTTTTATCCAAACTAAGTCCTTTTGGAGGATAATATCCTCGTCATCAAGCAGAAGCTTGTAAGCTGATTTAACAGTGAACTGCCCATTTTTTGTAGGAGCCCAGGTCACTTGATCTTCCTTGGGTCTCATGGGGATAAAATGTTGGCCAAGAATTTTACAAAGATCATTTGATTCCTCTTGAAATACCTAAATTCTTATTTGGTTCCACTTCATTCTACCTTTGTCCTTAACCATATAATCAAAGACTTTTCTGCCAATGAGTTCTTCTATGATATCTTTGATTCAGATTAATTTAGGATATTACGTCAGTGGTTTGTCCTTAGCCCACCTGTCATTCCAAAAATTTATCCTCTCACCATTGCCTAAAACCCATCTTAAACCTTTTTTGATGATTTCCTTACAATTAAGAATTGCTTTCCAAAAAGCAGAACCTCTGATTGGAACTAAGTCACTTAGATCCATATTTTGAAGATACTTTCATTTGATGATAGTTTTCCATTCATTTTCTTAACCAGAAATGAGACACCACACCTGCTTAGCTAGTAAAGATAAATTTATATGAGCAATTATTCTCAGACCTAAGCCCCCATTTTCCCTGGGTCTGTACACTTTGGTCCATCATACAAGGTGTATCCTTTTTTCTCCTCTGATCCAGTCCATAAAAATTCTTTTTTGGATTTTATTAATTTTCTATAAAACCTTCATATGGGCTTTGAAAAAATAGAGGAAATAGACTGGAATGCTCTTAAGAGAGGCCTTAGTGAGGTTCAGCTTTCCTTCTTGAGATAGAAGATGACTTTTTCATCTAGCAAGTTTTTTTTAATTCTTTCAATAACCTTGTCCCACATTGACTCTCTCGGAGAACCAATGAAAAGAGGGAGACAAAGATACAAAGTGGGGAGGTTTGCTATATCACACCCTAAAATTTCTACAATCCTTCCTTACCTTTGAATGGGGCTGTTCAAGAAATATAACTTGCTTATACTAAAATTAAATTTCTGACCAGCAGTTTCCTTGTAGAGTTGCAGGATGTATTTAATTATTTTGGATTCAACCACTGATGCCTTAGTCAATATAAGGGTATCATCGATGAATTGTTGGTGAGAAACATCCCTAGTGAGATATGTTGCCTTGATTCCTAATATTAGCCTTGAACTGCAAGCATTTTTTACTGTGCTACCTAAAGTTTTTGCCACAATGATGAATAACATGGGGCTGATAGGGTCCCCCTACCGAATTCCTCTACGACTTTGAAAGTAACCAGCAGTTTTTCCATTAACTAGAATCAATGAAAATGCTTTAGAAATACATTATTTGATCAAATTAACCCATTGGTGGTGAAAACCAAACTTAAGGAGGACAACAATTAGAAAGTCCCAATTTAGCTTGTCAAATGCTTTGTTCATATCAAGCTTGAGGGCAAAAACAAACCTGTTAGTCTTATGAGCAGAGTGCAGAGCTTCATGAATTGTGATAACTCCATCCAAGATTTACCTCCCCTAGAAAAATCTTCCCTAGCATGGATCTATGATGTGGGGTAGAATATCTTTCATTCTATTTACAATGGCTTTAACATTGCACAGACTGATTGACCTAAAGTCAGACATAGATTCAGGGGTTTGCTTCTTAGGAATTAGAGAAATAAAAGTAGATTTGATACCTTTTGGGATATGATTGCTTGCTTGGAATTCTCTGACAGCAAAAATTACATCCTCACTTACGATGTCCCAAAAATCTTGATATAAATGAGGGGGAAAACCATCATGTCTCGGGGCTTTTTCTAGCTCCATGCTAAACAAGGCTTCCTTAATTTCCTCATTAGAAAAGGGAGCTAGAATATTAAGGTTTATATCCTCATTTATTATGCTAGGAATGGATTGCAAGAGAATATCTTTGGCCTCCTCATTGCACTGCGATTCTTGACCAAGGATAGAATTGAAATAAGTTACTACCTCCTTTCTGATTTCTGTTAAGTCTTGAGTAATAGAACCATATGCTTTTTAAAAAATATATATCTTGTTATTGCTTCTGTTTCTAAGCGTGGTGATGTGAAAAAACTTGGAATTTGAATCTTCATCTATCAACCAAAGAGCCCTTGATTTTTGCCTCTAATAGATTTCCTCACTGGCCAAAATGTTATGAAAAATTGCTAGTTTTGTTCGTTCCTCCTGCCTAGTAGATTCATCAACATCACCATGTTGGATCCTTTGATCAATTATATTCAAAATTTCAACAACCTATTTTTTATTTTCAAAGAGGTTCCCAAAGACCTCTTTGTTCCAAGTTTGAATATTTTCCTTAACAAACTTTAATTTACCAACAATTCTAAAAGCTGCACTACCCCTGATAGGCTGCTGCCACCACTAACTTAAGTTTTCTCTGAAACTAGAATGTTTGATCCACATAGATTGAAATCTAAAAGGTTTATTTAAGGACAAAGAGTTAGGGATCTCCAAAAAAATGGGATTATGATCAGAGGCAATTTTAGGAAGGGCTTGCAGGGTAGAATCATCGAACAAAGTTGTAGCCTCCTTTGATAAAAAAAACCTATCAAGCATTTCTTGAATGAGATGACACCCTATTCGTCGATTGCTCCAGGTATAATTCACTCCTCTAAGTTTTACATCCATAAACATGTTGGAGTTCACAAAGTCATTGAACTCACCCATTTTCCTGATAGGTGGTCCATTTCCACCGATTTTTTCTGAAGGGTAAATAGGAGTGTTAAAATATCTAGCCATAATCCAAGGGACATTATGGAATATTTCACTCATATTGCCTAAGTACTCCCATAGTAGAGATCTCCCTTGAATTGAAGTCGGGGCATAAATATTTGAAATGATCCATGACCTGTTGCTATTTATTTCCTTAAATAAAACACTAAGAACCCTGTCATATTTTTGAATAATGGTGCCTTCTACTATTATGGGATCCCACAAAGTCATAAGGCCTCCAGATGCTCCTCTGGATGATTTGCAAACCATAACTCCTTGATTCCAATTTTTTTTTGCTATTTTTTTAACTAAATCTCATTAGTTTTTATTTCTTGCAACATGATAATAGTTGGATTCACTTGATTTCTTATTGCACTGACTTCCCTGTGTTTGGGTAGGCCATTGAGGCCTCTCATGTTCCATGAGAGGAAATTCATTTATATTGTTTAGTATTTCTTCCTCTCCCCCTCCCTTGAGGGGGTTTTCCTAATTTGTTGTCTTCAGAACCCTAAATAACCTGTTGAAACAAGGTTCTCTATTTTCCATTGGCAATGTCATTATCAATTTTAATTTTTTTATGCTCAGAATTTGATATTCTCCCTCTTCTTTTTTCACTGCCAAAATCTATAGGAGACATCACAGTGCTCCTGGTTTGTTTAGGACTAAACTTATGGGAGGTAATTTGTTGTAGAACCGGAATGCCATATTCCTTAGTCTAAAGAGTTTCACATATCTCCACCCCTACATCAAAATCTTCTCATTTTTTCCTATATTCCCTTGGTCTGTAGGACGGCCCCTCAGTAGGATTCACTTGGATCCTAGTGATGATGTTAGGGAGATGAGATTTTTTATTTTCCCATGCCTCAACTTTCTTCCTAAGTTCTTCAGCATTAGGGTTTGGCTTTGGGATTCCCACTGGGCTTGAAGTATTTCTAGCATTGGGGTTTAAGGATCCCAACTTAGATGTGGGTTCTAGAGATCATGCATTAGGATTTGGATTTGTGATGCCCACGAGGCTTATAGTAATTTTAGCACTAGGGTTTGAGGATCTTGACTTGGATGGGGATTCGAGAGAGTCATAAAGGTTAGCTTGAAGGTGCTAGGCTTCCATGTCTTCTAATAATTCTCCTACTCCCATATTGGATAGAATTGAAAATTTATTTGAAACTAGAGTATTGGAACTTACTTGAGTATTTTGGTTGCCAACAACCTATTGTTTTCCTTTCTTTCTGGGACCCTACACCCTCTTTTTTTTTTTGGTAGACATAGTTTGCCTAATTTAAATTGCCTTTGCTAGGGAAACTCCTCAAATTTCCTCTGTCTAGCATTCCCTACTTCTGCTTTTCTCTATTCATTGCCAGGTTAGGGCACTGATTGCATAGATGTCCTTGATTTTTACATTCTGCATAGAATGTCAGTCTATTCTCATATTATACTGACTATTTTATATAGTATTCTTGATACTCTAGCTCCACAACCTCTTCATCAAGAAGACAAAAAAGAATTGTAACACCTCAAGACTCACAAGAAACATATAAAACAGGTCTACCCACTGAAGGGCAAGAAAATAGAGCTACATATAGTCATGGGAATCATATAGAAGAAACCCTTCACACAAAATGAAATATTCCTATAGACTATGACCTCATAGCAATAAATGGCACCCCATGGGACCAGCCATGAAAAATGAGACAGTTAGATAGGTTGGATCGATTTCCTACTCAACCAACCAAAAGAACTATAGCTACTGAGAACTCTACATCTGGAAGCTCATGAACTATGACTTCTAAACATACCTCCTAGTTTAGGGGTACCTCAGAGTGACCCCACAAAATATGTGTCGAGTCTGATCATAGGGATATTCAACAGTACATTAAAAAAGTCACATTAACTAGCAAGAGTATAGGTACAACATAAACCTGCTTGAGGAATCTATGAGTTAATACAAAAAGAATAGAGTCAGATAAACATGAGTCTTCTATGATAGCACAAAATCACTGAGTGATGTAGTTATAAAATGCATTATGCAAAGAGCAAGAGCTAGTGGAAGATCTCGAACAAGAGAAATAAAGAGAAAGACTCTTGCGCCAACATGAGCAGCATTTAAGAGAGCAAGCTGAGAAGCTAACTCTTCACAATTTATAGATAAATGATGGTGACCATCAAAGAACAAGACATGCTAACTCACCTAAGAAAATGCGCACTAGACAATATAGCCCACAATGAAACCCCCCACCAAATCATGAAAAAAATCCAACTAATGGGGGGAGGGCAAACACAACAAACCAAGATCATAATCCTGAGTCCCCTCATAGGAGGGAGGAAAATGGAACAAATCAAATGGATAGATATTTACCTCCATTTCCAATGTAAATAGGCTTACACGACGAGGAAATTCGTGCATGAAAGGCATTTCAAGAGCTTGCTAAAAATATGAAAACCTTTGAGAAACAAGAGGCAGTTGGGAACTCACAAAAATTGATAAAAATACACAATCAACCATTGTGCCCATAAATACCTAGCCCTCCATATCCTAAGCACTTTGATATGCCTAGGTTAGAGAATTTTAAAGGTGAAGAGGATGCACAAGAGCATGTCACTAATTTTATCAATGCCTATTTTCATCTTGACGACAATTATGCTCTCATGCTAAGAACATTCATAATGACATTTTTAGGTGCTGCCACTTAATGGTTCAACCAACTACCTAAGCATAGCATAACCAAATTTGAACAACTAGTAAACACATTCTTAAAGCTTTTCTCATTTGGTGCTAATAAGAAGGTGAACCTTTCAGATCTTGCTAATTTGAAATAGTATGATGATGAGCTAGTAATGGATTATAGGAATAGATGTAGAAAAATCATGGCAAAATTATCATTCTCCATTACCACATAAGAGATCATTCGTATGTTTACCAAAATTTGTTCTAAACATATCTCCATATTGGTATAAATCCAACAGTATCCTTTATTTGATTAATCTTTAGCACAGGCCAAGCTCATTAAATAAATAAAAGTAGATGAGGGAACCATTAAGCTCTAAAACAAAAAGGAGTGGAACAAGAATGGTAAAAATGATAAGTACAAGAAGAAGCAGGGGAATCATGCTCGAGTCAATAAAGTCATATTGGCTACACCCAAGGATGAGGGTACAAAACAACCACAAAACTATCAAGCACATCCCCTGCTAGCCAACTGCGACCAAAAAAACAATCAGGGAAGAAACGGAGAACGCAAGCCACCTTGTTATTTCATGCCTCTAACAGAATCAATGCAATAAATCTTTAATCAGTTGAACGAGGCTAGGAGGATCAAATTTCTTGATATACCTCTTGTAGATCCCAACCATCCTAAGCCAAATGGATATAGGGAAGATCAATTTTATCCTTATCATACGATATCGGGGTATGGCATTGAGACTTACGTTGGGTTTAAGCATCAAGTGCAAAACATGATTGAGGTGAGATAACTCAAAGTTGACAACCCACTAGCTCCTGATAATAGAGACATGCACATATACAAAAACCCATTACCCAATCTTGAGGCCCCTTGAGAGCAAGGGGTCCAAGTAAATCAGGTTCGAGCTGACATACCTACCCACAAATACGTTGGGATGGTTGAGATCATTAACATAGCAACAAGGACTAGGTGGTATGGTCAACCACAACCGCTTGCATCTCCCATGAACATCCTAGCCACTCCTAGGCAAAGGTAAGACAACATTCTAGGTCCACTAACGAGACTTATGGTAACTATTCGGAGTATATTGGAGCAAAACCTACAAATGAATCCAGCTAAGTTATCCATCTATGAGCTCATACAATAGTCCCCAAAGCATAGGGAGACTCTAATGGATATTTTAATAAAAATTGAGCTTCAACCACAAGATGCAAATGCATTCACTCACTTTGTGGGACAAGTGCAAAAATTCTAGGAACCTGTAATCCGATTCTATGATCATGAGATTAAGATAGTTTTTGCTGCCTTACCAGACCCTCTGCTAAATATTGTAGATGCCATCAATTACTTACCTTTCAAGAGGATTTTGGTCGATACAGGTTCATCAATAAACATCATCACAACAAATGTAATAGAGCACCTCAAGATACCCAAGACAAATATCATTCCAAGAACTTACACAGTGAGAGCTTTTAATGATGCTTTATGCAATATTATGGGAACGATAGTCCTATCCATAAATGTGGGGCACAAGACCATCCCTATGATGTGTTATATCTTGGAATGAGCTATGCAATATAGCAGCCTCTTAGGGCACCCTTGGATAAAGGCCATGAAGTGTGTGCCTTCGATCTTGCACTAGTGTGTCAAGTATGTGCACGAAAACAAAATCTATGTGGTTCTGGTCGATGAAGAACCTTTTAAATACATTAATCAGGTGGACATTCTTGGAGAATTCCTAATCCCTTATACTTACCTATACGTGGCACCTTCATCCTCAACCACGTAGGGGTATAACAAAGACAAATGGGTAAGAAAATACCCATGGACATCAACACCTCTTGGTGCACTCAATACAATCAATGCTTCTAAATTAACATCAACGTCAAAACCAAAAGACAATCAAAATCTAAAGGCACCCTTAGTTAAGGAATAAAATCCCAAAGAAGTGCCAACTATAGCCATTGATGAAATACCAAGTCCTATGGAAGAGGAAGATCCTCAATATCTAGATGAAGATAATGATTATCACCCTGCTTTTCCAGTATCATCTGTGGGGTCATCCACATTACATGCATCAATACACTTGGCAAGTACAGGCATAGGGGAGTACTTTGTACAAAATATCACCTTTACACCTATAATTGAGTCTGCACAGGATATAGGGAGGCCTAAATATTTGAGGCCACCAGTAGGAATAGTGGTTCCACTTGGAATCCCTCCCAACCAAACCAATTTTGTTTATGTCAGCCTGGACTGTGTCACTAAGTCTTTAGATATAGAAAAGGATGGTGATGAATTATTCATAGTTAATGTTCATTACCTCTCTAATATTGATTTTGCTCTAAGATACTTTGAGTGTTGCCATTGGCATGGTTATGGCCTTGGCATATATGAGCAAGGGCGCAGGAGGTCTTATGAGCCACTATATTAGCTTCCCTTCGACAGATTTAGCTTAGGCTACTATAGTGGAGGTCAATATGACTCACTTGCAGCAACATTAGAAATATTAAGCATAGGGTTAGGAGAAGACATTGATTTCATTCCTTATAACCCCCTAAGAATATCAAATTTGAGCAATAGATAAGTGGCCATGGTAAACATACCGCCTCCAAAAACTTATCATCCAAACATCTCAATTTATTTCATCCCAATAGGGTACAACTCATGGGATGAGGAGAATGGATATGAGGCAAGTGGTGATGAGGCACAAATTGGCTTAGCCTATCAAATGCCTCACTATTTGCAAATATTCACATGGTCCATACACTATGAGAGTGGATATACATCAAATGAAAGTTACTATGAATTAGAAGACTCAACAGAAAGAGTTTACTTAGGCCTAAGCCATCAACCCCTGAATTTGGGGTGAGAGACAAATGCAAATGGATTTTTCATAAGTGATGAAGAATATGAAGATGAAATAGAGATGGCCTACTTGAGGCCAAGACATGAGCCCCTTATTTTAGGGCCACATACCAATGCTAATGATTTTTGGATAAGTGATGATGACTTTGAGGATGAGACTAAGATAGCTTATCTTAGACCTCACCACTTCCAGCAAGTCAATGAGCTAGTAGAGAGAGAGGTGGCACTTCATGCCATAGACCCTCATATCCAATTTTTGGGGATACTGGTTGACCTAGTTGTCATTCATTGGATGGTCAACCCCCCTCTGCCTACATTTAGAGAGCAGTTAGAGCCCAATGATCCTATTGTAAGTCCTGATCACAGGATAGATCTAGAAATTCCCATTCCTCCATAACCTCATCGTGAGTATGGAAGGGAAACCCCTGAGACAAGATTACACTTATGTGGTCCTAGAGATTTCATCCCATCTATCAACATGATATCCATTAATTTGACCACTCCACTTCATAATCTAGTAGATCCTACCAAATAATTGCATCTTGATGTAGATGCTATTGATTGGGATCATGCTAGTTCACCCATAGAGCCAGAAGACCTCTTCTCCAATGAAGAGATGTTACAGTTGTTTCATTTTGCATTAGGTTGTGTGCACGATGTCTTCCATGTTTGTTTGGAACCTAAGTCAGTAGGTCCTATGAATCTCGTCGATGACATTCATTTGATACCCACGCCTCATCAGCTAGAGGATGGATCACATATAGCTATAGAAGAAACTTTTGAGGTGGACATCAGTGATGATCCTACCCAACCAAGGAAAGGCAAGTTCAAAGAAATTATATCTCCATAGGAACAAGCCTTCTTGATTCCTCTCCTCAAGGAGAGGCCAAATATTTTTTCTTGGACTTACAAAGACATGCTAGGGATAGATCCAAAGTTATTCGTTCACAACCTTTCATTGGATCCCATGAAGAAGCCAGTCAAGCAAAAATTGAGGAAAATACATCCAACCATCTCTTTGATGGTAAATAAAAAATTGTAAAGCCTACTAGATGTAGTATTCATAGTTCTTATTGACTACCCTGAGTGGGTGTCAAACATGGTACCTATAAGGAAACCTGATGGAAGAGTCCGTATCTGCATGGATTTCAGAGATTTGAATAGGGCAATACCAAAGGATTCATTCATGTTGCCAAACATAGATGCTCTTGTGGAAGCAACCACAGGTCATGAAATGCTATACCCAATAGATGGATTTTTTGGATACAACCAAATCTAGATTAAGCTCAAATATCAACATAAAACTACTTTCATTACTCCATGGGGAAAATTCTATTACAAAGTGATGTCATTCGATCTCAAAAATGCTGGTGCCACATATCAATGGGCCATGAAATACATATTCCATGACTATATGCATAAGATCTTGGAATTTTACATGGATGACTTACTAGACAAGTCCCTATTGTGGCAAGAGCATGTCGAAGTCCTTAGACAAGTCTTCGATCGCCTCATAGAACACAATGTCCAATTTAATCCTAAAAAATGCATATTTGGTGTAACTTCTGGTAAGATTTTAGGATTCATCGTATCTAAGAGAGGTATCGAAGTAGATCCTACAAAGGTAAAGGCTATACTAGAAATGGCTGCCCCTACCAACATTAGGAATTTGAAGAGCCTACAAAGCAAGATAGAATCCATCAAAAGATTCATTGCACAATTATCAGACAAATGCAGACCTATGAATAGGTTTCTATGCAAGGAAGTCCCCTTTCATTAGGACGAATAATACCATCAAGCCTTTGTAGAGATCAAAATTTATCTAGCAATGCCGCTAGTATTGGTTCCACCAAGGCAAGACATACCATTTTTACTATATATATTGATTTTGCATTGGGTACCGTGTTAGCCCAAAATAATGCACAAGATAAAGAGAAAACCATATATTACATTAGTCACATCTTGGTGAGCTATGAGATAGGATATACTTATGTCAAAAAGTTATGTTTAGCAATGGTCTTTGCAACTCGAAAGTTGCGACACTACATGTTGAGCCATACGATCTACGTCATATCAAAACAAAATCCTTTGTAGTACATGATGAGCAAGATATATCACAATACACATACCGCAAAGTGGATCATGCTATTGATAAAAATTTATCTAGAGTTTGTAAGCCAAAATTCCATAAAGGTAAAAGTCATAGTATATCAATTAGCATAGACACCTCTTTAGGATAACATGCCTCTCACCATAGAATTGCCTGATTATGCGGTATTTGAATTATCAGATCTGCCAAAAATTGAAGAACCTAAGAGATAAAGAGATATGTCATTATTCTTAGATATTTCGAAGTGTGAACAAGGATGTAGAGTAGGGATTGTCTTTATCACACCATAGGTAGCTCCATTGCCCTTATCATTCAAACTAGACTTCCCGTGCACAAAAAACAATACAGAATATGAAGCATTGATCCTGGGACTCAAAACAACCATAGAAATGGGCATCAAAAGATTGAATATATTTGGTGACTCCTTGCTCATAGTAAACTAGGTCAAAGGACTCTTCCAATGTAGGTGCCCACTCATGAAGACTTACAAAGAAATTTTTGATAATTACTTAGCCTGGCTAGAATGGTATGACATTGAGGTGATTCCTCATACATCAAATAGATTTATAGACATTGTGGCCTCTTTGGGATCCTTAATCCCTTCGAATATGTCTTCTAATTTTACAACCATTCATGTGAAGGTGCTTTCACACTCATCAATAAGCCATGAGGATTTCAACAATCAAGAATCAGTCAACATGATCAAAATCGAACCAAATTAGGATTGGTCCTTCATAGCTAGATATTTCTTGTAAATAGCACCATGGGGTTCTTTGATCTCTTAAGGACCTGTAGAGTGTGGTGCAACCATATACCATAGATTTGTTCCTAAATCCATGTTCACTACCTCAGAAATACAGGAAGAGTAAGCTATTTATTCTATAGAAGCTATGGCCTATTAGGATTGGCTTTCCCAACTATGGGACTTCCTAAAGCTTGTAATAATACCTCAAGGTTTGTCACATAATGAAAGGTAAACATTCAAATAAAGAGTAACAAGATACATATTGCTAGGAGAAATCCTCTATAGACATGGATATAATGGAGTATTGCTCCATTGCCTTGAGCCCCAAGAAGCATCTTGGGCAATTTTGCAAGCTCACGACGGAACATGTGGAGGCCATTTCAATGGCAATGCCATAGTTAAGTGCATCTTGAGAATGGGTTACTACTAGACCACAATGGAAAAGGACTATTGCTAGTATGTCAAGAAATGTAGTAAGTGCCAACATCATGCAAACCTAACACACTTACCATCGCAAGCTTTGCAGACCATCTAGGTAGCATGGCCATTCTCGCAATGGGGACTAGAATTGATTGGGAAGATCTCACCCCTATCCTCAGGTCGACATACATTCATCATAATGGCCATAGAATACTTCACTAAATGGGTAGAAGCGATCCCCTTAACATAAACAACTAAACCAAGGATTGCGGAGTTTATACTCCACAATATCATAAGTCGTTTTGGGTCCCTTCTAAGATAATATCGGATAATGGACCATATTTAAAGAACAAAAATATGTGGGATTTAATGAACAAATACCATATTCAACACAGTTTTTCAATGCCTTATTATCAGCAAGAAAATGGGCAAGTAGAAGCCTCAAATAAAACAATAGTCTCCATTTTGAGGAAGACGGTGCAAGAAAATCACAAGGATTGGCACATGCAATTACCTCTTGCACTATGGGCATACAGGACTAGTATACGGATGCCCACTGGGGCAACATCGTTTTCACTAGTATATGGAACTGAAGCCATCATGCCTCTAGATTTGGAAATCTCAACTCTATGCATAGCACTAAAGTACTTCATAGATGATGAAGCTGCGCAACAAGGCCACCTTGATCAATTGATGCTTCTTGATGAATGTCGAGTCAATGCTTTAGAGCATCTTTGTGTTTACCAAGATCACCTTGCACGAGCTTACAATAGTAAAGTCCACCTAAGGGAATTCAAGGTTGGAGATCTAGTGCTCAAAGAAAACCAGTAGAATTCAAATCTACCATCGCATCTATGAGATAAGTTCACGGTAAACTGGATAGGTCCATACATGATTTCACAGAGAGTTGGGCCTGGAGCATATCACCTTATATCATTATATGGTTTTGAAGATCCTGAACCTCTCAATATCATTCACTTAAAATAATTTTACATATAAACACAAAAACATTCAAATATGTCAAAACACAAAAACATTCAAATATGTCAAAACACAAAAACATTCAAATATGTCAAAACACAAAAACATTCAAATATGTCAAAACACAAAAACATTCAAATATGTCAAAAATACAAAAAAATCATAAAAACATAAAATTCAAAAATTTAAATCAAAGGCTCCAAGGGTAATTCATACCGCTTGGTCAAAATCAAATCAAAGGCTCCAAGGGTAATTCATACCGCTTGGTCAAAATCAAATCAAAGGCTCCAAGGGTAATTCATACCGCTTGGTCAAAATCAAATCAAAGGCTCCAAGGGTAATTCATACCACTTGGTCAAAATCAAATCAAAGGCTCCAAGGGTAATTCATACTACTTGGTCAAACATCAATTCAAAAGGCTCCAAGGGTAATTCATACCTCTTGGTCAAACATCAATCAAAAGGGCTCCAAGGGTGATTCAAACCGCTTGGTCAAAATCAATAACAAAAGCCCCAAAGGCATAACAAGACCTTTGGTCAAATTAATCAAAAATACAAAAATAATTGCACTGCATATTTTGCATCCACATCATTGCATTGCATTTTCACATACATTACAATTGTATATGTCATGAGAGTCTTAAAAGTGATACCACAGTTCATCGCACAAGTCATGCATATTCATACTTCCATCCACATGTGTGTAATTGTGTTTATCAACACAACCATTGCTATACATAATATACTAAGGTTTTTTGGTTAGTCAACCACACCTAGTAATCTTATCAACTTTTGAGGAAAACAACTTTGATTAATAGAATTTAAGGTCTAGCTATGATAAAACCTTGGATATTCAATATCCCATCACTAATTGAAACATTAAAATCCTAGCTGGTACAAGGAAAATATGAAATCTGTAAAGCGGTCTAGGTTACCTTAAGCAAAAAGGATTATCCTTGCTTATCCCCCTATACAACCAGTTTAAAGGTGCTTAGAATTGGCAAAAGGACAAGCTTTACCCTATAAAAATCCCTTTCTTAAATAAAAATAAGCAAAAATACCAAAGCAAAGTACACATTCAAAAGGCCAAGCATACAGTCCAGATTTCAAAGTAAAAATCTGATACACAAATCAAAATCCAAAAAAAAATCAAGTTCCAAAAAAAAAAAAAAATAGTAATTTTCATCACTACGAATGAGAAAAATAAAAGGTGATTATCATCACTACAAAAATCCCCGCTCAAAGAAAAAAATCAAATCAAAATAAACAGTGATTTTCATCACTACATATGAGCAAAAATCCAAAGCCAAAAAGAAGCCAAAAGAAGGGAATAAAGCTTGAATCCCTGGAATTATTAGCACTATAAAAAACTAGAAGGAAAAATCCTTACGCATGATGATATGTATAATACAATTGTTTCATTCATTTGTATAGACCAATGTTTGAATGTGGACAAGCTAGCTTAGGTAACCAAATATTGCCTAGTGGTATAGTACGACTAAGTCCAACATAAGGATGAGATGAACACTTGAGGATCCCTGATCTTAGCAATGGGCTGAAAGAATCCCGCTTGACATCAAAGGAAATGCTTGAGTTCTACCTCAAAATATACAATCACATGCACACACAGAGATCATGAAAAACTAGGTCCATGGTAAAAGCCTTACCTTTCAAAAGTCTAAGTGGTAAGTAGACAACTGTTGATAGGGGAACTAGAGTGTTTGAATCTCTGAAAAGCCCCAATTTTTTTTTTACATAGCAACAAATCATAAAATCATTCACACAATCACTTTTATTTATAATATTCTATAAATTAGGGGGTATCAACACAGTAGGGCAGATATCGTATATATATTAGAAATAGTATATAAACAACCACTGACTACTTTATATATTTTAATTTATAGAAACTTATTAAGAAAATACATTATACACCATTACATCTCATATATGAATACTTAATAAATTCTTATGATAGGAGCGATTATTTAAAATTCATGATTATTTCTTTACTTTCTGTGGTATCACCCATTAATATTGTCAATTTCGTATGAATTCTATATGTTTTAAGTGATTAGAGCATACAGGTTCATTTATACCATTCCATCACATAATTTATATGCATATAATTAAAGCAAAAATTAAACATGCATTTAACAATAACATTTGCATCTTGAAAACAAGTCATTAATCATCCATAAACCACATCATAAAACATTAGGCAATATCCATTTGCATACAATCATACATTCATCTTACATCATCAAAATACATTACATCATATCATCAAATCATATAAGCATCTACACATCCATCTAAGAATCTTCAAATATCATCTATCATCTAGCATATCCATCAAATTTTCATAAATATCATCATCATATCATATCATAAAACAAAAAAATTCATAAAAACATAAGCAATAAATGATACACATAATGAGTCATAAAAGGAAAATATATCATAAAAGTATGTGTATCAAGTCCAATGGATATACAAAAATGCCCATGGGCTATAGTCATGTAGGTCAGTCGACCTCAAAAATGAATCAAGGACCAAGTAGAGAATCAATCAAGTACCGAGCTTGACCCCCCTGCACCATCTCATCTAGTGCCACCTCCTCCTATGGTGGTATCGTGAGTTGAGTGATGTGAGCCTATAGGTCTCTCTATCAAAGTCTGGGTCCACTGGCTAGGATGAGTGAAAGACTACCCCGAGGTAGAGCGCCCACTGACTTGCGAACCACCTGCACCTGATGGATCCTTAGCAATAATCCCATGCCTCCTTAGCTGCATCTAAAGGAGGGTAACATGATCTATAAGACCCCAGATCTACACCTCATGCTCATCCAACAAGGACTAAAGTCATCTCACATATACACTTGATCCTACTATTGGAACCTCCTATGGTGTATAAGTAGTAACAAAAAACTGCATCGTGACATCACCACCCCCAATAGTAGCTTGCAGATCTTGTATCTATGCTATGAGCTGCTCAATCGTAGCATCTCATCATTGTACCTAGATCTTAGTAGCCTGGAGCTCAGCCTCGACCTCGTGAAACTATGCCCTCAAAGAAGAGTCTCTCTCCTCAGGCTCTAACTCCTCCTCCTCCTCAGGAACATCAGGATCCTCTGCTGCCACTTTCTCTATTGATTGGCCCCATATCTCGGTCCTGGATCAAACCTTACGTACTGCTAGATATGTGCCATCACCCTTGCCATCATCCTCACACCCTATACTACCGATGCCATGCCATATCCGATCACCTCACCACTAAGAGCAGGCCTCTATAACTCCCCCAACCACTGTAGGATCTACAACTGGAGCATCCTCCTCATCTACAAGCTTTGTGACCTATCATGGAGGTAGATCCCTCTTTTATATGAGGTTACTATATAAGAATGGTACCAAGGGCACATATTGCTACAATTCATACTGACGAAGAACTTGATAGTAGAAGAAATACTCTCAGATGGCAATCTTATGACCAATGATCCATCACTCGCACTATTTCCTAGTAGTAAAACTAGCTGGATCATCCCAAGTAGGACACTCATAGTAAGGCCACCACATGACATCTCTAACCAAAAATTTGGTGAAAGCATTAGTTTAGTGGGACAACTCCCCTACAAAAGTGTGGCTCTTATGCTCCTCATACTCCCAAGACCATCTTTAATAATAGAACTATGTCTGAGCCTCAATATATGTAATATCAGCTAGGAGCCCCTTAGGGTGATCTACCTTAATGTGCTTCCATACCCAAAACTGTAGGAGAAAGCTATAGGAAATGCTGACACGTCCTCACTGATGAATGTGGTATAACTCATGATAGCACTGAACAAATAGCGATCTATCCCATGCATATATTATTGGCTTCTCACTATCCAGTAGGTCCTGCACCATCACCAAGAGGTTCCAAGGGAACCTCAAACCTGAGCAGTCTAGGATAAGAATGTTGTTGATCACCATTAGCAACACGACATGCCTCACTATGAAAACATGACCATAATACCAAGTCTTGATAGACACTCCCCCAGACCTAGTCTCCCAGAGGACCTATGCGTATCATGCTCCAAACACCCAAACATAGACGACCACCTAATTAGTAGTGGACAACAAAAAAATGGGCACCCCATCGAATGGGATATAAAAAATCTTGTAAATGTCCTCCGACGTGATAGTCATCTCATTGGGCGAAAGGTGGAAGGCATTGGTTTGTGAGTCCCAATGATGGGCTAAGGCTATAAGATAATCTTGGTCAACCATAATGTGGAGCAACCTAATAACATACTGTATCCCACGAGCCTTAAACCACTCCTAGTCAGTGTCATCAAAGCTAGGAAGCAAGTCAAGCAGGAGCTTTGGGTCCCGAGCCCGAGCAATGAGGATCTAAACAAAGCATAAGAAGAACAAAACATAACTACAAGTGCATATAAGGCATGATTCACAATAAGCATGAAAACGATGCAAAAGAGTACGAGTTACTCTAAATCTAGGCAAAAGAAGAATACATTGCACCTAATTAAGCAAATTCAAAAATAAAAAAAATCATAAAAATCAATACACAAAATGCAAAAATAAGGCTTAAGCTTTAGCCGTTGTCTCCTACAGCGGTCGAAACCTGGACGCTGAAGGCAGTAGCGGACAAGGCCCAATGATCAAATATTTGACCGTTGGATTCAAGCTAGGCTTCTCTGAGCGACAATGGCTCAGAGTCGGCTGCTCTAAGCGACAGCAGCCAAGGGGCGGCATGGAAAACCTGTGAACCCTCGGCCAAAAAATAAAAATAAAAATTAAATTTAACTAAATAGCTCCAATAAAGCAACAAAGGGAGGGAAATCAAACAAATTGGAAAGCAAATCCCCTACCCAAGCATCAAAACTAAGCTAAGTTTGAGAATTCCCAAAATGGTGGCAGCAGGTGAATAATGGAAAAAATCCTAGGTTGAAGCCACTGACAAATAGCAAAATTGGGGACTAACCCACCATAGCAAAAAGGAACCTAAGCCTAATTACGAAGTTTTTTTATTGCCAGTAGGTTTAGTGATGTTCGTTTTACTCATTTCTATGTGAAGCTCAATTTTACTTAGGCAAAAAAAATAGAGCTAGGGTTTTGAAGAGAGAAATACCTGAGAAGATCCAGCTCCTCCAACAGATGATGTCTCACCCTATGCAGCCATATCCTTAGCACCAACAATTTTTAAAGTCGTAACCGTCATTGCTACACCAGAGCTTTGAAAACTAAATCTTTAACATTGAAAATGATAGGTCAAAACCCTAGAATTGCAAATTTTATATTTCCTTAAAAATGCCTTGGCTTCTGCTGATGTCAGTAGCCTGAGCTGCTTGGCCACTCAAGGTGACAATGACTATAGGAAGGAAATAAAAGGCCACTGGACCTGACAGTAGCCAGGCCCACAAATCAAAATAAAGCAATTCCTTCAATGAGGGAATAACACAAACAATAAATAATCACACTCTGATGGTTTAGGATCATCATAATGTTCAAAATAGCAAAAAATTACATAAAATCACAATCTCAAGTAGGCCTCGTATCTAGTTACCTACTCTATCCACTTGGTGATTATAGCAACTTGTTCTCAATGTATTTTGGTGAGATGAGTACGCAACCATAAGGCCACTTGGGGCAAAAGAAACTCATTTTAGAATTATGACATGTCACCCTTCAAACCCAAAGAAGATCAATATGGTCGGACTACTCCACGGGTGTGAAGGGGTCATTCTAATTCCCCTATGACATAAAAACAATAAGTCAAAGTGAAACAATCTAAACATGAACATAATCACTCATCATAACTCCCTAATAAGGCTATTGATAGTCATACTACTCCTCAGGATAAGGATGGATGATTATCATAAACAATTGTAATCACACTTGGATGTGGGATTGCCCACTAAAAGTAGCAAATGCTAGAAAGGAACCAGATTAGTCATATTGGTCAAGCGACTTGTCACTTCATTCATTGTCATTTCTTCACCAATTCATTGTGTGAATAGGTAGTTCAAAACTTTAAAATAATAATAATCAAAATCAACAAAAGATAACTCGATCATAGAAAAATTATGTTCGTCCTACAAATCATTGCATACAACAATCACAAATTTCCCTTGTTTTTTGGGAACATAAGAAGACATGACATCTTCAATTGTAGCTCTTCTACTGGTTGGAATTGTTGTAGCAGCTGAAGCTACCTAATTGAGTTTGAGGAATGAGTGCAATTTAACATGCAAAAGCCACTGGGCTAAGTCCTTCGAATGTTGAGGCAATGATTCAAGGGATGCATGCCATATTACATGATTGGGCCATCCAAAATTGATCAGACCATTGATCCCCATACAACCTACAAACAGATAAGTCTATGTTTTTGCTCAATGTTGTGTTTTCCACACAACACATCGTAAAAAGGGATATCTGTAGACACCTAAATCATGTCATGCTTAGGGGAGCTACTTACATAGACACACTCATAAGATCATAAGACATAATATTGGACTTTCCAAGCATCAATAATGGTTCTCACCACTCATTTGGGGCCTTTTCAAGCCATCCAAGCTTGGCCGCTCAATCCAAGAGTGACCATATCCTAGCCACTCAAGCCTAGAGCAAAAAAAACTTAGCCACTGTAGATGACAGTAGCTAGATCTTAGCCATTGTAGATGATAGTGACTAAGCCATAAGAAGCAATTTTCCAACAAATAGGCTCAATTTTCCAACAAATAGGCTCAGACAGTGGCCCGCAGGTTTAGCTTAGATAGACATAGCATCTTTATTTTGTTTTCTTATATCATTAGCATAGATTTACATGATTTCATGGCATTATTTTATCATATTTTTGTTACATTATTTGATTACTAACAACCTCATCCATGGAGGCAATATCGAACACCTAAATGTATGTTGTTTCATTTCTTGTAGGTCCATAGGTACATTGGACAAGTATTACAACATACGAGAGCAGAAGGGATACCTCTAGGAAACAAACCTGGAGAAGGAGGCATCTGTAAGCCTTCATACATTTCCATGTGTGGAATCGTGAAGCTTTTATAAGCGCACCACCTCTTCACAGAAGGGGCACTCCTTTCCCACTTGTAATTTATAGTATCAAAATGGGTATCCTTAAGAGGGACCGACATGTAACCGAGCTTCAATATCAATAAAGAGATCTATATTTTGTTATTTCGTGTTATATTCTTTTTTCTCTTGTCTTTCCATTTCATCTTTGGTATTTTAAATAAGCATTGCAAGTAGGGTTTTTAGAAAAGGGACCGGTGTGTGTGTTCCCGGGGTCGCTACACCTTCATACCTTAGATTTCGAAAGAAACAAAGTGTCAGGTCCATGAAAGACCTCGACTGATCCAAATCTATCAAAACCAACTACATTTCCACAAAAACACACTAAAACACATAAATTAGATAACACACATAATTCTATTAAATAATTACATAATCATTCATAAAAGTACATAGTTCCTAATATATTGCTTCATAATAATCGATGAAACCCATACAAAATATGAGTATTTTTTAGGCTCATCATCCCCCCATGCCTAACATATGCCACACCATCATGGCATCAAAACTATAGGTAGCTCTTCATATTTCTTCATCATCATAATTTTCTAGTGGATCTGGTTGTACTTGCGGCTTGTGACTGCTTCTTTTATGGACCGACATCGAGAGGTGCAATATTTCTTTTTCTACATAGAGCTGTGGTGTTGGGATAGCCAGCTACTATTATTTTCTTCTACTCAATCCATTGCCTTCGTATGTTCGAGGTTACCACCCTGGTTGCTCTTGGAGGTGGTATAGCCAGTGTAGTCCCTACTTCCTGGAATGCAGCTTCTATGGCTTGCCATAGGTCAACATCTGGAGGTTCGACTACTACAAGAGGAATGTTAAAATTATCCCTCTTGAGTTGGACTACCTGGGCCTTGTGTAATTGGTAAACTTCAAAGATAAGGCCAACATTTTCTCTTGCAATGGTAGTGGCTTATAACTTATCCCATATACCCCCCATATCTTAAAATATCTTCATATTTTTTAGGGGCGTCTATGGGATGACTCATAAATCTTCTAGAAATGATTGTCATCTGCTGGGTTAACACAAATACCTGGGTCTGCCTAGACATTTGAGGCTGAATTCTTGGTCTCCTTTGTTGTTGCCATCTCTTCACACAACTATTTGAACCGCTTCTGCCTCTCTATGAATGGTTGCATATCCCATTCATCCTCGATCGGCTTGGTGAAGGTCACATTCACTTTCCTTTGAGCCATCCCGGTCCCTTTTTCTTTGGGCCTAGTAGAAATTACAAAGGCTTGAACAGGGATTTCACCTCATTCTCGATGAGTGTCTCTTCATCACAAGGGACTTACTCTATTGTCCTTGGAGTTGTCCCTCCTTTTTACAGTTGTTCTGGTGCTGACCCTGTAGGTCCTTCGCTCCCTCCTTCAGGTTCTAGGAATTCTTCCTTCACCCTTGGTTTTTTCTATGGCTATTGGTCCACACCAGGCTTTGTGTCACTTAGGTCTATAACAATGGTCTCTGTCAAGCTCCCTCCCCTATTAATATCAAAAATAGAGGAATTATCCCTTGCTTTCGGGCTGATTTGCTAGGAATTCGACTAGAATTCCCCTGAAGAGTATACTAATGAAGTAGGGGAATTCATCAGGACCTCAATCACCCAATAATTTTGAGTCGAAGCATCCATTTTCTCTATCTCCTTGACCTGGAATTGTTGATTCTCCTCCTGCAACTATTGGACCAGCTGCTCGAGTTGAGTTATTCTTCATGCTTGCTCCTCCAATTCTTCATTGTGCATCATTTGGAAATACTCCAAATTTTTTTGGGCCATCCAACACTCGGTATGCCATTCTAGTGCCTCTTCTAGGACCGTGTCAACCTCTTGATTAATGCTCGCATAAGTCCCATCATCCTATGGGCTTCACTAGTTAATTCTTGGAGGATCTGGGCTGTGAGACCAACCTCCAAGTCATCCTCCTCTTCCTCTAATGATAGGAGTAGGTTCCATAGGAATTTCCTCCCAAGAACTGGCTCCAATTGCCATAATTTGGCTCTACCACTGACAAGCCATACCCATTATTCTATGAATTTAGGTAGGGATGAGTGCCCTCCTTCTACAAAATTGAGCAATGATAATTTATCAATTTCTTCTACCTTTGATATGGGGCTTTCTTCATCTTCATCTGCCCTAGTGACATAATCTTACTACCCTTCTTGGCCACCATCTCCCAATACATGGGAGTCTTCCATTTGTGCATCTGCATGGCAAAACAATGTCGATATTAGCCCATGGTGGGCCAAGGTAGAAGGTGTACCCATCTAGTATCAAGACGCTTCCTCATTTAGGGCATTTGCTAGGTAGAAGGGTATGTTCATCTTCCTCCCATGCACCAGGTGATTTAAGAACTGCACATGATTAACATGCAAGTGGGAATATTTCCCAGTGCATGTGAAAAAGTGAGAAATTTGCTCGAACAACTTTCGTAGGTTCATAGGAAGTTAGATTTTTGGCAACCCCTCCTCTACCTACACATTTTCTCTTGGTAGCAGTAATTCACTGCACTATTTTAGCATGCCACCATTTTATGTGCACTCGCCTATGAGAGGTAAGCCAGTCACCTAGGAGATGTATTATGGGGTGACCAGGATCTCCCTTCCATGCACCTGAGTTGTGTCACCTCTGAATGAGGTAGTGAATTCTTTGGCTACCTCCATATCCTAGTTTTGACAAACCTGGGTACAATATTCAAGCCATCCCGTGGCTTCAAACTGATCCCTCACTGCCCCCCTGATCCCCTCTGTGTCACTCAAATCATTCTTCTTGACGGTGTGATTCTTTGATCATCCTCCAATGGCGCTTTCCCTAACTGCTCTTTTGTTCTTGTCTTATGCTCTCAGGAAGGTGCCTAACCCTAGCATTCAATTTTGGGGTTAGCAATGTATGCCTTTCAAGCCATATCATTGGCATGATGTTTCAGCCATAGGGGTGTATGATTTTCATGGCGACACTATTTTTTGATACTGCATAATTCATGAAATATTACATAAAAATTTAATTAAAATTATGCATGTACCTGATTAGATGTTCCATGCATCACAAAGAGTAATGATTCATCAACCTATGACATGAAGGATGGGTATTTCACATGTGTGGATTATACTAGACTTTGATGCTGTGTTGTTCAAGGTTCGGTGCCAAAGACAGGATCCTGATTGGTCTTTGAAAAACCATCTATCCATCATTTTTTAGGTGTGCACGAGGATCTCATCCCGTAACTCCATACAATTTTTTATTGGGGCAGATTCTTCATCACGTGGATCTGGTGGTAATCCAGTGCTACTCAATCATGTATTGATCTCATTCGAATCAAGGCACACGTGAAACCAAAGCACTGACTGTATACGAAATGTGCTTTTGGTGCCTTCCTGATGCAAAAGGTGCTTTAAATGAATGGTACCTTCCCTAGGTGGAAGGCACTTCTACTTGACGGTGCCTTCTTGCTATGGAAGGTGCTTTTGAAGAATGGTGCCTTCCTACTGTGGAAGGTGCTTTTGAATAATGGCGTCTTCCCACTACGGAAGGAGCTTTTGAAGAATGGCACATTCCTGCTGTGGAAGGCATTTTCAAATGGATGTGCCTTCCTGGAATGGAAGGTGCTTTGATCGTCATCATTTTTTTTTCATGGCACATTCATGATACGAAAGGTGCCTTCTCAACATTTTTTTTTGGAAATCTCTTATGGGTACCTTATTTATAAGGAAGGCACCTTATTTTAGTTGAGTGCATTCCCTATAAGGAAGGTGACTGCCTTTTCTAGGGCACCTTATTTAGAAGGAAGGCGCATTATTTTCTCTAGGGCACCTTATTTATAAGGAAGGTGCCTTATTTTTGTGGGGTGCCTTCTTTATAAGGAAGGTGCCTCACCTCCAGCTTGATACCTTCTTCCTGGGGGTACCCTTCACCTCAGTTAGGAACCTTCTCCAAGGAGGAAGGCACTATTTCTCAAGTGGGGAGTATTCTTTGAAGAAGAAGGCCTTCTGCAAGGCATTTTTCTCAGCAACACATTGTGATCATCTAGGAAAGGATGATCAAGCTTCCTCAAACTTTTCTTCATGCTACCACAACATCCTCCTGCCTGACCTGGCATGCGATTTCCTCTTGAAGGAGAGTTTATTGCCTTCACCTGAGATTGGATAGATGTTTCTTCTAAAATACATGCATAGGTGTCAAGATGCTGAGACAGTTTAGGCATGGTTTCCTAGATACCTATTTTTTGAGCTGTCAGGTCCTCCACCTGCAAAAGCAAATGAAAATAAAAGAAAACTATAGGCAATTAGACGCATTCCATTCCTGGTAGGCCCTCTACTAGGATGTCTGTAGCTTGCATACAAGAGTCATCCCTACAAAACACACCGTAAGAAATAAAACAAACCTAAAATTACTTATTTTTATGAACACCTCCATGTCCACCGTTCTACTTGTTGATAGTTTGGTCTAGATTTACAAGGATGGGGTCTCCCCCATGACTATTATGTGTTAGTCTCACCATGACACTGAGAGGGGGGGTGAATCAGTGTAGCTATTAAAAACTTAAATATTCAACTCTTAATGCCGAAACAATGAAAACTTAAAACCCAATAAAGCAAATATAACAAGAGAGCATTCCACAACACATGATGTAACGAGGTTCACCAATTTGGCTACTCCTCAAAAATGACTGCTTGGATTCCCGTCCAAATCTAGCCTTTGCAAAATATCAATTTTACAATCAATTTACCAGCACCCATTGGAAGGAGCACCAACCCTTGGTTTATCTGCACCAATAGAAAGGAGCACCAACCCCTAATTTCTCTCGCACCAACAGAAAGGAGCACCAACCCCTAATTCCAAGCACCAACTTGGACTGCACTTTTGAAACTATAAGATTGACATAAAAATGCCTTCGCTTATACAAGACCCCTGATCGGTCCTTTGCTAACCCAACCTCTTTCACTATTCACCAAAACACCACACACTCTTAAAGCTCTACTTACTACTCTTCTATGGATCTCACTGCTCTGCTTAATACTCTCTTGCGACACTCTTTCAACCCCCTTATTGTAGCACTTTCACTCTATTTCAGCGACACATAATTCTTCGTGCAGACCTCCTTTTATAACCATATTGTATATTTGTAAATCCAGTTGTAACTCCTTTCATTTCTCATGCACCACTTGTTAGTTGTTCCGCCTTCTAACTATAACTCCTTTTGTATATATAGGGTAGGCTTTTCTTCAAACACATTACATGTTACGAATTGACACATATACCCCTACCATGACTGTTCGTCTTCTCGATCATGACTGTTTGTATTATTTTCTATGCATGCATGCATTTTCGATTCTATTTTTACGACTGTTTGATTTCTCCTTCTTCGACTGTTCTTTTATTAGCTGCATGATTTTCTTTTGTAATGGCCCCTATAACTGCTGTATAACTTCAGTTAATGGTCACATATCTTATTTCAGTTGGGTTCTCTTCTTAGCTCACAAAAACACAACATGTCGCGATATCGCGACACTTTCGCCTCCTTGCTTCTTTTGTTTGCTTGCACCCGCAAAAACACATGTCACGATATCGTGACACTTTTGCCTCCTTGCTTCTTCTATTTGCTTGTACCCACAAAAACACAACATGTCATGATATCATGACACTTTCACCTCCTTACTTCTATTTTCTTGTACCTGCAAAAACACAACATGTCGCGATATCGCGACACTTTCGCCTCCTTGCTTCTTCTGTTTGCTTATACCCGTGAAAACACAACATGTCACGATATCACGACCCTTTCACCTCCGTACTCTTCCTTTTTACTTTTGTTGCGATATCGTGACACTTCTGCCTTCTTACTTTCTCTCTCCTCCTAGAGTCACAAAAATGCGACATGTCGCGATATCACGACACTTTTTCTCCTTTGCTCTTTCTCTTACCTTCGAGTCATGAAAACATGACATGTCACGATAACGTGACACTTTTTCATTCTCTTCCTTCCTGCCCTTTTTGAGTCATGAAAATGCGACATGTCACAAAATCGTGACACTTTTCCTTCTCTGCCTTCCTGCTCTCTTCAAGTCACAAAAATGTGACATGTCATGAAATCGCAACACTTTTCCTTCTTTGCCTTCCTGCTCTTTTCAAGTCACGAAAATGTGACATGTCACAAAATCGTGACACTTTTCTTTCTCTGCCTTCCTACTCTTTTCAAGTCATGAAATTGCAACATGTTGTGAAATCGCGACACTTTTTCTTCCGTACAATCTCTCTTGCAATATGTCATGAAATCATGACACTTTTTCTACTTGCCTTTTTCTCTTCCAACATGTCGCGAAATCATGACACTTTTTCTTCCGTACTATCTCTCTTGCAATATGTCATGAAATCGCGACACTTTTTTTGCTTGCCTTTTTCTCTTCCAACATGTCGTGAAATCATGACACTTTTTCTTCCATACTATCTTTCTTGCAATATGTCGCAAAATCGTGACACTTTTTCTACTTGCCTTTTTCTCTTCCAACATGTCACGAAATCGTGATAGTTTTTCCTGCTTGTGCTTTCTCTCCGAACATGTCGTGAAATCATGACAATTTTTATTTCTTGCTCTTTCTCTCCGAACATGTCACGAAATCATGACAGTTTTGCTTTCTTGCTCTTTCTCTTCGAACATGTCGCAAAATCATGATAGTTTTTCTTTCTTGCTCTTTCTCTCCGAACATGTCATGAAATCACGATAGTTTTCCTTTCTTTCTCAACATGTCACGATATTGCGACATTTTTCCTCCTTGTGATTTTCTTTTGATTTTTCGCATATGGGCCACTTCTATATTTTGAAAAATCACTGTACATAATTTGAAGATCCTCTTAACTCCTGTCCATTACATCAACTGATTTGTATGACTGTGTTGACAACAATGACAATACTGTTGCTGCACCTTGCTCATCAATTTCCCCCTTTGGAATTGTTGGCAACACACGTGCAATTTTTTGTAATTATTCTCCCTCTTTGACAATAATACCAAAGGGCTGCTGCAGACTCCCCCTGAGTCCATGCACAACATTCTTAGGCACACGTTATGATAGTTAGCAAAAATTATAAATATGAGCACAAAGATAATCAAATATATAAATTCTCCCCCTGAGAATGTGGTCCTAATAGCTAGTCAGTGCTTGAGAAGCATGACCACTCCCAATTTATTGTGAAGGTACTCAAAAAATTCTTTGGGCAGCAGTTTTGTGAAGATATCCACTACTTGCTCTGTAGTTGGGACAAAATCCAACTTTACCTCTTCTTCCGCAACTTTCTCCTTCAAAAAGTGATATCGGATAGCAATATGTTTTGTGCAAGAATGCATAACCGGATTCTTTGAGATGTTAATGGCACTGGTGTTATCACACTTAACTGAAATTGGCTCACTGAAGTTAATGCCAAGATCTTTCAAGGTTTGTTTCATCCATAAGACATGCATACAACACGTAGTTTTTGCAATATATTCTACCTCTACTGTGGATAAAGAGACTGATTCTTGTTTCTTACTGTGCCATGCAACCAACCTGTCTCCAAGATAGAATGCACCTCCACTGGTACTCTTTCTGTCATCGACACATCCTGCCCAATTTGCATCTAAATATGTAATAAGAGTGAAGTCCTTACATTTTGGATACCATAACCCATACTCCATAGTACCCTTTAGATACCGAAGAATCCTCTTCACTGCTGTCACATGAGTCTCCTTGGGACTCACCTGAAATCGTGCTACCATGCAAACTGCCTATAAGATATCTAGTCTGGTAGCTGTCAAATACAATAGGCTCCTAATCATAGATTTGTACATGGTTTGATCAACATCTAGAGATTTTTCATCCTTGCTCAACTTGCAACCTGTCATCATGGGAGTGCTATCAGGCTTACAATCCTCCATTGTGAACTTTTTTAGCATCTCTTTCACATATTTAACTTGAGAAATAAATATGCCCTTTTCATTTTGATTAACTTGCAGTCCGAGGAAATATGAAAGTTCACCAATCATAGACATTTCAAATTCTTTCTGCATCTTATTTGCTAAATCCTTACACGACTCATCATTGCTCTTGCTAAAAATGATATCATCTACGTATACAACAAGGATAATGAGATAGCCATTCTCTATTTTGACATACAAATTGCTATCCACCATAACCTTTTTGAACCCTTGTTGAGTAAGATAGTTGTCTAGCCTTGCATACCATGCTCTGGGTGCCTATTTCAAGCCATACAATGCTTTCTTCAACTTGTATATGAAGTTGGGATTATCACCGAGTTGGAAACCATCTGGCTGCTCAATATAGACCTCTTCTTCAAGTTTTCCATTCAAAAATGCTGATTTCACATCCATTTGATAAACTTTGAAATTCTTGTGAACTTCTAAAGCCGAAAACATTTTTATTGCCTCTATTCTAGCCACTAGTGCAAAGGTTTCCTCAAATTCAATACCTTCAACTTGTGCATAGCCTTTCTGAGACCAATCTTGCTTTATTCCTAACTACTTGTCCATCTCCATTCAATTTGTTTCGAAAAATCCATTTAGTACTGATTATATTTTTATTTGCAGGTCTTGGTATTAACTCCCAAGTTTTTTTTTTCTCGATCTAATCTAATTCTTCATTTATTACCATCATCCAACTTTCATATTTGCTTGCTTCAGCAATATTTTTGGGCTCTATGCTGGATAATAGAGAGTAGTTACTTACTACTCTTTTTCTTGTCTAAACACCAACTATGGGGTCTCCAATTATTTGCTCTCTAGGATGATTTTTATGCCAACTACCTATTTTGAATTTCTTATTTTCTTCCTCTTCTGAATCACTACTTAAATCATCTGAGTCAATTTTTTTTTTCTTTTTCATTTCCTTTTCCTCATCTCCTTCAATAACTTCTTCATAAATTGGGTATTTTTATTTATAGCTTATTTCTCATTCCCTACCTTCATCAACTTTAACATCGGCACTCTCCACAATTTTCTTTAGCCTCATGTTGTAGCATGTGTAGGCTTTGATTTTTGTCGATAGCCAAGAAAAATACCTTCATCAGTTCTATCTTCAAACTTACCAAGATTATCTTCAGTTCTTTTGATGTAACACTTACTTCCAAAAACTTTAACGTATCTTGCTATTGTATTTTTACCGAACCATAGCTCATACGGAGTTTTACTTTCATGTGTCCTCAACATGCACCTATTTTGGATGTATACCATAGTATGGACTGCCTCTTTCCAAAATCTGTCTGCTATTTTGCTCTCAATCAACATAGTCCATGTCATTTCTTGCACTGTCCTATTCTTTCTTTCTACCACACCATTCTGCTGAGGTGTCCTTGCTGATGAAAACTATCTCCTAATCCCATATTTTTCATAGTACTCTACAAACTCCTCTGAAATGAACTCTCCTCCTCTATATAATCTTAAAAATTTAATCTTTTTTCCTGTTTGATTATCAACTTATTTTTTTTAAATCTTAAACATCTCAAAGGCATCTGATTTAAGCTTCAAAAATAGTACCCATGTCATCCTGGAATAATCATCTATGCACAACATAAAGTATTTGTCACCATTTATGCTTTGAGTTCTCATGGGTTCACATAAATCAGTATGTATTATTTCTAATGGTTTTTTTGTGAAGTACTCTTTTGTTTTAAATGTGGCTCTAGTTTTCTTCCCATTTTGGCATGAGGCACAAATGCTATTTAAAGGTTTACCAATGGTGGGAATATCTCTTCCTGCCCTTTTTGAGCTGATTTTTACTAGATTATCAAAATTGATATGACCGAGCCTCTTGTGCCACAACCAATTTTCTTCTTCCTGTCCAATCAAGCATGCTCCTCTTGAAGTCTCTGAGAGAGTATACAGGTTGCTAGATGTCCTTGATCCAGTTGCTATCAACTTTCCATAGTTTGTTGTTCTAACTTCACAACCCTGCTTCTTGAAAATTACTTCATGACCTCTGTCACAAATCTGACTTACGCTTAACAAGTTATGCTTCTGTAGCACCCTAAAATTGGTGTAGTAAAACCTTAATAATTACACTTGCTCTAATAAATAATTTAAATTCAAATTTTAACCTCCAAAACCGCTCCCAAACCATCGTGTAATCCATTTCCTCCTTTCCCATGCCATTTTTAGAGTTTATTTTGACCGTTTGACGATATCGTCGTCGATCAGAAGATATCACCTCAGATCAGATTATTTCGTCTGGGCTAGGACGTCTAGACGATCTTGTCCCAAAACTATTTTTTCACAATTAGCTTCTGTTCCAACGGCGTCTCTAATCTGGGAAGAAGCGTGTCTGCGTCGTTAGAGACCCTCCCCGTTGGAGATCTCACAAATAGAGATGATCTCCAACCTCCTAACCTCCCTCCTAAGCCTATTTAATCCTAGGCCCTCCCCTTAGCACCCCTTGGCTAAAATTCCATGTAACTTGACTTCACACGCATTAAGACATCCTAAATTGCTATTTGCATTAGTTCTATTCAAATTTTGTTGCAGGTACATTAGTATTTTTCAGCCAGAGCAAGCTTACATCGTCGTAGACAATCCTGTTCAGATCGAAGGTGATCCTGTCGAATCAGAGATGATTTCATACCAATGCGAGATGATTTTGACTGTAGTCAACATTGAGGCAATCAGTGCCCAAATTTTGCATTTTCTTCACCTTTTTTTGCTATTTTATTTTGCAATTAGCTAGTTTATTTATTATTTTCTACTATTCTGCATTTTGGATTTCACCCATGTAGATTTAAATGCATAATTAAGTCATCAATCATCATCAAATCATTGTTGTGTATTCGTGTTTTGCTTATTATCATCATGTTAATGTTATTGTTGTCATTTTACAATGTTTCCCTATGTTAGAATTGCTGTATTTTTTGTATTTTGTGTCTACTTCTCTAATTGTAGGTCTCTAACGAATTCGTCAGAGACCTGACGATCTTGTCTGATAGCAGATGATCTTGTCAAATCAAAGGCGATTCTGACTGCTTCAAAAATCAGAATCTTCATCAGACATCTGTATCAGGTATGACTTTCTAATTTTGCATTTTCTCTCTATTTTCTGTCTTAATTTGTCCTTCTATATTCATTTAATCTGCATATTCATATAGAATAGCTTATATTCATTTGGCCAAACCTAGGATTTGAATGTTTAAGGATAAAATTGAACACATAAAACACATTCCCAACCTAGGCGTGGAAACTACCATTAAATGTTTCCTAGTGAACCCACCATCCGTCAAAAAATCACCATAATACACCTCCCTCGAGAGGCGAGACCTTTGCAAGGCCTCTCAGTCCGAGGTACCACGCCATACTTTTCACATCCCCCTTTCGGGCACGGATCCTATAGCCTGAAGGTAAGGGTGTGAAAAATTTGGAGCGATACATTTTGGTGAACCCGGCGTGAATGCATTTTAAACCTTTTGAAAACAAAACAAAATAAAAAAATAAAACAACTAAAACATAGATGCATTTCAAATCACTAAAATTAATAAGTTGTATATCATGTTTATATGGTGGCTCCTAAGAAAATATTAGCAGTTACTATAAATGTTGAAAACCAATTGGCAGCCATAGAAATCAATTTTGTGCTTAGTGTGCCTGAAACAGATAGAAATAAACTTTTGTGGGACGAACTAGATAGAAGACTAAGTGTCATTTCATCTAGGTCAACAAAAATTAAACAAATCAAGAGGCTTGTCCTAGATAGAATCCTGGATCCTCATCAACTCGTCTTTTATCATGAACTTCAGAGAGCCTGCCATAGATGGTTAGCTTATAGGAGAGCCCTTGTATCTTCAAAATTGTTCACCTTCGAGGAATACCTCGAGAACACAGCCATTGTACACTAGTTCTTAGGTCATGTAGAAGACCAAGAGGTTGTTCTTACAAATAGCGAAATATGGAATATATTTCCTCGAGCTGTGTTATATCGAGAGTATTGCCATGAGCTTTACTTCTATCAACCAGCATATGAGACAAATAATATCACTATAACTCTTTTCATTAAATTTTTGAAGGAAAATTTTTAATTTGAAGAATAACACTTCATGACTCCTGAAGAACTTGAGCCCATTAATGAAATTTATAAGTTGTTTATAGAAAACTAGATCATTACTTTCAGTATTATTTCTTGCATTTGTTGTGTTGTTTGTTATCTTTACAATATTATTACAAAAACAAATAAAAACTAAAAAACATAACAAAAACCAAAACCTTTCATTTTAAATATTGTAGTAGGTATATAATTAATATATACCTCTTAAGCTTGTTGCATATATATATATATATATATATTTGCTGAAATCTAAATTAAGCACAATGCCTAAACTTAGGAATGGTAAACAAACTAAAGGAGAAGAAGAATATTGGTTAGAAGATAAAACTAGAGACCCAAATGTCCTTCCTGAAGATCCAATTCCGGAAGGAGAAACTCTAGATCAACCAGAATATGACCTAGGTGAAGACAATGAACAAGAAGAAAATGTTAAAGAGGATGGATCCTCATCCCCTAGAGTAGCTCTAGATGGAACTATTGCTTTTGACAACGTAGATCATTTCTAGAAATTTTTCCATAATAACATTGGTGTTCTTAATATGGTAGTTCGTATTGATAAAGGGAAAATTAGTGACACTCAAGCAGCCATGGAACATATGTTTGATGTGCGCACTAATCCCTTGTCTTTCATTGATCAAGAAAGTGATAAGTCTGGACCATCCAATAGAGATATGGTCACTATGATTCAAAACATGTCAAAAAAACAGGTTACCCAACCTCCTAAGGAACTTGTTATTGAGCCTAAAATCATTCCCACACAAAAGAAAACTTCCTTCACTGCTTTACTTCGCCAAACTATTGATCAATATGCTTCAAGTAAACAAAAACCTAAAATGAGGTCAAACACCAATTTTCAACAATTTGGAATACAACATAATACAACTTCAAAATTCCTTCATAACACTTTTCCTACCAACAATTTACACAATAGCAACATAGCATCTAATCTTCATGTCCCTCCATCATATGCTCACAAATCCCATATCAATGCCCTACCAAACTAATATGGTGGGCAAACTAGTAATTTGGAAGCCATGGTGAAACAGTTAGCTTCGCGTATGGACTAGATAGATCCCTGCCGTCCCTTGTACAATTATCGAGAGATATGTAGTCAACCTTTGGATCCCATGGTTGTAGCACAATCGTATCCTAAGCATTTTCCCATGCCCATCCTGCCTATATATAAAGGAACCTAAGATCCCATAGAGCATCTTTGCATGTTTAGGATAGCATGTCATGATATATCACATGATGACCTGCTATTACTAAAAATGTTCCCAAAATGTTTAGGTGGAATGGCATTAGAGTGGTACTATCAATTGCCCACTCATTCTTTGAGAAATTTTGAAGAAACAACTAAATATTTTGTCCATCAATTTAGTGCCTACATCGAGAGGCATGTAACCATAAAAGATTTATACAACTTAAAACAAGACAAGGATGAATGTTTTGTTGATATCTTAGCTAGATGGAGGCAACTGACAGGAAAACTACACTTTGTGCTACCTTATAGGGAAATGTTAGACATTTTTATTAATAATTTGCAAGAACAAATATCTTATGAGCTATCAACTGCTACTTTAACTACCTTCGATCAAGCTATAGATTTAGCTCGAAGAGTAGAAGATGCTCTCATTAGGAGAGGCCAAATTAGGAAGAAGGATGATGAGAAAACCTCTAAAAATCAATATAAAAACAAACAAGTTGTTGGTGATGGAGTCACTGACAGCAGAAATGTTGCTAATATCAATGCAACGAAAACAACAAAAAAATTATATTGAAACCTCCTGATAAGCCTCCTCGAGAATTTACTAGATTGAATAAACCGTTATCAACTATTTTACCTCAATTACTCAAAAGAGGTTTGATCCAATTACCAGCTATCCAGGAACCTAATCCAACTATACCCGGATACAGAGCTGACTTACACTGTGATTTCCATAGAGGACCTGGACACTCTACCAACGCTTGTAAAAGGTTAAAACATAAAATACATGATCTGATTGATAATAATGAAATGGAGGTGCAAGCCTTACAACCTAAACAAAATGCTCCTAATAATCCTCAAAATACCATTCCCCAAAATCAAAATCAAAATGCTAATCAATCATTAGACATATTTCAACACCCTTTACCAAGACATGGTAAAGAGGTGGCCAATCAAATTGAACATCATAATGTTCCTCCTCCTACCCGATATGTAGGGACCATTAGTGGACATTTACTTAATCATGATCCTCAAATATTTGACACAACTTTATCCATGGTTACGACCAAGCCCCTACATAATATTCCAACTCCAGATTCTAGTGATGTAGAATCAGATACTGAAAGTGAAATGGACATCACTTCAAACCAATCGAATAGTTCTAAAAATGAATCAGATCCTATTCAACCCATCACAGATGCTATGGTTCTAGAAGAACCATTTCCTAGAAGAGTTACTACTCGACCCTCTTCTAATAAATTCCTCCCAAATTAACAAGCCATAAACGCTCAACCGAGACCAGTTCAGCGTCTTCAATATAACATTGTCGGTACCATTGGAGTTGTTACCTGACAACAGGCTCAAAATTATCAACAAGAACCAAACCAGAATGAGGGATCAACTCCATTTGTTTTGAAAAATCCCAATAAAGGGAATCATACTTCCAATGTTCAACCTAAACCCCCTTACAGTATTAATGAGCAATTATCCAATACTATAGCCAGAATTTCCCTTTTGGATTTATTAAGATCTTCTCCCACCCATAGGGATGAGTTGATGCTTACATTAAGCCAAATGATTGTTGAGCAAGATGTTGCCAGAAGGTTGTCATTGTTGTCAACACAGGCAGTTAGATCCAAAGATGCAGGCAGTTAGGTCCAAGGATGCAGTGGATAACAGACTTGAAATGGGTTTTTCTTAAAACCCAAGTTGGCTCTTCGTTTTGTTGAAAAAGATGCCCCGGTGATGAAGATATTTAATTTTAAATATTTAGTTTAAATTTTTATTTTATTAAAAATTTAAATTAGAATATTAAATTAAATTAAAAGGGCCGACGTGTTACTATTTCGCGGCAATAAGCTACAGGAAGGTAACGAAGGTGGAGAATGACGCCGACAAAGTTAAATGCGGGCCGACGGATTTTAGGGTTTTGTAGCCGACATTCTTAGGGTTACAGCCGATGGATTTTAGGGTTTGGCGGTTGACAAATTCTAGGGTTTCTCAGTCGACGTTCTTCTAGGGTTTGCCTCTAAAATTTCTTCTACAAAAGCAAGGGTTCTTCGAGTTTAAAGTGTGGAGAGTGATGCGATCTATGTGAATGAAGTTCGTGTGCAGCAGAGTGTAAGTCGTTTCGATCTCGAGTATGAGCAAAGTGATAGTTCTTTGGAGTTAAAGAAAAGAGATCGCAGCGAGGAGATAGTGAGTGAGTTCGTATCGTCTGATCGAGAACAAAGAGAGTGATATGCAGACGGCGTGTTTAAAGTCTGAGGCAAAAATACGCGAGATGGTTGAAGTGAGATTTACGTGAAGTTGCGGCGAGAGAACGCGGAGAGATATAGAGGAGTGGTTGAAAAAGTGCGAATCATTTTTCACGACGACGATCGAATGCCGACAAGCGACGAGATCGCAGAAAAATAGCGAGATCGTGATAATTGAGGTGAAAGTTTACATTCTGCAATTTTTATTATTATCTTCAAGTTGTAGCTTGAAAAAGGGGTTGGTGCCTCTTTCCGGTTGGTGCTGGAAAAATTGGAGTTGGTGCTCCATTCATTTGTAGCGAGATAAAATTTAGAGGTTGGTGCCTCTTACCGGTTAGTCTTTGGTGAATGATTATGTAAAGTTGTAGCTTTGCATTTGGTGGATTTGGATGGTAGTCCAAGCAGTCTTTTGAGGAGTAGCCACATCGGTGAACCTCGTTAAAATGTCGTGTTATGTGTGATGCTCTTAGTACTTTTATTATTTTTGTTTTAATCTGCTGTAGTTTATTTAAAAGTCTAAATTGTTTTAAGTTTTTAAAGAACACACTGATTCACCCCCCCTCTCAGTGTCATTGTGATTACAACAATTGGTATCAGAGCCAAGTACCTGAAGAGGCTTAAATAGCTAAGGTGATCTTGGAAATCAAGCAATGGCAAGTGGTGAAGGATTCTCTTCGAACAAAGCACCGTTGTTTGATGGGACAAATTATGCGTTCTGGAAAATTAGAATGCAGACTTATCTCGGTGCTTTGGGCTTTGACATACGGGGTGCGGTAGTCAATGGTTACAAAGCTCTTGCCACTGCTCCAACAGACACTGCAGAATCTTTAGAGGACAGTTCTAGTGAAGACTCTGAAGAAGGAACAGGTGAGGCTCTCTTTATGGCGTTTGAAATAGATGAATCAGAAAACATAGAGGGGATGAACTCTGAAGTTGAATATGTTGAGGCTGAAGTTGATTTAGAGGGTGAGCTAGTGTCTGCTCTTACGGAATGGGAATCGGAGAAAAAGAAGAATGAAAAAGCGACAAGGAAACTTAAGAATGCAAACGACATTATTGCCAGTTTAAAAACACAGACTGAAGAATACAAGAAAATGTCCGAAGATCCGGAAATACGAGGTTTCTATGAAGATAGACCACTGCTGCAAATTGGAAGAAGAAAATGTGAGTCTCCGGAATACAAATACAAGAAGCTGGATCGAAAAATCAAGCTGTCATCTAAAACGTGAAGAAAGCTCGATGAAGCTGGACAAAATTACGAGCGATCAAAGATCCACGGGGCATCAAATTTGGTCTCGGCTTTACTAAAGGAGAATCATCAAGCTGAACCAAAAACAAGCAATGTTGAAAGTGAAAAGAACAAAGACAAGAAACGAGGTTGTGGAAAGTAAAGCGGATCGAGGCAAAAGAAAGATATAATGCCGGACACTGAAATGACGAGTGACAATGATGGCTTTACTAAGGTCACACATCAAAAGAATAGAAGATCCAAGGCTCCAGCAACAACCTGGCCAAGACCATCTTTCAGGTTTACTCATTATTTCTATGGTTTTTGTTTTAAATGTAATAATTATGGGCATAAAATTGCTGACTGCAAATACAATATAGGTCCAAGAAGTTTCACTAGTAGAAATGCGTTTGCTCCTTTAATGAATTATGCAGTAGAGTGTTTTAAGTGTCACAACTTTGGGCATATTGCCAGAAATTGTCGTAGTATGTCTGTTTCATATCAACCTCAGGAAAGTAGATTTCAACCGTATAGAGCAAAACAAAATAGAATTTATACTGAAGGATATGTGCAAAATTCTAAAAAGGGGAAGTCACAGCTAGAACCCAACAACATAGTTAAGACAGAATGGAAACAAAAGGAACAGCTCAGGAAAGAACAAGAATCCTTAATAGTGCAAATTGCTTTTAGAGCTCAGAATAAATATGTACCGTGGATTCTTGATAGTGGCTGCTCAAGTCATATGACAGGTGATAGACAAAAATTTGAGAATCTTCAGAAATATGAGGGTGGTTCTGTGAAGTTCAGCAATAACGATGGAGCCAAAATAATAGGTAAAGGATCGGTCAAAATAAGTGAAGGGAAAATCAAGTCAGAAGAAGTTCTATATGTGGATGGTATGAAACATAACTTTGTTAAGTGTGAGTCGGATCCGTGACAAAGGACATGAAGTGGTGTTCAAGAAGCGGGGGTTGTGAAGTCCAGAAAAACAAAGAACGGGAAATTAATAGCAACCGGCTCAAGGACGTACGGCAATCTGTACACACTCTCAGAATTTTTAGAAGGTATGTGCTTCATGGGACAAGAAGAAGAGAACTGGTTGTGGCATAAGAGGCTTGGACACATAAGTTTTGATAATCTGGTAAGAATTAGCTCTAAACAAGCAGTGAGAGATATTCCAATCATTAAGAAACCTGCAAACAACATGTGTGCTTCATGTCGGAAGGGAAAACAGGACCGAGTTTCATTTAAAACAAAAGAACATCACACTAGCGAGGCCTTTGGAACTCATTCATACTGACTTATGCGGACCAATGAGGACTCAAAGCATAAACGGCGACAAATACTTCATGTTGTGTATTGATGATTTTTCCAGAATGACTTGGATATTCTTCTTAAAAGATAAATCAGAAGCCTTTGAAATGTTCAGAACTTTCAGACAGCTGGTAGAGAATGAAACAGGGAAAAGAATTAAATGCTTGCGGTCAGACAGAGGAGGAGAATTTATTTCGAATGAATTTTTAGAATACTGTGAAAAATATGGCATCAGGAGACAATATTCAGCAGCCAGAACTCCTCAGCAGAATGGTGTAGCAGAGAGGAAGAACAGAACAATTCAGGAAATGGCACGCACCATGCTTGGCGAGAAAGCAAAATAGCGAGATAGATTACGGAAAGAAGCGGTTCACACGACGGTATACATTCGAGCAAGGTATATGTTAAGAACTCATGAATGCAAAACTCCGTATGAGTTGTGGTTTGGTAGGAAAGCAACGACAAAACATCTCAAAGTATTTGGCTGCAAGTGCTACATCAGAAAAACTGATGACAACCTTGGAAAGTTTGAAGATAGAGCAGATGAAGGTGTGTTTGTTGGTTATTCTCCACATAGCAAAGCTTACAAATGCTACAACAAGAGACTCAAGAAAATTGTGGACAGTGCAGATGTTAAATTCGATGAAGGGAGGAAACAAATAGTTAATTTCCAAGAAAACTATCCAATCTACGAAGAAGTCATTGAAGGAGATGAAGTACATGACACAGAAAATATGTCTACGGCTGATGCAGGTAACTTATCAGATGACTCAGAGGTACAAGAAAACAGAAAATTCAGAATGAGCAATTGGCAGAAAAATCATCCTAGAAACCAAATAATTGGAGATCCCACAGCTGGCATTCAGACAAGAAAGAAAGTAATAAGTAATTACTCTCTTTTATCCGACATTGAGCCCAAAAACATAGATGAAGCAAGCAAAGATGACAGTTGGATGAAGGCAATAAATGAAGAGTTAGATCAGATTGAAAAGAACGAGAACTTGGGAGTTAGTACCTAGACACTGCAAACAAGAATGTAATCGGCACCAAATGGATATTTCGTAATAAATTAAATGAAGACGGTCGAGGTTATTAGAAATAAAGCAAGGCTGGTTTGCAAAGGCTATGCACGAGTCGAAGGCATTGACTTTGAAGAGACTTTCGCACCGGTGGCCGGACTAGAAGCTATTAGAATGTTTACGGCACTAGCGGTTCACAAGAACTTCGAGTTTATCGAGATGGATGTGAAATCTGCGTTTTTAAATGGGAAACTTGAAGAAGAGGTCTATATTGAACAACCAGATGGCTTTCAAATCAGTGAAGATCCCAACCTTGTCCGCAAATTAAAGAAAGCATTGTATGGATTAAAACAAGCACCACGGGCCTGGTATGCTAGGCTAGATAATTATCTTTCTCAACGGGGATTCAAGAAAGGTTTAGTGGACAGTAATATGTATGTGAAAACGAGAAGATGGGCATCTCATTGTTCTTGTTGTCTATGTGGATGACATCATATTTGGTAGCAACAAAGATGAATCTTGTAAAGACCTAGCAAACAAGATGCGAGAATGAATTTGAAATGTCAATGATTGGTGAAGCTGTCTTATTTTTTGGGACTACAGGTTAATCAAAATGAGAAAGGTATATTCATTTCCCAAATCAAATATGTGAAAGAGATGTTAAAGAAGTTCACTATGGAGGATAGTAAGCCGATCGAGTACTCCCATGACAACGAGTCGTAAGTTAAGTAAAGAAGACAAATCTCCACCTGTAGATCAAACCATGTATAGATCAATGATAGGAAGCTTACTATATTTAACTGCAACCGGACACGATATTTTGCGGGCGGTGTGCATGGTAGCCAGATTTCGAGGCCGGTCCCAAAGAGACTCATGTAACGACGGTTAAAAGGATTTTTCGGTATCTCAAAGGCACCATGGAGTATGGATTGTGGTATCCAAGAGGCAAAGATTTCACTCTTATATCATATTCGGATGCAGATTGGGCGGGATGTGTTGATGGCAGAAAGAGTACCAGTGGAGGAGCATTCTATTTGGGGGACAGATTGGTTGCATGGCACGGTAAGAAGCAAGAGTCGGTGTCTTTATCTACGGTCGAGGCGAGTATATTGCGGCGGCAACATGTTGCACACAAGTTTTGTGGATGAAGCAGGACCTTGAAAGATCTTGGTATTAATTTTAGTGAACCAATATCGGTAAAGTGTGACAACACCGGTGCAATCAACATTTCTAAGAATCCGATAATGCACTCACGGACAAAGCATATTGCTATAAGGTATCATTTCTTGAAAGACAAAGTTGCGGAAGGAGAAGTCGGATTGGACTATGTCCCAACTACGAGAACAGGTAGCGAGACATTTTTACAAAACCTTTGCCCAAGGAAGTATTTGAGTATCTTCGAAGCAAATTAGGAGTAGTCACACTTCCTAAGAAGTGACTAGCTACGGGGATCACCTTCTCGGGGGGAGCACTTGAGTGTTTGAGGATGGACTCGGGGGAGTCAAATTTTGCTGAGAAGTGTGAGGATGGACTCAGGGGGAGTCAAAATTGTGCCTGAAAAGTGTGAGAATGGTCACAAGGAGAGTCTGCAGCGACCCTTTGGTATTATTGACAAAGGGGGAGAAGAGTTACGAGGAAGGTATACGAGGTGTTGCCAACAATTCCAAAGGGGAGATTGTTGAGCAAGATGTTGCCGAGAAGGTTGTCATTGTTGTCAACACGGGCGGTTAGATCCAAAGATGCGAGCGGTTAGGTCCAAGGATGCGGTGGATAACAGACTTGAAATGGGTTTTTCTTAAAACCCAAGTTGGCTCTTCGTTTTGTTGAAAAAGATGCCCCGGTGATGAAGATATTTAATTTTAAATATTTAGTTTAAATTTTTATTTTATTAAAAATTTAAATTAGAATATTAAATTAAATTAAAAGGGCCGACGTGTTACTATTTCGCGGCAATAAGCTACAGGGAAGGTAACGAAGGTGGAGAATGATGCCGACAAAGTTAAATCTGGGCCGACGGATTTTAGGGTTTTGCGGCCGACATTCTTAGGGTTACGATCGACGGATTTTAGGGTTTGGCGGTGACAAATTCTAGGGTTTCTCGGTCGACGTTCTTCTAGGGTTTGCCTCTAAAATTTCTTCTACAAAAGCAAGGGTTCTTCGAGTTTAAAGTGTGGAGAGTGATGCGATCTATGTGAATGAAGTTCGTGTGCAGCAGAGTGTAAGTCGTTTCGATCTCGAGTATGAGCAAAGTGATAGTTCTTTGGAGTTAAAGAAAAGAGATCGCAGCGAGGAGATAGTGAGTGAGTTCGTATCGTCTGATCGAGAACAAAGAGAGTGATATGCAGACGGCGTGTTTAAAGTCCGAGGCAAAAATACGCAGATGGTTGAAGTGAGATTTCTGTGAAGTTGCAGCAGAGAACACGGAGAGATATAGAGGAGTGGTTGAAAAAGTGTGAATCATTTTTCACGGCGACGATCGAATGCCGACAAGCGGCGGATCGCAGAAAAATAGCGAGATCGTGATAATTGAGGTGAAAGTTTACATTCTGCAATTTTTATTATTATCTTCAAGTTGTAGCTTGAAAAAGGGGTTGGTGCCTCTTTCCGGTTGGTCTCTGGAAAAATTGGAGTTGGTGCTCCATTCTGTTGTAGCGGATAAAATTTAGAGGTTGGTGCCTCTTACCGGTTAGTCCTTGGTGAATGATTATGTAAAGTTGTAGCTTTGCATTTGATTGGATTTGGATGGTAGTCCAAGCAGTATTTTTGAGGAGTAGCCACATCGGTGAACCTCGTTAAAATGCCGTGTTATGTGTGATGCTCTTAGTACTTTTATTATTTTTGTTTTAATCTGCTATAGTTTATTTAAAAGTCTAAATTGTTTTAAGTTTTTAAAGAACACACTGATTCACCCCCCCTATCAGTGTCATTGTGATTACAACAATGATGGTACCTCAAAACATTCAACCTGAAGCCATGGCCAATACTATCATCACTCAATAAGTTGATTGTATTGACTTTCGGGATAAATATATCCCACAACACAGTTTACATAAGGATAATCCCTTATACATTACGACCCTAATTGGAGATGTAGCTGTTAAACGAGTCTTGATTGATAATGGTTCATCTCTAAACATTTGCACTCTTGACTTCTACCAATGATTTGGTTTTAGAAGCGATGAAATGAAGAAAACTGACATCATTATCAAAGCTTTCAATGATGAAACACAAGAAACATGTGGAGTTATCACCATCCCATTGCAAGTTGGTCCTAGAACTCTAGATACCACTATGTTTATTGTACATTGCCCCACATCATACAATATACTCTTGGGTCGTCCTTGGATCAATGCAATGCGGGTTGTCCCATCAACTTTACACCAATGTGTTAAATTTGAATTTAAAAATCAGTTGGTCACTATCCATGGTGACCCTAGACCCTTTGATATGTGTGCTTTGGTAGAACCTATTGGAGTGCAATTTTGCCCTGCTCTGTCATCCACACATCCTAATTCTTATTTTTCATCTAAAACTATGAAACACACACCCATAGCTTCACCTATTTCCCCTCCATTAATTTCATCCTCATATATAGGTCAACAATCTTCTAAACAAACCACTCTAGAACCTCAAAAAGATCTTCAATCTACAACCAATCATTCATGTTCCATCCCTCTAATTTCAAAACCTATAGACCCATCTATTAACACTTCCACATTATCAACATCTATCATACCTTCCACATCTAAAAGTATAGGGAATAATCCTTCTACATCTTATGCTCTTTCTGATGAACTTTTACCAGATTTATCCACAACCTTAATATTAGAAAAAACAAATTCTTTCATGCAAGACTCAATTATTTTAAATAACTTACCGCCATATCCTCATACTTTGGGTCTCCCACAACCTATGGGAAGTACTTACCAAGTCGGGAGTTGTGCATTCATTTATAAATGATATGACTGGGGAAGAATCCTTCGAAATATCAAACCTCATCATGAGGGATATGACAGATGTTATTTTACCAATGAATATATTAAAGCTAAACCCATAATGCTTAAAATGGGATATAAAGGGAAAGGCTTGGGACCTTTCCAAAATGGCATGAAAGAACCTTTCGAGGTAGAACCGTGGCCTACCCGCTGTGGTGTAGACCTATTTCCTAGTAAGGGTCAACCATTTCCTTTTGAATATGATGATCAACTCACATGTTATCAAGATTATTTGGATAGGCATGATGATTTGCCTCTAAAAAATCAGCCATTTACTTGTAATAGCTTACCTTGAAATGATTGCTGACTCCGATGAGGAAGTGGAAGGAGATATCTTCCACGATGTCTCTGTTGAAGAGATGTTACACAATGGATTTTATTTTGATGGTTCTATACCAACTATAGCCCAACTTGAGACCACTAATCCTCAAGATGAATTATCCTACTTAACCTTAAAATAATTACAAGAATTGGGCGTTTCACCCGCCCCACCTAACTTTGAAAGAGATCTACACGTGGAAGTAGAAAACATCATTAAAGTTAATATTGGAACTGAGGATAATCCTCACATAATCAATATTGGATCAGAATTAAGTCAAGCAAAACAAGAACAATACATTGCATTCCTTAAAGAGTATGAAGATGTCTTCGCTTGGACATACGAAGATATGCCAGGTCTAGACCCTTATGTAGTCATGCATCATCTAGTAGTCCATCCGGATGCTAAACTGGTTAAACAAAAACTTAGAAAAATGCATCCCACTGTGGCTCTGCTAGTCAAAGGGGAGTTAGAAAAACTCTTGAATGTTGTTTTTATACAAGCTATTGATTATGCTGAATGTATCTCAAATGTAGTTCTAGTTACCAAGAAAGAAGCCACCAAAGTTAGGGTTTGCATAGATTTTAGAGATATTAACGCTGCATGCCCTAAAGATGACTTTCCTCTTCCAAACATGGATCAAATCATTGACTTTACTACCAAGAGTGGGATGATGTCCTTAATGGATGGATTCTATGGTTATAATCAGATCAGGATAGCTCCTGAAGATCAGGCTAAAACAACCTTTATTACCCCCTGGGGTACCTTTTGTTGGAAAGTGATGCCATTTGGCTTAAAAAACGTAGGTGCAACATATAAAAGAGCTATGACTTATATTTTTCATGATTTGATGCATGATATCCTACATGATTATGTAGATGATATTATAGCTCACTCTATTAATGAAGTTAATCATTTAGATGATTTGAGAAAAGTTTTTAATCGATTACGAGAATATCTCATTCGATTAAATCCAACCAAATGCATATTCGAAGTTAAGTCCGGTAAACTATTAGGGGTTTTAGTTTCTTTATGTGGTATCAAAATTGACCCTTTCAAGATTGCGGCTATCACTGATATGCCCACACTTACTAATATATCTGAATTATGAAGTTTACAAGGTAAGCTTCAAGCCATTCGTCGCTTCATCGATAAGCTGGAGGACAAAACTGGTCCCTTTCTTAAACTCCTTAAGAAGGATGTCCCTTTTAATTAGGACGACAAATGTCGAGAAGCTTTTGAACTTCTCAAGCAATACCTCCTTAACCCACCGGTGCTTTCATCGCCTAAACCTGATTGCCCATTTCTCCTATATATTTCAGCTTCAGATTCTACCTTAAGAGCTATGTTAGCTCAGCTTGATGATGAAAAGAGAGAACGGGCTAATTATTATATTAGCCGAACCTTCGTCAATTATGAAACCCACTATACAACATTATAAAAACTATGTCTAGCAGTTGTTTTTGCTACGCAAAAATTACACCATTATATGCTTAATCAAAAAACTTATGTCATTGCTAAATATGATCCCTTAAGGTATCTCATGAGTCGACCTTATTTATCAGGTCGCACAGCCAAGTGGGTTCTTGCTCTAAGCAAGTTTGATCTCACATTCATAGGACAAAAGTCTCGTTAAGGGTCAAATCATAGTAGATCAATTAGCTACTGCACCCTTAGAGTCTACCCATCCCCTCATTATTGAGTTTCCTGATGAATGCCTTCAATTAGAGGCAGACCATATTGAACAATGGTCCTTATAATTTTATGGAGCCCAATGCATGAGTGGGGCTGGTGCGGGTATTATCTTAATATCCCCACAAAAACACATCATTCCTCTGTCCTTCAAATTGACATTTTCTTGCACCAACAATACTACTGAATATGAAGCTCTAATCCTTGGATTATGAGCTGCCTTGGCACTAAAAATTAAACATCTGTTAGTTTTTGGTGATTCTCAACTAGTTATAAACCAAATTAATGAAGTTTATTAGACCAAAGATGATAAACTACGCCCATATAAAGCCTATGTTTTACAATTAATGTCTCTATTTGATCAAGTTTCCTTGGAAGCTATTCCTCGAACTAGCAATCGTGCAGCTGATGTTATGGCCGCAGCTGCATCTCTCCTGCCTTTGGAGTTAGATGACGAATATGCCACTATCATTATTCATCAACTCTAAGAACCCGCTTCAAATAAGTCATGCTTATAACCTTTGGATGTGTTTCTAATCAATGAAACTACTCCTAAACCTTGGTATACAGATATATTTGATTTTCTCCAAAATGGGACTTTCCCTGCCAATTCTAATAGAAACCAACGTCGGTTATTACGTAGACGAGCAAGTCGATTTGTAATAATTAGCAAATTTATATAGGATATCTTTTGAAGGTATCCTATTAAGATGTTTGAATCTATAAGAATCCAAATCAGCCTTGAGTGAAGCCCACGATGGATCTTGTGGAGGACACTTTAGTGGTAGTGTCATTGCTAAAAATCTCCTTAGGATAGGATACTTTTGGCCTACCATGGAAAAGGATGCACATGATTATGTGTGCCATTGTGACAAGTGCCAGAAACATGCCGACCTTGTCCATGTGCCTGCACAAGAACTGTAGGCTATTTCATCTTCTTAGCCCTTTTCAAAATGGGGTTTAGATATTATTGACAAAATCAATCCAGTGTCATCTGATGGACACAAATTCATCATAACCGCCATTGAGTATTTCACGAAGTGGGTTGAAGCTATGCCTTTAGCTTCCTGCACTGGCACATAAGTCTCTAAATTTATTTTTAATCAAATCATTTGTAGGTTCGAAATTCCTGCAAATCTCATCTCTGATAATGGAACTTGTTTCAAAAATAAAGATGTTAAAAAATTATGCCAAAAATATAAGATTCAACATCGTTGGTCCACTCCCTATTATCCTCGGGGTAATGGTCAAGCGGAAGCATCTAACAAAACCTTAATCAAAATCCTCAAAATATTGGTCAATAAAGCCGGTCGCGACTAGCACATTCGATTATATCCGACCTTGTGGGCCTATCGAACTAGTGTTCGAACCCCCACTGAAACTTCACCTTTTGTTTTGGTTTATGGTGCTGAAGCAGTTTTTCCTTTTGAATTAGAAGTTCCTTCTTTGGCTCTACTACTTCAAGATACCGAAGTAGGAGATGAATATCGAGCTGGCAAACTCAGTCAGCTAGAACTCCTAGATGAAAAACAAATTAATGCTTTGGAGCATCTCTGTGCCTACCAAAACAAGCTTAAAAGATCATATGCTAAAAAAGTTCGTCATCGATCCTTTGAGATTGACGACCTTGTTTTAAAAGAAAATCAAAAAAATATTAATGCAACTAAGGACATTAAAGGTAAATTTGAGCCCAACTGGCTTGGAGCATACATTATCACTGCTAAATTTGAATCAGGAGCATACAAATTATCTACCTTAGATGGTAAAGAACTCAAAGAACCCATGAATATTTTGCATCTTAAAATTTACTATGTATAAATTTGGTCATTTCATCCTTGTATATATTTGTTTAAAATATTTCAAAATCACTATCTTGTATTTCTTTCAATTTTCAAATTCAAAAACACCAAAAACATTCATAATCATCAAAATCTTCAAAACTATTTGTTGTAATTATTTATAGCACTTGTTAATTCTTTCAAAAACAAAAAAAATAATAAAAATAAAAAGACAGCAATATTCTTGAATCTTTCAAAACCAAAACAACATAAAGAAGAAAGAGAGAGTCAACATTCTCAAAACTTCTCAAAAAGTATTTATATCTATCTTCTTACAAATGTTGCAGTTATATGTTTCAAATTATTTTGGATAAATTAGCATTTATTTTGAATCCCTCACTTTCAAACACAAAATAAATATCTTGATTTTATCTAGCATGATTACTAATCTCTCTTATATCAAAGTTCACAAAATTCAATTAAATAAAGTTTGAGCACATAGAATTGATCTTGTTATTTACTTAAACCAAGCACATCTTTTCACAATAAAATGATTATATTTGTAATATTCATGCTATGCTACATAGTAGAAGTGGTTTCTTGAGAGAAAAGTTTCCCCTACTATCCTATCATGCACATGGTCTAGAATATTTGAGAATTGGAAAAAGGACAAGCTCACCCCTACCCAGAATAAAAATCCCTTGCTCTACAACTAATTCGAGCAAGTATCCCTAGTACAAAACAAAAAGAAAAAGCAAAGTTCAAAAAAAAAAAAAAAGTTATTTTATATCATTACAACAATGTTCCAAGCATTATCTACAAAAGAAAGCAAAAAATACAAAAGAAAAGCAAAAGAAAGCAAAAGCAAAAGCAATAAAATCCCTTTCCCTACCCTTTGAAAAGAAAAGAAGGGTTGATGAGCTTGAATCCCTAGAATTCTCAATTATTCGAAAACTGTGAGGTAAGCCCCATAACAGGTGGTTTGTGCCCAACTTGCTTGGCCTTGGGTAACTCCTAGCGTGGCGATATGTCTGTCACATTAGCGACCTTCTTTTCTACAGACCTATGTATGCTTATGGATTAGCTAGCTCTTGATAATCCGACTTACATAGTAGTCTGGTATGGTTATATGCATCTACATCATGGTTAATGAACACTTATTTGGTTCATTCAAATCACTTGTATCATATTATCTTGCTCAAAACTGGTAAATGAACAATGCAATTGCACACACATTTGTATTTGAGAGATTTTGTGTATCATTACGATAAATCAATATTGGAAATGAATTCACACATGCACATGGGATTCCTTATAAATATAACTTTTGTCTTTATGATACTTTGAAATATTTTTGCAAATTGGAATAATTTCATTGTTTAGTACAAAGACAACCATATGTATTTACCAACAAATCAAAATCATTTTTAAAAAAAAATACAATAAAGTTACATATAACTTTTGACTTTTGCAACGATGGTATAGTTCCAAAACCAAAAGTGGAATTTTATGCCTAGCACAAGTCCTCATCTTCATATTTTCTATTTATTAAAAATCAACCATGCAATAAAACTATCTCTTTTTGGATTTCGCAATGATGGTATAAGTCTATACCTACATATTCTATGCCTAGCGCAAACCATTGTACCAATTTTTATTCCCCATTCATTTAAAAATCAAATCATGAAAAACATATGACTTAAATCATTATGTTACATAAATTATGCTTTCAAAAACATGCACATTGTCACTATTTCATGTCATTATGTCAACCTTCAATTTTGCAATGATGGTATAATTCCTAGGGAATTATCCAAAAAATTTATCACACTTAGGAATTTATGCCTAGCAAAAATCATTTTAACATTATTTCATGCATACTATTTTTATGGAAATCTGAAAACAAATCACCATCATCATCATCATTTGCATCATCGCACCAAAGTCTTAAGACAGTCTCTTAAGCACTCTTTTACTTTTAGCAATATTTATATACCAGGATTAGCTTGACGACCGAGTGAGCGATGACTCCATGAAATGGTCTATAATAGCGACAATGTCCTTTGAAATTATTGTTAGAAGTCTCTTTTTATTTTTTTTATCACATTACATCACAAACAACCAATTTGTTACATCAGATTATTTCATTTAAAATTTTTTCAAGCATGACATTTCAACCATAATATTTCCAATGACGTAATTACATGAATCATCAAATCAATTAATCAAACATTCAAAGCATCATAAAAATACATAATTCATATGATCAAAAATATCTCATCTACATATATATCAAATATATGTACATCATATCAAAAATAGATTGGTATGCCATAATCTACATCTTGGCATACTCAATCTTCTCAATCATATATCCTCTGTGTAGTGTCTCAAGAACCCCTCAAGCTCTCAACCTCATCTCCTCCCCTGCCCTGAGGTGGACGAGGTGGCCCCATCGCAGTATGTGTGGTACTATGATTTGTAGTTGTCGATCAAGATGAAGTCCTCGATGACCCAATCTTGATTGGGTTAGCAATGCTGGTTGGCAGTTGTACCCTCTAACCCTCTAGTACCATCTGGAAGTAGATACCCTGGTAGAATGTGGTCTGAGCAATCAACTGTGACATCTCCTGAGTGCTCGCCCCTCTTCCCCATGCTCTGAGGCGTGTAATCTCATCTTTGAGCTGTGTTACCTCAGCTCAATGTCATGCAGCCTCCTCTTGTAGGGTCTACACCTGTGCTTGGAGACAGACTGTCTCTGCTCGAAGAGTCGCTGTCTCACTGCTCTCCCTAATGTCAACACCCTTGCCCTTATCCAGTGATGGTGGCCTCTCTCTTCATGGAGAAGGGGGTCTATCCAGCCTCCTCTCCCACTACCGTGGCCTCTCCTATGCCTGTGGCCTCATCTACTCTCTCCCTCCATGACCCTAGGCTGCCTCAATAGTCGCCTGGTGTTGCCTCCCCATCCGACGCACAACTGCATGAATCAAACCCTAAGCCCTCATCATCCGAGGAGGGTAGATGCCTGCGTACTAGGCATCATAGCTATCGGCTACTCCAGTGTCATCCCCATCCATTGGCTGAATGGGGGCATCATCTGCATCTTGACTCTAGAATCACTACATGTTTGGAGCCCTACTAACTATAGTGTTATCCCGGATAGTCCGAAAAAACTCGTAATTCCTGAGAGATGGGATCCCCTGCTATAGACTGAACTGTCACAAAACTTGGTCGTAGCGATGGAGCTCCACCTCTCCCCTCTCCATCCTCAACCAACAAACTCACTTGATGCAAGACAGCTCTTGTCCATCCTCGGCCCACCCTGGATGCTCTTGCCATGACCTCCAGGTGATCTGGTCTAGGACAAGGTCATACAATAGTCTCCAAGACGTAGGCAGATCAATCCGCCATTGTGACCCTCTTCAAAGCCACCAGTAGAAAGATCGGGGCCTCTCCCCATCAACCCCTATCAAATGAAGCCCTATCGACCTCCACACTACAATGTGCTCCCAGCACCAAACCTGTAGTAGCGATGTCATAACCAGACATCGGCTGCCCTTGTACACGACCCCATGCAAGATCTTGTACAATCGACATAGAACAAAACTGCTCCAAGAGAACCTGTAACCATGGTCATGCATGTCGTAGATCACATCTACTAACACCCATGGTACCCTGCACTTGCTCTGGTGGCACAGTAGAAGTCCACCCACCACTATGGCTAAAACCTATGTGAGTCTGGATGCCCCAGGCATCTGATGTAGCGCCTCGATGTTCACTCCACCCTTCTCTAGGGTGAAGCTTGGGTCATCACACAACCGCATCATAGCATGGCCTTGATTAGCTGTAAGAGTGATCAACCGTCCTTGTATGGGGATCCTCAGAATCCTCCATACATCCTCCAATGTGGGAGTCATATCCCCTATCGATAACCGAAAATAGGAAGAACTCGAATACCACCTCTCTGTCAGGGTACGTCAGTAGCCCCATGTCTGTAGACACTTGTGGCATTTTTGCCACATGCTGTAAGCTGGCCTGAGCAAGCTGATCCCACTCTGCCTATGTTAGAGCGGCCAAATCATCTCTCAACCCACCATATTTCCATTCTCTGCTTTTTAGTAAACTTCTCTGCAACATAAACAACAACACAATAAAAAATCATTAATAACAACTCAGTAATTAAAAATGCAAGTCAAAATAAGTTCAATTTTATAAATGATGATATCGTCCACTATTGGACGATATCGTCCCAAATTTGAGCAACATCGTCTCCGATTTTGCCAGCCGAAATCGTCCCTAATTTGATGAAATCGTCCCCCTTTCGCCGATTTCACCCTTAGACGAAATCGACGAACTTGAGACGATTTCGTTGAAATCGAGACGATTTCATCGAAATTGAGACGATTTCATCCCGACGACGTCGACAGCCCAAAAATGCCCGCGATGCTCAAAATTTATTTAAAATTCACCTAAAAAGCATGTAAATTCAACTCAAACCATTCTAAGCTAAGTTTAGACTCTTACTCGTAGCCCACGCCAGACCTTTGTCGATCTATGCGTTGTCTCCACCATTTTTGCTTGCAGAGCTCCAAAAACCAGAAAAATGAACAATAAAAATGAATTAGGGGTTTACCCTATTTTTATTAATTTTATTCAAAAAATAATTAAAAACATTTTAAAATTTTGCTTTTTCGCGTTTTTACCTCAAACGTTCGATTTGGGTAAAAACATGGAGGGGGCACCATAGTAAGCTGTCGTACGGTTCGACCAAGAATCGTCGCCTAAAAATGGGAATAATTTTTGCTTTCTCGTAAATCGAGAAGAACTAATCTTTAACGCATGTTCTTCGAAAAATTCGCTAAAGAGGGGGCAAAATGCAGCACCCTAAAATTGGCGCAGTAAAACCTTAATAATTACACTTGCTCTAGTAAATAATTTAAATTCAAATTTTAACCTCCAAAATTGCTCCCAAACCGCCGTGTAATCTGTTTCCTCCTTTCCCGTGCCATTTTTAGAGTTTGTTTTGATCATTTGACGATATCGTCGCTGATCAGACGATATCACCTCAGATCAAATGATTTTGTCTGGGCTAGGACATCCAGACGATCTTGTCTCAAAACTATTTTTTCACAATTAGCTTCTGTTCCAACGACGTCTCTAATCCGGGCAGAAGCGTGTCTGCATCGTTAGAGACCCTCCCCATTGGAGATCTCCAAAATAGAGATGATCTCCAACCTCCTAACCTCCCTTCTAAGCCTATTTAATCCTAGGCCCTCCCCTTAGCACCCCCCTAGCTGAAATTCCCTGTAACTTGACTTCACATGCATTAAGACATCCTAAATTGCTATTTGCATTAGTTCTATTCAAATTTTGTTGTAGGTACATTAGTATTTTTCAGCCAGAGCAAGCTTACATCGTCGCAGACGATCCTGTTCAGATCGGAGGCGATCTTGTCGAATCAGAGACGATTTTGTACTAATGCGAGACGATTTCGACTGTAGTCAACATTGAGGCAATCAGTGCCCAAAGTTTGCATTTTCTTCACCTTTTTTTGTTGTTTTATTCTACAATTAGCTAGTTTATTTATTGTTTTATGCTATTCTGCATTTTGGAGTTCACCCATGTAGCTTTAAATGCATAATTAAGTCATCAATCATCATCAAATCATTGTAGTGTATTCATGTTTTGCTTATTATCATCATGTTAATGTTATTGCTGTCATTTTACACTGTTTCCCTATGTTAGCATTGCTGTATTTTCTATATTTTGTGTCTACTTCTCTGATTGCAGGTCTCTAACGAATTCGTCAGATCTCAGGCAATCTTGTCTAATAGCAGACGATTCTGTCAAATCAGATGCGATTTTGACTGCTTCAAAAATTAGAATCTTCATCAGACATCCAGATCAGGTATGACTTTCTAATTTTGCATTTTCTCTCTATTTTCTGTCTTAATTTGTCCTTCTGTATTCATTTAATCTGCATCTTCATATAGAATAGCTTAGATTCATTTGGCCAAACCTAGGATTTGAATTTTTAAGGATAAAACTGAACACATAAAACACATTCCCAACCTAGGTGTGGAAACTACAATTAAATGTTTCCTGGTAAACCCACCATCCATCAAAAAATCACCATAATACACCTCCTCTGAGAGATGGGACCTTCGCAAGGCCTCTCAGTCCGAGGTACCATGCCATACTTTTTACATCCCCCTTCTGGGCACGGATCCTATAGCCTGAAGGTAAGGGTGTGAAAAATTTGGAGCAATACAGCTTCATACCAATCACAAACAAGACTTATTTTGACTTGATTTTTCCGTCATTGATCTTAACTGATCCTTTGCCAACTATCTTAGTTCCATCATTGTTTCCAAATTTTATAGAACCACCTTTATATTTCTGTAACTTCTCAAATTTTTTTTGTCACCTGTCATATGACTGGAGCATCCACTATCAAGTATCCATGGTGCAGACTTTAAATGTTGTATGTACGATCAAGGATTCCTTTTCTTCCTTGGGTCGCTCCTTTTCTTTCCACTCTGGTTTGATTATAGTTTTGGTCACTTATTTTGACTTTTCTTTGTCAGTAGCCTGTGTATGTTTTTCGTGAAATTTTCTATTTTGTCTCAAACCAATTGGTTGAAATTTTTTTCCTTGATGTTTATTTTCTACAAATGTACTTCGACAATTTCTTGCAATGTGTCCAAAATTATGACAGTTATAACATTCTACTGCATAATCCATCAGTAGTGAAAAAACATTTCTACTAGTAAAGTTCCTTTGTCCTACATTATACTTGCGATATGAAATCTTATGAACATAACCATTGCATTTAAAACAATAACTAGAAAAGGAATGAGTGAACCTGGGTGATGGTATTTGCCATTTTGTAGTGGGAGCCATAAATATTCTTCTCCTTTGATGAGTGACATTGGTGAATCCATCATTGTCAATACTCCTCTTGTGCTTGGATTTATTGCTTTCTTTAGCATGATTCATTTTTTCTTGATCAACTTTGATCTTATCTTCATTCTTTATGGGTTCTATAGTTATGGACTTTGATCCATTTGATGATTCTTCTTCGACGAAACCTAAACCAAATTTGATGCCTATAGTCCTTTGGTTATTTATAATCTTGTCTAGCTTTACAGAACTTCTTTCAAGTTTGTGATAGCAACTCAATTTTTGATTCATCTCTTCTAGCTATATCCTTAAACCAACAATCTCTTCTTCTAACTTGATGCACTCATCTATTTTTATGGTTAATTGTACTTTGATATCTTCAGATATTTTCTTAAATTCATCTATCTATACTTTCAAGCTGGATATGATTTCATTGGCATCCTCAAGCTTTCTTGAAGTTTTCTTATTCTTTTTCCTTTCTAAACTCAGCTCTTTAAGTGCAGCGACCAACTCACCTTCCAGATCTACTTCAGCCTTAGCCTTAAGGTTTTTATTACATTCCTATTTTTCCTTTGTTTTTTCTTCTTCAAATGCCATGAAAAGAGCTTCACCTTTTTCTTCTTTAGAATCCTCACCAGAGTTGTCTTTTGAAGGACTGACATTCTTGGATATGAAACTTTTCTTCTTGAAGTTTCCTTTTCTAAAATTTGGTTTCTTCTTCCAGTCACTTCTTTCTTGGTGTGAACCTTCATCACTTTTGTTTTTCTCATTAAGAGGACATTTAGATGCAAAGTGCCCAACGCCTCCATAGTTGAAACACTTAAATGGTAGCTTTCCTCTGTATTTTCCTTTTCCCTTGATTAGTTTCTAAACAAATTTTGCTTCTATTTCATCTAATGTCTCTTCTTCCTCAGAATATTGTTTTGTTTTTATATTTTTATGTGCTTTAAAAGCATATTCTCTATCTGTGGGTTTAGTTTTTCCTATTCTCATCTCATATGGAGTCAAAGAATCATGCATCTCATCCATACTAAAAGTATTAAGATCTTTAGCTTCTTCTATTGCAGAAACTTTGGAATCAAATCTTTGGGGAAGAGATCTTAGTACCTTTTTCATGATGATAGCATCTTCCATTTCCTCATCGAGTCCTCTAATCGCATTAATGATTCCATTAACTCTTAGCATGTATGCCTCTATGTTCTCATCATCATTCATATTTAATGCTTCAAACTAAGCTCGATGCGTTTGTAACTTGGCCTCCTTGATCTTACTGTCTCTTTCATGAATGCTCCTTAGTTTGTCCCACATATCTTTTGCCATTTTACAACTCATAATATTTATCAGTTCGTTGTCCACAAAACCACACATGATAGCATTCTTTGCTTTAGAGTTATTATCAAACAGTTTCTTACCGAAAGAATCGGTTGGAGGAGTGGTGGGTATGGTGTATCCGTTGTCTACTGACTCCCAAATATCGTATCTCAAAGAACACAAATATGTCTGCATCCTAAGTCTCTAGAATGTGTAATTAGTTATATCAAACAATGGTGCTTTGTTTGATGAGAATCTATTAATATCCTGCTATAAAATAAACTCAAATAACACACTCTCACACAATTGCTTGGAAATAACTCACACAAACATCACATTAATATAACAAAAATTTGTATAAAGAACAATCTCACAATAGAACTGAATCGCAGGCCTCTTCGATGGGGCAACCTCCTTCAATACTTCATTAATTTTGCAAAAGATGGTTACATTGGTGCCATTTCGGTTATTTAAGGAGTTTCCTTCCAAGGTTGGCTTACATGCAAAATGCCACCTGGATTACATGCATAATGCCACCCGAATTACATGCATAGTGCCACTTTGAATTACATGCACAATGCCACCCGAATTACATGCACAATGCCACTCGAATTACATGCACAATGCCACACGAATTACATGCACAATGCCACCTATCTACCATGTGTTACATAAAAAAGGGTGCCATTTGTCATAGGCACTACCTAAGCTAAAACTTAGAACATTACAAAATATTAATCATGGGTACTACCCACGTTCACTAGGAATTATTACATCAAGGAAGTTATTACATTAAGGGTTAGGATGAGATCCTAAGATGCCCTTCTCCTTGAAGAAGCTTTGTCCTCAAAGCTAAAAATGCGGAAACTGTTGCTGGAGTTGATGGAGGGACTCCCATGTAGCATCCTCAGGTTGAAGTCCACGCCACTGAACCAGGACCTCTGTGATGGTACGGTTGCGAGTTCGATGATACAACAGCTTCTTTGGTGCAAGTAAGATGGAGCCTTCTTCATCCAATTCGGGAAGTGTTGATGGGACCTATACCTTGGAGCTGCCCGAAATGTAGGAGGGAGGCATGAGTGGAGGGTGCCCGTACTCTGCCTCTGGTGGCGGTATGATAGGAAGTGTTGTACCACCATTCGACCAAAGAAATCCATTTTTCCCAATGAGTAGGATGATCGGAGGCAAGCAGCGAAGGTAGGTTTCCAAGCAGTTATTAACAACCTCTGTTTGACCATCCGTTTGCGGATAGTAGGCTAAACTCATTGTGAGCTGAGTCCCCTGCAACTTAAACAACTCTTGCCAAAAATTTCTAGTAAGGCTGGGATCACGATCAGATACATTGGAGGTTGGCATGCCATGAAGGCGAAATATGGAGTCAAGGAAAATTTGGGCAATAGTGAATGTCGTGTAAGGATGGGTTAGGGCACAAAAGTGAGCATACTTTGAAAGGCGGTCCACTACCACAAAAATAACAGACTTGTCTCCATATTTAGGTAGCCCTTCTATGAAATCCATAGAGATGTCGATCCACACCTGATTCGGTATCGACAAGGGTGGAAGAGTGCCCGAAGAGTGCACTGTTTCTCTTTTCATCCTTTGACCTGTGTCGCAGTCTACCACAAAAGAGTGAATGTCCTGTTTCCTACCTTTCCAAAATAAGGCGCGCTTGAGTTGCTCATAAGGTGGTATGATATTGGGAGGTGTACTATCCGACAATAATGGAATGGCATGGTCGTGAGAGTGATGCAGTGGTCGTGTGATGGGTTCTGAAAAGATGGCCTCATGTTTGTGGAGAATCTGTTGCATTTCTTGTGGGATTTCACCCATTGGAGATGTGGATGGCTGGATGGAGAATAGTTGTGCAATGACCCCACGTGATGATTTCTTTAGCAATTTCTCCATGCCGTTTGAACTGATCATTTGAGGTGTTCTTGTCGGGGAGCCCTTGATGATGTGTGTTTGTCCGTTCTGGAAGAACTGCATCCAAAGTTTAGCAAAGTTCTAACTGATAGTGCCCAACGTACTCAACCATTGGAATCCCAAAACAATATCACATCCACCCAAATGGAGGGCAAACATGTCCTGCTTGAGTTCATAGTCCCCTATCTTGATTTTAACATTGTGACACTTTCCTTTACAAGATAAGGTTCCCCCATTGGCTACCATGACCTCAAAGGAATTACAATTGTGGATATAGCAATTTTCCCGTTGAGCAACTCTAGGGTCAATGAAGTTGTGCGTGCTTCCCGAATCCAAAAGGATGGAAAGACGTTGTCCCTTGAAACATCCTGTAACCTTCATGGTTTGAGGAGTAGTAATGCCTACAAGGGCATGGATTGTAATTGATGTCTCAGGTTCCTATTTCCCTTCTTGTGGAGGAGGTGTTCACAATGAGCTATATCTCTCAACACTACTTTTTGGCACCCCAGACTCTTTTTTTTTTTATCTCCTGTTTTGCTGAGTCTAACGGTGTTTACAGATTTTGATTCTGAGCTACTGAGAAAAATTTGGGTACTGGAGCACTATCTAAAACTGGCCGTGTTTCACACTCAAGATTCTCTTTATTTTGCAGGTGACTGATATGACAGTTCTGTTCTGACTCTGAAGACTGTGAATTCTCGCCCGACCTCTCTCGACTCGACCGACTCGATCGTGGATCGCCATTGTAAATTTTACTGTTACTCTCCAGAATTTCAACTTAAGTGTCACCCTCATGGCTTATCCCGAATGCATGTCCCTTCTGTTATTTTTTTTGGTAGAGGACTCCTTTCTCATATGCTCACTTTTGAAATGCAGGTTTACGAACAGGGGTGTTTGGATTCTTATTTTGATTTTTATTTTTGCATTTTTTACAGGTTGCAGTTTTAACAGAACCAGGGAATGCTAAGTATAGGAGTATGTACCACCCATAGGCCCTCTAATATACCGACAGTGACGAACAATAGTGCTCGGACCAATATTTCAGGCCACTACTCAAGGAGGATTCCACACATACCCTTGAGCACACTACCCGCCTCTCTGACAATACGGGAGGGTAATCGTCCAGGATGCTGTGTCCCGTAGACTATGAGTAATACAAGGCCGAAGAGCTTCCTAATGGTTAAAAGTTTGTTTAATCCTAGATGGTCTCCCGATATACCCGAAGATACGTGGGAGCTCAAGTCCGTGCGCGAGTTCTGTCTGAGGCCTGGGTATTGGAGCCTGATCGCCCCTCACTTCACTAGACGCTTTATGGGCTATCTAGCTTAGCCAATAACGACAGATCCTTCACGATATTTTAAAACCCCCGATACAGGGTTTCTACCTACTCAACTAATAATATATTTTTTTGTTTTTGGTCTGAAAAAAAAACACTATATTTTTTTTTTTGGATTTTTTTAATAAGGAAAAACAGAATGGAAAAAACACATGGAATTTATACCTAACAGGTGGATTGGATGGCAAGAATCGTTGCGGTTGCAGCAGAACTTGGCCCTGGAAAGCGCTCTGATACCACTTGTTAAGATCCTGCTATAAAATAAACTCAAATAACACACTCTCACACAATTGCTTGGAAATAACTCACACAAACATCACATTAATATAACGGAAATTTGCATAAAAAACAATCTCACAATAGAATCGAATCGCGAGGCCTCTTCGAGGGGGCAACCTCCTTCAATACTTCATTAATTTTGCAAAAGATGGTTACATTGGTGCCCTTTTGGGTATTTAAGGAGTTTCCTTCCAAGGTTGGCTTACATGCAAAATGCCACCTGGATTACATGCATACTGCCACCCGAATTACATGCATAGTGCCACTTTGAATTACATGCACAATGCGACCCGAATTACATGCACAATGCCACTCGAATTACATGCACAATGCCACACGAATTACATGCACAATGCCACCTATCTACCATGTGTTACATAAAAAAGGGTGCCATTTTTCATAGGCACTACCTAAGCTAAAACTTAGAACATTACAAAATATTAATCATGGGTACTACCCACGTTCACTAGGAATTATTACATCAAGGAAGTTATTACATTAAGGGTTAGGATGAGATCCTAACAGAATCCTTCACCACCTGCCATTGTATCACTTCCAAGATCACCTTAGCCGATTAAGCTTATTTAGGAACTTGGCTCTGATACCAATTATTAGTCTCACAATGACACTGAGAGGGGGGGTGAATCAGTGTAGCTATTAAAAAATTAAATCTTCAACTCTTAATGCCAAAACAATGAAAAATTAAAACCCAATAAAGCAAATATAACAAGAGAGCATTCCACAACACATGATGTAACGAGGTTCACCAATTTGGCTACTCCTTAAAAATGACTACTTGGATTCCCGTCCAAATCTAGCCTTTGCAAAATACCAATTTTATAATCACTTTACCAGCACCCACTGGAAGGAGCACCAACCCCTGGTTTATCTGCACCAACAGAAAGGAGCACCAACCCCTAATTTCTCTGCATCAATAGAAAGGAGCACCAACCCCTAATTCCAAGCACCAACTTGGACTGCACTTTTGAAACTATAAGATTGACATAAAAATGCTTTTGCTTATACAAGACCCTGACTGGTTTGTTGCTAACCCAACCCCTCTCACTATTCACCAAAACACCACACACTCTTAAAGCTCTGCTTACTAATCTTCTATGGCTCTCACTGCTCTACTTAATACTCTCTTGTGGCACTCTTTCAACCCGCTTCTTGCAACACTTTCACTCTATTTTAGCGACACGTAATTCTTCACGTAGACCTCCTTTTATAACCATATTGTATTTTTGTAACTCCAGTTGTAACTCCTTTCATTTCTCATGCGCCACTTGTCAGTTGTAACGCCTTCTAACTGTAACTCCTTTTGTATATATATAGGGTAGGCTTTTCATCAAACACGTTACATGTTACGAATTGACACATATACCCCTACCATGACTATTCATATTCTTGGTCATGACTGTTCGTATTCTTTTTTGTGCATGCATGCATTTTTTATTCTATTTTTATGACTGTTCGATTTCTCCTTCTTCGACTGTTCTTTTATTAGCTACATGATTTTATTTTGTAATGGCCCCTGTAACTGTTGTATAACTTCAGTTAATGGTCACATATCTTATTTCAGCTAGGTTCTCTTCTTAGCTCATGAAAACACATGTCGCGATATCGCGACACTTTCGCCTCCTTGCTTCTTTTGTTTGCTTGCACCCACGAAAACACATGTCACGATATCATGACACTTTCACCTCCTTGCTTCTTCTATTTTTTTGTACCCACAAAAACACAACATGTCACAATATCACGACACTTTCACCTCCTTGCTTCTTCTGTTTGGTTGTACCCACGAAAACACAACATGTCATGATATTGCGACACTTTTGCCTCCTTGCTTCTTTTGTTTGCTTGTACCCACAAAAACACAACATGTCATGATATCGTGATAGTTTTACCTCCGTACTCTTCCTTTTTACTTTTGTCACGATATCACGACACTTCTGCCTTCTTACTTTCTCTCTCCTCATAGAGTCACGAAAATGCGACATGTCGTGATATCGCGACACTTTTTCTCCTTTGCTCTTTCTCTTACCTTCGGGTCATGAAAACGTGACATGTTGCGATATCACGACACTTTTTTATTCTCTTCCTGCCCTTTTCAAGTCACGAAAATGCAACATGTCATGAAATCGTGACACTTTTCCTTCTCTACCTTCCTGCTCTCTTCAAGTCACGAAAATGCGACATGTCGTGAAATCGTGAAACTTTTCCTTCTTTGCCTTCCTGCTCTTTTCATGTTGTGAAAATGCGACATGTCGCAAAATCGTGACACTATTATTTCTCTGCCTTCTGGCTCTTTTCAAGTCGCAAAACTACGACATGTCATGAAATCATGACACTTTTTCTTCCATACAATCTCTCTTGCAATATGTCGCAAAATCACGACACTTTTTCTACTTGCCTTTTTCTCTTCCAACATGTTGCGAAATCATGACACTTTTTCTTTCGTACTATCTCTCTTGCAATATGTCACGAAATTGTGACACTTTTTCTACTTGCCTTTTTCTCTTCCAACATGTCACAAAATCATGACACTTTTTCTTTTGTACTATCTTTCTTGCAATATGTTGCAAAATCGTGACACTTTTTCTACTTGCATTTTTCTCTTCCAACATTTCATAAAATCGCGACAGTTTTTCCTGCTTGCACTTTCTCTCCGAACATGTCATGAAATTGCGACAGTTTTGCTTTCTTGCTCTTTCTCTCCGAACATGTCACAAAATCATGACAGTTTTGCTTTCTTTCTATTTCTCTCCAAACATGTCATGAAATCATGAAAGTTTTGCTTTCTTGCTCTTTCTCTCCGAACATGTCGCAAAATCATGACAGTTTTTCTTTCTTGCTCAACATGTCGCGATATCGCGATAGTTTTCCTCCTTGTGATTTTCTTTTGATTTTTTGCATATGGGCCACTTCTATCTTTTGAAAAATCATTGTACATACTATGAAGATCCTCTTAACTCCTATCCACTACATCAACCGATCTGTCTGACTGTGTTGACAACAATGACAATAATGTTGCTACACCTTGTTCATCATTATGGACTCCACCAGTAAATTTTTGGACTTGTTGTAGGGCCGCAGTCGATGGCCTTTCACTGTCAATACAATGTTGCTACCATCAATAGTCTTGACATGCACAACATCGTTCTTGATGAGCTCTACCACCTCGTATGGTCCCATACATCTCTACATTAATTTTCCCTTCCTCTCTTGGAACCTAGAATCGTACAACACCCATTCTCTCTCCTAGAACTACTTTAGCTTGATGTGTCAATCATGCCATTTTTTCTTTGCTTTTGTATGATCTTCGTTCTTTGCAAAGCATCCCTTCAGAATTTGTCCAACTGGTTTAGCTACCGAACCCTCTCTTTTTGAGCTTCTTCTAAGCTCAAATTTAATTCTAAAGCAGTTCTTAGTGTCTTGATTTCAAACTCAATGGGCATCATCACACTCTTCTCGTAGACCAGATGGAAGGGTGTGAAGTTGATGGTCAATTTCCACGTGGTGTTGTAAACCCATACTGCCTTCGAAAGCTGTATAGCCCAATATTTCCTATGTTGTTGCATGGTTTTTGTTAGGATGTTCTCAATCTCCCTATTTGTAACCTCTACTTGCCCATTTTCCTGTGGGTGGTAGGGTGTAGTCTTGTTGTGCCAAATTCTATATTGTTCCATCAACTCCTCGATCAACTTGGAGGTAAATTGAGGCCCATGGTCCGTTGTTATCTCTCTAGGGACCCCGAATCGTGTAAAAATATGAGCAAATAAGAAATTGGCTACTATTATTTCCTTTGAATCCCTCAATGCTTGAACTTCCACCCACTTGGTGACGTAGTTTGTGCAGACTAAAATAAATATCCTTCATATCAAAGGTGGATTTATTGGTCCCACAAAATCCATGCCCCACTTATCAAAGGGCTCTAGATGCACTTGTGGTTGAAGGGACATCTCATCCCCATATGTTGGTCTGCCCATTATTTGACACTCATCACACTTGCTGGCATAGATGGTCGCATATTTAAATAGAGTGGGCCAAAAATACCCAACCTGTAGGATTTTATAGGCAATCCACTTCCCTACAAAGTGTCCCCCGCATGGTTCATCGTGGCAAGCTTTGAGTATTTTCGATAACTCCTGCTCTGCTATGCATATCCTTATAATTTGATCACATACTATTTTAAATAGGAGGCCATCAACCCATAGAAAGGAGATGCTCTTCTCTACTACCACCTACTTTTATCATGAGGAGAGAGCAGACGAGGTTCTTCTGGTGGCCAAGTAATTGGCTATATCTACATACCATGGCGTCTGCTCACTAATGGTGAAAAAATGTTCATCCAAAAACTGGTCTTCCACTATCACATGGTCTACTGGCATCAATATGGACAAAAAATCTACAACTACATTGTCTTTGTCGGGTTTGCCAACTATTATTACATCAAACTCCTACAACAACAAAAGCCATCTAATAATTCTTTCACCAATAGTTGGTTTGCTCATTAAATACCTAATAGTTGCATGGTTCGTATGGACAAACACATGATATCCGATGATATAATGGCATAATTTATTGATGGCATGCACAACCACGAGGAATTATTTCTCCATCACTGTATAGTTGAGCTCTGTCCCTGCTATGTTTTTGTTGAGGTAGTAGATGGCATAAAATTTCTTGCCATCCTTCTGCATGAGGACTGCTCCAATCGCATTGTTGGATGCATCACAATAGATATGGAATGGTATGGCCCAATTTGGTCCTCTTAAAATAGGTGCAGATATCAGCTTTTCTTTGAGCGACTGAAATGCTCTTTCGTAGTCTTTCATCCAGTTTAACTCCACATATTTAGACAATAAAGTGTGCAGTGGTATTGCAATTTTACTAAAGTTTGTGATAAATCATTGGTAATACCCGATAGATCCGAGGAAACTTCTCACCTCTCACTGCGTTCTGGGGCTGGGTAGGTCCTTGATGACCTCTATTTTCCTTTTGTCAACCTTTATTCCTTTCACGAAGAGATGGTATCCCAATATCATGCCCTCTTGCATCATCATAAAGCATTTTTCATTACTAAGGGACAAATTATTTTCCTCACTTCTTTCGAGCACTCTTTCCAAGTTCTTCATTGCTTCATCAAAGGTTTCTCCATAAACGGTGAAGTCATCCATGTACACTTCAACCGCATCTCCTATCATGTCTGAAAATACGCTCAGCATCACCCTTTGGAAGGTGGCAGGTGTGTTGTATAGCCCGAAAGGCAATACCCTATAAGCAAACGTTCCCCAAGGGTAGGTGAACATTGTTTTATCCTAGTCTTCTTCTCCTATCTAGATCTAGTTATATCCATTGAATCCATCCAGGAAGGAGAAGTACTTCCACCCCGAAAGTGTATCCAAGACCTGATCAATGAATGGGAGTGGAAAGTGATCCTTTTTGGTCGCTTTGTTCAATGGCCTGTAGTCCACACAAATCCACTATTTCCCATTCTTCTTGGGGACCACCACAAGCGGTGACACCCACTCACTATCAAAAATTGGATAGATGAATCTGGTGGATAAGAGTTTTTGCAATTCTGCCTTGACAATGTCTTTCATTGTTGGATTCATTCTTCTTTATGGTTGCCTTCTTGGAGTCACCTGCTCTTCGAGGTATATTCGATGGGTATAGATTTTTGGGCTGATACCTTTTATATCCGAGTAGTCCCATGCAAATTCCCATTGGTGCCTAACTAAGAGTTATTCTACTTCCATTAGCTGTGTGGGGGTTAACCCACTATTGAAGTTCAACATCTTTCTTGACCCAACGTTTATCTGCTAAATGTGGTGGTCTTGGGTGCTAGCTAATGGTGACTCAGGCATGGTGTCAGAGGATTCTCCTTGGAGGAATTCTACGATAGTACCATCCTCATATTCTTCCTCTGCCAATTCATTTAATGCCATCACTATATGGATAATGGATAGCTCCTTCTCTTTGTGCTTGGTCAATGTAGACTCTCCCAACAAATCAACAGACTACACGAGGGGTTAAATGGTCAACCTTTTTATGTTTTGTCCATTGGATATGGTCATCAACCCATCTTGGTAGATTATTTAGGCATCGGATATCTCCAGCCATGGTCTTCCCAAAATAAGCAGGTAGCCACCCAGCCTGGTTTTAGACTACAAAACCAGGAAGTCGGTTGGATATTCCCATGCATCAACCGTCATGATTATATCTTCAAGCATTCCTTTTGATGCTATGGTTTATCGGTTAGCTAGCTATAGAATCATTGAGCTAGGTCTCAGGTCTATGAGTTGTAGCCTCTGCATGGTCTCCTAAGGCATTACATTGATTGTTGCACTGAGATCGACCAACATATTGGTCAAGGAATGTCCCTCGATTTTTACAGTCAACATTGGAATGCCTGGGTCTACATACTTAGGATGACACATCTTGCCCATCATTAAATCTACCAACTTACCCATGACATTGATAGTCTGGGTCACTCTTCATCCTGAATTTCTTAGGCACATCTCCTTTATTGCTTTAGAATATATCGGGACGTCTCGGATAGCTTGAAAAAGTGGAATTGTCACTGTGAGATTTTTCAAGCTAGAAATAATATCAAACTTTGGCTGCATTAATTTCCTCTATTCTTGCAACCAATTAGGAAATAGAGCCTTTGTTCTCTCAACCACTTCTTCTTCCACCTCTTCTATAAGAGGTGTTTCTTCTAAATTTGCCTCCTCTTCTATCAGCAGAGGTGTCTCTACTCCTAGCTGTCTACCTGATCTAAGTTGAATATGATTACAACTAATATTATACATCGGGTACATCTCACCTTCTACATTATATACTGACTGATTTACTCTATTATTGGGATTTGCCATCGGTTGTGTGGGTAGCTGCATAGGTCTCACTATAGGTAAGGCTGGCAGGTTTTGTTGGGGGTGAGCTGGTGCTACATTCTATGGAGTTGTATTCCATGGAGCATGGCCTCTCCACTATTTCCTAGGGTATTGATATTGCATCCAAGGCTACTGGTTTGGAAATGTTGCTCCTACGGGTGCATTGGACCAAGGAGATGGCCCCCACCACCCCATGTTAGGTGGTTGAGGTTGGCCTTGTGGCATGTATGGTCCTCCCTCGTATGATGGCATTGGTGGCATATTTCCCATAGGGGGTTGTGGCCAACTTCTTCGATTGCCTACAAAATAGGCTTCCATAACATCAGCATCCTCCTTGATACTGGGAAATTGTAGGCACAATCGGGTCTTATGATTTAGCTTACAGACCATGCATACTCTGACTTTATTTTTTGGGCATGCATTCTTTGCATGCTTTCCTCTACATTTCGGGTAGAAATAAGCCAATGCTGCCTCATTTTCTTACTTATTTTTCTCTAATAGCAGCGTATCCATCTGTAATGCCAGAGATGAAAGCATCTCACTTTTCAAATCTTCCAACATATTGCCTATTTCTATTTTTGTGACCGAAGCAATCACTTTCATGGTTCTAGGAGTGGTCTTGCCTCTCCTTCTTGAGTAGTTCCAGCATAATTTTTGGATATCTTCCATAGCGTGCTGGTAGACATCACCTCCAAAAATCATGTTGAGAGCTTCTAATGATTCGTTGTTAAGTCCTCTCAAAAATATGCTTTTAAGAGACTTATCAGCTAGCTTCGCATGAGGATATCATTGAAGATTGAAGTTGAATCTCTCCTAGTACTCCTCAAGAGACTCATCTTCTTTTTGTGTCATGCTCAAGATCTCTTCTCTGGAGTCTCTGGCTCTCCCAAAGTCTTGATATTGCTCTAAAAAGAGCCTCTTCATTTGATCCCATGTGGCAATGTGTTTGTCTCCCAGACCAATGAACCATCATAGAGCTACATCATCTAATGTGGAAGGAAAGAGCTTTAGCTTTTGCGTATCAGATTTGTAGTCCACAGACCTGCATAGAACATCAAACTTAAATAAAAATAGGTCAAGGTCCTCGGTCGGGTATCCTCTGAAGGTAGGAAGATGAGCAGGGGATATGTTTTTCATTTTTGTTTCTCCTACTCCTTCCTCAATCGGGAAACTAAAGCCATATGAAGCCTCTTCGTCGGCCATTTTTTGAGGAAATGTGGTCTCTAATGCAGTTCTTATGGCCTTACGATCATTCAAAACTTTTTGAGTCAAGGCTCTAAGATCGGCTGGTGTTATCATCGGATCTTCTACAACTTTCCACAATAGTGCTTCCTCTGAGGGTGTCCTCTTAAACAACGAGTTTACAATATTTCGTTCTTCCCCGAGTTGATGGGATGAGGAAGCACTTTGCACAAGGCGACGATCCTCACTCTAGTGGACTGTTGGTGGTGAGTCGGGCGAATCTAGTTCAAACTCAGAATGTTTGGCTGACTCAAATTTTGGTGGACTTTATTTTATGAACCAATCGTCAGGTCCTCTTCTTCTCAAAGAACTCATACAAAGTTAGATAGAAGGTTTTTAGGTATTGCAATTAATCTAATAGAGGTGCTTCCCCAAAAATGGTGCCAAAATATTGCGGGTCAAACATAGGTGAATTTTGCTCCTATTTTTTCACTGCCCGATCATTTAAATTGTCAACCTAGGGAGCTTCGTAAACTTCAAAAGTGTCTCATATAAGATCACTTACAATACCCACTTTGAGATGAGTTCGACTAATTCTACTATTGGGGGGTTTAAAATATTGTCAATCATTCATCCACACCACAATAATTTACGTATGAATAATTAAATCCTGAGAATGTAAATATTCATATGTGCATAATAAAAGTAAACCTACTGTGGAAATGAAAATAACAGTGCAAAAAATAAACCTATGAAAGAAGGAAACTAATCTAGGAAATCATAAATAAAAGGGAAGGAATACTGGCTTGGAGTGGGCCTAGGCTCCAGCAGCTCCCTTCCAGCTGAACACATAGTTAGGAACTGTCAAACTTTATTGTATTTGCAAAAGGATTATTACAATGCTTCTACTTCCTCAGAATGACAAATGTATTCTCAATCTAGATTATGGATTCTGGATATTCTATCAGAGAGGTCTATGTGTGTTTATATAGCACACACACAGATATTCTATTACAAATAAGTTATAATAGTAGTTCAGTCTAGACTAAACTAGGACAGTCTGGTAAACTTAATCGGTATCTGCTAAAAATAGGCTTTGTTCCTAATGGTTGTGCATTTGTTGATTGGTGCATGCTTCACCTGGCGTAGGTAAGACATTCTCATCCATTGGTGCAACTCCCATAATTATCTTGCATGATGTGGAACTGGAATGGCACCGATCAACTCTGCCCACGTCACTTTACTTGGTCAACTGGTGAAGAATGGAGGCACCTTCTCTATGGGGAAGGTGCCTTCCTCACATGTTTTTGATAGGTGCCTTCCGTATGTGGAAGGCACATACTGATGTGGAGCACCTTCTTCCTATGGAAGGCACCTACTGATGTGGGTGCCTTCTCTATACGGAAGGCACTTTGCCTTGTATGGGGTGCCTTCCTTATGCGGAAGGTGCCTAAGTATGTCGAGCACCTTATTTATATGGAAGGTGCCTACCTTCTGTTGGCGCCTTCCTTGAAGAAGAAGGTGCATACCTGCCTTCCTTGAAGAGGAAGGCACCTACCTTCTGTTGGCTCCTTCCTTGAAGAGGAAGGCGCCTACTCTTCATGCCTTGATATTTCGAAAGAAACAGAGTTCCAGGTCCATGAAAGACCTCGACTGATCCAAATCTGTCAAAACCAACTACATTTCCACAAAAACACACTAAAACACACAAATTAGATAACACACATAATTCTATTAAATAATTACATAATCATTCATAAAAGTACACAGTTCCTATTATATTTTCACATAATAATCGATGAAACCCATACAAAATATGAGCATTTTTTAGGCTCATCAATGAATAATTAGAAATATGACCTCCTTAGTAATATGCTCTAAGTCCTTCATTCCCAGTTCCAAGTTAATCATATCTGCATAATCCTAGGCCTAGGGGAAAAGAATGGATTTGTGTATGGGGAAGTTGGGAGGTATGTGCTTATTCCTATTTAGAAGCCTACCTGGGAAGGAGGTCTTTAGCATGAAATTGGACTGGAGGGTCAATACTTGTATGTCTAATATTAATTATGCTATCGAGAGCTTGAATACCCTCCTAATCTTGTCAGCTATAAGTTTGAACAACACTTGGTTGGCATAATCCTTGATAGTCCTATTATTGGGATTGTATACCACTGCCAACCATGTAATGAGGTTTGATGAGTGGTTGACCCTAGGGCAAAAAAAATTTCTAAGGTTCGTAGCCCATTTTTTATAAATGGGGCTCTATTCATTGCTATCTATATGTGCCCTCATGAATAATCCCTTGAGTAAATTTGGGTCATGTTGATTATCCTCCTTTGTAGGATCAAAGATGTATATGGTGATATTTTCTAATTCTTACTACTGGTCTGGCATGATGTCTTTGTTTAGAATAGATCAGTCAAGCAACACCTTTGAGTCCCTGGCTTTCTTAATTATCTTAGTCATCAACCAAGACCTAGTTAATTTTTTTGTTAGAGCCTTTACGTCTATTATCCCTATTAATGCAATGCTCATGGAATCCATTAGGTCGAGTAATTATAGATTGAGGATGCTCCTATGCATTTTTGCTCTTTTGATTATTTACTAGATCAATTTGCCCTAGCGACTAGTTCTTGTGATACTTTCTGCATGCACCTATTCAATTTACTCTCATCAATGTTACAATGGGAAGTTGTCACCTTCCTCCTATTAATAACATTAGGTGGAAAATTGACCTGTTATTGGTTGAGGGAATCTTATTCATCATACCATGGGAACTTGGCATACAAATCAACTCTTCATTAGGTGCTAATTAAACATATTTTTAATTTTCTCAATTGGATCTTTGTGAAGAGGAATCAAGGTTACCCATATGTATTTTTCTTATTGGCTTGGGTATGACATTCTTGCATGCCAAAATTTGGGATGCACAAATTTAAGTGGAGGTGCATGAACTTCATGCACCTTTAAGACTGGAGCTATGGCTTGGGTATGACATTCCTACATGCCAAAAGTTGGGATGCACAAATTTAAGTGGAGGTGCATGAACTTCATGCACCTTTAATGCACTTGTGCACTCCATTAAAAGCAAGTGCATGACTCAAAAATAGGTTGCATGAATATTGTGCACCCCTTACACTTTTGTGCACTCCATTAGAATTGGGGTACATGACCTTGACATAGGGCACACAACTTTTGTGCACCTCCCAAATTTCATGCACTCCATTAACAGTGGAGTGCATGACTAAAAAATGAAGCATACAACTTCTATGTGCCCCTTGGACTCTTTGTGTGCTCTATTGGAAGTGGAATGCATGACTTGAAAATGAGGTGCACGAATTTTGTGAACCCCCTATACTCTGTGTGTGCTCCATTGGAAGTGGAATGCACAACTTGAAAGTGGGGTGCATGAGCTTTGTGCACCCCTCAGACTCTTATGCACTTCATTGGAAGTAGAGTGCATGAATCAAAAAATGGGGTGTGTGAACTTTGTGTGCCCCTTAATATCTTGTGCACTCCACTAGAAGTGGAGTTCATACACCCAACAAGCTAAAACTTGAGGTGCTAAACATGATTTTTGAATTCTTACTAAAACAAAAGAGAATTGGAAGAAAATTTTGAAATTTGAGGCTACTACAAAGGTGAAGTTACTCTACAATGCCAAGACCAGCTCTGACTAGGATAGAGGAATGAATTATGGGACTTCATGAATTATCTTGAAAACCCAAAAATATTTGGTTCGACTAGACACTACCTAACTAAAAACAAGAACAAAGTATGAGAAGACAAATCTATAAAAAATTCTCCATACATTTTTTACCTATTATCATCTTCGAGGAGAGGGCCAAATAAATTTAGATGCTAGCTATTGATAGGTATGGGAATTTCTTATCCTTCAAAGTCCTACAACCTACATGTATGCTGACCAATCGGGTATGGGCCTAACCTTTTTATCTCAAACTTACCTTTCTCACCTGTTTTTTCATTTTTTGGATCCCAATAAAGTACTACCTCACCCACTGAAAATTAATTCCTTTTGGATTTCTTATTGAATGAATCAATTGTCCTTTTTTTTAGGAAATCATCTTTGTAACTACCTCTCTTATGTATTATTATAATTCAAAAATCTAATCCATCCTCCTTTGTAGGGAATTAGGCTTTTAATTATCTTGAAGGAGTAAAGAGAGATCTATTCACTCTAGTTGAGGTGGAAAAAGTGCACTTTCTCCATAAAACAATTTATATGGTGATCTTCATATGGTAATTTTTATTGATAATATGTCTACCCATAAAGCATATTTTAACTCACCATACCAACTTCTTTTGTTCCTCCCTAGTGATCACTTGATTTGGGTAATGAGATTTTTATTAGAGAATTCTACTAACCCATTTCCTTGGGGGTAATAGTTTTCCAAATGAGCCAAATATATACTATATTTAGCACAAAATTCTACTATCTCAAATCAGGTGAAAATTTTGGCATTATATGTAACAATATTTCTAGGAACCCCAAACCTAGTCAAGATGTTCTCCTATAGGAAGCTGATGATAATCATGGTTGTTGATCTCCTAAGAGGAGCTAAATCGACCCACTTGGCAAGGTAATTTGTCATTGTGAATATTCATTTATGGCCTCTCAAGGAGTTAAAGTTAATTTCTCCTATCAAGTCTAATCCCCACTGAGTAAATGGAGCTTCAGTGATGATAGGTTTTAGTGGTATTGTAGGTAGATTCTTCTTGCCTATAAAATTTTGGTAGCTATAACATCCCTTGACAAATTGGTAGACATATTTAAAAATTGAGGGCGATTAGTACCCCACCATCATTATAGTGTTGGTTTTTTATTTTTAAGCAAAGTAGCAACCATAGAATTTTACATGGAACTCTTCAATGATCTTGGGGACTTTATCCTTTGATAGACATAAGAGCAATACCACACTTGGGTGTCTCCAATAAAGTTAGTCTCCCTCAAGATAATACTTCTAGGCTTGCTGATTGATGCTCCTTATCTAGAATTATGATTTCCTTGGCAATAATGATAGGGTTCACATGTATAATAAGATGTCTATGTACCAATCACATTCATTTTCATGCATTAATATATCATATTGCAAATCCCTTACTATGGTGGTATTATTAATTTCTTCTCCTCATTTATTGGACATGTATTTTGCTAGCCCTTGTCATTTTATCACTTTGACTACTTTGAACTTAACATCATACTGCAATAGTTTGACCATCCATCTTGCTGAACTCCCCATAAGCTCTAGTTGTGTGAGGACATATTTCACAACCATATAAGGGATGCAAGCAATTAATTTGCTAGAAAAAAAAAAGCTCTTAAAATGTCCCAAGGCTTGTATCAAAGTAAATACCTATTTCTCCATGAGCTTGTATCTCAATTGAGATCCTTTTATCCCAGAGCTCATGAAATCTATGGGTCATTCATTTCCTTCCTCATCATTCTATGATAATACTGGAGCTATGATAAGAACATACCTCTTCTTATCTTTTCATCACAAAATTCAGCAACATATGCTTCCTCCATGAAGCATTCTTCATCTTGTTGGTTTTCTACATATAGGCCTTCCTCTACAAGAAAGAATTCTCCATTACAAAGCATGGCTTCATATGAGTCTTTACAAGACTCTTCAAAAACTCCTTCAAAAGGATCTAATTCAGAAACTACTTCAAGGAAGCAAGGCTCCTCCTTGCTTAAACAATATTTATGATTGTCACACATGGCTTTATGGGTATCCTCATCAAACCCATAAGCATACTTCAACACTTTTCATGCCACTGTAGCTGATCTACAATTGGCTATGAGAGGAAACACATTCTTTACCATTCCTCTCCTCAAATCCATAAGAGCTAAGCAATTTGCATATTTTTGCTCCTCTTTTCTCTCCTCACCTTATAGGTTGCTCCAAGAGGGTTCCTCATAGCCTTCTTGAACTATATCCCATAAGTCTTGAGCCTTCAATAAGGTCTTCATAATTATGCTCCAAATAGCATAATTATCTCCATCAAATTTTGGTACAGCCAAGTCTACATACATGGCTTCCTTTTATTTACCAGAGTCTCAAGCACCCAATTTATCATAAATCGGCCAATACTGATTGAAACAAACTAATTTTTTTCCTGTAGACTTCTGATATACTTATCTAAAAATCAACTAAATTTTACATCCAAATTCACAAATGAGAAATATGTGATCAATTTACTTTTGCCATTTCTATCACAATTCCAGATCTAGGATTGTTGAAGGAAAAATAAATATTCACATAATACAAATCCAAATGACCTGAAATTTTTTACAAATTATGATTTTATCTAAATAATATTTCTCCTAAAATTTGAGAAGCAAATACCCTGTATTCCACCTTATACAACTATTTTATTGAAAAACTAAAAATGCTAATAAAATCCGTAAATTAGCTCTAAATAACCTAAAATTTTAATAGTATCCTCCTGATACAATTATATAACTACCCTAAAAATTTCATAATAAAATACCTTAGGATGAATGATATATTAATTATTTACTCAAGCTCTTCCTTGTAACTCTGCTGAGTGTTGGCCACTTGAGTTTCTTTGACAAAGTGCGTGCTTCAGATCTCTTCACGCCACTCTCCACAGGTTTTGATCTATCTGAGAAAACCTGCTCTGATACCAAATGAGAAACAATGGTGAAATTGTTCTATTGATGAACAATGCATTACATAGTTTTATAGTTCTTGAAAGAACTAAAAATAGACACGGTGGTTGAGAGAAATCCTCTCAAACTTATTACAACAAAGTAACTTAAAGATAGCTCTTATCCTAACAACATGCTAATCTTGGACTATGGCCAAAAATTAATCAACCAAAACAAAACCTCAACGTATGCTAATCAAATTAACTAGAAATATGTAAATCAAAACATTAAACTAAAACTAAATACTAGGACTTAATACTTACTAAGGAGGCAATGTTGAAAATATTCCAACAATGAGTAGATATTAAAGTTCTTTGAAAGGTATGGGCATGTCAGGATGGGTGTAGTGGTGATGGTATATTTGATCCATTGGAAAGCCTTTGTGCTCTCTTCATTATACCTTATACTTTCATCCTTTTTTATCATATCATTAATAGGTTTAGAAATCTCAGCAAAGTTTGGAACAAAACTTTTGATGAAATTTGTCTTGCTAAAGAAGGACCTAACCCCTTTTATACTCTTTGGGGGTGTGATTTTTGTAATGGTCTCTTTCCTATTATGAGTGATACTTATTACCTCTTTAGACACCACGTGTCTTAATAGCTAACCATGGGTGGATCCAAAAAAGCATTTCCTTGGATTCAGTGATATCCCATACTCCTTGCATCTTTCAAAAACTTGGGATAAATGAGAGAAATGATCATTGGTATTTTTGAAAATACTATAATGTCATCCAAATACACCACTACCATCTTGAACATCAACCCTTTGAAGGTGAAGTCCATGGCCCTCTAGAAAGTGGCACCAACATTCATCAACCTAAAAGGCATTCTATGATATTTGAACGTACCCCATGGTGTGGTGAAGGTATTTTTATAATGATCTTCTAGGTTGACTAATATTTGATTATAACCTAAAAAACCAGTAAGGACATCTTGGCTGACCCCACCACTACCTATATAAGTTGTTCCATATTAGGGAGGGGTAATTATCCTTGAGAGAATTTTTATTTAGGTTTTTGAAGTCGACACATAATCTATAAACCATGTTCTTCTTTTTGAGAGGTACCAAATTGGATATCCAAGATAATAATCTTAATTTTTTTATTATCTTTGCATCCAATAATTTTTGTGTCCCTTTCTACATGACAAAATGAAGTGTGGAATTGAATTTCCTCTATTTTTGCCTAAAATATTTAGCACCTTCATGTAGAGGGATGATGTCGGTCATGATATTGGTGTTGAAAGTCCTCAAATATTCTTAGCTCCAAGAAAAATTTCCATGTTCTTCTTAAAAAATCCATGTACTATTTTTTTCTTTTCTAGAGAGTGCCCTATTTATTCTGACTTATCGGGGTTCTTCCATAATTCCAATGTTAACCTCTTTGGCCTCAAAATTCTTGAAATACAAGATTATGTGCTCTATCAAAATCTTCAAATAAATTCTAAAGACACCAATCCTCTAGGAATTTATTAGTTTTTAATTGTATTACTTTTGTGTGTTCTACTATGATATGTTTCAACACATATTCATCCTTCTTATCATAGATCATGCCAAAAAAGTGATTTTGCATAGCCATGAAATATCTAATATCAACATCATATTCACAAACTTATAAGTATACCACATTATCAGGTACAAAGGGATGATACATAGAGATGGTGAAAAATCTGTCCATATACTCAGTGTCAATCTTAGGATTGTCTGACCCAAACACATTTATAGCCAATAGGTTAGTAATATGATTTTTCTCTCTAGGGATGTAGGATAGGTTAAAATCCAAGAAACTATCTATATAAATTTGCACTACTTTCCTATACTACTTCAACTTGGGGTGTTTAGTCTAATATTTTCCTTTTGTTTATTGTATGATGAGTTTAGCATATCCACTAATGGTGAGGTAATTTATGCCAAGCTCCTTAGATTTTCTCAACCCAAGCAATAGCACCTCATACTCGACCACATTATTTGTGTATGGGAACTCTAGGCAAATAGGTATGCCTAATTAGTTACCTTTTATGTCAATCAATTTTATCCTAGCACCAACCGTAGTTTGTGACTTAGCCTCATTGAAAGTCATTATCCACATTTCAATAGTCATAATTCTATCCAATTCTACATCCACTTCTACCTTTACTTTGAGATCCATGTTTTTTGCATTAGGGATATATTTGAGAAAAGGTTTATGCCATATGGAATAAATGGCCAATTTTTTTTCTTCCACTGAGTTGTCTATATTAATTATCATATTATCAAACCTTCTCAGCTCAATAGAATGCTTATTAAAAGGTTTCCTTGTCAAAGTGGTCTGCTCTTTAGTTGAGAGTGGTATAGTGGCGTAAGACCAATCTAACTAGATTGAAGCACCTTGTTGTTTTACCTAATGCTTGGATAATAATAGGTAAAATAAGGAATCCACATCTACCATAGCCACATCCATCACAATGCTTTTCTTGGGGTACTAATCTAGGAAAATCAAAAGGCTTGTGACTATTACCATGTAAGTTACTTGCCTACTGTCCATAACTAAGATGGATGGGGAATATTTAGTGCACATTAATCCCAATTGGTTAGCTACTTGTTTGGCTATGATGTTATGGGATGCCCTGCTATCACATATTGATATCCATAGCCTGATGTATAGCAAACGGATATATAAAAAGGACTGACTAAGAAAGGATTTTTTCTAGAGGGATTGGTAGGTGAAGTTATGAGAACATGTTTGTCACATGGTTTAATTAATTTGAAGGCCTTATACACATGCTCTCTATATTTAGCCATAATCATTAACTCCCCAAAGGCTATGCTTATTTTTTTGGAAAAATTAAGGCCAACATCAAATTCTACCTTCTTGTTTTCCATGACCTTGTTGGCCCCTTATTGCCTTTGATTCTCACTGACTATCTCCATTGTTTTAGGTATTGCAAAGGGTGTAGGTTGGTGAGAGGTGGCCTACCCTTTTCAGTTATGTTATCCCCTGCCATCTATTGCATTCTTTCTACAAGCTTTATCTAGCACAGTTATGTTTCTAAGGTTTGTATCTTGAACCCTTTCTGAGGCTTGTAATTCTTCTACTTTGAAATCCAACTTACATTGTTTCATTCGTTCAATATGGATGTCCAGTGATCTTTTTAATAATTTAATATTGTCCAGGGTGAAGGCTATGGGTTTATCCTAAAAATGGGAGACTCATTCATTTATTATCTACATTAGCTACATTAGCCAAAGCTATAATATTGGGGACAACATATTGATTTTTTTGGACTTCTTTCCTTTTCGAATTGTTATTTGTGTTTCTACCTCCTTCATTATTCAATTTTTTGTTGAAGTTTCTCCTAAAAGAATCTATTTTCATTCTGGTTCTATGAATATTACTCAGTATCTACTTGGTCTCTTTCTATTTTGGACATTCTATTATTCATTGAATGGAGTATTTCTATTAGCTGTATTGATAATTTCTCAATGGGATCAAGTTTTGATTTTTTTAGTATATTAAACCCACTTTCTTAGGCTTCTTATAAATTTGTCTTGGGATAGGATCTATTGAATATGGATGCATTTACTACTATCTATCATATTTATTTTGATTACAATAGCTCTCTCCATATAGGTATCAATGGAAAGTGTGGGTTCCTGCCTGAGTTCATATTTGAAATCCCCAAGGAATGCATTTTTATAAAATAAAATATAATGGTGGTTTTTCAACCTAAGAGCTATTGGAATTCTATTTCTCAACTTAGTGAACCGCCTATTAAACTCATCCACATTTTCATTATCTTTCTTCTTCATTATGGCCAGCTTGATTAAAAATGATTGTTCATTTTTATTTTTCCTATATTTTTTGAGGAAAGCAGTTTCTAACTCTTGGAAGGTGCCTATAGTATCTATGGTGAGACCATTGAACCACTCTCTAGCATATTTCTCCAAGGTTTGTAAGAATAACTTGATGACAACGTCCTCCTATTCTACTTCCAAGCTATCCATCACATACAAAAAGTATTTTATGTGGTCTTTTCCAGTTACAGTGTTATCCCCCAAGAATTTTGGTAGATATTTATGAGCTTTAGGGGGTAGTGGGTTCAAGATAGGGGGTAACATAAAATTCCTATATGTATTTGTGTACCCGTTGTTTAAAGGGGGGTCAGCCATTTGTGTGAATAGGGTCCCTAGTATAGGAGGTATAGCAAATAGGACAATACTTAATGGGTGAATATTTTTAAAAAGAAAACTAGTACTACTATTGTTACAAGTATCTAAAGGAACAAAAAGTGTAGGTTTCTTTCTATTTTTACATGATAAAAAAGTACCTATGGATCTGGAAGTTCAGGGTAGAGTTATTTTCCACTACTTCTTGTGGCTACCAAATTAGCTTCTAATTTTTGATTGTGGATCCTTCAAATTCACCAACATAATGTGAAAAATCAGGAATACTCTCTAGCTAAGACTGCTCAGCCCAATAATCCTAAATATCACAAGGAATAACCAATTTTTAAAAAAATATTAAATAGAAGATCAATCCTCAACAATGGTGCTAAAAGATATTGTGTGGAATTTTTGCTTACCCTTTCTAATATGTGTCACATCACAAAAATCCTAGGAATCACAACTAGTTTGTAGACTTTGGTGGATATACCTCTTTGACCTAGGAAAATATTATCTATAAGACTCTAGAAAAACCAAGTCAAGTAAGGAAACCTCAGATGATGAGCTTGGGTGTTTATTGTTATGATATAATAGCCCATTATTTTACCATATTAAGTGTGTTTACGTTAGTTTTATTCTTTTTGACCAAAAAATATAGCATTTAAATTATTTAGACTAGGCCGATGCCATGTCTATTGGGTAGTCATAGCAGATTGATAAAATTCATGAACTAAATGGAAAGGAAAAACTAGTTTGTTCAAATTTATTCAAATGATGTACTAAACATGAACCATTAAAATAGCAAAGAGAAGGTGCTATTCACACATTTGGATGTCACAATATGAAAATAGATAACACATAAATCAATAACATATGAGATACTAGGAATATATTTGGAATTTATATTCATCAAAAGAATACATAAAATAACCCAACATAGTGCTTAGGTATATATAGCAGTAGTTACAATTACACTCTTGTTAAAATATCACAACAGAGGGTTGTTCCTCTCCATCCTGATTGTAGTTATGTGAGAGTCTCCAACTCTTTACATGTCCACTAGAAATAATATTAGCTAGTCGGACTTCTTGGATAATTCCTAGGTAATGATAGAAGAAAGGGTGACATAAGACATAAAGGGAAAACACACATAGGAAAAAATATGACTAGTTTCTAGATACAACTATACCTGGATAAAAATATTTTCTCTCTAAGGCTTGATGAATTTTTTTTTTGCCATGCTCCTCTATGTATAGTTCTAGGGAAGTTCAGGCTGTGTCATAACTATTTTTCTTTTGGCCCTCCATCAAGCATAATATCCCATCCTATACAAAATCATGGTAGGGACAAAAAGGAACAAGTGGCCCACACCATTATTCATATGGTTGCTCTTCTTGTGTGGCATCCTCCCCAACACATTGATAAGGTATCTCTAGCATGCCTTGATTATTTACATCCTTTGTTGTGTTGGACCCTACTTCACCTTGTTCATTACTAGGCACCTCTTATTGTGGGTCCCAACCACTCCTCTTATTTTGAGATCCTATGGCCTCTGGTCAATGTAGATTCAAGCCTCATCATGGAAGGTCAAGGTGAACTTTAATATGTTGACATATTACATAATATTATTCACTCATTCTTTGGACCATTCCATGGTGTTCCCAAGAACACACATAGGTGATCTATTATCTTGACTAAGTAATTGAACTACCCCATCAAATTCATGTCTTTATCGAAGTCAAACTTTTGTATTTTATTAAAGATCAAATATTTAATGTTGGGTCCTTGGAAAAACTCCAACATGAACCCATAATCATTGAGTTCATCATCTAATTATTCTTCGGAGTCTGCTATCTCCTCATACCATAAAATCTAGTTGGATTTGTTCTATAGATATATGGAGACCTTCATATAATCCTCTAAAAAAAATCAAATGGATCCATCCCTCAGGGTGACTGACCCCACTAATTTCCACATAATTTTCTTTGAATTTATGAAATACGTGTTAGTCTCACAATGACGCTGAGAGGGGGGGTGAATCAGTGTAGCTCTTAAAAACTTAAATCTTCAACTCTTAAAGCCGAAACAATGAAAACTTAAAACCCAATAAAGCAAATATAACAAGAGAGCATCACACAACACAAGATGTACCGAGGTTCACCAATTTGGCTACTCCTCAAAAATTGATTATTTGGACTTCCATCCAGATCTAGACATTGCAAAGCAACAACTTTACAATCAATTTACCAACACCCACTGGAAGGAGAACCAACCCCTAATTTATCTGCACCAATAGAAAGGAGCACCAACCCCTGATTTACTAGCACCAACTAGAGGGAGCACCAACCCCTGATGCCAAGCACCAACTTGGACTTCAATTCTGAAATTAGAAGATTGACATATAAATGGATTCAATTTTACAAGACCCTGACTGGTCTATTGCTTACTCAACATCTCCCATAATTCACAAAACACACATTCTTCTCGCTCGCCTCTAGCTCACCTCTCGCTCTCCTCTCACACTCCTCTCGTGCACTTCATTGAATAAATTCACTTCATTAATTATCCAAGAAGCACTCCTTTTATAATAATCCTTTCTCTTTGTAACTCCAGTCGTAACTCCTTTCAATTCTCATATGCCACTTGTCAATTGTAACGCCTTCTTTATGTAACTCCTTTTGTATATATAGAGTAGGCATTTCGTCAAACATGTTACATGCAAAGAATTGACACCATATTCTCCTACCATGACTGTTCATCTTCTCGGTCATGACTGTTCATTTTCTCCTTTGTGCATGCATGCATTTTGGTTTTCAAAAAAGCTTTTTGATTCTATTTTGATGACTGTTCGTTTTCTCCTCCTTCGACTATTCGTTTTCTCCACATGGGCATGCATCCACTTATTTCCACATGTAACGTCCATCTTAAATGATTTCAAATCATTAAATATTCCTTATGGGTCCACGTCACTATGCAGTCTTCAGTTTCACCATCCTGGTCTTCAGTCGCGAAAATATGACATGTCGCGATATCGCGACACTTTTGTTTCACTGCCTACCTGGCCTTTTCGAGTCACAAAAATGTGACATGTCATGATATCATGACACTTTTATTTCACTACCTGCCTGGTCTTTTCAAGTCGTGAAAATGCGACATGTCGTGATATCACGATACTTTTGTTACTCTGCCTGTCTGCCCTTCTTGAGTCACAAAAATGCGACATGTCGCGATATCTTGACACTTTTTATTTCTCAGGCTGCCTACCATTTTGAGTCATGAAAATATGACATGTCGTGATATCACGAAACTTTTTATTTCTCTGGTTGCCTACCCTTTTGAGTCGCGAATATGCGACATGTCGCGATATCGCGACACTTTTTATTTCTCTGTCTGCCTACCATTTTGAGTCACGAAAATGCAACATGTTGCAATATCGCGACACTTTTTCTTTCTCTTCCTTCCTGCCCTTGCCAAGTTGCAAAAATGTGACATGTCACGATATCGTGACACTTTTTCTTTCTCTTCCTTCCTGCCCTTTTTGAGTCGCAAAAATGCGACATGTCACGATATCGTGACACTTTTTCTTTCTCTGTCTTTCTCTTCGCTTTGGACCGTGAAAATGCTACATGTCGCGATATTGCGACACTTTTTCCTCCTTGCATTTTCTCTTCACTTTGGACTGCGAAAATGCAAAATGTCGTGATATTGTGACACTTTTTTCTCTTTGCTTTTTCTCTCCTTTGGCCCGCGGAAATACATGTCACGATATCGCGACACTTTTTCTCCTTGCATTTTCTCTTCTCTTTTGGCCATGAAAATGCAACATGTCGCTATATCACGACACTTTTTCTCCTTTCATTTTCTCTTCTCTTTTGGCTACGAAAATGCAACATGTCGTGATATCACGACACTTTTTCTCTTTGCGGTGTTTTGCTTTTTCTTTGATCTTGAGCATATGGGCCACTTCGGTCTTCTTAGAAAATATGCAAAAAGGTGTGTAAACATCATCATAAGCATTTAACATCATTGTACATACTCTGATTAACCTCTGAGCTCCTGTCCACTGCTTCAACCGATCTATCTGACTATGTTGACAACAATGACAATACTGTCGCTGCACCTTGCTCAACAATCTCCCCCTTTGGAATTGTTGGCAACACACGTGCAATTTCCTGTAACTCTTCTCCCCCTTTGACAACAATATCAAAGGGCTACTGCAGACTCCCCCTGAGTCAATGCACAAAATTCTCAGGCAAAAATTATTACACTTAGCAAAAATCACAAATATGAGAAAAAAGATAAACAAATACACAAATGCTCCCCTTGAGAATGTGGTCCCAATAGCTAGTCAATTCTTGGGAAGCGTGACCACTCACAATTTATTGCGAAGGTACTCAAAGACTTCCTTGGGCAACGGTTTTGTGAAGATATCTGCTACTTGCTCTGTTGTTGGAACAAAATCCAACTTAACCTCACCTTTCGCAACTTTCTCCTTCAAAAAGTGATATCGAATAGCGATATGTTTTGTGTGAGAATGCATAACTAGATTCTTTGAGATGTTAATGGCACTGGTGTTATCACACTTAAATAAAATTGGCTCACTGAAGTAAATACCAAGATCTTTTAGGGTTTTTTTCATCCATAACACCTGCGTACAACACATTGTCACTGCATATTCTGCCTCTGCTATGGATAAGGAGACTGACTCTTGTTTCTTACTGTGCCATGTGACCAACCTGTCTCCAAGATAGAATGCACCTCCACTAGTAATCTTTCTGTCATCTACACATCCTGCCCAATCTGCATCTGAATATGCAATAAGGGTGAAGTACTTACCTTTTAGATACCATAACCCATACTCCATAGTACCCTTGAGATACCGAAGAATCCTCTTCACTCCTGTCACATGAGTCTCCTTGGGACTAGACTAAAATCATGCTACCATGCATACTGCCTACAAAATATCTGGTCTAGTAGCTATCGGGTACAGTAAGCTCCCAATCATAGATCTGTACATGGTTTGATCAACATGTGGAGATATGTCATCCTTGCTCAAATTGCAACCTATCATCATGGGAGTGCTAACTGGCTTACAATCCTCCATTGTGAACTTTTTTAGCATCTCTTTCACATATTTAATTTGAGAAATAAATATGCCCTTCTCATTTTGATTAACTTGCAACCCGAGGAAATACGAAAGTTCACCAATCATTGACATTTCAAATTCTTTTTGCATCTTATTTGCTAAATCTTTACACCACTCATCTTTGCTACTACCAAATATGATATCATCAACATATACAACAAGAACAATAAGATGGCCATTTTCTATTTTGACATACAAATTACTATCCACCATACCTTTCTTGAACCCTTGTTGAGTAAGATAGTTGTCTAGTCTTGCATACCATGCTCGAGGTGCCTGTTTTAAGCCATATAATGCTTTCTTCAACTTGCAAACCATGTTGGGATCATCACCAAGTTGGAAACCATCTGGATGCTCAATATAAACCTCTTCAAGTTTCCCATTCAAAAATGCTGATTTCACATCCATTTGATAAACTTTGAAATTCTTGTAAACTTCTAAAGCCAGAAACATTCTAATTGCCTCTAGTCTAGCCACAGGTGCAAAGGTTTCCTCAAAGTCAATACCTTCAAGTTGTGCATATCCTTTACATACCAATCTTGCTTTATTCCTGACTACCTGTCCGTCTTCATTCAACTTTTTTCAAAAGATCCATTTAGTACCGATTATATTTTTATTTGCAAGTCTTGGTCCTAACTCCTAAGTTTTATTTTTCTCGATCTGATCTAATTATTCATTTATTGCCTTCATACAACTTTTATATTTGCTTGCGTAAGCAATATTTTTGGGCTCAATGCTGGATAATAGAGAGTAGTTGCTTACTACTCTTCTTCTTGTCTGAACACCAACTATGGGGTCTCCAATTATTTGCTGTCTAGGATGATCTTTCTACCAGCTGCTTGTTTTGAATTTCTTATTTTCTTCCACTTCTGAGTCACTGTTTGAATCATCTAAGTCAATTTTTTATTTCTTTTCCATTTTCTTTTCCTCATCTCCTTCAATAACCTCTTCATAAATTGGGTAGTTCTCTTCATAGCTAATTACTCGTTCCCTACCTTCATCAACTTTAACATCGACACTATCCACAATTTTCCTTAGCTTCTTGGTGTAGCATTTGTAAGCTTTGCTTTTTGACGAATAGCCAAGAAAAATACCTTCATCAGATCTATCTTCAAACTTACCAAGGTTTTCTTTAGTTCTTTTGATGTAACACTTGCTGCCAAAAAATTTAAAGTATCTTATTGTTGCCTTTTTACCAAACCACAACTCATAAGGATTTTTTCTTTCATGCATCCTCAACATGCACCTATTTTGGATGTATATCGCAGTATGGACTACCTCTTTCCAAAATCTGTCTGCTACTTTGTTGTCTATCAACATAGTCCGTGCCATTTCCTGCACTGTCTTGTTCTTTCTTTATACCACACCATTCTATTGAGGTGTCCTGGATGCTGAAAACTATCTTCTAATACCATATTTTTTATAGTACTCTATAAAATCCTTTGAAATGAACTCTCCTCCTCTATCCGATCTTAAACATTTAATCCTTTTTCTTGTTTGATTCTCAACTTGGTTTTTGAAAACCTTGAAAATCTCAAAAGCTTTTGATTTGTGCTTCAAAAAAAATACCCATGTCATCCTGGAATAGTCATCTATATACAACATAAAATATTTGTCACCATTTATACTTTACGTTCTCATGGGTCCACATAAATAAGTATGTATTAGTTCCAAAGGTTTGCTTGTGTATTACTCTTTTGTTTTAAATGAGACTCTAGTTTGCTTCCCCTTTTGGCATGAAGCACAAATGCTATTTGATGGTTTTCTAATGGTGGGAATATCTCTCATCGCCCTTTTTGAGCTGATTTTTACTAGATTGTCAAAACTGATATGATCGAGCCTCTTGTGCCACAACCAATTTTCTTCTACCTATCCAATCAAGAAAGCTACTTCTGAAGTCTCTGAGAGAGTGTACAGGTTGCCATATGTCCTCGATCTAGTTGCTATCAACTTTCCATAGTTTACTTTTTTGACTTCACAACCCTGCTTCTTAAAAATCACTTCATGACCTCTATCACAAATCTGACTTACACTCAACAAGTTATGCTTCAGACCAACCACAAACAAGACTTCTTTTGACTTGATTTTTCCATCACTAATCTTCACTGAAACTTTTCCAACTATCTTAGCTCCATCATTATTTCCAAATTTTACTGAACCACCTTCATATTTCTGTAACTTCTCAAATTTTTGTTTGTCACCTATCATATGACTGGAGCATCCACTATCAAGTATCCATGGTGCATATTTATTCTGTGATTTAAATATTGTTTATATGATCAGGGATTCCTTTTATTCCTTAGATTGCTCTTTTTCTTTCCACTCTGGTTTGATTACAGTTTTGGGTTCTTTTTTAGACTTTTCTTTTTCAGTAGCTTGTGCATGTTTTTCGGGAAATTTTCTATTTTGTCTCATTCCATTTGGTTGAAATTTTCTTCCCTAAAATTTATTTGATGCAAATGTACTTTGACAATTTCTTGCAATGTGCCAAAAATTATGATAGTTATAACATTCTACTGCATAATCCATCAAAGGTGAAAAAACATTTCTACTGGTTAAATTCCTTGGTCCTACATTATACTTGCAATTTGAAATCTTATGTCCATAACCATTGCATTTAAAACAGTAACCAAAAAAGAGATGATTGAACCTGGGTGATGGTATTTTCCATGTTGTCGTAGGAGTCATAAATATTCTTCTTCTTTGATGTGTGACATTGGTGAATCCATTATTGTCAATTCTCCTTTCGTGCCTTGCATTATTGCTTTCTTTTGCCTAAGTCAATTTTTCTTGATCAACCTGTTTCTCATCTTCATTATTTGATCCATTTGATGATTCTCTGTCGACAAAGCCCAAACAAAATTTCATGCCTATAGTCCTTTGGATATTTATGATCTTATCCAGCTTCATAGAACTTTCTTCATGTTTGTGATAACAACTAATTTTACGATTCATCTCTTCTATCTGCATTCTTAAACCAAGAGTATCTTCTTCTAGTTTGCAGCAATAATCTATTTTCATGGTTATTTGTACTTCGAGATCTTCAGATATTTTCTTGGATTATTCTATCTATACTTTCAAACTAGTTATGATTTCATTTTCTTCCTCAAGCTTTCTTGAAATTTTCTTATTATTTTTTCTTTCTATCTTCAATACATCCAGAGCCGCAATTAGTTCCTCTTCCAAATTTACTTCTGCATCAATTTCTTCTTCATCACATTCCTGTTATTTTTCTATTTTTTCCTCTTTGAGTGCCATGAAAAGAGCTTCACCTGTTTCCTTTTTAGAATCCTCACTGTAGTTGTCTTCTGATGAAACTTTTCTTCTTGAAGTTGCCTTTTCTAAAATTTGTTTTTTTCTTCCAGTCACTTCTTTCTTGGTGCGATCCTTCATTACTTTTGTTCTTCTCATTAAGTGGAAAATTAGCTACAAAATGCCCAATGCCTCCACAATTGAAACATTTAAGCGGTAACTTTCCTCTATATTTTTCTTTTCCCATTTTTAGATTTCAAACAAATTTTGCTTCAATTTCATCTGACGTCTCTTCTTCCTCGGATTCTTGTTTTGCTTTCATATTTTTATGGGCTTTAAAAGTAGCTTCTCTGTCTATGGGTTTAGATTTTCCTATTCTCATATCATATGCAGTCAAAGAACCATGCATCACATCCATACTAAAAGAATTTAGATCTTTAGATTCTTCTATAGATGAAACTTTAAAATCAAATATTTGAGTAAGAGATCTTAATACCTTTTTCACGATGACAGAATCTTTGATTTCCTCGTTGAGTCCTCTAATCGCATTAATGACTTCATTAACTCTCAAAATATATGCCTCTATGTTCTCATTGTCATTCATCTTTAATACTTCAAACTGAGCTCGATGTGTTTGTAACTTGGCCTCCTTGATCTTAGTGTCTCCTTCATGAATGCTCCTTAGTTTGTCCCATATTTCCTTTGCCATTTTACAACTCATAATTTTTACTAGTTCACGGTCCACTAATCTGCACATGATAGCATTCTTTGCTTTTGAGTTATTCTCAAATAGTTTCTTACCGACAGCATCGGTTGGAGAAGTGGTGGGTATTGTGTATCCACTATCTACTGAATCCTAAATGTCGTATCTCAAAGCACAAAGATATATCTGCATCCTAAGTCTCCAAAATGTGTAATTAGTTGCATCAAAAAATTGTGCTTTGTTTGATGAGAAGCCTGCACCACCTGCCATTGCGTACTAATCCAAGATCAACCCTAGTTGATTTATCCTGACAAGGGAAACTGGATCTGATACCAATTGTTAGTCTCAAAATGACACTAAGAGGGGGAGGTGAATCAGTGTAGCTCTTAAAAACTTAAATCTTCAACTCTTAAAGCCAAAATAATGAAAACTTAAAACCCAATAAAGCAAATATAACAAGAGAGCATCACACAACACAAGATGTATCGAGGTTCACCAATTTGGCTACTCCTCAAAAATTGATTGTTTGGACTTCCATCCAAATATAGCCTTTGCAAAGCAACAAATTTACAATCAATTTACCAACACCCACTAGAAGGAGCACCAACCCCTGATTTATCTGCACCAATAGAAAGGAGCAACAAACCCTGATTTACCAGCACCAACTGGAAGGAGCACCAACCCCTGATGCCAAGCACCAACTTGGACTTCAATTCTAAAATTAGAAGATTGACATATAAATGCCTTCACTTTTACAAGAACCTGACTAGTCTATTGCTTACTCAACATCTCCCACAATTCACAAAACACACATTCTTCTCACTTGCCTCTAGCTCACCTTTCGCTCTCCTCTCACACTCTCACGCACTTCATCGAATAAATTCACCAAATTAATTCTCCAAGCAACACTCCTTTTATAACAATCCTTTCTCTTTGTAACTCCAGTCGTAACTCCTCCTTTCAATTATCATATGCCACTTGTCAATTGTAACGCCTTCTTTATGTAACTCCTTTTGTATATATAGAGTAGGCATTTCGTCAAACATGTTACATGCAAATAATTGACACCATATTCTCCTACCATGACTATTCGTCTTCTCGGTCATGACTGTTCGTTTTCTCCTTTGTGCATGCATGTGTTTTGGTTTCCGAAAAATATTTTTGATTCTATTTTTATGACTGTTTGTTTTATCCTTCTTCGATTGTTCGTTTTCTCCACATGGGCATGCATCTGCTTCTTTCCATGTGTAACGTCCATCTTAAATGATTTCAAATCATTAAAGATTCCTTATGGATCCACATCACTATGCAGTCTTCAGTTTCACCATCCTAGTCTTCAGTCATGAAAATGTGACATGTTGCAATATCGTGACACTTTTGTTTCATTGCCTGCCTGGCCTTTTCGAGTCGTGAAAATGCGACATGTCGTGATATCGCGACACTTTTGTTTCACTACTTGCCTCGCCTTTTTGAGTCACCAAAATGGAACATGTCATGATATCATGACACTTTTGTTACTCTACCTGCCTGCCCTTCTTGAGTCACAAAAATGCGACATGTCATGATATCACGACACTTTTTATTTATCTGGCTGCCTGCCCTTTTGAGTTGCGAAAATGTGACATGTTGCGATATCACGACACTTTTTATTTCTCTGGCTGCCTGCCCTTTTGAGTCGCGAAATCATGACACTTTTTCTTTCTCTAGCTTCCTACCATTTTGAGTCACGAAAATGCGACATGTCGTGATATCGCGACACTTTTTCTTTCTCTTCCTTCCTGCCCTTGCCGAGTCGCAAAAATGCGACATGTCACGATATCGCTACAATTTTTCTTTCTCTTCCTTCTTGCACTTTCTGAGTTTGAAAATGTGACATGTCACGATATCGCGACACTTTTTCTCCTTGCGTTTTCTCTTCTCTTTTGGCCGTGAAAATGCAACATGTCGCGATATCGCGACACTTTTTCTCTTTGTGGTGTTTTGCTTTTTCTTTGATATTGAGAATACGGGCCACTTTGGTCTTCTTGTAAAATATGCAAAAATGTGTGTAAACATCGTCATAAGCATTTAACATCACTGTACATACTCTGATTAACCTCTGAGCTCCTATCCACTGCTTCAACCGATATATCTAACTATGTTGACAACAATGACAATATTGTCGTTGCACCTTGCTCAACAATACGAGATATATCAAATTTATCCTTTGATTTTATTACTGTAATAGGTCCCTCAAAGCATCTATGATGTACCTTGTGGTGGTAGTACTCTAAGAAGGAATTGACATTTATCTTAGTTGATCTATCTTAGATTGTAATTGCTACATTTTTTATTGTAATTGTTCTGCTTCTATGACTTTGGTCTTTAAAACTATCACCTCCTTTTCTATAGCTTCCACCACCTGCACTTGGGAGGCTACATGGCACATCATCACTCCTTTGTCAAAATAAATCATGTCATCATTTAGTCTTGATGGTAGGGGAATGATAACCATGGTAGTGAATACATCACAAGTATCTTGTTCTACTATTCTCCTGGCCCTACTCACTCCTTTACTAGGATTTATTTTCTCCTCCATGTCCTATATTTGGTATTCCTTGTTAGCAGTGAATTGAATCAATTATCTCATCCTAGACAATGTGAAATTATTCATATTGAGATCTAATGACTCAGTCTTAGCATTATTTTAAGTGGTATAATATGAGGGGCTCTATACCTAGATCTCATACTCCTAGAGTATGTTTGAAAACCATCCTAATTATTGAATTTTATTTAGCACCTTGGGAGTAATTGGATGTTCCTTTTGATTGATCACCAGGGTCGTGGAGACCATAGAATATTGGCCAACCACCAAGTTAGTTTGGATGGATGGAGAGATTAGTGCCTAGGATAAGGTCAAAGCTAAACCTTACATATGATGTGAGTGATAAGCTACCAAATACCTTCCCCTCGATGTTGCATTAGGGGAACTAGAATTTGCAAAGAGCCTTACCTGCTCTTGATGATATGCATTTGATATATTCATTGTAAATTTAAATTTAAGTCTTGATGGAAAATTTAGAGGGTGGGGTCCTAAAAATCATTTTGCAAAGCAATATAGACTAAGGAGACTATTTTGTTAACCAACAATTCTCTATGTAACCTTAATTAAAAGTTGTAATATCCCACTACTTCTAGTTTACTATGAGGTCTGCTATCCATTCACTAGAATAATTCTAATGATAGGTCCTACTTGAGGGTCTTTTACATTTTGTCCTCAAAATCATCCTCTATGTGTAACATGCAAGAGGGAGATTTTCCTAGTGATAGTCAGTTTATGATAGCCAAGAGGATCGTAGGGCCTCTAGATGATATCCTAAAAATAGTATGTGTCTATATTTCATATAGCCTATAGTAAAGAGAAGTAGCCTAGGTATTATAGGGGCCCATTATGTAGGGTATCGATAACCATGGTAATCCTCCTTTCTTCCTTATAGACCAAACCCTTACCTCTTCTACAATTTGCTTGGTTATCTCTAAAATGGATATGGATGTTAGGTAATGCTTTGGCAAAGATTTTAAGGGTATCTTTGACCCATACAGTCTGATGTAAGAATATTCTTTTATAAAGAAGAAATCCCCTGCTTTGGCCTTGCGAAGAAATTTTCTTACCCCAATCCTAAATCTATCATGTTCTTCCCCACATAGCCAAGCATGGATTATGAGGAGGATTTCTCTAAAGAAAGTTTCATAACTCGAGCACATTTCTTGTATACACAAAAATCAATCTTGAATTGTGGTAGCATCGAGTCCTCCTATTCTAGTGATTAAATACTGTTCTAATTGGCCTACAACTAGGTGAATTAAAAGTCATTATGGAGTTCATTTGCATTGATGACCCTGATAAAGCCATGAAAACCTACCATTTGGCCTTCATCAATAATTTAAAAGAATTAAACCCCTTAAGCATCCCTATGTTATTCCTAAATTCCATGAACCACTCTAATTCCTCCTATAGAGACAAGAAGAACCATGACCTTCCCCGATATCAAGGTATGTTTAAGTTTATCTACACTTATATCATTACTAGCAGTCCTAAGGCTGACCCAGACCCTAAAAACCCTACCAAAAAGACTTCCCCTACCAAATGCCTGTCCAAAGCGAAAAAGAAGAAAAATACAACTAAAGCCCTTTCCAAATTGAAGATGCGGAAAAGCATAACCTTTGATAGCAATGAAGAATCGATGAGGAAGTCAGAAAGGATTCACAACCTAGCTGCCAAGAGTAAGGTTATTGATATCAGTGGTGACAATGAGGAGAACAAGAATCTTAAGGATTACATTATTGCCTCTACTATGGCAATTATGAACTGCATGATGAATTATACTATAGACATCAGGGAGGGGCTCCACAAGCTATTCTACACTGATCAGATGACTCAAGCTGACATTGTTGTTACTGAACCAACCTTAGAGACTATCAATATTGAACCCAAGGATGACGAACCTAAGGAAATGGTTGAAGAGGATGATAAGGAAGAAGAAAAAGCTGATGCTGAGGAATGACTTCCTCTGTCTCACCATGCTCTCTTTGTTCCTTTTTTTTTACATTTTTAAGTCCTCTTCGCATCCCTGCGTGGAGCCTAAGTTCTACTGGTCTTTAAGTTTTTTGTTTATTTTTTGTCCTATGTTTATGTATTTATTAGACTTTCTCATCTATCTAAGCTCAGGTTGTGGTATGAGGCTGCGTCCTCACTTTTGGGTCTTCAGGTTGTCTCTAGTTTATCTAAGGTTAAGGCTGCATCCTCTTCTACGAAATTCACTTTTTGGTCTTCTACTAGGATCTTCAGTCATTCTTCCAGCATGGTATTACTTTTTTGATGCTTTTGTAAATAGGTCCAGGTATCCTTAAAACCCTTTTTTTGCAATATAAACCTTTTACTTAGCATTTTGATGCTTTTGTAAATAGGTGCAGGGATCCTTAAAACCCTTTTTTTGCAATATAAACCTTTTACTTAGCAAAAAAAAACTAGGTGAATTAAAAATGAATAATATAAAATGAGAGGAGGTATTATTTATCTACCAGTATATATTCCTATAATTCTCTCAAATATTGGTTGATGTTGTCACTGATAATGTCCTCCCATCAATACATAGGCATCTTGTCTCTTGTTGCACTAAATAATTAAAAACATGACCTCCTTAGTAATCTAATCTATGTCCTTCATCACTAGTACTAAGTTAATCATATCTGCATAATATTGGATCCAAGGGAAAATAATGGATTTTCATATGGGAAATTTGGGAGGCATGTGCTTATTCCTCTTCGAGAGCCTACCTGGGGAGGAGGTCTTGAGCATGAAATTGGACTAGAGGGCCAATACCAATAATTACAATATTAATAATGCCATGGAGATCCTGAATACCCTCCTAATATTATCAGTTGAAAGTATGGACATCACTTGGTTTCCATGATCCTTGATAATCCTGTTCTTGGGGTCATATGCCACTACCAACCATGTGAGGTTCGATAAGTGGTAGACCCTAGGGTAAACCAATTTTTTGAGTTTCATAGCCCATTTGTTACATATGGGGCTCTATTCATTGCTATCTCTCTATATCCTCATGAATAATCCCTTGAGAAGAGCTAGGTGATTTTGATTGTCCTCCTCCATAGGATCAAAGTTGTATATGGTGATATTTTCTAATTCTTGCTACTGGTTTGATGTGATGTCTTTCTTTAGAATATATTGGTCAAGCAACACCTTTGAGTCCTTGGCTTTCCACAGTCTCTTAGTAATTTTCTAGGCCTCAATTAGTTTTTTTATTTGGAACTTTATGTTTGTTACCCCTATTGATGCAATGTTTGTGGAATCCATCAGGTCATACGATTATAGATCAAGGATGCTCCTATGCACTACCACTTTTTTTATTATTTACCAGATCAATTCACCCCAATTACTAGTACTTGTGATGATTTTTGCATGTGTCTATTAAATTTATCGTCATTGATGCTTTCAAGCCTTTACATCTATTACCCCTATTGATGCAACACTCATGGAAGCCATCAGGTCCAATGATTATAGATTGAGGATGCTCCTGTGCACTGCTACTCTTTCGATTATTTACTAGCTCAATTCACCTTGGTGACTAGTACTTATGATGATTTTTGCATACACCTATTCAATTTACCCTCATCGATGTTACAATGGAAATTCATGACCTTCTTTTTAAAGAGCTTACATTAATAGCATTATGTGGAACACTACATTCTTATTGGATAAGGGAGTCTTATTCATTGTGCCATGAGAATTAGATACAAAAAGAAGTTCTTCATTGGGTTCTAATTGGAAACCTTTTCAATTTACTTGATTGGATCTCCACGGAGAGGAATCAAGGCCACACATATATATTTTTATTATTGGCCTAGGTACGATGTGCCTATATACCAAAATTTGAGGCACACGACTTTAAGAGGAGGCACATAAAATTCGTTCACCTTTAATGCACTTGTGCACTCCATTAAAAGCAAGCACATGACTAAAATATGGGGTGTGTTACTTTCATGTGCCCCTTACACTCTTGTGTACTGCAATGGAGGTGGGGTGCATGACCTTGACATGAGGCATGTAATTTTTGCATGCCTCCCAAATTTCATGTGCTCCATTAAATGTGGAGTACACGACTCAAAAATGGAGTGTATAACTTTCACATGCCCCTTAGAATATTTATGCACTCCATTGGAAGTGGAACACATGACTTGAAAATAGGGTGCATGACTTTGACATGCTCCTTGGAATCTTTGTGTACTGCATTGGAAGTGGAGCACATGAATTGGGGTGCATGACTTCTATGCACCCCTCAAAATCTTGTGCACTCCATTGTAAGTGGAGTGCATGCCTCAAAAAATGGTGCGAGCAAACTTTGTGCGCCCCTTGAATGCTTGTGCACTCTGTTGGAAGTGGAGTGCATAAACCCAAAAAGCTAAAAATTGGTGTGCTCAATTTGATTTTTGAGTGCTTACTAAAACAAAATGGGATTGACTTAGAAAATTTTGAAATTTATGGCTACAAATGTGAATTTGCTTTGCAAGGCCAAAAGCTCCTCCATCTAAGGCCTTCAATTGGAAAACTAAGTTATCAAAGATTGGTGACCATCCCAAGAATCTGTCCAAATATTTTTATGTTGACCATTATGAATGATCCAAAATAACTTTTGCTTTAGTAAATCCTTACCAATATTAAGAACTACTAAAATAGGACATTCTTTTGCAGGCAATTGATAGCAAACAATATCTTTAAGACTTTTGTGCTTAGCATATTTAGCACAAATGTTTTTGGCCCAAAGAATTTTGGGGTTATACAAACTCTTCCAATACAATTTAGTAGCTAAAGCCTTGTTATTATTAATAGAAGAATGAAATATTAACCTCCCTTCATTCTTAGGAAGACATAAAGTGTCCCATTTCACCAAGGCCCATTTTATTTTCTCCTTAGTACCACTCTAGAGGAATCGATGATTGATTTGATCCAATTATCAAAGAACTATATTTAGGATATTCAACATAGTAGAAATGTAAATAGTAATAGCTTGAAGTACTAATTTTACCAAGGTAATTATACCCCCAAAAGAAAGCCACCTAGTGGTCCACTTTCCAATTTTCTTATTAAATCTATCCAACAACCAATTCTAGCCTTTATTTTTTTATCTTTGAATATTGATAGGAATGCCTAAATAAGTCATATAAAGGGAGGTATTATTATATATTAACTTATCTAGGACCATGGATTCCTATCTGGGAGATCAGTGAAATACAATGGCTTTATATTTGTCTTCATTGATCAACTACCTTGTAGCCTTAGAAAAATAGCTAATGATTTACTTAATTTTAAAAGTTTCCTTAACTGTAGCTTTTCCTAGTAGATTAGAGTCATCAAAAAATTGAATATGAGAGATTGGCCTAGCTCCATGAGTAATGGTAACTCCCTCAAGGATTTTTTTTTCTCTATTTTTGGTTATAGTCCTGCCCAATCATTCAATAATAATTATGAATAAATAAGGGGAGAGGTGGTCACCTTGCATAATACCTCTAGAAGCTGAGAATAATTGTGAAGTCCTACCATTGATAAGAACAACTTAGGATACTAAAGAGATACATCCCATAATCCAGACTATCCAATCCTAAGATAAACCAAATTACCTCAAAAATTTGACAAGGAAGTGCCAATCCACTTTGTCAGAAGCTTTGGATAAGTCTAAATGAATGAACATAGAAGGAAATTTTTGCATTTCCATGAAATGGATGGCTTATTGAGCAAGAACTATCTCATCCACTATTTTATTCCCTTCCCATAACCCCCCTTGTTCAGGTAAAATACTCTTATGCAAAAGAGGCTTTATACTTTCTACCATGATATTAAAAATGATATTTAGAAGAATATTTACATAAATCTATAGGTCTAAAATTTAAGATATGTTCAGCCTCTTGAGCTTTTGGGACTAGATCTATAAAATTTTTATTTATAACCTTCAAAATTTCTTTGGATTTCTTGGCTTCTTCCACCACCTCTAATAAATCAGCATGAAGGATATCCCAAATCTATTGGTAGAAATCAATGGGAAAACCATTAGGATCCGGGGTTTTCTCTTTTTACATTTTAAAATGCACCTGTTGAAGCTCAATGATAGTAACTAGAGTAGTCAAAATAGAGTTCTACTTAGAAGTGATAATAGAAGGGATGACTTGAAGGAAATTATGTTGAGAAGCCAATTCAAGAGGAGTAGCAACAAATAGATTGTAAAATTCATTGACAAAAATAAATTTCATGCCATCCTAAGTTTAGATAACATCTCTAGAATTTGATTTCAAGGAAGAAATAAATTTGTGAGATATTTGAGATAGAAGAGCTTTGTGGAAGGAATTTGTGTTTCAATATTTTTCTTTGAGCCATTGTATCCTAGATTTTTGCTTCCATAAGATTTTTTTTTCTCATTCCTCTAATTGAGAATTGAGTCTAACTTCATCTATACTTATACTCTTTGTGATACCATCTAACATATATTCTTCTTCAAATTTTTAACCTAAGCAATCACTTTATGTTTTTTTTTTAACATCCCCAAAATCCTTCTAGTTATAAATCTTGATTTTGGATTTAATGAATTACAACCTTTTGGAAAAATAAACTATTTTAGTCTCATACCTTGGTTTAACTTCCTTACACCATTGTTTCACTTGAGGTTTGAAGGAACTATCTCTAAGCCACACTAACTAAAATAAAAAAAGTGAGAAACTCACATTAGTTTTTTACATTTTCACATTGTTAAGAGTCTTCACCATAGGAATGTGACCATGGATTAAGAAATTATCATAGAGCAAGAACCTATCCAGTATCTCCATGATATAATATAAGTATTGCTTTCTGTTAGACCAAGTCATAAGGCCATTATCTAGTTGGATTTTTGCAATATGAAGGTTTACAATATATTCACTCATGAGATCAATGATCCTATCCAAATTTCTATTTCTCCCTATTTTATCATCCAAAGAGAGGATGGTATTGAAATATCCTCTGATCAAGATTCAAGATTTAGGAAAATTAGAGATAATATAAGCTATATCCTTTCATTATCTTCTTTTTTCCTCCAAAGTAGTCATATCATAAACAATTATGCAGAGCATAATTTGGTTGGAATGTCTACTTTGAATAGCTATAGACAAAAGACCCCAAATAAAAACCATATGGTTAATAACCACCTCTTTTGGATCCTAGAGGCAAGAAATACCACTAGAAGTCCCTTGGGAACTAAGGAAAACAAATTTTCCAGCTAGCCAAATTTTACTAGCAATTGTTTCCATTTCCTATATAGACATATTTGTTTCCTAAAGGAAAAAAATATGTAGATGAGTTGTTTGAATGATTATTCTAATTTCATTTTGTTTTGAAATACTCCCTTTGAGTCCTCCAATATTCCAAGTGATGATCTTCATTAATACCAAGGCTAAAAAAATTAGTAAGGGCATTAATATTACCTTCCTTTACAATATTTTAACCTTATTTTACCATATGATGTTGATTGTTCTTAAGACCTATCTTTTTATTAGAATCCATATTTAATTTTTTTTCCCATTTATTGACTTACTCCAATTGAATCTGGGATGGCTTCTAACCTTGAATAATGAATGTAAAAAATCAAAGTGTTACTAGAAGGATCAATAGAGTCTATCTTGGGATTTGTATTATTTAAAGTCTCAACATTTAGAAAATTATTTTTCTTGTGTATATTTTCTCCCTTTTATTTTCTAGTTGAAAACCTTTAATTTGTTGGTTTGTCTCTAAGTTCTTCCCTTCATTTTTAAAATGTGTTTCTAAGATTTATGTTTCCATTATTTCCTTGTCCTCATTTGGAATATCATTTGTGGAAATAATGTCAAACATTTTAAGTTGATAACTTCGATTGATACTTCATATCTAGTTTTTTTTAGTGTTCTTCTTAGGCATTTGAAAACTTGCTAAGTTTTTATCCTATTTCTTTTGATCTGGAATTTTATTTGGAAAAACACTAGCCAAATGACAATATTCATGGCAAATTTTGTAATGAATGTGAATGTTCTCATAGTCCATCACTTTCTCCCAAGTGTCCTCCCAAAATTGTAATGAGATCATTTTAGGTAGGGGTTTACCAAAATTCATTAAAATACAAATATGAGTATAAATAATATGTTTATATTTTTAAGTACGATAAAAAATCATCGTAAATGTTCCCAAAGAGTTTCCAATTGAAGAAAAAATAGTCGAATTCTAGAATTCAATTAGGAGGCCAAATATTCTAACCCACACAGGACCTGTAGAAGGTATCTCTTCTTTGAATTTAAATTTAGTAGGCCAAGGCTTCATGAAAATCCCTACTCTTCCAAAGAACCAGAGACCCCCTTGAAATGTTTTCTCTCTATCTTCATTATTAGAAAATAAAACAATAAAATAGCCATTTGGATAAATAAATATTTGTAAATCATATTTAGTTTTCTATTTTTTGTAGCCCAAAATTTGAAAGTAGATAGGCTTGAATGAAAAACCAAGAAACAACAAATATTTTTTTTTCTAGATCTTCAATATCAATCTGAATGTTGCCCACGTCTATATTTACAATTGGATTTCCATCAGTTGCCCTAAGATATCCTAACTTAGTTTTCCTAGGATCAATATTAGGTATTCTTAGAGGTTTACGAGAAGCCCTAAGATTGATGTTAGCATTAGGCTGAGGCTGTCCACCTCAGAGGGTATCCCTAAATTTCATTTTTTAAACTGAGTCTTGGAGATCCTTGCCCTTGAAAGGGGTTTCCATGGTGGATTCATTTTGGGGTGCACCATAGCACTGAATTCAATTGAGATCTAAACCATTATTTGATCAATTGCTTGAAACTTATTTTGTGATATCTTTAATCCATGTATTGGATGCCAAGGAAAGGTATGATTTTTACTTTTATTTTTTGTATCAAATTGGAAGCCATTTTCAATCAATTTCACAACATTATATATTGAAAGACATATTTCTAACCTATATTATATTCCTTACAACATATCCTATTAAAATATTGAGTAGGAACCACAAAAATATTGACCATTAGGTCTCGAAGGCCTTGAAAGACAACCTCTAGAGTTGCTTGCACTCAATACAAATGAAACCCTTACACATTTTCTCACTTCTTTGAAAAGTAATTTCTTACAAATTCATTTAACTCTCATGAAAAAAAATAACAACCATTTGATTTTATATATTGATTTCACTTTTCTGTCTATAACTCAATTTTTTGCTCACTATTTTCCTCCTTGCCCATTCAATTTTCTATAGGTACCTCTGAGTCCCATCTAAAACTTGAGGGGGAAACCCTGGGTGGGGATATTAATGCAATGAATGCTATCCAAAAGGGTGAATTTTCAAGTTGTTCATGAAAGAATAATTTTCAAACTATACCTTTGCCTCAACTCAACGATTGCTAAGAAGTGCTTTTACTTCAAAATTGAGGTCATCCACTACCATTTTGATAAATTTATTATGCAATAAATGCATCAAAAAGGAAGAAAATGTAGACACCCAATTTTGGCATACCAAATTTGTAACCATCCATTAAGAGGTCAATGAAGCATCCTAAATTGAATTTGAGCTTTCAATTTTACTAGATAAAATTTCCAATCTACGATGATTTTGAAGGTACTTATTTTGTAAAAAATAATATTTCCACTCAAATTTGATCCTTCCCACCTTGTTGACCTACGATGGTCAGATTGGCAAAATTGCTAGAACAAAATTACCAATTGTGATTTCATTGACAAAAAAATTATTCTACTAAGTATAGAAGATTCAAATATTGGATTATCTACCCCTTGAACCTCTCACCATTAATTGTTATATATCCCTTGGATCCACATAATTTTACCACTTGGATCTAAAAAACAATGTTTTCCCTTCAAAAATCCACCTCTCTTATCCTCTAGGTTTTATATTTGAAAGACTTACCTTCTAATTTCCATGATAATGTATGCATATTATTCTTCCCTAAGTCCATAAAAAAATTATAAATTGGGGCTTCGGTTCCCTTTCACAACACACAAATACATGCTAACAAATTTGCTATCTCATTCTTGTAAGTTCTCACCACTTTGTTAGTTTTTCATCTTGACACTTGGAGGAGTGCATACTTGGGGGCAAGAAGAAAAATCATATCGTCTTTCTTTGGGTTGTTACTCTATTCCATTATCTTCTATGTTCTTGTAATTTTATGTTTTATTTTACTAACACATGTTTTTTTAGTTCCTAAATTATCATTATTTTATTTAGTATTTGATCCTTTGGTTATGATGTTTACCTCTTAGGATAACCTCCTTATTTTGCAACCATAAAAACACTTATTTTATTGAAATTTTAGGATAATATTTTAGAGAAACCAACTTATAGGCATCCCTTTGACCTATTTGCATCCTTTTCCCTTAATATTCACATCTTGTGTATTGGTTTTCACTCTTAGAATGAAATTTTCACTACCCTATCACAAACAATGATTTCTAGTCTTAGAAAAACAAAAATTTCATCATGACTATAGAAACAAATGCTTCCTTCATAGTTTTAGAGAAGTTTCTTTCCATAGATAGCTGTATTTGTTGTTTTTCTATAGTTCTAGTTTTTTGTCTCTTTTTTGCAACACTTAAAAGGAGAAAATAAATGAATTTTAGTTTAGGTTTAGAATAAGTTCTCATTTTCTTATTTTAGATATTAAAATAGAAAATAGTATTTATTTTTCATTTAGGCTAGCCTTTTTTATGAATTATATTGGAGTAATTTATTTATTTTTAGTTTATTGTAACTTGTTTTATTTTCTTATAGTTCTTGTAAGAATAAAATTCATATAGGGTAGTTATTTGTTTGCATGCATCATATTTTTTATTGCATTTTAGTTAAATTCACACTCTTATAAAGGTTAAGGAAATACCTTTAGATATTGGATACCTAGGTGTGTGTTTAATAAACCCATAAAACATAAATTATACTCATATAAGTTAAACATATTAAGGTGAGAACCATTGTGGAACTCAAAGTGAAAATCTGTTCTTAGGTCTTCATGTGCATTCACATCACAAAAGTAGAATTCAGATTTTGTAAAAAAAATTCACAAGTATAACATATCCAAATTCTATGTATTAGAATAATACTAACCAATTAGAGAGGAAAAACTCTCTTAAACACTTAGAGAGATCAAATTCTCTTATGTGCACTAGACACAATGACATATTATGATTATGAATGATAAACCAACTACAACATAACTCATATATTTTTAGTCTAAACAATTACAAAAATCTAACCCTAATGCTTAAGGATAAACAAACATAACCTAAGTACCAAGATAATAATAATAGTAATAACGATAGCTGACATGGCTATATTAGATCCATTACATAATGTAAGATTAAGAAAATATTAATCCAAACTTTAAGTTCTTGTCTTTTTAAAATTTTTACTTTTTGAAGTCTAATCTCTTAAAAATATACTTTAACTATTTTACTTTCTTACCATATATTATTTGAATGTATTATCCTCAAAATCCTTATAAAATTCCATATGGAAGAATCCACTTATAGTACCATGCATTCATAGTTAAACTATGATCTAATTTTGCATAGCTTGTAGCTTAAAAGTTTTAAATGTATTATTGGTCTACTGATTGGAAGATTGATAATGGTTTTGCATGATTTGATATTAAGATTAGATCAATGCATTTCATTTTATATGTGGGTTAAATTTTTAATTCTAACATATATTGAAGTGGATTGAGATATTCTCAAGGGAAAATAAGGTTGCATTGGGTTGAGAGTGGAATCAAACCTTTAGGTTTTATAGTTTCATTTTTTATTATTGAATTTTAAAAGGATGAGGCATTTTAATTTTCTCAAAATAATTGTAGACATATTGGAAATGAAAATAGCACCCATAGTATGGTTTATTTTGTATTCATAGTTATAATTATTACTAAATGGGACATGGACTTGGTATTTATAAAATAAATTTTAATGAGATATGCACTTGGTTTTTTCTAAACATACTATTTTTTTAATTAATATTAAAGCTAAGTCCCTAGTTGTAGGAATTCATAGTAATTTCTAGAAATATTTTGAAACATACATTCACCAAAATCCTATGTATAATAGGAGAGGAGAAAAATAAAGAGTAAAAATAGAAAAACTAAATATAAATGATGGGTGCTCATAGACATCCTCATTATCTCACATATCAAAAATTCATACAATGAATAAATCATTGGGAGGATTTATAGTGATATCATATCTCTAATAAATTTTTAACCTTGATCCAACAAAATCTAACTTGAGGGTTGAACTATAATGTATTAAACCCCTTAATCAAGGTTAACCAGAGAAATGGTTTAACCAAAATTGCTAAGAGTGAATACATCAAGATTGTTAATAAGTTTATATAAAGATGTCAATAAGTTTAAATAGAAGAGAAATCAGAGGATTACAGTTCACTTATATATAGGCTACATCTAGATCACCTTTAGGTATTTAATAATTGTTATACTTGCCCTAATAAGGTTGCATAGTGAATTATCACTACACTCAAAATTTACATTATTTTTTGTAGTAGGAAGTGATAATTGAAGATATGGAAAAGTGCAGATGAAATTTTTGATCACAAAGTTTTGAAAATTGCAAGGCAAAGGCCTAGAAGGCACAAGAAATATAAATATTTGAAAGCCAAATTTTTAAAACTTCCAAACAAAATATGGGAGGCAAATGTTCTGATGCATGACATACAACAATCATATGTTGAAAAATTTCTAAGAATAAAATATAATAAAAACTCCAAGGACAATTTTTGATAAAAGTTACAAAGGTTGAAACCACTTGTACTTCAAAAATTAAGGGGATCAAACTTGATTCAAGGGATCCCATGCCCAAACCCCAATATGCAGGGCCATTGGACCTTCATACACATATCTAGGGTCATAACTCCTAACCCTTCATATTGTGTTAAGGTGTATAGTATTCTATGATGTACAATTCTTTCCTATAAAATATTATGAACATATCTATCAAAAAGGACAATAATAGCATGGAAGCCATGATAGAAGTAACCCCCAAATTTAAAGCATTAAATGCAAAAAATCCTCTACACCTAAACTATGGGAATTCCCAAAATACGTATATGGAAATGAAGGTGGTAGATGCTCATACAAATACTTATAACCATTTGGTATTAATATTTCTAGATCTAGATATCTCATAGAAATCAACTTAAATGAAGATATGACCTAACAATAACATCAATTCATCTTGAAAAGTTTACATGAGTTTTGGAGGGAAAACATCCTCTTTGTAATCTATAAATAGTAGTAGTTTTATCTTTATAAATGATTGGTGATTTGTATAACTTTACCTTCATTTCCATTTGTATAGTAGTGCATGTATATTTGGGCATTCTTGCTGACAACCTGAACTCTTAATTTTGGCATAATATTTATAATACTTCTACTTGCATCTCTCTCTCTCTCTCTCTCTATATATATATATATATATATATATATATATATAGAGAGAGAGAGATAGAGAGAGAGATATTATATTCCTACTCATTTATTTGGTTTAAAATCTATTTGGATATCATGCTTGACCCATTTCATTTATGTATGTATGCTTTCATTTCAATCTATGTCTATGTATGTTGAGGAGAGAAATTGTCCACATTGGTGCATTATGGTTAGAGCTACTATGAAGGGGGATCATATTTGATATTTTGCACATCACCATTTTGTTAGATTAAGGTTTTTTTTTTTCTACTATCTTTGTTTATTCTTTCTATAACCCTTTTATCCCCAAGTTATTAGATTAGAAATTGTGCACCTCATATCCCATATTATAAAGAAGTTATCCTTTGTTAAAATATTAAAGGTCCTATACTGATATGAGTGTTATACTCTTAGTATTGTCCATGTTGTGTCACTCTACATGAGGTGCAATAGCCATGACCAAGGAATCCACACCCCATCCAACGATAGAGACCATCAAAGAGGAAAACAATTTAGATTATAGACATTCTAAAACCCCCCTATGATTTGAATTGAAGGGCTAAGGATAAAATATATTAAATATGGTACATATCATCCACCCATCCATAATGAATGACCAAATAATCCAATTAATATTACAACCTTCTCTTACAATGATACATGAACTAGATAAATCCTTCCACGAACATGAATTTGTAATTTGACCTTTTAGATCCAAAATATTGATTTTTTCTTGAGAAGATCCTCAAAATATAATATGGTGACCACAATCTACCCTTAAAACTCCAAATAAGTAGTTGAAACTTCAAATAATACATATATTTTCAAATAATCAACCCTAATGGTTAGTGTTGGTCATTAAATCCGCACAGGAAAGGACTTTTGGTGGGGTTTGTGCGGCCTGGACCTGCGACCAACATTGAAAGGCCAATAGGAAGAGATTCCCCTCATGCCAATATCTATAGAAAGGCCGGATCCTATACTAATCTACTTTTGGGGTTTGAGATAAGAGTGTAGGAAAGAAATAAAAAGAGTTCGGGTTAGAGAAAGAAATAAAAAAAAAGGATAAGGGTTAGAGATTGATGATTTAATGTGGGGAAGAACAGGAAGCACGATCACTCACTAATAACTCAAATAGCAGTAGGAAATACCAAGAATGGAATGAAAGAAATGAAGTGCCGACCTTCCTATGTATCCTCTGGATGGGTTCGCAGGGTTCTCCTCTCTCTCTCATTGGAATTCAGGGTTCAGAGTAACAGCGATTAAGAAGAGGGAATAACAAAAACCTCAATCCACCAGGCAGCATAAAAGAAAGCAACAGGGACATTTTTACTCTCCTATGTATCCTTTAGGGCAAATTTTAGGGTACAGTCCCCAATCACAAACCGGATTCAGGATTCAGAGTCTCAGTATATGAATGCAGATAGACAAAATAATTAAGCATAGAAGGTAGCATAAAAGAGATAAATAGAGCACAAAATATCTATAGTATTAAACGTAGGACATCAAGTTACAACATCTTTCTAGCAAAAAGTCCCCCCCCCTTTTACATTGCAAAGCATAGGTTTTTATAGAGGACCCGACCCTCTGAGTCATTATTACAAAAATGGTGGAGTACGCCCTTGGGCCCTGAGAAACGGCTCCTCGCTGCTGCTGTGGATGACCTCTCAAATTGGCTACCAAAACTGGTAATGGTGACCGAGTCAATCGGGGAAAGATTCATTAAATGATCCACCTGGGTGTCCTCGGATTATAGGTGCGGTGCTCGAGTGGCAACCATGCTTGTCGAGCTCTCCTTCTCGGACTGATACTTCACATCCAATTGCCAAAAATGAACAGCAGGCTTATCGGGCAAGAAAATATGCATTTATGAGGCTCTATGATTGCCTCGAGAAAAATGCCCAACTCAGGAAGCGTTCCTAGAAGTGCCTCACTAATTTTTGCTTTGCAACACTACTTCGGGGGCGCAGAGTGCCGAAGTCGATCTTTTTTTATCCTTCGCTGCTTCGCTAGAAAAACTGCTTCGGCAGTGGGTCAGGACAAACGCTTCGGGCCGATATTCTTTTGAAATGGTGGTTCGGGGGAGTTTTGGCTGAAGCACTTTTTTGACTCATGCTGCTTTGGGAGAAATCTAGCTGAAGTGGATTTTAGAAATACTTCGGGCTCGAAGTATTTTCTTTGCCTTAGCCGATTCGGGCTATCTTTTCTTCTTCGACAAAGTTACTTGGATGCCGCTTCGCAAAATTTTCACCCGAAGTAGCTGCTGGGAATGCTTCACGTGCGAAGCGTTTCTTTTGCTTTCTCGGAAAAATTCTCACCCGAAGTGATTATTTGAAGCACTTCTGGCCCGAAACTCTTTTATTTTCATTTTTTCCATCAGGGGGCGATAGGGAAATCAAAATTGCCATAACTTATAAACAAAGAAAAAACTTTCAACCAAACAAACATCATACAAAGTTTTAATTTTTTCGCCCCTTGGTGGAATGTGAAAATATTGTCAACATTCTTGGTGGCTCGTGGGGCAACGAGCTCATATCGGTGATAGAACCCTTAGCTTTCATCCATTGGGTCAGAGTTACCTCCAGATACTTCTCCTTATTCTTTTTTTGGAGGTGCTTCCACAGCTTGTCCTTCCTCTTCCTCTCCTTTCTCCTCTTCTTATCCTACTGCCATTGCTTCTACTACGTCCTCAACTATTGGCAGTGGGGCCAGGCAGACTCGGATGTTTTTCAAGGTTCGATGAACCTGAGACCAGATGCTTTTCGTGAACAACTCTTGATTTTCCAAGGATCTGACCAAAGCGCGGAACCTATCGATCTGCCCAATTTTTGCATGCTGGGACCTAGTGTGCAGATCATTCAGGGAAGCGGTGATTCTATAGTATTTTAGTATGTAATCAGTAACCTGCTTCTTTGTTATAAGTTCGGACCACTCGTTTATCTCCGAGACGTCTTCAAACTGCTACCACTTCGGTATGACTTCTTCCTTAGCTAAGGAATTTCCATCATCATCCGTGAAGCTCGGGAAGCCTGAGGTGATGAGGTCCTCGAAGTAGCCCATCGACATGTGCCTCTCACTTTTGAATGCGTCTAGTAGGATTTTTGCCTTTTGAGCCTTCTTGGCTATGGAGAAAAAAGCGTGGACTATGGTCTGAGCTACTGACCAATCCTTTGTCGTCTGACTCATCGCTGTGAGCCTCAAATATTGATACCTTGTGCCTTGGATCTTGAGGGCCAGCTTGAGTCGGGCTCTAACATTCTGAATGACTTCCTCGACGATTGGCCCTCCTTCGACGGTGGCAACCTGGGCTTCTATGGTGTAGACTAAAATTGAAAGAGCACTGGCAGCCCGAGACCTGAAACTCTTAAGCAGATGTGAATGAATCTCTTTGATTTTGCTCCTATCAAATAGCCCTAGGCTTTCCTTCTCATGTAGCTGGATCTGAGCTTACAAGATTCTACTTTCAAGCTCCTTGACCCTCAAATCATTTATGATCTGCCTTTGCTTTTGATTCTTAGCTGTGCATTCTAGTTGTGCTATCTGCAAATTTAGGGCGTGTGTTTCTTTTTGCATCAGTTTTCATTTCCCCTCAGCCTCTACCAATTTGGAGCAAGTACTTGCTAGCTCCTCCTCCAACTTGATGTTAGCACTCTCGACTTCAAACCTGCACTTATTTGCAATGTTGGCATGCGCCTTGAAGGTCTCGATTCCAATGTGCATAGAGGCGAATTCCTTGTCCACATTCAGATGCTCCAGGTCCTTTTATTTATCTTGATATTCATAGTCCACTGGAGTCATTTCATCTAGGGGCTTTTGGACTTTGGGTATCTTCTTTACTTTATGCACCTTTCCCGCCTCGAAGTCGAAGATGGCACATTTCTCAACTTGAGCGAGTGAACGCCCTCTCTTCTTTCTTGCCTCTTTCAACATTCTCTCTGTGTTCTATCGGGATTGGAGGAGTTTTTTGGCCAGGGGGGACTCCCATATTGAGGATAGTTCAGAGTCAAATGTGGCTGGGTCTAAAGCCGAGGGATTGAACAAATATAGGGAACTGAAAGGGATAGCTTCACCCGAAGGTTCAACAACAGGAGTGATGGGGGCTTCGATGAGGGGGAGCACATTATGTACAACAGAGGAATGGACCTCGAGGTTTAGCATTGGGCTATTGGCTTCACCCTGGTTGATGACTGGAGGATTGGTGGTGTGGCTGGGTGAAGTAACTTGGATAGGTTTGTCTTGATCGAAAGACTCAGGGGGAGTGGTTAGGGGCATGGCGTAAGAAGATGACTGACTTTGTGGATGTAGGGTGGACTGGTGAGAGCTTTCAGCCAGGGCTTGGGTAGAATTACGAGGAACCAGAGCATACCTACATGCCCTCCTGGCAGAGCGGCCATGGCGATCTCCTGGGTGATTGACATTTGTTCTTATTGGGCCTCGGTACCCTCGGCTTCCATGACTTCCATGAGTTCCTCCACGTCAATGACATCTATGTTTGGAATTGTTTCAGCACTTGGTGGAGTTTCTTCATTGTTTGCTTCGGCAGAGCCCAATACAGATCTTTTGGTAGGAGCACTCAGAGCGCCTGTATGTGGTCGCTTTGGGAAGTTTAGGGGTGCCTGCATAGGTTCCCACTCATTTATTTTCCTCCTCTCAAGGGGTTGTTCTGATTCCTCTATCGTTGTCTCCAGATCTTCGGATGGACTCTGTAGTAGAGCTTTAGGTGCAGCCCTAACTGCTCTTTCCTTGGGGACATTATAAGTCTTCATAGGGCCTTTGTCTAAACTTGGAGTGGCTAGTGGAATGAAATCGATGAAGGACAAGGGTTTCCAAGACCCGATATTGGTCTGATACATAATTGCGAATTCCCTGTCCATTGTTAGAAGCCCATAAGAATTCATATTTCTATGATGGACTCTCATAATCCACCACTCTCTTAACTGCTCCTCATCCCAGTCCTTCAACTCCTCCTTTAAATCGTCCCTTGCTTTTCTTCAGAAAGTGGAATCACATTAGGTTTTTAGGTGTGATCTAAGACATTGAATATTTTAGAATAGACAAAGGAGCATTACAATTTGTAGAGAATATTTAAAAACAACATAGCTTCATATAGAGATAGAGAAGTATTATTAGCTTCTAGTAATAGAAGATCTTCATAGGTAGTTCTATAGAGACCAATATTTTAAAGATAAAATTTGAAGAAATATTATAGTTAGAGTTCATAATAGTATAGTTATTTACATCAATAAAAACATTGTATAGAACAACAAAGTGCTTATAAGGGACAACAAGCTATTATAAGATGCTAAAGATGGATTAGCATACACTTGTAAGGTTCAAATGTAAAGCATTTATAAAGATATTATAAAATACTACAGAAAAGAACTCATAAGGTGCCACAATAAGTAAGTAATAAGCACTAAATGGAAGCACATAAGGTGCTAATATTGAAGAACATAAGGTGTTAGAAGGAAGTGCATAAGGAACCATACATGGAACTAAGAGAGAAGCAAATAATCCACTAAGGAAAAATCACATAAGACATTGGAGAATAAAAGTAGCCACTCACAGAATGCTAAAGGTAGGCCACTATTAATTAGTGTAAGCTAGAGAACATGTTATCATCAGAAAGCAAGCCAAAGAACATGTTGTTATCAAACAAGACAAATAATATGTTCCCATAAAAAGAAAAACTAGAGAATGTGTTATCATTAAGAAAAAAAATAACATGCTATTATTAAGCAACCATGATAAATTTCTCTCATCAACATGCAAACCAAGTTATAGGGAATGTACATTGAGCCAACCAATTTATAAATGTTGTATTAAGGATAAATAATCCTAATATCAAACTAACTTCTATAAATAATAGGAAAAAATACAATTCATTAGAGTTATAGCCATAAAGAAACTTATAATAATGGATAAGACAACTAAATATGAGACTTATAAGGTCACCACCAAGAGAAAATTATTGCTCATTTCAAGCATTGTAGAATGTAAACCAAGTAGTAGCAACAAATTAGAATGAAGTTAGGGTAATGAAATAATAAATAATACTAAATAATATTATTAATATTTTACATAACATCATGAGAAAAATTGAGGCATTTAATGAGGATCTAAGCCGCTATTATCTCATCAATGCACTCTTAGGTAATAAGTAGATGTTACAAATTAAGTGCATATTATTGGGAACAAAATATAATTGAATATTTTCTATGAATAACATAAGATTATACTGAGAGGGGGAGTGAACATCATAAGACCACTTTTTACTTTTCATTTAAATCAATATTATGCAATGTATAGATAGCAATATCCAAAACAGTAATAAAATAATTGCATAAATCACCATACATAATAAAGATACCAATTTAACATGGTTCACCCAAAGATGGCTACCTCCATGGAGAAAATATTTCTTCTACATTTTTTTGAAATAATATCTTGGGAATACTTTCCCTATTACAATGTTTATGGATCTCTATCCAATGGAGATGTCAATCCCCTAAATCAAGTTCATGGATATCAATCCACAGGAGAACTCCTTATCCTATGCTCTGGTAGGTAATCCTCTAGAAGACTAATGCCACCACTACACTAGCTTGTGGATCTCTATCCACTAATGACTCTTGTACCCACTCAGAAGACCTATCCTCACTACCCTGGATGATGGATATCTATACACTGGAGACTATTGTCCTCTCTAGTCTATCATATACAAAGCTCTATCTCAAATATACACTAAATACAATCCTTCAGTCTAGCACAAATTTGATCAGTATTTATCTCTATTTGGCATAAAACTATCCTCAAATCTACACCAAAATCTTCTCCAAAAGTTCACTCATAACTTGCTCAAATTTTCTCAACAAATCCACTCAAAAATTTCTCAAATCTACTCAAAAATATCACTTAGAACTTGCTCAAATCTACTCAACAAGCTCACTCAAAACTTGATCAAATATGCTCAACAATTCCACTCAAAAATTTCTCAAATATGCTCAACAAGTCCACTTAGAACTTGCTCTAATCTGCTCAAAAAGTCCACTCAGAACTTGCTCAAATATGCTCAACAAGTCCACTTAGAATTTCTCAAATCTGCTCAACAAGTCCACTCAAAACTTGCTCAAATTTTATCAACAATTCCACTCAGAACTTGCTCTAATATGCTCAACAAGTCCACTTAGAACTTGCTCTAATATACTCAACAAGTCCACTCAGAAATTATCCAATTCGCTCAACAAGTCCACATATAACTCGTCTAATCTCATACAAGCATAAAGAGAATTGTTAGAGACTCAATATGTTCTAAAATAAATGTTCAATTACTTTCTCAACTCAAATCAAAATATAGAATATTTTGTTTTAAGGAACTTGAAAAATCACTTCACACATCCACTTGACTAGGCTCAATAAAATCTACTCAACCAATCAATCAATGAAATACCTATTTCTCACAAACCCTAGTCCAAGTATATAACCATCAACTCAAAATGTTTCCAACAATGCTCAATAATAAATCTCACATAGCAATGATACTCATGTTCTTTTCAAACCCTAGTTCAAGTTCTTTGCACAATAACTCACTTCAAAAACAATGCTTATAAATAAATATTCACATAATAATGATACTCATGATCTTTGCAAAACCCTAACCCAATTTCTTCACACAACCAATGGCTTCAACAACAATGCTTATCAAACAAGGTTTTAACAACTCTTTATTCCAAAAAACCTTGAATCATTAACTCAACACACTCAATAGGAAACCCTAGTCAAATCCTTTTCACTCGAAACTTATTTTCTAGAAAACCAATAAATCAACTCAACTATGGAAGAATGTGCTCATACCTTTTTCTTGATGATGAAGGGGTATCATAAATCTGCCAGAACCACAAACACTTCTATGCCAAGCTCAAAGAGGTTAGAATATAAATATTTCTCACAATATAATGTAAATACTCAATTACACCTTATCACTCCACCTTTAAAAAATAACCATCAGCATACATAAAATATTTATCTAATAACACCTTATAAACTCCCAACTAAAATAAACTTAACATCCACCAAAATTAACTCAAACCTCTTTAAATTTAATTTAATGGCAAGAGAAACTTTGATAAAAATCAAATCTACTTTCTTTATAAATCCAATGATATAAATCACTCATCAATAAAATAATCTCTCATCAATCCTTATTACTCCACAATAATAAAAATAAATTGTCAAATAAACAACCTTTATCAAACCCTTATAACTCAAAAATAATATAAATTAAATAAGCAAATTTTCACAAACCCTTATAACTCCAAATTAACATTTTTAAAACCTTATGCAAATAAAGATTTAATTATAAAAAATTACCTTTGTCGCTAGTGGTTTTCAAACCTACATTCAATACCTCCATGAGAGCTCTAGCCGCGACTTTGACTGCCACGTGCGCTAGATGCATGATTAAGAACTTGGATGCCCTTCATCCCCTTTGTCCTCGGCTAGCACTCAAAAGAGCATGTGTAAAAGACTTCCCTTGGTGCTCAAGACACAAACCACTCCACGTGAATTGATCATAGGATCTTCAACTCCCAACGCATTCACAAAATGTGTGCTACCAATGGACCACTGTGTCCTTTGTGATTCAACCAATATACTCTTCCCCTTATGTCTTTCACCTAGTTCTAAAGATAAGAAAAATTCTTGTCTTCTTCCTGAATGAACAAAAATTGCACGAAAACATTTCTACTTTGTTGCATGTAGTAAATATATCGAGGGGTGGTTTTGAATACCTCTTTGGCATTTATTTATACATGAATCCATTTTTTTCTTAGACGTCAATGCTCCCACTTATTTTATGACGTCGGTGCTTTCCAACCTTTATAGTTTATAAATTATTTAAATTCTAAGGAATTTAAATTTTATAAATTATGTTTATAAACTTTAACTTTAAGGAGATTAAAGCCTTCCTTGGGTTTAAAATTAAACCTTTAATTTGTAAATTATTTTACCACTGTGGGTCTTTTAAAATATTTACTGCCATATCAATGTGTGGGGAGACTTTTACATCCTCATAATTATTTTAATAAAACCATTAAATCTCCCACCATGGGTTTATCATTAACCCTCATAAAACAATATTTTTCCAACTTTTTCTTCAACTCTTCACATTGTTTTTGGTGCTATTAATAGTGTGCTCCATGGTATTAATGATGACTTTTGACCTTGATATCAATGACAACTAAATAAGCTCAAAATGTCCAACAATATCCCCCTTTTTCATTGATGGTAACCCAAATTATTTTAATTGAAAACTTGACCTTTCCTTTGTTCTGCTCCCCCTAGGACATTGCTCCCCCTGGCTCAATGCTCTCTCAAATATCAAATCTCTCCCGCTTACTCAAATATCTCCCTCTTTGAAATAAATGGAAAAAGGTCACCTTTGGGGTTCGGGGCTAAGAATGAGCCTCTTAGCTTAGCCCCTCCTCCACCTCCTCATGAGGTGGTTAATTTTGGGGTGGGAGTATTTCTACTTATAGAAAGCACTATTCTTTACCTTTATCCTTTTTTCTTCTTATCTAAAAATTCTAATTCTTCTGACTGTTTCTATCCATGTCCATGTTCCTATCCATGCCTACATTCTTGTTCCTATTCCTATTGTTGTTAATATCCATGTTCATATTCCTATTCTTGTTCATATTCCTATTCATATTCATGTCCATGATCCTATCCCTATTCATATCCATGTTCCTATTCATATTCCTATTCCTGTTCATAATCATGTTCTTGTTCCTATTCCCGTTCATACCTATTTCTAGAATGTCTTATCTACACCACTTTGCTGTGTGACCATCATTATTACACTTATAACACTTAATGTTATTATTCCTTGGAGGTGCAAATTTCTTAGTATTTATCCTAGTGAAGCCATATCCTCTCCTATCATGAACCTTACCATCCATTGCCTTGTGACTAAACTGATTACATGAGTAGCAATACCCATAGAAAAGTTGTTTGTTCTCATATTCTTGTCTTTCTTGTGTCTTGCAATGTGAAGCTATGTGTCCAAACCTATGACATGAAAAACATCTTCCATTGAAGTTTCCTTGTCTTGACCTCATTGGTCTCCTAGTCTATTTTAACCTATTCTAATTGTTGTTCCATTTGTATCTTCTTTGTGCATAATTCTTGTTTTCATTGAACTCTCTATTGTCCAACTCATCCTTAGATGTCACACTTCATTTTACACTATCTTCTTCTGAAGTTTCTTCATCTAAATTTTCTTCATCTAAAGTTTCTTCATCTGAAGATTTTTCTTCTCCAAAGCTTGAGGTTGACTCTCCTTCCCATTGCTTTTGAACCTGTTCAAATCCAAGATCTGTTTTGATTGATGTGGTCTTTTGTGTCTTGATGAACTTATCCAAGTTATTTTATCTATTTTTAAACCCTTTCATCTTGACCTTGGAGTCTTCTAACTCTTCTCTTAGTAGTGCAACTTCTTGTGCTAACTTCTCACATTCTAATATCTTTGCTTCTAACTTATCCTTGAACCTTTTTGCCTTAGCCTTTGATTTTTCTAAATCCTTTATAAACAATATTTTCTCTTCATCACATTCTTGAAACTAAATTTCAAGTTTAGAGTATTGCTTTATTACCTTCTTTACTGTTTCAAGGGCATAAATAAGTTCTCCCTTGAGATCATAACCATTCTCTTTTGAATATTCCTCTATTTGTTTACCTTTTTCTACATATTTATTTTCTATTGGCTTCTCTTATATAGGATCACTTAATTCTTCTTCTAATGCCATTAGAATATTTTAATCTGGTCCTCCAAGTGCATCCTCATAGTCATCATTACTAAAACTATAACCATACCTTGTACAATTATCTTCAATATGTCCAAAGTTACTAAATCAAAAAAACTTGAGAATTTTTGGAGTCCTTTTCTTAACTTGCTCTTTTTCTTCAATTATAAATATGACTTCATCTCTATCATGATATGAAAAACTAGAATCACTATCACTTGAGTACTTAATTTCCTTATCCGCATAGTAGCTCCTATTTTATCTTTGAAATAACTTCTTTCATTGTCTCCTTTGTCCATTCTTGCTTTTATTCTAGTCCCTATATCTTTTTGATTTCTTGTTCATGTGATCCTATTTTTCTTCACAATTTTTGTTCTTATATTCTTGACAATCTATTACAAAATATCCAAACTTTACACAATTGAAACACTTAACAGATCTTAGATCTCTAGATCTTCTAGAATATTTTCTACCATAATTAGCTTCTTCATTACTAGATGACTCATTGCTTAATTCTGACTTCTTACCATTTGTTTTCTTGATTTCTTTGAAGGCTTCTTCATTTCAGGGAATATGATCTTTTGTTCTTATCTCAAAATTTGTAAGCATACCAAGAAACTTATCTCTTGTCAAATAATCGTCATCCATTGAAACTTCTATAGTTGAAACCTTTTCACTGAATCTTTTTGGAAGGTTTCTTAAGACTTTATCACAAACATATGATTCATTAATATTCATTCCAAGTCCTTGCATATCATTAACAACCTCATCAATTCAAAGTAGATAAGCACTAATATTTTCCTCATCATTCATTCTTAATGATTCAAATTTTCATTTGAAATTTTGTATCTTTGCTTTCTTGACACTTTTATCTCCTTCATATATACCTTACAATTTATCCCACATTTCTTTTGTAGTTCTACAATGCATAACTTTCATAGACTCTATTCTATGCAAACCTCTCAAAAATGCATTCATTTATTTTGAATTGTAGTGTTGTAGGAGATTACCTTCATTATCTATAGGAGGATTGATTAAGGGATCATATCCAATATTAACTGAATCCCAAATTTCATTGCCAAGTGCCATAAGGTAAATCTTCATTCTCATGCTCCAATACATATAGTCACTTACATAAAATACTGGTGCTGAATTATCTGAGGACCCATTCTTAGAACCCATTATGTTCTTGATAGCTTTTACTTCAAGTTTTTAAACTCTTATGAAGGAATCCATTGTGATACGAATTAAATAACACAATCTTATACTAAGAGGGGGGTGAATAGTATAATATCACTTTTTACTTTTCTTTCAAGTCAATATTATACAATGTATAGATAGCAATATCAATAGTAGTAATAAAATCAATGCACAAATCACCATATACAATAGGGACACCATTTTAACATGGTTCACCCAAATATGGCTACCTCCACAGAAAAAATATTTCTTCTAAATTTGTTTCAAATAATCTCTTGGGAATAATTTTCCTATTATAATGTTTATGTACCTATGTCCAATGGAGATGTAAATCCCTTGAATCAAGTTTATGGATATCTATCCACAGGAGAACTTCTTCTCCTCTGGTCTGGTTGATGATCCTCTAGAAGACTACTGCCTCTACTACACTGGCTTGTGGATCTCTCTCCATTAAAGAATCTTATCCCCACTAAGAAGATCTATCCTCACTACCCTGGCTGATGGATCTCTATCCATTGGAGACTACTATCCTCTCTAGTCTGTAACATCCAAATCTCTATCTAAAATATACACTAAACATAGCCCTTCAGTATAGCACAAATATGCTGAGTCTCTATCTCTATTTTAGCATAAACCTATCCTCAAATTTGCACCAAAATCTTCTCCACAATTTCACTCAGAACTTGCTCAAATTTTCTCAACATGTCCACTCAGAACTTGCTCAAATATGCTCAAAAAGCTCACTCATAACTTGCTCAAATTTTCTCAACAAGATCACTCAAAATTTTCTCAAATATGCTCAACAATTCAACTCAAAACTTTCTCAAATTTGCTCAACAAGTCCACTCAAAACTTGCTCTAATATTCTCAACAAGTCCACTCAGAACCTGGTCAAATATGCTCAACAAGTCCACTCAAAACTTGCTCAAATTTTCTCAACAAGTCCACTCAGAACTTGCTCAAATTTGTTCAAAAAGTCCACTCAAAACTTGCTATAATATGCTCAACAAGTACACTCATAACTTTCTCTAATATTCTCAACAAGTCCACTCAAAACTTATCCAATATTCTCAACAAGTCCACACCAAACTTGTCCAATATCATAGAAACATAAAGAGAATTGTTAGAGACTCAATATGTTCTACACTCAATGCTCAATCACTTTCTCAACTCAAATAAAAATATAGAATAGTTTTGTTTTAAGGAACTTGAACAATCACTTCACACATCCACTTAACTAGGCTCAATAAAATCTACTCAACCAATAATTCAATGAAACACACCTTTCTCACAAAACCTAGTCCAAGTATATAAACATCAACTCAAAATATTTTCAATAATGCTCGAAAATAAATATCACCTAGCAATGATACTCATGTTATTTTCAAACCCTAGTCCAAGTTCTTTGCACAATAACTCATTTCAACAATAATGCTTATAAAACAATCTTCACATAATAATACTCATGATATTTGCAAAACCCTAACTCAAGTTCTTCAGACAACCAATGGCTTCAACAACAATGCTTATAAAACAATGTTTTAACAACTCTTTATTCTAGAAAACCTTGAAGCATTAACTCAACACACTCAATAGGAAACCCTAATCAAGTCCTTTTCATTCCAAAATTATTTTCTAGAAAACCAATCAATCAAATCAACTATGTAAGAATGTGCTCATAACTTTTTATTTATGATGAAGGGGTCTCATAAATCTGCCACACCCACAAACACTTCTATGCCAAGCTAAAAGAGGTTAGAAGATAAATCTTTCTCACAATATAATGTAAATACTCAATTACACCTTATCACTCCACCTTTTAAAAACAACCATCAACATACATAAAATATTTATCCAATAACACCTTATAAACTCCCAACTAGAATAAACTTAACATCCACCAAAATTAACTCAAACTTCTTTAATTTAATTTAATGGCAAGAGAAAGTTTTGTAAAAATTAAATCTACTTTCTTTATAGTTCCAATTACAAAAATCACTCATTAATAAAACAACCTCTCATAAATCCTTATTACACCACAATAATAAAAATCAATTGTCAAATAAACAACCTTTCTCAAACCCTTATAACTCCAATATAATATAGATTAAATAAGCATTTTTTACAAACCCTTATAACTCCAAATTAACCTTTGTAAAACCTTAGGCAAATAAATATTTAATTATCAAAAATTACCTTTGCCACTAGTGGGTTTTGAACCCACATTCTTTGCCTTTGCGAGCACTCTAGTCATGGCTTTGACCATCGTGTGCACTAGACACATGGTTAAGAACTTGGATGCTCTTCATCCCCTTTGTCCTGAACTGGCGCTCGAAAGAGCATGTGCAAAATACTTCCCTTGGCACTCAAGACACACACCACTCCGTGTGAATTGATCGTGGGCTCTTCAACTCCCAACACCTTCGTAAAATGTGTGTTTCCAATGGACCACTGTGTCCTTTGTGATTCAAATCAATATGCTCTTACCCTTATGTCATTCACGTAGTTCTAAAGACAAGCAAATCCTTGTCTACTTCCTTAATAAAAATGATTGCATGAAAACGTTTCCACTCTATCGCATGTAATAAAAATGTTGAGGGGTGGTTTTGAATGCATCTTTGAAATTAATTTATACATGAATTCCATTTTTTGCTTAGATGTCGGTGCTCCCACCTATTTGATGATGTTGATGTTTTCCAACCTTTATAATTTATAAATTATTTAAATTATAAGGAATTTAAATTTAATAAATTATATTTATAAACTTTAAATTTAAGGATATTAAAGCCTTCCTTGGGTTTAAAAATAAACCTTTAATTTATAATTTTTTTTACCACCATGTGTCTTTTAAAGTATTAACTACCATCTCAATGTGTGAGGAGACTTTTATATCCTCATAATGATTTTAATAAAACCATTAAATCTTCCACCATGGGTTTATCATAAACCCTCATAAAACATTAATTTGCCAACTTTTTCTTCAAATCTTCACATTGTTCCTAGTGCTATTTATTGTGTGCTCCATGGTATTAATGACGACTTTTTACCTTGACATCAATGAAAACTAAATGAGCTCAAAATATCCAACATTCTAATTTGATGTTATAAGCTTTTGTTAGATTTTAAAGCTTCAATACTTCATATAAATTACCATAGGAAAATAATCATAGGATATAATATAATGAAGTTGTAATATAATGAATCAAATAATAACTCAAAATATAATATTAAACAAAATATCTCTTCAGAATACTCACAGAAAAATGTGCATAATATTGTACATAAAAAATACTAAAAAAACTATTGAATAAAGGTATAATAATGCAAGCATAAAGCTTTGCATGTTCAATTCAGCTTCATTTCATAATATTACAATGCTTAGTCACAAATATATAATTATATGTTACACTTCATACATTGCACTCTTGAACTTCACTCTTCTTAAGAAATCTTCTCTTTTCTATTCTAAGGACACATTTGTACACTTCCATAATAGACGCTTGTGCATATTTACACTCATAAAACTTGCACATATTCTTACATGACACTTGTGAATTTTGTGCACATTATCACATTACATAAAATATCCACTCACTAATCTAGGACACAATCCTAATCTAATATTTAGAATATTGTACCAAGGTGATACATTGTCACATACCAAATAATGTAATATTCTCTGACACCTCCCTGTATTACATTATTTTGTTATTGAAGACTTTAGTATTCAATATGGTACTCGTTCTTCAGTATTCAATCAAGGTCTTCATTCTTCATGTGATTATATTCTCCTCCTTTTTGTTTGTCTTTATATTTAATTTTAGTTTTATGTTATTTAGTATTTATACTTTCTTGAGCTTTCATATTACTATTAGATTCATGTAAAAGAATATTCCCTTTACCTTTGTCTATCACATGATACTTCTCTATATATATAGAAAATTTTAAATATTCACTAAAAGCATCTGATAATATTTTGAATTAGAAGGGCTTGGAATATCAATGTTGCAAAAAGAATGAAATATCTTTTCTAAAAATGATTTATCTGCTTTTGGTTTCTTTTTAAGTGATTCAATAATCTCCTTTTGTTTCATATTATCTTATTTATAAACATTGAGTATAATCAATGCCATATATATTATATTACAAATATATATAGGTATCAAAATACTATCCTTTCCATCATCAATCACTTCAACAATTTTTGCATGTAGATAGTATTCAAATATTTCAAAGTTTTTGCAGTGACTCAAAAACAATAAAAAAAAAACACATAGAAAAGAAAATGTTTTTTTTACACTAAGGATAGGGATTCATAAATCCTAACCAATCTAAGATTTACCTATTGTTCAAATCCCCTAAGTTTTTCTAAAAGCTACATATCATGACATACCCTTACACAAGTCCATTTTTGTAGGTGTATCAGGTGTTACCACAAATAATCCTATTTATCTCATCATCCTTGATGATCTAGAATTATCACCTTTAGTCAATTTAAACTATACATGCATCACCATACCATACAAAAGCTAGTTTGTGTAGGTATGTTATGAGTATTGTGATGTAATGTTAGAAATAGATTATATTAATTTAGGAGGAAATTATCTAGTTACTTCATGCAATGTAATAAATGCACAAGTGTCAATGTGCAAGCTATATATATGCAAGGTGTCCCTTGCACAACTAGCTAGAGTGTTGGCCAAGGAACTTATCTTCCTATATAAAAAGAACCTCATTGTAACAAGAAGAATATAGAAGCTCAAAGCATATTTGTAGGTAGTAGCATAGTATTGTGTAGATAACCATATATTGGTGATGGGTGTAATGTATTATAGTAGCTTTGATCATGGAGTGTCCATTTCCTCCATAGCTACATTGTATTTATTTTTGTAATTTCTATTTATAGCATATTTTAGTCATCTTGTAAATTTAATTTATTTTATATTATTTTTCATCTTGTGATTGCTATCTCCCATTACACATTGTATCAAAATCTAATAGTGGTATCAGAGCCACGATAGATCTAGCTATAGTATATCAATAGGAAAACTACAATTATCATTAAGCCTAAGTTTTTTGCCAACCTAATACGCTATTGGACTAGCCATTATAATCTTTTTTTAAAATATTCTAGGTGGTAGAATTAGGGAGAGCCACACGTGAGGACTGAAATAAATATCAATTTCAAAAATACTGATATTACATTTGTCTAGAGTCTCTCCACAATATTTGTAGGAAAACCTTGTCAAGAATAGGACTCAATATTCAATCCACTAGATTAAAAAATCAACTAGTGAAGACCATTCAAGATATCTAGAATTTTTTAACTATTACCCAAAGTTTCTTTTGTTGTAGAAAAGTAATTCTTATATGATTGATACACCTCCTACAATAGAAATATAGGACATTTCAACTTCATTACCCAAATTTCGATGTGCCTTCATAGTGTAGATATTAGTTCCTTGTGTAAGAAAAGAATACTATGAAAGAAGAATTTTGGAGAAGAGTCATGGTGAAGTTAGGAGACTGGAGATATCCATTTATAGACTAATAAATTCACAAAATAAGAGAAGACCATAGTATCATTGATCCAGAAGAAAATTCCATAGAAGCCTTGATCTATAAGAAAAGGCCATAGAAGCGTTAATCCAGAAGAAAAGGCCACATAGGCATTGTTATGAAAGAAAAGACCATAGAAGCCTTGATCCAAGAAAAAATGCCACAAAAGTCTTGATAATAAAGAAAAAGCCACAAAATCCTTGATACTAAAGAAAATACAATAGAATATTTGATATTGAAGAAAATGACACAAAAGTTTGATACTATAAAAAAGGCCACAAAAGCCTTGATCCTAAAGAATACTCTAGAAGAGAGTTTTTAATTTAGAAGTAGATTAATATTTTAGTACTAATAATTTTTTGTAGATAAAGGAGATTCAATGAGTTGGGAAAATTCCTACAAGAAATTTAGAAATATTATTTTCTTCAGAATCAATCTAGAACCTAAAGAAAAATTGAACGTAAAGAGATCAGAAGATCTTATTGAAGAACTTCTAGTATTGGAATAAGAAGGACTAGGAGAGTCCTCCTAAAATCTAGAAGCAATAGAATTAGAGATCCAAAATAATATCTCACTACCAACACTTATTTGAGTATAATGTTGAAGAAAAGGTCTCAATAAAGACCATAAAAAGCTACAATAATAAATACCTTGGGGAGGTCTCAACAAGCATCCAGTAAAAGGCGTAGAGAGCCTTGAAGAAATCATCAAATAAGAACTCATTGGAGAAATTCACTATATAATATAGTGAAATATTTAGGACAATTGTCACCATCTAACAACAATCCCAAAATAATAAGAAGAATTTTGTAAGGAGTGCTAAATATCAAAAGACCTCAATACATTCATAATATTGACAAGAAGATCTTGCTTGAAGTTAAAATTCAACAAGAAGACTTGAAGATAGGATAAGCCTTCCAAAAACAAGAGATCTAAATATTACCTCTCACAAAAGGAATGCATTATTTTCTAAGATAAAGACTTGTTAAAATCTACAACAAAAAGTAAGAGACTATAAGAGGATAATAAGCTACCAAATCCTAGGATCATGAAGGAAAGTTTGAGACCATATTTTGGTGAAGAAAGAGCTATTTAGGATAACCTAAAAAGAGTTGTAAGATATTACTCAAGGAAAAACATTTGTGATCTTAGACACCAAGATCTACATCCTCTACAAAAACTTTCAAGAAATGTAAGCAATTGTTGGTGCAAGTAGATTCATTAATTGGATTACTTATCAGATTCAATGGAGCATCTTATTTGGAGTAATGTTACAAGAAGAAAATTTGGATTACAGTATTAAAAAAAAGGTAAGAAACTATTGGTGCAAGTAGATTCATTAATATGATTACTTATCAGATTAATTGGAGCACCTTATTTGGATTAAAGTTATAAGAAGGAAAATGGGATTACAGTCTTCACAAGTGCAAAAAGAGAAAAATTCCTTTTAAGTTTTATTTGCACATTAGTTAGGAGTTGATTAGAGTTTAGAACTACATCTATCAACTACCTATCATCTAATTTGGAAAAATAAAAATAAGACTAAGTCCTACAATATTAATTGTAGTGAAATTGCATAATAACTCTTGAAGATTCATTTTAGATTATTCTTGATTAGTTGCAGTAAATTTATTAAGTACACTTATAAGTTATTTTGAGAGTTTATTGGAGTGATAAGGTATGATTTTTAGTGCATTAAAAGTGAAATATTATTATATTCATTTGCACTATTATATTGCTCTAAAAAATATTATTTTGTGTTCTTGATAAGGGCATAAAATCCAAATTTTACAAAGTGTCTGAAGACACTATTAGTGCACAAAAATCTGCAACATATAGTGGCCAATTGAAGCCACCAAAACAGGTTAGAATCCTCCAAAACTTGGAGAAGAAGATAACTAACCAAAATAAGAAATAGAAGCTTCAAATATTGATATTTGGTGAGTCTTAAATCCAAAGCATTATAGGGTTAGTTGCAAGGAGAAAAGTGCAGAAAATTGCATCAAATAAGGATATTCTATATACTTCTATATAATATTGAATTTATCATAAAAGTATTCAAGAAAAAATGGGAAGGTGTATAATCAAAGAGACAACCTCAAAACCCTACATTTCATTCAAAAATTTTGCCACAAAATAAAAAATTTAGACCTAAATAATGGAGTGCAAAAGAGGGTGCAATAAAAGTTATTTCATACATAAATTTATTAAATTGTATTGCACTATCCTAATATGGTTTATTTAGGAAATAGGAAATATTTGAAGGTGCCTCAAAGGCACAATATTTTTAGGGTAAACCATCCAATGACAACCGAATACTTGCACACTCCAAGCAAGGCAAAAGAGAACAACATAAGGGTTATATTCCATTCTTCTTGGACAGATGAGCCTACAAAATATAAGGCACAAAATAAATGGAGAAACAACATTATGTTCGAGAGAAATATTGTATAAAAAATGAAGACAAATAATATGTGTAAAAATAATAATAATAAAGTACCTTTGGAGTGTTTCAAACTCCACATTTGCATTGCTCAAAATTGGTGCTCAAGCCTCCAAATCATCGCTCCTAATTCCAGCTAGAAAAAACTCACAAGCAAGTGCTACTAAATGAAGGAGGAGATAGAAATTTTATAGGGTTTAGAGAAGACATCCATGCACAAGGAGGGAGTGACACTTATCACTTGAGGCAAAATCCTAATGCTCCTCACACGAGCACTCATATTGGTCAAAGAAACATTACTAAAAGCAGGTTGGTACATTGAGAATGTATGAGACACTTGTATACAAAGATAACAAGCACCCACCTAAAGAATGTAACTCCCATGTATTACTTATAGGAGGATACAAGTGTCATCTAGCATATTTCATTCCTCAAGCACTCAATAAGAAAATTAATACTCCACTTGGCACTTAAGATTCCATTCCATTTAAAGGGCTTCAAATACCAAGGAATTTCAAGCATTCAAAAGAATTTAATCATCATAATTCAACACTTTGCAGTTTACTCACATAGGGATAAATTTGTAGCATGGAAGCAAGAAGAAGAGCCTTTAATGCTTTGGTCAAGGGAGGTCAAAGGTAGAGACTAAAGGTGCCATATTTAGAGCATTAAATCCAAGTTCCAAGAATTCTATTGGAGAGAACAACCAAAGTAGATACATTGATATTATAGCCATCTCACATCTAAAAATAACATTCATTATTACGATATTCAAATATTGCAATGTGAGATTTATTCCCTATTTTAATGTGCTTTCATTTCAGGGAGTTATAAGGTTGATAAATCAAGTTTAAACTTAGAAGAAATTAACCATATTGAAAGGAAAGCATCAAAGGAAATAATCTATAAAATTAATATAATATTTGTAGTATTAACCATAGGATAAATAAATATTTCTACTACAAATTAATTTTTAAATATTTATAAATATTATTGTGTTCTAATTTTCCAAATTTTGGGAGATATAAGGTTACTACATCAAATTAATTTATTGAAAATTAGATACACTAAAATTAAATCCTAAATGAATATTAAAAGAGGTTTATCAAAGCATTTCAAAGGTTGGAATTTAGCAATTTACATGTCTCAAATTTTCACAAAGAGGGATAAAAGAGATCCAAAACTAAACCTCTTTAAATTTGGGAAAAATGCTTAGTTCAATAGGAGCAATAAGGGATAACAGAAGTTGATTTTTGATATTTACAAAACTTTACAAAATCAACCAAAAATTGAACTACATTTCACAAGAGAAGTATATCATATTCCAAAATCACTAGGGAGTTATAAGGAATTCTACAAAACTTGATAATAATAGCATCTACTAAATATTATCAAGTTCTATATATTTGGGAAGATATAAGCTTCCTAAAAATCCTAAAATTCCATTAGATGTATATACTCTCATTACTATGGAGACATAAGGAAGCCTACAAACCTAAGGATTAATAAATATTTTATCAAATCAAGCTTATATACTTAAATTAGGGATCATATATCCTAATATAGGGAGTTATAAGGTAGATGTCTAAGATTCTATCAAATTTAATTCTAAAAAAATAGCAAGAATCACTATTTCAAATATCTATCATGGATGAAATATTGAGAAAAGCTTTCAATAATGAAGAACAATTCCATGAAGTAGAATTCTACTTTAAAAAATTAATAGATACTCTAGAAGGATATGAGCATATATCCACTAGTGATAAAGATAAATTATCCTTCATTATTAAAGAATCCAAATAAGGTAACTTTATAGCATTGATTGGTTATCTTCATTAAATCCTCTTCACAACATGGTGGAACTCAAAAATATTGATTATATTTTTATCATAAGAGTGTCTGATGGTTTATCTATCATTAATTGTGTTTGTACTTACTCAACATAAGAAACAAGCTAGCAATAAAGCAATATTATTGTGATGATATACAAACCTGAAGTAAAAATTCCACCAGCACTAATGCAGAATCACAGGAGAAGAATAAGGAAAAGGAAGAAAATAGATGCTAGAAAGAAACATGGCATCATGATGACTAAACTAGTTGAACACATACAAAAGGTAGAAGAATATTTAGCTACAACTTGCTTTACATAATATGAAGACATAGATTACTTGTTGAACCTGATCACAGTAAGCAATAAAGAAGAATGCAAATTCTACTATCCAATGTAAGAAGATCCCCATTGAAGACTAAAGTATAAAATATCCAAATAATGTAATACAAGGGGTGTTATAAATTAGATTATATTACATCATTTAGGTCATGTAAATGTACCTTCCTAGGCACATACTTAGGATATTAGATTACTTTAGGGGGAAGTTATCTAATTACTTCATGCAATGTAATAAATGCACAAGTTTCAATATGAAAGTTGTATATGTACAATATGTCCCTTACACAACTAGGTAGAGTGTTGGACAAGGAATCTATATTCCTACATAAAAAGGGCTTCGTAACAAGTATAATTTATAAGCTTAGAGCATATTCATAGGTAGTATCATAGTGTTGTGTAGATCACCATATATTGGTGATGGGTGAAATGTAGTCCAGTAGCTTTGTTCATGGAGTGTCTATTTTATCCATAGCTACAATGTATTCATTTTTATCATTTCTATTTATAGCATATTTTAGTCATATCGTGGATTTACTTTCTTTCATATTATTTTGCATTTTGTGATTGCTATCTTCCATTGCACATTGTATCAAAAGCTAATATTTAAGCTATCCATGTCATATCCAAGATGAGTTATCTTAACTCAGATGTAGTATTCTTATAAACTTAGTCATCATTCTACCTAAGGGATCTTAATATCTTAGGTCTTCATATGTTCACCCTAAGGGGTCTCAATCCCTTAGGTCACCCTCTAAGTTCACCCTAGAAATTATTACTTAGGTTTTTTTGATTAGCAAGAAAACAAGACTAATTCTAGATACTAAATCTAACAAAATATATAACCTTAAAAACATACAAGATAAACCAATAAATAAGCAAAACTAAAATAGAATAACATTAATTGAAAGAGATATCAATTACAAAATATAGACAATGCATAGTAAATAAAGTAAAAGTACCTTATCCAAATCATTAAATAGTTATTACATAAAGGTAAGTAGGGTAATATCTCCATACTCTCAAAGAATAACATATTACATCAAATTCATCAAGGAAACCTCCCCACAACTCTAGTTTATTTGAGTATAAGTAAATAATCATAAGTAAAATTACTAATGCATTGGCTCCGACTATCTCCTTGGTCCTTATATGCTTTCCATGGAGCATTTGAGGATAGTAGGGGATCAGGGCACTCATGGTTTAGGATAGGAATACCTGTAAATGCATCTAAAATTTACTTTGTCAAATTGCAACTATACAAATTAAGTCAAGTCTCTAACAATTTAATGCATATATGATATCATAAAAGAATCATTACTTTTATTTCACCTCTCAAAAACCTTTAGAGAGTCATTTAACATGCACAACTTAGATCACAGTTACTACATCAATCAAATATTGTCTTTATTCAATAAATTAAAGTCCCATACCTTTAATCATAAAATACACTAGATTCCTTTATTTTTCATGAATCAAATCTTAGAATTCAATTAATAAGGTAAAACATCATTCTTTATCTCATAAATCAAAGTCATTTTGATTTAATATATAAAATAACAATTTCATTTATTTACTAAATTAAAGTCTCACTACTTTAATTTAATAATAATATATTTTCATTTTATTTCCTAGATCAAAGTTCCACTATAATTCACAAAACAATTATTTCATTTATTTACTAAATTAAAGTCTCACTAATTTAATTTATAAATAAACTAATTTAGTTTCATTTCATAAATCAAAACTCCCTCTTTTAATCTATAAAATAATCATTTCTTTATTTAATGAATTAAAGTTCCATTACTTCAATTCACAAATAAACCAACTAATTTCAATATTTCATAAATTAAAACTCCCTCTTTTAATATTTAAAAAAATCACTCCTTTATTTAATGAATTAAAGTCCCATTACCTCAATTCACAAATAAACCAACTAGTTTTATTATTTCATAAATCAAAACTCCCTCTTTTAATCTATAAAATAATAATTCCTTTATTTAATGAATTAAAGTACCATTACCACAATTCACAAATAAACCAACTATTTTCATTATTTCATAAATCAAAACTTCCTCTTTTAATCTATAAAATAATCATTCCTTTATTTAATGAATTAAATAAATCAATCCAAGTCATATGAGCCCTAAATAATTTTAAACTAGAATAAGCCATAAAATCAATAACTAATTTATTCCCATGAAGGGTAGGATAAATATAGTCTTATAAATTCAATACTTGCTAAAACCCTATAAACCATGGTTCTCTAAAGTCAGAAAATACACCGCCCAAGCAATGTCAAAAGGGTAAACTAGAAAATAAGACATACTTGAATGAGATCAATGACACAAATATTACAACATAGGTGAAGCCAAATCAACTTCAACCCTCATATTTCTTACAACATCAAACACAGGTTGGAGAAGTAGCACTTACAATGATGGCATACTATCTCAACAATGGATGACCCAATAGTTGGGGTGACAACAAGTATGCATAACAAATGGAAAATCTACAATGGAAAACCACTTATAATTCTCTAAGAGAAAGGTAGAGATAGCATACGAAAGGAATAAAATTGCCCTAATTAAGGAAAAACCATTGCCATGATTCACACTATTAAACCAATCACTAAATTAGATAAAGACAAAAACAAGGAGAGTCCTAATGATTGGTCGACACATAATAATGAAGGGTAGCTTTCTACCCAACTTACTATGATCAACAACAAGATACACATCATAGACAATGACATAGCACCTATGTAGCTAACAGAGAGTGGGTACTTGATTTTAGGTAAACCAACCAAAGATACCTAGCTAATATCCAAAATGATAGATCACATAGCATAAGGGGATAAGGTTTAGGGCACAATACAGTTAGACACTCTATCTAAGTACAAGCAACATCTAAGTAAATAAAATTCGACAATAGAATAAACTGTGTTCAATAACATGGACACACATCCAAACCAAAAAAGGAATACAATATGCAGACATCCATAAAAATGGAATAATCAACCTGGTTATTGATTGCAACATCCCTATTTTATCTCCACAACATTCAAAATTGAATGTAGAGTTCAATTTTTTGGATTTTCTAGGCATCATCCTCTCTTTTCCTTCACTTTTTTTGCTCTCTCCTTTTGCATTTTATTCCTCTTTTTTTATTATCATTCCAAAAAATTATCTTATCTCATGAAAAGTGAAGACCTAAGGATTTCATCCACTGCCCTGATTTCGCATTACTCCCTTATCTATCCACATTCAATTCTCCTTATCTTCTTGGCATACAGAAAGACATTATTCCAATTACATAATTTGAAATCTCACCATAAAGAAGCTATGAAAATAAGATCCTCTTCATAGCATGTACTTCATCTACTTTTTAAAATGAAATATTATTTTATGAGAAGTATATATATATATATATATATATTTTGAATTTACATGGTGGAATCGGTAGCCGCCATGAATCCGGGTAGACTATCCAGTTTTTATGGCCACCATAGTATTCTGCATTGTCCACCCTAGAAGTTGCCACACAGATCTTTGTGTAGTCCACCACTATAACCACCATGCCACAATCATTTAAAACCTTTTACGCCGTTGAAAGCACAAGGAAATGGAAAAGTGTTCAGTTCGGCGAGGCCTAATATTTGAACCTTGGACCTCCGCCCCCCTTATGGGGTTTGGATGAACCAATTGATCTACACCTCGGACCTTATGAGAAGTATATTTTGAATTAACTAGAGGATGGGATAAATTTTCAATTGATTTTAATATAATTAAAATCTCTTTTAAATATCAATTGTCTTCAAATGAAACTTTATTATCATTTTAAAATAAACTTATTTTATTTATAAAAAGAAACTCCATTATCATTTTAAAATAAAAGATCTCTATTTATTTAAAATGAATTTCTATTATCATTTCAAAATAAAACATCTTTCTATTTATTTAAAATGAAACTCTATTATCATTTTAAAATAAAACATCTTTTTATTTATTTAAAATGAAACTCTATTATCATTTTAAAATAAAACATATTTCTATTTATTTAAAATGAAATTTTATTATCATTTTAAAATAAAATATTTATTATTTATGAAATAGAGATTAAGAGGTTTTAATCATAACAATCAGCTCTCAAAGGCATCCTAATCCTCCATGATTTTATTTCCTAAAACACTAATGGATATAGTGATGAAGTAAAATATAATCAAACATTTTTTTTAAGCGAACCATGAAAAAGGGGTTATACACTGTCAAAGTCACCCAGGAGTCGTACCCGACCCTGCCCGCACTGACATTATCAATTGGATTTTGAATATCCAATTCAACTTTTTGGTAGGGTGGAGATTTGAACCTGGGACCTCCCTTGGAGGATTGACCTCACCTCTCCAACTCACCTACAACACCTGGGTAAAATATAATCAAACATATGCAATAGATAAAGAGGGAATCTTTCCATCAATCCATTCACCTGTCTTAGTCAAACAATTTATAATAGCTACTAGGCTTGTTAGAAGTAGTTTATATTCCATAATTTGGGTTATGTAAATGTATCTTCAAAGGTACATACTTAGGATATTATATTACTTTAGGGGGAAGTTATCTAGTTACTTCATGCAATGTAATAAATGCACAAGTGTCAATGTGCAAGTTGTAAATGTGTAAGGTGTCACTTGTACAACTAGATAGAGTGTTGGTCAAGTATCTTATTTTACCTATATAAGGAAGACCTCATTGTTAGTATAGACATGCAAGGTGAGTGTCGGTGAGATAGTATCTTAGGGATATTAGTAGGTATTTTAGTTCTGTGTGGATCACCATCCATTGGCGATGTATGCAATGTAGTCTAGTAGCTTTGTTGATGGAGTGTTCATTTCTTCCATAGCTATATTTTATTCATTTTTATATCATTTATGTTTATTGCATATATCATTCATCTAATAGATTTACTTTCTTTCATATTATTCTATATCTTATGATTGTTATCTCCTTTTGATACGATATTAAAATATAACAATGGTATCAGAGCTACGATAGATCTAGTCTATGCAGGTCTACAGGAAAATAAGCTTCACACACCATTGGACTAGTTACTATTAAAATATCTTAGAAGAATCTAGGTGATAAAATCAAGGAGAGTCACAAGTGAGGATTGAAAGATATCTCAGTCCCAAAAAATATTGATATTGCATTTGACTAGAGTCTTCCCGCAGAGTTATAGGAAAAATCATGAAGACCAGGACTCAACACTTAATCCACTAGATTGAAAAAGCATCTAGTGAAGGATATCTAGAATTTTCTAACCATTTACAAAATTTTATTTTGTTGTAGATAATTAATTCTCATAGGATTGGTACTCCTATAATAGAAATATAGGAGACTCCAACTTAATTTCCCGAAGGTCAGTGTGCCATAATAGTGCAAATATTAGTTCCTTATGGAATATAAGAACACTACAGAAGAAGAATTCTAAAGAAAATTCATGGTGAAGCTAGGAGACTAAAGATATCTATTTTATATTCAAGAAAAGTCCATAGTAGTCTTCAAGAACATGACATAGAATCATGATATAAAAATGCCATAGTAGACTTGAAGAACAAGCCATAGAATCTTGATACATGAAGGTCAAAGTAGCCTTGAATAAAAGACCATAGAAGCCTTGAAAAAGAAGCCACAAAAGTATTGATATTGAAAAGGCCATAGAAGCCTTGATACTAAAAAAGCCATAGAAGCCTTCATACTGAAAAGGCCACATGAGCCTTGATATTGAAAATGCCACATAAGCCTTGATACTAAAAAGGCCATAGGAACCTTGATACTAAAAGGGCCACAGAAGCCTTGATCCTGAAAAGGAATTTGAAAGGAATATCTAATTCAAAAGAATATTAATATTTTACTACTAACATATTTATTGCAGAGAAAGAAGATTCAGTGAGTTGGGAAAATTCCTACAAGATAGTTAGGAAGGTTATCTTATTTAGAATGAATTCAAAACATGAAGAAAAATATATTAAGAGAAGATGTCATTAAAGGACTAGGAGAGTCCTACTCGAATCCAAAAGTAGTAGATCACATCATAAAAATTTCCAGAAGCATAAGGTTTAAGAGGTATCAAGTGAAGACCAGTAGAAGCTACAAGATCAAAGACCTTGGGAAGGTCTCATCAAGCATCCAAAAAAATATAGGAAATCCTTACTGAATAAATCATCAAAGGAGATCTCACTACAGAAATACACTACCATGGAGAAGCCCCTGATACTAAAGGAATTTGGAAAATTGTTGCCATATGACAACAAGCCCAAGAGAAGGTGAATTTGGAAAGGAGTTCCAAGTTGTAGAAGAATAATCCAGTGAAAGACCTCAATATATTCATAATCTTGAGAGGAAGATCCTACTTGAAGTCACAATTTCACAAGAAGACGTGATGATAGAAGAAGCTCATAAAATCTAAGATATTTGAATATTACCTCTCGTAACAAGAAGGCACCATTTCAGATATATATACTTGTCCAAATATACACAAAAGAAGAATATTACAAGAGGAGAACAAGCCACCAAATCCTAGGCTCATAAAATAAAGTTCAAGACCATAATTTGGTAAATAAGGAGTTTTTCAAAAATAGTCTACAAAGAGATGCAAAACCCTACTCAAAGTAGAAACTTGGTGATCTTAGACACCAAGATCCACATCCTCTACAAAAGTGGAAGAAGGATATACATAATATTACAAAAAGGTATGCAAGTACTAGTGCTAAATAAGTCATTAATTAGACTTCTTATTAGATTTATTAGAGCACCTTATCTGGATTAAAGTTACATGAAGAAAATTATATTACAGTCTTCAAAAGTGTAAATAGAAAGATATTAATTTTAAGGTTAATTTGCACATTAATTAGGAGTTTATTATATTCCATAATTATATCTATCAACTGCATCTACTTTGGAAATAGAAAAGAAGACTAAGTCCTAAAATATTAGTTGTAGTGAGTTTGCAGAATAAATTTGAAAGATTCATTTTAGGTTATTCTCGATTAGTTACAGTAGATTGATTAAAATACATTATCTTGAAATTTAATTGGAGTGATAAAGTGAAATTCTTAGTGCATTAAAAAATGGGTCTATTTTGCACTATTATACTACTCTCAAAAGAAATAATATTTTGTGTTCTTGAAGGGCACAAAATATTATTTGTATCAAGTTTCTAAAGACACCATTGAAGCACTAAAATATGCAAATTGTAGTGGCCAAAAAAATCCAAAAAAGGTTAGAATCCTCCAAAATATTGGATAAGAACATAATTAGCTGAAAATAGAAATAGAAGCTTCAAGATTGAGACTTGGTGAGTCTTAGATCCAAATAATTACAAGATTGAATGCAAGAAAAGAAAATGCAAAAACTTGCATAAACTAAAAGCTTCTATCCACTGTTATCTAAGCTTGGATTTAATATAAAAGTGTTCAAGAAAAAAGAACAAGGTGTCTTCTCATAAAATATAACCTCAAAACCCTTGTATTGTAGGAAGAAAAATCTGCCATGAAACCAAAATTTTATATCTGAAATAAGAGTGCAAAAGGAGGTTAATGTACAATCTATAGTACATTTTATTGCACCATTTTAATCTGATTTTTTACAGCCCAAGAGAATATTTGGATGTGTCTCCAAAAGGCACAATATCAATAGGAAAAACATATAAGAAAGGCTGAACGTAAGAACTTTTATTTCAGAGCAATAACAACCACTCAAAGGACTCATCTTGGATAGATGAACCTATAAAACAAAGTACACAAGAGGACATAATTAAAGCTACATCTATGTAGATAAAAGAGTGCACATTCATAGAAAAAAAACAATGTGATATGGATAGCAATGTGAGATGGATAGTTATATGGTACAAATAACATCTAAAATACAAAAAAAGGCATCTACTCCTACCAATATAAGATGAACAACAATACAATATGAACAACATCTAAAAGGCATCTATCTCTACCAAGGAGAAATGAACAACATCTATGCTACAAATATGCATAGTTTTCAATATGTTGAAGGCATAGAATATAAAAAAAATGAGCTACTTTCTTGGTGAATATTGTCCACAAAATAAAGCACCAAATTTGTTACTCAAGATCCATATGAAGAACATAAACTTATACAGAGAGGAGGGGTGAACAGTATAAGACCACTTTTTACTTTTATTTTCCAATCAATATTATACAATGTATAGATAGAAATATCAACAGTAGTAATGAAAGCAACACACAAATCACCACACACAATAGAGACACCAATTTAACATGGTTCACCTAATGTGGGCTACTCCATGGAGAAAATATTTCACTAAAATTTTCTCAATCAATATCTTAGGAATATTTTCCCTATTACAATATTTATGGACCTCTGTCCAAAGGAGACACCAATCCTCTAATCAAGTTTATGGATCTCTATCCATAGGATAACTCCTTTCTCCTTAGCTATGGTTGGTGATATTATAGAAGAACTATTGCCTCCATTGCACTAGCTAATGGATATCTATCCACTGAAGACTCATATCCTTATTAAAAAGATTTTTTATCACTACCCTAGATAATGGATCTCTATCCACTAGAGACTATAATCCTATATACTCTGTCACCTCCAAAGCTTACTCTTTTCTTTGTCTCAAATCTACACTAGACATAGTCCTTCAATATAGCAAAAATATGCTCAATCTCTGTCTCTAGTCTAGAACAAAATTATCCTCAAATATGCACCAAAATATATCCTCAAATCTACACTAAACACAGTCCTTTGGTCTATCACAAATATATCCTCAATATCTTTCTTCAAGCCTTAACACAAGAATTGACTCAATCTCAAATCAAATTTTCTAGATATGCCCCAAACCTTAACTCAAGGTTTGAATAAATCAATCAATCGACTCTGCTCACAAGTCTTATCAAATACTTGTCTTAAATTTATATTGTTAGCTTCCATAAAATCTCACACTAATCTATCCATAATTCCTCTCTAGAACTTGTCCAAATATACTCAACAAGTCCTTTCTAGATCTTATCGAATCTACTCTCAATATTTGTTCTCAATACTATATTGTAAGTGTCTACAGAAGCTCACACAAATGTTTCCACAAGTCTTCGCTAAGACTTGCCTCAAAAATGCTCAACAAGTCCTTACTATAACTTGTCCAATTTTTTCAATAATCTCAATCCTAAAATCTGTAATGTAAGATTCTACAAAATCTCACACAAATCTATCCACAACTCTTCTCTAATAGTTACCTCAAATTTGCTTAACAAGTCCTCACTAGAACTTATTCAATATCATAGAAACATATAGATAAATATTAGAGACTCAATATTCTTCACACACACAACAATGCTCAATCACTTTCAATCTCTCTTTTTACCATAGAGAAATATAGAGAATTGTTAGAGACTCAATATGTTTCACACTTACAAACACTCAACCTATTTATCAAATCAATTCAGAATATAGAATTTTTTTTTTGCAGAACTTGAATTATCACTTCAACACATCCACTTGACTAGGCTCAACCAACTCTACTCAACCAATGACTCAATAAATCAATCATTGCTCACAAACCCTAGTCCAAGCATATGAGCACTCACTCATTTATTTCCAAAAATGCTTATCAATCAATCTCACATAATAATGATACTCATGATCTTTGCAAACCCTAGTTTAATTTCTTCACACAACTAATCACTTCAAAAATAATGCTTATCAAGTCATCCTCACATAAAAATGATACTCATGGTATTTCAAAAACCCTAGTCCAAGTTCTTCACACAACCAATCACTTTAACAACAATGCTTATCAAGTAATCCTTTTCAGTCCAAATTAGCATTCACAACATTCAACAATCACTCACTAGGAAGATGTGCCCATACCTTTTATTTGATGTAAAAGTGCCCTTCAAAACCTGTCTTAATCATAATTTTCTTATTTTCCAATATCAATGGTTAGATGACAAAATATCACACTAACACTCTTTCTAAATATTTCTCAATCACAAAAATAATCAATCTCAAATACACCTTATTACTCCTTAAAATTAGCAATCATCAAATCACACATAAAAATAATCACTCAAATTGCTCCTTATAAACTTCAATTTTAATAAATCAATCTCCAAAAATTAACCTTTCAAAAATAATATTTGCCTACCCTTTTATCTCCCTCAAAAAACTTAAATACCAAATTAATTCAAGTAAAAATTAAACCTCATCAACCATTAAAATATTTTTAAAATTTTCAACCTTAGGCACAAAAAATATTTTATTTTCTTTCAACCTTAGCACATTCGAAATTAAGTGACCAACACAAATGACATCAGATATGTGTTGGTTCATTTTACCATGCTATGTTAATGATTGTTCATAAAATTAACCAAAAGCAAATGTGAATTGGTCCTCATATGACCACAATGTAGTGCCTTAATTCCTTTTATCTTGAGGATTTTAAGGTAGAATTTATCTTCCCTTATTAGGTAAGTTTAAGACAAATTTTATTTTGCATTAAATCCTACTTTAAGCATGAAAATGAAGATGAAAATCTATCTAGGAATATAAATACGAAATGATGAATAGGCTCATTAAATGTAGCTTCTTATCATGAAGATAAATATAGCTTTTTATGTGATTGATAAATTATCCCTCTTTGGTGAAATTAATTTTCACAAAGAGAATAATTTATTGCCTTAAAATAATGGCTTTAAAATATCATTTAATTATCCCTATTTAATGAAATAATTTTCATAAAGAAAAATAATTTAATGCTTTAAAATAATAGCCCTTTAATGTAACATGTAAAATTACCTCTCTTTAATGAAATCAGAATTTTCATAAAGATATGTGCCTTTATTGCTCCAAAAATGATGGCTCATGAAATGCCATGAAAATTCCCCCTCTTTTATGAAATTGAATTTTCATAAAGGAAAGGTCATTTTATGTTTATGAATGAAAATGTAGAATTTAAAAATTTGATTTGTCTCTAAAACTTAAAAAAATAAAAAATTTGAAATTATAAAAACCCTTAAAAAAAATAGTTTTAAAAAATGATTATAAAATCAAAATGACCTCGAAATGAGTTCAAATCTATTGTGTATGGAATATTGATGTTCAATATAGGGTTCCATATAATTATTTTTATCATTTTATTTTATTTTATTTATTTTTTAATGCCTAAAAATTAAAAAAATTTGTAAAATGAAAAATAAAAATCTGAAATAAAGTGAATGCTGAAAAATTAGACATGCAAAGCTTTATCAGATTGATGGCACCCCGTCCTGCAAAACCGAATATTTGAGAAATTCTTACATGCAACCTAGACTATCCAAACCTGCATTTGAACAATTGAATAAACTAAGTGCTAGCTTCTAAGGACGCAGAAAATAAATTTCAGACTTCGAAAATTCAATGAAGTAACCTGAAAAATGTATTAAACTTCATTTATAAATCCAAAATCTAAAAAAGGAAAAATAAACAAGTAAATGAGAAATTTCTCCTTCTTTCTTTCTAACAAGTCCTAAATTTTTTAAACCACATTTACATTAAAATAACATTTCTAATATTTAGATTGAAATTCTAGCAACATTTTGGTTCTCTGGTTCCTTACAACCAAAAAAACTAGCCCCTCTTTCATCTTTCGAATGCATATTTACAATTTTCAATTTGTGTTTTCGTTTCCTTATGTTCCATTTTTTTTTCATTCATTGGATTTTCATTTCCCCGCTTTGATATGTTTTCATTTGGTCTCCCTTCACCTTCGAAGCCTTGTAACAGATGTGTTTAACCAACGCTATCCCTGACCTCTTCTCAGGTTGTAAAGGTTTCCACGTATTCCTTTACAATATTATAACATTCATGATTAAATTTTTAATCCATAAATATTTGAGCATTTTTTCATATGGTTGTCACATTATTCTTCGATTGATGGGCCCATCATATCACACATGTTTATCTACTGCTGACCTTTTTCTTTTCCAACTCATCCGTTTCTTTGGTTTTATTTGTGACGCCCATGGGCATAACGGACCATTCCCTCCGTTGGTAACCACAATGATATAGTTTATGTACTTTGAGGAGGGATTTAATTTTATATGAAATGCGCATCATAAAAAAATTCTTCTTTGACCACTCTTGACGAAAGGATGGAGTAGATATAAAATAAGACAACCTCCTCCTTGTGGCAACTAACATTGCCAATAAATGTCTGTAATAAACTGTTTGCCATGATAGTTTCCATATACACTGTAACATCGAGCATTTTATTAGAGATATCTGGGAAGATTTACATATGGAGACAAATGTGGAATTTGATGGTGATATTCTATCGACATCGGGGATAGCTATGATAGAAATCCTGCTCTCGGCTCCACCAGTGTCACCCGGTATTTGTTGTATTCACTGCACAGCACTCCACGGGTGTCGTGTTCCATGTCCAGCTAGTATATTCTCTCCACGTGGCCATATTCTTCATTTATCCATTTAAAATAGTAGGTTGTCCACATCACTAAAATTTCCATCTTTCGCTACTTCCATAATTTTTGTGCATGGATGTATTACTCTCATATTACATTGCCACCCATGGGCTCCCATTGCATAGTTTGTTCGATCCAGTGCCGAATCCTCAACAACCTTTATTGGCCTCTTTCCTTCGATGTTATCGCTCACCTGTTGATCCTGCGAACCTGACATCGTTGTTCTTTCTACGTGTGCTCCATTTGATGCCATAAAACCTATATTTTAGGTCCACTCTGTGACTTGTGGTGGCAATAAGAATGGGTATATGATGGCAGAGGGCCTCTTCTACCATCTGTGTCTTCTACAACTTTTACGGTGATAACAATGCCCATAGTATCGAGAAACCCCTATCCTGATTACTATCATTGCGAATAGAATTAGGCCTCCTTTATTAGAGTGTTACACCATTGGATATAATGGGCTTTTCATCAGATAGGTTCTATTTTAATACATTCTCTAGGAATGTGTAGCACTGATTTCTATCAGCGATTTAGTGAAACCTGCATCCCGAGACCTCTACAGTGAAACCACCATTTGCCAAATTGGTTCTCCCCACCTACGTTAGGCTTTTTGAGCATCCAAGTCAACCAACTATTCACGTTAGTCAACATCATCAAAATTAAAATTTTAGCCTTCAATATGCTTTGTCGCTATCGAGTTATCCATCGTCGTGATTTCTCGCCAGGGTTCCCATTTGAATCTGCTGCATCGAACTCATACGAGCCTTCATTAAACCAATATCCATTTCAAATGTCTATTACTACTATTGTTTCACTATCGTGGGAGTCCTCATCATAACTTTGTGTCATCATGTTGCGCTAAAAATTTCCAGCACAACTCCCTCACCCACTGCTTGATACCTTCGTAACCTTTGAATACCCATCATGTGTTTGTTGGGGTCTTCTGCGATGTTGATCGCACATTCACTACTTGGCCACGTTTACATGTCCTTCATTGTATCCAACTCATCAACATTGTGGTTACCGCGTCACCATATAATCAAGAATTTACAGCATCTATCCATCGCTCGCCCAAGCCATTGCCTTCTTCATCATTCATTCTCAATCACCAATGCTATCATGTTGCTAGGCGATGTCTCAGGTTTGAGCTATATTTGTCAATGGTTTACTCTAGTCGCTGGTCTCGTTGTATGAACACTCCACGCTGCCCTTCTGCTATGTTGATGTTGACCAACCTTCATCCAAAAATTACTTGTAAACCTACTGCACGTGCCATCAATTATTGACCATATGCCGACTATTCCATATCTTTGTCATCAACGTGGCATCCATCTCCTACAAGCAATCAACCAACGTATTAAATTTTTGTTAACCTCAAATGTAAAATAAATAGATATAAAAATGATCGCACAGTGGAGATAAAGGCGTTTGACCTTTTTATTTTCTTATTTTAAAATTATTTTATTTAGGCTTTATCATTATCATTATAATTATAATTTAAATATAAATATAATTATAATGTTGTACTTTATCATTATATATATATAAATATGTATATTATATAGAATAATAACATTTTCCTTATTTTGTTTATTTGCTTTTTAATTGAATATAATCGTTGGTTCTAATAAAGAATATAAAAAAAAAAAAAAATAAAAATATATATATATATATATATATATATATATATATATATATATATATGTTTTATTTTTTATTTTATACATTTTTTATTTTTTTTCCTTTCATTGCTCTGCCAAACAGAAATCCATGGTCTTGGATAAATTAAGATATAAGAAGTCCTCCCTTCCGATCACTTATTTAGGTATTCCTATCAATATTCAAAGGCAGAAAAAAAAAGTTTGGAATTGGTTGTTGGACAAATTCAAGAAGAAAATTGGAAAGTGGACCAATACGTGGCTTTCTTTTGGGGATAGAATAACTTTGGTAAAATCAGTCCTTCAAGTTATTCCTATTTATGTTTCTTCTGTGTTGAATATACCAAAGGCCATTCTTCGAGATCTAGATCAAATCAGTCATCAATTCCTCTTGAGTGGTACTAAGGAAAAAATAAAACGGGCCTTGGTGAAACGGGACACTTTATGTCTTCTTAAGAATGAAGGGGGGTTAGGATTATGATCTTCTATTAATAACAATAAATCTTTAGCTGCTAAATTATATTGGAGAATGTTACATAACCCTAATGATCTTTGGGCCAATAATATCTATGCTAAATATGCTGAGAACAAAAGTCCTGAAGACCTTGTTGGCTATCATCTTCCTACCAAAGGTTCTTTCATTTTAGAAATTCTTAAGACTAGTGAGGATTTGATAAAGAAGAATTTATTTTGGATCATTCATAATGGTCAACAGGTAAATTTTTGAATAGATTATTGGGATGGTCACAAGGCTTTGATAACTTAGTTTCCCGATTGGAGGCCTTGGATGGAGGATCTTCACCAAGCTAAGAGCATAAAGGTTGCTAATTACTATAGGTACCATACTGGTAATTCAAAGGTTGGTATATATTGGATCCCTATTGAGGACTGGCCTATTCAAATCCTAGAAAGACAAAGACAAGATATCCAAGGCATCCTTCATATGAGGTCTCTCTCTTGGTCCCATGAAAATGATTATTTTGGATGGAACAACACTACTAAGGGTGAGTATTCAGTTGCTCAAGGTTATTTGACCTTATGCCATAATAATCCCAATCAATATTTTGATATATTTTCTTAGTTGTGAGCTCAAAATCTATGGCCTAAGGTTAGGTTATTTATTTAGCTTTTATTGCATCGTAGGGTGCTTATTGGTGAGCAACTTATTAACCATGGTTTTCATGGCCCTTTTAGATGTGAAATGTATGGATAGAATGTAGAAACTCTCAACCATATTTTTGTTGAGTTTACTTTAGCCTTTGAGCTATGGATGAGAATGGCCACTTTACTTGGCTTACAGTAGTCCATTTTTTTAACTTTTGAATAAATTTGGAGGAATTGGCCTAAACAAGAGGGTGTTGATCATTTTATAGGAAGTTAGTTTGGATGGGTTCTACCTTTCTTATTTGGAATATCTGTAATGAAAGGAATAGTCAAATTTTTAATCAAGATAGGAAGGATATTCACTATATTTTGCAGAAGACCATAGCCAACTTAGTTGAATCATTCCATCAAATCCTTAATCACCCCCAAAAATTCCACCAAAAATGGGATCAAGTGATGCAAATATTGAAGATTAAATCTGCTAAAGGCAATCATCTTAAAAGGAATGTGAGTATTTGTAAGATGGATAGGACAAGAAATTGACAACCTCCTCCTAAGGATTTTGGTAAAGTCAATACTGATGGAGCCTCTAGAGAGAATCCTATAAAAGCTAGTGCGGAAGGAATTGATAGACTTTTAGATGGCTCCCTGGTTTTTACTTTTACTAAGAATTTGGGTATTCTTTCCAATAATCTTGTTGAGGGGTATGGTCTCCTTAGAGGCCTTCAAGAGGCTACTAAGGTTGGATGGGAAAATATGTTAGTGGAGTCTGACTCTCAGCTCATGATTAATATTTTTAAGAATCCTTCTAAGAATCATAAGGTTGATTGGATAATAAAAAGAATTATTGAGAAGATTCAATTAATCCATAGGGAATTTTTGAAAGTTGATTACAATCATGTGGTCAGAAATTAAAACAAGAGTGATGATGCTTTAGCTAATTGGACTTTGGACAAAGGTGATCTTATTTGTTATGGCCACCCTCCTAGATGGTGGGCTTCAAAATAAGGGAAGCTCTTCTTTCTATCACTTCTTTGGATGGCTCCAGTTCTGAAGGTACCTAGTTTCTTCTTGCTTTATTTTTGCTTCCCTTTGGTTTGGTCAAGGTATTTTAGTTCCCTAGATCAAAATATTCTTTATTTTGTTTCCTCTATTGATTCTTGCCTTCAAATTATTTTGGTCTAGAAAGGTCATTATTATGTTTAATTGTTTTTTGAGGTGTGTATATTTTTTTGCTTTGTTTTATTTTTTGTCGTTCTTGTGTTTTGTTGTTTTGTGTTTTTGTTGTTCTTGTTCTTGTGTTTATGTATGTTTGTGTTATTTCGTATTTTTTGTGTATGAGTTTTTTTTATGTTTTTTGTTTTTGTTTACTAGACTGTTGTTGGTTGTTTATTTTTATTTGTTAATTTCGTAGGTTTTGGTTCTCTATGTTTTTAAGGTTTTTGTTGGTTATGTCTTTGTAGTGTTCTGTTGTTTTTGACATGTTTGTGTTTTGTTATTTTGTTATTGTATTTTTCTATGTGGTTCATGTTGTTTTTTAATCTTATTTTATGTGTGCTTGGTTGTGCTTTATATTTTTGACACACTCAAGGAGCATTTTTTTTTTAAATTATTATTTTATTTATTTACTTTATATCTTGTTGTGTGCTTGTTTGCTCCTTGAGCATTTCAAATGTGGTAGGCAATAATCGTACCCTCACTGATTTTGGTGGAATGGATACCCCTGCCTTCTTGGATCTTACTCGAAAGTGGCATCCCTTTTGGGATGTTTTCCACAAATTAAAAAACCAGTGTTTTCCTTTTTTTTTTATTTTCACTTTATAAATGATAGAAGCATAAAACATTAGCAATAAAAATGTTCACAACAAAACAAATGATGATAAAATTCATCAACAACAAAAAAATGATGATAAAAATCATCAACAACAAAAATGATGAAAAAAATCATCAACAACAAAAAAAATGACGATAAAAAATCATCGACAAGAAAATATCATCGACAAGAAAATATTGTCGACAAGAAAAAATCATCGACAAGAAAAATCATCAAAAAGAAAAAAATCATCTACAATAAAATTCATCTACAAGACAATATTGTTGCCTAGAACTGATGATAATTGTAAACCCACAACAAATTTAAAGCATTAGACACTTTAAAAAAATTGCAAACATCCAATACCTAAATTTAAAGGTGGGTCCCCAATTTTGGGGTACATTGTGGAGTAGACACAACAAATGGTGACTCTACTAGGAAATGCTCTTGAGAATTTTGGGTGAAGAACCCAACCTGAAATGAAAATACATAAGATTATCCAGACACAATAATTTAGCAATATCCTAAGAATATTTGGGTAAATAACTTTAGAATGAAAACAACTAATCCATCTACCTTTGCTCGGTGTGTGTAAAAGTGATTCATTCCTACATTTTTAAAAATCATGTAGATTCCATCATCTCTTTTTACATTAGGCTATAGAGTATCACTCATAACTAAATAGCTATAGACGGAGCCCCACTGCCAGTAAGGCATATTTAGCCTTGATGAGGTTTATCTAAATTACCCTTATGTTTGCTCAATGATTTGCAAAGCCTTTCCTTTTACCTGAGTTATATCTAGATAAAGACCTATTACCATTCAGGCATTTATAGCCCCGATAGAGTTTATCTAGATATTGTGATTGATTTGATCAAGCTTTTCAATGCTCATTCTCTCTTTTTTTTTTCTCTTTTTTCCTCTCTTTTCTCTCTTTTTTTTCTCTTTACTTTTCTACTTTTCTCTCTCTTTTCTCTCTTTTTTTTTCTCTTTTTTTCTCTCTTTACTCTATTTTTTTTATTTTTATATATAATTTTTTTCCTTTTCCAAAATATAAACCTTGTAAAACTATGAGCATCACTAGGGTAAGGTAGCCTACAAGTGAGGCATTTTATGTTTTTGCCTAGGTTTGCAGATCAAGACGACTTCATCCTTCTTAATTCTAGAAATATTATTTAATGTGTGTGAATTCCATGTGGATATTTGGATAATATTTCATTGTTCCACTTTCCACCAATTATGGTCCCAAAATATAAGCATGATCACCAAATAACTCATCCCCATTTTCTTGGGTTCATTAGTTTTTAGGTCAAGAGTTTCAAAAGTGAGCCAGAGACCATAAGTTAGTGACCACAAATCATCACCTCAAAACAAGGGAACAACCCAAAACACAAACCAAAACTATATACAAATGTACAATATGGTGCAAAGCTTGAACTATCACTTCCCTAGATCCCAAACATGACTAGCACATTTCAAAATACAAATAACATGATATGCAAGCCAAGATTTATAGAAATCCAACAAAGACAAGATTATGCCAAACAATACAACCATCTTCATCTTGCCTTGCTCACCCCACCAATTGTTTTTAGTTCTATTAACAATCCCATAGGTGAGCATCAAGTCATTAAATTGATTAGACAAACTTTGATTTTCAATTCTTTATCTCCTATGCTTTAAAAATTCAATTTTACAATTTGATTCTTGATTTAGAATTAAAATTTCTTTTTCATACATGATATTTTGCAAACAAGAGCCTATTTCTACAAATTTTGAGGCCAATTAATTATTCATGTTTTTAGTCCAATCAAACTTATGCAAAAATTTGCAAGCATCTAAGATATCTACTAAATGAGAATCATTATAAGTTTTTATACTAGATTTTATTATCAATTTTTGATGAATTTGATTTAACAATTCAAGTGCATCAACTTCTTTTTCATTCAACAAAGCAATCTTATTAGAGGTGTGAGTATAAATCAATACAATTTCTTCATTCACCTTCAATGGCATTTCATCATAAATAGCATTTAAATCCAATGAGCGATTATACAAATCTTCACCTAAAGCTTGGATTTTTGGACATAAAAGGTTAGATTTTACCTTTTGCACATTTTCATTTACCAAATCTTGGTGAGGATTTATAATTCCTTCTTTTACGTCATGGTATTTATGATTTTTATCATCTTGTAGTCTTTCATCTTCATTGATTACCTATTCATAAAACATACCAAAATTAGGCACCCAATTAAAAGTATGTCCATCCTTTTAAAATTTTAAATCTTTTTGGTTAAAGTGTGTGTCAAGTAACCCATACTCATGATCAATCCATTGAGTTGCTTGAAATAGATCCACTTATTTGTCATTTGGTTCCAACTCCTTGTTCACTATCCATGGTATCTCTTCATTTGAATCCTCAAAACAATCATGTGACTTTGTATCCGAGTTTTCAATATCCCGAAATGAAATAGTAGATTTCACCTCTTCCTCATCCAACATAGATGAGTCATAGGAAACATTTACCATTTCTTCCCTTTCTATTTCAACAAGATCTTCAATAGATTCATATTCAACATGATCAAATTTTGTAACCTTCTCAAATCTTGTGAATGTAATATTTTCATATGAATTAGAAGTTTCAACATCCTGCATATCAAGTGGAATAGAATTTTTATCAATAGGCATGTGAGAAAGTAACACATCTTCATATCTTTCCCGATCATTGTAAAAACTGTCATCCAAATTTGTGGGATGAAACTCTATGGTATTTGTAACATGATATTTTGATTCATCCATACATACTTGTTTTTCTTTTTTCTTGACAATAGGATCATTATTATCTTCCAAAATTTGGTGAGATTCCAACCCCTCTTCCAAAACAACCTTAGATTGTATAGGAATTGTAATATCTTCCTGTAAGAAAATAATTGTGTTATCCTGCATATCAATTGACACAAAGGGTTCATTAGAAGGTTTAGAGTGAGCATATTCATCCAATTTATTCCAAGAATCACAGTGACCATCCTCCAAAACTAGGTTGTGATGCTTAGCTATTTCTTAAACATATTCCAATTCATCAGCGTGTTTCTCATCGAATTCACCTTCACCTTTCTTAGATAGTTCAATGACCTCCAAAAGTGGGCTACTCTTTGTATTCAATTTCATAAGGCTATCACAATCCACACTTGCAACCCATGATTTAATTTCATCATAATTTGGAAGGTGTCGGTCTTCTTGACCCTTAGTTTTAGCCATCTCATCTAAAGTATCTTTTGAGAACCAGTGGTGAAATTCTATTATGTCTTCAAAATTCATTTGTTGATTTTATTTCATTTTCACTTTCAACCACTTTATCCAATTCTATGGTAGGTTCTATCCTATCACATATCTCAAAACTAATTATATTTAGGACACCTCCATTATTTGAATATTCATGAATTTATTGAAATGAAACCATCTCTACACAATTCTCATTGGTGGATGTTGGCTTGGCAACTTGCACCTTCTCTTGGACTATATCTAAGGTGGTTATAGTATTTGGACATTCAAATTCATTCCCTTTATCATTTGCCTTAGGTATCATTGGAGTGGAGGGTGCTATATTCGATGGTTGGTGTAGGTTGGCATCACTAACTCCGTAAGAACAATCTTTCATGGGAACATGTTGTGCCTCCACTTGCACTTGTTCTACCATTATTGCAACCTTATAGATTCTAGGAAAATATGAGTCATAAATTTTTTTCTCAATAAGTGTAGCAAGTGCGGGGGGTATGGCTCCCATGTATACTTTAATAGCTTCTTCTTCTTGTATATACAAAATTTCCCACATTTGAGAGTACAACTCATGAAATATCCCATTGAATTGACTCAAGGATTCATTAGGATCTTTACGAATAGAGGTAAATTGATTTTGCAACATATCTAAGTCAACCTGATTACCAAAATGACAAATATAGGCTGCTTCTAGTCAGATACAATAAGTCCTAACCTCCATGGGTAATTGGCCATACCACAAAAATGATTTGTCATCCAAAATATATGAGAAAAACCTATAAGTGATAGCCTCATGAAAAAATTGGCATTGAAATAACATGCTCTTGTAAACATGCAATTTTTGTAGGTATTCTAATGTCAACTCTTGATTAAACAATCATAGAAACTCCAATAAAATTTTAGGAATTTGATGGGGTGTTCCAAACATAGGAAAACACTCATAATACTTTCCTAACATAGATACCATTTCATCTCGTAAAGATACCACTTGCTCCTCAAATGTTGCCATTAGTGAAACTCAAAGAATAACTTCAAACCAAATTTGTTAGTAAAATAAAAATATCTTGCCAAGATGCATAAAATGACTAACAATTTTCAAATGAGTAAACCACAAATATCATCATGTTAGTATCGTCCAAAATATATGCATCAATTAAACCATGACATGAAAGAACATTATCAAATTTTCCAAAAGGTTAGTATTAACACGTCATCAAATAGAGAATGTTAGAATCAATGAAAGTGATCAACAAAATTTCATTAGTCAAGACCAATGTCTATGAATAAATATTTCAAGTAACATGAATAATATAGCATCTAAATAGCAATTAAATAAATCAATTCAAGCTCTTCTAGCTCCCAAAGTATTCAGTGCTAAAATATTGCCAAAGCTGCTAATAAAATAAACTTGAAATATTTAGCAATTTAGAACTCTCAAAAGTTATACCAAACCACATCATTCATGTATAAACAATCCAAAAGTGTTAGATCGATGAATACCAATTTAGGCCCTCCTTCTAGCGCCAAAATATTGAGTGGTAATTTTACCCAATTGTGAAATTACACTCTCCCTTAGAGTTTTGATCCCAAAACCCTCTCTTGCAAAGAAGTTACAACAACACAACTTCTCCAAGGTCTCCATTATATTAGCATTTGCACATATGTATTACTAATCTCAATAAGAATATCAATGAAATGCTAGGAACACCTTAGTGACTGCAAGTAACTGTTAACAAGGGACATGTGTTGGTTCATTTTACCATGCTATGTTAATGATTGTTCATAAACTTAACCAAAAGAAAATGTGAATTGGCCCTCATATGATCATGATGTAGTGCATTAATTCCTTTTATCTTGAGGATTTTAAGGTAGACTTTATCTTCCCTTATTAGGTAAGTTTTAGACAAGTTTTATCCTGCATTAAATCCTACTTTAAGCATGAAAATGAAGATGAAAATCTATCTAGGAATATAAATATGAAATAATGAATAGGCTCATTAAATGTAGCTTATAATCATGAAGATAAAGATATTTTTTGATGTGATTGATAAATTATCCCTCTTTGGTGAAATTAATTTTCGCAAAGAGATAATAATTTATTACCTTAAAATAATGGCTTTAAAATGTCATTTAATTATCCCTCTTTAATAAAATAATTTTCATAAAGAAAAATAATTTAATTATTTAAAATAATAGCCCTTTAATGTAACATGTAAAATTACCTCTCTTTAATGAAATCTAAATTTTCATAAAGATAGGTGCATTTATTGCTTCAAAAATGATGGCTCATGAAATGCCATGAAAATTCCCCCCTTTTATGAAATTGAATTTTCATAAAGGAAAGGTCATTTTATGCTTATGAATGGAAATGCAGAATTTAAAAATTTGATTTGCCTTGAAAACTTAAAAAAAAAAAAATCTGAAATTATAAAAACCCTTAAAAACAATAGTTTTCAAAAATAATTATAAAATCGAAATGACCTCGGAATGAGTCCGAATATGTTGCGTATGGAATATTGATGTTCATTCTAGGGATCCATGTAATTATTTTTATCATTTTATTTTATTTTTTATTCTTTATAAAGCCTAAAAATTCAAAAAAATCTACAAAATAAAAGTTGGAAAAATGAAAAGTAATTAATCTGATGCTGAAAATGTAGACATGCAAAGCTTTATCATTTTGATGACACCCCGTCCTGAAAAACCAAATATGTGAGAAACTCTTACATGCAACCTAGACTATTCAAACCTGCATTTGCACAATCGAAATAAACTAAAAGCCAGTTTCTAAGGACGGAAAAACTAAATTTCAGACTTTGAACATTCAATGAAGTAACCAAAAAAATCCATTAAACTTCATTTATAAATCCAAAATTTGAAAAGAGGAAAAATAAATGAGTAAATCCCAGCATGCAAAAATTTCTCCTTCTTTCTTGCTAAATTTTTGAAACCACATTTACATTAAAATTACATTTCTAATTTTTAGATTTAAATTCAAAACCACATTTACGTTAAAATAACATTTCTAATTTTTAGATTTAAATTCCAACAGCATTCCGATTCTTTGCAACCAAAAAACCAGCCCCTCTTTCATTTTTCGAATGCATATTTACAATTTTCAATTTCTCTTTTCATTTCAAACTGTTCTGTTTTTTTTTTTCATTCTTTGGCTTTTCGTTTCTCCTGCTTTGACATGTTTTCATTTGGTCTCTATTTGCCTTCGAAGCCTTGTAACGAATACATTTAACCAACGCTGACCGTGACCTTTTCTCAGGTTGCAAAGGTTTCCATGTATTTCTTTACAATATTATAACATTCATGAGTAAATTTTTAATCGATAAATATTTGAGCATTTTTTTCATATGGTTGTCGCATTATTCTTCGACAAGTGTTGCACCCGATGGGCCCATCATACCGCACATGTTTATCTACTTCCGGCATTTTCCTTCTCCAACTCATCTGTTTCTTTGGTTTTATTTGTGATGCCCATGGGCATAACGGACCATTCCCTCCGTTGGTAGCCACATTATGTACTTTGAGGAGGGATTTAATTTTATTTGAAATGCACATCACAAAAAAAATCTTCTGACCAAAGGAAGGAGTAGATATAAAATAAGATAGCCCTCCTCCTTACGGAAGCTAAAATTACCAATAAATGCCTATAATAAATTGTTTGCCATGATAGTTTCCATATACACTATAACATCGAACATTTTATCATAGATATCTGGGAAGTTTTACATTTGTCTGAAGATTTACATATGGAGACAAATGTAGAATTTGATGGTGATATTCTATCGACATCGAGGATAACTATGACAGAAATCTTGCTCTCAGCTCCACCAGTGTCACCCGACATTTGCTGTATTCACTGCACACTGCTCCATGGGTGTTGCGCTCCACATCCAACTGGTATAGTCTCTCCTCGTGGCCATATCCTTTGTCTATCCATTTCAAACAGTAGGATGTCCACATCACTGAAATTACAATCTTTCACTACTTCCACAATTGCCATGCATGGAAGTATTACTCTCGTCTTACATTGCCACCCATGGGCTCCCACTGCATAGTTTTTTCGATCCAGTACCGACACATCTTTGCTCGACACTGAATCCTCAACAACCTCTACTAGACTCCTTCCTTCGATTTTACCACTCGTCTTGCTAATCCTACGAACCTGGCACCGTTGTTCTTTCTACATGAGTTCCATTTGATGCTACAAAACCAGTATTTTACATCCACTCTATGACTTGTGGTGGCAATAAACATGGGTATATGATGGCGGAGGTTCTCTTCTACCATCCAATGTCTTATACGACTTTTACGGTGATAAGAAAACCTAGCCTGATTACTATCATTACAAACAAAATCAGGACGCCTTTATTAGAGCATTACACCATTGGATATAATGGGCTTTTCACCGGACAGGTTCAATTTTAATACATCCTCTGGGAATGTGTGGCATCGATTTCTATCAGTGATTCAGTGATTTCATTAGACTTGCATCTTGGGACCTCTACATTGAAACCACCATTTGCCAAATTGGTCCTCCCCACCTGCGTTAGGCTTTCCGAGCATGTGAGTCAATCAATTTTTCACGTTAGTCAATCTCATCAAAATTAAAATTTTAGCATTCAATATGCTTTGTTGCTATCAAGTCACCCATCACCGTGATCTCTTGCCAAGGTTCCCACTTGAATATGCTACATCGAACTCATGCAAGCCTTAATTAAACCACTAGCCAGTTCAAATATCCATCACTACTGTTGTTTCGCTATCGTGGGAGCCCTCATTGTAGCTCTGCATCATCAAATTGCGCTAAAATTTTCCAGCGCAACTCCCTCATCCAATGCTCGATCCCTTCATAACCTTTGAATACCCAACATGGATTTATCTAGGTCTTCTATGACGTTGATCGCACATTCACTACTTGGCCGTATTTACACATCCTTTGTCATATCCAACTTATCGATGTTGTGGTTACCGCATCATCGTGGAATCAAGAATTCATAGCATCTATCCATCGCTGGTCCAAGTCGTTGCCTTGTTTGTCATTTATTATCAATCACCAATGATGTCATGTTGCTAGGTGATGTCTCGAGTTTGAGCTATATTTGCCAATTGTTTAATCTGGTCGTTGGTCTTGTGGTTACCGCATCACCGTGGAATCAAGAATTCGTAGCATATATCGATCCCTCTCCCAAGTTGTTGCCTTGTTCATCGTTTATTCTCAATCGCCAATGCTATCATGTTGCTAGGCGATGTCTTGAGTTCGAGCTATATTTGCCAATGGTTCACTCTGATCGCTGGTCACGCTATAACACTCCATGCTGTCCCTTTGCTATGTTGATGTTGACCAACCTGCATCCAAAAATGCTAGTAAACATACTACACGTGTGGTCAATTATTGACCATCCACTGACTGGTCCATCTCTTCGTCGTCAACGTGGCATCCATATCTTGCAAGCAATAAATTGATGTATTATAATTTTGTTATGATAAAGCATAGTACCCGAAGCTTTAACCTCATATGTAAAATGCACATATATAAACATGATCGCATAGTGGATATAGAGGCGTTTGACCTCTTTATTTTCTTATTTTAAATTTTTTTTATTTAGGCTTTATCATTATCATTATAATTATAATGTTGTACTTTATTATTTTATATATATATAGAATAATAACATTTTCTATATTTTTTTATTTGTTTTTTTATTGAATATAATAGTTGGTTCCAATAAAAGCTTTATATATATATATATATATATATATATATATATATATATATATATATATATATATATATATTATTTATATATATATATATATATATTTTTATTTTATATATTTTTAAATGTTTTTCTTTTTTATTTTCACTTTAAAAAATTAGCAAAAAAAAATGCTTACAACAAAACAAATGACGATAAAAAATCATCAATAAAAAAAAATGACTATAAAAAATCGTCGACAAGAAAAAACACCGACAAGAAAATATCATCGACAAGTAAAATCGTCGACAAGAAAAATCATTGATAAGAAAAAGTATAAGAAAATATTGTTGACTAGAACTGATGATAATTGCAAACCCACAATAAAACAAAATCATTAGACACTCAAAAAAAACTGCAAACATCCAAATACAAAAATTTAAAGGTGGGTCCCCAATTTTGGGGTACATTGTGGAGTAGCCACAACACTACGAAAAGGCATCAATGGGTTTTGAATGCGAAACCTGCTCTCCGTCAAGTGCCTTATCAAGGCACTAGCCCACCACATGGGCTGAGATCTCCCATAGGGAATGGAAGGTGCAAGCCTCCCTTTATCCCTTCGTTAGGCACTGCACAAAATTGAATGGCCTCTCTACTTAGCCAAAAATGAACCTGAAGGGATTTGAACCTACACGCCTTGCTTGCTACACACCTTAGCATATTTTTTTGATGCCAACTGCACTACTAGTGCCTTTGGTGCTAAGTATTTATGCTCCCCTCAATTTATTCCTTTACCGTCAAAGATCTTTTCAAAAAATGTAAGAACCTTTCACTTTTTGTGCATGAAACAATGGATCATACGAGATTTGATCAATCACATAAGGGATGTAAGGCAAAGAACTTTACCACCATTTATACACAATGTTCCGTGCCATATGATGCCAACATACCAAATTGAATTTCCAATTTTATTTTTTACTTATCCTCATAACTAGGGTTTATTGAATTAATAAAAAATAATTTATAATTAAATTAAAATTAAATTATAGTTAACTTAAATAACTTTGAAGTTAATTAAAGTAATTAATAAATTAATTTATAATAAAATTATATTAATTAATTTATAATTAATTTAAATTTCCCTCTTTAATATTATAATAAAATAAGGTCCGAGGTGTAGACCAATTGGTTCATCCAAACCCCATAAGGGGGTGGAGGTCCAAGGTTCAAATCTTGGGCCTCATCGGACTGAACGCTTGTCCCTTTCCTGGTGCTTTCAGAAGCATAACAGGTTTAAAATGATTGTGGCATGGTGGTTATAGGGGCGGACTGCATGAATATCTGTGTGGCAGTTTTCGGGGTGGACAACGCAGAATACTGTTGCGGTCATAAAAGTTGGACAGCTTGCCCGATTTCATGGTGGCTACCTATTACACCATGTAAATTCAAATATAAATATATATATATATATATATATATATATATATATATTATAATAAAAATTATAATATTATTTCCTTGGACCTCTTCTTTGCACTTTGGACCATATCTGACTTCTTGGAACCGGGTCTTGACCAATTGAAGGTGGACTCTTCTTTTTGCATGGATTGTGGAACTGCTTCCTTTTGCACTACTTACTAAAACTGACTTTCAACATCAATGACCATTCATTCTTGACATCAATGACAACTCATCTACTCAAAATGTCCAACAATCTCCCCCTTTGTCATTGATGGCAACCCAATTATCTTTTCAATTTACTTAACCTGTTTCTATGCTGCTCCCCCTTACTCAATACTCTCTTCTTAAATAAAATTTCACCTCCTTAATCAAATATCTCCCCCTTTAACATCAATGGAAAAGGGTCACCTTTGGGGCTCAAGGCTAAGAATGAGTCTCTTAGATTAGCCCCTCCCCACCTCCTCTTACGATGGTTAATTCTATGGTGGGAGTATTTCTACTCCCATAAAGCACTGATATTTACCTTTTTCCACTTACCTTTTCATCTGATTCTTATGATTTCTTTGACTATTCATGTTCATGTCCATGTTCCTATTCCTATTCATGTCCATATTCCTATTCATGCTTGGTTTTGGAATGTTTGCTCTACACAACTTTGTTGTATGTCCATCATTATTGCACTTATAACACTTAACGTTATTATTTCTTGGAGGTGCAAATGTCTTGGGATTTATCTTGGTGAAGCCATAGCTGTTTCTATCATGAAATTCATTGCCTTGTGATCAAACTGATTACATGAGTAGAAATACCCATGAAAAGGTTTCCTATTTCTAAAGTTCCCATATTCCTATCTTTCATGTGTCCTACATTGTAAATCCTTGTGCCCAAATTTATGACATGAGAAACATCATCCATTGAAATTTCCTTGCATTGACCTCATTGGTCTCTTAGTCTCTTTTACCCTATGTTGGTTCTTGTTCCATTTGTTCCTTCTCTATGCATTGTTCCTTTCCTTGTTGAACTTTCTATTGTCTAACTCATCCTTATAAGTCTCACTTTCTCTTACACTATCTTATTCTAAATTGTCTTCTTCAAAACTTGAGGTTGACTTTTCTTCTTGTTTCTTTTGTACCTGTTCAAAACCAAGACCTGTCTTGCTTGATGTAGGATTTTGTCTTGATAATATTATCCAAATTCTTTAAGATCCTTCCAAACTTGTGTAGCTTATCCTTAGACTTATCTACTTCTTCCCTTAGTAGAGCTACTTCTTGTTCTAATATTTCATATGCTAAGACTTTTGCTTTTAACTTATCCTTGAACTTTTTTGGCTTAGCTATTGACTTATTTAGATCCTCTATAAGATTTCCTCTCCCTTCATCACATTCTTGAAACTGAAGCTCAAGTTAATAGTTTTACTTTATTACATTCTTTAACATTTTAAGAGAATAAATAAGCTTTCCCTCAAGATCAACTTCTCTTTTTTTCGATTCTTCCTCTATTTGTTTTTCCTTTAAAAACATCTTCATTCTTTTCTGACTTGTCTTCTATAGGATCACCTCCTTCTTCTAGTTCCACTAGAATATTCTATTCTTGCACTTCAAGTGTATCCTCATATTCATCATCACTAAAACTAAAACCACTCTTTGTACAACTATATTCAAGATGTCCAAAACTACCACATCTAAAACACTTGAGAATTATTGGTGACTTTTTCTTAAATTCTTCTTTTTCTTATTTCAAAAATAGGACTTCATATTTATCATTATCTAATAGACTATTATCACTATCACTTGAGTACTTACTTGCTTTGTCTACATAGTAGCTCCTCTTTTGTATATGAAAGAACTTCTTTCCTTGTCTACCTTGTCCATCCTTGCCTTTATTTTGATATCTATATTTTTCTGATTCCCGGTTCTTATGATCCTATTTTTCTTCATCATTGCTATTTTTGGCTTCTTGAAAATCAATTGCATAGTGACTATACTTTCAAAAATTGAAACATTTAACAGACTTTGTATCTTTAAATATTCTTGAATCCTTATTCTTTCTACCATAATTTGCTTCTTCATCATCTGATGACTCATTACTTTAATCTGACATCTTGCCCTTTATCTTCTTAGTAGCTTTGAAGGTTGCTTCCTTTAGGATATTAGGTTCCTCTTTTGTTCTTATATTAAAATATGTAAGAATACCAAGTAACATATCTATTGTCAAAGAATCACCAGCTTTTGATTCCTCTATAGTAAAAATATTTTTCACTAAATATTTTTGGAAGAGATCTTAAGATCTTATCACAAACATTAGATTCTTCAATCTCAATTCCAAGTCCTTTAATGGCATTAACAACCTTGTCTACAGGAAGTAGATAATCACTAATGTTTTACTCATACTCCATTCTTAATTATTCAAATTGTCCTTTGATATTTCATATCTTTGCCTTTTTGACACTTTTATCTCCTTCATATATGCTTTGCAACTTATCCAAAATTTCTTTTGCATATTTGCAATGTATAACTTTTATGAACTTTGTTCTATGTAAACCTCTCAAAATTGCATTCAATACTTTTGAATTGTAATGATATAGTGGCTTGCCATATTTATCTATAGGTGGATTAGCTAGTGGTATTTATCTATTTAAAACTGCTTTCCAAATTTCATTTCCAAGTGCCATCAGGTGGATCTTCATTCTGATACTCCAAAATACATAATAACTTCCATAAACTACTGGTGTTGAATTATTTTAGGATCCATTATTATAATCCATTGTGTTCTTGTAAGCTTTTCTTTCAAGTTGTTAAAATTTTCTGAAGGAACCTACTTTGATACCAATTGAAGAACACAAGCTTATACTCATAGGAGGGGTGAGCAGTATAAGACCACTTTTTACTTTTCTTTTCCAATCAATATTATGCAATGTATATATAGCAATATCAACATTAGTAATAAAATAAAAGTACAAATCACCACACATAATAGAGACATCAATGTAACTTGGTTCACCCAATGTGGGCTACTCCATGAAGAAAATTTATTACTAAAATTTTATCAATCAATATTTTGGGAACTATTTCCCTATTACAATATTTATGGACCTTTGTCCAAAGGAGACATAAATACCCTAATCAATTTCATGGATCTCTGTCCATAGGAGAACTCCTTTCTCCTTAGCTTTGGTTGATGATCTTCTAGAAATACTGATACCTCTACTGCACTTTCTAATGGGTCTCTAGCCATTGAATACTCCTATTCTCACTCAAAAGACCTATCATCACTACCCTAGCTAATGGATCTCTATACATTGGAGACTATCATCCTCTATACTCTATCACATCCAAAGCTTACTCTTTGCTTTATCTCAAATATACAGTAAACATAGTCCTTCGGTCTAGCATAGATATACTTAATCTTTATCTCTAGTCTGGCACAAACCTATCCTCAAATATGCACCAAAATCTATACTCAAATATGTACTAAATACATTACTTCAATCTAGCACAAATCTATCCTCAAGACTTAATACAAGACTTGACTCAATCTCAAATCAATTCTGCTAGATCTACCCCAAACCTTAACTCAAGGTTTAAATAAGTTAATCAATCAACTATCCTCACAAGTCTTCTCAAAGACTTATCTCAAATCTACCTTGTTAACTTCCATAAAATCTCACACTAATATGTCCACAAGTCCTATCTAGAACTTGTTCAAATATTCTCAACAAGTCCTTGCTAGAACTTGTCCAATCTACTCTCAATCTCTGTTCTCAATACTGTATTGTAAGCTTCCACAAAAGCTCACACAAATATATCCACAATTCTTCTCTAAGACTTACCTCAAATATGCTCAACAAGTCCTCACTAAAACTTGTCCAATTTTCTCAATAATCTCAATCCTCAAATCTATATTGTAAGCTTCCACAAAAGCTCATAAATATATCTACAAGTATTCTCTAAGACTTACCTCAAATATGCTTAACAAGTCCTCACTAGAACTTGTTCAATATTATAGAAACATATAGAGAATTTTTAGAGACTTAATATACTTCACATACACAACAATGCTCAATCACTTTCAATCTTTCTTTTTACCATATAAACATATAGATAATTGTTAGAGACTCAATATGTTTCACACTTGCAAACACTCAACCTTTTTCTCAAATCAATTCAAAATATAGAACAATTTTTTTCACAAAACTTGAATTATCACTTCAACACATCCATTTGACTAGGCTCAACCAACTCTACTCAACCAATCACTCAATAAATTAATCCTTGCTCACAAACCCTAGTCCAAGCATATGAAAACTCACTCACTTATTTCCAATAATGCTTATAAATCAATCTCACATAACAATGATACTCATGATCTTTGCAAACCCTAGTTTAATTTCTTCACACAACTAATCACTTCAACAATAATGCTTATCAAGTAATACTCACATAACAATGATACTCATGATCTTTCACAAATCCTAGTTTAAGTTTTTCACACAACCAATCACTTTAACAACAATGCTTATCAAGTAATCATTTTCAGTCCAACTTAGCATTCACAACATTCAACAATCACTCACTAGGAAGATGTGACCATACCTTTTTTTTTATGTAGAAATACCCTTCAAAACCTCTCTTAATCATAATTTTATTCTTTGCCAATTTCAATGGTTAGATGACAAAATATCACACTAACACTCTTTCTAAATATTTCTCAATCACGAAAATAATCAATCTCAGATACACCTTATTACTCCTTGAAATTAGCAATCATCAAATCATACATAAAAATAATTACTCAAATTGCTTCTTATAGACTCCAATTTTAATAGATCAATCTCCAAAAATTAACCTTTCAAAAATAATATTTGCCTACCCTTTTATCTCCCTCAAAACACTTAGTAACCAAATTAATTCAGGTAAAAATTAAACCTCATCAACCATAAAAATATTTTTATAATTTCCAACCTTAGGCACAAAAAATATTTTCTTTTCTTTCAACCTTAGCACATCTGAAATTAAGCGACCAACACAAATTACATTAGTGTATACCTTTGAAACTCCTATAAGGCCTTGGTGAGTTTCAAATGCAAAACGTGATCTCCGCCAAATGCCTTATCAAGGAACTATCCCACCACGTGGGCTAGGTAAAACCACAGGGAAGTGAAGGTGCAAGCCTCCCTTTATCCCTATGTTAAACACTACACAAAAATGAATTCCCTCTTTGCTTAGCCAAAAACAAACCTAAAGGGATTCAAACCTGGACACCTTGCTTGCCACACACCTTAGCACTTCTATCGATGCCAACTACACTACCAAAGCCTTTGGTGCTAAGTATTTGCACTCCCCTAAATTTATTCCTTTACCATAAAATATCTTTTCAAAAAATGTGAGAACCTTTCACTTTTTTCACATAAAAGAATGGAGCATAGGAGATTCAATTGATCGCATAAGGGATGTAAGGCAAAGAAATTTGCCACCATATATACATAATGTTCCAATCCATATGACATCAACGCACCAAATTGAATTTCCAATTTTATTTTTTTACTTAGCCTCATAACCCTCTTTAGGGTTTATTAAATTAATAAAAATTAAAATTTAATTAAATTATTATTTACTTAAATAACTTTGAAGTTAATTAAATTATTATTTACTTAAATAACTTTGAAGTTAATTAAATTAATTAATAAATTACATTATAATAAAATTATATTAATTAATTTAAATTTCCATCTTTAATATTATAATAAAATATTATAATATTATTTGCTTGGGCCTCTTCTTTGCACTATCAACCATATCTGAATTCTTGGAAATGGGTCTTGACCAATTGAAGGCGAACTCTTCTTTTTGAATGGATTGTGGAACTGCTTCCTTTTACACTTCTTACTGAAACTGAATTTCGATATCAATGACCATTCATTATTGACATCAATGACAACTCATCTACTCAAAATGTCCAACAACATAGCACCTCATCAATCCACCTACAAAAAATAAGGTTGATTGCTGCTCAAGAAACTTAGCAAAGCAAATGAATGGCAGACTAAAAGACCTAAGGAGTTAAAATAATCTCCTTGGAAGGCATTACATTGAAGGTATACATGTAGAGAGTGTGAATACTACTTAGCATCAATCTTACAAAAAGCAAGAATTATAGGAACATTACCTCTCAAATGCTCAAGCATTCAAAATTTTCTTCAACTCTCAACGTGTTACTAGAAGATTTGACTCTCAAGCATTACTAGAAAATTTGATTCTCAATGAACTAACATATGTGGTGACACTTTTTATTCTCCTCAAGTCCCACATGAGTGAGCAAACATTACAAAGTGACCAGCAATAAGAAATAATTACGAAGGAGTGCCCATATGTAACAGAAGTGACATGTGTCACCAAGGCTGAGTTTGCTCCTCTAATAAAAGTGTTCGAAGCCTACATATTAAAATAGACAGTAAGAGAGCATTTTCTGACCCTCCTAGATGGAATTTTTAAACATGGAAAAATAATGTATTAATAAATATGAATAATATTTAATTTTGTGCAATCAAGTAGCTTCATGATATTAGATAAATAATAAAGGATATGTTACTGCTAATAAATTTCCAATGTGTAGGATTAGGTGTATTCATGAGTGGATAAAATTAAGCCATCCACCGAAGGTGATAGTACATGAGGAAGAGTAAATTATGATAATACGACTTTAAGGTAACACATATAGATACCTTCATAAAGGAATGCATTCGGTTAAGGGATAATTGTCAATGTCTAATCCCCTTGATCCCTAAATTGATGGCCTAGTAGCTATCAAAAGTTTTAGAGGTTGAGACAGGTGATTAGATTGATAGAAAGACTCTCTCTTTGTTTGATGCACTTGCATGATTGTATTTTACTTTAGCATTATTAACCTTTATAACCGGTGATCATGGGGTAGACAATTTGCCTTCACAAACTTCATATGTGTGTTGTTTAAATAAATAGGTTATTTATTTAAAAAGAGCAAAAAATGTTAAATAAATAGTTTATTTATGTAAGAAGAGCAAAATATGTTACTAAATAAATATTTTATTTATTTATAAAGAACAAAATATGTTATTAAATAAATAGTGTATTTATTTAAAAAAAGCAAAAGATGTTAAATAAATAGTTTATTTATTTAAAAAGGGCAAAATAATTGTTTACAATAAATATTTGATTTATTTTAGAAAGGAAAAAGATAATGCTTAATGAAAATGTTGGCTATATAAAATAAAACAAAAAGAAAACCCTAAAAAATAAAGAGAAGGTGTTTACCTTGATGTACCTAAGAAGTTGTCACCCACCTATCGATTGACCCCATGAGACATTATGGTGACAATACGACATTCGATAGAATAGGCAAAATCAACCTTTGGAGACCTGGTCACGCCAAGATGTGCAAATATCCTTTGACATGAGAGGAAGACTCTTTATGGTGATTGCCTTGGGAAGAGAAAGGAGAGGTTTTTTCACTCTACCTCCTGTTGAAGGTTGGTCAGGGAGTAATGGTCGGTAGACAAGGAATATGGACTGAGGAGGTAGAGAAGGTGTTGTAGGAAAAAACCTAAAGAGGGAGAGAGGCAACGAAGGAAGGGATGAGAAATGGTAGGAGCATCCACTGAGAAGGGAGCAATGAGTGTCTATCGAGAAGTGTAAAAAACTCAATTCTATAGGTTAACCAGGTTGGTCTCCATCCAAAGCTATTTGTTATGTTTTAAGAGCTCATAGATTTGTGTTTAGAGCATCATAGCTCTATGTTTTAAGAGCTCATAGCTCTATGTTTAGAGTATTGTAGCTTTGTGTTTAAAGCGTCGAGGATCTATGTTTTAAGAGCTTGTAGCTCTATGATTATAACATCGTAGCTTTGTGTTTATGAGTGTTGTAGATCTATGTTTCAAGAGCTTATAGCTCAATGTTTATAGCATTGTATCTCTATGTTTTAAGATCTCATAGCTCTATGTTTAGAGTTTTGCAGCTCTTTTTTTAAGAGTTCATATCTCTATGTTTATGAGCATCATAGCTCTATGTTTTAAGAGCTTGTAGCTCTGTGTTTAGAGCATAATAGCTCTATGTTTTAAGAGCTCATAACTCTATTTTTAGAGCATTGTAGCTCTATGTTTTAGGAGCTCGTAGATCTATGTTTAGAGCATCGTAGCTCTATGTTTTAAGAGCTTGTAGATCCGTGTTTAGAGATTCGTAGCTTTGTGTTTATGAGCATCATAGCTCTATGTTCCAAGAACTCATAGTTCTATGTTTAGAGCATTGTAGCTCTATGTTTTAAGAGATCATAGCTATATGTTTATGAGCACTGTAGATCTATTTTTAAGAGCTCGTAGCTCTATTTTTATGAGCATTGTAGCTCTATATTTTAAGATCTCATAGATTTGTGTTTTGAGTGGTGTAGCTCTATGTTTTATAAGCTTGTATCTCTATATTTTAAGAACTCGTAGCTATATGTTTTAGATATTGTAACTCAATGTTATAATAGCATCATAGCTCATAACTCTATATCGAAGGATGCATAGCATCATGGCACTATTGTATTCCATTGTTGTGTTGTGGACATAAAGACATTATAGTTACCATAGCCATTGGTAATCAGTTGGGTGCAGTGGTGGTAGTTAGAATGGATAGCATCAAATATCCTCAGATCCTTCTACCCATCACTATGGGATGGTTTTATTAGGATAAATGCATGATAGGGTCATCTATTGGGACATCCGATTGGATGTCATGAGTGAACCCTCCTTTGCAAAGTTGTAGCCAACTCAAAAGTATCCTTGGATGTCATTGGAACCGAGGATTATCCACCCCTATCTCGATGATTATTGATGCCATGATTATGTGGGCACCACCTACCTTTGACCTATCAGGGTGAAATCCACTTCAGCCTAGACTTAGGTTACCCTATGTCCCACCTTGCAATCTTTATTCCGTTAGCCAAGATATCGATAGCATTTCCACCTGATAAATCATAGTAGATGATAGAAGTTTAGTTACCATTCATTATCTTCTTTGTATAATTTAGGAGATAATAAATGAATTAGATGACTATTTTTTAATTTAAGGGTCTAGGACCTTATGTTATGAAAGAAATGAATTAGATGATTATTTTGTAATTTAAAGGTATGGGACCTTATGTTATGAAATAAATGAATTAGATGATTATTTTGTAATTTAAGGATATGGGACCTTATGTTATGAAATAAATGAATTAGATGATTATTTTGTAATTTAAGGGTATGGGATCTTATGTTATGAAATAAATGAATTAGATGGATATTTTGTAATTTAAGGTTATGGGATCTTATGTTATAAATTAAATGAGACAGATGATTATTTTGTAAATGAGACCTTATGTCATGAAATAAATGAATTAGATGGATATTTTGTAATTTAAGGGTATGGGACGTTATGTTATAAAATAAATGAGATAGATGATTATTTTTTAATTTAAGGGTATGGGACATTATGTTATGAAATAAATGGTTACCTAGAAATTATGGGTGTGGGACTCTAATTTTTTAGGAGGGTAGTTCATTTATTACAAATAGAGCATGTGAGCTCATGCATGGTTTATTGACTCTCTCAAGTTGGGTGAGAGAGAAAGTGGAAAGGGTAGTTTCTATTCTAAAGGACTATGCATTAGTAAGTTGAATTTCTTGGGTTATTTGTATAGTTGCAATTTGGCAATAAATTAAGTAAGTGCATATAGAAGCATGTGTATCCGGATCCATGAGTGTCCTAATCCCGTACTATCCTCACTTGATCGATGGAAGATTGGGAAGGTCAAAGTAAGGAGATAGACCAATCCACAAGTTTACTCTCTACAAAACTTCTTGATTATTTATGCAATACATTAGATTATGGGGAGATTTCCTTGATAAAATGGATGTAACGTATTGTGGAAAGGTATGGGATATACCATACTAATTTATGTGCTTGAATGAACTTGGTAAATTCCACATCTAGTACTTATTGATTTAGTATTCTACATTTAAACCTTTAATGTATGCATAATTGGTTATTGTTTCTCTATGCCTTGACTATGCTTGTTTGATGATAATTTATTTTGTTAGATTTAGTATCTAGATATTTTGTGCTCTTATGATGAATAAAAAGGAAATAATATTTAGTAAGTTATATGTGAACTTGGAGGTATCCTAAGGGCTTGAGACCCTCTTAGGGACATTGAAAACTAGGTTTGGAAGATTGTACCAAAGCTAAGATAGCTTGTTAGTAGATAAGATTGATATCTTAGCTCGTAGTACATGTAATATGCCCACACATAATAGCTTGTTTGTATATGGATATGCGTGTACACCTTCTAAATATTGGAGGTGGTAAGTCTAGCTCATGAAGACTGATGAGAGAGATAGGCTTACATGCACAACACAAGATAGTATTATGTAGATAGGACTTGCATGAAGAGAATATTATATTGTACAGTTATTAAGAAACTTAGGCTATGTCAAATAGTAGGTTGATCTAAGGTTGGTTGACGATTTATGAATCCTCCTCCTTAGTCAAAAAATAATAATATAATAATATGTAAAATTTTCATTTTGTGTGTGTGTTTTCGTGTTTCATGTTTTTGGGGTGTTACATTTGGTATCAGATCTCTAGGTTCGAGGGTATAGAGCTTATTATGTATTGTAAAAGAGAGTCAAGGATCTATGATAAATTATTTCTTAAGAATTAGCTAAAAGTTGGAGTAACTTAAAGTCTCTGCTCATTTAGTATCTAAAGGAATTATTTCTAAAAGGGGATGGATAATACGATATATCAATATGGGCTTTGGTATTAATGATATATCCTAACATTGAGACCTCTTACTAGTCAGATATCTAATAAATAGCAAATGAAGGACTCTATATTGTGGTCAAGTTAGTAATTCAGTTAAGAGAAAGTTGTAGTCTAACTCTTTTTTGGTGGAAACCAGATCAATATGCCATCCAAGGCCAAAATGCAGAGACCTCTACCTAGAAAAATTTGATAAAGTAATGTAAAAGAAGAGGTCCAAAATGAGGATCCAGAGGTTACCAATGTAGGAATACAGGAACTTACTACTATGGCTATTGAGTTACAATATCAATCAAGACAAGTGCTAGAAACTATGGGAAATCAAAATTTGTAAGATAAATATTCTAAAGTAAAAAAATTTGAGGGGCTGACATTGGATCAAAGGCAAGAAAGGACCCTCTTAGAAAAATATATAGCAAGGGACCTAAAGAATATTTGTATCTATAAGTTTTAGGGATACTGGTAGGGAGACACAGCTGAAGCTTGGTTGAGAGAACTAGAAGTCTTATTTAGAGTGAAGGGGTATTCTTTAGGTACCCAAATGATTTGGGTTACTATTTACCTTGAAGGATCTTCACTGAACTGGTGGGAGATTCACTATGAGGAAACTAATATTAAACCAGTAGACATTCCATGGAAGGAATTTATAGACATCTTCAAGAAAATATTCCTCACAGAACACTTCCATGATTTAAAGTTTGAAGATTTTGCTAGTCTAAGGCAAGGAACTAGCTTAGTGGAGGTATATTATAGGAAGTTGGTAAAAATATTGAATTATGTACCCTCCTATAATGAGAAGATGCAGATTCATAAGTTTAATCATGGATTGTAGTCTAGGATAAAGCATGACATATAAATGAATGAACCTAAGTCATTGAAGAAGGCTTATGATTTAGCAAAGAAAGCAAAGTTTCATTTCTACAATAAGTATGAAAACCTAATTGACCAAGAAGGTCAAGAACTAAAGAAAAGGAATAACAATGGGATAATAAAAAGGGAGGTAGAGCAAGAACAAATGGCTAACAACCCCAAAAATATAGAGAAGAAATTTAACGGAAGCCAAAAGAAATTCAATAAGAACTTATTCAATAAATGTAATAAACTCAATAATGTTAAACCTCCTTCGTAGAAGCCATTAACTCAAATATTGAAGATTAAGAGCAAGGAGAAAAAAATGGAAAAGATACAAGGGCCCAAGGATGGATGTTACCATTCCAAAGGAATGCACTATGCTAATCAGTTCCTGTATCGACCAAGGAAAAACATGCCCAATAGTTTAGGAAAGGAGTTGATGCATAATATCTATGCTGCAAATGGGAATCAAAAACTTGAAGGGAAATCCACCCCGTTAAGCATCAAAGGTAATATTTTCAATAAACAAGTAGATATATTAATAGATAGTGGATCCATGGATAATTCTATTTCTTGTAAATTAGCCAAGGATATGCTAGAAAAGCAATGTTATTAGGATCATATATGGAAGGTTGAGTATGGATCTATATAGACCTAATCCATAAATCAATGTTTCCCAATGATGTAAATTACTTTAGAAAATGGAACCATGGAAGGTTGCCTGTACATAAATCCACTTCACACCTTTTATGTGATTCTAGGGATGGATTGGCTACATGCTCATCAAGCCATAATCAAATTCCAAGATATATATATATTGAGTATTTTGAGTTAAATAATGAGAGGCTATAAATTTATAGCAAGCCAAGGGCATTGAACCCCCATATGTTGTTTGCCATGCAGTTGAAGAAAGCCCTCAGGAAAGGATCATTTATGTTGTAAAAATGAATGAAGTTGAGAGAGATCAAAAGGAAGAGGTGATTGAGGCACACCCAATTCTACAAGAATTTTAGGATGTATTTCCAAAAGATCTGCCAGGGCTCCCTCCTATGCAAGAATTTGATTTCACTATAAATATTATACCAGGAGTGGAACCCATCCATAGATATTTGTATAGGATGTTATCTATTGATATGTAGGAGTTAAAGGTACAACTACAAGGGTATTGTAAAAGGGGTTGATAAAACCAAGTGTGTCACCATGGAGTGCACCCATTTTATTTGTGAAAAATAAGGATAGATCTCTAAGATTGTGTATTGACTATAGGATGTTGAATAAGGCCACAATCAGGAACCAGTACTCCTTGCCCAGGATCAAATATTTATTCAACCATATAAAATATGCCATGGTATTTATGAACATAGACCTAGGATCAAGGTATCACCAGGTGAGGATTTGTGAGGAAGAAACTCAAAAAATGACATTTAAAATTATCTATGTGCATTATGCATTCACCATCCTACCTTTCGGGCTAACTAATGCTCCCTCTACCTTGATGAATATAATGAACAATGTGTTAAGGAAGCACCTGGACTAGTATGTCCTTGTATTTCTCGATGACATCCTAATATACTCATAAAATAGGGAAGAGCATGATAATTATCTCAAGATCGTGTTGGAGTTGCTAAGGGAAAACCATATCTATGGGAATCTAGCTAAGAGTGGTTTCTATGTTTCAAAGGTGTGCTATTTGGGACATATCATATCAACTGAAGGGATCGTAGTGGATCCAAATAAAATAGAAGCTATGATAAATTGGCTTCCCCCTAAAAATTTTACTGAGGTAAGAATATTCATGGGACTAAAAATATATTACTAACATCACATAAAGGATTTATTAAAAATCACCTTGACAATAACTAGTCTCCAAAAGAAGCAAAAGGATTCAAATGGACAGAGAACTACAAGGTTGCTTTCACCATGTTGAAGCAAAATCTCACCACTACACAAATACTAAAAATTCTAGACCCACAAGGAGACTTTACTGTATTCTATGATGCATCATTGGAGGGTCTAGTGGGAGTGCTCATGCAGGGTGAGTTAGTAGTAGCTTATACTTCAAGAAATCTTAAGAAGCATGAGGTTAAATATGCTACTCATTATTTAGAGCTAGTCATTGTAGTTCATGCTTTGAAATTATGGTGTCATTATCTAGTAGGAATATCCTTTGAGCTAAAATCATATAATTAGAGTCTAAAATATATATTTACTCAACCAATACTCAATGCAAGACAAATAAGGTGGGTCGAGTTCCTCATTGAGTACGATTTTCAAATTAAGTACATTAAAGAAAAATAGAATAAGGTTGTAGATGCCTTAAGTAGGAGGAAACACATAGCATCCATAACCAGGAGCCACATAAATCTCAAGGACCAAGTAAGAAAGGAAAATATTAGGATGGATATTATCAAGAAATTTAAGCCAAGTTGAGAGAATACCCAGAGAGCAATAAGGATTTCTGGTAATCGAAAACCTTTTATGTTATAAAGGAAGAATCATCATACCAAAATTTGGGGATTTAAGGAAGTTAGTGATGCAAGAAGCCCATAGATATCCTTATATGACTCACCCTAGAGGGAAAAAATGAGAGAAAGTCTAAAAAGGACTTTTTTATAGTAGGAATGAAGAGGGACATTATAGATTTGGTGGCCCAATGCCTTGAGTGACAGAAGGTCAAGGTAGAACGCAAGCATCCCATAGGATATTTTTACCCCCATAATATAACTACTCAAAAATTGTAGGTCATATAAATGGATTTTGTTTTAGGCTTACCTCAGACTAGGTACCAGCATGAGGCAATATTTGTGGTGGTTGAAAAATTGACCAAGGTCACACACTTCATACTTGGAAGCACCAAGGATGATGCTCAAGTGGTGGCTACTAGGTTTGTTAAAGAAGTTTTAATATTGCATGGATTTCCAAAAGTAATCATATCAGATAGGGATTCTAATTTTACTTTAGATTTTTGGAGAGCTCTACATCTAGAAATAGGTATAAAGTTGCATATGAGTTCAGAATACCACCCTAAAATAGATGGTCATATGGAGTGAGTAAACCAAGTTCTGGAAGATATGCTCTACATGTATTGCATGGACCACAAGTCTCTATGGGAAGACTATCTATCATTGGTAGAATTTACCTATAACAAAAGATAGCATTCCTCTCTAGGGATGGCACCTTTTGATGCATTATATGGGTAAAAGTGTAGAAAACCACTACCATGGGACAACCTAGAGGATAGAGCAGTGATTGGAACAAAAATGGTCAAGGAATTGGAAGAACAAATTAGGGTAATTAGGTAATGTCTCAAAGAGGTTGTTGATTACTAGAAGATCTATGCCAATTTAAAAATAAATCCTACAGAATACTCAGTTGGAGATAAAGTGTCCCTAAGGTTCAAACCAATGAAAAGTGCAATCAAGTCCACAAAATTGGATCTACGATTTGTAGGACCCTTTGAGATCACTGAGAAAATTAGTTTGGTTGCATACCGACCTGCCTTACCTCCAAATTTATCAAAAATCCATGCCACCTTCCACATATATTTGCTTAGAAAATATATTGTTGATCCTGAATATGTGTGGGATGTCTCTAACTTGTAGATGGAAAACCTGGAGGTAATCAAAGTAATGCTAGTAAGTATCCTTGAATTTTTCTCTAAATCTATGCAGAATTAGACCCTTGAGTAGTTTAAGATCCAATGGGACAATTTCTTAGAGAGAAATGCCACTTGGGAGAATGTTGCAAATATGCAAAAACATTTTCCTTTTTTGTTTTATGAACTTTAAGCTATTGTAACAAGTTCTTTAATTTTATATGCAATTGAAAAACTAAGAAACATCAAGGGCGGTGTTAATCCTAGTGGGGGAGGATGTCATGAACCCCCCATACAGACTTTTGAAACATGGAAAAACAATGTATTAACAAATATGACTACTATTTTATTTTGTGCAACCAAGTAGATTCATGATATTAGATAAGTAATGAAGGATATGTTACTACAAATAAAGTGCCAATGTGTAGGATCAGATGCACCCGTAAGTGGAGGAAATTGAGCCATCCACCAAAGGTGAGATTACTTGAGGAAGGGGAAATGATGATAGGCATGCATTAGATTAAGGGATAATAATCAATGTCTAATCACCTTAAGCCCCAAAATAATGGCCTAGTATCTATCGTATGTTCTAGAGGCTGAGATAGGTGATTATATTGATTGAAAGACTCCCTCTTTGTTTGATGCACTTGCATGATTTTATTTAACTTCATAATTATTAACCTTAATAATCGGTTATCATGGGGTAGATGGTTTGCCTTCACAAACTTCATATGTGTGTTGTTTAAATAAATAGTTTATTTATTTAAAAAGAGAAAAATATGTTAAATAAATAGTTTATTATTTAAGAAGAGCAAAAGATGTTATTATATAAATAGTTTATTTATTTAGCAAGAGTAAAATATGTTATTAAATATATAGTTCATTTATTTAAAAATAGCAAAATATGTTATTAAATAAATAATTTATTTATTTAAAAATAGCAAAATATGTTAAATAAATAGTTTATTTAGTTAAAAATGGCAAAAAAATATTGTTTAAAATAAATAATTGATTTATTTTAGAAAAGTAAAAGATAATGCTTAATGAAAATGTTGGCCATTTATAGAGGATATGATGGAGGAGAGAATGCAAGAAAGTGTAGTAGCAGAAGCGGGAAAGAATCCAATAGGAACAATAGTGCAAGGTGAGAGAACAACCACAAAAAATAATAATCAAGACCCCAACAAAAATGGAATCCAAAATAGGGACTAGAGTATACCTCGAATGCACCAACAAGGAACATAGCTTCCAGGATGAAATCCATGGATAGGTAGTCAATGGGAATCAAGAAAAATCATCATGCAAGGCAAAAAATAGACCCCCCACTCAGGCCTCCTAGATCAACTAGAGTAACATCTGTGTAGAACGACCAGATGACCTAGGTCCACCATTCGATCTACCCATAGGAGCCCAAAATTCAAAGATATTTTTGGACCTTGAACCTTAGGAAAATCTTCTTGGTTGAGGAGAGAAAATATTGGGAATAGAAGAAGGTTTGACTACATCCTCTTGAACATATGCAAACGTAGTAAACCCTAACTCTAATCATGCGACTAGGCCTAGGATCAATTTTATCCCATCCAAAGGAAACCTCAAGATCTCTTGTAATATTATGTCTAGCATCCTCAACCTAAACTCAAACTTGTTTATTAGCAACTTCCTGGGCTCCCTCCCTAACATGGAGTCAATTCGCAAGTGGGCCAATACCACTTGATGTTTGAGGGGATATTTGGAGTTTATTTCCCTCACCAAATTATTTTTCCTTATCCAACTAAGATATCCTATGAAATATTAGTGAATTCTATCTAGAGGGCCATTTTTTTATGGTTGAAGGGGCCTTTTTCTTTGCAAGTGGAGAGTAGACTTCAATCCAACCATCTAGAGCATAAATATCACTCCAATATAGGTCTACCTTTACAACCTCCCCATTCAATACTGGCATGAGGACATCCTCCATAGCATAGAAAAAATCATTGGAGAACTAATAACCTTTGATCCCCAAAAATGGGCTAGGACCTAAATGACTCAGGCTTGCATGTGCATGAACACCAACCTTGATACATACCTTCATTGATAAATATTATATCTAAGGTTTATACATTCACCCAAGCTATTATAAATGAGAATAAACCTACATTTTGTGGTCATTGTTTCAATAAAGGTCATCTCCCTTCTGAGTACCCTTCTCACCCCTCCACTTATTTCGCTTGAAGGAGTCATCGATAATCCAAAAATATTTACCCTCAAGGTCCTGAACCTACTTCAAATCCCCCCAAACCCCTATAGCAATCCTCTAGAAATGGGATGGATCCTTTGAATTCCTCCTAGCCATACCCTTCCCCCATTGTAGCCTTATGGTCCCTGTGTCGGACCACTTCTCTCCTCTATCCTTTGACGAACCCCCATTCAACCTGTCTGAACCAATTTTTAATTACCCATTGCACCCCCTACCTCTCCCCCCTACCTCTCTCAAGTATCAACATCCCTTTCTACCCCCTCATCCCCTAACACCTATCCCCCAAACCCTCCCACCTATTTCTCCCTCAAAAAACCTATCATAGACATAGGTTCAGTTAATAAGAGGGGATCACCCTTGCTATAGGAAATCAAAATCAAGGAATATATATATTTTTTCATAAAAAACATCCATATCACCCTTAGAGAGTCCTCTCAGATCTCAGAGAATTAGGATCAAATCAAAGCCAATATTCCCCTCCATAAGTGAGAGGGAAGCACTCATCGACTAAAATTACCAAATGAAGATCTTCTCATGGAACGTGAAAGGCCTCAATGGGTAAAAAAGCAATGCTTGGTCAATTCCATGAGGAAAGAATATAGACTAGCAATTTTTCTCCTTCAAGAAACCAAACTCGAATCTCAAAATATTTCTTCTATTTCCAACTACATTTGGAGGGACTCTACCTCCTGCTTTATCTCAGCCAATGAAGCCTTAGGAGGCCTCTTGTGTTTATGGGATCTAGATAATATAGAGGGAACGATAATGTCGATGTCTAAAAACTACATTAACATTATGTTTTTCAACAAGAATGATGGGGCTCATTGGGTCCTGTCGAATGTGTATGCCCCAAAATCTCCTTCCTAGAGAAGCTCTATTTGGGGTTCCCTTAGTTAACTGAGAGAAATTTTTTCTTAGAGACTTAGATACTGGTTGGGGACTTCAAATCCCCTCTCTTTCCCTCTAATAATAAGAGAGGGTCACCAATAACTAAGAGATATTATGAGAAGTTTGTAAGCTTTATAGACAATAATGAATTAATGGATGTCAATCTTAGAGGACTACGATTCACCTGGACCAACCAAATAAAATGTGACCAGCCAATCCAGATGCACCTAGAACAAGTTCTTATTTTTGCCAATGCCATCCCCTAGTTTGGTGATGCAACCACGCCCTCTCTCCCAAGGATCAAATATGACCATAATCCACTCCTTCTATAGAGTCACCCACATGCCTCATACTTAAAATCACCTTCAAATTTGAAGCAATATGGATTCATGACCCAAACATTAAGTCTCTTTTTGCTCAGTGGTGGGCCAGGCCTTTCTATGGATCCAAAATATCCCAAATAAGCAACGAGCTCCAACATGTGAAACAATCTCAAACTATGGAATAGAGATATGTTCAGAAACATCTTCTAGAGGAAGCAACAAATCAAATGCCATCTCTAGTACATTGAGGTCACTATTTAGGATGACAATCCTGAGCCCACCCTCCGAGATGCCAAAAAATCCTCCTATAATACTGCCTCCTATAATACTACCACAACATATTGAAGAATGAGGAATATTTCTAAAAATAAAAATCTAGGGTAAATTGGCTCAAATAAGGTGACTTAAACACCAAGTTTTTCCATACCACAATGATGCAACACATGGGGAGCAACATAATCAGAGAGATGGTCCAGCAAGATGGCTAGGTGACGATTGACATTCAGGGAATTAGATCAATGGTGGTCCTCATATTTGACCATCTCATTGGGCCCTCTTATATATGTGACCTCCATAATTTTGAGGGCCTCTTGCAACACATCCCAAGGTTAATCAATCCAGACCAAAATTACATGCTTCTGGCTACTCTTTCTACGAAAGAAATTAGGACTGCTATTTTTTCCATGTAGGGGGGAAAAGCTCTAGGTACGGATGGATTTCCCACCATATTTTTTTAACACTTTTGGGACATCCTAGGCCCAAATTTGGTCTTATAAATTCAACAAATGTAGGCAGACAAGGTAGTCCTAGATGACATTAACTCCACCTTCCTAGCCCTCATCCCCAAAGTTAAACATGCCCACACCCTCACTAATTTTTTCCCCATCAGCCTATGTAATGTATTGTACAAAATCCTTATCAAAGCCTTGGCCACCAGGCTCAAGATCATCCTCCCTTCCATGATATCCTTGAATCAAGGTAGTTCTATCCATAGTAGACAAATCATCGATAACATTATCATCATCCATGAATTCATCCACTCCATTTCTTATAGTGGCCAAGCTGGCCTCCTCAGGGTTATGCACAAGAATGAAATATCATAAATTGGCTCTATTTAGGGTTTTTAAAATTTTGAAAAGGATAATTTTGGATCCTTTCACTGGTGTCTTATGTCGATCGATTGCAGATATGCAATCCATCGTCATATGATGATAGATTGCATCTCTGCAACCGTTCAGTCTCTGCAACCGATCAACATATGAAGATAGGTTGCATATCTACAACTTATTAGTCTCTACAACCGATTGACATATGATGATCGGTTACAAAGGTGCACTTTTATAGGGAAACTTCTAGGAGGCATAAATTTTTCTTCGGAGCTTCATTTTCAAATTTTATTTTTTAAAACCACCTAGCTCAACGAGATCTACTTAAAAAACTAAGTAAAATCCTCAAAAAATCATTTGAAACTGATTGACATGTCGGTCAGCTATAGACATGTATATCAGTTTCAAATATTTTTTTGAGGATTTCACTCAAATTTTTGAGTAGATCTCGTCGAGCTAGGTGGTTTTAAAAAAAAAATTAAAATCGAAGCTCCGAAGAAAAATTTGTCTCTTAGAAGATCATCATGGCTAAAATTGATTGACATTTTTGTAGCCAATCAGCATGGCTGCAACCGATCAACATGTCTATAGTCGATCGACATCTCTGCAATGAATCGACATGTCTGTAGTTAATCGACATGCCTACAGTCGATCAAATTTTATGTCTCAAATCGGTCATCATATATCGTAAAGGCTAAAAGCCTTTATTGTCGGTCTAAATCCTTTAATTTTATTGTATATTTTTAGAGTTTACAAACCAATATTCATGGCCCCAAACACAAAAAAAAAAAATCATGGTTTGAAATTTTTTGGAGAAAATTAATTGCAATTTGCCATGGTTTGAAAATTTTTGGAGAAAAATAATTGGAATTCGCCATGTATACTTCTACATATTTCGTTGGGATTCCAATACAATTCACCTTCAATTTATAAATATATTTTGGGGTCGACCCCTTATGCATAACCTTGGGCCTCCTGAAACATGACATGAAAAAATTATTCGATAGAATCTCATAGGATTTCCTATTGGCTATCCTCCATAGTTTCAACTTCCATTTAGATTGGGTCGAGTTAATCAAAGGGTGCATTACCTCAAAAAAAAAAAATTCCTGGTAAATGTCTCCCCTACAAGCTACTTAAAAAAATTTAAGGACCTTAGGCAAGGTGATCTCATCTCCCCTTTCCTCTTCATCATTGTCATGAAGGCTCTGGGTAAATCCCTAACCCATGATTGTATCGAAGGGTCCATATTTGGCATCAAACCAGCTTCCACCCTCCAAGCTATGTCTCACCAACAATTTGTAGATGACACTATCCTGGCTACTCGGGCCTCAGTTCCCCAATCACGGTGCATCAAGTCTATCCTCCTTGACTTTGAATTCATGGTAGGTCAAAAAGTTAACTTTGAAAAAAGTAATATCTACTTATTAAAAACTCTAGTGAGACGCCAAGCCTACATCACTACCACTCTAGGGTGCTCCATTGGCACCCTCTCTACAACTTACCTAGGGTTCCCCTTCTTTGAAGATAGGTCCAAAAAATTACTATGGAATCCCATCATTGATTGGATTAAGAAAAAGCTAACTAGCTAGAAAGGTATCCTTCTCAGTCATGCTTGCAAGGCCACCCTGGTTAAAGACACCTTTTAGAGCATCCACATCTACTTCATATCCATCTTCTAGATTTTTGTCAAAGTCTACTATTGCATCAAGTAGATCCATAGGAATTTTCTTTGTTCTAGATCATAATACGAGCAAATAATTCACCAGGTGGCTTGGAACCATATATGCACCAGAAAGGAGCACGTTGACATTGGGTTTTGTAAGGTCCGTAACATGAACTTGGCTCTCATTGGCAAGCAAGGGTGGAGAGTCCTTACCAATGAATACTATTTATGGGTGTCCACCATCAAGGCTAAGTATCTTTGGCACAACCTAAACTTTTTAGATGATCCTCACCCAATAAAAGGATCTACAACATGGAATTCCATCATCAAGGCAAATCAAATTATTCGAAAGGGTATTATATGGAAACTTGGTAATGGATCTAGAATAAATTTCTAGAGTGAACTTTGTCTAGGAAGCTATCCTCTCCAATAAAAGGAGGACCTGGTGAGCCTCTAACCTATAACAGATGCCCTCTTTGGGTAAAAAGTAAGTAACCTCTTGAATCTGCATTTTTCTTCATGGAAATCCTTCTTGACCTAAGGTCTTACTGCTTACTAGAATATTAACTCTACTACCATTTCATATCTCCTCTGCATTTACATCATCCTCTTTTCCCTTGTGAGGGACTCCATCCTTTGGACCCCTTCCCCCTTTGGTATCTTCTCTATAAAGTCAGCCTACACCCTATCTAAGACCCCTGGGCCCCCTTGGTTCCCATCAAAGATCATCTGGAAACCTCACCTGATCCCTAAGGTTAACTTCTTTCTATGGCTTTTTGTCAAGGACAAGATCCTTACCATCCATAACCTTCATCGTCAAGGTTTGTCCCTCCCTAATCGGTGCTACCTCTGCTTCTCAAATAGTGAGTCCACCCACCATATTTTCTCTTTCTATATTTTCCCTATCAGTCATTTCCTCCTTGTTCTTATTGTTTAGCATTTCTTGGGCCCCACCCCTTTGGCTCAACGACCTATCTATTTAGTGGCCAAATCCATTTAGAGGGCATGAAATAAATACATTTTTGTCCTTTTGACTTCCACACTTCCTATGGGAGATTTGGAGGGATTGCAATGCCCTTCCTTTCAAATATTTTTCTCACAAAGAGAGCCATGTCCTTGCTAGGATAATTTCAATAGTATCTAAGAACATTTAAATAACCCGATGCGAAGACATTTGAAGACTCATCCTGAAGGTATAATTGCATCCAATATTTACATCCTAAAAGGCATCCACCAAGGATATTCACAAGGGTGAATTTCACAATTTATAGTGAATTTTAGGATTTTAACATTTTTTATTTTGTTATTTTTGGGACCCTAGAGGTCTGTCCATTTACCCAAAAATTATGGAAATTAATTTTTTCAGGGTAAAATCACCTCGGTACAATATGTATTCCTACCTAATATTCACCCTAAAATTATTTAAAGACACAATTATCTTGCCCAAATTGCCTCTTGTACCCCCACTATATATAGGTAACCCTGGAGGCTTGGAGTGACACTCATAGTCTCAAGATGACTATCACAAGGCGATCGCAAAAAGCGACTGGCATAAGTGAGTGATAAAAGGAGATCAGCAGAAGCAACTGACATGTCATTACTATAACAAGGTGATTGACATGACATGACTGTCACCAGGCGACTGAAATACCGTGACTGTCATAAGTCGACTAACACATTGTGACTGTCAAGACATGACTGTCGCAAGGTGACTGACACATTATGACTATCATAAGGTGATTGACATGCCACAACTGTCACAAGGTTACTAACACACTGTGACTATCACTAGGTGATTGATATGCCATGACTATCACCAGGTGATTGACATACAATGACTATCATAGCATGATTGACACACTGTGACTATCACAACATGACTAACATGTCGTGATTATCATAGCACGACTGACATGCCACAACTATCAATATGTGACTATCATAAGGTGACTATCACATGGTGACTAACAATTAGTAAATATCACAAGGTAATTGTCTCACTACGATTGTCACATGGTTACTATAACACGGTGACTGACATACAGGGCCAACCATTTACTAGTAAGTTTCTATTATTAATTTTGTTTCTTTTTTATATATTTTTGTTTATTTATGTTCAATAAGGAGGTTTCCATATTATTTGGGAATCAATCTCAAGCTTCCTTGGGTTAGATATTATGTTGTCTTGAATAGTAGTTCTCTCTTTAACCACTTATTTCCATTTTTCAAAATTATTTTCTTGTTACTCTTCTATTTATATAGGTAAAATATCACCTGTTATAAGTGGAAATAAGGGAGGGCAGTATTCTAATTCTGATAAAAGTAGTATCCTCAAATACTTTCATAATATTTTGAAATCCATTCATCCATTAGAATTTGCACAAATTGAAGGTATGAACACCTTTACTTCTAACCAATTAATTTTTTTGCATTGTTAATTTCATATATAATGTCTTCATTCATTAAGAAGGGTGATTTTTGGTGTATGGCTTTGTCCATTGTTTATCTGTATATTTTAAAAGAAGGTATGCTTTTAACAGAATGTATGCTTTTAAAAATAATAATGATAATGACTCTGGTATGGAGTATTGACCCTAGTATTATCTCTATAGAAAACAGTGTTGACACTCGTATGAATCCACTTCCACATAACTATGATATTGAAAAGTCCACAGATGAAAATTTTCTTAAATAAATGGAACAACAACATGAAGAGATTACTGAAACAAACATGCCAAATGGAAAATAAAGTAATAGTTCTTATGTAGTACCCACTTTCGGAGAATCTTCTTCTAAAAAATATAAATGTGTCAGGTCATCTAGATGGAAAATTAATAGATCATTTCAACCTGATTGGGTTTCATATTTTTCATTTGTTGACCCATTGCTTCCAAAGAATAGTAATGAGGTAATAACATAATTGAGATGCATAATTTACAGCTGGAAACACAAAAAAAAATCACTGATTGCAAGTTAAGAAAGATACAGTAGAAAAAAATTATGGAAAGGTTTATATAAAAACAAAATAAAGTGATGGACCAATACAAAAAAATTATAGGTGGAAGGATGCATCATAATGTGCCCATATCAGATATGCACAAGAATATGATAAAGCAATGAAAGAAAAATAAAATTTGGTTGAGAAAGGTGCAATGATTCAAGCCCAATTTTGAAAAATGGAGAAGTTCACTTTAGCTTCAAAAAGTTTACAATTTATTGTTGTATTCACTATTTTTAAAAATGGTAGACCTATGTCAGATTTCATTGATTATAAATCTCTATTTAGACTAGAATATGTGTAGAATTTACCCAACGCCATTGGTCAAATCAAAGTGGTTGGGAAATTGTAAAATGTTTGTTATTGGTTGAGCAGGATGACCTCAAAGAGAAAATGAAAAAGTCCAAATTCATATCACTTTCAATTGATGAGGTAACTATTGTTGACAAAACATCTTGGATTTGCATGCATGTTTACACATTAGAAAATCATTTAAGGCAACCTCATTTACTTGGACTACACAAGATGGTGGAAAATTGCAATGTAGAAAATATCTACAATGTTGTTGTTTCTATTTTAAAGGAAATAGCAGGAATGAATGAAATGGAAATAGCTACTAAGTTAATATGTGTTAGAGCCGATGGTGCTACTACAATGCAAGGACATAGGAACGGTCTTTGTGTTAGACTACAAACATCTATTGCCCCATATTTGATCCCTATTAATTGCATGACTCATAGAATTAATATTGCATGTAAAATTGTGGATACATTTACAAATATAGCTAGAGTGGAAGATCTTATCCATGAAATTCATGATTATTTTTTGCACAGTCCAAAAATATCTTCAGAGTTTTAGTAGCTTGCACTTAGAGTTACTGACAGTAAAAAACTCTTAAAATACGTGGATACTAGGTGGATTTTAATGTATCAACCGACATATAGAGTTTTCAAAGAATATCAATCCATGGTAGGGTTTATGTATGTAAATCATAGGGCATTTGATAAGGCTAAGGATTTGCTATTATGAATGACTAACTTTGAAACACTTATCACATTGTGTGGTATTCTTCCAATGTTGGAAGAAATGAATACTTTGATCAAAATTGCACAAGAAATATCAATTTATATTGTGGATTTCATCAGGGTGAGAAAACAAATTTGCTTACATATTGATACGATGTATGCATTTGGTGAAAGTTTTATGGATCCCATGTTTGAGATTTGGAGAGCATTGAAAAACATGAATGATCCCTAGAACATTTTTAAGTTCAATATAAATGATCATCTTTGTATTAATGTCTATAGAAAGGAAATTCCTTTATTTTTTTCTGTCAGCGAATGGATATTGCTACAAATGAAGTTAAATAAATACCCATAACACACAACAGATTTAATGTAGTTGTAACTGATACAAAAATTAAACTAAAACAAATAGTAGAATCATTGACAAAAGAGATCAGAGACCATTTTCAAAGAGATCAATTGCTTGAGGCTATGGGTGTGGTTAACCCGATATTTTGAAATCCTTGTAACGAATACCAGAATATAAGTGGTTTGTTTCAAAAATACATGGGCAATATTGCTAGCCATTTCACTAAACTTGTGGTATTCAATGGTATTGAAATCAATGGCATTATCAACAAAGATATTTTGACAAACAAATCAAACTGTTTTAGAACAACAATGTCTACTCAAGTTTCACAATTTGCTAATCACCATGAAAGGGGTTATATTTCATGTTTCTGGAAACATTTATATCCCAATAGTATCATGCAACATACTGTGAGTGAATATTTTAATTTGAATAAATTTTGCAAAATGATGATTTTAGGATCTATTTAGGATGAAAGGGTATTTAGTGCATTATCATATGTAAAATCTAAAGTTTGAAATATATTGGACAAAAAATTAGAAAATTGTTTGAGAGTATATGTGTTGACCTATGAGGTTGAAAAGTTTCCTTATAAAAGAGTTTTTTCATATTGGAAATATTTGGTAGAGAGAAGAGGTGTCATGAATACTCTGGATGATCAAGATAATAGTAACACTAATGACACTATGATGACAATTTTTTTTGGAATGAGTGCAGAAGAATTTACATAATTTGAAAAGAGTTTGTTCTAGATTTCACCATTATGATGCAAAGATGATTTCATTTCCCAATATTATATTGGAATTTAATTCATTTATTTAATTTGATTTCAAATATGGAGATTTGATTATATTTTGAGACATGTTTTCATGTACTTTGGAACAGAATATTGAAAATTGCATCATAGATATTACTTTTTTTTACATGTATTTTGATTTCATATATTATGCTATCAATTGTGAACAGAATATGTGTATATTATGATTTCATATATTTTTAAAAGTCCATGTATTGAATAAAACATGTATTGAAAACATTGTATTTAAAACAATGTACGACAAACCATGTAATGAATAAACTATGTATTGAATAAACCATTTATAGAAAACAATGTATTGAATATAAAATTTATTGAAAACAATGTATGACAAACCATGTATTGAAAACAATGTATGACAAACAATGTATTGAATATCTTTTTTTATTTATTTGTGGAAAACATCCCAAAAGGGATGCCACTTTTAGGTAATACCAAAGGAGGCAGGGCTATCCATTCTGCAAAAACGCCCAGGACTCGGACCTGGCCTACCACCTTTGACATACTCAAGGAGCAAACAAACACACAAAACCAATTTAAAAATAAGTAAATAACAACAAAAATAATAAAATAAAATAAAAAACATGCTCCTTGAGTGTGTAAACAAAAGCACAACCAAACACGCACAATAAGATAAAAGAAACCACAACACAAACCACATAGAAAAACATAAGAACAACATAACAAAATACAAACAAGACAAAAATAACAGAACAGTAAAAAGACATAACCCAAAAAAACATGAAAAATAAACACAACCAAAATCTAAAAAATTAAAAAAAATAAAATAAAAATAAAAATAAAAAACAACCAACAATAGACAATAAAAAAAAACAAAAAACATAGAAAAAACTCACACATAAAAACATGAAATAACATAAACAAAGAGAAACCCAAGAACAAGAACAAAAAAAACACAAGAACAATAACAAAAAACATAAAAAAAAAAACAAAACAACAAAAACACAAGAACAACAAAAAACAACACAAAGAACACAAAAACAAAACAAAACAAAAGAACCCACCCACATTAAAAAACTAAACAAAAAAAAAAGAAAAAAGAAAAAAAAATGAACAAAACAATGACCTATCTAGACCAAAAGACTATTAAGGCAATAATCAACAGAGGAAACAAAATAAAGAATAGAATGAGCTAGGGAACTAAAAAAAAACTGAATGAACCAAAGAGAAGCAAAAAAAAAAACAAGAAGAAACTAGGTACCTTTAGAACTGGAGCCATCCAAAGAAATGATAGAAAGAAGAGCTTCCCTAATTTGAGAAGCCCACCATATAGGAGGGTGGCCATAACAAGTAAGATCACCTTTGTCCAAAGCCCAATTAGCTAAAGCATCAGCACTCTTGTTTTGATCTCTAACCACATGATTGTAATCAACTTTCAAAAATCCCATCTGGATTAACAAGAATCTTCTCAATAATTCTTTTTATTCTCCAATCCACCTTATGATTCTTAGAAGGAGTCTTCAAGATATTAATCATAAGTTGAGAGTTAGAATCAACTAACACCTTTTCCCATCCAACCTTAGTAGCCTCCTAAAGACCTCTGAGGATACCATACCCCTCAAAAATGTTACAATGTATTGAATATCAAATTGATTTTAAACCATGTATTGAATAAAGTATAGACCATGTATTGAAAACCACTTATTAAATAAAACATGTATTGAATAAATCATGTATTGAATACCATATATTGAAAACAATGTAGGGCAAACCATGTATTGAATAAACCATGTATTGAAAACAATGTATTGCAAACCATGTATTGAATAAACCATTTATGGCAAACAATGTATTGAATATACAATTTATCAAAAATAATGTTTGGCAAACCATGTATTGAAATCATGTATACAATTTAGTGAAAACAATGTATGACAAACCATGTATTGAAAATAATGTATGGCAAACAATGTATTGAATATCAAATTGATTGAAACCATGTATACAAACCATGTATTGAAACCATGTATACAACAAACCATGTATTGAAACCATGTATACAACAAACCATGTATTGAAACCATGTATACAAACCATGTATTGAAAACAATGTATGGCAAACCATGTATTGAATAAACCATGTAATGAAAACCATGTATTGAAACAATGTATGGCAATCCTTGTGTTGAAAACAATGTACTAAGTAAACCGTTTATAGCAAACTAGATATTGGTGCTCCATTATTACATCCACATAATTCAAAATTATTTATTGCATCCACACAACTGATCAAACCATTACAATATTGAAATAAAAGCTAAAAAGTAATATAAAATTTATGTAATATAAAATTTATGTAATATAAAATAATATGTTAAAAAAAATGTTAAAATACGAGTCTTTGAAACCATGTTTTTCACCACAATGCCACATTCCAGAATCATCAAATAAGGAAACAACATTTCTACTTTTCTATGTTTTCTTGTTGCAAAGTGCCTGAAGTTTCAGTTGCATCTACCTCAATATCCTTTGCTTCCAATGCACCAGACTGTACCAAACTATCATTTGTAGCGTTTATCCTCAATAGCAATAAACCTTATTCCTTTGTGGGATCTTCTTTAAATGGTGCATTCAACTCTTTCTTATTTTCTTTTACTACGACATCCACATCTAGGCCCTTTTCTTTGATAAGCTTCTTCAACCAATTATTTTCTCGAACAGTGTGTTGTAGTCTCTCATTCAATTCAATAGCATTTGTCAGACTGATTTGTATAGTTTTGATCCATGTTTTCATGGTTGACACATGCTGCTTTAAATGCTAATAATTAGAATACAAAATACAAGAGAAAATTTTTAATATTAATTATAAAGTATATTAAAGAAAAAAATGATTTTTAGATGTGTAAAACTTACATCTACTGTAAGTCTTGTAGTTTTTGCCACTACTACTTTCTTCTTATCTAGTTCCCATTCATTGAAATATGCTTGGGCTTCAACATTTAGGTTCTCTAATCGGTCAAGTATAATGGCCAAAACTTCATCACTGCTTGTAGCATCGGCCTTGAGGGTGCCATATTGGGCTTTTAGTAAGAGAGCATCAAGCATTTGTGGCTCATTCTCTACCTTTGAAAACATATCCTTTCTATGTCCAAAGTTCTTGTATCAACCATTTATTGCTTTGATCATAACATTGGCATGATATTCTCATTATCTTAATGTATCAATATCTACAAGAAGATTATTAGTAACATTAGCCCTACATCTATTTTCTAGTAAAATATTTTCTAAAAATTTTATTATATCATCATTGGTCGAATGATGATCAGTGTCGACATGCTGGTGGGGGGAATAGGAAACATCGATGACATATCCTTAAACATTCTCATGTGCTTCATAATATAACCCTAGACCATAATAAGATCACATGTTTTTAATGAAAAATTCAAATTATTCATATCTTGATATATAAAATCATCTTCCAATTTGGAATCTGGAGGGGGCATCTAAGAAATGCTCTCAATATTTGATAAATTATCAAATGTTAAAATTGGAAATAGTGTCCTTGAAACAACATATTAACCCATAGTATGAGTCTGAGTCTGAGTTTGAAGTGGTTGATGTGGTGGTGTGACGAACTATTTACCATGCATGCGATATTGGTTCCTCATCGATGGTACGTGCTATGATGATTGTTGTACTTGTTGTAGATGAAATTGATGTTGATGGACTTACGGTAGGAATGGATAATTTTCCTATTGTGAACCTAGTGGAAGCATATATTTTATGAGTCTTGTAAATTGAGATAGTCCCTCTATAAAATTTAACATGAAAATTATAAATTAAAACTAGTTTTAAAAACAATGCCATTAAAATATAACAATTTTAACTAAACATACCCAACTCAGACTCTGTAGTCATTGTCGTTGCTGCTGAAACGGTTGTCCTTTGCTTTGAAAATAGTTAAAATATTTTCTCAAACTAAATATAATTGAATATTTTTAAAATACATTAGCAAAATTAGAACTTTTGAAAAACATGTTTACCTTGTGAGCTAGAGTTTTTATCTTCAATGTTCATAGTAGAAGATGCATGTCCAGAAGTAAGAAGAGTAGCATATGTATGTTGTCCATCAAGAGACCTCCTATGTTTACAGGTGGAAGGTACCTATGATGATTGCAACTATGAGTGAGAATCACTAGACGCTTCTTGAATATTGATGGCGGCATCCCTTTTACTGGATGAGTGAGTTGCTCTTCTCTATTTTCAAAAGAAAATTAAAAAATAACAAGATTGATTGAAATTTGAAAAGACAGAAAAGAGAGACTATTCCAATATATAATTTTACCTGTATTTCATTCTCAATTAGCCGAATACACAACAAATCTAGGTGCAATGCAGTTGGAGTACTTTTTTCTTGAATATTGTAATATGCTTCATAAAAAAGAGAAAGCATATAGTTGTTGGATGTTACCGTATACGTACATTGAATTTTTTGCACAAAAATAAGGTCATGTTTTAGGCGGTTAGAAATGAAAGTGGGCCAATCATATCTCCCTCCATCAATACAAAAAATCAACCATGACAAAGCCCAAAAGGGCATTTCTATAGGTAAGCCCTGCAGAATAAGCCTCCCCAAGAAAAATTTAATACAGACATAAAGAAATTTATCTGAAATGTTGGAAATGTTCAAACCCCTTTTTTATTTTGAATAATTAACTAAAAAATAGAGAGAACATTATTAGAGAATGGACATTGGAAACAACAATACATCAAAATTAAGGATAAAAAAAATGAAAATTTAAAAATATTACCTTTCAAATGGTCTAGATTCACGATATATTTGGATGCCATCGTTGATTTGTCAAAATTAGTCAATGCGTACTAGTTGTTAACAAGGAGACCATCCAAAAATGGTAGTCCTATTAATTGTTGGACATCCGAGGGGTTCATAGTAAAAATAACTTCCTTGTTATCAACTTGGATCTATACAGTGGACACATCATGGTCATAACAACTAACAATACATTGCATTAAGGAGACATTGATGTCCAACTATGGCATCTTCATGACTCTAGCAACTCTAGAGGTGTACAACCATTTGGAATATTTCTTAGGAATGTTAAAAATGTTCTTGACATTCGGGTAATAGTAACTCTTGAATGATACCTTGGTTGGGAGAGGAGAGGAACCACTAGCCATTTTTGAAAAAACTAGGAAAATACCTTGAAAATGATCAGAATAAGCTCATAAAACCACCTAAAAAAGGTCTGAAAACACCTTGAAAATGACCTGAAAATGATTAGAAAATGCTCAAAAAATTGCCTAGAAAAGGTCTAAAACTGGTGTAGAAAATGCACTAAAAATACTAGAAAAAGCTTTGAAATTGCTGTAGAAATCATTGTGCAAAAGGTGAAAATGACATTGCTATTCTATTTATAGAAGTCCGCATGCCTAAAGTTGATTGATGCATGAAAAATGGCAAAGGAGAGGACACATGGTAGCATCTTATTGATGGTATTTGGCAGTCATATTCTTCCTGTTGCCATGTGACAGTCATCGTGTGACAGTCGCCACATGATAGCTGCCATGTGATAGTCACCTTATGGTAGTTGCCTCTCGATAGTCACCATTGGATAGTCACCACTTGATAGTCACAATATGGTGGTCACCACTTGACAATCACCACTTTTAAGTCACAATGTGGCAGTCATCACTTGATAGTCACCGTTGGCAGTCACCACTTGACAGTCGCCTCTTGATAGTCACCACTTGATAGTCACCACTTGATAGTTGCCACTTTACAATCATCACTTAACAGTCATCGCTTGATAGTCACTACTTGATAATTACCAGTTGATAGTTGCTTCATGTCATTTGCATCTTGAAAGTCGCTCCTTGATAGTCGCCACTTGATAGTTACCACTTGACAATCGCTTCTTGTTAGTCGCATCTTGATAGTCACCACTTGATAGTCACATTTGGTGGTTTCTCCTAGACATCCACTTCTGTCAGTCACCTTGTGACAATCACTTCTGTTAATCACAATTTTTAAGGTTGAAAATTTTGCTGCATATTTTTCAAAAAATCACCAATATTTGATAAATTTTCTACAAAAAAATGAAATATTTTCCCCGATGTCTATAATTTTTAGGAATATATTTGCCCCAATTTTATAAATACACTTTAGGCCCAACCCCTTATGCATAACCCTGGAATCCACAACCAGACCTCCCCCAAGGCTGATCACTCCCTCATTAGATGGACTCCTCCACCTCCAGGATTCCTCAAGCTCAATTTCAATGATGCAGAAAAAGGAAACCCTAAAGCTACAGTTGCAGGAGGTATAATTTAAGACCATAAGGGAAACATCATCCTAGACTAAATGGAGAATCTAGGGATAAAAAAAAACCACTTTGCTGAGGTCTAGGATCTCTATGAAGGTATTATCTTGATCCATAATATTTAGGTTCCAAACATTGTCATGGAAGGTGATTCCAGGAACATTATAGGTAGCTTGTCCCATGAGTCCTCCATGTTATCTTGGAACATAACCAATATGATTATTGAAGTCAAGGAGTTGCTTCAATCCTTCATAGGCACAAAGGTAACTCACACCTACATGGAAGGAAACAATATGGTTGACAAGTTATTTAACATCAACATTTTAGATTTTGGTCTAAGGGTGTGGACAAACTCATTTCCCCAAGCTATCATCGATGCCAATACAAATAACCTCACTAATTAGTGATTCGAGGGGGCCTAGCATGGGAAACCATCCCCATAGATTTTAAACCTGCATCCACTTAAGCATTTTTACTTGCCCATCCAATATTAATGTGGTGCACCTAAGTGGTGACACCAAGGGATTGGCCCTACTTCAAATATCATGTGAAAACTCCTTGTTATGGAGGCCTTCGCATGTGATTCTTTTCAACCAATGTTTGAGCTAGTATTTTTGCAATCTTAGACAATTTTCCTACCAAAATTGGAGGATTTCTCATGATATCAGTTACTCTTAAAGCTAGGGAAGTTGTAGCATGGATAAATATTGCTTTGATACCAACAACAACCCCATTTCTAGAAATGACAAGTGTGCCAAGCCATTGGGATTGTTGGCCCCCAATACCCATGTCCTCGATCGGGAAATCATAATTGTCCCCATGCATCCTAGCTATTTGGTTTGTTTCCTTAGTTTTAGATGCCCAATGCTAACTTCTCATGTTAGCTACAGTGCTATTTTGGCAAGGTGCGTTGTTAGCACAAGGTCGGGTGTGGATCATTGGCTTAGTACCCACATGGTGGTTGTCCTTGTCATATCCTTTTCCCTTATCTACCAAATCCTTTGTGCCATTATGATAATTTTTCCTCATCATGACCTATACTCGTTCATCCTTAATTTTATCATTGTGTCATCTCTAAGAGCCTCCACTTGGCCTTCTCCATTGATTGGTGTGCCGATCCACTCATGCCATTGGATTTTTGTCTGATTCGAATGATTTTGAGCATGAGATTCATTAGAGAGGGATCGTGGCTAGTGGTTTTTTATTTATTAATTTTCACCAACTTTTTTTTCATCTTTATTGCCACCCTCTCAACTTATACCTATTGTATCTTTCCTTGTTTTGTTCGTTTACCCTCACTATGGCTGAGATTGAACCTGCGACCCTATAATTAACCCCCCTGGTAGAAGATATATTTAGGGACCATGGCCTTATAAATTTTCTATAGCAATTCCATGGGGTTAAGCTTGACCTATCCATGGAATTTATTAATTCATGGAATTGGAGGCACTTTTTTGTTCATGGGATGGAATTCATAGTCACAATGGACCTACTGGTGGAGGTAATTAGCCTCCCCAATGACAAAAAAATTATCAACCAAGAGAAACACTCCCTTCAAGATGAATTGGCTCTTTCTAGATATAAGGGAGAGTAATTAGGTAAAGAGAAAGGTGTAATTGTAAAAGAGACTTTCCTGAAGCCGTAGGACACAATGATGATTACAATTCTCTAATACTTCACCCTGGAAAATCCTTCGACCATTCTACAAAGTTTTTATCTTGCTTTCCTCAACCACCTCAGAGGGAAGAAAATAATTAAAATCCTAGAATACATGTTCTAGTCAATGGAGAGTTTGGTGTTGATTGTTAATAAGGGGGTCTCCTCCTCACCCCTTCACTAGGGTCTCCACCACATTCTATTCAAGTTTATGGTGGCAGAATAGAACCATAGAGTGACGGTGCAAGCTGATCCCCCTCTCCCCATGGGTGGGCCAGCCATCACTAGTGAGGAAGTAGGAGTAGATGCCCTTGCCTCCCTCCCCACCCACCCAATGTAACCCTAAGCCTAGTGATCAGGATGGAAGACACACCAAGTTCTCAAAAGACTACTCCCCGCTAATACCCCATCTGCGTCAGGGTAGAAAGTAGCAAGAGGAAGGCTTTGCTCATCATAGATGATGCCTCAAATGTCTCACCATATTTATAGACAAAAAGAGAGAATACAACTAGGCTTTTGGCTTAGAATGAAAGGACCTCTATGTAGGCTCCCCTATTGGTATTTTGGGCGATGCATTTCCCATGCATCGCTAACCAAGGCTATATTCAAGAGATTCAGGATCTACTCAAGGTGCTAGGTCGGGTGGCTAGGACCATCTCCTCCCTTCTAACACAGGAAGACTCCCTTGTTGAGGATTATAAGAGCTAGTTTGAAATAATTGAGGATTTCAATAATTTTATGGGGGAGATCAACACAATCATTGCCTTTGGGCCTAATATTTTATCTAGGATGTTGGTGGTGTGTTGGTGGTGGGGACCTCCCTCCATTGACCCAATCCAAATTTTTTTGGCTATTTTTTGGTCTATGTATTACCTTGTGTGGGCTATGTGATAGGTCCATGTTCTACCCCTGTGTGGGTTGGTTTATCAGTAGCATGTGCCCCTACATGGGCTATTTTTGTTAGTAGCATATTTTTTATTTTATTTCCTATCACCCTTGCGAGGACCTTTATTTTGGTTTATTGTACTGTTGTAGCCTCTCCTATGGCATGTTAGGATGATCCTCTTAGTAAATTTTTGCTTCTATGGATATTTTGGTTTTCTAATAGCATTGTAAAATGTTTTGGGACCCTTTCAAAATCCTTTTTACCAATAAAAAAATGACCATTTAAAAAATAAAACCCTAAAAAAAGCAAGTTTTTGCCTTGGTGTACCTAGGAATATGCAACCCACCCATTAGTTGACCCTCTTGAGATGTTATTATGATAAGGCGATATTTGATAGAATAGGATAAATTACCCTTTAGAGACCCAATCAGGGCAATATGAGTGAAGCTCCTTTGACATGAGAGGAAGACTCTTTATGGTGATCACCTTGGGAAGAGAAAGAAAAGGGTGTTCACCCTACCTCCTATTGAAGGATGGTCGAGGAGTAATGGTATGTACGTGGGGAACATGGATGAGGAGGTAGAGAAGGCATCATAGGAAAAATATTGAAGGGGGAGAGAGGAAAGAAAGTAAGGGATGAGAAATGGGAAGAGTGTCCACCGAGCAGGGAATGACGAGCATCTGTTGAGTAGTGCAAACTATTAGTCTTACAATGGCACTAAGAGGGGGGGGGTGAATCAGTGCAACTAATTAAAAACTTAAATCTTCAACTCTTAATGCTAAAATAATGAAAGCTTAAAACCAGATGCAGCAAGTGTAACAAGAGAGCATTACACAACACAAGATTTAACGAGGTTCACCAGTTTTGCTTACTCCTAAAAATAGACTACTTGGACTCCCATCCAAATCTAGCCTCTACAAAGCAACAACTTTACAATCAATTTACCAGCACCCACTGGAAGAAGCACCAACCCCTAATTTATCTGCACCAACAGAAAGGAGCACTAACCCCTGATTTACCAGCACCAACTAGAAGGATGACCAACCCCTGATTTACCAGCACCAACTGGAAGGAGCACCAACCCCTGATTCCAAGCACCAACTTGGACTTCTATTTCAAATTTGGATTGACATAAAAATGCCTTCTCTGTTACAAGACCCTCATTGGTCTATCTCAACTTAAATCAATCTCATGGAAGCATAAGGAGAATTGTTAGAGACTAAATATTCTATTCCCAACTCTCAATGTCAACTCCCTGTCCATAAAACATACACTCTTTTACAGCTCTACTTATCGCACACTTATAGCCCTTTCTTACGGCTTACTCTTGCAGCTCTCTTATAGCCCGCAGCACTCACTCTATTCGAAAACACTTTCACTATGAACTCAGCCACTTTTTCTCTTGCCACTACTTACATTTATTAGGCAACACTTTTTCTCTATTAGTTGTACACTCTTTTCGTGCTCTTTTCGCACTTACTTTTCATGCACAATTACGGCACATGCTTTTCGCGCTCATTCAACAGCACTACGGACCCACTACCGAACTCTACTATTTCTTTTTTTTGCCGCGCTTTCTTTTTCCTTGTTTTGTTGTGCTTTCTTTTTCCTTGTTTTGCTGCGCTTTATTTTTCCTTGTTTTGCCACACTTTCTCAGCTGCGTTCTTTCCACTATACTATGGACCCACAATCGCACTCATCTAGCCGCACTGCACACTCACTATAGTACTCTCATTATAATAAGTGTTTCTACCTTGTCTTCGTCAGATTCTGTCTGCCACTGTAGACTCTGTAGTTGTCGCACTGACTTGTCACATTTCATATTCGAACTGCATGATCTCTTACCCGCAAAAATATGACATGTCGCGATATCGTGACATTTTTGTCCCTATGTATGCCTCTCGGATTTTACCTACGAAACTATGACATGTCGCGATATCACGACATTTCTATCCCTTTGACCTTTTCTAGGCTGTTGACTGCAAAAACATAACATGTCACTATATCTCGACATTTTTTGCCTCCTTGTCTTCTTCTCGGTATGCAACCGCAAAAACACATGTCACGAAATCGTGACACTTCTACCTCCTTGACATCTTATCAGCTTTCACCCATGAAAACAAAACATGTCACGAAATCGTGACACCTCTGCTTCCTTGCTTCATTGATCGGCTTGCACCCACAAAAACATGATATGTCGTGAAATCATGACACTTTTGTTGCCTTGTGCTTTTCTCTGTCTTTCGCTTGAAAAAACACATCTCATGAAATCGTGACACTTCTGCCTCTTTTATTTCTTCTCAGCTTTCACCCATGAAAATGGAACATGTCACGAAATCGTGACACTTTCGTTGCCTTGATCTCTTTTCTGTCTTTCGCTCGTGAAAACGAAACATGTCGCGAAATCGTGAAACTTTCACTGCCTTGAGCTCTTTTCTATCTTTCACCCGCAAAAACGAAACATGTCGCGAAATCGTGACACTTTCACTGCCTTGAGCTCTTTTCTGTCTTTCACCCGCAAAAATGGAACATGTCGTGAAATCGCGACACCTCTGCTTCTTTGACATCTTCTCAGCTTTTGCCCATGAAAATGGAACATGTCACGAAATTGCGACACTTTCATTTTTGTACTCTCCCTCTTATGTTTTGTCGTGATATCGTGAAACTTCTTCCTTTGAAGTCTTCCTCCTTGATTTTGTCGCGATATCACGACATTTTTTATCTTGCTTTCTCTCTCCTGCAGTACGTCACGAAATCGCGACATTTTTTATCTTGCTTTCTTTCTCCTGCAGTATGTCATGAAATCATGATATTTTTTATCTTGCTTTCTCTCTCCTACAGTATGTCGCGAAATCACGACATTTTTTATCTTGTTTTCTCTCTCCTACAATATGTCACGAAATCATGACATTTTTTATCTTGCTTACTCTCTCCTGCAGTATGTCGCGATATCGCGACAATTTTTCTCCTTAGCGCTCTTCTTCTCATCAGATCGTGAAAACCCGACATGTCACGATATTGTGACACTTTTTCTCCTTAGTTCTTTTCTTCTCATCAAATCGTGAAAATCCGACATGTCACGAAATCATGACACTTTTTCTCTCGAGCTCTTCCTCTTGCAATATGTCGTGATATCGCTACACTTTTTCTTCTTGCACTCTCTCTCCTATTTTAGTCATGAAAATGCGACATGTCGTGATATCACAACATTCTTATTTCTTACTTTCTCTCTCCTCTTTTGGTCACGAAAATGCGACATGTTGCGATATCACGACGCTTTTCTTTGCGAGCTCTTTCTCACGAATATGTCACGATATCGCGACATTTTTTTTCGTCCGTACTGTTTCTCTTGCAAATTTTCGTGAAATTGCGACACTTTTCTTTGCGAGCTCTTTCTCTCAAACCTATCATGAAATCGTGACATTTTTCCTTGCTTGCACCTTCTCATCGAACATGTCACGAAATCATGACAGTTTTCCTTGCATGCGCTTCTTATTCGAACATGTCACAAAATCGTGACAATTTTTCCTGCATGCGCTTCTTCTTCGAACATGTCACGAAATCACGATAGTTTTTTCTTGCATGCGCTTCTTCTTTGAACATGTCATGAAATCGCGACATTTTTTCTTACATGCGCTTCTTCTTTGAACATGTCACAAAATCATGATAGTTTTTCTTGCATGTGTTTCTTCTTCGAACATGTCATGAAATCATGATAGTTTTTCTTACATGCGCTTCTTCTTTGAACATGTCACGAAATTCTGACATTTTTTCTTACATGCGCTTCTTCTTTGAAAATTTCACGATATCATCACAGTTTTCCTTACGCTTTCTCTCTCTTCTAACATGTCGTGAAATCACGATAGTTTTCCTTGCGTTTTCTCTCTTTTCTAACATGTCATGAAATCATGATAGTTTTCCTTGCACTTTCTCTCTCTTCTAACATGTCACGAATTTGTGACAGTTTTCCTTGCACTTTCTCTCTTTTCAAACATGTCACAAAATCACAACAGTTTTCCTTGTGCTTTCACTCTCTTCTAACATGTCACGGAATCATGACAGCTTTTCTTTCTAACCAAACATGTCGCGATATTGCGACAGTTTTTCTTTCAGCCCAAACATGTCGCAATATCGTGACAGTTTCTCATTCTTTCCAAACATGTCACGATATCGCAACAGTTTTCTTACTTGTCTTTTTCTTTGATATTTTGAATATGGGCCACTTTGGTCTTCTTGGAAATTCACTATACATACTCTGACTGACCTCAGAACTCTTGTCCACTGCATCAACCGATGTATTTGACCATGTTGACAACAATGACAATACTGTTGCATATTTTGAATAGCTTCTTAACTTCCTGTCCACTGCATCATGACTGTGTTCACTGCATCAAACATTCTATCTGTCTGTATCCATTTTATCAACCGATTTTCCTGACTGTGTTGACAACAATGACAATACTTTTGGTTGCACCTTGCTTATCAATCTCCCCCTTTGGAATTGTTGGCAACACATGTGCAATTACCTGTAATTATTCTCTCCCTTTGACAATAATACCAAAGGGCAGCTGCAAACTCCCCTGAGTCCATGCACAACATTCTCAGGCAAAAATTATCATAGTTAGCAAAAAAATCACAAACATGAGCAATAAGATAAACAGATACATAAATGCTCCCCCTGAGAATTTGGTCCAGGTAGCTAGTCAATTCTTTGGAAATGTGACCACTGCATTTCACACTGTCTTCTGAGCATCAACCCTTTGTTGCTTTGCAATCTCAAACTTGTCCACTGTATATAGATAACTTTTTGTTCTACACTGCTAGCAGCATTTGCATATGCATCCTAGATATTCTCAAAAATCTTGAACCTACTGACAGTTTTTTATCTTTCTCTACAGTGAGAATCCAATAGACTATCCAGCAGACTACCTCAATCCACCCAGCCACAACCAATTTTCTTCTTCTTGTACAATCAAGCAAGCTCCTCCTTCAAAAAGTGATATCGAATAGCAATATGTTTTGTGCGAGAATGCATAATCGGATTCTGCATGCATCATGTTGTCGCTGCCATATATTCTGCTTCTGCTGTCAATAAAGAAACTGACTCTTGTTTCTTACTATGCCACGCGACCAACCTGTCTCCAAGATAGTATGCACCTCCACTGGTACTTTTTTTGTCATCTACACATCCTGCCCAATCTACGCCTATTTGTTAAAAATTAACACACAAGCCTTCTCAAAGACTTGCCTCAAATCCACTCAACAAAATCTCATGTCTTTCTAGATTGCTTAAATTTATTCCTGCAAACAGACCTTACTTGTACCAACTTTTATTCAACATAGTACTGACACTGCAAATCTACTGTTAACTTTGTGCAAGCACCAAACACTGTATCTTAGCACAACCAACTCCCTTTTTATATATTTACAACCTAATCTATGTTTTTCTACAGTCACCGTTGGTCACACCTTACTTTCAACTGTGCAAATTAGGAGAAGACATTTTTTCAAACACTTCATGGCCAACCATAGTGCACCTTACTCAACCTCATACTTCTTAACCTTGGATTGGCATTTTATCAATAGTTAAAATGAAACTGTCTTATGAATTAAATATTTTCACCAAGGCATTATGAAATATCTAACAATCTTCACATCAATATGTAGAACAAATACATGTTGCTTTTATCGAAACACATATACGCAGCTAAGGGCAACATTCTTTCACTTAACCAAATTAACTGACCTGTTATAATCTGATGCTTTGAACAGTGGCAGTAAGAACTATCAACAGAACAACAATGACGTATAGCAATACTACCAATGGTGACAGTTCTCAATTTAATCATCACCCTTCACAAAAATTCCACACACAACTACATGAACTGAAAACACACTTGACAACTATACAACAATAACCCGACTGCTTTCCTTTCATCCTCAGATAACCAAACACATACATAGGAGCATTAAAATAAGACTTTAAGATTGCTCCCCCTGAGGATGTGCCACCTGGAGTGGCTTAGTGCAATAGCGGAGTAGTCTCCTTCAGTCCAAGGAGACACGATTCCCTTTCTTCTATCTTTCTCCAAAATTTCTTGAAATTGGGCTTGAGTTTTTCAACTATATCCTCGTTTTGCACATTTTTGTGAACATGAACATTCTTCTTGCACGGTTATTTCTTATGCATCCTTGATGGTTGATTATTTTCCTTTCTTTTATGCACATGATATGTTCTTTGTCTATGTTGCATTCTTTGCGTCTGATGAAATCTACAGTCTTGCCTTAGATTAGATACAGACGTGCTCGGACAAAACCTTGCTATGTGCCCGTGACCATTATATTTAAAACATTGCACATGATATGTTCCCTGTCTATGTTGCACCCTTTGTGTTTGATGAAATCTATGGTCTTGCCTTAGATTAGATACAGAAGTGCTTGGACAAAACCTCGCTATGTGCCCATGACCGTTACATTTAAAACATCGCACATGGTGTTCACTCAGAAATGCAGATGTATTTCTAACAACATAACTCTTTGATCTATTATTCAATCCACAATAAGTTTCCTTGTGACCATAATGATTGCATTTAAAACAATAGTCGTTAAAAGTATTATTATGAATAGAATGGGAGTGATAGAACCTCTTTTGTTCTGGTTGCTTTGTTGTAGATCTCCTTTGATATTTTCTTTCTTTTGAGGATTCAGCTTCAAACTTTTCTTGCTTTGATTTTTCAATAGTGAGCTTCTTCTTTTCTGCACATTTGGAAGATGAAGGTTGTTTTGCTTCCACCTTTTCTTGCTTCGATCCTTTAAATGTGAACTTCTTCTTCTATGAAGAGTTGGAAGATGAAGGTTGTTCAACTTCATATCCAAGACCATGCTTATCCGTGGAGCCTCTTTGTTGGTTTATCATTTTATCTAATAAATCTGTGCTCTTCTCGAATTTGAGATTTTTATTGACCTCTTTTAGTTGTTTCTTCAATAAAACAATCTCTTATTCTTGTTTGCAGCAAGCAATCTCTTTCTCATTGATCTGTGACCTGAGAGTTTCTTCAATCCTTTTGGACTCTTCTACTTGCAGCTTTAGATCAACAATAACTTTGTTGGATTCCTCTTCATGTTTGCTATATAAATCGAATTTATCATCTAGGTGTGTCTTCAAGTCTTCTTCTATTTGCTTGGAATTTTGAACTTGTAAGAAGAGATCTTCAGTCTCATCCCCATATTATTCTAGCTTCTTGGACAGTCTTTTGTTCTTTCTCTTTTCTATACTCAACTCTTCAAGTGCAGAGATCAACTCTCCTTCAAGATCTACTTCAGCCTCATAGATTTCATCACATACTTCAGAGTTCACTCCTTCTGCCTTTTTTGGTTCAATTTTCTCTTCCATAGGAACTGAAACTAACTGAGTCTCCTTTTTGGAGGAGGATCTATTCTTCTTACCCATTGCATACTAATCCAAGATCAACCCTGACTGATTTAGCCTGAATTGGGAACTTGGCTCTGATACCAATTGTTAGTCTTACAATGGCACTGAGAGGGGGGGTGAATCAGTGTAGCTAATTAAAAACTTAAATCTTCAACTCTTAATGCTGAAATAATGAAAACTTAAAACCATATGCAGTAAGTGTAATAAGAGAGCATTACACAACACAAGATTTAACGAGGTTCACCAGTTTTGGCTACTCCTCAAAATAGACTGCTTGGAATCCCATCCAAATCTAGCCTTTGTAAAGTAACAACTTTACAATCAATTTACCAGCACCCACTAGAAGGAGCACCAACCCCTAATTTATCTGCACCAACAGAAAGGAGCACTAACCCCTGATTTACCAACACCAACTAGAAGGAGCACCAACCCCTGATTTACCAGCACCGAATGGAAGGAGCACCAACCCCTGATTCCAAGCACCAACTTGGAATTCTATTTCAAATCTGGATTGACATAAAAATGCCTTCTCTGTTACAAGACCCTCACTGGTCTATCTCAACTTAAATCAATCTCATGGAAGCATAAGGAGAATTGTTAGAGACTCAATATTCTATTCCCAACTCTCAATCTCAACTCCCTGTCCACAAAACATACACTCTTTTATAGCTCTACTTATCACACACTTATAGCCCTTTCTTATGGCTTACTCTTGCAACTCTCTTATAGCCCGCAACACTCACTCTATTCGACAACACTCTTTTCTTATGAACTCAACCACTTTTTCTCTTGCCACTACTTACATTTATTAGGCAACACTTTTTCTCTATTAGCTGTACACTCTTTTCATGCTCTTTTCACACTTACTTTTCATGCACAGTTATGGCACATGCTTTTCGCACTCATTCAGCAACAATACAGACCCACTACCGCAATCTACTATTTCTTTGTTTTGTTGCACTTTCTTTTTCCTTTTTTTGCTGTGCTTTCTTTTTCCTTGTTTTGCCACGCTTTCTCAGCCGTGTTCTTTCCACCATATTGTGGACCCACAATCGCACTCATCCATCTGCACTGTGCACTCACTACAGTACTCTCATTATAATAAGTGTTTCTACCTTGTCTTCATCAGATTCTGTCCACCACTATAGACTCTGTAGCTATCGCACTAACTTTTGTCACATTTCATATTCAAACTGCATGATCTCTTACCTGCCAAAATATGACATGTCGTGATATCGCAGCATTTCTGTCCCTATGTATGCTTCTCATATTTTACCTGTGAAACTATGACATGTCGTGATATCACGACATTTTTGTCCCTTTGACCTTTTCTAGGCTGTTGACTATGAAAACATAACATGTCGCAATATAGTGAAATTTTCTGCCTCCTTGTCTTTTTCTCGGTATGCAACCACAAAAACACAACATGTCACAAAATCATGACACTTTTGCCTCCTTGAAATCTTATCAACTTTCACCTGCAAAAAAGGAACATGTCGCAAAATCGTGACACCTCTGCTTCCTTGCTTCATTGATCGACTTGCACCCACGAAAAAATGACATGTCACGAAATCGTGACACTTTCGTTGTCTTGTGCTTTTCTCTATCTTTCGCTCACAAAAACATGACATGTCGTGAAATTGTGACACTTTTGCCTCTTTGACGTCTTCTCAGCTTTCGCCCGCAAAAATGAAACATGTCACGAAATCGTGACACTTTCACTGCCTTGAGCTCTTTTCTGTCTTTCGCCCGTGAAAACATAACATGTCACAAAATCGCAACACTTTTGCTGCCTTGATCTCTTTTCTGTCTTTCACTCGCGAAAACGGAACATGTCACAAAATCACGACACTTTCACTGCCTTGAACTCTTTTTTGTCTTTCGCCCGCGAAAATGGAACGTGTTGCGAAATCATGACACCTCAGCTTCTTTGACATCTTCTCAGATTTCACCCGCGAAAATGGAACATGTTGTGAAATCATGACACTTTCATTTCTGTACTCTCCCTCTTATGTTTTTTTGCGATATCGCGACACTTCTTCCTTCGAAGTCTTCATCCTTGCTTTTGTTGCAATATTGCGACATTTCTTTCTTACTTTCTCTCTCCTACAGTATGTCACGAAATCACAACATTTTTTATCTTGCTTTCTTTCTCCTACAGTATGTCGCGAAATCACGACATTTTTTATCTTACTTTCTCTCTCCTACAGTATGTCATGAAATTGCAACATTTTTTATCTTGCTTTCTCTCTCCTGTAGTATGTCACAAAATCGTGACATTTTTTATCTTGCTTACTCTCTCCTACAGTATGTCGTGATATCACGACAATTTTTCTCCTTAGCGCTCTTCTTCTCATCGGATCACGAAAACCCAACATGTCCCAATATCACGACACTTTTTATCCTTAGCGCTTTTCTTCTCGTCAGATCGCAAAAATCCGACATGTCGGGAAATCATGACACTTTTTCTCTCAAGCTCTTCCTCTTGCAATATGTCACGATATCACGACACTTTTTCTTCTTGCACTCTCTCTCCTTTTTTATTCGTGAAAACGCGACATGTCATGATATCGTGACATTCTTCTTTCTTACTTTCTCTCTCCTATTTCGATCGCAAAAATTTGACATGTCTCGTTATCGCGACGCTTTTCTTTGTGAGCTCTTTCTCACGAATATGTCGTGATATCATGACATTTTTTTTTCGTCCGTACTGTTTCTCTTGCAAATTTTCGCAAAATCGTGACACTTTTCTTTGCGAGCTCTTTCTCTCAAACCTATCGTGAAATCGTGGTATTTTTCCTTGCTTGCGTCTTCTCATTGAACATGTCATGAAATTGTGACATTTTTCCCTGCATGCACTTCTTCTTCGAACATTTCATGAAATCGTGACAGTTTTTCCTGCATGCGCTTCTTCTTCGAACATGTCACAAAATCGCGATAGTTTTTTCTTGCATGCGCTTCTTCTTTGAACATGTCACAAAATCATGAAAGTTTTTCTTGCATGCGTTTCTTCTTCGAACATGTCATGAAATCACGACATTTTTTCTTGCATGCGCTTCTTCTTTGAACATGTCACGAAGTCGCGACATTTTTTCTTGCATGCGCTTCTTCTTTGAACATGTCACGAAATCGTGACAGTTTTTCTTGCATGCGCTTCTTCTTCGAACATGTCACGAAATCGTGACAGTTTTCCTTGCGCTTTATCTCTCTTCTAACATGTCATAAAATTGTGACAGTTTTCCTTGCGCTTTCTCTCTTTTCTAACATGTCACAAAATCGCAACAGTTTTCCTTGCGCTTTCTCTCTCTTCTAACATGTCATGAAATCATGACAGTTTTCCTTACGCTTTCTCTCTCTTCTAACATGTCATTAAATCGCGACAGTTTTCCTTGTGCTTTCTCTCTCTTCTAACATGTCATGAAATCGTGACAGTTTTTCTTTTTGACCAAACATGTCGCGATATCATGACAGTTTTTCTTTCAGCCCAAACATGTCGCGATATCGCGATAGTTTCTCATTCTTTCCAAACATGTCGCGATATCATGATAGTTTTCTTACTTGTCTTTTTCTTTGATCTTTTGAATATGGGCCACTTTGGTCTTCTTGGAAATTCACTATACATACTCTGACTGACCTCAGAACTCCTGTCCACTGCATCAACCAATGTATCTGACCGTGTTGACAACAATGACAATACTGTTGCATATTCTGAATAGCTTCTTAACTTCCTGTCCACTGCATCATGACTTTGTTCACTGCATCAAATGTTCTATCTGTCTGTGTCCATTTTATCAACCAATTTTCCTGACTATGTTGACAATACTTTTTGCTGCACCTTGCTCATCACAAACAACCCAATTTCATGGGTGAACTAGGTTGGTCTCCATGCAAAGTTGGTTGTTATGTTTTAATAGATATGTTTTAAGAGCTTGTACATGTGTTTAGATCATTATAGCTCTATGTTTCAAGATCTTGTAGCTTTGTATTTTGAGCATCGTAGCTCTATGGTTTTAGATATTGTAGCTCTAAGTTTAGAGCATTGTGGCTCTATGTTTTAAGAGCTTATAGCTGTGTTTAGAGCATTGTAGCTCTGTGTTTATGAGCATCACAGCTCTATGTTTCAAGAGCTCATAGCTCTATTTTTAGAGCATCATAGATCTATGTTTTAAAATCTTGTAGCTCTATGTTTAGAGCATTTTATCTCTATATTTTAAGATCTCATAGCTTAGTGTTTATGAGCATCGTAGCGCTATGTTTTAAGAACTTGTAACTCTATGTTTGGAGATTCGTAGCTCTGTGTTTGGAGAATCGTAGCTCTATGTTTTAAGAGATCATAGCTCTATGTTTAGAGCATCATAGCTCTATGTTTTAGGAGCTCATAGCTCTATGTTTAGAACATCATAGCTCTATGTTTTAAGATCTCATAGTTCTATGTTTATAGCATCATAGCTCTGTGTTAATGAGCACTGTAGCTCTATGGTTCAAGAGCTTATAGCTCTATGTTTAGAATATTTTAAGATATTGTAGATCTATATTTATGATAATTGTAGCTATATGTTTTAAGATATCATGGCTTTGTGTTTATGAGTATTGTATTTCTATGTTTGAAGAGCTTGCAGCTCTATGTTTATGAGAGTTGCAGCTCTATGTTTTAAGAGCTTGTAGCTTTGTGTTTATAATGACATAGCACTATGTTTTGAGAGATCATAGCTCTACATTTTAGATATCATAGCTTTTTATTATAATATTATCATAGCTCATAACTCTATTCCAAAGGATGCAAAGCATCATAGCATTGGTGTGTTACATTATTATGTTGTGGATGCAAAGGCATCATAGTTACCACAACCATTGGCAATTAGTTGGGTGTGATGGTGGTAGCTAGGACAAGTAGTGCCGAAGCTCCTCAAATCCTTCTATACATCATCATGGGATGGTTGTCTTAGGATAAGTACATGAGAGGGTCATATGTTAGGATTTTTTATTGGATACCGTGAGTGAAGCCTCCTTTGCAAAGTTGCAGCTAGCTTAGGAGTCTCCTCGGGTGCCATTGTCACCAAGGATGATCTACACATTTCTTGGTGATTATTGGTGTCGCAAGTATGTGGGAACTACCTACCTTTGACCTATTAGAGTATAAGACACTCCAATCCAACCTTAGGTCACCTTGTGTCGCACCTCACAATATGTATTGTGCTAGTCAATATACCAGCAACATTACCACCCGGTAACTCATAGTAGATGGTAGAAGTTTAGTTATCACTCTGTCTTCTTTATAGAATTTAGGAGATAATAAATGAATTAGATGATTATTTGGTAATTTAAGGGTATGGGACCTTCTTATGTTATGAAATAAATGAATTTGATGGATATTTTGTAATTTAAGGGTATGGGACCTTATGTTATGAAATAAATGAATTAGATGGATATTTTGTAATTTAAGGGTATGGAACCTTATGTTATGAAATAAATGAATTAGATGGATATTTTTTAATTTAAGGGTATGGGAACTTATGTTTTGAAATAAATTAATTAGATGGATATTTTGTAATTTAAGGGTATGGGACCTTATGTTATAAATTAAATGAGATAGATGATTATTTTGTAATTTAAGCGTATGGGACCTTATGTTATGAAATAAATGAATTAGATGGATATTTTGTAATTTAATGGTATGGGATCTTATGTTATAAAATAAATGAGATAGATGATTATTTTTTAATTTAAGGGTATGGGACCTTATGTTATGAAATAAATAAATTAAATGGAAATTTTTTAATTTAAGGGTATGTGACCTTTTGTTATGAAATAAATGAATTATATGTATATTTTGTAATTAAAGGGTATGGAACCTTATGTTATAAAATGAATGAGATATATTATTATTTTGTGATTTAAGGTTATGGGACCTTATGTTATGAAATAAATGAATTAGATGGATATTTTGTAATTTAAGGGTATGGGACCTTATGTTATGAAATAAATGAAATGAATGGTTATTTTGTAATTTAAGGGTATGGGACCTTATGTTATGAAATAAATGGTTACTTAGAAATTATGGGCATGGGACTCTAATTGTTGAGGAGGGTAGTTCATTTAGTGCAAATAGAAAATGTTAGCAAATGCATTGTTGATTGACTCTCTCAAGTTGGGTGAGAGGGAAAGTGGAAAGGGTAGTTTCTATGCAAAAGGACTATGCATTAGTAAGTTGAATTTCTTGGGTTATTTGTATAGTTGTAATTTGAAAATGAATTAAGTAAGTGCATATAGAAGCATGTCTATCCTGATCCATGAGTCACCTGATCCTCTACTATCCTCACTTGATCAATAGAAGAGTCGAAAGGTCAAAATTAAGAGATAGACCAATCCACAGGTTTGCTCCCTACCTTAATTCTTGATTATTTCTACAATAGATTAGATTGTGGGGATTTTTCCTCGATAAAATGGATGTAAAGTATTGTGTAAAGGTATGGGGTGTACCATACTAATTTATGTGCTTGAACAAACTTGGTAACTGCCACATCTAGTACTTCTTTATTTAGTCCTCTACATTTAAATATTTGATGTATGCATAATTGGTTATTTTTTCTCTATGCCTTCACTATGCTTTCTTGATGATAATTCATTTTGTTAGATTTAATGTCTATATCTTTTGTGCTCTTGTGATGATTAAAAAATAAAGAATATTTAGTAAGTTCTAGGTGAACATAGAGGTACCCTAAGGGTTTGATACCCCCTTAGGGAGGCTATAAACTAGGTTTTATAGATTGTACCAGAGGTAAAATAGCTTGTTAGTAGACAAGAATGATAGCTTAGCCCGTAGTACACATAACATACCAACACATAACAACTTGTGTGGATATGGAGATGTGTGTACACCTTCTAGAGAATAGAAGTGGTAAGTCTAGCTCATAAATACTTATGATAGAGATAGGCTTACATGCACAACACAAGATAAGATTATGCAGATAAGAGTTGCATTAAGGAAATATTGTGTGGTATAGTTCTTAAGAAAATTAGGCTATGTCAAACAGTAGGTCGATCTAATTTTGGTTGGGGATTTATGAATCCTCCTTAGTAAAAAATAATAATATAATAATGTGTAAACTTTTCTTTTCACGTGTGTGTGTTTTCTTGTTTCATTTTTTTTAGGTGTTACAGAGTGAAACACAGTCAAAGCCAATCAATCACAATGTGTAAATAAGGAAGGAGCATTTATGTCTCCAGATATTTGAAGGTCAAATCTTCCATATTCAGTAGTGTATACATTCCAACATTAAATATGAGCATCTCCATTGATTACAATGCCCAAGGGAATCTTATAATCACTGTCATATTTAGTCAAAGGCAACATCAGAGAGTGGGGATAACTTACCAAGGGAACCTTACAAAATGTATTATATGTTCCTATATTAACATTCAATATCATTTCATTAAGAAAGCTAGTAGAAAAAAATTATACTATTAAATTTGGATATATGTATGGGATCAATACATGTCTTATTATGAATCAAGATGTGATAAAATCAATAGTTTAAATCCTTTAAAATACATACATCCTATAATAAATGGGAATATCACAAGATGTGATGATTCAAAATGTTGATAACATATTTACAAAAGAATAGGTTGAATAAAATGGACCTATACACCTAAAAGGTAAGCTTAGGAATATAAAAAATAAAAATATGAGAGGACAACTTCATCATTTTGTACTTATACATAAGCAATCAGAACCAAATAAATACACTTGCAAAGAAAACTATAAAGGTGGTTGGATAGAAGATAAGGAACATGAATTAGAACAAGCCAAATATCATCTGATGAAAGTATAATCTTTAGCTTCAACTAAAACTTACTCTACATAATATGAAGACACAAATTACCTACTGAACCTAAATACAAAATAAATAGAAAGAGAGTACAAATTTCAAGAATAAGATGATATTGAAGACTAAAATTATTCAATACCCAAATAATGTAATACAAGGAGGTGTTAGCAATAGTTTATATTCTATCATTTGGGTTATGTAAATATATCTCCAAAGGTACATACTTAGGACATTATATTACTTTAGGGGGAATTTATCTAGTTACTTCATGCAATGTAATAATGCACAAGTGTCAATGTGCAAGGTGTCACTTGCATAGCGAGATAGAGTGTTGGCCAAGTATCCTATTTTGCCTATATAAGGAAGGCCTAATTGTTAGTATAGATAAGAGAGGGGAGTGTCAGTGACAGAGTATCTTAGGGATCTTAGTAGATATTTCAGTTCTATGTGGATCACCATCCATTGGTGATGGATGTAATGTAGTCTAGTAGCTTTATTGATGGAGTGTTCATTTTCTTCATAGCTACATTGTATTCATTTATATATCATTTATGTTTATTGTATACCTCATTAATTTAGAATTTTACTTTCTTTCATATTATTTTGCATCTCGTGATTGTTATATCATTTGGATATTGTATCAAAAGCTAACAAGATTGTCAACTGAGGCTCAAGGTGGCTAGCTTATTGATGATTATCCCTACCAATAATGCATGCCTATATGAAGGTATCCATCCATGTTACCCCCGAGTTGCCTTAATCATCATTTCTCCAACCTCAAGTACCCCCACTTCTGGTGGATGATTCTACTTCTTCCACCTACGAGTGTACCTAATCTTGCACATCTTGGAAATATGTCAGTAGTACCATGCTCTTTCAAATCAACTAAATATTGCATAGTTGGTTCAATTGCTCAAATTAGGTATTAAAGTATCATAGATTAATACATTGTTTCTTTGTACCAAAAAGTCCACCAGGGAGGGTCATGAAATCCTACCCCCTTGGACTAAACACCATCCTGGGTGTTTCCAGTTTTCAAAAATAAAAAAAAATTATTACATTATATATTTTCAAACAAGAAGGGAAAATATTTTTGCATATCATCCACTTTCTCCCAAGTGGCATTTCTTTCATAAAATTGGTCCCACTGGACCTTACATTGCTCAAGAGTTTGATTTCGCATAGACTTAGAATGAAACTCAAGAATATTTACTAGCATCACTTCAATAGCCTCTGGATTTGCCATCTACAAATTAGAAACATCCCACACATGTTCAGGGTCAGCTACATATTTCCTAAGCAAGGATATGTGGAAGGTGTCATGGATCTTGGATAGGTTAGGTGGTAGGGCAAGTCGGTATGCAACCGATCTAATATTTTTAGTGATTTCAAAGATCCCACAAACCATGGATCCAAATTTGTGGATTTGAGAGCACTCTTCTTCGGTTTAACCCTTAAAAACACCTTATCTCCAATGGAGTACTCTCTTGGAGTTCTTTTGATATCAGCATAACTTTTCTTGCCTATCAACAGCTTCTTTAAGTCTTTGCCTAATTACCTTTAGCTGATCCTCCATTTCTCTAACCATTTTTGGCCCAATCACAACTCGGTCCTCTAGGTTATCCCAAGACAATGGTATTCTACACTTTCTCCCATACAAGGCATCGAAAGGAGCCATTCCTAGAGAGGAGTGATGTCCATTATTGTAGGTGAACTCTACAAGATGTAGGTAGTCTTCCCAATGAGACTTGTGATCCATGTAGTACATGCGGAGCATATCCTCTAGTACTTGGTTTACCCATTTTGTTTGACCATCTATCTTAGGGTGGTATGCCGAACTCATATTCAGTTTCATGCCAACTACACTATGAAGGGCTTTCCAAAATTCAGAAGTGAATTTGGGGTCCCTATCTAAAATGATTACCTCAGGAAACCCATGCAATAAGAATACCTCTTTGGAAAATATATTAGCCACCACCTGAGCATCATCCTTGATGTTCCCGAGTATGAAATGTGCAACCTTAGTCAATCTGTTGACTACTACAAGGATTGCATCATGTTGATACTAGGTTTTGGGTAAACCTACTATAAAATCCATTGATATAACCTACCATTTCTATGTAGGCACATCATGTGGATACAATTGTCCTATAGGATGCTTGCATTTTGCCTTAACTTTCTAATATTTGAGGCATCGAGCAACAAAATCGATGATGTCCTTCTTCATTCCTACCTAGAAGAAGGTTCTTTTCATGTTTTTCCTCATTTTAGCCCCTCCAGGATGGGTAGAATAAGGAGATCTATGGGCCTCTTGCATTATTAATTTTCTTAAATCACCCATTTTTGGTATGATGACTCTACCTTTGTAGCACAAAAGGTCATCTTTTATGCCAAATTCCTTATTATCCTTAGGGTCTCTATTCATCCTAACTCGAATTTCTTAGCAATACTCATCCCGAGATTGCTCCTATCTCACTTGATCCATCAGATCCATGTGACTTCTAGTTATGGTTGCTATGTATTTCCTTCTACTCAAGGCATCAACAACCTTATTCTCTTTCCCTTTTATGTACTCAATTTCAAAGTCATACTCAGTGAGAAACTCGACCCATCTTCTCTGTCTCGCATTGAGTATAGGTTGGGTAAATATGTACCTCAAAATTTGATGGTCAGTATTTAATTCAAAGGGTCTTCCCACCAAGTAGTGGTGCCAAGACCTTTAGAGCATGCACCACTATAGCTAGCTCTAAATCATGTGTAGCATAATTAACTTCATGCTTTTTGAGATTCCTTGAAGTATATGCTACTACTGACTCTTCTTGAGAGAGTACTCCTCCTAACCCTTCCAATGATGCATCCATGCATACTAAAAAGTCCCCTTGAGGGTTAGGAATATTTAATATTAGTGTGGTAGTGATTTTATGTTTCAGCAATGCAAAGGCAGCTTCACACTTCTTTGACCACTTGAATTCCTTCCCTTTCTTCTGGAGGTTAGTTATTATCATAGAAATATTGGAGTAATCCTTTATGTAATGTCTATAGTAGCCCATTAACCCCATGAAGATTTGCACTTCAGTCACATTAGTAGGGGGTGGCCAATTTAGGATGGCCTCTATTTTCTCTGGATCCACAACAATTCCTTTTACTGATATGATATGTCCAAGATATCATACCTCTAAAATATAGAAATCACTTTTGGCTAGATTCCCATAGAGTTGATTTTCCCTCAACAACTCTAACATGATATTGAGATGTTTATCATGTTCTTCTTTGTTTCAAGAGTATATTAAGATATCATCTAGGAATACAAGGACAAACTAGTCCAGGTGTCTTTTGAACACACTATTCATTAGATTCATGAATGCAGCTAGGGCATTAGTCAGTCCAAAGGGTAGAACTATGAACTCATAATGCCCATACCTAGTCTTAAATTTCATTTTGTGAGTGTCCTCCTCATGTATTCTTAATTGGTGATACCCTGATATTAGATCGATCTTAGTGAACACCATGGTATCTCTTAGTTGATCAAATAAATATTTTATCCTAGGTAAAGGATATCGATTCTTGATTGTAGCCTTATTTAACATCCTATAATCAATACTAATCTTAAAGAACCATATTTATTTTTCACAAATAAAATCGGTGCACCCCAAGGTGACACACTTGGTTTTATTAGTCCCTTTTCCAATATCCCTTGCAGTTGAACCTTTAGTTCCTGCATCTCGATAGGATTCATCCTATACGAAGATCTATGAATAGGTTCTGCTCCTGGCATAAGATCAATTGTGAAATCAAATTCCCGCATAGGAGGGAGTCCAGGTAAATCCTCTGGAAATACATCCTTAAAATATTATAAAATTGGGTGCTTTCCTAGCACTTCCCTCTTCTGATCATCTCCTACTTCATTAAATTTTACAACATACACTATCCCTCCTCTCTTGAGGGCTTTCTTCAATTGCATAGCCGACAACATCTAGGGTTTGAATACCCCTTGCTCGCTATGAATTCTTAGTCTCTCCCTACCTTTCTCTAAATACTCGATCCATCAATCTTGGAAATTGATCAAGGCTTTATGGGCCTGTAACCAATCCATCCCTAGGATCACATCAAAGGCATGAAGTGGAGATACATATAAACAACATTTCGTGGTTCCACTAGTTAAAGCAATTTCTACCATTGGATAACACTGGTTTACCGAGTAGGTCTACCCAGAACCATACTCAACCTTCCACCCATGGGCCAAATATCCTAGCCTTTTTGACATAGTCCTTGCTAGACTAGAAGAAATAAAACTATTAGTGGCCCCACTATCTATCAAAATATTCTTCTTTCTTAAAAATATTACCTTTCACAAGCAATGGGGTGGCTTGCCCCTCTAGCTTTTGTTTTCTGGTTGTGGCATAGATCCGATGCTCAGGTTCCTTTCCTTTGGTATTGGATGTGCTAGGCCCTAGTCGGTGTGGACACTGGTTAGCAAAATGTGGACCTCTATAATGGTAACATCCATCCTTGGGTCCTTGCATCTTTTTCAATTTCTGCTCATCTACTTTAATTTTTGGAGCTAAAGTTTATGGTTTCTGAGGGTGAGGTTTTGCATTGTTGGGATTATTGTTGGTTTTCTTTTGGAAATTTTTCTTGAACTTTCCCTTTCTCCCACCATTTCTCTTCTCAAAATTCTGAGGGTTCTTGGTCTTTTGATCCTCTTCCTCTTCCCATTTCAAGAATCCTTGACTATTCCTCTTCCTCAGTGCTTGCCGATATTGCTCAGATAGGGTGGCATAGTTAAATTGGAAGTGCAACTCTACTTTCTTTGCCAAGTCATATACCTTTTATAGTGATTTAGGCTCATGCATGTTTACATCATGCTTTACTCTAGATTCCAACCCATGGATAAACTTATGAACCCTCATTTTCTCATCATAGGTAGGCACATACTTAAGTAATTGTACCAGATTATTATAGTATATCTCCACCATCTTGGTTCCTTGTCGTAGGCTGGCAAATTCTTCAAATTTTAGCACATAGAAATGCTTTGTTAGGAACCTTTTCTTGAAGATAACTATGAATTATTTCCATGGAATGTCAATAGGTTCAATATTAGTCTTCTCATAGTGGGTTTCCCACCAATCTAGAGCAGCCCCTTCTAGGTTGATCATGGCCCAAATCATTCGGGTTCCTGGGGAATAGCCTTTTACCATGAAGTAAACCTCTAATTCTCTCAACCATACTTCAGATGCATCCCCTTCACCTTCTCCATCAAATTTGGAGATACAAATGTTTTTTAGATCCCTAGCCACTTCCTTTTCTAGAAGGGCTCTAGCTTGAAACTTCTCTATAGTTAGCCCATCAGCTTGGCCAACCTCTGAGCCTCTAGCTTGCAAGTTCTAGTTTGCAACTATTTCCAACACTTGTCTCATCTGATCTTGCATAGTAGCAACTATAGAAGTGAGGCCTTCTACCTCTCTATTAGGGTTTGTTGGATATCCTCATCTCAGATCTCTTCTTCAACATTATTTTTTTGAGTTTGCCTAGGTGTAGGCCTCTCTTTTTTGGCCTTAGGTGGTATTTTTAACCTGGTTACAACCAAGAAAAATATTAGGTTACAACTTCACCTTAAACTGTATCACTAATTCAAGCCATAATATATATTTCTCTTGCTAAAAGCATAAAAAATCTAACTAGGGTAGTATTCCAAGTTTATGATGTATCATTAATACCAAAGCCCATACTAAGGTATCATAACATTCATTCACCCTTGGGATTAGTTCCCATTATATTCTAGCAAATAGGGCATTCTAGGTCATCCCAACTTTAGCTTATACTTTAAGCAAGCCTTCATTGGAGATATCCAAATCCCTTTAGCACACATAATAAGCTCTATACCCTCATACCTAGAGCTCTGATACCAAATGTAATGACCCAAAAACAAGCAAATAAAAAACACACAAAAGAAAAGAAAGAATATTTTTTTAAACTAAGGAGAGGGATTCATAAACCCCTAACCAATCTAAGATTTACCTATTGTTTAAATCCCCTAAGTTTTCCTTGAAAAGCTACATCTCACAAAATACCCTCACACAAGTCCATCTGTGTAGGTGTATCATGTGTTATCGCAAATAAGTCTATCTATCTCATCATCCTTGATGAGCTAGACTTATCACCTTCAGTCAATCGAAGGTATACACACATCACCATACCATACACAAGCCAGTATATGTAGGTATGCTATGAGTATTACGAGTTAAGCTATCCATATCATCTTCATGATGAGCTATCTTAACTTAGATGTAGACTTCCCACAAACTTAGTTACCATTCTCCCTAAGGGGTATTAATCCCTTAGGTCTTCCTATGTTCACCCTAAGGGGTCTCAATCCCTTAGGTCACCCTCTAAGTTCACCCTAGAACTTATTACTTAGGTTTTTTTGATTAGAAAGAAAGCAAGACTAATTCTAGATACTAAATCTAACAAAGGATATAACCTTAAAAGCATACAAGAGATACCAAGAAAGAAGCAACACTAAAAGAGAATAACATTAATTGAAAGAGAGATCAATTACATAATATAGACAATGCATAGCAATAAAGTAAAAGTACCTTCTCCAAACCATTAAATAGTTATTACATAAAGGTAAGTATGGTAATCCCTCCATACTCTCAAAGAATAACATATTACATCAATTTCATCAGGGAAATCTCCCCACAACTCTAGTCTATTTGAGCATAAGTAAATCATCATAAGTAAAATTATTGATGCATTGGTTCCATCAACCTCCTTGCTCCTCCTTTGCTTTCCATCGATCATTTGAGGATAGTAGGGGATCAAGGCACTCATGGTTCAGGATAGGCATACCTCTAAATGCATCTACCATTTACTTTGCCAAATTGCAACTATACAAATTCAATCAAGTCTCTAACCATCTAATGCATAGTTGATATCATAAAAGAATCATTACTTTTATTTTCACCTCTCAAATACCCTTAGAGAGTCATTCAACATGCACAACTTAGATCATGGTTACTACTTCAATCAAATATTGTCTTTATTCAATAAATTAAAGTCCCATACCTTTAATCATCAAATACACTAGGTTCCTTTATTTCCCATGAATCAAATCTTAGAACTCAATTCATAAAGTAAACCATCATTCCTTATCTCATAAATCAAAGTCCCTTTGCTTTAATCTATAAAACAACTATTTCATTTATTTACTAAATTAAAGTCTCACTACTTTAATTTAATAATAATCTAATTTCATTTCATTTCATAAATCAAAGTTCCACTACTTTAATTCACAAAAAAAATATTTCATTTATTTACTAAATTAAAGTCTCACTACTTTAATTTATAAATAAACTAATTTACTTTCATTTCATAAATCAAAACTCCCTCTTTTAATCTATAAAATAATCATTCCCTTTATTTAATGAATTAAAGTCCCATTACCTCAATTCACAAATAAACCAACTATTTTCATTATTTCATAAATCAAAACTCCATCTTTTAATCTATAAAATAATCATTCCTTTATTTAATGAATTAAAGTCCCATTACCTCAATTCACAAATAAACCAACTATTTTCATTATTTCATAAATCAAAACTCCCTCTTTTAATCTATAAAATAATCATTTCATTTATTTAATGAATTAAAGTCCCATTACCTCAATTCACAAGTAAACCAACTATTTTCATTATTTCATAAATAAAAACTCATTTTAATCTATAAAATAATTATTCCTTTATTTAATGAATTAAATAAATCAATCCAAGTCTTAAGAGCCCTAAATAAGTCTTAACTAGAATAAACCGTAAACTCAATAGCTAATTCATTCCCATGAAGGGTAGAATAAAAGCAATCTTATAAAGTCAATACTTTCTAAAAACCTATCAACCATGGTTCTCTAAAGTTGGTAAATATGCTGCCCAAGCAATGTCAAAAGGGTAAACTAGAAAATAATACATACTCAGCTGAGACCAGTGGCACAAAGATTACAACACAGGCGAAGGCAAATCAAATTTGACCCCCATATTTACTATGACATCAAACATAGGTTGGAGAAGGAGTACTTACAATGGTGCCATCCTATATCAACTATAGATGACCCAATAGCTAGGGTGATGCCAACTGTGTATAATGAAGGGAAACTCTATAATGGAAATCTACTTATAGTGCTCTAAGAGAAAGGTAGAGATAACGTATGAAAGGAACAACACTGTCCAACTCAAAGGAAAACCCACTACCATGGTTCACACTGTCAGACCAATCACTAAATTAGAGCAAGAAGCAAACAAGGAGAGTCCCAATGATTGGATGACATGCAAAAATGAAGGGTAGATTTTTACCCATCTTACTACCATCAAAAACAAGATACACACCATGGACAGTGATATAGGACCTACACAGCTAATAGAGAGTGGGTAATCACTTTTAGGTTAACCAACCAAACAAAGAGGCATATCTAACACCCAAAATGGTAGATCACATAGTAGAAAGGGATAAGGGTTAAGGTGCAAGGTGGTTAGACACTCTATCTAATTACAAGCAATGTCGAAGCAAATGAAACTAGGTAACAAAATGAACAGTTATCAACAACATGGACACATGTCCAAACCAAACAAGGAATACAATATACAGACATACATAAATGTGGAATAACCGACCTGGTGATTGATTGTGAAATCCCTGATTTTTCTCCACAACATTCGAATCTGCATGTAGAGTTCAATTTTTTAGGTTTGCTAGGCATTATCCCCTCCTTTACTTCACTTTTCTAGCTCTCTCCTCCTTCTGTATTTTCTTCCTCCTTTTTTTATTCTCATCCCAAAAAAATGTCTTATCTCATGAGGAGTGAAGACCTAAGGAATTCATCCACCACCCTCCTTGCTCATTACTCTCTTACCTATCCATATTCAATTCTCCTTATGCTCTTGGTAGATGGAAATATATTCTTCCAATTTTAAATCATTCTTCACATACTTTGAAATCTCACCATAAAGAAGCTATGACTTGAAGCTTCTCTTCACAACACATACTTCATCTACTTTTTAAAATGAAATCTTATTTTATGAAAAGTAGATTTTGAATTAACTAGAGGATGGAATAGATTTTAAAAATATTTTAATATAATTAAAATCTCTTTTAAATATCAATTGTCTTCAAATGAAACTTTATTATCATTTTAAAACAAACTTCTTTTATTTATAAAAAGAAACTCCATTATCATTTTAAAATAAAATATCTCTATTTATTTAAAATGAATTTCTATTATCATTTCAAAATAAAACATCTTTCTATTTATTTAAAATGAAACTCTATTATCATTTTAAAATAAAATATCTTTCTATTTATTTAAAATGAAACTCTATTATCATTTTTTTTTTTTTTACGAAAAACCCCTTGTGGAGCCGCCTTGGTCTGAGAGACCACGAACAGGGGGGCACTACACCATCAAAGTTACTCGGGGGTCGCACCGACCCCCCCACCAACATTATCAATTGGATTTTAGATACCCAATTCAGCTTTTTGGTAGGGTGGAGATTTGAACCTGGGAACTCCCTTGGAGGATTGCCCTCTCCTCTCCAACTCACCTACAACTCCTGGGTACTCTATTATCATTTTAAAATAAAACACATTTCTATTTATTTAAAATTAAACTCTCTTTTAATTTTAAAATAAAATATTTATTATTTATAAAGTAGAGAGTAAGATGTTTTAATCAAAACAAGAAGCTCTCAAAGGTATCCTACTCATTCATGCTTTTATTTCCTAAACCACTAATATAGATAGTGATGAAGTAAAAGTCAATCAAACATATGCAACAAAAAAAGAGGGAATCTTTCCATCAACCCAATCACTTGTATTAGTTGAAGAATTTATGATAGGTACTAGTCTATCAACTAAGGCTCAAGGTGACTAGTTATTGATGACTATACCTTTTGATAATACATGCCTATATGAAGGTATCCATCCATGTTACCCCTAAGTTGCCTTAATAATAATTTATCCAACCTCAAGTACCCCTAATTCTAGTGGATGATTCTACTTATTCCACCCACGAGTGTACCTCATATTGCACATCTTGGCAATATGTTAGTAGTACCATGCTCTTCCAAATCAACTAAACATTGAATATTTGGTTCAATTTCAAGTTAGGTATTAAAGTATCATATATTAATACATTATTTATTTGTTCCAAAATTTTCATCAGGGAGTGTCATGACATCCTACCCCCTTGGACTAAACACCCTCTTGGGTGTTTCCAGTTTTACAAAATAAAAATTATTACATTATATATTTCAAAAAAAATGAAAAAATGTTTTTGCATAACATCCACTTTTTTCCAAGTGTCATTCCTTTCAAAAAATTGGTCCCATTAGACCTTGCATTGCTCAAGAGTAGAGTTCTATATATTCTTAGAACGAAACTCAAGAATCCTCACCGGTAACACTTCAATTGCCTCTAGATTTTCCATATATAAATTAGAAATATCCCACACATGTTCAGGGTCCGCAATATATTTTCTAAGTAATAAAATGTGGAAGTTTTCATGGATCTTGGATAGGTTAGGTAGTAAGGCAAGTAGGTATGCAATAAAATTGATATTTTTAGTTATTTTAAAGGGTCTCATAAACCATGGATCCAACTATGTGGATTTGATAGCACTTTTCTTTGGTTTAACCCTTAAACAAACCTTGTCTCCAATGGAGTACTCTCTTAGAGTCCTTTTTAGATCAACATATTTTTTTTGTCTATCAAAAACTTCTTTAAGTATTTTCCTAATTTCCTTTACTTAATATTTCATTTATATGATAATTTATGGCCCAATCACATATTGATCTTCTATCTTGTCCCAAGATAATGTCATCCTACACTTTCTCCCATCCAAGGAATCAAAATATTTTATTCCTAGAGAGGAGTGGTGTCCATTATTTGTAGTAAACTTACACAAGATGTAAGTAGTCCTCCCAATGAGACTTATGATCCATGCATGTACTCTAGTACTTGGTTTACCCATTCCAGTTGACCATCTTTATTAGGATGGTATACCGAACTCATATTCAGTTTTATGCCAACTACACAATGAAGGGTTTTCCAAAATTTACATCTAAATTTGGAGCCCCTATCTAAAATGATTACCTCAATAAACCCATACAATCAGAATACCTCTTTGTAAAATCTATTAGCCATCACCTGAGCATCATCATTGATGTTCTTGGGTATGAAATGTGTAAACTTAGTTAATCTATCAACTACTATAAGGATTGCATCATGTTGATACCGAGTTTTGGGTAAACCTACTATAAAATACATTGATATAACCTACCATTTCTATGTAGGTATAGCATGTGGATACAAATTTATTATAGGATGCTTACATTATACCTTAAATTTCTAACATTCAAGGCATCAAGCAACAAAATTGGTGATGTCCTTCATTCCTACTGAAAATATGGTTATTTTCATGTGTTTCTTGCATTTTGGCTCTTCTAGGATGGGCAGAGTAGGGCGATCTATGGGCTTATTACATTATTAATTTCCTTAAATCACCTATTTTTGGTATGATGACTCTACCTTTGTAGCACAAAAGGTCATATTTCATGTCAAAATCCTTACTAACCTCTAGGTATTTATTCATCCTAACTGAAATTTCCTTTAAATACTCATCCTGAGATTGCTTCTGTCTCACTTGGTCCATAATCCATGTGACTTCTATTTGTGGTTATTATGTGTTTTCTTCTACTCAAAGCATCAACAACCTTATTCTCTTTCCTTTTTATGTACTCAATTTTAAAGTCATACTCAACAAGAAACTTGACCCATCTTCTCTGTTTCACATTTAGTATAGGTTGGGTAAATATTTACCTCAAAATTTGATGATCAAACTTTAATTCAAAGGGCCTTCCCATTGGTCGACACACAACGATGAAGGGTAGTTTTTTATAAATATGAGCAAGTTTTGTTGTCATTGATGTCAAAAGGAAATACAAGGCAAGGTTCTCTCCAAAGGAATTAGAATCATGAGTTCAAAATAATAAATTAGTTTGAAGGAAGATTATATTTAAAAAGGCCCAAAGGACATTTAAATATTTAATTATAATATTTAAATTCATTCTAAATTTAAAATAATTATAATTAAATTATTATTTTTGAAGTGCAAAGCATTCTCCTTGAAAAGAGCAAGTGAGCAAGTTTTAATAATATTAAAGGAGGCAAAGGTTAAATAATTTTAATTAAAATATTTTAACCTTTTGGTTAAAATTTTAATTCAAATTATTCTTGGTGCCAAAGTTCATTTTGATAGATGGTGGCAAATCGAATAAGGGTCGACGTCTCCACATTTACCATATTGCATATAAAGAGGGGTAAATTATTTCCCCAAAGGTTAAGGCATTCGATTGAGCAATAAACATAATTCGTGCGAGCGCTTCGAGGGAGGAATCTTCATGCTATTCAAAAAGGACAAAGGAGTGTGTGTTGAAATCAAAGTGGGCACGAAAACCTTACACGAAATGCTGGATAGCATAGACATCAGGCAAGGTAGAGTTAAGGCATTTCGTGGAGGCTAGGTCATGGGTTCAAGTCACGATCATGTTTTGCAAGGAAGGAAGAAGAGATTTTTGCATTTGACGTATTGAGCATGGAAGACAAGGAATAAAAGGGACATCGTGTGCCCTTGGTCCCAAGTGGGCATGTAGCCCATGTGGCTAGCCTAGTGTTCGCTAGGGTGCAGTATTGGTAGTGAGGTTTTGGGTTCGAATTCATGTGGAGGCAGTTTGTGTGGTGCGCAAACATTTTGGTGCATGTTCTAAGGTATGAAAAATTAATTTAATTTTTGCAAGGCCTATGTTATGATAAAGGGTGTTTTGAGGTATACATATTATTAAGTGGGCAGTGTTTGAAGTAGGGAGATATAAGGATTAAAATAGTTTATTTTAATTCTTTGATGCATTGGAAATGAATTAGAGAGTGGAGTTAAAAGGTGAAAAAGAAATTTATTTTGATCTTGCTTTATAAAAAGGAGAAAAATAATTTGTCAATGCTTTGGGATATTTTGAAGTGGTGATTATTTTTCTATTAATGCATTAAGATCTAGAGGGAGTGATAAGGTGTATTTGTGACATCTAACCTTTGTGATTGGCAAAGAGAGTGGTTATAATTGAGATAGGTTTTTAAGGACAATTCTTCATCAAAAAAAAGGTATGGGCACATCTTCCTTGTGAGTGATTGTTGGATGTTGTGAATGCTAAGTTGGAGAGAAAAGGGTTGTTTGATAAGCATTGTTGAGTTTGGTTTTTCTAGAATGAAAGTTGATTCTAGAAACCTTATTTGATAAGCATTGTTGGAAATATTGAGTAAGCTTTCATATGCTTGAACTAGGGTTTGTGAAAGAACATGAGTATCATTGTTATGTGAAGTTGTGAACTATATTGAACTAGGGTTTGTGCAAGATCATGAGTATCATTGTTATGTGAGATTGTTTGATAAGCATTGTTGGAAAGTGAGTGTTCATATGCTTGGACTAGGGTTTGTAAGCAAGGAATATTTTGTTGAGTAATTTATTGAGTGAAGTTGATTAAGCCTAGTCAAGTGGAAGCATTGAAGTGATAGTTCTAATTCTATGAAACAAATTATTCTATATTCTAATTTGATTTGAAAAAGAGTTTGGAAGTGATTAATTTATTGTGAGTGTGAAGCTTATTGAGTCTCTAACAATTCTCTATAGTTATTATGATATTTTACAAGTCTTTGAGAAGACTTGAGAGCAGAGTTGATTGATTGATTTGTTCAAACCTTGAGTTAAGGTTTGGGGTAGATCTAGCAGATTTGATTTATGATTGAGTCAAGCTTTGTGTTAAGGCTTGAGGAAAGATTTGAGGATAGATTTTGGTGCAGATTTGAGGATAGGTTTGTGCCAGACTAGAGATAGATATTGAGCAGATTTGTGCTAGATCGAAGGATAGTGTTTAGTGCAGATTTGAGATAGAGCTGAGAGCTAGCTTTGGAGGTGACAGAGTATAGAGGATGATAGTCTCTAGTGGATAGAGGTCCATTAGCCAGGGTAGTGAGGATAGGTCTTCTAAGTGAGGGAAGGATTCTTCAGTGGATAGAGATCCATAAGCCAATGTAGTGGAGGCAATAGTTCTTCTAGAAGATCATCAACTAGAGCAGAGGAGAAGGAGTTCTCCTATGGATAGAGATCCATAAACTTGATTAGGGGATTGGTGTCTCCTTTGGACAAGAGGTCCATAAAATTTGTAATAGGGAAAGGATTCCCAAAAGAATTATTTGAGAAAATTTTATAAGGAATATTTTCTTCATGGAGTAGCCCACATTGGGTGAACCATGTTAAATCATGTCTCTCATGTGTGTGATGCTTTGTGTGATGTTTACTACTTTAATATTGTTGATGTTATCATATGGATTGAAAAGCAAAAAGTTTTATCTTATACTTTTCACCCCCCTCTCAGTATAAGCACATGTTCTTCAATTGGTATCAGAGTGGGTCTCTCCATGAAAAGACTAACAACTTGGAGGAAGATCCATCAGAGACACACATGACTTCAAAAAGTGAAGAAGAGACCATGTTTGATATAAAAGAGGAATTCTTCACTACTCTCAAGAAATTTGAAAAGGATTAGAGAAAAGAACTCAAGTTTGAAGGAACAAATTCAAGAAGATGAAGAAGCAAATATAGAACTTCTACAAAGTCTCATAGAACTCAAGATAAAAGTAGAAGAGGGAAAGAAAATTGAATAAGATATGACAGATCTATTAAGAGCAAGAGAAATGAATGTGAAATATTGGAAGCAAAAATTATTTATCTAAGGAATGAAGTTGAAAAGACCAAGGTACTACCAGATATAAAGTTTGGGAAATAGAAAGAGGAGCCAAGTCTTCAAGAAGCAGAAACTTCAAACAAAGATAAGCAAGTGACGTATACTCCAGAAAGAAAAGACATCAGGAAGGAAGAAAGCAAAGAAGAACCATGGATGAGAGTTAATCACAAAAGGAGAAGCACTCAACCGCAATCTCAAAGGCATCCAAATAGGTTACATAATTTCTTCCATGGCTATTGCTTTTCTTGTAACAAATATGGTCATAGAGTTGTACATTGCACTTGTTATATGAAAAATGATGTCAATAGAAATTTCAACTCTTTTGCACCTCTTATGAACAATGATATCATATGTTACAAATGCAATAATTTTGGACATAAGGCTAGATGGTGCAAAATGATACTTCCTGAGTCTAGTAAAAGGAATACAACTTCAACAACTAGGAATTATAAAAAAGGGAATGAAAAGGCTAGATCAATGTTAGTTCAAACAACTCTTCATGCTCAGGATAAAGAAGAACAATGGTATCTTGATAGTGGTTGCTCTAGACACATGACAGGAGACAAAGACAAATTTATTGTACTAAAAGAAACCAATAGAGGATCAGTAAGTTTTGGTGATAATGGATCAACAAAAATTGGTGGAAGAGGAACTTTGAGTTTAGATAATGGGAAAACAAGAACAAAAAATGTACTATATGTCAAAGGGTTAAGACATAATCTGCTAAGTGTAAGCCAACTTTGTGATCAAGGTCATATGGTTACATTTCACCCAGATAGATGTGAGATAAGAAAATCAAAAACTGGAAAAGTCATTGCAAATGCAAGTAGAACTCCAAACAACCTATATATGCTTAGTGAGATCAAAGGGGAAAAGTGCTTTCTATCACAAGAAGATGAGATTTGGTTGTGGCATAGAAGAATGGGTCACTTGAATTTTGACAACATAGTCAACATAAGCAATAAGTAGGTTGTCAAAGATTTACCCAAGCTAAAAAGGCCACAAAACACAATCTGTGCACCTTGTCAACATGGAAAGCAAACTAGAACAAGCTTTAAATCAAAGGGATATATATCATCTGAGCCATTAAGTCTAATACATACTGATCTATGTGGTCCTACTAGAACATAGAGTATTCAAGGTGAAAGTTACTTCATATTGTTTATAGATGATTACTCCAGAATGGTTTGGGTAGCTTTCCTGAAAGATAAGTTAGAAGCATTTGAAAAATTCAAAGCATTTAAAGAACGGGTTGAAAATGAAACTGGCAAGAGGATTAAGTGTTTGAGATCTGATAGAGGAGGAGAGTTTACCTCAAATGAATTTGTAGATTTTTGTGAACAACATGGAATCAAGAGAGAATACTCAACTGCAAGAACTCCTCAACAAAATGGAGTAGTTGAAAGGAAAAATAGGACTATTGAGAATATGGCTAGAGCTATGTTGAATGAGTCCAAGATTTCAGATGGATTTTGGAGGGAAGCAATCAACACAATAGTATATATAATCACTAGGGCTCAAATGAGGGTAAACCATCACAAGACTCCATATGAGCTTTGGAAAGGAAGACCGACCACTATAAAATACTTCAAGGTTTTTGGAAGCAAGTGCTACATAAGATGGGAAGAGCAAAACTTGGGCAAGTTTGACCCAAGATGTGATGAGGGAATTTTTCTTGGTTATTCTACTAAGAGTAAAGCTTATAGATGCTTCAACAAGAGAACACACACTATTGTAGAAAGTATAAATGTAACAATTGATGAGAAGATAGATTCAAGAGAACCAGTTCAGAAAATTGTGTATCAGGAAGATGGAAGTTGTCAAGAAGAGTTTCATGAGGAATCAGATGAAGAAGAGGAAGAAACACAAAGACTTCTTCCTAAAACTCCATCCAGGTATGTACAGAAACATCATCCAAAAGATCTAATCATTGGGAATCCAGATGAAAGATAGACAAGGAGAAGGATAATAACACCATCTCAACAAGCAAATTTTTCTTTGTTATCTAAGATTGAGCCAAAAGACTTCAATCAAGCAAGTGAAGATAAGTTTTAGATTAAGGAAATGGATGAGGAATTAGATCAGATAGAGAAAAGCAAGACTTGGGAACTTGTTCCATGACCAAAGGACAAAAATGTGATTGGCACAAAATGGGTATTCAAAAATAAGTTAAATGAAGATGGATAGGTAGTCAAGAATAAAGCAAGGTTGGTATGCAAAGGTTATGCACAAGTAGAGGGAATTGAATTTGATGAGACATTTTCTCCAGTTGCATGACTTGAAGCCATAAGAATATTCTTAGCCTTCTCAAGTTTTAAAAACTTCAAGGTATATCAGATGGGTCAATATTTCTGAATGGTGTTCTAGAAGAAGAAGTTTATATTGAATAGCCAGAGGGATTCATATTAATAGATAAACCAGATTATGTATGCAGATTGAAAAAGGCATTGTATGGTCTAAAACAAGCTCCTAGAGCATGGTACTCAAGATTGGATAAGTATCTTCAGGAATAGGGATTCAGAAAAGGAATAGTAGACAACAACTTATACATAAAAAATGAAGGGAATAATCTACTAATTATGGTTGTTTATGTTGATGACATCATTTTTGGGGGAAACAATGATAAGATGTGTAAAGAATTTGTAAAGAACATGCAGAATGAATTTGAGATGTCTATGCTTGGTGAGTTGTCCTTCTTTCTTGGACTTCAGATTTCATAATCAGAGAAAGGGGTATTTCTTTCACAAACCAAGTATATAAAAGAGATGCTAAAGAAATTCAAGTTAGAAGATTGCAAACCAGTAAGTACCCCCATGGTTACAGGATGTAAGTTAAGTAAGGATGATGAATCTCCAGAGGTAGATCAGAGATTATACAGATCTATGATTGGCAGCTTGTTGTATGTCATAACTACAAGACCAGATATCATGCAAGCAGTGGGATTAGTGGTAAGGTTTCAGGCAACACCTAAGGAAACACATGTGGCAGCAGTAAAGAGGATTCTCAGGTATCTAAAAGGGACTATGGATTTTGGGCTCTGGTATCCCAAAAGTGATAGTTTCACACTCACAACATATACAGATGTAGATTGGGTTGGCAACATTGATGATAAAAAAAGCACAAGTGGAGGAGCATTCTTTCTTGGAGACTATTTAGTCTCTTGGCTAAGTAAGAAGCATGCATCAATATCCTTATCTATAGCAGAAGCAGAGTATATTGTAGCAGTAGCCAATTGTACATAAGTATTATGGATGAAGCGAACTCTAGAAGACTTCAAGATAAAACATGATCATCCTATTCCCATATTATGTGATAACACAAGTGCTATAAGTATCTCAAAGAATCTAATAATGCACTCCAGGACAAAGCACATTTTGATCAAGTATCATTTTCTGAGAGAATAGGTGACAGATAAACAGGTCAGGTTGGAATATGTTACTACAAAGGAGCAGATAGTAGACATCTTCACTAAGCCACTTTCGAAAGAGACTTTTGAGTATCTTCGAGGAAAACTGGGAGTAATACTCCCACCCTAGAATTAACCACCTCAAGAGGAGGTGGGGGAGGGGCTAAGCTAAGAGTTTCATTCTTAGCCCCGAGCCCCAAAGGTGACCCTTTGCCATTGATGACAAAGGGGGAGAGATTTGAGTAAGGGGGAGAGATTTGAGTTAGAAGGAAAGCATTCAGTAGGGGGAGCAATTTCCCAGGAGGAGCAGAATAGAAAAAAGGTTAAAAAATTGTAAAAGGTAAATGGGTTGCCATCAATGACAAAGGGGGAGATTGTTGGAAATATGAGCAAGTTTTGTTGTCATTGATGTCAAAAGGATATACAAGGCAAGGTTCTCTCCAAAGGAATTAGAATCATGAGTTCAAAATAATAAATTAGTTTGAAGGAAGATTATATTTAAAAAGGCCCAAAGGACATTTAAATATTTAATTATAATATTTAAATTCATTCTAAATTTAAAATAATTATAATTAAATTATTATTTTTGAAATGCAAAGCATTCTCCTTGAAAAGAGCAAGTGAGCAAGTTTTTAATAATATTAAAGGAGGCAAAGGTTAAATAATTTTAATTAAAATATTTTAACCTTTTGGTTAAAATTTTAATTCAAATTATTCTTGGTGCCAAAGTTCATTTTGATAGATGGTGGCAAATAGAATAAGGGCCGACATATCCACATTTATCATATTGCATATAAAGAGGGGTAAATTATTTCCCCAAAGTATTAATGCATTCAAAATTTGAGTTGAGCAATAAATATAATTCGTGTGAGCGCTTCGAGAGAGGAATATTTGTGCTATTAAAAAAAGACAAAGGAGTGTGTGTTGAAATAAAAGTGGGCACAAAAAACCATACACCATGTGCTGGGTAGTGGAGACTGAAGGCAAGGTAGAGTTAAGGCATTTGTGGAGGCTAGGTCATGGGTTCAAGTCGCACGATCACATTTTGCAAGGAAGGAAGAAGAAGTTTTTGCATTCAATGTGTTTGGCATGGAAGACAAGGATAAAAGGGACATCGTGTGCCCTTGGTCTCAAGTGGGCACGTAGCCCACATAGCTAGCCTAGCATTCTCTAGGGCACAAAGCTGGTAGTGAGGTTTTGAGTTCAAATTAGTGCAGAGGTAGTTTGTGTGGTGCGCAAACATTTTTGTGCAAATTCTAAGGTATGAAAAATTAATTTAATTTTTGCAAGGCCTATGTTATAATAAAGGGTGTTTTGAGGCATACATATTATTAAGTGGGCAGTGTTTGAAGTAGGGAGGTATAAGGATTAAAATATTTTATTTTAATTCTTTGATGCATTGGAAATGAATTAGAGAGTGGAGTTAAAAGGTGAAAAAGGAATTTTATTTTGATCTTGCTTTATAAAAGAAGATAAAAATAATTTGTCAATGCTTTGGGATATTTTGAAGTGGTGATTATTTTTCTTTTAATGCATTAAGATCTAGAGGGAGTGATAAGGTGTATTTGTGACATCTAACCTTTGTGATTGGCAAAGAGAGTGGTTATAATTGAGATAGGTTTTTAAGGATAATTCTTCATCAAACAAAAGGTATGGGCACATCTTCCTTGTGAGTGATTGTTGGATGTTGTGAATGCTAAGTTGGAGTGAAAAGGGTTGTTTGATAAGCATTGTTGAGTTTGGTTTTCTGGAATGAAAGTTGATACTAGAAACCTTGTTTGATAAGCATTGTTGGAAATATTGAGTAAAATTTCATATGCTTGAACTAGGGTTTGTGAAAGAACATAAGTATCATTGTTATGTGAAGTTGTGAACTATATTTGAACTAGGGTTTGTGCAAGATCATGAGTATCATTGTTATGTGAGATTGTTTGATAAACATTGTTGTAATAATTTGATTGAGTGATATGTTGATAGTGTTGAAGCAAGAAATTTTGTTGAGTTTAATATAAGTTCTATGTTAGTATTTTTTGAAAAGAGTTATTATTTATAATACTTGTCTTTAGTATATTGGACAAGTTCTAGAGAGGACTTGTGGATAGATTAGTGTGAGCTTTTGTGGAAGCTTACAAGGCAGATTTGAGATAAGTCTTTGAGAAGACTTGAGAGCAGAGTTGATTGATTGATTTGTTCAAACCTTGGGTTAAGGTTTGGAGCAGATCTAGCAGATTTGATTTGTGATTGAGTCAAGCTTTGTGTTAAGGCTTGAGGATATATTTGAGGATAGAGTATGGTGCATATTTGAGGATAGGTTTGTGCTAGACCAAAGGATAGAGTTTAGTGCAGATTTGAGACAGAGCTAAGAGCTAGCTTTGGAGGTGATAGAGTATAGAGGATGACAGTCTCCAGTGGATAGAGGTCCATTAGCCAGGGCAGTGAGGATAGGTCTTCTGAGTGAGGACAGGAGTCTTCAGTGGATAGAGATCCATAAGCCAGTGCAGTGGAGGCAACAGTTCTTCTAGAAGATCATCAGCCAGAGTAGAGGAGGAGTTCTCCTATGGATAGAGATCCATGAACTTGATTAGGGGATTGGTGTCTCCTTTGGACAGAGGTCCATAAACTTTGTAATAGGGAAAGGATTCCCAAAAGAATTATTTGAGAAAATTTTATAAGGAATATTTTCTCCGTGGAGTAGCCCACATTGGGTGAACCACATTAAATCATGTCTCTCATGTGTGTGATGCTTTGTGTGATGTTTACTACTTTAATATTGTTGATGTTATCATATGGATTGAAAAGCAAAAATTTTTATCTTATACTGTTCACCCCCCTCTCAGTATAAGCACATGTTCTTCAGATTTCTACCTGGCTTACTACCATCAACAACAAGATACACATTATGGATAGTGATGTAGCACCTACACAACTAACAGAGAGTGGGTACTCACTTTTAGGTGAACCAACTGAACAAAGAGACATAGATAATACCCAAAATGGTAGCTCACATAGTAGAAGGGAATAATGGTTAGGTCATATGGCAATTAGCCACTCTATCTAATTACAAGCAACATCTAAGCAAATGAAACTAGGTAGTAGAATGAACTATGCTCAATAATAGGGACACACGTCCAAACCAAATAAAGAATACAATATGTAGACATCCATAAACATGGAATAACCAATTTGGTGCTTGATTACAATCTCCCTTATTTTTCTCCATAGTGTTCAAATCTACCTGCAAAGTTTAGGTTTTTTGTTTTGCTAGCCATTATCCCCTCCTTTCCTTTGTTGTTCTCGCTCTCTCATTATTTTGCATTTTCTTCCTCATTTTTTTGATTCTCATCCCAAAAAACTATCTTATCTCATGAGGAGTGAAGGCCTAAGGATTTCATCCACCATCCTCCTTCCTCATTACTCCCTTATATATTTACATTCAATGCTCCTTTATATTCTTGGTGGATGATAAGACATTCTTCCAATTTTAAATCATTCTTCACATACTTTAAAATATCACCATAAAGAAGCTACAATAGGAAGATTCTCTTCACATAACGTACTTCATCTACTTTTAAAAATGAAATCTTATTTTATAAGAAGTAGATTTTGAATTAACTAGAGGATGGGATAGATTTTCAAAATATTTTAATATTATTAAAATATCCTTTAAATATTTCTTATCTTAAAATGAAACTTTATTGTAATTTTAAAATAAACTTATTTTATTTATAAAATGAAACTCCATTATCATTTTAAAATAAAATATCTCTATTTATTTAAAATGAATTTCTATTATGATGGAAACATCGGTGCGCAGATCTTCCAGAGCTAAGAAAATGAAGGTCGAATCCAATCAGAATCCCTACATCAACGTGTCTAATGACATTAGCGGGGATTCTGACCCCAAATCTGCAATTACCAACAAGATAACCAAGATTTTTATGAAATTCTTCATCATGCCTTTTGATAATACCACCATAGCCTTGAAACAATACCTAAAGCAGAATGTAGCAAATGCTACAGAATATTCCCCAGAGGCAAAACCTTAGGGTATGCCTCCCAGGCCAGGTTTATCATTTTTGTCTTGCTTCCTCTAGTTTAGGGCATTTATATTTTGTTGCTTGTCTTTTTCTTTTGGTCTATTGTTGCAATGATCTTATGATGTCCCCTGCGTGGGTGTTAACTATTTTTGTTCATAGATGTTTTAAGAATGGGTTTTAGCTACCCATGCATGGGTAAACTCTATTTTTTTACCGTTGCTATTTCCCCTACGTGGGAATTTTGTCCCCTTTTTTCCTTTACGTGGGATCGTCTAGTTTTTTTATCACTTCCCCCTATGTGGGTTTATACAGAAGCAGTTTCTATCAGCCTTTCAAGGTTTCTGTATATCTGGGGTTAAGATTCAGTTAAAACCCAGGTAATAGAACCACTACTTACCAAAAAAAAAAATGAATTTCTATTATCATTTAAAAATAAAACATCTTTATATTTATTTAAAATGAAACTATTATAATTTTAAAATAAAACATATTAATATTTATTTAAAATGAAACTATATTAACATTTTAAAATAAAACATCTTTCTATTTATTTAAAATGAAACACTATTTTTATTTTTAAAAAATATTTATTATTTATTAACTAGAGAGTAAGAGGTTTTAATCAAAACAAGAAGCTCTCAAAGGCATCCTACTTATTCATGCTTTTATTTCCTAAACCACTAATGCATATAGTGATGAAGTAAAATATAATCAAACATATACAATAGATAAAGAGAGAATATTTCCATCAACCCAATCACCTGTCTCAATTAGATAATTTATGATAGCTACTAGGCTATCAATTGAAGCTCAAGGTGACTAGTTATTTATGATTATCCCTTATGATAATGCATTCCTATATGAAGGTATCCATCCATGTTATCCTCAAGATGCATTAATCATCATTTCCCCAACCTCAAGCACCCTTGTTTATGGTAGATGATTTTACTTCTTCCACCAATGAGAGTACCTGATCCTTGCACATATTGGAAATACGTCAGTAGTACCATGATATTCCAAATAAACTAAACATCGTATAGTTGGTTCAATTGCTCAAGTTAGGTATTAAAGTATCATAAATTAAATCATTGTTTCTGTGTGCCAAAAAGTCCATTAGGGAGGATCATGACAATTTTCTTCTATAGCTTCACTATAAATCAATTTTGAAACTAGATCTAAATTTCCTTTAGTTTTTGCAGGCATATTTTTAATTCCAAAATTTATGATATTTACTTTTTCTTTTTGCATTAAAAATTCTATATCTATTGAACTCAACAAATATTTTGAAGTAGACATCCTTGTGACTTCCTAGGTTTAAGTAATGATTTCTAAGTTTCTAAATTTTGTAAAAATTGATGATGTTGAATTCCTTGTCTCCCTAATTTATTAGAAATTAGAAAAATAAGAATGTTTGCAAATTTAAAAAACCTAATTTGAAGTAGATTTCCTTAACTCTCCAAAATTAAATAATTTGCAAAAATTCTATGAGCTTTTGTATTTCAAAAAAATATTAAAAATAATATCTTCAAAAACTTTAATTAAAATCTTATTGCTACTTATCACTCCAAAAAATAATTAGAAACTTAATTAATGTAATACTAAACCTTATCACTCCTAATTAATCTCAATAATAACCTTATAAAATGATTAATATCAATAATAAAATTATTAATAAAAAATAAACCTTATAAAATCAATTATTCCTTATCTCTCCATTTATCCTTAGGTCAAAAATTAGATTTCAAAATTAATAAGCTTTGAAACCTTAGAATATACATGCACACATTGACATCTTGCACTTGACACTCTTGTTCATTGACTAAGGTCATTTCAACGATGCTTGAAAGATGATACTTTTCATGCTACTTTGATCTCCTTAAAATAGTGATCCAATTTGAAACAATTCAAATGCTCATGAATATTCCAATGTCCACAACATGGATCTTCAACATCCAGGGTTTCTCTAACCTAGGGCATTTTTAAAAAATGTTCACCTGATGTGGTATTCAATGGTGAAGTTATTCATGTGGTAATAATTAGAGTAATGTTTTGAACCTTTTCACTTTCAATAAATTTTATGCTTGGATATCCAAAATTATTATACCCTTTCCTCTAACATTTCATTTCAACCTTACCAAACATATTGTGCAAAAATTTTTAGCTCAATTTGAATGGAGATGGTCCCTAGAATTATAAATGCTTCACATATATTTACCTTGAACTAAATGCTTCAGTTTCTTGGTTCTTATTTTTATCATCACTCGCGATACTTGGTGCTTTAGATGTTTGGTGCTCTCAACTCTCATGATGCTTTGTGTTTCCACTGCTTGTAGTGCTTTAGATGTTTGGTGCTCTGGGCTCTCACGATGTTTGGAAATATCAGATATCATGATGATTGGTGCTCCTTTGACACTTGAGGATCTTGTGGCACTTTGCTCTAGCTCTACACTTTGACCCACACTCAACTTTTTGTCCTTAGCTCCTTGTTTCTTAGCTCAATTTTCCTTGCTCTTGGATTTTGTCTTGCTGAGTTGCTCTATATTGGAACTAGAGATCCCTTGGTCATACATAACCTAGATTGATATTGCACTTTCCTTAATGCATGTATTTATATTCTTTAAAAATTATTTTAAAGAATTTATTCTCATTGTGATTTGGTGTAAATTCAGATTGTGATGGGACTACCTTGACCTTCAACTTGTACCTCCAACCTAAAACTTAATCATTATATTATCTTTGTTGTTTGGCTCAGTTTTACACTATGCTTGGATTTTGTCTTGCTGAGTTACTCTATGTTGGAAGTAGAGATCCCTTGGTCATATGTAACCCAACTCGATATTACACTTTCCTTAATGCATCTTTTTCTTCTCTACAAATCCTTTTAACAATTTATTCTCACTATGATTTGATGTAGATTCAAATTGCGATGGGATGCCTTGACCTTCAACTTGTTCCTCCAACTTAAAACTTAATCACTACATTGCCCTTGATTAAATGTTAAGTTATCAAGTCTCTCTTAACACTATGGCTTCACTTTCTTCTCAACATTGTCTTCTCTTTACTTGCTTTACTACTTTGAATAAAGCTTCTATGGCACTTCTTTGACTATGGTACTCCTTGGTTGTGGTGCTTCTATAGTGGTCCTTGGTTGTGGAACTTCTATGGTATTCTACTTGCTTATGGAATATGTTTTTGAACTTTCCCATGTTATCCTTAAACTTGCTATCCTTCATTACTTTAAAATTTTAGTCCTACATCCTTTAAAATTTGGAAATATGCTTGCCTTCCAAAAATAATATTTCCTATTTTCCATTTAGAATTTTATGATGCTTTGCTTCAGTATTTTTTCTAACTACGTATGCTACTTTCTCTTGTAATATAGCTCTAAAATTATTTCCTTCAAGCCTTCTTTCCATCTTGAGGTCTTATTTCTACCTTCAAGTCTTCTTGCTTACTTGATGTCTTCTTTCTACCTTCAAATATTATTTCTTGCTTTCTATCTCTACTAAACAAGCTATATTAATGGTATTTTATCTTGCTAAGGACCATTAATTATTTTATTAATGTCCTCTTCCATAGGGTCTTTTTAATTTATCTTGTGGTTTTTTTGTCAAATTTCGATTTGTCCCAAATGTGGTATAAGTACTCTTGTTGTAACTCTTATAATGAGTCTCCTTTCTCTAATTTCAATGGTACATTTTCTAATAGGTCTCATTTATCTTCTTCCATGGGACCTCTCTTCCTGGATCTCCAATCAATATAAAGGTCTATATTCAAGACCTAAATCTATACTATAGACTACCTTCTATTTTGAATAGATTTATTGGAATAGGTTAACTCAATCTATCTTATCAAGGTCTATATTTGAGACTTGAAATATACTTAGCTACAACTCAAATCAATCCCTACATGAAGAAATATTTTGGTCTTCAAGAAATCAAATATTAAAGTCTTATGTATTTGTTATAGGAAGCTTCTCAACTTCTAAATATTAAATTTTTACTGCAACAATGTCTTAGATAGATTTCTCTAACATTACTTAAGAATTTAAAAATTTGAATGACAATTTTTTTTTCTAATTTGGTTCTCTCTTAATCAATAATAGGGTTATCTATTTCCCTCAATGACCAAATTTCATATCGAATTGGTTTTCCAAAATATGTATCCTATTTTTCATTGGTTTTTTCAACCTAATGGAAATATCCTTAGCTCACTAGTTTTTCTTCTATCCAATGGAAATTACCTTGGTGGGTCCTAGTATTCATAGGTTATTATTCAACCTTGTGGAAAGGTCCTAAATTTCTCCAAATTCTATTTTTAGTCCTAATATTCATTAGTTGCTCCTAAAACTGTGAAAAGACTCTAGCCTATTGCAACTTTCAAATCATGTGCAAGCAACCTTGTTGTAGCTTTGATACCATTGTTAGCTTTTAAAGCTTCAATACTTAATATAAATCACCATAGGAAAATAATCACAAGATCTAATATAATGAAGTTGCAATATAATAAATCAAATAATAACTCAAAATGTAATATTAAATAGAATATCTCATTAGAATACTCACATAAATATGCTCACAATATTGCACATGAAAAATACTAAAAATGCTATTGAATAAAAATCTACTAATGCAAAGCATAAAGCTTTGCATGTTCGATTCAACTTCAATTCATAATATTAAAATGATTAGTCACATACATATAATTGTATGTGACTCTTCATATGTTCCACTCTTGAGCTTCAATATTCTTAAAAACTCTTTGCTTTCCTATTCTAAGGACACATGTGTACACTTACATATTAGACACTTGTATATATACACTCATAGCACTTGCACAAATAATTACATGAAACTTTTTCATTTCTTGTATAATATTACATTACATAAAATATTCACTCACTAATCTCGGACACAACCCTAATCTAATATTTATAATAATATACCAAGGTGGTACATTGTTATGTACCAAATAATGTAATATTCTCTAACAGGTTTATGCACTTTAATTTTTGGAAGATTAGATTATTTGGAATTTGGAGTAATAAGGTTTATTTAAGGATTTTTAATATATTTCATATTTATTAAAGATATTTTAAAAGTGAAGGAGTTATAAGGAGTAATTATTTTTAAAAAAATTTAAGTTGTTTTTAACATTTGAGGTAAATTGAAATTATTTTTTGAAGAATTTAAGATTTTTTTAATTATTTTAGAAAAACTTTAAAAACTTTGAATTTTTGAAAATTGAAATTTTGCAAATTTATTTAATAGGGAGTTAAAAGGATTTCTACTTCAAAGGTTAGAAAATTTAGAGTTTTCAAATTTCATATTTGAGTTATTTGAACTAGGAAGATATAAGGTTTTCAACTTCCAAGTTTTTTTATGAGTTCCATATGTTAAGTAATAAAATATTCCTTTTTTAATCTCAAATTTTGAAAGGACCAAATTTTGCATCATGGAAGAACAAAATGAAATCAATTCTTACTATAGAAAAACTATGGGATATAGCTAATGGAACAAATAAAAAACCTAGTGAATATGAATTAGAAATACAAAATTTTGAATAAAATTATGCAAGGCACTCATGTTAATTAAATTTGGAATAATTGATGAAATACAACCATACTTAAGTGGAGCAAAAACTTCTACAAATGCATGGAATACATTATGCAAAATATTTGAAGGAAAAAAAAGCAACAATTCTTAATTTAAAATCTCAATTATACTCCTTAAAGGTTAATAGTGGAGAAAGTATATAACTCTTTCTTAAAAAAATAGAAAATATAAAAGAAAAACTATTAACACTAGGAGAAAAAGTAGAAGATAAATTTCTTGTTCAAGTCACTGTAATGTCACTTTCATAAAGCTATAAATATTTAGTTACTTATTTACAAGTACTAAGAAAAGAAACCACATTTGATGATCTAGTCAATATTATTTAAGAACATGAAGTAGATAACTTAGTCAAGGATGAAATGATTAATAATGCCCTAATATCTAAAGAAAATATACCAAGTAATATAGCTAGGAGTTCCAAAAGAATCCAAGAAATTGCCAAAATTGATGGATATAGAGTAGGGGATACTTGAGGAATTAAAGTAGAGACAATTGCTTTGTTTAGATTATTGTTATACCCTAGAGATGTTAGGGATAGAGACTGAAGAAAATTCTTATGCTCCATTCCAAAACTAGTTTTAGATGAGATGAATCTAAATATAAAAACTCCCTTTAGAGATGAGGATATAATTTTTGTTGTATTTGCCATGGTGACCTTGAAATCCCCTGGACAAGATGGTTTTCCCATTTATTTTTCAAAAAAATTGGCATATTGTAGGGAAAGAGTTCTATGAAATGGTGAGATCCATTAAAAATTCTAAACTTATTCCCTCTAGAGTGAACTTCATATTTCTTTCACCGATGCCTAAATTGACAAGGTCTAATATGTTTTATGACTATCATTTGATTATACTTTGCAATAATATGTAAGAGATCCTAACAAATATGTTGGCCAATATATTGAAACCTATAATTCCTCATCTTGTTGACAAAGTGTAGAGTGATTTCATTGATGGAAGGCAAATTATGGATGTTGTTATAGTTGTTCATAAAATTACTCACTTAATTTAGAAGAGTGGAATATAAGATCTCTTTATCAATATGGATATGGATAAGGCTTATGATAGGGTATCCTTAGGCTTTATTGTGGAAGTCATGGCCAAGTATAATCAAAATTGTATTAATTTAGTAAATTCATGTATTTATTTAGCTAGATTCTAGTTTTGGTTAATGGTTCTCTAGCTAGCTATTTCCAGAGTTTTAGAGGTCTTTGCCAATTAGATCCCTTATCTCCTTATGTTTTTATCCCCATGGCTAAAGCTTTGGGTAGATCCATTTCATTGGATCTAACTATTAAAGGCCTTAAACCAACTCTCTCAATTGAACCAATCTTTCACCATCAATTAATTGTTGATACCCTTCTCTCCTCCTTAGCATCAATTTTGCAATCTAGAGAGGATAAGACCATGATTTTGTTTGAGAGAGCAGCAGGTCAAAGGATAAAATTATTAAAAAGCAAATCATACTTTTTGAATACCCCTTTGGCTAGACAAAGAAATATTGCAAATATTATTGGATATGGCATTGCTGAATTCCCAGTTGTTTGCCTTGGTTTACCGTTATTCCTTGGTAGAAATCTGGAGAGTTTTTGGGACCCTGTAGTGGAGAGACTACAAAAAATTGACTAGTTCAAAAGGTGCTCTCCTGAGACAAGTAGGAAAGGTACTCCTTGTTATTATAACATTGTAGAGTATACCTATCTACTTTACATCTATATTTAGAGTCACTTTGAAGGCTATATCTAAGTTGGAATGCATCTAAAAATACTTTCTCTAGGCCAGTTCTAAAGATCACAGGAAATTCCATATCATATCTTAGAAATAGATTTGCAGTAGGAAAGCTTATGGGGGTTTGGGCCTTAGATACCTACACCTAATGAATGAATCCTTTGTGGTAAAACAGGGATGGAAAGTCATTAAAAGTAAATAAGTGGAGTGGACCCACATAATTTCTACCAAATATTTAAACCAGTCAAGAAGTTTTTTATTTGATCCACTTCCAAATATAGGCTCTCTTTTTCAAAAAAACTTGGTGAAATTCATTTCAACCTTATTTGAAGGTAGTAGGTGGATTATGGGTAATGGTAAATCAGTTGACTTCTAGAAGTATTCCTAGCTAATGGATGACCTCCTTTATTAGGATCCCAATATAGTGATGGTAGAACCTCTATCTAAGAGCTTTGGAAGGATTAATGTTGTTGATTTCATTGAAGTTACCAATGGTAGGAAATCTTGGAAGACTCTTCTAACCACTGAATACAACAAAGAATTTAAGTTGGCCTAGGAATAAATATTTAAGTCTCTAAAGTTTTAGATTTTAAGAGCCCATGATTCAAAATATGTTATTGTATGAAAAGGAGAAAACGACGGTTCCTTTTTGATTAATTCAATGTATGCCCTTCTTGATTCAAACTCCCCCATCTAGCTCCCTTCTCATAAGGTATGGTTTAAGTACATCACTCAAAAATTTAACATATTTTACTAGTTGGCCATCTAGAATAAACCTCTAACTATTGAGAATTTAATAGAATGAGGGATGATTTTACCTAATACATGTTAACTTTATAAATTTGGTGAAGAAACTTCTATGCATCTAATTTTTAGTTCTCCTTCTCTACTAAAGTCTTGAGAAGAGTTATCCAAATGTTGGGTGTTTTCTAGGTTCTTCCAAAACATTTGGTTACTATTTATTATTTATGGGTGTATCCTTTCAAATCTTAGAGACTAATTTTTTATTTATTTTACTTCATCTCTTTTGGGGTCTCTGGTGGGAAATAAATTAAAGTGCTTTTAAGAATATCAAGAGATATGGTGTAGCAATATCCTCTAAGGTGATTTGGAGTGCTATTGAAAATATGTCCAAATGCCTATCAGATATTAGTGGGAGAATTTTGGCTAAAGCAAACCTAGAATTCCATATTAGGTTCCCCAAAATCCCTAGTCTAATTGGACCTCCCTCCAATTCACAAAGACCTTGTTTGGTATTCCCCATCCTCTATTGGTTGGGTAAAGGTTAAATTTGATGGAGTTTTGAAAGGTAATCCTAGTCTTATCGGTGGTGTTATTAGAAACGAAATATGTGAGCTAGTTTTTGCCTATGAAGAGTTCCTATCTTCCTAGACTTCCTATTTTGAATAGGCTAGGGTATTGTTAAAAGGTTTGATTCTAATGGAAACTTTGGGGTTGAAGAACATCATAATAGAGGGATACTCTTTGAATATTATAAATTTTATCAAATCTGCTAAGACCCCAAGATGAAACATTACAAACTTTATTGCTAAGGCTTTGAGAATTATGCATTCTAGAGAGGAGGTTCAAATCCAACACATATACATAGAAGGTAATAATCTGGAAGACTTAATTGTAAACTTATGCTTGTATCAATAAGGTCTATCTGTATGGTTGTTATATTATCCCAAGACCTGTTAAGGCTGATGGAGGAATTAATTCTTGATACTTTTTATTTTATGGTGTGTAAAGATGTTTAGTGGCTCCTTAGTTTTGGTTGGATATATCTTATTTTTGAGTTTGTTTCAATTTTTTTTTAGGGTGTGGTGCTACTTATTTTCAATTTAAAATTCACATTCTAGGGGTTTAATGCCATCATTACTATAAAAAGTACCTCCATCATATTTTTATAGGCTAAATAATTAGAGTGTGAGAGTTCAAGAAAAGTGTTGCCCCCTTTCAAATTTAAATTCAAATTCTACAGAGTTAGTACCAATAAATTTTGTAGACATTCTCTCTTCGATATATAGCTAAATTATTTATTGGATATGATATTTTAGGAAACCTAATTAAAGCCATGGTTTGGTTTGGAAAGTTGATGTGGAGAAATGGGTTTTTTATTGGCATGCATATGTAGTGAGGTGGATGGCTACATCATTTTTTGCCCCCATTATCCTTTTTTATTTCAAACATGTGAGGTTATCCTAGTAATTATGTTTATTATTGGAAAAGACCATTATTTTCTAGGTATTAAGGTTACTTAGTATGAAGTGGTAGATTGACAACTCAACTTCCTATGCATTTGAAATGAACCACCTTTTTAACCTATGGTATCTTCAATTGGTAGGATCTATTAATAATTTTTGGATAGAGTCTGGAGTTAGAAAGTATGAGATCTCATTCTTGGATGGTGGGATCCATAATCACTCCCATTAGAAATGTATATATAGAAATGTGATATTTCCTAGTTATCAACCTCTTAAACTATGGTACCATGAATCATGACATGCTTTTCAAAATATCATTGAAAATTACTATCAAGGGATGAATGGCTCCATTTTATGTTTAAAACCAGTGAGGGAGATTAGTTGCAATATATTTATATATAATATTGAAGGAATTAAGTTCAAATATTATATTCATTGGTTGCAGAATATGGGCCATAAAAACATGCAAAAAAATCAAAATATTTCACTTGAATCAAACTCCCTTGAGATGGAAGATGAAATAAAAAATATATTACACAAAGGGGGTTTGTTGGATTGTATTCAATATTTCTATGGACACCATAGATGGCATTCTAGAAAAATATCTCACTCTTGGAGGAAAGGTTGGTTTTAGGTTGGTATATTAGAGTTTAAATTTTTAGTGGCCCTATTTGGGGAGGTGAGAAGACTCCTAGTGGATGGTTTTTTCCACAACAGGAAAAAACACTCCTTGATCAAGGAAGTAGTATTATTTATTGATGAGGATGATTACTTATCAAATTTATAGAATGGTTATAATTCCAATGCCCTCAAGGCTTCATGGAATTAAGTCATAATTGTTTCATGGACTATTTCACTCTAGAGTGCAATAAGGATGTAGTGTGTAGCTTACACATTATGTTATTGAATTATATAAGGCATAAGTGACTAATGAACATTCCTTAATTTCTATACCACTCCATGGAAAAATCCATGATGGAAGTTATGGGATGGAAAGAGTTGGATCCTATACACCAGGGTCTAGCTCTATTGATTTTCAAACATGTATCAAAGGCCAAAGGGGTGTCACTGGATGAAGCCCTATCCCAAATTGAGAACCAAAAATTTCCTCCAATCTATGATCTCTATCAATATCCTCTAACTCTTATTCCAATGACTCCTTAGAGTTAGATTAAAATGATCTTAATAAGCCTATTATTTCTATGAAAGAGAAATTCAAGAGCTCTAGTGAAGTGTTGGTATCAACAAGAGGAATCAAAGGAGGGTGGGTTAGGCATTCCAAATTCATGTTAACAAAATCTATCAAATATAAAACCTCTCTCTTCAATGTGGAGATGTCAAATTTTGAGGATCAAGCTTCAGTGAGGAAGAAGAGAAATACATCAAAGGATTCAATGGATGTCAAAGAATATTCTTCAATACCAATACCTTATACATCCAATAATATTGTACCCTTCCTAAGGAATATGGAAAAGAAACATTAGGCCCTTATTGGGTCTCTTCATGTGGCACTTTTTTTCATTGAAGAGATTAAGGGTATGCCTATTTTGTAGCATGGATATCTAGGAACTACCAAATAGGTCAGAAGAGACTTTGGAAAACCATCTCCTAAAGCTTAATATTTTTTATTCCAGTAGTTTTTATGTCCTATCTTGGCTAGATCAGAGTCCTGTGGTACTATCCCTTTGTTGTATTTGGAGATTTTATCCTATGGTGTCCTACCTTTGTATTGGTTGGGTGTTTTTTAAAAGTATATTGGTATTTCAATTTTATTATTTCTATTATGACCATGGGCATTTTTCAATTTCTCCTCTTATAAAATATTTTGAGACCCTTTCAAAACCCCTTATTTTATCAAATCAATATATATATATATATATATAATTATTATAATTATTATTAATTATTATAATCGTATTTAATTTTATTTTTATAATGTGGTATTTTTAATATAATTATGGTTGTAGGACTAGGTACTCACCTTCATGCAAGCAGAATAAGAGCAACTACAAGAGAACCAGGAACCCTCCTTCAAGTGGGTAGAAATAAGTGATCTATGAGAGGTAAGGAGGGATATGATGGAGGTGTGAAAAAGCACCATGATCCATGAGTACATGGAAGCTCACAAATTACATTTCATGTAGTTGCATTCTAATTATTTGACTTGGTTGCTTCTTGTAATATTGTTACAAATATATATTTATTTTTATTTAAAAAAATGGAAAATTACTAGATTGATTATTATTTCAATAATTATTTCTAATTTAATAATTTATTTAGTTAATTGATAAAAATATAAAAGTATAAATATAATAATAATAAAAAATATTATATATATATATGTATATATATATATATATATATATATATATCATAGTAAAAGTATTTAAAACAATATTTTACTTTCATGAATTGTATCTTCAATATGTAATGGATGTGTATGAAAGTATAATATAACCCTCATTCCCTTTCAAACCTACCTCCAATTGGTTGATGCTTAGAACATAATCTAGACTTGTTCATGACTAAAAAGATGTTGAAGCCTCTTGCATTATAATCTCTTTATAAAACAAAGGATTGGAACTCATAGGGGTTATGTTATGTCATGCTAGTGTTAGTATTCGAAGGTGAAAGAGTTTTTGTGAGGAGATAGAGGTGCATTGTATGTTCATATCTTGGTAGGATGTATCCAACAAGAGAAACCTTACAAGTCGTATTTCATTTAAATCAAAGTAAGAAGGTCAGTTTTCATGTTATTTTCATCTTTGATGAATGCAAAATAATAGACTAAAGTGAAATTATTGGATAATTACTTCTAATATTCTTGAGATGCTCTATGTAATTTTTTATTTTTCTAATTAAATGTTGGGTGAAAAACATACTACTTACATCAAAATTTCACCTTCAACCATGTCTAGACCTTGAAACTAGTCAAATTTTTTATTTTGTGATTCTAGTATGCAAGACTAAGATGGACAACCAAGTGTGTTAGATCTAGGTTGTTATAGTTGGTATTAAAGCCCTAGATTTTAAATCCCTAGGCCAAAATCGTTAAGTTGTAGAATTTATTGAGAGAATGGAAGAGAAAACTTAAATCAAACAATTCACATAGCTCTTTTTTCATTCAAATAAAAATGGATCCTATTTTAAAAAGAGGATCATCAAAGAATCCTGTAATAGCTCAAATAGAAAAGTAAGTTGTTAGTCCAAGAAAGAGATTCTACAAGGTATTAAGAAAAGAAAACTAATAAAAGAGTTAGAGGTGAGGATGTGATAGATAGGCCCTAAAGGGAAAGAATAATAGAAGAGATAAAAGAGTTGTAAGCTAGTGAATCTATTAGGGAGGATGGTAACTTAGCTACTTCAGGGTCAAATGGACCAACAAAGAGAACATATGGAATAGTAGATAGCCCAAAATATCTAGTAACATGAATTGCTAGTTCTAGGGATAAATATCCTAAGAATAGGTAGGTTGAGGTACCTGGAGGATCATAAGGGACTAGTAGGAAAAGAGTTAGGGTTGAGTTAGCCAAGGACTTGAAAAGTTTCAAGATTTTATGGTAAGGAATATGGATATGTAATTAAAAATTTGTTGAATGAGGTCATAAATAAAACTTTACCTAGCCCATACTAAATGCTAGATAGCACCTTTGGATGGAATTTCTAACAGAATATGACTTTGGTATAGAATATATTAAGAAAATAAGATAGTAGATGCATTGATCAAAATAAGGTAAATAGCTACTATATATTGGGATTAGTATGGTTGGGTCAACCTAATAAAAGAGAGATTTGCAATAAAAGGATGAATTTTGCTTAAAAGGTCAAGCTCAGGTCAAGAAAGGACCCAACAAGGATAAATATTTTACAATAAAATATGACTTACAAAGAATTAAGGGATAAGATTTTAAAAGGAGGTACATTGTACTCCTTATTTTGTGCACCCAAGTAGAGGGACAAACTATGAGTAAAACTAAGGAAGGGATTTTACTAGCCAGATATGAAGTAAGACATAAAATGTTAATAGATCAAAGAGGAACATCTTCATCCAGCTAGAATATTATACTCACATATCATTCATTAAAGGTGGCAAGTTATAGCCAATAAATTTTCTATGAATCTGCCTAAGAATATATGATATGTTCTACCTTTTTAGTTGTGCAAGTTTATCATTTCAAATGAAGATATCAAAATTTCCAAATGGTCAATCAAGGAGGATTGATCCAATATTTTGAGGGCATAAGTCATTAGAATATAGAAAGGATCAAATTGGACTATGTTAAGAGGATGAAAGAATGACTTAAATAGTTGAATTAAAATAATACATTTGAAAATATCAATATCACTAAGAGAATTCTATTAAGAAAGGTATATATTTTGTAAGGGTGAAATCCAAAAATATGAAAAGAGGAAATATCACCATCGAAATTCTTTGAATAAAGGTAGGGATTTCATAAATATGAAATTCCATAGAAGACCACCATGAGAATCCTCTAAAGAAATGTAGAGTTTCCATAAGTATGTAATACAAAGTTTCAATATAATACTCCTCTATCATAGAATAATCCAGAAGATCATGTAATGATCAGACTAGAAACTATCAAGTTGATGGAGAAACAATTAAGAGAAATACACTAAAGGCTTAAGGAAGCCTCAAACCACCAAAAGAGCTATGCTGATTTTAAAAGGACACTGAGGTAATTCTCTCTAAGAGATAGAGTTTTCTCAAGGGTGAAACCTTATAAATGCTCTATTAAATCTTCTAATATCGACCCTATATTTGTAGGACCCTTTGATTTTGTTGGCAAAATCTATCCTATTGTATATAAGTTGGCCCTACGTATTTATATCCATACACATTATCATTGCATTAATCATCCATATGCATTTGCATCCACACAAAATCATAATATAAAAGTAAAATCCATGTATATATGTATAAATATCGCATTTATAATAAATGCCTAAAGACTAGATACAATGGAGCACCAAGGCTCATATACAAAAAGTGTATCTCAACACTAGCTAATGCCTGTAAGAGGACCCCTGTTACCTTGAAGGATCCCTACATCTAGAGCTATACCTAGACTCACTATGCCTAATAGACTCGGATATGGACGAGGAGGGTGGATATAGAAGCCCAATGTCATTATCCATCAACCAATCCTCCAACAATTAGATATATCCATCTCAATCTCAAATGTATGATATATCATGTCTCTATCAATGACTCTTCTCTAGCAACTCTGCCTAGAGCCTCGTAATCATATCATCACCTCCACCCGTAGTTGGTCATGCCTCTCTACCTATAGCTGATCTATATTTACATCTTGATCTATTACCATCACATCCTGATCTACTACCATCACATCCTACTCTTGTACTAATTGCACACATTACATGTACAAATTTGACTTGAATCTGTCCCAAATCTGCAAATATGACATGCACAAATATGTCTTAACTATATTCCAAATATACACACATTACACGCACAAATTTATCTTAACTCTGTCTAAAATTTGTTTCAATTATTCTCACAAGACTTGCTCAAATCTACCTCCAACCTACTTACACATATTGCACAAAACTTCTCACAAGCCTTCTCAAATTTACTTACTATATTTGCATAAAATTACTCACACGCATTCAATTATGCTTACAAATATGTTCTCAAATCTGCTTAATATTTCTCATAACTCATGCTCAAAATAGCTCATAAACATGCTCAAAAAAACTCATATCACATGCTCAACCAATCCCAAATATTCCATATAAATGATGTTCAAAACAATGCTTGTATCTATTTCAGAAATGCTTTCTTCAACTAGGCAATTCAGACATATTCTACCCAGAATTCTTTCAATAATGTATAAAGAATAATATGCAATGCAAATTCTCAATATGTTCTCTTCCAAAGTAACTCAAGACCTAATGCACAAATTTTTTCACAAAACATGATTTGAGACACTTTTAGAATCACTTTCAATGTCACTGAAATCAACGCCCAAATGCTTCACAATGATGCACAAACTTGTTCTCAAATCCTAGCACATGTGTCTCCAAATTCACTAATCAATAATGCACAATTTGTTATTAAACCCTAGCACATGTGTCTCCAATTTCACTAATAAATGAAGTACAATTTTATTCTCAAACCCTAGCTCAAATATTTCCAACAACGCACACTAATCAAAATATTTTATCTCCACCTTAAAATGCTCCCTCTACATAGAACCACCTAGAAGGAGTTATATCATCATACCTCAAAATTACTTTGATGAATATGTGCCCACAAAAACCTATCTCAAAAACAACTTATCTTTATTGTACCTCTTCAAGGGTTAGATAGCGAAACACTTTTCAAGTCATCTACATAAAAACATTATTAAAAGATGTTCATAGTAAAACTTGAAAATAATACTTTATTATTTCATTTCGTCTTCACAATAATACATGTAGAACCCTAAAATATGTTTCTTATGATGTGCATGAATTAAAAATTACAATGATCACAAGTACACCCTTTTCTCTCCTTTCTAATAATGCAATATTTCAATCCTCATACACTACCCAAAACTTCTTAATGTTAATTTTTTTTAAGCAAACATTACAAAATAGAACAATTTTATTACACCTTATGACTCCTAAAATTTCAATAATTCTAAAATACTTGCACAACCCTTATACCTCCTGGACACACATTTCTCAACAAAAAAATTACTCTAACAAAGCTCTTAGAACAACTTGCTATCCAAACACCTTTACACCTTGTAAAAATTAAATTAATCAAATTTAATGCCTCTAATTTTTGCTCTAAAAAAAACTACATACCTCTTATGCTAACACGATTTGAATTCTGCCAAAGTATAGGATATTGGTCTCCAAAGTGTTTAACGACAAGTCATACTTGCATGACTTGGTGACATAAAAATGTGGCCCACATGTTTTTACTCAATTCTGCATTGAAACAGTGAAAGATCTTCCACCCAAAACCATCATCGAGGGGACTCGATACCAAGACCTCTCTCTTCCTAGTGCTCTAACACACGACCAACAATCAACTGCACTATGCCACTACGTGTGATGTTAATCAATGTTTTTATGAATATATTCTAAACTTTGTGCCTCAAAATACTTATTGTTTCTATCGTTTGCTCATTCACTCCACTAATGGAAATTGATGCGCAAAAATGCAAGTGATAATTTTTTAAGTTAAAACATTGGGTATATATATTTGTCATAATTACTTGGATGATGTTGATGCTCAAATAATAATGGTGTACCCTCATTTGACTTGGTCTACATTGGTGCTAGAATAACATGGTGTGCCCTCCTTTACCTTGGACTATGTTGGTGCTCAAATTCAAACTTATTTTTGGTGCCATCCTCCTTTTAAAACTTGGTATTATAATATTAAAAATATTATAATGTTTATTATTTTTAAGCCTTGGTCTACTAAAAATAAATTCCTGTATCCTCTAGTCCTTTTAGACCATGGTCCACTGCTTTTAAATCTTTTTCTTCTTATATTTTAAGCCTTGGTCCATGTCCTTTTTAAAACATTTTTATGATATTTAAATATTATACTCCTTAAATTTTTGACATCAACCCACATGAACCTTTCCTTTGCCAAGCTTGTACCATGTTCTTTTTATCATCAAACCTCATGAACTTGTCTTTTTACCAACCTTGTATCATGCTCTTTTTATCATCAAACCTTGAACATATATTTTTGCCAACTTCCTTGCCTTCAGATGAACCTTTCCTTGCATAATTATCTAACCATAGGAGAATAATTCTACCATGCTAAGCTCTCTTTGACATCAACCTATTACATCAATACTTTGGCATCAATGACCATAAAATATGCTCAATATTTCCAAAAATATCTCTTTGTCATTGATGGTAACCCTTTCACAAAATAATTCTTTTACTACCACTGGATTCCAAGTTTTCTCCCCTTAAGAATCTGCTCCACCTTACTGATTTCTCTCCTCCTTACTAAAACTCTCCCCCTTTGACATCAATGGCAAAGGGATCCTTTGGGGTTAAAAATAAAAATCTTAGCTCAACCCCCTCACCACCTCCTCTCCTTGAGGTGGTCAATTTTGGGGTGGGAGTAATCCTACTCCCAACTTACAATGCTATCTTCATTTTCAACCTTATATTTCAACACCTTTGTAGTCATAACCTTTTGATACTTTTGAGTGTCCTTGTTCTTACTTATCTCTGGAAGTTTCGAAAACTCTGGTCTACACCACTTTTTCTTATGCCCACAATTATTAAAATTTTAACACCTGATGTTGTAGTTCTTAGAAGGTAGAGATGACTTGAAGTTCTTCTTGGTGAAGCCATAATCATTTCTATCATTAATCCTACAGTGTATAGATTTATGACCAAAGATATTACATGAGTAGAAATAACCTGGAAAGAAATATCCATCTTCGAATGAGTTGAAGTTCCTCTTAGTGAAGCCATAATACTTCTTTTCATGAATCTTGCAATGCATAAATTTGTTACCAAAATGATTACATGAAAAAATAACCCTTGGAAGAAATATTCATCTTGTCTTGAAAAATATGGTCTCTTAGTTCTTTCTTTGCCTTCTCTGTGATGATCATGTTTCTTGTTTGTGCATTTTTTTCTTTCTTAATTAAGCTTCCACTCTTCAACTTATAAATTGTTGAAAATTTTTAACTATGCCACATTGGGATGATTTTGTTGGAGTATTTTGATGCAATATTTTGATGAATTTTTTGATTGTATATAGTAGCATTTATGTCAAAAATAATTTTGTCTTTATTTTTTTATGTATGTCTTCTTTTTTGCATCGACATTATAGATATTTTTTAAACTTCATTCGGGATTTGAGTTCACCATACTATAAATGCATCAAAAAGGAAGGTGTCTTTGGGCTCGTAAAAACAAAGAAAAAAGAAGGATTAAGTTTAAAAAATAAGGGGCCTAAGATTTTTGAAAGTGTCAATGCATTCACCCTAAAGATAGGGCGAATGCCCCATTCGCCCCATATTGGGACGAACAAAATATCAAAGGGAGACAAAAGGGAAATCAAAAAACCAAAGAAAGGGTGCGATAAAATACATTCACATTTGCCCTGATTGAGGGGCGAACATCCTGTTCACCCCTCCCATGGGAGAACACGCTCCAACACTAAAACATGATTGCATTCGACCAAAGACAAAGTGCAATTACGTTCACCCCAATTGAGGGGTGAATGTCCCTTTTTCCCCTCCCATGGGTGAATGTACCTTGGGGTCAAAACATGATTATGTTTGCCCCGATTGAGGGGTAAACATCCCGTTCGACCCTCCCAAGGGTTAACATGCTTTTATGATGAAAGAGCATGAACATATCTAGATCGAGCAAAGATAATATTTATTAAAAAGGGTGAATGCAATTTTTAGCTAAGAAGGTGAATGTAGTTTCAAATATAAAGTCATCCATTTGTGAAGTGTCACCATGACCCATAGAGATTATAGTCAAAGTTACAAATGCACCTAGGTTTTTGCAAGAATTAAATAAATTTGGCAGCGAGTAATTTAAATTATGAGTCCCAAGTAAATAAGCAAGCCATATCAAAATCACGAGAGGATTTTCATGACTTCCAAGACATAAGTGAATTTCTAAGATATTGAATATATCCTAATTCTCTATGCATCGATGCCTAAATTGCTGATTTCCTAGGAATATTTCCCTGAAATATGAATCACTGCCCCAAAAGGATGGATTTTTAATGATTCTAAGGAGGAATTTCCTCACTCTTGTTCCTGATCTATGATCATTTTGTTCTCATATGCATTTAATGATCGAGGCAAAATACCTCTATAAATACTAATCAAAATTCTATTGTAAAGGGAGTTGGACATTCTACAAGAAAACCTCCTAAGTTATCTACATCAATAGAAGAGACTAGGATTTTGAAATTTGCAAGAATTGTGTGCATGAGTTCCTTATATTTTAAGCATTTTTGTTTATGCTCATGTTCTTTTTGTTAAGTTTAAAATTTTATATCTGGATTTAAAAAATTGTTGGTGAGTGAGTGAGTTTTGGAATACAATATGGAGGTTGTCTCTATTGAGGTGTGAGTGGAATTTTGTTGCCTTCATTCTATTACATGCTATAACAAAACTTGGGTGAATTTCCTGCTATTAATCTACCCCAAATCCTATGCATTTTGGCCTGTGGCCACATTTCCCATTTCTTTTTGCATTTTTTAAAATTTCTCTCCTGCATCCCTAGTCTTCAACCATTTTAGTATTAGTAAGGGAACCAAGAGGTAAAATCCAATAATTCAGCTTTGATAATGATATCAAATGAACTTATGACAATAATAAAGAACCAAACTAAAGCTGAGTTATGATCGAAAAGTTTCCAAATACCACCAATTACCCGAGAATAGACATCTTCTAGTAGAGGCCCTGAGAAGAGCACAATAGTGCTAGAAAATGAGGAGACTAGCATGATAGAAAATAATTATTGGTGTTTGACATGCAATTATCCTCATGGATAAAAAACTTGCATGGTGCATATGAATTATGTGCAAACAATGGCAACGAGTTTATATGGTAGACAAGTCAATATGATTAGATAGGTTGATCATAATTTTATGATACCATCCTTGGAGCAAGTTTTGGTTCTTATGAGAACTTGGAAGCAACCAGTGATGGTAGATCTAGCTGAGCTTCAATATTTAAGGGTACCTACAGATCCAAAAGTACAAAATGAAAGAGAGCAACTTGTGGCGAAGATACTTGGTGTAAAGACGAAGGAGTAATATTCTATCAAGTTAAAGGATTTGCTACCTAAGCAAGCTTAAGAAAAGGTACAAAAAATGTATCAAATTTACAACCTACAATAGCTACCCGAGTACAAAATGAAATAAATGAGCAAGCCAAGGAGCGACTTAAGTACCCATCATTAACAAAGAAATAAAGGGTAGAATATACTCAGTAGTACCGAGACAAGTATGAATGAGTTGCAGAAGAGAAGGCTCCCACCGCCTCTAATTATAATATTGTAGAAGAGATGAAGAATATACCTATGAAGGTAAGTTTGTATGATGCACTATAGTTACCTAGACAAGTTGACTTGCTGCAAGAGTATTTAAAAATTGCTAAGGAAAAAAAGGAAAATCTCTCTCAAACAGTCTTGGTGCAAGCACTACCAACTTTAGCCACAAGAAAAAATAGGCCTCCCCCATTTTATTTGTCACTCATAATGGAGGGGTGGATCATGCACAATTGTATGATTGACTCCGATGCTACAACTACTATCATGCCAAAGGTAGAATGTGAAATAATGGGGATGGAATATACAAGGAGTAGCCTAGGAGTGTTGCAACTTGATGGTACACCGATCAAGATGGTAGGAGTGATCAAGGATATTCTCATCATTCTCAATAGTATTCCACAAATCACTGTCATTCAAGAAGTGGTAGTTGTTGACCTGGAGCCATATTTTAGCATGTGTATTTCAAGGGAGATCACATCTAACCTTGGATGATACCTTTCCTTGGACTATTCTCATTTAGAGAGACCATTCAAAGGAAAGAGGGTTCATATTTATAATGAGAAGCCTTCAACGTTTCACATTGAGAAACTAGAGGAAGAAAAATATCCTGGTATAGTTAACATGATGATAGAAGAGCTAGAAAAGGTTGACCTGATGGAATAAGCGCTTAGTGAAATTCACCTTGAGGATGAGTTTTTGCTCACATATTTTAATGCAGTGATTGGAACTAATATTGGTTGTTATACAATAACTAAACCTAAGCAAGTTGAAGAAGAAACCTCTATTTCCTCTAAATCCAACTCAGTTCAACTGTGAAAGATGTATTTTGATAGTTCCAAATGTAAGAATGGTCTAGGGTCTAGCATTGTGTTGATATTTCTAGAAGGATTGCAAAATACCTATTCTTATAGGCTTACTTGGAGTTGGATAAATAACATAGCTGAATATGAGGCATTATGCCTTGGACTGAAGAAAGCTAAAAAGTTGGATATTAAATAGATTCATATTTTTTGCGAATTCAAACTTATTATCGATCAAACCACTAATAGATGTGTGTAAAAGAAGCATTATTTGAAAGTCTATCACAACATATTCTGGTATTTGTTTGAAGCTTTCATATCCTTGAACATTCAAGTGATTTCTCACAAGCAAAATTAACATGCGAATATTTTAGCCTCTCTTGGTGCAAATTATTCCCCTATGAAGCAAGTGGTAAGAAAACCCAAGACTATTAGAGTGATCTATAGACCTTCGGTTCCTGATAAGAATATTTAGTGGCAAGTATTTGACAACGATGAACAAATAGTCAATTTTCTACTTAGATAAACTACTATCATAGATGATATAGTGCTTTCTGAGGAAGAAAGAGAGGGAATGATCCAATTGAAGAACAATCATATTTGTAGAGGCCTGATTTTATTGGAGAGTATGTTTGATCAAAATGACAGAGCTGAAAATCATAGGATTAAGGTGGACATCAGAGAATACAAGTATAGTTGGAACCTGAATAGGTTATCAAGATTGGAACTAATTGCATGTCGGATGAACTTGAAGGTATTAAAAATTTGTGCTATAAGTACCCTGACATAATGGCATAGAGTTATAAAGATTTAAATGGATATACCAAGAATGTGATACAACATACCATTGAGTTGCAGGAGGGGGTAAAATCCTTTCGACAAAAGTAGTGCCCTATTAATCCCAATATTGAGGTGCTCATGAAGGAAAAATTATTGAAGATGCTCGAGGCCAAGATAATATATCCAATAAATCACTAAATATGGATGGCAAAATTGGTGCCCATGCAAAAGAAAAATGGAGATATTAGGTTGTATGTTGATTTTTGCAACCTAAACTAGGCATCATTAAAGGATCATTACCCCCTACCACAAATTGATCAAATCCTTCATGTTTTTGCTGGTGCACAAATACTCTCACTATTATATGGCTTCTTTGGATATAATATAATTTGGGTTAAGGATGAGGATCATTATAAAATAGCATTCACCACTAAGAGGGGCACATTTGCCTACCAGTGGATGCCCTTTGGGCTCTCAAATGCTGGCGCTACTTTCTAGAGAGCCATGAACATCACTTTTGGTGAGTTATTAAATAGAATTATTGTGATATATATTGATTATATGACCATGTTTTCACATCATAGATAAGACCACATTGCTCATTTAAGGTAGGTGTTCTATAAGTTTTGTGAGTTCAGGATTTCTATCAATTCGAAGAAGTCAATATTTGTTGTCAAAGAAGGGAAGTTGTTGGGCCATGTGATCTCATAAGAAGGACTGAAAAGTGACCCTGCAAGATCTAAAGCACTCATGAAATTGCCACTACCTGCTAATAATAAGGACCTACAATCTTTATTGGATCAAATAAAATTCATCCACAAATTTATTATCAATTTCACCCATGACTAAGATTTTGAAAAATAATATTGAATTTAAGTGGATGGAAGCCAAGATATGAGCTTTTCAGGAAATCAAAAAAAGAATCACACAAGGTCCAATTTTAATTAATCCTTGACTATTCAAAATATTTCATTCTCTATGCAGTGGGTGAACAAGAAAGCTATGTTGCAGTATTGACACAGAAGAAAGAAGATGGAGAAGAGAAAACAATTGCCTTCTTGAGCCAAGTTATTGCACCACATCAAGAGAAGTACAATTTTATCAATAAACAGGTCTATGCAATAATGAAATCATTAAATAAGTTCCAACACTTCATTTCCTAGAGCAAAATTGTTGTTTATGTTATCCATCCTGATGTTCAAAATTTAATACTCTAAAGAGAACTAGGTGATAAAAGGGCAAGTTGGGTCTCAAAAATTCAAGAATATGATGTGGAGATCTGACCAACCAAGCTTGTCCATGGGTGAGCTTTATGTGAGGAGTTAGCTAAAAATCTCACCTCTGAGACATTGGATGTAGCACATGAAGAGGACATTGGAGAAAAAATTTGCATAAATCATACTATGATTGATCAAGACTGGGCATAAGATTTGGTTGACTATTTTACTTCTAGGAGATGTCCAAATCACCTTGATACTTTGTAGCATTAGAGGTTCATGTTGCAATCTCTTAAATATGTTCTTTCTCTAAATGGACTGTATCACAAGAACATTGATGGGGTTCTTATTATATGTGTGAAGGAGTCCAAGAAGGAGAGAATTTTTTAGGAGTTTCATTTTGGGCTATCTAGTGGTTACTATGCAGGAAGGCCTATGGCTTTAAAGGTTATGTGAACAGGCTATTTTTGGCCCACTCTGTTCATCGATACTCATAAATTAAGTCAACATTGTGATAGTTGTCAACAATATGTTGGTAGAATGAGAAAAGGAGCTTTGCCCCTACACCTAATACAAGTGGAAGCACCTTTTAAACAATGGGGTCTTGACTTCATTGAATATATTGACCATTATTATTTCATAGAGCACAAGTACATCCAAACGACGACTGACTATTTCACTAAATGGGTGGAGGTTATTCCCACCAAAAATGTTAATCAAGCTATTGTTATTTCTTTTCTAGAGGGGATTAATACTCATTTCGATGTCTCAGATTCAATTGTAACTGATAATGGCACTCCATTCATTAGGGCCAAGATCACAGAGTTTGCTAAAAAATATAAAATTTACCTGAAGGCATCATCCAACTATTATCCACAAGGGAATGGGTTGGCCAAATCTACCAATAAAAACCTACTGCAAATTCTAAAAAGGATGATGTACAACAAAAAAATAAGCTAGAATTTGTTATTGAACCAAGCACTTTTGGTGGGTTACATCTCTATGAAGAAATCTATTAAAACCTCTCCATATGACTTGGTCTATGGGAAAGAAGATATTTTACCTACTCATAATGAGTTTTCGTTTCTTCAAACATTGCAAATATTTCAGGATGAATATGAAGGATATGATCCCATGAGTGTAAGGTTGGCATAGTTGTTGCAGTTAGAGGATGATAGGGAGCAGTCTTATCAAGTATTTTTCAAGCACACAAAAGGAATGTAGAAGTGGATTTGAAAGAAATCAACTAAATGCAGTTTCCAAGTAGGATATTTAGTTTTGAAATGGAACAAGAAGAAGTCTAAGACAGGAAAAAACCATAAGTTTGATGCTATTTGGGAAGACCCTTTTCAAATTTTTGCAGTAAACTCAGTGAATGCTTGTCATCTTCATGATATGGAGGGTTGGGATATTCCTATTCCAGTAAATGGTCTTCATATGAAGGTCTATATTCAATAATGATATTCTAATGAGGTATTACCCTGTACATATGTAAATATTCTTTCCAGTATGTGGTTTGTTTTTAATAGTTGATGTTGTTTAAATATATATATAAAAGAAAAAGAAAAAATAAATAAAAGAAGAAAACATTAAAAAGAAAAGTGTGGTATGATTCTTGGAAAGCGCCTTTCAAGGATTAAGAATATGTTGCGTTCACTCTCAAGGGGACGCTCCCTGATATTTTTGCCCAGAATAAAAATACATAAATATGGGTTCCTTACTTGGATCAAATAAAAATAATAAAAACATATTTCTAAGAGATGAATTTGCATAAGTAATGGGTGCATTGGCTAAGGTAATGTCTATGTTGTGAATGAAATAACATAATGGAGCAATGCATCATATGCAAAATTGCATTCACCAAAATTAGGGGTGATGCACCCATTCACCTTAAGGATGAAGTGACAGAGCAATGTGACAAAATGCAAGGTTGAATTCATTATCAACATTAATGTCGCACTTCAAGAAAAGAAACAATCCAGATATAAAAAGGGTATATTTGGAATTGCATTCACCACTACAAGGTGCAACATGGTTGTGTGCCTTTTGACCAGGGCGAACTCATTAACAAAATTGAATATTGTGTTTGGTGAACAAAACAATAATATTGACATCACATTCACCCCATATGATGGGAAAACAGACCATTCACCTTTAGTCCGAGTGAACACGTCAAGTTGGGCAACGAAGATTTTATATTTAAAAAAAAATAGAAGGAAAAAATAATAACAACAAAAAAGGGGAGAAAACTCATGCACTTTTTTTTTGAAGCCTTATGATTTATTTTTAATGAGCACTTTCAGAATGAAAATTCACAAAGCAAAAATATAAAAAAGAGATAAAAATACCTAAGTTGTTTTTAGAAAATTTGATTTTCTAAATATGGGCAAAAAAGCACAGGCAGACAACATTTTTAAAAGGCTATTCGCCATGAAATATCCAAGTAGTTCAAAGGCACCTTGAAATGAGGAAAAACATGACATGTTGCTCTAATTTTTGAAGTCTCTAGGAAGAGGGATAAAAATTGTTTATTTCTCAAATCCATTTCATCAAAATAAGGGAGTAGTTGCATCAGTTTCAGAAGCACGTGATCGTGCCCTTTGGTTACATGGAAAATAATAGGAGAGCTGGAGTATAGGTAAAAGGGCATTAAATTAAAAACATGTACTATGCCAGAGGTTTATTTTACTAAGTATAAACAAATATTCATCATTGGTTGTTAAGTGGCCAATTTAGCTTTTCCAACAAGCTTTAAGCACCAGGGCACGAGTTACAATGAAATTACGTGGCAAAAAGGGTATGCTTCACTAGGAAGATCTAGAATCAAATCAGAGGAGAAATCATTGGACTTGAGAATGGTTCCAGACTAGTGGATAAATACCCATAGTCTCCTGAAAGTACCCAAAATTAATTCAACATTTATTACGACAATTTTGGAAAATCTCTATATAAATGACAAGGTAAAAAGTCCTGTAGTTTATTTTTCTTCTATATTTTACAATTGTATGTTTTGAATTGTAGCTACAGAAGTGAGCAGAGAGTGCTTAGAGAATTTACTAGAAAAAGAAAATAATGGGAAAATGAAGCAAGTAGCCCAAGGATGTCATAGAGCCTATAGAGCCCAAGAATTCAAAAAGGAAGGAAGGAGGCTCTAGAGCAAAGAGGGCTTGAAAAAATTACTATATTGATTTGGACCCATACGAAGACACTATGGCAAAAATAGACGACTACCTCATTACTCATAAAGGCATGGAGAGATTAAGGCAAGATGTAGAGATGACAGTGATCCAAGGAGTAATTTCAAATATTTGGATGATAGTGCCTTATCATTTGTTGCTATTATAGTATTTATATCCATCGGTTGATCCATGCCCTAAGTTGGTGCAGTTCATTGCCTAGTTCTATGATCCATTTACCAGGGATGTCATAAATGCCAAAAGGGAATTATTGTTCACCATCACTCTAGATGAGGTTCAAGAAGATTTTTTTTATTGATTTAAGAACCCTTCACACGCAGTTAATAATAAATTACATACTGGTGATAATGAAGATAAATATGTCTCCACGATGACAATGCACTAGTTTATGGAGACCTAGCTAATTAAAGAGCCATCGATGGGGCAGCTTCCTAATTTATTGAAATCGCTTTCAAATTTTAAGAGCTTGGACATATATTCAATGTTGGCATGGGTCGTTGGTTTACCTTAAGATAAAACTATAAATAAATGCTAGGCAACTTTGGCACAATACATTTATAAATTTGAATTTTGTTCCCCGATAGCCATGAGATAAGGCAACAACCCTATTTTGTTTTATTGGGTAGACTACATTTCTCGAAGGTTGAATTTCCAATCAAAGAAGATGCAAACCAAAGAATCAAAATTTTTCAAGCATACTTCCTTTTTGGTATGGTTTTTCTTCTTTAAGTTACAGCAGCACTTCTCTTTTATTGTAGTATCACAAGTGGGTGAGAAAAATGAATCCCTACCAATTTATAAGTGGACTCCCATATTGAAAATAAGGGAGTCATTTTACATATTTAATAGCTGGTTTTTGGGATCGACAATAGAATTACTTTGTGGTACATGTGAAAGAGTGCCACGAAATTTAAGGGATATAGTCATTGCACAAGAGAAGGGCAATATTTTTTCTTACCCAGTGCGTAATCGTGAAAATTTTTGGTTTCACGAGTTATCCATTTTTATTGCTATACTTTGCCACAAAGCATGTGTTCACCATGGAAGTAGTGTGTCAGTCATATTATTTCAATGATATCTATGGCATTGGGTTCAGAAAGAAGACAACATGCAACATGCCATTCAAATTCGACAACATAGAAGTGAGACAAGTCGGACGAAATCATCTCTTGATAGTGGTACTACAAGATCTAGGCTTGATAGAACTACTGAAACACTGGATATATGACCCTTTGGGTAAATTTTTAGCTATTATGAAGGCTAAATATTTTCATTGTTGCCCTCGGCTAGATATCTAGAGGAATAGAACAACAATATGTGTTTAAATAGAGATCTCAATGAACAAAGCGAAGCTATGGAAGAGGCATCTACGTTATAAAAGCAAAATGTCCTGAAGGTGCCCTAATTTCCAAATATGACAAAAAGACCAAGTACTAGTGCGGTTGTAACTTCTACCATTGAGGCATCAGTTGTTGCATCTACCACAATTTTGGTTGCTACAATTTCTACAGTACCAATTGTAGCAGTTTCTACCATTACTAATATGTTTGAATCAGTTGTAAACCCTTCACCTATGATAGATATCTTGACCAATGTTATGTAGATATTTTCAATGATTCAAGAATAGGAGGAAGATCATCAATTGAAAATCTCTCATGTGGAGGTCATGGATGGTGAATAAAACTCGAACATCGAAGAGAGGGTAGTTATGTAGCATGAATGAGTAGTTTTACAACCATCCTTATCACCACATCACATAGTGCCTGCACCTACAGGTACATTTTCTCTTTCCTCTTCTTTTTCTTCGAAGCATGTAGTGATTTTTGTTTCATTTTCATCTATTTCACTTCCATCGTCATTGGTCTCCATTTCTTTGCCATTTGGTATACCATCTACATTTTTTTTTCTTCCATATTCTTCCACCCCCAAAGTCACTACTGCTCCTTATTCTATTCTCATTCCTTCATCCTTCATTTCTTCTAGTTTGTATTCATGAAAGTCCAATCCATTTTTGCATCCTTCCCATTATGATGCCATCACCACTACCATTGAGGTTGTAAGAATGCAAGATCCTTCCAGAGTAAGCATAACTGCAGCCGAACTTGCTTCCTCCCTTTAGTCTATCATTGTAATTTCATCTAATATTTTCATTTTGCCCTTTCTATCTATATCATCCACTTCCACTGGGCCCAGTCGCCCAAATTTTTTGAATCCGTTCACCTCATTTTTGAAGTTGCAAACAGTTCCTGATGTGCAGGTGGCCTATAAGTAGCCCATCATAGAGAATATCAAATGGGCACACTTGAGCTCTTCACAGTGGTTGAAGAGTATGTGACGTAAGGATACCTTGGCTCTAGCTCAGTTGATTAAGAAATTTTCTTTTGATCCTATTGCAATGGAGGCTCATATCACCATAATCACTCCACTAGTCGAGAAGCCTCAAGGAGAATTGTTTCCAGGCAATATTATTTTTGAGACTATAATAGAAGACCTCACATGGATTGATACTATGGAGAAAATGGGTAATATTCAAGATGATATGAGCTCAATGTATTTGCACGGTGAGCATTTTAAAGAAAAGTATTTTGAAAATAAAAATAAAATTATTGAGCTCAAAACTGCCCTGGAAAAAAGTAGAAAGCAAGAAGAGAAGACTGCCACTAAAAATGAATATTTCTGCCAATAGGTCAAAGTGCACTTGAAGGAAAGAGATGCCACCAGAATCAAAATGCATAAAATCTAGTAGCAGCTTGAAGATATTATAAAGCAATTAGTAGAGAAGGTAGTGCAGGCTACTGGTTTTCATCGAATAGCATCAAAGAAACCCATCTTCGATTTGCACAAAACTGTGAGAAGTTAGTCGCACATGTTGTTAAAGTGTTGTAGTATTTATGGGAGACATGGATATAAATACAACTAGGGCAGTAGTTAATTGACTCCACGGAAGAGGCATTGTTGCCATACATCGAAATGGTAGTAAAGATCTAGGCCCTAGCTAATGCCAGTTTGCATATTTTCCCTCTTAGTGAAATGGATCACACCTAGTCCAAATCCAAGGTCACATTGTGCAGTTATTTCCAAAGGATGGACCTGGTAAGGGAAGGGCAAGAAATTCTTAACACAATCGAGTGAGACATACCATTTCCATGACTCACTTTGATACTCTTGCTAATTTAGGATTTTGGATCTTTACAGATGATTGGGATGAACCCTTTCCCATGGGATAGATAGAGGTGCTCTGGAAGAAGTTTTTTGAAGATACCTTTAGTATTGATACATGGGAAGAGCCTCTCATAGAAGTGAAGGTGTTTCCACTGATACAAAAATATATGTACTTAGAGATGTCATTGTATGATTTGGCTCAACGAGTGAAGCACCTAAGTTTAAAAGATATTTAGAATCTTCACTTTGTTTATGATTCCCTCAGTTCTCCCTGCCTATTCACTACTCATTCTTGGGATGAGGTAATATATGATTATGAAGTCAATTTTGAAACTATCAAGGAGTAGTAGGAGTAGGTAGTGACAGAGAACACAGTAGTAGAGAAGGCAACAAAATAAGCTGAGCGAGTTGAAGTGCTCAAGGTAGTAGCTAAAGTGGAAGAGAAGGAGTGTGCTGAGGAGTAGGTGCATCAAAAAGCATCTACGACATCGATGAAGGTGCCAACCAAGAATACTGGAAAAAAATATTTCATATCCCAATGAATATAGGCCTGGGATCGCTTGCATCTATGTGAGATGGATACCCTGTGAGTCACCAAAAATTTTGGTAATTTTGAACTTTGCCACATTGGGATGATTTTGGAGTGTTTTGATGCAATATTTTGATGGATTTTTTTAATTGTATATATCAGCATTTATATTTAAAATAATTTCATATGTCATGCTTTGTTTATGTATGTATTATTTTTTGCAACGATGCTATAAATATTTTGTAAAATTCATTTGGAATTTGAGTTCACCATACTATAAATGCATAAAAAATGAAGGCATATTTGGGCTCGTAAAAACAAAGAAAAAATAAGGATTAAGTTGAAAAACTTAAGGGGCCTAATATTTTTGAAAGTGCCAACATGTTCGCCCCAAATATAGGGTGAACGCCTCGTTCGCCCCATGTTAAGGTGAATGAAATATCAAAGGGAGACAAAAGGAAATTAAAAAAACCAAAGAAAGGGTATGGTAAAATGCATTCGCATCCACCCCAATTGAGGGATGAACATCCCATTTTCCCCTCCCATGGATGAATGCGCTCCAACACTAAAACATGATTGTGTTTTCCTAAAGACAAAGTGCAATTACATTCGCCCCGATTGAGGGGTGAATGTCCTGTTCACCCCTCCCATTGATGAACGTACCTTGGGAGCAGAACGTGATTACATTCACCCCAATTGAGGGGACAACATTCCATTCACCCCTCCCAATGGTGAACATGCTTTTATGATGAAAGTGTGAAAACATCTCCAGATCGAGCGCAGATAATATTTACTAAAAAGGGCAAATGCAATTTTTAGCTAAGAAGGTGAATGTAGTTTCAAAGATAAATTCATCCATTTGTGAAGTGTCACCATAACCCACAGAGATTGTAGTCAAAGTTTCAAAGTCACCCAGGTTTTTGTAGGCATTAAATAAATGTGGCAGCGATTAATTTAAATTATGTGTCCCAAGTAAAGAAGGAAGCCATATCACAAGCATGGGAGAATTTTCATGATTTCCAAGATATAAGTGCATTTTCAAGATATTGAATATCTCCTAATTGTATGTGCATCGATGCCTAAGTTGCTGATTTCTTGGGAATATTTCCCTAAAATATGAATCGCTGCCCCAAAAGGATGTATTTTAATGATTCCAAGGAGGAATTTCCTCACTCTTGTTCCTAATCTACGATCATTTTGTTCTCATATGAATTTAATGAAAGAGATGAAATCCCTCTATAAATACTAATAAAATTTCTATTGTAAAGGGAATTGGACATTCTACAAGAAAACTTCCTAAGTTCTCTGCATCAATAGAAGAGATTGGGCTTTTGAAAATTGCAAGCATTCTTGTGTGTATGATTTCCTTCTATTTTAAGTATTTTTGTTTATTCTCCTGCCGTTAAGTTTAAAATTCTATCTCTGGATTTAAAACATTTTTGGTGAGTGAGTGAGTTTTGTAATACAATCTGGAGGTTGTCTCCATTGATGTGTGAGTGGAATTTTTTTGCCTTCATTCTATTACATGCTGTCATAAAACTTGGGTGAATTTCCTGCTATTAGTTTGTCCCAAATCCTATGCATTTCGGCCTGTGGCTACATTTCCCATTTATTTTCACATTTTTTTAATTTATTTCTTGTATATCTAGTATTCAACCATTTTATTATTAGTAAGGTAACCAACCCTCTCTAGAGATTGACACAGAGGAAATTCCTTTCCTCCCACCTTTCAATGTTAGTTGTATCTAGGGTGCACAAATGCAGTTTTTGTTGATTAGGTAGATATTTGACAAAAATCAACATAGATATTAGGTTCTTCTCCAATATCTTCCTCTAAAACATTCTTTTCTTTTGAGATTGAATCCTCTTTTTGTCTCTCTTGACCTTCTTCAAAACAAAGTCTTGTTTTGATAAATGAAGATCTTTATGCATTGATAATGTTGTCCAATGCGTTTGAACTTTTCCCAAACATGTTCAGTTTATCCTTAAAATATTTCACTTCCATCTTGAAAGAAACCACTTCATGTTCTAATATTTCACATTCTAACTCTTTTACCTCTAACTTTTCAATCATGACTTCTTTAAATTTCCTTGCCTTAAATGTTGAGTTTTTGAGATCTTGTAGAAGCTTTTCCTTTATTTCCTCATCTTATTGAACTTGAGCCTTCAGTATTGATTTATGCTTTATAACTCTTTTCAAATATCTAATAGAAAAAATAAGTTCCTCTTCTAGATCAACGGTATCTTATTCTTCCTTTTATGAACCTTCCTCTAGGTCTTCAATTATAGGAGCATATTCTTTTTCTTCTACTTGGTATTCAATAGGAGTGTCCTCTTCCTATTTTATTACAAAAAATAGAATCTCTTCATTTTCACTATCTAAGATTCTTTCATCACTATCACTTGAAGCACTTATTTCTCTTTTAACATAGAAACTCTTCTTGTGCCTTTGAAAAAAATTATTTTATGCTTGCATTTACCACATATGTTTTTATTTTCATGCCTAAATTTTATTTCTTCTTTTTTCTTATAATATTGTTTCTCTTTGCTGCTACTGCTTCTGGATTGTGGATAATTATATGCATATCGACCAAAATTACCATAATTAAAATATTTCACAGTCTTCATATCTATGTGTTTTCTTGAGTCTTTATTATTTTTTCTCACATAGTTAGTTTTTCATTATTGTTTGACTCATCACTTGGTTTTGGTTCCTTATCTTTTGTCTTCTTTGAAACTTTGAATGCTACCTCTCTCTTGGAATTTTGATCCCTTTTTATACTCATTTCATAATCTATGATAACTCCATGTAACTCATCCATTGTAAAATTATCTAGATCCTTCATCTCTTCTATTTTGGAAACTTTTGCATCATACGTCATAGGGAGTGATCTTAATAATTTTTGAGTAACACTAGAGTCCTCAATTTAAAATCCAAGTCCACACATGGTATTAAAAACTTCATCAATACAAAGTAAGTACATAGAAATATCTTCCTCATCTTTCATTTATAATTCCTCAAACCTCCTCTTGTGAGTTTGAAGTTTTGCCAACTTAACCTTGCAATATCCTTCATATGTTTGCTTCATTTATCCCATATTTCTTTTGTTGATTTGTATTACATAACTTTCACAAACTCTAATTCACACAATCCACTTAAGATTCCATTCATAGCCTTGGCATTATTTACATATAATTTCTTACCATCCTTATCTATGGTAGGAGTAGTTGTAGGTGTGAATACATCCTCAATAGATTGCCATTTTTCATATCCTTGTGTCATAAAATAAGTCTTCATCCTCATACTCTAGAAAGCATAATTATTCCCATAAAATATTGTAGACTTATTTGTTAAAGATCCATTTTGAGAAGCAATTTGTGTTCCTGTAAGATCTTTCTTCAAGATGTTAGACTTTTTGAAGGAACCTTCTCTAATACCAATTGAAAAACACAAGCTTATGCTGAGAGGGGTGAATAGTATAAGATAAACTTTTACTTTTCTTTCCCAAACAATATTATCCAATGTTATTAATTGCAAGATATTTCCAAAGTAGTTTTAACCAATTTCATCAATAGTAGCAACAAAGCAATGCACATATCATAACACACAATGAGAGACACAAATTTAATGTGGTTCACCCAATGTAGGCTATGTCCATGGAGAAAATATTTGTTCTAAATTTTCTCAATAAATCTCTTGTGAACCAATTCCCTATTACAGTGTTTATGGACCTCTATCCAAAGGAGATATCAATCCCCTATGCTCAAGTGCATGTACCTCCATCCATAGGAGACCTTTTTCCCCATTACTATAGTTTGTGTATCTCTATCCATAGGATACCTCTATCCTCACTAATTTGGTTCATGGACCTCTATCTACAATAGAACTCTATCCCCTTAATTTTGGTTCATAGAACTCTATCCACAAGAGAAATCTATCTCCTTGCTTGTTTAATTTATAGTACTCTATCCACAATAGACTCCTCTCTTTTACTCTAGTTTGTGTAACTCTATCTACAAGAGAAATATATCCACTTACTGGTTTGGTTTGTGGAATTCTATCCATAGGAGACTCCTCTCCTTTTCTTTGGTTTGTGGAACTCTATCCATAGGAGAACTCTATCCCCTTACTAGTCTAGTTCATGGAAATCTATCCATAGGATACTCATCTCCTTTTCTATGGTCACCTCTAAAGCTGGTATAGACTTTTGATTAAATCTATTCTAAGCCTACTCATGATTCTTACTCATGTGTGCTCAAAAATCTATCTAAAACCTGCTTTAAGTCTTCTCATAAGACTTGCTCAATTATGCTTACAAATATGCTCTCAACTCTACTCCAAATCTGCACATACACTATATGCACAAATTTGTCTCAACTCTGTCCCAAATCTGCACACATTACATGCACAAATCTATCTCAACTCTATCCTAAATATGCACACATTACATGCACAAATCTATCTTAACTCTGTCCTAAATCTGCACATATTACATGCACAAATCTATCTTAACTCTATCCCAAATCTACAGACATTACATGCACAAATCTATCTCAACTCTATCCCAAATATGCATATATTACATATATAAATTTGTCTCAACTCTATCCCAAATATGCACACATTACATGCATGAATTTGTCTTCACTCTATCCCAAATCTACACACATTACATACACAAATCTGTCTTAACACTATCCCAAATCTGTTTCAAGTCTTCTCATAAGACTTGCCCAAATATACCTTTAACCTACTTACACATCTTGCACAAAACTACTCAAAAGCATTCTCAAATATGCTTACTATATTTGCACAAAACTACTTACAAGCCTTCAAATATACTTACAAATATGTTCTCAACTCTGCTCAAGACTTCTCACCACTCATGCTCAAAACAACTCACAAAACATGCTCAAAACAACTCATAGCACATGCTCAACCAATCCCAAATCTTACACACAAATAATGTTTAAAATAATGTTTGTATCTCTTTCAAAAATACTTTTTTAAACTAGGTAATTCAGACATATTCTACCCATAATTATTTCAATAATATAGAAATAATAATGTGCAATACAAATGCTCAATATGTTCTCTTACAAACTAACTCAAGATCTAATGCACAAATTGTTTCACAAAACTTGATTTTAAAAAAAATTACAATAACTTTCAATGTCATTCAAATCAATGCCCAAATGCTTCACAATGATGCACAAATTTGTTCTGAAACCCTAGCACATGTGTCTCCAATTTCACCAATCAATGATGCACAATTTGTTCTCAAATCCTATCACATGTGTCTCCAATTCCACTAATTAATGAAGCACAATTTTTTTCTCAAACCCTAGCTTAAATATTTCTTGCAATGCACACTAATCAAAACATTTTATCTCCACCTTAAAATATTTCCTCAACGTACAACCACCTATAAGGAGTTATATCACCATACCTCAAAATTTATTTGATGAAGATGTGCCCACAAAACCCTATCTCAAAAACAACTTATCTTTCTTGTACCTCTTCCAGGATTAGATAGCAAAATACTTTTCAAGTCATCCACATAAAAACCTTCTAAAAATATGTGCATAGTAAAACTTGAAAATAATACTTTATTATTTGCTTTCGTCTTCACAATAATACAACATGTAGAACCCTTAAACCTTTTTATTATTATGTGCATGAATTACAAATTACAATGATTACAAGTACACCCTTTTCTCTCCTTTCTAAGAATGCAATATTTCAATCCTCATACCTACCCAAAACTTCTTAATGTTAATTTATTCATGCAAACATTATAAAATAGAACAATTTTATTACACCTTATGACTCCCTTCTAAACTTTCATCAATTCTAAAATACTTGCACAACCCTTATACCTCCTGGACACACATTTCTCAATAACACTTTTATTCTAACAAAGCTCTTAGATCAAATTGCTACCCAAACACCTTTACACCTTACAAAAATTATATTAATCAAACTTTATACCTCTAATTTTTGTGCTCAATAAAAATCAAATACCTCTTACGCTATCACGATTTGAACTCTGCCAACGCGTAGGCCAACGCTCCTTAAAGTGCTCAATGACTGACTGTACTAGCATGGCTTGGTGACACAAAAAGGTGACCCACATGTTTTAACTCAATTCTACCTCAAAACAGTGAGATATATTCTACCCAAAACCGTCATCGAGGGGACTCGACTGTAAGACCTATTTCTGCCCAATACTCTAACACACGACCAGTGACCAACTATGATGTACCAGCAGATATAACATCAATAAATTCTTTGATGAATATCTTCAACTGCTTTTAAATATTTTTTTCTTGTCTTTTAAGCCTTGGTCCATGTCCTTTACAAAACCTTTTTATAATATTTAAATATTATACTCCTTAACTTTTTGACATCAACCCACACGAACCTTTCCTTTTCCAAGATTGTACCATTTATTTATATCATCAAACCTCATGAACTTGTCTTTCTACCAACCTTGTATCTTGTTCTTTTTATCATCAAACCTTGAACATATATTTTTGCCAACCTCATTGCCTTGAGTTGAATATTACCTTGCATAATTATCCAACCATAGGATAATATTTTTGCCATGCTAAGCTCTCTTTGACATTAACCTATGACATAAATCCTTTGACAACAATGACAATACAATATGCTCAATATTTCCAACAAAAGACACCACCATTATTTTTAATTAGGATTTTAGAGAACCCTAGTGCATGTAACAATTGTATCAAAATAAATAAGAAATTTAAAACCTCACATTTGAGGTACATTGATTGTAATACTTGATATCTATCAACAATAATAAAATAGTTCATTTGTATTGTGCAGTCATTTTATTACTTATTATTTGGTGTTGCTTGATTTTGTATTCAGAGTCACCTTATATTTCTTTATCAAATTATAAAATATCATTTTTATATTATATTATTTCTCAACATATATATTTTTTGGATTTTATCATTTATATTAATCATTATTAAAACTATAACATAATATATAATTAACCAAAACTAATTCACTCTTAAGAAATATAAATATATATAACTTGAAAACCCATTAACTAAACATATAATTCAATTCTAAAGAATATTTACTATAATTATTCCCCACTACTCATCCACAACTAAGGAAAAGCCCCAATAACAACAAATTAAAGCTTCTTATCTTGAAGAAGAAGAATCCAAAATAAGTCACAATAATTATAACTTGTGTAAAATTTTACTTATAGGAAAATATCAATAAATAAAGTGATAAGGAGAGTGCCAAGGGAAATTTTATTTTGAAATAAGTTCCAATATCATAGGTTTTGCAACCACCAATGAAATTCAAATAACAAAACTCCTGACAAGTCTATAAAATAACCTTGGATAAAAAAAGCAAAGATGCACTAGAAAATCAAGTGAATACCAATGCTTGAGCTAATTCAAAGGCATGACAAACTATGATAGAGGTAAATGAGTTAAGTTAAATTTATTCCAACTAAGAAGACAAAGGTCACCTGCTAGAAGGTATCTTAAGTAACTATATTAGATATTCATTCAAGATGAAGAATGGCAATGACAATACCAAGCCTAACAATTATTATGACCAAAAAGTAATTAGTTCTATCCAAGATCCTAAGGAAGAGTAGCTGAGATTGTAAAATTCACTCACAAACAATTTTGGAGGTAAATTCTCTCTATTGTAAACTATAAATAATTGTATTTTAGATTGTAGAAAGGATCAATAAGTTTGCAATTGTATTCTCTTGCAGGATTTCCTTTCATTTCTTTTTGTAAAAATAGTCGGCTCCTGAGAAGCTTGTGGAAAATATTGAACCCCCGCTCCTAGCACAATATCTTTAGTTTTTTGCTTGCATATATATATATATATATATATATATATATATATATATATATATATATATATATATATATATATATATATATATATATATATATATATATATGTTTGTGAAAGCCTATATCAATTTTTTTTGTATAGTCATTTGTTGCCTCCTATTGACCCATTTTTTGTATATGTAAGTGTTTGTGATTTTTTCCCTATTTCTGATTTTATTAAGTGTATGCATGCATGAGAGGACTACATCTATATTTGGACTAGTTATTTGTTGATGGCTCTCCTATAAGACCCACCTCTTTATGCATGTGTATTATCGGTAACTCTCATATGTGCTCTACTATGTTGAGGAGAGGAAGTGTTCATCACTGGCACATAGCATTTAGGCCTATTTTTGTAGAAAGATCTTAGCAAATCTCTTGGTGCATTACCATCCCATTTTTTTTTTTGAGTTTCTTTTATTTTATATCTCGCACTTCTTTTTCCCTTTGTTGATTCCATGTTTACCTTGAATATCACACCTTAACAAGAAGTCGATCTTGTAAAAACTCCTAGAGATACTTGATTGAGTTGAACCCCATGCTATTGGACATGGACCTATTGTGTTGCTCCTTGTGAAGCATGATTGCCCTACTAGGGAAAATTATATATGAGAATAGTTTAATGGCATGCCCATTGGGATCCCAATGACACATCAATGATTCTAATTTCATAAAAATGAGTAAGGCTTAGGATTTTTAAGGGTCTTTGTCTATTATTTCTTGTTAAAGTACCCTTTGAATCACCTAGAAAATCTACTCTGGAATGAGCACTAGAAGAAGCCACTATTAGAGATACTAGATCAAGGTTCAGGTGAAGATCTCAGTATACTTTCTTTGTAGTAGCACAAAGTTGCATTCACTTAATGAATCCTTCCTAAATGAAGAAACCAAAAGTTATGTAGGCAAATATTGCTACCGAAGATTTATTGCTATATTTAAAAACATGGTTAGCTCTTTAGTCAACACCACCTCAAGTTGGGAGGATTCAAGTTCTTTTTTCCCCTCAAGACCACCTAGTGGATGGAAAAAACTCCCAAAATCTATACTAGCAATATTACTCGATTATATTGGAAAAGGCCCAACTACTTTGCTAAAGCACCTAAAGGAACTGGTATTTATATACCAAACACATAATATTATGGAGAAAGATGTGGCCTTAAGTCTATTAGTGGCATATTTCAAATAATAAGCACTCAAGAGATATGAATCACTTCCTCCTCATTCAATCATGGAATATGATCAATTGGCTTTATTATTCATGAATGATTTTACTATAATTATTGAGTTAAATATAGTTGAAATAAAAAATAAACCAAATCAATAGAGAGATATCCCTCCTATCCATCATGTAAAACAAATTATCCAACTAAATTCTCCTTAATAAGAAAAAATCCAACAACTATTGGCCCATGATGAGGAGATCATAATTATGGGTTAAGGAGGAATACATCATCCTACCCCAATCAATTTTGAAAAATAAGGAAATGAGGCCTGGAGAAATAGGATGGGTAGTCTCAAAGTAAAAACAATTGGAGGACTTGTCCTCCCCAAATTCATTAGCATATAATAATACACTACTAAAGAAAGAAAGACCTTAGGGTACAAATGTTGTAAGGCCTATACCCTACATAGAGGTAAAAGAGGTAAAAACATCATATTCCATCCTTGTTGGAAAAAATGGCTTAGTCAAGAAGTATAATTCTCAAAAGCCCTTTTACCCATAATAAACAAAATTTCTAATGGTTAATTATGATTTGGGACCTAGCCCCAAATCAACATAGAATTAGAGATGTGGGATAATTACAAGCCATATATCTCTTTCTCCATATCTCTCCCCCTCTCTCTATGTGTATAAAAAAATAGGAATGGTATAAAAAAAGAGGAAAACTAATATATATGTATATAATGAAGCTCATTCATTGGTTTTGAAAAGGGTTACAATAGTGATCATAATAAACAAAAAGCTATTATTGGACAAATGTCATTCAATGGATATAAAAAATAAATGGGAATAGTTGTATGGTCATGAACAAGATTGGAGAAAATGTCAATCAATTACATATCAAGGCACACCAACCAAGGGCTATTGTCAATAAAAAATCCAATAACATAATCCTTAAAGGATGTATAATTGTAAGGAAATCCACTTTTATTCATTCCAAATACTTTTAAGAGTGATGTAGTAGCAATTCATAAATGAGAGGTTAACATGGGAAAGCCAATAGGGCCTAGTGAACCCAAGAAAAGGAATAAGAACATAAATACCCCACACAAGTCTATAGAAAAAAGTGCAGTATAGATGCAAGAAATGAAAAGTGATCCAACCAAAAGTATCAAAGATGAGGCTAGAAGGGTTAGTTACTCTAGGCTTATGATGGATGGGATTATTATAAAGGAGGAAGCTCATAAAAAATAAATGGAAGTAGAAGGCGGTTATTTCAAAAAATATATGGAGCAGTTGTCTTAATATACTTGAAGAACACAAGATTATACTGAGAGGGGGGATGAACAATATAAGACCACTTTTTACTTTTTCTCTCAAACCAATATATGCAATGTAAAGATAGCAATATCAACAAAAGTAATCAAATCAATGTACACAACACCACACACAATAGAGACAACACAATTTACGTGGTTCACCCAATGCAGGCTACTCCATGGAGAAAATATTTTACTAAAATTTTCTCAATCAATATCTTGGGAATCCTTCCCAATTACAATGTTTATGGACCTCTGTCCAAAGGAGATGTTGATCCCCTAAATCTAGTTTGTGGATCTCTATCCACAAGAGAACTCCTTATCCTCTGCTCTGGATGGTGATCCTCTAGAAGACTACTACCTCCACTACACTGACTGGTGGATCTCTCTCCACTTGAAGACTCTTATCCTCACTCAGAAGACCTATCCTTAATGTCCTGGCTGATGGATCTCTATCCACTAGAGACTATGTCCTCTCTACTCTGTCACCTCCAAAGCTCTGTCTCAATTTTGTACTAAACACAATCCAATCGGTCTAGCATAACTTTGCTCAATCTCTTGCACTAAACATAGTTCATTCGGTCTAGCACAAGTCTTCTCAATAAGCTCTCTTAAATATGCACTAAACACAATACATTCGGTCTAGCACAAATCTGCTCAACTCTTGCACTAAACATAGTCCAGTCGGTCTAGCACAAGTCCACTCAAATTTGCACTAAACATAGTTCATTCGATCTAGCACAAATCTGCTCAATAGGTTCACTCAGAACCTTCTCAAATCTGCTCAACAGGTCCACTCAGAACCTGCTCAAATCTTCTCAACATGTCCACTCATAACCTATCCAAATCTGCTCAACAAGCTCACACAGAACTTGTCCAAATCTGCTCAACAAGCTCACATAGAACTTGTCCAAATCTGCTCAATAAGTCCACTCTAGGACTTGTCCAAATCTGCTCAATAAGTCCTCTCTAGGACTTGCTCAAAGCTATATTGTAAGCTTCCACAAAAGCTCACACCAAAAATTAGTCCACAAGTCTTCTCAAAGACTTACCTCAAATCTGCTTAACAAGTCCACACAGAACTTGTCCAATCTCATAGAAACATAAAGAGAATTGTTAGAGACTCAATATGTTCTATACTCAAAACTCAATCACCTTCTCAACTCAATCTCATAGAAGCATAAAGAGAATTGTTAGAGACTCAATATGTTCTATACTCAAAGCTCAATCTCAACTCAAATTAGAATATAGAATAGTTTGTTTTATGGAACTTAATCAACCACTTCATACATCCACTTGACTAGGCTCAATCAACTCTACTCAACCAATCACTTCAAGAAACAACCCTTTCTCACAAACCCTAGTCCAAGCATGTATCATCCAACTCAAAATGTATCCAACAATGCTCAACAACAAATCTCACATAACAATGATACTCATGTTCTTTTCTAACTCAAGTTCAAGTTCTTTTCACATCCAATGGCTTCAACAACAATGCTTATAAAACAAGGTTTTAATCACAACTCTCAATTTCAGAAAACCTTGAAGCATTAACTCAACTACTTTTGAAAAGGAAACCCTAATCAAATCCTTTTCACTCCAAACTTAATTTTCAAGTAAGCCAGTCAACCAACTCAACCAAGAAATAATTTGCCCATACCTTTTGTTTGTACTGAAGTAGATCACACCAATCTGCCACAACCAAAAATAATACTTTTGCCAAACTCAAATGGGTTAGTAGGCAAAATATTATTTCAATATTTTCTCTTCAATATTTTTCTCACTTGATGCTTATAAATCACATATGCAATATATCAATGGATATTCCTTATCACTCCATTAAAATATTATCCAACACCACATAGAATAAAAATAAATTCTTTCAAACTTATCCTTACCTTATTGCTCCACCATAAGATAATATTCAAATGTTAAGGACAATTATAATGCAATAACACATTAAATTTATTGCAAAAAGAACTTTTGTCCTTTCAAAAACCCCTAACAAGTCAATGTGGCATTCAAACTTCACCTAGTGTAATTAACCCTTATTACTCCTAATTAATTTAAAAATTAATTTTAGCAAACACCTTATAACTCCCAATGTTGGGAAACACACATTAACTTGCACTAAAAAGTATTTACCTTTGCCTTGGTGGGAATCGAACCCACAACGCAGCCACCGACCAACACCCTAGCCATGACTCCAACTACCGTGCAAGCTAGGTGCTTGCTTGGGAAGTGGGAAGCACCACGTGCTTCTTAACTTCCCTCCTTCTACCTCAAAAATGTGCACCTCTACCTTGGCGCCCAAGCAAAACATGCACTTCCTTTACCACTGTCCAAAATGTCTTCCACTGGGAATCAAAATCGGGACTCCTGGTTTCCAAACATCTTAGTTGTTGCCCTCTTGCCACAAGGCCACGCTATCTTTGTTGGCTTATAATTTTGGCGCTTCTCCCTTTGTCCCTTGTTGCTGGCACTGTCACGAATTTTGTCGTCTTCTTCTTCTTCGAGGGCTTCGAATTAATTCTTAATGGCTTAGACTTAAGGCAAGGTTTTGCCTTTATATAGTAGCCTCCATCGATTTAAAAATGTCGATGCTCATGCTTAACTTTTGTCCATCGAAGCTTTAATTAATTAATTTATAAATTATTTAAATTCCTCTTGAATTTAAATTTTATAAATTAATTATTTTAAGACCTTTACTTTTATTAAGGTCAATCTTTAATGAACACTTTATAATTATAATATTTATTTATAAAATTTAAATTCACCTTGAATTTAAATATTTTATAAAATAAATATTAAACCTTTTAGTGTTCTTGTGAGCTTCCTCCTCCGGTGGTTTTAAATGAAAACCTTTTATTTTTCTCCGTTAGGGTTTTAACAAAAACCTTTGCAACTTGTTATTCTGAGACTCTTTTTGGACCAATCAATTTTATTTTTCCTTGGGATATTTTGGCATCAATGACAACTTTGGCTTAAGGACTCAAAATGTCCAACAATCTCCCCCTTTGTCATTGATGGCAACCCACATTCTTTTTACTAAAACCTGACCTTTATTTTTCTTCTGCTCCCCCTGGGACATTGCTCCCCCTAGCTCAATGCTCTCTCAGATATCAAATCTCTCCCCATTACACAAATCTCTCCCCCTTTGACATCAATGGAAAAGGGTCACCTTTGGGGCTTGGGGCTAAGAATGAGCCTCTTAGCTTAGCCCCTCCCCCACCTCCTCATGAGGTGGTTAATTTTGGGGTGGGAGTATTTCTACTCCTCGAAAGCACTGTTCTTTACCTTTATCCTTTTCCCTTCTTTTTTGAGTTTGCTGAATCCTCTGAATTTTTCTATCCAAGTCATCATCCCTGTTCCTATCATCATTCATGTTCATTTTCCTATTCTTGTTCACATCTAGGTTCCTGTTCCTGTTCCTGTTTCTATTCTCATCCATGTTCTTGTTCCTGTTCATACATATTTTTGGAATGTCTGCTCTACACCATTTTGTTGTGTGACCATCATTATTGCACTTATAACACTTAATGTTATTATTCCTTGGAGGTGCAAATGTCTTAGGATATCTCCTAGTGAAGCCATATCCTCTTCTGTCATGAATCCTACAATTCATTGCCTTGTGACCAAACTCATTACATGAGTAGAAATACCCATGGAAAAGATATCCTTTCCCATATTCCTGTCTTTCATGTGTCCTACACTGTGAAGCCATGTGCCCAAACCTGTGACATGAAAAACATCTTCCATTGAAGCTTCCTTGTCTTGACCTCATTGGTCTTCTGTTCTTATTGTTGTTCCATCTGTATCTTCTCTATGCATTGTTCCTATCTTTGTTGAACCCTTTATTGTCCAACTCATCCTTTGATGTCTCACTCCCACTTACACTGTCTTCTTTTGATGTATCTTCATCTGAAGTTTCTTCTTCTTCAAGGCTTGAAGTTGATTCCTTTTCCCATTTCTTTTGAACTTGTTTAGAACCAAGGCCTATTTTTTTTGTTGCTCCTCTTTGTATCTTGACTATTTTATCCACACTCTTTGCACTGTTTACATACTTGTATAGCTTATTCTTGGAATCTTCTAAATATTCCTTTAGTAGTGCCACTTCTTGTGCTAACTTCTCACATTCCAAGATCTTTGCTTCTAACTTATCTTTGAACTTATTTGCCTTAGCCTTTGATTTTTCTAAATCCTCTATGAGCAATAATATTTCTTCATCACATTCTTGAAACTGAATTTCAAGCTTAGAGTGTTGCTTTCTTACCTTATTTACCATGTCAAGGGCATAGATAAGTTCTCCCTTGAGATCATAACCATTCTCTACTGAATAATCCTCTATTTGTTTGCCTTTGTCCACATCATTACTTTCTTTTGGCTTGTCTTCTATAGGATCACTCACTTCTTCTTCTAATGCCATTAGAAGATTTTCATCTGGTCTTTCAAGTGCATCTTCATAGTCATCATCACTGAAACTATAACCATCCCTTGTGCAATCATCTTCAAGATGTCCAAATTTACCACATCTAAAACACTTGAGAATAACTGGAGTCCTTTTCTTAACTGGTTCTTTTTCTTCAATCATAAATAGGACTTCATCTCTATCATTGTCTGAAAAACTAGCATCACTATCATTTGAGTACTTACTTGCATTATCCGCATAGTAGCTCCTCTTTTGTCTTTGGAAGAACTTCTTTCCTTGTCTGCTTTTTCTATCCTTGCTTTTCATTTGTACCTGTGATCCTATTTTTCTTCATCATTGTTGTTCTTTGGTTCTTTACAATCTGTTGCAAAATGTCCAAACTTTCCACAATTGAAACATTTAACAGATCTTAGATCTATGGGTCTTCTGGAACCTTTATTTCTTCTACCATAGTTAGCTTCTTCATCATTGGATGACTCACTACTTGATTTTGACTTCTTACCCTTTATCTTCTTGTTCACTTTGAATGCAACCTCCTTCGAAGGGATAGGATCTTTTGTTCTTATCTCAAAATTTGTAAGCATGCCAAGCAAAGAATTTCTTTTCAAAAAATCACTATCAATTGATGTTTCTATAGCAGAGACCTTTTCACTATACCTTTTTGGAAGAGTTCTCAAGATCTTATCACAAGCATCAGATTCATCGACCTTCATTCCAAGACCTCTCATCTCATGTACAAGTTCATCAATCTTACTGAGATAGTCACAAATGTTTTCATCATCCCGCATTCTTAAGTTTTCAAATTCTCCTTTGATATTTCTAATCTTAGCTTTCCTGACACCTTTATCTCCTTCATATATGTTATGCAGTAGTTCCCACATATCTTTTATTGTTTTACAATCCATAACCTTCATAGATTCTGATCTATGCAATCCTTTTATAATTGCATTCATAGCTCTTGAATTTGCATGCATTAGAAGCTTACCTTCCTTATCTGTAGGAGGATTGATTACTAAATCATATCCAAGTTCCACTGCATCCCAAAATTCATTGCCAAGTGCCATCAGGTGAAATATCATTAGCATACACCAATACAAGAAGTCACTTCCATCAAATACTAGTACTGTATTATTTATGGACCCATCCCTTTGATCCTTTTGATCCATTGTGTTCTTGACCGCTTTTCCTTCAAGATGTCAAACTCTTCTGAAGGAACCTACTCTGATACCAATTGAAGAACACAAGCTTATACTGAGAGGTGGGGTGAACAGTATAAGACCACTTTTTACTTTTTCTCTCAAACCAATATATGCAATGTAAAGATAGCAATATCAACAATAGTAATCAAAGCAATGTACACAACACCACACACAATAGAGACAACACAATTTACGTGGTTCACCCAATGCGAGCTACTCCATGGAGAAAATATTTTACTAAAATTTTCTCAATCAATCTCTTGGGAATCCTTCCCAATTATAATATTTATGGACCTCTGTCCAAAGGAGATGTTGATCCCCTAAATCTAGTTTATGGATCTCTATCCACATGAGAACTCCTTCTCCTCTTCTCTAGTTGGTGATCCTCTAGAAGACTACTGCCTCCAATGCACTAATTGGTGGATCTCTCTCCACTTGAAGACTCTTGTCCTCACTCAGAAGACCTATCCTCAATTTCATGGCTGATGGATCTCTATCCACTGGAGACTCTGTCCTCTCTACTATGTCACCTCCAAAGCTCTGTCTCAATTCTATACTAAACACAGTCCAATTGGTCTAGCACAACTCTGCTCAATATCTTACACTAAACATAGTTCATTCGGTCTAGCACAAGTCTGCTCAATAAGCTCTCTTAAATCTATACTAAACATAGTACATTCGATCTAGCACAAATCTACTCAACTATTACACTAAACATAGTCCAGTCGGTCTAGCACAAGTCCACTCAAATCTGCACTAAACATAGTTTATTAAGTCTAGCACAAATATTCTCAATAGGTTCACTCAAAACCTTCTCAAATCTTCTCAACAGGTCCACTCAGAACCTACTCAAATATGCTCAACATGTCCACTCAAAACCTGTACAAATCTGCTCAACAAGCTCACACAAAACTTGTCCAAATATTCTCAACAAGCTCACACAGATAACTTGTCCAAATCTGCTCAATAAGTCCTCTCATAGGACTTGTCCAAATATGCTCAATAAGTCCTCTCTAGGACTTGCTCAAATCTATATTGTAAGCTTCCATAAAAGCTCACACAAAATCAGTCCACAAGTCTTCTCAAAGACTTACCTCAAATCTGCTTAACAAGTCCACACAGAACTTGTCCAATCTCATAGAAACATAAAGAGAATTGTTAGAGACTCAATATGTTCTATACTAAAAACTCAATCACCTTCTCAACTCAATCTCATAGAAGCATAAAGAGAATTTTTAGAGACTCAATATGTTCTATACTCAAAGCTCAATCTCAACTCAAATCAGAATATAGAATAGTTTGTTTTATGGAACTTAATCAACCACTTCATACATCCACTTGACTAGGCTCAATCAACTCTACTCAACAAATCACTTCAAGAAACAACCCTTTCTCACAAACCCTAGTCCAAGCATGTATCATCCAACTCAAAATGTATCCAACAATGCTCAACAACAAATCTCACATAACAATGATACTCATGTTCTTTTCTAACTCAAGTTCAAGTTCTTTGCACAACCAATGGCTTCAACAACAATGCTTATAAAACAAGGTTTAATCACAACTCTCAATTCAGAAAACCTTGAAGCATTAACTCAACTACTTTTGAAAAGGAAACCCTAATCAAATCCTTTTCACTCCAAACTTAATTTTCAAGTAAGCCAGTCAACCAACTCAACCAAGAAAGAATTTGTCCATACCTTTTGTTTGTATTGAAGTAGATCACACCAATCTGCCACAATCAGAAATAATAATTTTACCAAACTCAAATGGGTTAGTGAGCAAAATATTATTTCAATATTTTCTCTTCAATATTTTTCTCACTTGATGCTTATAAATCACATATGCAATATATCAATGGATATTCCTTATCACTCCATTAAAATATTATCCAACACCACATAGAATAAAAATAAATTCTTTCAAACTTATCCTTACCTTATTGCTCCACCATAAGATAATATTCAAATGTTAAGGACAATTATAATGCAATAACACATTAAATTTATTGCAAAAAGAACTTTTGTCCTTTCAAAAACCCCTAACAGGTCAATGTGGCATTCAAACTTCACCTAGTGCAATTAACCCTTATTACTCCTAATTAATTTAAAAATTAATTTCAGCAAACACCTTATAACTCCCAATGTTGGGCAACACACATTAACTTGCACTAAAAAGTATTTACCTTTGCCTTGGTGGGAATCGAACCCACAACATAGCCACCGACCAACGCCCTAGCCACGAATCCAACCATCGTGCAAGCTAGGTTTTTTCTTGGTTAGTGGGAAGCACCACGTGCTTCTTAACTTCCCTCCTTTCACATCAAAAATGTGTGCCTCTATCTTGGCATCCAAGCAAAATGTGCACTTCCTTTACCACTACCAAAACATCTTTCGTTGGGAATCAAAACTAGGACTCCTAGTTTCAAAACGTCTTAGCTTCTGCCCTCTTGCCACAAGGTCATGCTACCTTCGTTGGCTTCCAATTTTGGTGTTTCTCCATTTGTCCCTTGTTGCTGGCATTGTCACGAATTTCATCGTCTTCTTCTTCTTTGAGAGCTTCGAATTAATTCTTCTTAGCTTAGAATTAAGGCAAGGTTTTACCTTTATATAGTAGCCTCTATATATTTAAAAACATCGGTGCTCATGCTTAACTTTTGTCCATCAAAGCTTTAATTAATTAATTTATAAATTATTTAAATTCCTCTTGAATTTAAATTTTATAAATTAATTATTTTAAGACCTTTACTTTTATTAAGGTCAATATTTAATGAACACTTTATAATTATAATATTTATTTATAAAATTTAAATTCACCTTGAATTTAAATATTTTATAAAATAAATATTAAACCTTTTAGTGTTCTTGTGAGCTTCCTCCTCTGGTGGTTTTAAATGAAAACCTTTTATTTTTCTCCATCAAGGTTTTAACAAAAACCTTTGCAACTTGTTATTCTGAGACTCTTTTTGGACCAATCAATTTTATTTTTCCTTGGGATATTTTGGCATCAATGACAACTTTGGCTTGAGGACTCAAAATTTCCAACAAATACCTCCTCCCACCAATACACATTTGCTATGAAATGGTAAAGATATGTGTATGACAATATGACCCTCACTCTAAACTAATTTTGGGTCCTCAAAATAACACCTTTCAAGTAATAATATCTAGGGATGTTGTCCAAAAAGTGCTTCAATTATTGAAGGGGTTCATAATGAGCCCAAAAATTGCAAAAATGTGTTATTTAAGAATGAAATATAAACTAGGTTGTCTAAACTAGGAGTTTATTAAAACCATGAACACCATGCCAAAATTTTCTCTAAAAAATGATGTTTTTGTGCAAGAATCCAGGGATGCTCTAAGCATCACAACATTCATCTTTAGATCCCCCAATGACACATATATAATAGAAAAAACCTTGGCAATCATGCATCTACTTAGGAACAATGTAGAGAAGAAACCATTTGTCTTAGATTTCAGTGACTTCATCACTGAATGAATTCACGAGGGACTTATGAACTTCAAAGGAAATCAATAATTTAGGTATTGCTCATTTTTAATATATTTTATTTTGTTACAAAATAGTTTAAATTTTGAGCATCTAATATTAAAAAATGGAAATGAAATAGGGGATGCAAAACTTATTGTTTACTAGAAAAATATCCTATATCATCATTCCCTTTACTTTGAATTCTCAAATAAATTTATAGTCTCTATAATACCAACATTCAAGGGAGAGGAGCCTAAGAGAATATTGAGAGAAACCTTTGATATTCTAAAAATAAAAATAAAAAGCTACAACTATTTCTTAGAATAATGAGAATTGTGGTTTGGGTTTTTGGTTTCAATGGGGTAATCTTCATCTTGTCAATATATGTGACCAACAGGGTGGTATGTATTAAAACTTGAAGACAAGCGGATATGATAGATTCCACCTATGCAAGTGGGAAAACTAAATTGATATTCTATAGGAATCAAAGGTAAAGAAGCTACGGTTGGAAGTTTTGGATGATACATGGAACTATGACCCCAACAAAAAATTTGGAGCATGGTTGAAAAGTGGTCATATTTCCAAGAAATTTGAACATAATCCAAGACCCAATCTAGAAAAATATAAGAGTAAATAGGAAGGGTTATTTCACTTACTAAAAAAGGATATTTTCTACAATGGGAACCATAAAAATAATATATGGAAGTTTCTATGAAAAGATAAGAGACTTCAACCCTGTAGTAACAATCACAGTCTTTGTGTGAAAAAGGCTTCAAAAATTTGGATAGAGCGATAACAAAATCAAGGCATGATGGAGATTTTGCAAGGAAATTAACCAAATAAAAACACTCTATGGAGGCTTTGACCTAGATGAAGATAAATTATTTAGTATGGCCTATGACTAGGAACATTTATAGGAGGCATCAACTAGGTTTAAGAAGAATGAAATTACGAATATCAATCTTGATGAAAAGAAAGTCAAAAGGGCTTCATTAAGTCATGTAAATGAAGAAAAAAATTAGAAAAAAATAAAGGAGCACCCCAAAAAGAAACAAATAATGAGAATTCAATAGGAATTATTAGAAGAATAAGAGACAAAAGAAATCTACTAGTTTCAAGGGTTAAAATACAAACCCAGTCTATAGGTAGAAAAGGAGCAAGCATTAATGGAAGAAAATACCATGGCTACATTAGTAGCCATATTAGGTAGAAAAACTAACTTAGTGAAAAATAAATAATAAGAAGAAATTGAGCCTTTAATAAATCCTACCACTTTTTAAGGAATGACCCTTGCCCCCAAAGGTGACAAATAAGGTAAAGGAAACCCTAGATATGGTTTTCATGGTAAAAGATAGCCTAAAAAAACCCTCAAAACAGTTAGACAATAAAATCCAAGAAACTTTACATCTTCTTGACAATGTTCCCCCTCTCCAATCCAAACCCACTTGTAGAAAAACACATATTGAACAATCCAAAAGATTACATGTCTACACCAGCAAATGGAGCAAATAAATCAGCAAGTACTATTCTCAAGAATGCAAGCCTCTACCCAAATATATTTCCTTATATCCTCAATATGAAGCTTCAAACATCTCCAAAAAGGATCTCTTAGTGATAAAGCCTGAAGACTAGATAATATATCAATATTGGGATATAGTAGTATAAAATATTAATCTAAAAGAGATGCAAAGTAGAGATATAATATGATTCAAGTAGGAAATGGAGAAAATAGTTAAGCATGACTGAAATTTTTAAATTTAGATTAGAAAATATCGATAAATAGCTAAAAATGACTGGCTAGTACTTGCCCAAATAAAATTTCTGATTAAAAGAAATAAGATATAAACTCAGTAGGTTTCCAACTTCCTAAGAAGAACACTAAAAAAAACCAGTAATGAAGGATCAATCAAAGTCATATGCTAATATGTTTGAAATCCTTTCCACAAATGATGTCCCAAGTGAGGAAGGGAAAATAGTGGAAACAAAAATTTTAGAAACACAATATAAAGATGAAGGGAAGAACTCGGAGATAAACCAACAAATCAAAGGTTTTGAACATAAAAAGGGGGGAAATTTACACAAGAAAAACAATCTTTTAAATGTCAAAACTTCAAATAATATAGGTCCCAATATAGACACTATTTAACCCTCTAGTAAAATTTTGGTTGTGTACGAGAATTCTTCAAGGTTAGAAGCCATATTAGATTCAATTGAAGTAAGTCAATAAATATGGAAAAAAAACTAAATATGGATTCTAATCAAAAGGCAGGTCACAAGACCAATCAATATCATATGGTAAAAGAAGGTGAAAAGCTTGTAGAGGAAGGTAAGATTAATGCCCTTCCCAAATTTGATAGCACTGGTATTAATGAAGATCATCACTTGAAATATTAGAGGAATCAAAGGGATTATTTCAAAACAAAATGAAATTAGAAGAATGATTCAAATAAATCATCCACATATTGTTTTCCTTCAAGAAACGAAGATGTCAATGGAGGATATGGACTCTATTGCTAGTAAAATTTGGCTAGCTGGAAAAGTGGTTTCCCTCGGTTCCTAGGGGACTTCTGGTGGCATTGCTTGTCTTTGGGACCCAAAAGAGGTAGTTATTCACCATATGATTTGTAGTTGGGTTATTTTCGCTATAACTATTCAAAGTAGACATTCCAACCAAATTATACTCTGCATTATTGTTTATGCTCTAACTGCTTTGGAGAAAAAAAAAGATATTGGAAGAATATATCTCATATTATCTCTCATTTTATTGAATCTTGGATCTTGATTGGAGGATATTTCAATACCATCCTCTCTCTAGATGAGAAAATAGGAGGAAATAAAAATTTGGACAAAAGCACTAACCTCATGAGCGAATATATTTCAAACCTCCATCTTGTGGACATCCAACCAAATAATGGCCTTATGACTTGGTCTAACATAATGCAAGGCTTAGCGTGTAGTACGCAGAGATTGGATAGTTTTTTGCTCTCTAAAAATTTCTTAATCCATGGTCACATTCCTAAAGTGAAAACTCTTAACAATGTTGGTTTGGATCACTGGCCAGTCATGGTGGAAATGTATAAAACCAATGTGAGTTTCTCTCCTCTTGTTTCTAATTAATGTGGCGTAGAGAAAATTCCTTTAGACCTCGTGTGCAACAATGGTGGAAGGAAGGTAAGCCTAGGTATGGGACTAAGATGTTCATTTTTGCCAAAATATTGCAATACATTAAATCCAAAATCAAGACTTGGAACTGGAAGGAGTTTGGGGATGTTCATAAAAAAAAATGAATTTATTGCTCAACTTGAAAATTTGAATAGTAAAATTGGTATAGATGGCCTCATAGAGAATAGAAGTGCAGATGAGATTAAACTCACAACTCAGTTAGAGGAATGGGAAAAAAGAGAAGAACTCTTATGGAAGCAAAAATATAGAATTCAATGGCTCAAAGAAGGATATGGAAGCAAAAAACATGAAGTTATTGCTCAAATTGAAAATTTGAATAATAAAATTAGTTTAGATGGCCTCACAGAGAATAGAAGTGTAGATGAAATTAAAATCACAACTCAGTTAGAGGAATGGGAGAAAAGAGAAGAACTCTTATGGAAGCAAAAATCTAGAATTCAATGGCTCAAAGAAGGATATCGAAACACAAATTTCTTCTACAAATATCTTCTTGCTCACAGATCTCACAAATTTATTTCTTCCCTGAAAACAGATTTTGGAGATGTTGTCTATACTTGGTATGGCATGAGATTGTTTTCGATTACTTTTCCAATATTTTTGCTGCTACTCCTCTTGACTTAGCTTCTCAATAAAATTTTCTTCAAGAAATCCCTTATCTTATCACTTATGAGGAGAAATCTATTTTGATTGCTAGTGTTACTATCAATGAGCTTCAACATGTATTTTTTAAAATGACAAAATGGAAAACCCTAGGTCCTGATGGTTTTCCCATTGAGTACTACCAAGAGTTTTGGGATATCCTTCATGCTAATTTATTAGAGGTGGTGGAAGAAGCTAGGAAAGCCAAAGAATTTTTAAAGGTTATCAATAAAACTTATATTACTCTTGTTCCAAAAGCTTAATAGGCTGATCACATCTCAGTTTTTAGACCTATTGCTTTATGTAATGTTCTCCTCAAAATCATTACTAAGATCATGGTAAAAAGGTTGAAGCCTCTTTTGCATAATATTATTTCACCTGAGCAAGGGGGTTATGTGAAAGGGCATAAAATAGTATATGAGATAGTTCTTGATCAGAAATCCATCCATTCCATGGATATGCAAAAATATCCTTCCATGTTCATTCGATTAGACTTATCCAAAGCTTATGACAAAGTGGTTTGGCACTTCCTTATCAAAGTTTTGATGTAATTTGGTTTCTCTAAGGATTGTATGGATTGGATTATGGGATGTATCTCTTCAGTTTCCTACTTACTTCTTATCAATGGCATAACTTCTCAGTCATTCCCAGCTTCCAGAGGTATTAGGCAAGGTTACCCACTTTCCCCTTATTTATTCATCATTCTTGTTGAATGCTTGGGTAAGCCTATAACCAAAAAAAGGGAAAACAAAACCCTTGAGGGAGTTACCATTGCTCATGGAGCTAGAACTATCTCTCATATTTAATTTTTTAATGACTCTACTATTTTAGGTAAATCTATAGTTAAGGAAATCTCTAATATTAAGCAAATCATTAGCTATTTTTCTAAGGCTACTAGGCAATTGATCAATGAAGACAAATCTAAATTTATTTTCTTTCACTGCTTTTCCAGATAGGAATCCATGGTCTTAGATAAATTAAGATATAATAAGTCCTCCCTTCTGATCACTTATTTAGATATTTCCATAAATATTCAAAGGTAGAAAAAAATATTGGAATTGGTTGTTGGACAAAGTCAAGAAAAAAATTGATTAGTGGACCAATAGGTGGATTTCTTCTGGGGGTAAAATAACCTTGGTAAAATCAATCCTTTGAGTTATTCCTATTTATGTTTCTTCCGTGTTGAATATCCCAAAGGTTGTTTTTCGAGAACTAGATCAAATCAGTCATCGATTCCTATGGAGTGGTACTAAGGAGAAAAGAAAATGAGCCTTGGTGAAATGGAACACTTTATGTCTTCCTAAGAATGAAGGGGGGTTAGGATTCTAGTCTTTTATTAATAACAACAATGCTTTCACTACTAAATTATATTGGAGGATGTTGCATAACCCCAATGCTCTTTGGGCCAATAATCTTCGTGCTATATATGTTGATAACAAAAGTCCTAAAGATATTTTTTGCTATCATCTTCCTACTAAAGGTTCTTCTATTTTAGAATTTCTTAAGACTGGTGAAGATTTGATAAAGAAAAAATTATTTTGGATCATTCATAATTCTCAGCAAGAAAACTTTTGGACAAATTCTTGGGATGGTCACAAGCCTTAGATAACTCAGTTTCTTGATTGGAGGCCTTGGATGGAGGAGCTTCACTGAGCTAACTGGATAAAGGTGGCTAATTACTATTGGTACCATACTGGTAATTCAAAGGTTGGTAGATATTGGATTCATATTGAGGACTGGCCTATTCAAATCCCAGAAAGGAAAAGACAAGATATCCAAGGCATCCATCATATGAGATCTCTCTCTTGATCCCATGAAAAATATTGTTTTGGATGGAACAACACTACTAGGGGTGAGTATTTAGTTGCTCAAGGTTATTTCACCTTATGCCATAATAATCCCAACAAACCTTCTAACTTATTTTCTCAGTTGTGGGCTCAAAATATTTGGCCTAAGGTGAGGTTATTTATTTGGCTTTTATTGTATCGTAGGGTGCTTACTGGTGAGCAACTTATGAAGCATGGTTTTCATGGCCCTTTTAGATGTGAAATATGTGGAGAGAGTGTAGAAAATCTTAGCCATATTTTTATCGAGTGTACTTTTGCCTCTGAGCTATGCAGGAGAATGGACACTTTACTTGGCTTACAGTGGTCCATTTTTTTAATGTTTGAACAACTTTGGAGGGATAGGCCTAAACAAGAGGGTGTTGATCATTTTATTAGGTAGTTAGATTGGATGGGTTCTACCATTCCTCTTTGGAATATTTGGAATGAAAGGAACAATGAATTTTTAATCAAGATAGGAAGGATATTCACTATATTTGGAAAAATACCATAGCCAACTTAGTTGAATCAGCCCATCATCTCCTTAATCACCCCCAAAACTTCCACCAAATATGTGATCAAGTGAGGCAAAGATTGAATATTAAATATTTTAAGGGTAACCATCTTAAATGGAATGTAAGTATTTATAATATGGATAGGACTAGAAATTGGCAACCTCCTCCTAAGTATTTTGGAAAATTCAATACTTACGGAGCCTCTAGAGGGAACCTTGGAAAAGCTAGTGTGGGAGGAATTGGTAGACTTTCAGATGGCTCCCTAGTTTTTAGTTTTTTCTGATAATTTGGGTATTCTTTCCAATAACCTTTCTAAGCAGTATGGTATCCTTAGAGGCCTTCAAGAGGACAATAAGGTATGATGGGAAAAGGTGTTAGTTGAGTCTGACTCTCAACTCATGATTAATATTTTGAAGAATCCTTCTAAGAATCATAAGGTTTATTGGAGAATAAAAAAAATTATTGAGAAGATTAAATTAATCTAGATGGGATTTTTGAAAGTTGATTAAAATCATGTGGTTAGAAATCAAAACAAGAGTGTTGATTCTTTAGCTAATTGGGTTTTGGACAAAGTTAATCTTACTTGTTATGGCCACCCTCCTAGATGGTGGGCTTCACAAATACGATAAGCTCTTCTTTCTATCATTTCTTTGGATGTCTCTAGTTTTGAAGGTTCCTAGTTTCTTCTTGATTTATTTTTGCTTCTCTTTGGTTCGGTCAAGGTATTTTAGTTCCCTAGCCCAAACTATTCTTTCTTTTGTTTCCTCTGTTGATTCTTGCCTTAAAAGTATTTTGGTCGAGAAAGGTCATTGTTATGTTCAATTTTATTTCTTTTTTTTTGTTTATTTTTTTGTGGTGTGTATATATTTTTGTTTTGTTTTGTTTTTGTGTTCTTTGTGTTGTTTTTTGTTGTTCTTATGTTTTTTTTGTTTTGTGTTTTTTGTTATTGTTCTTGTGTTTTTGTTGTTCTTGTTCTTGTGTTTATGTTTGTTTGTGTTAATTTGTGTTTTTTGTGTGAGTGTTTTCTATGTTTTTTGTTTTTTTACTGTCTTTTGTTAGTTGTTTTTTTATTTTTATTTTTATTTGTTAATTTTTTAGATTTTGGTTGTTTGTGTTTTTCATGTTTTTGTTGGTTATGTCTTTGTATTGTTATGTTGTTTTTGTCATGTTTGTGTTTTGTTTTGTTGTTCTTGTGTTTTTCTATGTGGTTCGTGTTGTGTTTTTTTTATATTATTGTGTGTGTGCTTGGTTGTGCTTTTTATTTTTGACACACTCAAGGAGCATGTTTTTTATTTTATTAATTTTATTTTTATTTATTTATTTATTTATTTATTTTAAATATTATTGTGTGTTTGTTTGCTCCTTGAGTATGTCAAATGTGGTAGGCCAGTATCGTACCTTGGATGTTTTTTGTGGAATGGATACCCCTGCCTCCTTGGGTCTTACCCGAAAGTGGTATCCCTTTTGGGATTTTTTCCACAAATATAAAAAGAATAGCTAAAAATGATGAAGAAAACATCAAAGGGCTCTAAAGTAGAGACAAAAAATCCCAAGCAACATGCAGTTAAATTAGATAAATACTTCGAGGATAATCTTGCAGATTTTATCATAAAGGCTAAGGAGGAACAAATTGAAGAACTCTTGAGAAAAATAGTTGAATAAAAGGCAAAATCATGTGTGGAGAGGTAAAGCGTACAAGAGGAAAAATAAAATATTGAACAAGAAAATATAATAGAGCAATGACAAATAATTTAGGACCTAATTAAGAGTCACTACCACATATTGCAACCATATTGTTAATATGGCTTATTCACTCTCAAATATTTATGTTTATCAAAGTAGTAGTTAAGTTGGAAGTGTAGGTCATACTAGAAATTGAATCCACCATGGCTAAAATCTCTATCAAACTAGTTGAAGCCAAGATATATCAAGAAAATTTGGACTTTATAACTCAAAGTGAATTGGAAGCTATGGAAATATTTGACATAGAAGCGTCAATGCAAAAAATAGTGACCTTCATCCACAAGAAAAAAATTGCTCATGCATGTGAAGCCCAAACTCGATTTTTGAGCAATGCTATATTGTGGTTCAAGGATGAAACTGATATATTATTGCAAAAAAGACTCTCCTTCACTTACAATGAAAGAAATAAAATGATGGTGGAATAAGAGTATATACGACTCCTCAAGGAATGCAAGGATATTAGTTTACCCTTAAAAAAATGGTTAGAACCACCAAAGCCAGAAGATATCATGCAAGCAGTTGAGCCATTCCTTGATATTAGAACTCAAACATACCAAATTACCACAATAATAAAAAGCATACTCATAAAGAATAAAATAGAAGCAAAATTTGTATTCAATCATTTCAAAATAATCCATTGTCCATCACAAGGAGAATGGGTAGTAATCAAGAAAACATTGAAAAAGCTCCCTTCCTTATAATCCTATTTAGTTAGCATTTCTTTTATTTTATTTTTTGCTTTCTTTTGTACTGACTATAGTAATTTTGACTTCGAGCACAAGCATAAAGGCAATTTTGAGTTCTCTTTAAAGCAAGCTCAAAGGCCCTTGTGAGCCACAAAAAATATGGTGATTCCTCACTACTCATCCATGACTAAGGCAAAGCCCTAATCATAGGTAATCATATCTTTTTATCTTGAAGAAGAAGAAGCCAAAATAAGTCTCAACAATAGAAACTTGTGCAAAATTTTGCTTATAGGAAAACCCCAAGGGAACTTTACTTTTGAAATAAGTTTCAATGGAGGTTTTACAATCCTTAACGAAGTGCTAGTAAAAAAAATCCCAACTAGTCTATAGAATGACCTTAGATATAAAAACAACAAAGATGTAGCATATATTTTTGAGAAGTCTAAGGTTCAAACCCCACTCGGTATGAGGGGACCAGGACCCCTCATAAAAATACTATTTAAATTCATTGAAAAAATTAGGTTTGAGGTGTACAGCAATTGGTCCAACCAAACCTCGTAAGTGCGGGTAGAGGTCCAAGGTTCAAATCTCAGTCCTCATCAAACTAAAAACTTGTCCCTTTCCTGGTGCTTTCAATAACATAAAAGTTTTAAAATGATTATGGCATGGTGGTTATAGTGGTGGACTGCACAAAGAACTATGTGGCGATTTCCAGTGCAAATAACACAGAATACTGTGGTGGCCATAAAATCCAAACACCCTGCCTGGATTCATGGAGGCTATCGATTCTATCATGTAGATTAAAAAAATATATGCAGTAGAAATACAAGCAGATACCAATGCCTGATTCAAGTCAAAGGTATTATTAACTATGATAGAGGAAGATGAGTTGAGTTAATACTTTCTTGATTGAGAAGACAAAGGTCACCTACCAAAAGGTATATTAAGTAACTAGCTCAAACATTCATTTAAGATAAAATATGTTGATGATAGTACAAGGTCTAATAATTATTATGATCAAATAATACTTCATTCAATATCCAAGATCACGAGGAAGAGAGATTGAGATTGTTAGATCCACTCATAAACAATTTCGAATGGAAATTCTCCCCATTGTAAACTATAAATAGTAGTAGTGTAGAGTATAGAAAGGATCGACAAGTTTACAATTGTATTATCTTGTACACTTTCCTTGCAGTTATTTTTGTAAAAATAGTTGGCTCTAAAGAGGCTTGTGGGTAATATTGAATCCCCACACCTGGCACAATATCTACATTTTTTTACTTGCATATATATATATAAGCTTGTATCAATTTTTTGGTATAGCTATTTGTGGCCTCCTATTGACCTACTTTTGTTTATATGTGTCTATGATTTTTTACCTATTTTGAGCTTAATTAAATGTATGCATGTGTGTGAGGCTTGCATATATTTTTGGGTCGTTGGCTCTCCTGTGAGACCTACCTCCTTATGCATGCCTATAAATAGTAAATTTCCTTATTGTTCACTGCTAGCACATAACGTTCAAACCTATTTTTGTAAGATCTTAGCAAATCTCTTAGTGGATCCCAACAACTTTTCTTTTGTTGAGTTGATTTTATTTTATCTCTTGCACCTCCTTTTCCCTTTGTTGAGTCTAAGTGCACCTTAAAGATCACACCTTAACAAAGATCCATTTAAAAACACTTTAAATATATATATTTTTTAATTGATTATCTTAGATTGAAACTAACCACACTGATAATACTTCATCACCACATAACAATATTTACTTTTAAAAAATACCTTTAAATAAATAAATTCTAAACCTATATGGAATCACATATAAGATCGTAATAGTTTTCAATACTTACTACTAACATAAATCTTAATATTTGTTTTTTTTTTATTGAAAATCAGCAACTATAATATTAAAATAAAATAGTAATACAAAATAGCCTAAAAGCAGAGTACTTGAAATAAGATCAGGACTAAGAGCCTAACAAACTACACAAAAGTCTTTAAAAGGACGCTAAGTACATATTTCACTAGTATTATACAAAGTATCATATTTTGTTTGAAACATATTTATACAATGTTCGAATATGTTAAAATGAAAATCACCAAAGTGTCTGTGTCCATCCACAACATTGCTCTTCACACTATGATTATGCTCTTGGAAAGTCTGAAGAAAGTGTTTGAAAATATCCTTAAAGCAAAGCATGGACCTAGCAACCTATAAAGAGATTTTGAAAACTGTGAGTCTCCTAAAAGACCCAATAAGAATCGTCTGATTATCTTGAAAAATGTTCAGATTTCTAACCAACCAAATATACTATAAAACTTCAGTCGAAAGCAACAACCAAAAATTATTATAACACCAATGTATAGTAGAAATATAACCAAACAATATATGTTATCTAGAAACATTATCATTAATAGTCCAACTTAAAATATTAAAACAAAATAATGACCAAATTTCTTTAGCAAAAAAAATTAATACTTGTTTTTCAAAAAATTGTTAATGTACATGTGTTTATTTATTCACGTGATAAGCCAAGCAAAAATTTATGAGACCCTCTTGCGTGTGGAATACTTATTAACAAACATAGTGAAATATTTTCTCATTTTTTAAACGCTAGAAAATTTTAAGAAGAAACGTGTCGTTGGTTATATTTATAAATTGTTTGATTACTCCTTTAGTTAGCATAAATGGCATATCGTTTGCTCGTAGATGGGCAATACTTTTACAATTATAAGAATAGGATACAATTGAGTTGTAAACAATTTTTGATGAGAAAGTAATATGATTATTTTAGTAGGTAAAGTTTTTTTTTTGTTTTTTGTGTGAAAGATTTTTTTTTATATATAATTTATTTGGTTTTTTTAGATTCAAATTTGATATGTGTTTCATTATTTATATGTTTCAATTATTAAATTAATATTTTATTGATTTAAAAATTTTAGTGTAAAGCAAGATTATCCATATGTCTTGTCTTAACCTAAAAATTTTAGGAGAAAGACACATTATTAAAGTTCTCTTATATGTCTAAACCATTGTACTAAAACCTCTTTGACGTAAAAATTTTAGGGTAAAGAAATGGATCTTTATCCCACTGGGATTTGAACTTAAAACTCCTCGATGAAAACCCAAATGATATTCCTTATGGGACCTAATGGTAGATAACATAACCAACCAGTGGATGAAAATTGTAATTATATGTTATATTGTTATAAAATTTTGATAAAATAATAAATAAGAACAATTTATTATAAAAGGTTAAAAATCCAAATCTTTTAAACAATTTGAAAAAATAAAAAATAAAGAAAAAGTTATTAGACTAAGAAGGCTATATAGATTGCTAAAAAGAGGAAATCATAACATCTCTTAACATTGGTAAACAAATAGGATGAAGAAGCTAAATAACATCTCTTTTATTCTGCAGCATATATTGTCTAGGCATCTTGAACCAAAAAAAAGTTTTTTTAGATGGCTTCTTCTGTTATACAAGCTGTCTACTATGGTTGATCCTAACAGTTTGGTTATATGCTCTTTATGTAAAGTTTCGAAGACTATTTTTCATATCTTTTTTTATTGTGTATATGCTAAAGAAATATGGCTTCTTTTCTGGTCTGGTATTCTTGGCTGGAATTGTAACTCAATTGAGTTTAAAATGCAAGTTGTTTGTGGGCATATTCAGCAGTTGCAAAAAAATTATAATTTTTTTTGGTTCATTCTATCCTCTGAAATTTTATGGATGATATGAAGATCTCGTAACGATGAAGTTTTTCAGCAACATTGTAGAAATCTTACTGGGTCTCATTTAAGACTCATATGCTTCAAAATCTTATTGCAGGTCAACAGGTCGCTATAAAAATTGAAGGGCAGCTACAAATCAAAGAAAGTTTTTGAGGACTTGGATCAATTGAAGACAAATGATTGGGCTATATGCTTCATGTTTGATGATATTCATGATCTTGATGTATATAAATGGTTTTGTAATTTTGTTATAAGATGTAATGCTTTGTATGTTAAAAACAACAACTATGACTGTTTTATAGATATTCATGATATTGATGTATATAAATGGTTTTGTAATTTTGTTATAAGATGTAACATTTTTTATGTTAAAAACAACAACACTCTATGATTGTTTTATAGTTGTTATGACTGGTTATCTGTAGTTCTTGGTTTTAGCCTATTATGATGCTATGAGCTTCTGATGTAATAGTTTATTTTAATATAAAGTTCTAGATGTTTAATAAAAAATAATAATAATTGTGAAGTGAAGTAACATATAAATATAAAAAAATTTAATTTTTTAAATATAAATTTTAGCATTTTGAAGAATCATAAAATTATAATTTCTTATAATTAAAAATAATTCATTTAAATTATTACTTTAAAATGGTTTCAAATAAAAATATTATTCAAATAAAAACAAATAAATAAATTTATTTTAATCCCCTATTACCTACTATGACATAGGTGAGATATTTACAAGTAAAGTTTCATCATAAAATTTTATTCACAAAATTTCGAAAGATCTTGTAAAAAAGAGATATAAGAAAGCTATTATAAAGAGATCATGTGAAAAAAGAGACATAGGAAAGCTACTCCTACAAGTATAATGGAAATCAATATTAAAATTAAAATTAAAATTAAAGGTTTTTTTTACTTTTGACAAGTAGTTTTTAATATTATGCGTGCGAGGGCTTGGCCCATTTGTCAAGAATTGTCAAGAACTGTTTTTTAGAAGTGCAGAGGTCATGGTTCAAATTCCTTATATCGTGTAGAATTGAAAGAAGTGTGTTACATTAAAAAGTTTATCCAATACAATTGAAAGTTATAGTTGTAAGAAGAGAAAAATTCAAACCACATTAAAAATTGTAAAAAATTAAGGATTTCTCTAATATATGGTAAAAACAAACATGAAAAAATTAAAATAATAGTAATAATTTTTTTTTTTTTAATATTTGATAAGGATTAAAGGCATTGTGTTTGGGTCTCGCCTTTATCCTAAAAATAATTTTTTCCATTTGATAAATATTTTTTTATATATATACATAGAAGCAATGGTTACAATCACGATAAATAGTTATTAACATTACATATAAATTATAATAAAAAAAATACTCACACGATAAATAGTTTTTAACATTACATAGAAATTTTAATAAAAAAAATACCCACACGAACATTATAATGGCAAAAAAAACATTAAGTTTTTGTTTGAGACCCTTAAATTACGGAATGGTGGTTCTAATATATCCTAATTTTTTAACTATTAAAAAATAAATAAAATTATAATTTGTTTTTTTTTTTTTAAATGAGTGGTTGTTATTCTATCAACTAGTAACATTGACCTTTTTTATTTTTAATATTTGCATCTTGGTGTAACCTATATCGCTTGAATGTCCCAAATAGTTACATTATTTATATATAATTAAAAAATTATATTTTATTTTTATGTAATTTATTCCAATAAACCATATATTTTTATTTGGTTAGCGCAAGAAACCTCTAACCAACGTACCAACCATGACCCCTCGTAAGAGTTATGCTTATCAATATGAAATTTAACACACAACCACCACACACCCACCCCCTCACACACTCGCCATGTTTGAACCTTGGGCCCCAATAAACCATATTAATAAAAACTATTGTCTAAAAAGCCCCCAGGGCTAGGTGGATTGGTAAGTGCTTGTTTTTATCAAGAAGACACCTTAGATTCAAACCTTGGGGCAACTTGTTTCCAAATCGATGATGATAATATGAATCCCGAGCAACCAATGGTCCCCTTCGCATTGGGTCAACAATAATGAAGCGTAATAGGTTTGGTGGAAACAGTACCTGTACATGTGGTTTGAACCTATACTTGTAAGTTATTAAAAATAATGTGGTTGTAACCAACTCCTATGTAAATTAGGTTTGGTGGAAATAGTCCCTATAGTTTAAACCTATACTTGTCACTTGTCAGTTACTAAAAATAATGTAATTATGACCAACTCCTATGCAAATAAAAAATAATAATTATTTTCTAAAAATTTATTATCTAAACTTAAATTACATTCATATTAAAGAAATGTTGCTTCTCTATTACTATTAATAACTATTTTTTAAATATTAATTATCTAAACTTAAATTATATTTATATAATATAGGATATATATAAGGACCACTTAAATGGGAAAAACATTCCTTCTCAATCATCATAAATTCCGATAATGTTAACTTAAAATATTAAGTGGAAAAAAATAGACATTAGAATTATTTTTTATATTTTGTTATTGGTTTGTGTATTTATTTATTTGAATATTTTAAATAGATATAAACACATTAGAGACCCTTTTCTTATAAATCAAACTTCAATCTTTACTTTAAAAAACCAACACTCTTCTAACGTTACAATGTCCAAGAACTAAATATTTGGAAAGAAAGAGTGTCAAAAGGATTTTATTTCATACAAAAACTCTGCCCCCTTTATTACATGTAACGAACGAACAGAGTACTTGGAGGACTGTCAACACAAGGAGAAGCACGGCCCCTATTGATCCAGCAACTAGCCAGGGCTTTGAAAAATAAGCTTCCATAAATTGACTCCACAGGATTTTGTACTTCCTTCTCTGGTATTTTAACAGCCCTGTTTTTGCATCATCAATAGCCTTGATCCCCACAGAATATCCACGTCCCCGTGCTATGGAATTGAAGAGGTCTGCAACTTGTTTATTGCTTTCATCCACATTATGAATTACCTCTTTTTGGCTAAGCAGGGCAACGTCCGCCTCGTTGTCTATGAGTTCATCCATAAATTTCGCAAATACAGTCATTGGACTGGCCGAGTACTTGTAATTACTTTCCTCCAACGCAATTAGATTTCTTATAATGTAATTGGTATAAGGACCTATAGTCAGTCTGGGTAAATAAAGTGTTGATGTTTTTGGATCAAATCTTATCCACTTAATTGCTCTACCACGATCTGAGTCTTCTCGACCCACTACACGGAACCTCACTCCTGCTTTGTTGAGGTCGACTGCTGGCAGTATCGTCGTGTCAGATAAATTGTATATTTCTCCACTACTTGATTGGACGAAGAAGCCCAAACCAAAACCCTTCACCCAAAGTGAACACTGCTTACAAGGACGTCTGAAAATGTCTTTCATCCATCCAGCATATTTCTTTAAACATTTTGGCTCTTCTGACTGTTTCGAACGATGAGCTGGTGCCGAGTATCCCCCCTTACCCAGAGTCTGAAAATAAAGTGCCTCCAGGAGATGAGACGCACCCAAGTAGCCGTTCCGTGTACCCCACGAAAAGGGTTGTACCCCGAAGCATTGAATCAACTCACTCATCATCTGGTTGAGCTTTTCTTTGGCCGCATTGGCCGCATTGGCCGCATCTTGAGAACCCATCATCCTTGCAACCAGCCGCTCCAAAACAAAACCCGGTATTTGGTTTTCAAATAGAAAACAATCAACCAAAAGATTTTGCATTGTAGGATTTGCTTGGCACCCATCAAAAATATTACTGTGCTCTACTGCAACCCTTTTCTCCTCATCGCAACGATCTGATGCCGTCCAGCACCTTGGGAAATTAAGCAGAAGCTCAAAAATGAAACATGCGTCCCTGGTAGCCATCCACGCTAGGACTGTAGGAGAGTAAGGAATTTCATCAGCATAAAAATCTCTGATTTTTTTCTCCATAGGCACTATGTCGGATTCAACTATTGATTTCATACTCCGTTCAGGCAATCTCTTCTGAATTCTCCTTTCCATTCTCAGCATTGCTTCATCCTTTTCTTTCTCCATGTTGGCGAGCTCTGGCTTCCCGAAATGGTAGGGGCCAATGGAAACAAGGCGTGGAACGTAATACTGCTCATCGTAGCTTCGCACTTTGTGAAGGCGAGAGATGAGAGCTGACGTTCCATTGCCTGTAGATTCCTTTACTCTCTTCTGCATTTGCACCACCCATCCATCTAAATCTGTATTCCTCTCCCCGTGACTGCAACCGGCTGCTATTTCTGCATTGGCCATCGTAGATTTCTTTTGTACAGAGATAAGGATGCCTACAGGACAGCGCTCAAAGTCACGTGTATTGTGCTCTAAGCAATCCTTTTATAGGCAGATGTTTTCCCCTGCATAGGAGGAAAGAGGAAAGGGATTATTTGAATTTTATGTTATAAACTTAATGTTTTATAAAACGATAAATGGGTTAACTAAAAATTTTCCTCGTTTAAAAAATAACTAAAGATTTATACCATTTCACACTGGTTTATAAAATCCATCTAAAATATATTTATGCCCAAAATTTGGTTATGTTATGTGTTTTGGTAATTTGAAGGATTATTTTGTAGTTGTTTAAAACATTAAAAAATATATATGTTAAAATAACAAAAGATAAAAAAATACGTGACAATTGGTATTGTTTATTTGTAAAACGGTATTCAATTGGTATTGTTTATTTGTAAAACGGTATTATATTTTTAACTTGTAAGAAGAGGTAAATTTTCAATCTTATTAAATATTTTATATATATAATTGTCAAACTTTAAACATTTTATATAATATGATTATATAGTTACAATGTAATATAAATAAACTATATCAATCCTATTATAAATTAAAAATTAATATTTTATTCTTATTTAAGACAGGGTGTCCTTTTCCTCCATCTTTTTTCATTCTTGTTGTAGAGGTTCTTGTCTATTTATTGGCCTATAAGGTGGATCAAAGATTAATCAGGGGTATTGATCTCCTCAATTTTGACCGTCCATCAATGGTCATTTTCCAGATGATTTTTTTTTAACACTTCCAGATTGAACGTCAATCATTTTAATAAATATTTAAGATTTAATTTTTTATTATCAAATTAACATTCTTAAAATATTAAGAAACATTTAAAATCGTGTATTTATGATGTGTAATACAGGTAAAACCTTTATAAAAAATTAATATAAAATTTATTATTTTTGATTTTATGTCACAATTCAATGAAAAAATAAAAATAATATATCATTATACATAATAATGTGGATTACAAACTAAAAAACTAAAATTTACTAGGGTGTGCATGAGCTTGTTCAAAAAGAAAAAGAAAAAAAAAAGTAACAAGCTAACATTATTTATAACAATGTATGATACAAAGTAACATTTTTCAAGCCAAAAGGGATTGTGAGTTAGGATTCAATCATTGCAGAAGAGCGAAGAGTTCATCCAGAGTGCATCAATGCTTCAAATACTTACCATTGATGCATAGAACATTGTTTTCAAAAAATTATTGTGAACACAAAGAAAAAAAAGAGATAGGTGTGATTGTAGGAGAGAATCCAAGTTGGGAGGGAGGGCGATCCAAGATAGAGTGTGAGCCCAAAGGAAGTACGAGCCAATATTGATCCCCAATTATCTAGGATGGAAGTAAATTCACATTTAAAAACCCTAATGGGAACTCAGGATGCCCTAGTTGGAAGTATGGAGACCCAAGTTAGAGATAAGAAGAAGATTGAATGCATGGCATAAAAAAGTGAGTATAAAAGATGAGATGATTGAGCATGATACAATAGTTCTTAAAAGTAAAGGGATAATATGTAAATTCCATAGATCATGGCCAAGGATTTTCGAGATTAAAAATTGGATCAACTAGAAGAGGGAATTGAATTCAAATTACTCTATGACCTAAAGGTTTTTTTTATCATCATATTTTTTAGTTTAGAAATTAGAATTAAAATAAGTGACACATGATTTATGGGAAGAGATGCATTTTATTTGAGACCATGGAATATAAATTTGTCTATTGAGAAAAAAACTATTAAGAAGCTTCCAATGTGGGTTAGGTTTTTTGAACTTTTGTAAGAGCTTATAAATAAGGATGTTTTGAAGAATATTAGAAATACCTTAGGGAAATTCATCAAGGAAGCACTAACTACTAAGGAGTGAAAGCATGCTATATATACTTGAATATGTGTAGCTATGGATATTTTAAAACCTTTGCCACAATCCATTAATATTAAATTTGAATCAAGAAAATGGGATCAACAAGTAGGTTATGAGAATATATTATGTCATTGCCACAATTGTTATGAGATTGAACACATGGAAAGAGTTTGCAAAGTGAAAACTATGCAGACAAAAAATTCTAGTCATGAGATAAACTTCAAGATAAATAAAGGAAATCATACAATAATAAAAACTATATATCAGATCAAGGATATTACACTTTGAAATAATAGGCAAAGAAATCCTATCTATAGTGTCATTAGGCAAGTTTAGAAGGAATTAAAGGTGCAAAAAAATATGTCGAGAGAAATCCTAAAAGAAAAACGACAAAAGAATGTTTATTCCACGTTCTCTAAAATAAAAAGGACAAAAGAATGTTTATTCCACATAAATCATTTTCATTTTTCTCAAGTAGTATAGAATATTCTCTAGGTAATAAAAGTGAAAGTGGTGAAGATGTTATCCCTTGCTCTTTAAGGTTTCAATAGCAACATAATCAAGAAATGAGGATGGAGGAAACCCATAACAATTTAGGATTTTTAGAGAAGAATAAGAAGGTAATTGTTACGGAAGATCATCCTTACACTTTTGGGTTTCTAGGGCAACACAAAGAAGATTGTGCTTTTGACATTATTCTTGTACTTTATATCCTTTAGAACAAGGTAAACCTAAAGATGTTAAGTTTTTTTTTTTTTTTTTTTTTTATATAGAAGCAATGGTTACAATCACGATTTTTAGTAGCTACCAGCACAACTGGTAGGGTTCAAACTATCTATGAAGGCTCCCAGGACTTCCACCGTCTCGGTACATGGTAACCCGACGTGAGATGGGGACTGCCGGACGCACAGGGGTTGCACCGTCGTCATCAATCTGGCGCACCACTCAGAGGAATCGGATCTGGGCTACTGTCTGTGAATGGGCAAGCCCGTGGGATTGGAACCTAGGTCTCCTCTCGATAAACACCCCAACTTACCAATCCACCTAGACCCACGAACTAAAGATGTTAAGTTTTACTATGAGTAGTGTGAGAAGATTAAAGAGATATATGAAGATGAAAGTATTGTTGAGAATGAAAAAAAGACAAGAAGATCCAAGAAATAAATACAAAGAGAAAAATAAACAAAGGGATATTGATATGAAAAATAAAAGTAATATCACAAATGTTGACAAGAAGTGAGGTTAAACCCACAAATTTAAAAAAAAAAATACAATAAAAATAATATCTTGAAATATTAGGGGAATGAATAAGAACCCTAAAAAAGTATTAAGAAATTGTAAGGTTGTTATAAACAAGATATTTATATAGAAGCTAGATCGCAAATATTTTAGCCATTTGGGATGTTGAATTTCATCTTGGCATAATTTAAATTTTGAAAGGCATCTAATATAAAAGGAGTTGATTGTGGAAACTTAGCAACTCAAAGGAAGATGGAAAATATATTTGATAGAAAGATAAATAAAAAATATCTTTGATAGAAAGGTAAAGTTGAATATCTTCTAATTAACTTGCTAGAATTGTAATGAAAAAAAGATAATGTTTTTTTTTTTTTTTATTTTTAAAGAAAAATGACCCTAATAAAAACCACACACAACTTATTAAAAAATCATCATTGTTATGTATAATATAAAACCCCGTAAGGGGTGGAAGGTGGCGAAGGTTCAAGGTTCAAATCTTGGGCCTCGTCGGATTGAAAGCTTGTTCCCTTCGTGGTGTTTTCAACTGCGTAAAAGGTTTAAAATGATCGTGACATGGTGGTTATAGGGGTGAACTGCGCAAAAATCTGTGTGGTGATTTTCGAGGCGGACAGTGCATAATACTGTGGCGGCCATAAAAGGCCAAACAGTTTACCTGGATTCGTGGCGGCTACCAATTCCACTATATATATATATATAAAAAAAAAATTGTTATATAACAAATTAAAAAATAATATTTATTTATTTTTATTTTTTTAAATGTATGACAAGAGACTAACAAATTTAATCCGTAAAGGTTGGAATTATGTAAAACCCAAGGAACCTTTTTGCGCCTTATCAAAACCAATTTTCAGTTTTCAACTCCAAAATACATCAAACTAACCATTTTTCAACTCCAACATACATCAAACTTTAATAAGAATTACAGTAATAAAAGTTATACTATGTGATCATTTGAGTGAACCAAGACAAGGCGGGTTTCAACAATATCTAAATTCTAAATATATGTAAAAAAGTACAGCTTTCTACATTTAAGGATGTTTATAAATCTAAATTAGATTAGTTGTGTGAATCACTATTATATCCTAGCCTCAGACCAAATCTTCTTTCTCTGCTTTTAGGCGATGAAATTTGTCAATAAATAAAAAATGTCTATAACAATCATGATGTTATCTATGGTCAGTCAGTGACAAACAATAATCTACCTACTTCCTTTAATCCAAAATGATTACAATTATTGTAAATAAAAAACTAATTTTTTTTTCTTAGCAAGCAAACGAATAGTTAACTGATCCTTTGATGGTTGTAAATATAATTAAAAAACATAAAATCTCATACATGCTATATACGTAAAAAGATAAAATTAAAAGCGATCTAGCTGCCCTCTCATATTTTTTAACTTGCCGACACTGTGACATATTTTATTAAAAATCAATGAACTTCTTTTCCACAGCCGTCAACGGTGGGACTAGCCGCTCCGGCCCTCGTTAGTTTTTAATAGATAGATTTTAACACACATTATATGCTTCCGAACTACCGTAAAATTTTGCCAGATCTGAGTACCGACAGTAATCAATAATTCGGCAGATATTATGGTCCCCGCACAATCAAGATTTTTCAGAAAGTAAAGAGTACAGGAAAGAGAGATTTCCTCAACGTACCAGGCCGGAAAATTAGTGCAAAGCACTTCACTGGTTTCAAAACCCACACCTTATCTCTTCAAATATCTGCAGATATAGAGGCAACATTCATAGAGACAAATATGGTTAATAATACAATATTAGGAATAAAAACAGATAAATACATCACTAAAACAGTAGAGTTGAACCTAGCACTGAAAGGCAATGGCAGACGAACTATACGAATTCTCCGGCGATGAATTTGGGTTGAATACCTGACAGTATGCGAATTCTCCGGCGATGAACTTGGGTTGAATACCTGACACTAGCACTCAAAGGCAATGGCATATCATAACTCGACACGAGGACAAACGATGGGAATGCTCCGGCAATGACTTTGGTCGAATACCTTATCTTTTTATAGAGCTGTAAGCTTCAAATTAAATTAAGATTCCATCTTCTCATCTTGAATTAAATATTGACAAGCCTGGCTGTTTTCACGTCTAATTAAATATTCCGTGATAGCGCTGTAAATTCAAATTAAATTGAGATTCCATCTTCTCATCTTCAATTAAATATTGACAAGCCTGGCTGTTTTCACGTCTAATTAAATATTCCGATGATAGCGCTGTAAATTCAAATTAAATTAAAATTCTATCTCCTCATCTTCATTTAAATATTGACAAGCCTGGCTGTTTTCACGTCTAATTAAATATTTCGATGTTAGCGCTGTAAATTCAAACTAAATTAAGATTACATGTTCTCAAGTCTAGCTGTTTTCACGTCTAATTAAATATTCCGAGGATGGCGCTGTAACTTCAAATTAAATTAAGATTACACGTTCTCGTCTTCAATTAAATATTGCCAAGCCTTGAAATTTGAGGGCTGTCTTCACGTCTAATTAAATATTTGGAGGCTTGAAATTCGTCAAAATAGCCAATCAAAATACAGAAGAGATTTTAAACTTCTAATTAAATATGGCATTCGAGGAGGGCGAAACACAGGAAAATTTAAACGTCTGTGAGGCAAACTGTACTGTTGATTTGCCGTGCAGTTTTTGAATCCAGGGTAATACATATAAAATATGCTTTGTGTGTTTAGGTTTACATCTCTAGAAAAAACATTAATGAAAAATTAAAGTCTAGGAAATATACAAATGAAAAAACATTAATGTGAAGAGAAATAATGATAGGTTAAAGGGAAGCCTCTATCAGATAAAACTCAAGACACTCATTACTGAAGAAAGTATATTTTAACTACTAAGTGACAAAGTTCATGTCCACGAGCTTTAAAGTCCACGTTATCACGGAAAAAGAGGCGGAAATCAAATTTGAAATCTAACTGTTCTCTCGAATTGAAATGAATGGGGCTTTTATATATATATATATATACATATATTTAAATTTAAATTTAAAAGTTATTATTTAGCTTTTTAAGTAGGTTGTGGTTTGAATTTAAAACTTCAAAATTTTAATCACCAAATTATTTTTGTGAGACAATTAATCTTTTTATATTAAAAATATGTTATAACATGTTAAGATAAGACAAAAATATTTATATTTATCTAATAGGTTTGAGTTACTTGTGGGAGTAAGGGGTTTAACAAGGTTATAATCACATACATAGCATCTTATAAAGTTACAGACACGTTTAAAGTTAGGAATCAAATTTATTATTATACATGGAGGGAGGCATGTTGAATTTACATGTAAAAATAATCTTTAACGTTTGTGCTTTAAGAGATGGGACAAGTGGTGGGAGCAAAATATTTCATGATATACACTAAGATTTCAATGTTACAAATGAATTTTAAAATATTTATCAAATACTATGTACTCAACTATTAATTAAATATTTTGAGTTTAAAGGCATAGATCAACATTCAAATATTGTCATTCATATTATACATGATTGAAATATTGATATTAAACAAACAAGGTTTGTTTTAATCCATAAAACCAATTAAAAAATGATATTAGGTTTGATTTATTTTTTAAATTAAAGGAAAAAATATTACTATTTTTAATTTTAAAATAAAATTGTATTGATTATTATTTTCATTTTATTTGAACATTTTAATTTGTGAATAATATTTATGTGGTTGTTTTGTACATAGAAGTCTTTTGTTTTAAGCCTTGCTTAGCATAGAGACTTAAGTTGCATAAGTGCTGGGTGTTTGACCTCAAAATGAGTTGATTTAGGTTTATTCTAAAGCAATTTGATGATAACCTAGGAAAATAGATAAATGTTTAATAACTTCATTATTAAGTCAATTGGACTACATTTAATATATGTTTCTATGGAAATACTTTTTATCGCTATCAAACCATTATATTTTCTCTATTAAATAATTGATATATTTTTTTTTGCTAGATAATAAGGGGTTGTACTTGGGTCCCCTTGACAAATTACAACTCTCTTCTTTAAAGCGTGAGATACTATAGCTAGAAACCTACGTCATTTTACGTAAAATGTATGAATTCTTGATTTTCATTTTTTGAATCTTTTTATTTTTTCTATGAATACAATTATTCCAAAATTTAGCATCTATCTTGACATTTTTCTATAGCAACCTTCACAATGCTAAAACTTCACCTCTTCTATTTATTAGTAGAGTAATATTTCCAAAATATTACACTATCATAGTCTACTTTACCAAATTTGGATTGCTAGTTTCCTTCCTCATTGAAGTCCTAGCCCTTCATTGCTCTTCTCATCATTCGAACCCTATCTGACAAATATTTGTAATTTTGTTTTTTGTAACATGAAAAATTATCACTACCCTTGTTCCGAATGGTTGAATTCATAGGGTTGAATCTCCCTCCGTATTGCTTAGATTATTGCATATGACCACCCATTTTAAAGCTATTCAAATTATGCACAATTTTTTCCAAGAATCAACAAAATCAAACAACTTTTTGTGAAGATATGGCTCCTAAAATATGAGATGTTTTAAAAAAAATATTTATCCTTCACATATTTTTCTATTGTAAAGAGGAGGGAAAAACCACCCAATACATATGGGTTCCAAACCCATAGGTACACCAAAGATAAAAATAAGGGGTTTTAGTTGATCCAGCTTTCCACCCAACAATTCAACTTGTTGTTGCACTACACTCAACAACCTAACCTACTATTGTGATTCCCTCAATTGATCGGGTTTCAAACAAACCTTCCACCCAACAAAGTCCAACCTTCCATGCTCCTTCAACCTTTTGAACCTTCCACTCAACATCCCAGCTTTCCACTATAGCTCCTTAAACCGATCCAACCTTCCACTCTCCTTTAACCTTATCGACCTTCCACATTCCTTCAGCCATCCCAACCTTCCACCCAAAACCTCAACCTTTTGCTATAGCTCCTTCATCTAGCCTATAATTCCACACTCCTTCAGCCAACCCAACATTCCATTCTCCTTCAGTATTTGACACTCCAAATATTAACTCATCATTTAGCCTTTTATGCTCCTTCATCCTCCAACCTTCCATGCTCATTTAGCCTTCAAATTTGTTGATGATTAAGACACCCTCTATTAAATAATTGATATAATTTTAATTGAAAGATATAATATTCCTTGGTTAATGTTGGTCACGAATTCACCTAGTCATATAAAATGCGCCCTAGACCCGACCAACATTGAAAGGCCGAGAGAAAGAGAATTCTCTCGGGCTAATCTCCAGAGAGGGCTGGCTTCCAAACTAATCTAAACTGATTTCAAGGTTTAGGGATAGAAATAACAGAAAGAGATGGAAATATGGCTAAATCTGATAGTTGATAGGGATAGCAACCTCAGATAGAAAATAACTTCAAACTAAATCCTGAAGATAAGCAACAACTGATTCGTAGAATGCACATACAAAAATTGGATCAAACATTGACCATAAGTTTGCCTTTAATTATACTTCAAATGTTCAAATGAAAACATAGCCAAATTCAGAACAACAAAATTCAACTTATATTTTAGCACTTGACTAAGCAGAAGTGAATTACATAGAAAGCATCACATGAATATCAGTTTGGATCACCAACTCAAAAGACTCTAAGAATAGAGAAAAATGCGTTTAGGATTTATGCTTCAATTTTTGCAAAAAGGTCATCCTCCCATTTTTCTTGAGATGTACATTAGTATTTATAGAGGTCTTCTCTCTCCCTTTCGAATCGCAACATTTAAAACATAAAATAGATTCCCTGTTTTTATGGATCAAGTTTGAAAATCGAACAGAAATAAGGGACCACATTTCTTCATTAAATGACTATTCTCGAGGCATGCTTGAAGTGTTAGGAGATCACGAACAAGAGATTTTAATACCAAATGCATATTTAATTTTGGTGGCTTCAAAAACTACATGATTTAACGTGTTATCCCATCTTGCGCACATAGGTAAACGATGAAACATTTAGTTTTGGAGCCTCTTTGACATTGATTTCAAAACCAATTGGAGAGCTTTTAAAACATTACTTCGTTTGATCCTCATTTTCCTCTTCTCCTTACGTTCTCCTATGCAATATGAAGAAAAATGCGGACATAACTTTATTGGGCCTTTATTGACGCTTCTGTCATGAAAATGCGATGTGTCGCAAAATTGTGACATTTTTCCCTCGTTGCTTTCTCTTGTTGCTACCAGTCACGAAAACGCGACGTGTCACGAAATCGTGACAATCTTCTCTCGCTTTGCCCTTCCATCGCCTTTAGTCGTGAAAACACGATGTGTCACAAAATTATGATATTTTTCCCCTGCTACTTTCTCCTATTGCTACCAGTCGTGAAAACACGACATGTCACAAAATCATGACAATATTCTCTCACTTTGCCCTTCTGTCGCCTTTAGTCATGAAAACGTGACGTGTCACGAAATCGTGACATTTTTCCCTCATTGCTTTCTCTTGTTGCTACCAGTCGCAAAAACGTGACGTGTCATGAAATCGTGACAATCTTCTCTCGCTTTGCCCTTCCGTTGCCTTTAGTCATGAAAACGCGACGTGTCACGAAATCATGACAATCTTCACTCGCTTGGCTTTTGTCTTTATACACTTTCGCAAAAATGCGACAAGTCGTAAAATCGTGACAATCTTCTCTTGCTTTGTCCTTTCGTCACGTTTAGTCACGAAAATGCAACATGTCACGAAATCATGACATCCTCCTCTCGCTTGGATTTCATCTTCATACACTTACGCGAAAATGTGACAAGTCACGAAATCACGACAATCTGCCTTCGTTTTGTTCCTTCACTGCTCCTTGTCGCGAAAATGTGACAAGTCATGATTTCACATTATTTCATACTTGGCGTTGTACCTTTCCGCTTTCTCATCGCGAAAATGAGACTCCTAGCAAAAACGCACCATGTCACGATTTCACGACAATTTTCTCTTGCCTTATACTTTTCTGCTTTCTCCCTGTGAAAATGCGTTATGTCACAATTTTGCAACATTTTTCTGTCTTATCCTTCGTTGCCGCCTCCATTGCAAAAATTTGACATGTCACAAAATCGCGACATCCCATATCATTTTACTCCTTCCTTGCTTTCCTGTCGCAAAAACATGATAGGTCGTGATATCACGTCAGTCCATCCTTGGGGCCCCCCTTTGCTGCTGTATTGCGTGAAAATGTGACATGCCGCCTATCACTTTGCTTTCTTGCCACTATCTACCGCAAAAATGAGACAGATCACAAAAATGCGACGTCACGATTTCGCGACAATTTTGCCTTTACTACTCCCTTTTGCTGCTTTCTAGCGTGAAACTGCGATAGGTCACAAAAATGCAACATGTCACGATTTCACGACATTTTTTTGTGCTTAGCTTTTTTTGGCATCGAATGCTGCAAAACTACAACAGGTCATGAAAATGTGACATGTCACGATTTCGTGACATTTTTAACTTAATTTTCTTTGGCACAAAACTTGTAGAGAAGCGGTAGATACATCAATTGAAGAGGGCACTACTGTGCTACTAGCTGCTGGGATTCCATGAAAATAGATAATGAAATGGAAGTAGATGGGATGGAGAAAGAGGTGGGAACTGTGGAGAAGTGCTCAAAAGACAAAGGATTGGAAGAAAGGGGAAGTGAAGAAACGGGAACATCAGAGAGGGGAGTAGAAACAATAGTAGTGGCTTGATTATGTACAGTGGAAGAAGGAGTGGGAGAGAAAGGGAATGAAAATAAGGAAGTGGAAGAAAGAAGTAGATGGAAGCCACTACCTGCTGGGAAGGAAAAGAAAAAGAGAGAGAAATAGACATACCTGCGGGCTCATGTGCAAAAGGAGCCGAAGTTGACGAATTCTGTACAAAGGGGGACTCCTACAAGTGGTGCTTTTTTTTTTTTTAAGCAAAAAATAAAACAAAATGTACAAGGTAACATTGTTTTTTCACATCATGAAATGTAGGCTTTCAAATGAATGTCGTTCACTGAAATAGGAAGTGAATTACCTTCCAAGTCCTCAAGATAAAATGAATTTGCTACAGTTGTACTAGAAATATAGAATGGACCCTCCCACAAAGCGCCAAATTTCTTGTGCATCCCTGGATTGGCCTTCTTTTCGTTCCACTTTAAGACTATATCATCCACTTTGAATGTGCGATCAGTAGAACCTTTGTGAAACCATTTTGAAACCACCTATGAATGCTTAGCAAACTCATCATAGGCCAAAGAACGTTGCTCTTCCAACTACAACAACTGAGCCAATCGTATGTTCATAGGATCCATATTTTCTTCATCGTTCGAGAATTCCTTCAATTGCTATAAGGTAGGCAGTTCTAAATGAATAGGCAATCTTGCCTCTTTCCCATATACCAAGGCGTACGGTGAAGTCTTGATAGACTTCTTGATTGAAATTCTATCTACCCATAAGGCCTGATTCAGCAAAAGGTGCCAAGATCTCTTATTATCCCCCAAGGATCTCTTTAAAATCTGTAGCAAGTTCTTGTTTGTAGATTCCACCAAGCCATTCCCTTGAGGGTAATAATTAGAGGATGTCTTCAAAAAAATATCGTACTTATTTGCAAATTCTCCTAGCTTGGCTCCAATGAATGGAGTTTTTTTGTTTGTGATAATGGCATCAGGAATGCCAAAATGCATGATCAGTCCTTCAATGAAAGTAATTACCACATCCTGATTTGTAGCCTTGGTTGGAATGGCCTCAGACCATCTTGTAAAATAATTAGTAGTCGTCAAGATGTACTTGTGTCCAATTGAAGAGTTTGGATCAATGATCCCAATAAATTCTAGCCCCCACTACTAAAAAGGTGCTTCTACTTAAATTGGATGTAGGGGCAATGGTGCATTCCTGATCCTTCCCGTATACCTTTGGCATTTGTCGCAAGCTTGAGCAATCTTGAAAGTATTCGCAAATGAAGTTGGCCAATAGTAACCAGCCCAAATAATATTTAAGGCCATAGGCCTACCAGCATAATGTCCTCCCGACATGCCATAATGAAACTCCTCCAGGAATCTAGCTTTCTCGGGTTCCTTAACGCACCTTAGGAGAACTCCATAAATGTTTTTGAAGAACAATCCCTCAGGCAACAATACATACCTAAGATCTTGTAGGTGAAACCTTCTCCGTTGCGAAGCATTTAATTGTGGGGGACATCTACCGGTTGAAATATACTTAACAAGGTTGTCTGCCCAATCTTGGCCTTGTGCAAAGATTTTCACTAGATTCCTTTCTTCAGCAGGGTCGTCCACTTGATGATCAACTATCTTAGAGGTCACAATTTTTGCTAATTGTTGGCATAAGGCCTTACCCCACACCAACTTAGTTGGATGGATCTCAACATCGAACTCTTGAATTTTTGTGACCCAACCGGCATGCTTATTGCCCATCTCGCCCTGAATGATGAAGTTCCTTACATCGGGGTGGATGATGTAGACGATCGTCTTGCTTTGAGATACGAAGTGCCTAAAATTTTTGAGAGACTTCATGATAGCATAGACCTGCTTCTCAATGAAATTGTATCTCTCCTCATGGGGTAAGATAACCTTGCTAAGGAAAGCAATGGGTCTTTCATCCCCATCGTCTCCTTTCTGTGTAAGCACTACAACATAGCTTTCGTCCTCTCCAACTGCGTATAGAATGAAGTCCTTAGAATAATCCAGATTGATCAACACAGGGGCTTGTGCAATTCTATCTTTAATCTCTTGAAATGCGTCTTTCCTCTGAGTTTTCCACTTGAACTCCGCATATTTCTTTAATGGCTTAGTCATGGGCTTGACTACTTGGGCAAAGTCGAAAATAAATTTTTTGACAAAATTGATTTTCCCGAAGAAAGATTGCAACTCTTTCTTATTGGCAGGGAGAGATATTTTCTTCAAAGCTTCAGCTCTTGATGGATCAATTGCCAAACCGTTCTCTTAGATGACATGTCCCAAGAGCTTACCTTCATTTACTACGAAAATGGACTTCTTTGGGTTGATGGAAATGCCAAACTCTCGACATTTCTCAAATATCTACCTCAAATGAGAACAATGTTCTTCTCATTTGTGCAAAAATACAGTCATATCATCGAGATAGATGACAATGATCTTATTCAAAAACTCCCCAAATGCGATGTCCATGGCCCTTTGAAATGTAGCCCTAGCATTAGACAATCTGAAGGGCATGCGTCGATAGACAAAAGTATCCCACTTGGTTTTGAATGTGGTTTTGTGCTGATCCTCATCCTTGACCCAAATTTGATTGTATCCAGAGAATCCATCTAGCAATGAAAATTGTTGAGCCCCAGCAACAACGTGAAGTATTTGATCAATGCGAGGCAATGGGTAGTGATCCTTCAAGGATGCTCGGTTCAAGTTTTGAAAATCCATGCACAACCATATATCTCTATTTTTCTTACGGATCGGAACCAAATTAGCAACCCAATTCGAGTGCTTAATCGGATATATGATCTTGGCCTACAACATCTTCACAAGTTCGGCCTTCATGAGGGCTTCAATATTTGGGTTCACCGGTCTCTACTTTTTCCTGAAGGGTTTGACTCCTTCTTCCAGCTTGATAGTGTGCTGAATGATCTCTTTATCATATCCCATCAGATCCTCGTAGCTCCAAGCCACGATGTAAAAAAACTCTTGACACAATTGTCTGATCTCTTGTAATTCAGCGGGAGTAGAATCAGTCCCAATTTTGATGACCTTATCAGCCTCCAACTGAAGCTCCATGTACTCTTTCTCGTCGACCTTGATTCGATTCTTCTTGGACCGATCATTATGATCAAACAAGCTTTCTAGAGTGATGAGGCCTTTAGGAATGTGGTTATTCCACAACTGAATCAGGCCTTCAGTTTCTTCATGCTCCAAGGTCCTTCCCTCTATGGTGGCAGCTTCTTGAACCAAAAAGTTAACAATTTGCTCATCGCTATCGAAGACTTGCCAAAAGGTGTCCTTGTCTGGGACAGAGGGCCTATACACCATTCTTACTATTTTTGGCCTTCTCACCATCTACTCGATTGGTGAAAAATTTTCTCCCAAGGAAGCCAATAGGTTAGCATGTCTATTTTGTTCTCATGGAATGACACGCATGCTGAGAGCAGAGAATGATTCGAATAGGTCCCAGACCTTGTTGCGATAGTTCTTGAGATAGTGGTGCTTGGACACACACTTATTAGTCACCTGATTGACATCAGCTCAGAGTCACCAAAGATTTGTAACTGTCATGCTCCAAGTTTCTTAGCCTTCTTGAGGCCTAAGCATAAAGCCTCATATTCTGCTACATTATTTGTGCAGCTCTAGGTCAAATGATATGAATAGGATCGTTGAATCCTAGAAGGTAATACTAGAACAATCCCAGCTCCAGTGCCATTTCTACATCGTGCTCCATCGAAATAGAGCTTCCAGAGCTAGTCTTGACTTTCATCATTTTTTTCTTTAGCCTTTTCAGGCTTAAAATGGAGTAACACCCCAAGTCAGTTTCCATCATGGCATTGAAATTGGCCATGGAAAATTTATTTTCTGGATGAAACTCTTCCAAAGCTTCTTCCATTAAGTCAAGCTCGCCAAATTCTTCAGACATCATGTGCACCAAATTTTCTAAATTGTCCATTTCATCTATTCTCTCCACATGAAATGTGGAAGGCCTCTCATTGAAAATTTTCACCTTTTTACCTTTATGGATCACCTCCAAATGAGTAAAATCCAAAGAAAGGTAACCCTCGAGTTTAGCCGTGAACTCTCGGGAGAGACACATACCAAAAAATGGCTCTAGGTCCACTACTATGATCTCCTAGATCACAGTAATCTAAGGCATGGCGTGCAGGGAGATAGGAACATCCTTAATTATGCCCACCATATTTATTGAGGTACCATCTAGCTACAAAAATCCCATGCTAGTCCTTGTATATTCCATGCCTATAACATCACATACTGCCTTAGGCATGATAGTAGTAGCTACTCCTGAGTCAATGAGGCAATTGTGCACCACATGTCCCTCCATTCTCAATGAAATATAAAAAGGTGGTGGTCTATTTTTTTTGGTGACTGAAGAGGTCAAATTTTGATCCATAACTACCTGGGCTGGAGCCTTCCCCTTACTTTGTGTGGTCTTTAGGGATTCCTGTAAGAGATTCACCTGTCTAGGTAGTTGCAAGGTGTCATACAGACTTACCTTGGCTGGTATCCTTTTGAGTTCTTCGATGATGTTGTACTCCATAAAAATCGGCTCTCTCCCTCCACTAGCAGATTCAAATCTACTTCTATATTGTTGGGTGGTCTCCACTCACTGCTATTTAGTCAACGATGGATACCGCAACTTCTATCTAGCTTGTTCCTTCATTTTCGATTTTGTCTAGGAGGTAGAAGCCTTAGCTTGCAACCTCTCTTTTGCTTGTGGTGGAAGCAAATCCTTCAACAAAATAGGTGGGTCTTATTGTGGGGCTAGAGGATCATGAGTCTTTGCAGGTATTTGTTGCTTTGTTGCTTGTGCATGAGGTAATTTCAATGGATCCATATTAGCCAGATCTACCACCATTGGTTTCTTGTTGTTGCGTGTCAATACTGCCATGTATTCCTTAGGAGACATCATAGAATTATGATCCACCTCTCGAATCATGTTTATACGGCTCCCCGTAAGAACTTGTAAATAATTTTGGTGGACCATGCAAGTGGACTCATCATGTGGGTCGTTTCATGAAGAACACCAGTAAGAGGGCTCATGTGAAACTTTAGAGGGGCCAGCCTCTTCACTGACTAGGATCGCTGAGTTCCTCTCAGGTACTTTCTCTATAACCTTGCTAGGAGCAACTTGCTCTCTAGTTATCGCTAAAATAAATCTTCGTGGCTGAAAGTTCCTTTTCGCCTCTCTCCACTCCATAGATGTCATCTTGTTAGTGAGGGCTCTCATGGCCAACTGAATTTCTTGCAAAATAGCCAATTAAGGATCTGGGCTTGAAGACACAGGCGATGTCAATAGAGGTAATGGAACTGGTGGAGAAGGTAATGCAGGAGTTGGAACTGGAGAGGTTAACTATGGAATGGGAATCATAGATACCGAAGTTGTGGGAGGATTCCATGAAGATGAAGGGTACATGAATGGAGCAGTGTAAGATATGGAGGCTGCACCTGTAAGCTGGTATTGCGAAAGCTCAAGAAAAATGGGCATAGTCATTTTTGGAGGCAATTTCCCAATGGTAATAAGATCGGCCTCAGCATTCTATTCCTGGGAATATAGTGCAGCAAAGATTTGAACATTGAACATCCTAATGTTCATACTAATATCTGAGTGGAAACCCCTAAGATAGTAAAATGTCGCTTGGTCATTAGTAGGGCAGAGACCATTAGGAACTCTCTGCCAAGTTCGGGTAAACCTAACATTGAAATCCACTATCTCCTCTTGAGGATGCCTCTTGATATTAGTAAATTGATGCAACAAATAAAATGGGTCCGCTTGCTCATTGAACCATTTTATTAGCATCTCTGCTAATTGATCCCATGAATTTATGGAGTTGGGAGACAAGGATATATACCAGCATAATAACTTACCGCAAAGTGACATCACGAGCAATTTTATCATGACATCTTCGTCTGTGACATTATGAATTGTAGCCAAGGATGCCACATCTGACACATGCTCATACATGGTCTTTCCAGTCCCATCGTATGTAGGCAAAGCCTTTAATGCTGTAGCAAAAACTGTATTTTGATCAGGCAGGTCCAACGCTCCCAAATGGTTCCAAGCAAGAAATTGACGTGGAGGAGGTTTTTGACTAGCCATTTGCACTGCTGGATTTGGATGTACTAGCAAGCTCGTAGCAGTGCTGGGAGGAGTCAAAGATGACACAAACTGACCCGTCACCTGCGAAGAGGTAGCAAATGATGGGCTCATAGGGCTTACCAATATTGAGCGTTCCCTCTAGTTTTGAACATTGATCTCAAAGAATTCGATTGGGTCTTTCAATTCTTTGGCTCTTGATCCCGTGATCATGAAACAAATATTTTCACCAGCTTCACGATTGGAGATTTCTAGGTACTATATAGTCACCCCCAACAGAGTCACCAGATGAACTTACAATCTCCGCTTTGAGGTCAAGATAGTTCATCAAAATCTTGATTCCTCCAGGTGTCAAAATATGGGACTTGTGAGTCCCACCGGGCATGCCAAAAACTGTTGGTCACGAATCCGCCTAGTCATATAAAATGCACCCTAGACCTGGCCAACATTGAAAGGCCGAGAGAAAGAGAAGTCTCTCGGGCCAATCTCCAGAGAGGGCTGGCTCCCAAACTAATCTAAACTGATTTCAAGGTTTAGGGTTAGAAATAATAGAAAGAGATGGAAATATGGCTGAAGCTAACAGTTGATAGGGAGAGCAACCTCAGATAGCAAATAACTTCAAACTAAATCCCAAAGATAAGCAACAACTGATTCTTAGAATGCACATACAGAAATTGGATCAAACATTGACCATAAGTTTGCCTTTAATTATACTTCAAATGTTCAAATGAAAACATAGCCAAATTCAGAATAGCAAAATTCAACTTATATTTTAGCACTTGACTAAGCAGAAGTGAATTACACAGAAACCATCACATGAACATCAGTTTGGATCACCAACACAAAAGACTCTAAGAACAGATCAAAATGTGTTTAGGATTTTTGTTTCAATTTTTGCAAAAAGGTCCTCCTCCAATTTTTCTTGAGATATACATTAGTATTTATAGAGGTCTTCCCTCTCCCTTTTGAATCGCAGCATTTAAATCATAAAACAGATTCCCTGTTTTTATGGATCAAGTTTAAAAATCGAACAAAAAAAAGGGACCACATTTCTTCATTAAATGACTATTCTCGGGGCATGCTTGAAGTGTTAGGAGATCATGAACAAGAGCTTTTAATATCGAAGGCATCTTTAATTTTGGTGGCTTCAAAAACTGCATGATTTAACATGTTCTCCCATCTTGCACACATAGGTAAACAATGAAACATTTAATTTTGGAGCCTCTTTGACCTCAATTTCAAAACCAATTGGAGAGCTTTTAAAACATTACTTCGTTCGATCCTCATTTTCCTCTTCTCCTTACGTTCTCCTATGCAATATGAAGAAAAATGTGGACAAAACTTTATTGGGCCTTTGTTGTCGCTTCTGTTGTAAAAATGCGACGTGTCACAAAATAGTGACATTTTTCTCTCAGTGCTTTCTCCTGTTGCTACCAGTCGTGAAAATGCGACATGTCACGAAATCATGACATTTTTCCCCCGCTGCTTTCTCTTGTTGCTACCAATAAGGAAAATGTGACATGTCATGAAATCGTGACAATCTTCTCTCACTTTGCCCTTCTGTCACCTTTAGTCATGAAAACATGACATGCCACAAAATCGTGACATTTTTCCCTTGTTGCTTTCTCCTGCTGCTACCAGTCATGAAAACGCGATGTGTCGTGAAATCACGACAATATTCTCTCGCTTTGCCCTTCCATCGCCTTTAGTCATGAAAACGCGACGTGTCACAAAATCGCGACAATATTCTCTCGCTTGGCTTTCGTCTTCATACACTTCTGCAAAAATGTGACAAGTCGTGAAATCATGACAATATTCTCTCACTTTGCCCTTTCGTCGCCTTTAGTCACAAAAATGCGACGTGTCATGAAATTGCAACATCCTCCTCTCGCTTGGCTTTCATCTTCATACACTTCCACGAAAACGTGACAAGTCACGAAATCACGACAATCTACCTTCGTTTTGTTCCTTCGTTGCTCCTTGTCATGAAAATGTGACAAGTCACGATTTTGCGTCATTCTGTACTTGGCGTTGTACCTTTTCGCTTTCTCACCATGAAAACGAGACTCCCAGCGAAAACATGCCATGTCGCGATTTCACGACAATTTTCTCCCACCTTGTACTTTTTTGCTTTCTCCTCGCAAAAATGTGTTATGTCATGATTTCACGACATTTTTCTATCTTCTCCTTCGTTGCTGCCTCTGTTATGAAAATTTGACGTGTCACGAAATCGTGACATCTCGTATCATTTTGCTCCTTCCTCACTTTCCTACCATGAAAACGTGACAGGTTGCGATATCGCGTTAGTCCATCCTTAGCACTCCCCTTTGCTGATGTATTGTGTGAAAATATGACATGCTGCCTATCACTTTGCTTTCTTGCCACTGTCTGCCGTGAAAATGAGACAGATCATGAAAATGCGACATGTCGCAATTTCACGACAATTTTGCCTTTACTGCTCCCTTTTGTTGCTTTCTAGCGCGAAACTGCGATAGGTCGCGAAAATGTGACATGTCACGATTTCGCGACATTTTTTTGTGCTTAGCTTTTTTCTGCATCGGACGCTTTGAAACCGTAACAGGTCGTGAAAATGCGACATGTCACGATTTCGCGACATTTTTAACTTACTTTGCTTTGGCACAAAAATTGTAGAGATTTTTGTTTTTTACTAATTATCCCTTTCGAGGTGCTTGGAGGGACAAACAGAGGAGTGAGTATCTCTACAATTTGTGTATTATTTTGCATGAACAACAACAAAAAAAATGCAGCAAAAATGCCAATAGTTAATTAAATTTTAAAACTTAGCTTTCAACCAAATAGATATCAACATAATGATTAGTTGTATTATTTGTCACCCTAATTTCTTTTTTTATAGGTATGATATAACATATTTAGGATATTGTCTCTATCAATAGGTGATGGATATTAAAATGCATCCTATTATGGGTCCAATCTAGAGTCCTAAACATTCATTTTTCTTACTATATTAATAATTATTTATAAATCCACTTCAATTGAAATTATGTCATTTTTCAATGACAATCTTGATCTTTGTAAGAAGTAATCTAGCCTTTGCATAGTTGTTTCTTTAAGTTCAATATAATTATGAGTAACTGTAGAGAAGTTTTCATTTCAAAAAAAAAATTGCCATGTCTATTAGCTTTCTTAAGGTTTTCTCTAAAAGAACCATCAAAATTAGGCTTAGTGAATTGAACTTTAAAAAAAATATTTTATCATAGATAGATAAGTGAAAATCCATTGAATTTATTATATTGTTATGGATTACCCTTCCTTGTATATTCAAATCATATAACTAATAGGCTAGCATATATTTTCACTCTTGAGGATTCTTATGATAAGAACCATGGTAGTCAACAATTTATAAGAGAGGCAAAAATACAATTATAAAATTGGATATGATTTTGACATCTACTTTTGAAAATTATATCATTCATTTCAAGCCATAGAATCCGATAATAAAATTTAATATCAATCCTTCATAGATTTCTTAATGCTTTAACTTAGAAATAATTGATTCTATATTTCATGAATTCTTTCAATAGTGATGAAGCAAATCCAATAGATATTCATTTAAAAAATAAAAAATAGATCTAAATGGTGGATGAAATGAATAATGAATAAGTAGATGATATGATTTTTCTAGCTTTTCCTTACATAAGCACACCTAAAAGGTTTATGATATCATTTTATCTACAAAATTTATCTATATGAATTTTTATTTAAACTACTCACCAAAGAAATGTTGAAGCCCTAGGGATGGCCTCAAGTGATCAAACATTGTTATAATGGACATCCATGGAAATGCAAAATTTTGATAACTGTAAAGCGTTACCCTGACATGATATAATGTCCAACTTATTTTAATAAATTTTAAACTATCTCATCCTTCCAACCCCCACCCCCTCATCATTTGAGTCTAAATTATTATTTCTTTAAGATTCACTTCATTTTTTTATTGGGGTAAAATTATGATTTTTGAAAGGCCCTGAACCCTTTTACAAATATTCATATAAATTATAATAACATCCCACGTCTATTATTATTTTTTGTTTCATCTACAATAAAAATTCCAAAACTTTAGTGCATTCATTGCATTAGATCCTTAGTTTATTCTTGGCACATAAACATGCACCATACTTCACTCTCATTACATTCATAATCTCTAGAAGATGGGACCCTTGTGTAACAACCCCAATTGTTACTACTCATCCACTAATTTTTTTGTGTTCCTATATTTATCTTTGTCCACCTTTCATTGAGTGAAGAATATAATAATTATCTATGATGAGAATATCCCAAATAAAAAGTAAGTAATACGGACCACAAAATATTAATTCAAATTCACACTTGAGTAGAAGCACCAACTTCTACAATTCATTCAAAGCCACTCATAAGTAGGAGCACCAACTCCTACAATTCCATCATGCCATCATGAAATGGTATGAGGATAATACAATATCTATGTCAGTCATGTCATCACCAAATGGCATGAGAACATCTCAATTGTTATACCATTATTTTAGAACTATCCCTCACCAAAGCGAATCATCCCCTCCTCTCCATACAATCCATGAAGACTAGTAATTAGGAGAAAATCATTAATCTATTATTCCTCGCAAAAACTTGCGTATGACTTGGGATATTTATCTTAAGCATCGTTATAAAATTTACTCATTTACAAGGTGTTGATGATTTGGTGATTATTTGTCATTTTCCCATTCACATTGAGTGTTTGGTATATAGTTCCCTTAGACTAATGGTATAAACATTGATTTATCTCTTATTGTTATGAAAGTCATCCATAAGTTTCCTTGTACACTAATGTAGACAACAAGAGATGGAAATTATATACATCCATTTATCATATAAAATATTTCAAATATCAATGTCATACATTTGACAAGGTATACTAAACAAAGTAATTTCTATTTACTTGATCAAATTCCAATGCATGTATCACCTAACATTTAATTGAGGTGAATACTATATTATGAAGAATTTCTCTCTAATATACATAAGCTTTTAATAAAAATACATCAAATAATACAACATCATGGCTGATTATACAACATTTATTTTAGCCAACCATAATACAATTTATCTCAAGACAAGCTTAAAATTAATGAACATTAAAATAGTTTTCAATCTTGTTATCCAATTCTTCTCTAGAATGTCTTGATTTCTTCATGGTGTGAGATATGATGATTAAGAGATTAGGACAACTCAGATGCAAATATGCCAAAAGCATTTCAAGAAAACCATGCTTATCTTATGCAACTATGAACCAATCATTTGACAAATGTATATCTCATTTTAAAGATATCACCAAGCATGAATCACCACAATTCATCCTTTACTAATACATGGATTATTTTCCTAATCCATCCATCATAATATTCATTCATTTTGAATATCATAAAAATATGGAAGAGTCCCATACCTCTTCTAAGGATGAACACTAATTGATCCTTCCAATTTGGAAGATTCACTTTCCATTACTCTATTTATTTATTTAGAACATAGAAATCTATAGTTTCCTTGATCATTCATATTATCTATCTATTTTCAAAAAAACTTCCAATAATATCTTATTTCCATGCTTTACCAAATCATTCAATATTTTTTTTCTCTATAATTATAAGAAGATAATATTTACAACAGAATGAAATTTTGTTCATTTCCATCACCATTTTAAAAAAAATATCATCATCTACCTTTTAATTTCATGAAATCCTAAAACAAATCTCCATATATTATCCAGTAAATATAAAAGCATTTATTGAAGCTAAATTCCATATGAATAATCAAATACACTGTTTTAAAACATAAAGAGGATTCCTTTGAGTTTAACAACTTGTGAATATACATGAATACATTGTAAAGACTAATTTTATAATAGGGTATTGCTTCTCTAGTGGATATCACTTCAATTTTGATCATGCAAAATCCATAGTTCTGTAAGAGTAGTGACAATATTGAAATGGTAGGTTTAATATAATAATTAGTTTTTTTTAAAGACTTCGGTAGGTGAGTTATATGTCTAGCTTATTAGGTATTAAGATTAGATTGCTACATAACATATTGGACAAAGTGAAGTATGATTATGATTATTGCAATGGTAGCATGGTATGTTTGGCTATGTCATCCTGGATTAAATGCTATTGCTCAAGTCTTCCATAGATGGATAAACATCCTTGGTTTACAATGTTATATTTTTCAAAAAAGTTGGATTCATTATTACCATTAGTGTAGTAGAAGAACTAACATAAATACCACTTCACAGGCTCCATATATAAATTGGTATGGTTGATGGAAAATATAGGGAATGGTGTTTTGTATATTATGAAGCCCATCGATTCTGAATACGCAGGCATAAATGAGTGGTTATGAAGTTATAATCCTTTCTCAAGGGTAAGGTGAATTTACACGTATCCAAAAACTTCTAGTAGTTTATTTTAGAACCTTTTAATTTGAGTAAAATATGAAGTAAGAACAATATGGGTTGGAAAAGTGATCTCAACAAAGAGTTCACCATTGATTGTAATATCGAGGAGTAGTCTTAATAGTCCGTTAGCAAGGAGGTCAACTACAACCATCAAATAGACTATGGAAATGCATATCGACCATCATATCTTTACATGCTGAAAATCGAGTGATACAATTAATAACATGGTCTAGTTTCTAAAAATATTTCTAGAGGTGAGTCAAACATTCAGTCAACGTTGAGAAAAAGCTACTCCAACAATTAGTTATGGGTGAAAGTAGTCAAATTAGGGTATTCAACCAAGATTATTGGCAATATCTGGTTAAAGCATCATAAAACTTAGATTCACTGCACAAATTTAATTAGGTAAGCAATAATATCTAGGATTTATAAAGCTTGATAGAGACGACTCTTAGAATGAGATGCAAAACAAAGTGTTGCATTACCATAAGTCATATAAAGTCTTCTTGTTGGATATTTGGGCGTAGATAATGAAATAATCTGTTATATGAGTTTGAACAGAATACATAGTCGCACACAGATGCTCTAACTAAGTGAATTTGGAATTGGTATCGTATTGTGGTAATCTATTGCAAACATACTAATATATCCATGCAAGCTTGTCAATCGCTGGTGTTCAAATAATTATCTAGGACAACATTCAACGAGTAATATGAAAATAGAGGGGTATCTATAACATACTAAACATGCGCATAGGCAATGTTTGAACAATGTGGAAATGTTATCCTAATTTCATATATTATATCTCAATATGTATGGTGAGGGTGCAATGAAGGAATACACACCATATAAGATATGTTACTTGATCAACATTTCAATACAAGGAAAACAAATTACAGACAATAATATTGTTGATATACAGTAGATTCAAACAAAATCAAAATGTCGTAGGTGTAGCCTATAGGGAAGGAATCGATTTATCATCATGGCTTAAGTTCACAATATGGCATAATCTCCTAGACATGCAGACCAAGGAATTTAAATAAATATTAGGAAGAAAATATTTAGACTAAAAAAGGTGGATTACAAACATGTATATTTTTATTTTAAAACAAGTTTCAAACAAGTCATTGAAAAAGATACCAAACATATTTATATACTATCTATTTAAAAAGTAAAGAGAAGTTGAAAGCTCCCACTTGGAACTCTAGCAAGGTGGTGATTCAACTTGACTTGCCTATCCTCTCCTCTAGCTTCATTCTCTTGCCTTATCTAGCCTTCTAGTCTCTCTAGCATAACATAATCCTTTCTCCACATCTATGGTAATATATACTCTATTATCCCTAGACAAGAAGATGACATTTTATTGTCTTTTATTATTTTTATTCCTTTCCTATGAGCAAGTTTCTAGAATGGTGTCTCATTTTTCTTGTGTCTACCATCCCTTAAATCAACTACTACTATATGACATTTGGGTGGTATAAGGATGAGATAAACAGAGACAAAAGAGGGATCTCAACTACCAATTTAACCATTCTAAGACAGCCATGTGGAGCAAGAGATAATCCTTTTAAGATAATAAAATATTTTTATTATTTTGGTCCAATCATAATTGAACAAATTCGTAGGAGAACAATATACCTAATTATTTTTCTTAAAATGGATGCAATTAGGTTAATAAGCATTTTTTTTTTTTTAGTGAAAAACCCCTTGTGGAGCCGCCTTGGTCTGAGAGACCATGAACAGGGGGCTACTACACCGTCAAATTCACTCGGGGGTCATAGCCGACCCCTGCCCACACCAACATTATCAATTGGATTTCAGATACCCAATTTAGCTTTTTGGTAGGGTGGAGATTTGAACCTGGGACCTTCCTTAGAGGATTGCCCTCTCCTCTCCAACTCACATACAACACCTAGGTAGGTTAATAAGCATATTCAAGACAATAAAATTCTACTCTATAAATTGTCCAATTTAATAATTTCACAAAGTCACAATAAATATTATTAAATTGTATAGAATTTTTCAAATGCATAAAATATCTCTAAAACAATTTGTAAAATACAAACCATTATTTAATGTGATTTTTTAACGTAAGATTCAATTATGCCAATCTCATACAAATCAATTGTGCAATTAAATATATATCACACAAATGGCATACAAACAATCGATGCATGCTCATTATTCCACATCACCATTTTTCCTTTAAGTGGGTGGGTATTTTAGAATAATTCTTTGTTATCACCACCCATCATGAAGGGAACTAGTGATGATGAGAACATGAGCCTTATCTATTGAGTTTTCATTGTTTTCATTTCCCTTCTCATATCTGGTTGTCAATATTCCACCTAAGAAAAAACATGTTCCTACAATCAAGTAATGCAATGCAACATCATTTTCTTCTTGATAGAAACAAACATATTGTAAATATATCACGCATTAAAATCAGCTATCATTACACAAATAACATCTTAATAGAGTTCTTCCAAGATGGGATGTGACACCTTGATAGACATTTTCAAAGATCTTCAAAAAATGGAACCCTTTAGTAGGCCATATACCATAGATCACCAAAATACAAAGCCCATAAAAATATCCATAGCTCTTGAAAATATGAGCCCTTATAAAAGGAATCTACAAAATTGGTTCTAAATGCATACATAAATCTTCAAAAATTGGAATCCTCATAAAAAAAACTCTTAGAATTATTTAGCTACAAGATTATAAATGCCAAATATCTTCAAAGGAAATCATCCCATAGCATACAATGCCATAACTTTCTATAAAATAATTTACTATGCACATATATAAGAAATTTCACCCCTTGGCTTGAATTTCTAAATATCCTCCATACTTTTTCACTAAATGGAGTACATCTAGGTGTATACCATCTGGTGTTATCCATATTTTATCTTCCTCTATAATAGCTTCCTAGTTGGCAAACGAAGTTAGCCACCCAATTTCCTTCTCTATAGACATGTACCACTTGAAATTATTCCAATACATTTAGGTACCTTAGTGTATCTGTTACTATGTTTGCTTCTCTCCAACTCTCCATTGACCTTTTATTTAGGAAATTAAAAATATTCAATGAGTCTTCCTCAATTATTCATATATTAGCCCCTAGTTGAACTACCATATTTTCTTCTACCAATATTGCTCTAGCTTCAAATTGATTATTGATCATTATTCTCAAGTACTCACTCATCATTACAATCACCATTCCCTGGCTATCCCTTAGCACTACTTCTCCTTCAAACTGTTCATTATGCCCAAGTACTCACTCATAGCAATGATCACCATTTTCTAGATATTCCTTAGCACTACTTCTCCTCCAACCTTCCCTATATTTCAATTATAAGCCCCATAAAAAAATTAGTTTTTTCCATTCTTGTATTGGTGGCTACCATTTGGTCAAGCTTCTCAAGGTTCCTTGGGGTTTCACAATCTTATCAACTAGACTCAGGTTTTAATTTGTGCTTAATTTAGCCTCCTCTAATGAATCTATACTATTGTGAACTTTCACCACTTTGAGATTATTTGTTAAGGTTGCTATCATGTATTCTCTATTCTTGGCTAAATATCTCTTCTCCCTTTAAAAATACTTCTATTTCTATCCAAAAAATCTCCCCACGCATAATGAAAGGGAATTATATCTAAATATGATTTAATATTGGGCTTTGAAAGGGTTTCTCACACTATTTTATCCATCTTGCCATGTTATTCGACATAAACAATGCCATCCCCATCTTATCGATTATATCATACCATATTTTGATGGAGTAGTTACATTATAAGAATATATGATTCACCAATTCTTCATGATGTTCACAAAGGCATAATCTATTAGGGAATTGAAAACCTCTCTTATGAAGGTGATCTATTGTTTAAAATCTTGTTTTAGGTTGTCATCCAAAGAAAAGTTGCTATCCTAGGAATGAATTTCCTTCTCCATAATCTTTCCCATTGAAATACCCCATTAGGAACTACATGTAACAAATTATAAGTTGATTTAACAGTGAATGTCCCTTCTTGAGTAGCTCACCATACTATTGTATCCTCAACCAAATTAGGGCTTACATAATATGCTCTTAATTTATTTGTTATATTTTGGAGCTCATCCTCATACTGGTTATGAATTTTTACCTCCTTCCATCTTATCACTCCTATTTCCAAATAATCACTCAACATTTTTCCATAATTTTGTTCCAGTTCTATTCTAATACTCACTAATTCCTCATCCTTCACTAATGGGTCCTTCTCTAGCCATGCATCTTTCCAAAATTGGACAAACCTATAATTACCTACCTTCCATTGGATGCATTTCCATAGTATCTATTTACCCTTTAATATTTTTATTCCATGTTGAATATCTTCAACAATGATATGTTGTAGTAAAAAATCTACTATCCTCTTGGTTGTCAAGGTATTCATCTCTTAGCCACAACTATCTATAAGATAATTTACTATGCACATATATAAGAAATTTCACCCCTTGGATTGAATAAATATCCTCCCTCCTTTTTCACCAAATTGAGTACATCTAGGTGTATCCCATATGGTGTTATCAATATTTTATCTTCCTCTCTAATAGCTCCCTAGTTGGAAAACCAAGTCAACCACCCCATTTACTTCTCTATAGACATGTACCACTTGAAATTATTCCAATGCATTTAGGTACCTTAGTGTATTTGTTACTATATTTTCTTCTCTCTAACTCTCTATTGACTTTTTATTTAGGAAATTAACAATATTCAATGAGTCTTCCTCGATTATTCATCTCTTAGTCCGTAGTTGAACTAAAATATTTTCTTCTACCAACACTGCTCTAGCTTCAACTTGATGATTGGTCATTATGCTCAAGTACTCACTCATGGTTACAATCACCATTCCCTAGCTATCCCTTAGCACTGTTTCTCCTCCAAACTGGTCATTATGCCCAAGTACTCACTCATAGTTCTGATCACCATTTCCTGGCTATTCCTTAGTGCTGCTTCTCCTCCAACCTTCCCTAGATTTCAATTATAAGCCTCATAAATATTTTATTTTTTCCATCCTTGTATTGGTAGCTACTATTTGGTCAATATACTCAAGGTTCCTTGGAGTTTCACAATCCCCTCAAGTAGAATTAGGTTTTAATTTGTGCTTATTTAGCCTCCTCCGGTGACTCTATTATGATGTGCACTTTCACCACTTTGAGATTCTTTGCTATGGTCGCTATGGTGTATTCTCTATTCTTGGATAAATATATCTTCTCCCTTTAAAAAACCTTCTATTTCTATCCAACCAAACTCCCCATGCATAATTAAATGGAATTAGATCCAAATATTATTTAATCTTAGGCTTTGAAAAGGTTTCTCACACTATTCTATCCATCTTGCCTTGTTATTTGGTATCATCCATGCCATCCCCATCTTATCGATTATATCATACAATATTTTTATGGAGTAATTACATTATAAGAATATATGATTCATCGATTCTTCATGATTTTCACATAGGCATCATCTATTAGGGAATTGAAAACCTCTCTTATGAAGGTGATCTATTGTTAAAATCCTTTTTTAGATTGTCAGCCAAAGAAAATTTTCTATATTTGGAATGGATTTCCTTCTCCATAATATTTCCCATTGAAAGACCCACTTAGGAACTACATGTAACAAATTATAAGTTGATTTAACAGTGAATGTCCCTTCTAGAGCATTTCCCCATACCATTGTATCATCATCCAAATTAGGTCTTGCATTTCCCCATACCATTTCCCCATACCATTGTATCATCATCCAAATTTGTTATATTTTGGAGCTCATCCTCATAGTGGTTATGAATTTTTACCTCTTTCGATCTTATCGCTCCTCCTATTGCCAAATAATCACTCACTATTTTTCCATAATTTTGTTCTAGTTCTATTCTAATACTCGCTAATGCCTCATACTTCACTAATGGGTTCTTCTCTAGCCATGCATCTTCCCAAAAGTGGATAAACCTACAATTCTTTACCTTCCATTCGATGTATTTCTATAGTATCTCTTTACCCTTTACTATTTTGATTCCATATTGAAGATCTTCAACAAGGATATGTTGTAGTAAAAAATCTACTATCCTCTTCGTTTTCAAGTTATTTATCTCTTAGGATTCTTGTCCATAAGTCATGATCCTACTTCACTATCCTTCATCCCATCATTGTTTCCAAGGCCTTGTTCATATCCCTTATTCTTCTATGCCCAAGACCTCCACACTTTATCCCAAGCTACAAGTGGAATTCTACTCTTGTCCTCTATTCCTAAAAACATTTACTCTATTAACCAGGTTTCTAATAGGAAACTTAATTTATTCTTGCACACTTTCTTCCAAGCTACAAGTGGAACTCTAATATTATCCTCTATTCCTAACAAAATTTACTCTATTAACCAGGTTGCTAATAGGAAACTAAAATAAATAAATGTTGCTTACAGTAACTTGATACTTGAATTTTGAACCTCTACATACCAATGGTTGTCAAATTGGATAAAAATAAGAGAATAGTGAAGTATTAAACTAATAATGAGTATATTTATCTTTATTAATTAACCATATAATATGTTTTTGATGAATTACAAACTTTCTAAGAATCATGCTAACTAATTACTAATCAAAATTATGAAACTTTAGTTTGTTGGATAACCTATATAAAATTTTTATATACTTATTTATTATAAATAATGTACCATAAATAAATTGAATATATTTTAAATTAAAATATTTATAATTACCATTATTTTTACTAGAACAACTCTATTAAAAATTAACTATATAAATTAAACTATACACACAATATATTTAGAGTGGTTGAATGCTTTTAAGTTATTTTTACCTTTTCTCTTTAGACTAAAATGTTTAATCAAATTATTTTTATTCAATAATAATTTGAATTTTACTTATTAGATGCAAGGCAACAAACAAATATAAATATTGAAGGTTATTTTCTTTCAAATAGATTTTTTCTTAAAACTTAATATGATATTATTTATTATTAAATAAAAAATTAAAGACCAAAGAACTAGGATTTTTACTCATATATTGAGCTCCCATTCCAATGATAAGTTTATATAGTGTAGAGCAATGGTTCAACCTAACATATATACAATCAATGACCCATAGTAATATAAGATTGCAAAATACATGTAGGACATCATTGTCATGTACTATGGATGAAAATATTTCAACACCATTTAAAAAGCATATTCAAGAACATATACTATAAAAAATATTTAATTAAAGATGTTTAAACTAAAATCATATTGCAATTCCTTATTTTTTGGATTTGCAAACATGCAAATGAAATAATTAATTTAAATTAATTGCAACTAAATTAACTTATTCTTTGTTAATAATTGAAAGAAAAAATAGAGCAAAAAATAAAAAATGAAGAAGAGGTTATATCCTTACAAACATGCATAAAACTACAATTACAAATAAAGAGATTACATATTTTGTTTGAATAAAGTTACATCATTGCTTTGTTCACTATAAAATTATAAAAGTTATTTTTTCAAAAAGAAAAATTAAAATCCCATAATAAAGAAAGTAAAGATAATGAATTCCATTAGATGACAATAAAATATTTGATAGCATTCTCTTATTGTCCTCCTATAAATATTTTTATCATCTAAGAATTATTTTAAATTCTTTTTGGCTTGTTATATTTTAATTATTGATAAAACTTGATAGAATATTTTTTATATATTTTTCCTTTAGTTATATGGTGTGAGAAATCATATTGAACAAATTTTCAATATACTTGGTCTTTTCCCATTAAATTGATGTTTTAAAATTAGAGTGAGGTTATGATAGATATATTTTATGTGGTTAGAGTGAGGTTATATTATTTAATTATAAACATCCAATTTGGATCGCATCATCAAGTCTCAAAAACTTGCAAATATCTCCATTAGCTAGCCAATCAAGCATTCAAACCAATTTACTCATCTCAAAGCTCAAACTAGGAGCATTTATTACTCCAAAATTAAAATAAGTGAGGTTAAAGTGGTAGTATCGACAACACTTTTGCTCGCCTGGTAGAACTTTTACAAAATTTCAAATTTTATCATTTCACAACCAATCAAGCATGACAATAGTCATTTAAAACTAGCACCAAATATTTAGCATTGCTAGTGCTTATTGTAACATCCCAATTTTTTACCCTACTTTGTGTTCACATTATATAGCTTAAGGTTTGATTTCATAGAGGTGATTATGAAATAGAAATGGTTAAGTATGTTTTTCTAAATTAGTAGAATTTGATGCTAAACATGAATTGTTAGTGGCATTTAAAGCATTTATTTAGAATATTTCTTTGTATCCTTAGGTAGTTGGGAAACTAATTGTTAAGATTGGTTTATTTGGTTAACCATGGTCTTTAACTTGTGTTAAGCTTGATTAATGGACAACATTGAAGAAGCATTAAATTTAATGTTATTTTATTCCTACATTAGTTACAAGTTAATGGTAATTAACCAGGTTAATTAATTAGTTTCTTAGCAATGAAGTAAATATTAGTTGAAGAGTTGGTATGTGTTTGATTGTGATTGGACCACCTCGGTTGTAAAGTCAAATATAACTCCAATTTCTAGATAGCATTTATGATGGGCTCATCTCCAATAATTTTTAATAATAAAAAATGGTTATGGGGGAGGGTGAATTCCATTATAAATAGAGGTATTTGGGAAGGCAAAGGAATAACGATATTTGCAGAGTGATATTTGGGATTATGCTCTCCAATAGAGTTTAATCAGAAACCAAAAATCTTGTATTCTTAACAAATTGGCTTTGGAAATCTAGAGGTTTTTAGGAAGTATGCTCTTCGGGCTTTTCTCGGATCAAAAAATACACGAGCCTTGTGATTTGCCATAGTTTTTCCTTGCCTTTTTTCTTTGCTTAAAAAAAGAGTCACATATAAGTCAAAGTATTGGAAGACTTTTCAGAGCTTAGACCGGAGAAATTCTACAAAAAAATTAGGTTAGGGTTAAGATACCAACTATAGTATGAGTGATGAGTATGCTTGTTTTGTGATTGAGTTAATGTTACAGTAACAACCTTTCTTGTTGTTAATGTTAAAGGTTTTAATGTGGAGTAAATAAAAGAGGTGTGTGTAGGAAATTTATTTATGCTTGTGTTGTTGGGTATTTTTGATGAATTATTTGATATTCATGGTAGTCCATTCATCTGCAGTTCATGGATTTAAAATATTGATTCAAAGATGCAGTTTGTGTTGTAATGTACATTGCCTGTGTACAGTAACAAGAATAATATAAATCTCTAATTTAATCAAATTTGTACATGCATGTGTGGGAATCCAAGTGCAATATCAATAATTATATTATGTGTGGAGTTTTAGTGATATCGTAGGTGTTGTTGATTCTAGTTCTATGTCAGAAGTGCATGCCCAAAAAACATACAACCATCCATATGCCATTGTGTGATATAGATAAATAAAGAGAAAATAATAGTAGTGGTTGCTATCCATTATTGAAAATGATATTTGTGTGATTAACATGCAAATGGGTATTTTATAGGATTAAGTTATTGGGCAGAACAAGGGTTTTCACCAAACCACATAAGCAACATACCAAACTGTACAAGGGTTTGTAAATTCATATAGTTGATGATTTTTGGCTTGAGATTGCATTTTTAAGCATTTTGAAGGTAGATCAGTTAGTTTCCAGGTGAGTAGTTTCTAAGTGGTTGGGATTTAGGAATTGTACAGTCTTTAGTTGTACATTTTAGGAATTATACTATTGTGAATCGTACAACTGTACATATTGGATTAAGTTAAGTGCAAGTAGGGGGAATTCATATTAAAATCTCTCATTCCACCATCCCTCCAAAAAAATTGCACTCCACTTGTGCTACAGGTGAAATAAAGTGTAGTGGTATTTTGGAAAATATGATAGGATTTATGGATAAAAATCGTAGATCTAGGATTTATGGTTTGGATTAATAAGTTATCTCACGATAACAACTTTGGGTCTTAAATTTATATTGAAATAAATATAAAATGGTAAAAGTGTCTAAGTAGTGATATTAGATAATTATCTTAAAAAAAACTCAGATTTAGACTTTAGCTAAAAGTTAAATTCCAACAAAGGAAAATTTGTATTTGAACCATATCTACCTATTGAATAGGGCTTGAAATATTTAAGGGTTTATAAATATCCCTAGAATAGTACAATAATGTTATGAATCAAACTTATTTGAGGGAATCTAATGCTATATGTCTCAATGAAGAAGTTAAATCTATAGTGGAAACTTAAATTGACTTGTTCTAAACAATGTAGAATATTATAGATTTGATTATATGTGTACAAGGTAAAAATAGATTAACCTATTTATAGAAGATTTTGGTTGTTATGATGAATGATCTTCAACAAACTAAGTAAGATTCTAGTATCTTAAAAAGAAAAAAAAGGGCTATTAAGTATTGTCATCACACTTAAAGGGTTGAACGAAGGAATGTTCTCCTTTGATATTGTGATTTTGAATTGTGCACAAGTTTTTTTGAATGCTATTTATAGGTGCTTTTATCTTAAAGTTTTGATAACCTAGGAGAAGAAAAGAATAACATATTTGCAGTATTGTGATTACAATGTATTGAACAAATATAATCATGTATATGCAATCATGCATGCTAAAATGAGAAATAAAATATTATGATGGCATAAACTAATGTGGGAGAAAGGGTAACTAGGTTGCATTTCTTGGGAACTTATGGGGGTTCTCCGTGGCCATGTCAATGGATGTAGTTAGTATATATTTGAGAGCATTTTTCTTGTGTGATGGGATATGGTATGAAAGGAATGGGAAAATTTTCATCCTTAGGAAAGTATGAGATTTTCTACTCTTTAATTAAGTTGAATACATGTTTATTTACAAATACATAAGGTGTTTGTTAGAAAACTATTTTGCATTATATGGATTACTATTGCATGGCACTATATAATTAGTTATGCATGTTCATAAAATGGATTATCCTGATCTCGAGTAACCATTCACTTAGTACTGGTGGAACTGATATAACTAGTACCTAAAGTGCTTGTTGAACCTGAAAGAGAGTTGAAGGTCAGAGAAAGTTGATGTTGTATTCATCTGTATGAGACTATTGTTGTAACATTAAAATCTTTCTTGCAGAAGAAATGATGTAATAGCTTGTAGGAGTTTATGATTTATTGATGGAAGTATCATAAATGTAACTCCCAAGTACCTAATTGTATTGGATATGAACAATGAAATATCTTTGAACTTTTATAAGTTGTTTACATGATCTAATATATTACTTGAATTCTCAAGTGGATGCTTTGTTTATAAATGGTTAAATTAGATCTTTACATTCTATAAGTAAAAATGTAGAAACATAGGATGAACATAAACATATCAAAGAATATATAGAAATGAGAGATCTAAAGAGTAGTATTCATGAGACATAATGGTAGGCAACAATATGCCTATGAGAATTTGTTAGATGATTCTCTTAAAAAACCATATGTCATATGGTTATCTGGTTAAGCATTGCACCTAAAAATATTATCCCATTGGAAAACAATGAGTAGTCAACAAGGCACAAACTTATGGTTAGGTTGAAATACATCTATGATTGGAACTAGTTTAATGTGGGGTTAAACAATAAGGGAAATGTGTGTTCTGGTTGAAACAAACTAGAAAATTCTCATTGATCATTATGGGACACTGGCCACTCCCATGCACATGGATAAACTCTAATCAAGTTGATTCCTATAAGGTGCATAGCCTTGTAAACTCATAGAACTACTTGCTCAATCGAATACTATATAAAAATACTCTCATATGTATGTAAGTTTTAAAAATAAAAAATTATATGGATGTGATGGTTAGTTTTGGTTAGAAAATTTAGGGTTATTACTATTGGTATCAAATCCTAGGTTAGGTAGGCACTTAAACTTGATGACTCTAAAGCAAACACAAGCAAGTAAGGAAAGAGGAAAGGTATGGATGTCAAAAATGTGCAAGTCTTTCCCCCCATGTTGAACCCCTAGTGAATAAAATTGGAAGATCTAGATGACCCTCCACCTTTGTGGGTTTTAAGTGGTGTACTTGACGCTCTTAGGGAATCGTACTTGCCATTTGATATCTAAACCAAAACTCTTACTTATTTAGTCAAGGTATTTATATTCAATTTAAGTCATCATATAGAAGGTGAAGATTGATGAAAACTATAGAAAAATTATTTAAACCATAAAGAAACTTAACTAGCTAGATAAGAGCTAGTGCATATTAGGAAAAAACTCTAGTGTAAGATTGTGAACTAATTTTTTTTTTTAAACTAGGGAATATGCAACCCAAGCTAGGAAGTGGGTCAAATATACCACTTCGAAGATCTCGATTAGCTAGAATTGAAAACCTTGGAGAGGGTCGTGTTGGAGAAATCTCAGGTAACCTCGATGGTGTGGAAAATCTCACAAATATGGTTTAGAATATGCAGGGTGAAATGTACACCTATTGAGAGAATATGACACAATAGAATAACCTGTTGGTGGCCCTTAGATATGAGATTAGAAAAAATGATAGGGCACCAAAATTTCCCATTGAGATAGTAGTGGAAGAGCCAAATGATCTTGATCAGGTAGCTAAGGCATGAATCAATGCTGAATTAGAAAAAGACCTGAAGCATGTCAAGGTTAGCATTTTTTTAGAAAAGGAAAGTGGATATTCTACCGAATCTTGGTTAAATGAGTTAGCAATTTACTTCTCCATGAGAAATTACTCTTCAACTACAAAGACAATATTCATCATCGAATTGTTGACTGAAGCTGGACTCGAATGGTGCAAAAATTATTGCAAGGATAAAAAGATAAATATAATCCATTATGAATGGGAGGTGTTTGAAAATGCTATTAGAAAGAGATTCTTCACTGAGTAATATTATTCTAGAAATCTAGATGATTTCACTCAGCTAAGACAAATAGAGTAGTCAATGGATGTATACTATAGGAACTTCACTAGGCTTCTCAAGTACATTTTGGCTTATGAAAATGATGATAAAATGAAGGTGCATCAATTTATTTCAGGGTTAGATCATCAGCTTAGGATCTCTGTCAATATGTTCAAACCTACCAATTTAGAAGTTGCATATGATCTAGCTTTTCAAGCATAGTATAATCACAAAAAGAGAAACAATCATGTCTAAGGACCCAAGAAGAATTACTAAAATCCATAGAAAAGAAAGTGAAATAATGAGCCAAATCAAAATAATAATGAAGGGTTTAAGTTTGGTAAGAAAAATTATGAGTAAGAAAAAATATTTAAGAAGTTTTAGTCTAAGAAAAGGAACTTTATTAATGCAAAGAAGGCCAAACCCGTGAATTAGGTAGAACCAGATCCTGCTGAGGTAAGAAAAAATCAGTTCAATATTCGACTCAAAATTTGAAGGTTGGGTGCTATGAGTATGGAGGATCTCACTATGCAATAAATTTTCCAAATCAGACAAGAACTAACCAGAAGGTAAGCGACAAAGGACACAACATTTATGTTGCCACTAAAAATTAGAATCTTGATGGACAAGCAACCCTTATGCTTTTATAGGGTAAGGTTTTTGATGAAAATGTTAGATTTTTGATAGATAGTGGTGCTACTAATAGTTGTATCTCTAGTATCTTGGTTAGGGATATGCCAAAGAATCCAAAGTATTTGGAAAAAATATGGAAAGTCGAGTATGGGTCTGGACAAACCTACTTTGTAGAACAATATTACCCCTTGATAGAAATATCCCTACCCACAATTTCTATCACTTGGAAAATCTATGTAGCTCCATTACATGCCTTTGATATAAGTTTAGGGGTTGATTGGTTGAAGGACCACAAGACCTTGATCAGATTTTAGGAGATATGGGTCGAATTCATTGATGAAAACAAAAAGAGGATTAGGTTGTATAGTGAGCAAGGGATGTTCGAACCTATATTAATCTCTGCTATGCAAATTAAGAAGGTGATTATGTAGGAGACCACCTCAGCTAACGATTTTGTACAGTTGGAGTCTCATGTCCTAGTTTTTATTGGCCCAAGAAAGTTGTGGATTATGCTTTTTCCTTTTGAATTCTCAAGATTTCTCCCAGTATATTTTCATACCAATCGCATGCTCCCAACGCCCACTTTTTGCATTGATGATTGTTCATGTTTTATTGGGTTGGTCTTTCCTACGTGTGAGCCTCCTTACCTCCACTTGTCTTTGCCTCAATGCTCATGTGCATGTCCTTCCCTCTCCCCACCTCACTCAGCCTAGTTAATTGCTAGTATTCCCCAATCGTCCTAGTTCCAACCCTTTCTCTTTAATCCCTTTTTAACTGTCACCCAGTTCACCTTCGCCATCCCTTTCACGATCGCCCACCTCTGTCATTGTCTATCCCTATCCCACTTCTCCATCTCTTTTTTGCCTAGTTTCTCTTTTACCAGGTCCCCCCTCACCCCCACCATATCAAGTGATTACCTTGAGCTGAGTGCCTTGTAATGCGACTCTATGGCAAAAAATATCCTTCAGGAGAGGCACTATAACCATGGTCTTCCTTTAAACCTGGGACAATGGGGTGGTCATTGTGCATGGGTGAAATTTTACAGTTGACGTCCATATTCTCACTTCCATTACTAGCCAAAACCTTGAGGGCTAGTCCATCCATCACCACAAGTACAATTGGGAGGTCGAACTCGAGCACTTCAAAGGCAATGAAAAAATCCTAAAATAATCCAAAAACCCTAGCATCTTCAGAAGTGATCTCACTATCCCATGGAATTATGTTATGAAGCCCATTATGGAATTTATTTTTGTTGATGACCCTAAGAAAACCCTGAAAACATATCACCTTACTTTTGTTAATCACTTAAGAGACATAAATCCCCTCAGTACTCCTCTATTTTTCCTTAATTCCATGAACCATTCCATTTTGTCTTGTAGAGATAAGAAAAATCATGATCTCCCTCGCCACCAAGGCATGTTTAAGGTCATATACACTTACATTTTTGCTAACAGTCCTAAACATAACCATGTTCCTGCTAGCCCTGCTAAACCTAAATCCTCATCGTAACGCCTGTCTCTTGCCAAAAAGAAGAAAAAAGGCCATTGAAGTTGTTACTAAATTAAGGGCAAGGAAGAGCATAAGTTTTAACAATACTGAAGAACCAGTGAGGAAGTCGAAAAGGATCCAAAATATGGCTACCAAGAGTAATGTGATTGAAATTAAAGATGATAATGAGGAGAACAAAAAATTCAAGGATTTCATCATTGCTTCCACCATGACAATGATGAATATGATGGTTAATTGTACCATGGACATCAAGGAGGGACTTCAAAAGCTTTTCTATGGTTAGGATAGTCAAGAAGGTGATGGAGCTACTAAAGTAGCCATGGTTGCTGTGAAAATTGAACCTAAGGAAGATGAACCTAAAGAAACCGAGGAAGAGGATGCGAAGGAAAAAGGTAAAACCACAACTAAGGACTAACTTCCTCGTTTCTTAGCTTTCTGTGCTTACGAATACCCTACATGGAGCCTTGTGTTTGTTCATTAATAGGATTTCTCTATTTGTTGTCCTTTCAGCATGGAGGAATTTATGTTTTTAGGTTTAGTTTCCTATTTTAAGTTTTCTCTTTTCGCCCATGGCCTCAGGCCTAAGGCTATGTCCTCATCCTCCATTTTCAAGAACTATATCTGGATAATCAAGGCTAAGGTTGCATCCTCTTTTATGACCTTCATTAGTTAGCATCTTACTAGGAATCCTAGGTATATCCTTCAACATGATACATCTATCTTAGCTGATTTTGTAACCAGGTTCAGGGATCCTTAAAACCCATTTTGTAATATAAATCTTTTATTTACTAAAAAAAGAAGGTGATTAGAAAAAAAAGGATGTTATATGTGGTCAAGATAAAAAAGGTTAAGGATGATAAAAAGGGGGAAATATTTGAGAAATTTTCCATAATTCAGGAATTCAAGGATGTCTTTACATTTGAAATACCAAAAATTCCCCCTAAGCAATAATTTAATTTTACGATCGATCTAATACCTGGTATAGAAATCTATACATAAAGCACCATATAGAATGAACTCTATAGAGATGTAAGAGCTGAAAGTGCAACTATAAGAGTTTTTGGATAAAGAGCTAATTAATCCAAGTGTATCTTCTTGGGGTGCTCTAGTTTTGTTTGTCAATAAGAAGGATAAATCCTTAACATTATGCATCGATTATAGGATGTTGAATAAAGCAACAGTTAAAAATAGATATCCTTTACAATGGATAGAGGATTTGTTTGATCAACTGAAAGGGGCTACTATTTTCTCAAAGATAGACTTGAAGTCTGGTTATCATCAGTTGAGAATCAAAGAAGAGGATACATATAATACAACATTTAAAACTCAATACGGATACTATGAGTTCATAGTTTTACCATTTGGATTAAGAAACACACCCACAACCTTCATGAATTTAATGAATAATGTGTTTAAAAAGTAGTTGGAAAATTTTATCTTGGTGTTTTTAGATGATACATTGGTCTATTCTCGCAGTAAGGAGGAGCATGAAAAACATCTTAGTACTAAGGGTGTTGAGAGAAAATCAGCTATATGGAAATTTATCAAAATATAAATTCTATGTGTCGCAAGTACATTACTTGGGACATGTCATCTCTGCATATGGAATTGTAGTTGATCCTAAGAAGATAGAAGATATTTTATATTGGACAACCCATACAAATGTAATAGAGGTTCAAATATTTATGGGTCTATCTGGGTATTATAGGATTTTTATGAAATATTATGCCAAAATAGCTTGTCCTGTAGCCAATATTTAAAGAAAAGGTAAGTTGTTCATTTGGATGAACAAATGTGAAATTGCATTCCAGGTACTAAAATAAATATTGACTACTACTCCCATGTTAAGGATTCCATATCCTCAGGGTAACTTTTTAGCCTATACCAATGCTTCCTTAGAAGGTTTGGGAGGTGTTTTGTCACAATATGGAGTAGTGGTGGCTTATGATTCTAGGAAACTAAAGAGGCATGAAGTAAACTACACCACACATAAATTAGAAATGGATGTAGTCATGCATACCTTGAAATTTTGGTAGTATTACTTGCTAAGAAGACCCTTTGAAATAAGAACAAATCATCAAAGTTTGAAGTATATCTTCACTCAACCATTGCTAAATGTACGTCAAAGGAGGTGGATAAAATATTTAGCAAAGTATTACTTTTGGATAGAATACATAAAGGGTAAAGAGAATAAGGTGGAAAATGCACTAAGTAGAAGAAGGCATATCACCACTTTAATGATAAGTCATGTGGACCTGATGTATCAGGTTAAAAGAGCTCAACTTTATGACCCGTATTGTAGGGAAGTTTAAGAGAAAATAAGAAAGGATCCAAAGATAGCTCCAGATTTTGGCTTCAAATATGGCTTCTATGTTTCAAAGAGTGGATTGTGATTACCTAAACAAATGATTTGCATAGACTTATCATGAGATAATCTCATAGATCTCTTTATTCTTCTCATCCTGAAGGAGCTAGTATGAGGGAGAATATGAAGAAAACATTTTATAGGCCTGGAATGAAGAAATATATTTTAAAAGTATGGTGATCAAGCCATCCACAACCTATGAATCTTGGGTAAGGTCTTCCCAACCATGTTTGCCACCCTAAATATGTTTTGGTGTTGGAATTCACCAAATCATATAGATGATGCCACCTATGTAGCGATCAATCTTGATAGACTTTCTAGAGGATCCCTAAGGGATACTTGACTTCCAATAAAGCTGATACTTGAGGGAGTGAAACATGTAAACATTTTTTTATAGCAAAGGATCTATTTTTTTGCAAAATTCACTACAAATAAATGAAGCAAGACCATAAAATATTGAAACGTAGATATGAAGAATAATTTTTTTATGAACTAATTTGCACCATGAGGCCCAATATGGTGGCATGGAGGATAACTCCCCAACTCCTCTTATGATGTTGTGCAACAAAAAAAAACATCACATCCTTCTACTTCTTTAGTATAATAAAATTAAAAAACATGCAAATAGGTAAAGTTATTTATTCTCATATAGAATAGTTGTGTGTAATCTACAAAATTGAAGGCCCTTATGTATAAGATTTAACAAGAACATTAATATCAATTATGTTTCATAATAAATGGGTTACAAGTTTATGATAGGCATTAGTGTTATGATTATAATAATTAAGTACCCAAAAAATGCATAAGAAATATGAGGATATATATTCTTAACCTATATTTACAATATACATTAGTTATAAGTTAGTTGGAATAAGAAGCAATTTATCCTCCAACTAATAAAGAAGCAATTTTGAAGGATTAATTTCAAAACTATTCACTTCCCTTCTTGGATTAGTACTAGGTGGTAGGATCACTAACAATGCAACCTACCATTTGTAGCTTTGATATTGATTCAAGATGTTGTGGTGTTGTGTTTAGACCCTAGCATATAAAGGTAAAATAATATGTTATCCATAAGTATACTTCTACTTGGGGATACTCATGCCACTATCCTTGATTATGTTATATAATAATTTCCATGGTGTGAATAATGCTAACGTTTGTATTGGAAAAATAAGCTTGTATAAAACTAAATTGTTATGCAATGTCTGAATAAATTTCAAGGCTTATAAGCTTAAAAATACTTGATATTTTAATTTATGAGGATCTAAACAATCCTTGATTTGCTTGAAAAACTGCCATACAAAATATTTTCTAACCGTTAAAAACACTAGAACAAAAAAAAACACTATTCTTTGAAATTAAAGAACAAAACAAAGATTCAAATAAGGAAATAAAAAGGGCTTTCGTGGATGCGTTCTTCAAAACCCATAAAAAAAATCTATTATGTTCTTGTCATGCATTGAATATTCTTAAAAAATATCTCATATTTTTTAATCCCTCATAAATTCCATTGATATAAAACTCACCATCCCTACTATTGTATAGTCTTGTAGGTAGTAATTATAAAAATGTATCTAATATATTATATTATTTAATTATGTAAGCCATGTGGTTTTTTATTAATCTTGTTGTAAATAAACCCACCATATAACCTTATTAATAAAAATCTTTCTTGTTATGTTAGCTTATATTTAACTTATTTATGTCATTGGGGTTTTGGTATTGGTATAAATACCACCACCACACCATTCATTATATTTGAGTGTTGTGATCCTTATCTACATATAATATAATGATTATTTATTATATCTATGGGTACTCACTATCTATATCTTCTTTCATATTATTTTTAAATTTCTATATAATATTTGAGTGAATGGATTACTTCCATTTATTTCCAAAAATAGGCGTGAATTTCAAATTGCAATAAGGAAGGACACAAAGCAAATAAAAAACTATATTTACATCAAGATATGTGAGAAAGCATTAAAATACATGTTGAGGATACTTAGGCATTCATTTTATCCTAATATTATTATTGTATATGCATGCATTGTTGTAATACGTGAAGGTATAGTATACCTCATGTAAGAATGCATTTCCTTGTTTAGGTGGTTGTTGGAATTGTTATATTACATTTGTTTTGCTAATAGTTCCAACGACCACCTAAACAAGGAAATTCAATATTATGTGAGGTATACAACACCTTCACGTATTACAATAATGCATCATATACAATAATAATCTTAGGCTAAAATGAATGCGTAAGTATCCTCAATAATATACTTAATTTATAAGAGCATGTTGTATTTGGAGATGACTATTCTTTATAGATGGTGGGTTTTGATGATGTTAGTATTAGGTATTATTAATTTGATAATGTTCTCCACATTCCTAGTATTAGCCCCAATATTTTTTCTATTTATCACATCGTCCATGTCAACTAAAAAGTAGAGTTCTAGTCTAATTATTGGGTGATCAAGGGCATTGAAAATAGGCTCAAGATAGTTGTCTCTAGATTTTATGATGATTTATATAATATGTACAAAACAGGGGACAAATTAAGTTTTCATTATATTGAAATAAATATTTTATAGCCATTATGGAAAAAATAAATGATGCGAGTCTATAATAGTATCATAGACTTGGGCATCTTAGCTTTGAGTCACTAAGATACATGAGTTATTATCATATGGCTATTGAACTTACTTATATTTCCCCTTTGAGTGGTGCATACAAGATATGTATTCTAAGGAATCATCATAGAGAGTCCTTTTCAAGATGGACAATGAGGCATGCTACTTAACCTTTGAAGCTCACTCATAAATATATATGTTGAACCATGGATACACCTATTTTTGGGAACATAGACTTTCATATTTTTACTAATGATTTATCTTAATATGTGTGATTGTACATTATTCATAACAAAGGCAAGGTTTTGAGAAGTTCAAGGAATTCAAATAACTATGGAGAATTAATCAAAAATAAATATCAAGTCTCTTAGGTTAGATAGTGAAAGCACGAGGATACGGAAGCAAAAAGGAAACACTAATGTGATGCAATGCAAAACAAAAGACAACACTTAAGTCCTATGAAATGAAGATGCATGAAAAGAGATAAACAAACAAATTTAAACAAGACGAAAGCAAGTATAGAAAGCACAACCCTTTTATTTAATACTCTTTAAATCTCGGTTAGAAGACATCTCCTCCCTTTTCAGGGGCTAGGAGCGTTAACATTGCTTCGTTTACAATCATGTATTAAGGATCCTTCTTCCATGTGCCCACATGTAAAATGGGCGGGCCAAAATGTTGCCATCACTTGCATTGATGAATCCTCACTTCTTGTTGCTACTCCAATGTCGATATCCTGCGTTCGAAGAAACAACAAATAGTAAGTAGCACCTATAGATGAAATGCAGTATATGATCTCAAACTCCCATGAAGGATGCATGCATGAAAATGAAAAAAATGACAGATAAAACAACTCCAAATGACTTGAAAATTCCAGGGAAGCATCATAACCTCATCAAGAGGGCACTGCAAGTGAAACAGTCGAAAAACTCACCACGAATTGCTATTCGTTCCAAGGCGGGACGAATAAACCTGCAACAAAATGGTTAAGAGCACTGCCCTAAATGTCCTATCTAGGAGACTCCAGGTGACCTATAAAGTTAGGGATTAGGTAAAAGGGGGTGTTTTGAGAAGACCCAGGAGGTAAAATTTCCCCAATTCAGCCTTGATCACTAGGAATTTGACGATGTCGCTTGCATGTTAGTGAATACAAGATATAATAGAAACATGATCAAAATTGCTTGAAACAAGATGAAACTTAAAATACAACCTATTTAAGCAGCATAAAATAAAATGCAAAAATGACAAAAAGGAAATCTACCATAGATTTCTAATCATTATGAGGTGGTACAATTAGACCTGCAGCAGTGCAGGGGTGCCCACAGGTAGGATGCCCATCGTTTGAGGCTTTGTTTCGGCACCAATCCACTTGGAATTGGTCCAAAAATGTTTTTTAAGTGATGTTGACAAATTGGGTAGGACAATGTGGTCGAGTGTAAGGTTTTGGGATCTAGATTTGCACTTCCAATAGTCATAAAATGACCTCCCTTGTGAAAGAGATCAAGGATGCAAAAGCACAAATCAAAAGGATGCGAGGCAGTAAAATGGCAGCACTTCGTTGCTAAAAATGCTCCTCCTCTGTCTCTATTTTGGGGTGAGGAGACTCACCATTTTATAGACCCAAGGGGTCTCTTTGAATGGGCATGTAGAGGTGCCACTTGGCGATCATGCTCCCCTAGGAGGGGGGATATTCCCCTCTTGATTTGGGACTTCATCACTGCCCTTGTAACAACCTCTAATGCTCAAAAACACTCACTCACCCTTGCATGCAAGGAAGGAGGAGTTAAGTGGTGAGTCTGAGCTACCATTTGTCAAGATTTGACATTTTTCCTATTGAACCTGCTATTCGCCCCACCCAGGAACGAATTCTAGTAATCATCCCTGGGTGGAACGAAGACCATTTTGTACTCATCTCAGATTGGGACGAATTTGGAGCAGAGTGCCTAAAAGGTGCCAAATTGATTTTTGACCTTCCAAAATTGCTATGTGAGTGGTTAGGACCACTATTTAACCTCTAAGGGCTGCCCTGGGGGCTGTGTGTTAATGTGATCATTGTTTTTAGTCACATAATTGGATTGGTGCTATTTTGGTGTCTACAGATGCCCCTTTTTGGGATGCACTGTGTGTGGCATAGTGTTGAGCAAAAATAGATAACCAAAGCACTAATGATTAGGGTTTCTCAGTAACCTAACCAACTTGTGATGCCCCAAGTATGGAAAGGGCATGCATTCTTGAATCCTTGCTTCTGACGAGCTAAGGAACTCGATTCAAGTGTTAACCTATTTCAGTGAGGTGTTACTTAATATTGGACATTGTTCAGTCATGATTTAGGCAAAGGGCACAACCTTTTGTTTGTGGGAACCTTGTGTTCATGATTCACAAATGCCAAGCGTTTGATCAACTTGTGATTATTGCTTGTTTGCTGCCCCAAGCAGGAGCATGATTGTCTTTGTCAATGATTCTTTGAATGCATGCCATTTCCTTGATTGGGTGTGTATTTGTTGATTGGTGACTAAGTGTGATTACCCCCTCAAGTGATGAATTGATAAGGGAATGAACTACATGAGAAAAGCGATGAGTTGCTTGACCCAAGATGACTTCGGTAAGGGTGCCTTCAGTTGTTATGATTTTGAATGTGTATGCAGTTTCCCAACATTCAGACCAATTTTTGGTGGGAAAAAACCCTTTTGGTGACACCATTATGGGGTGAAAGTGTCAAAAATCCATCTTCTCGTGGAGCATTCCGGCTATGGGAGCCTTCTTTGGGAAGTAATAGAGTGACAATTTACGCCCCGACATCGATTTTCTATACCAAGGAGGTTAAGTGCAAAAGCACTTTAGTCCAGCAATTTTATTGCTATTTTTTTTTTGTTGCATTTATTTGTTGTTTTTGTCGTTTTGATTTTATTGCTCTGTATTCATCCCTAGGTGGGACGAGCACCAATTGGTATTCATCCCAGGGTGATACGAGCACTAACTGGAGTGCTCATCCTAGGTAGGAATGAATACAGGCTAAAAAGCCTATTTAAGGCCCAAAACCAGGGTTTAGGCTCATTTGCATTTGAATTTTATGATAGCTTGGAGCTCTGAGGAGGAGGAGGTCAATTCTGTGACGCGAAGCACTGTCGAATTTCTTCCAGCAACCATGAGCGCATGAACAGGGTCATCCAACGGAGGAGCTGAAGTGAGACCAGTAAATGCACTACTCCGTTTATTTTTTTTTGATTTGATGTGTTAAAATTGTGATTTTTCTTTTCTTTTGCTTTTAGACTTAAAATCGAAACCCTAGGTTTAAACAAGAAATGAAGGATTTATTTTATGCTTTGTGCTTTGGATTTGTCAAAGTAAAACACTAAGTTAACATAATCATTAAAACTGTAACAATAAACTGAAGTTAAACTGACACCTAAGGTTAACCTGAAACTTGAAGTCAAACTGAAACCCTCAAACATGCTGACTATGAAACCCTAGGTTAAACTAAAACCCTAGAGTACACTGGATGCAAAACCCTAGGTTAAACTAAAACCCTAGAGTACACTGGATGTAAAACCCTAGGTTAAACTGAAACCCTAGAGTACACTGAACGCAAAACCCTAGGTTAAACTAAAACCCTAGAGTACACTGAAAGCAACCCTAGGTTAACCTAAAAATTTGATAGGTTAAACTTAGATGAAAATCCTATGTTAAAATGAAATCCGTCATTCTTTGTTTTGTAGTTTTTTTTGTCAGTTAAACCGTAGTTAAAACTATTTTATTTGTTTTGTTTTTGTTTGTCGTTTTTTTTTGTCAGTTAAAACTAGGCTGTTAACCATAGTTAAAACTGTTTTTATTTGTTTTGTTTTTGTTTATTATTTTTTTTTTTTGTCAATTAAAACTAGGCTGTTAACCGTAGTTAAAAATGTTTTTATTTGTTTTGTTTTTGTTTATTGTTTTTTTTTTCAGTTAAAACTAGGTTGTAAACCGTAGTTAAAACTATTTTTAATTGTTTTGTTTTTGTTTATTGTTTTTTTTTGCCTGTCAGTTAACTGTACAGTTTAGGAAAACTATAGGTACTAACAAATGTTTTCGATTGTGTTGAACTGCTTTTGCTTGGCTGTACATTATTATACATGTATGTTATTGCTATATATTATGCTTTTCGTGCTTGTTTTTATTGTTTTTGTGCTTTTTATGATGTGCAGGTGGTGAAGATCCGGTATCGAGTTCCTATGGTGTTCTCAGATGCCCGAGAGGCCTTGACAGTGGAGGACTGGGGATGGCTTGATGCCCTTGGGCTCAAGAACGTGGCTCGGCTAGAGCCGGTAGTGGGGGATCAGGCTTACTTGACAGTGCTGATCAGCTTATGGGATCCTCAAATGAACACCTTCCATCTCCCAACAGGGGAGATGACAGTTACATTGGAGGATGTTTATCAGATTATGCAAATTTTGATAGACGGGTTACCAATCAGGACGACTCCATGAGACTAGAGGACAACAGTGCTGACTCGCTACTTTGGGTACGAGGAGGAGGTGGGTGTGGATAGACCAGTAGAGAGGGCAGATGGCAATTGCCAGATCAGTGGTATCTTGGTTCGATGGTGGTTTGAGTAGGGCGTGTTGGGAGCGAGGCTCACATTTTTGATGAGCCTCATTTTCAACATGCTACTACCTGACTCTTCAGGTGCGAGGTTCCCATGGAACCTGTTGGAGGTGGTGTTTTTGCTGGTGGAGTGCCCGATTGAGGAGCCCTTGATTATGAGGTGGGGTTAGACACTGCTTGTACAGCTCTATGATGAGCTGTACGAGGTCCGTTTTTAGAGGCAGAAGGAGATTGGCTACAGTTATCTACTATAGAGCTGGGCCTGGCAGCACATAGCGATGGATCAGCCACTTGGGCTACCCTGGATGACATGGACTAAGATGGTGGACCAGGATATAGAATATGTGGCCTTGTGGTATAGTTTAGAGGAATGAGGGCACATTCGGTGGTTTACTGGTGACATGGGTCACTACACCAAGACTTTCACATGGTTTGCTCCTGGGGATGTGATATGGCAGCCATATCGAGATTGTCCTAAGTGGCCTGAGGCTGGGGAGTCGTTGTGGCAGTTTCGTAGGGATAGGTGGCTGATCGAGAGGCATGGGACTGAGCAGGAATACTTCTCGTATGTCTGAGTTACCCGACAATTTGGGGTGTTCCAGGGGTTTCCTGGGGAACCCTTGATCTATCGGCATCGGGGTGATGAGAGGGACCTTGTGTGGCTGATGATCAAGGCACCAGGGGAGGAGGTGGATACTGTTATTGATACCCCATACATGGACAACATCAGGGTGACGACTGAGTATGAGTAGTGGTGGACATTGTGGTAGTGGTGGGGAGAGGGGCCACTGGGAGGAGATGATGCAGCAGTAGCGGGCGAGGAGGGTGTAGAGGCACCAAGAGAGGGTTGGGGAGCTCCCTTGGAGGATGTGGACATGGTAGAGGTTGATTATGCAGGGGAGGATTTTGGGGCTCCAAATTAGTCAGGAGGTCAGGACATCCCTGAGCATTGGGAGCCTGAGTAGGAAGCCACTCCAGAGATACCGATGCATCAGACAATTCTAGGGGATATGAAGGCAAGATTGCATGTTGATAATGCATTATTAACGAAGTTGCTGTAGATACAGGATCAAGAGCACCAAGCCGATATGGATCACTTGCGTGCTCAGTTGGCACAGGGGGATGATGCAATGGCTGCATGTCGTTGACGGGATGGGGATACAGATATGGCGTGGGAGATGGACCGCCTGTGAGTGCAGCTAGCATAGTGCAAGGCGAATATGGATATGTATCATCATCGGGAGATGGAGTTGATGCAGCATTGGTTGGAGATGGAGGTGAAGATTTATCACCTTGGTGGGTAGATCCCGACACTTTCTTTATGCAGATCGTCATGCTGCTTGAGAGGGAGCGAGACTGAGTAGTTGACATCTTCTCAATGTAGGCGACTAGATGAGGGAGGGGCTAGCAGGCATGATGCGAGGTCTAGTAGTAGCAGCCCTGAGAGGTCCCATAGGACCCACACCATGGGGAGTAGTTCCCGTCGCACCGATCCTACGTGATCATGGTGGTCGACGCCCTAGGCATGGGGGTTTTTGAGTTTTTTTTGTATGATTGCAGGGTCATAGGACCGGTTATTGTAGTCTGCGGGCATTTTTGATGATATGTATACAGATGAATTTATTTTGTTTATACACTTGTCATGTTTTGATTGTATGCACAGTGTTTGATGTTGATGGATGTATATTTATTTATATTGATGGATGCACATGGTGTGCTGAGTGCAAAATGTGATGATGAATGCACATGTTTCTAAGTTATATGAGATGCATATAGAATGGATGAAATTAATTGTTGATTTTTAACAGTGGCACCATAGGCTGTTTTGACCTTATGGCTTTTTGTAGTATACAAATGCTTTATGAACTGACTTTACAGTTGTGTTATTTTTTTTTTTTGCTTGATGAAATGGCATGTTATGTATAGGTGGTGTTTGTGTATTTTCTGATGATGATGTAAGAATGGAAGATATATAACAAGTGGCTTGGAATGTAGTGAAGTTTTTTTGAGACTCAGATGTTTTAACTAACTAGCCAAGATTGTACTGTTATCTTACAATATTTTTGGACAAGGTATGAATCGGACTTGTTTTTGACCAAGTTATTTCACATCCTTGTGTGTGCAATTGAGTTCGTTACTGTGGTATTTGTCAGGATACCGCTAGTGCCAGATAGGTTATCAACAAAACCTGTACTGAGGATCACCTAATTAGCTCCACTAACTCCTTTGTTGTATTTAGTCATATTAATCTGCTTTGCTATTTGGAATACCATAAGCTAGCTCATCCACATGCAAACATTGATCTACACACAATTTAATGTGACAGATATATCGTCATGCGGGAGGTTTGCCACCAGTGACCGATAGGCTATCCACCAAACCGGTACTAAATTTCACCTCATGACCTTTGGAATGCTGATAGTTCCAGGGATTCAAGTTTGACTCCCTTCTTTTCTTCATTTGTATTGGGATACTTGCTCTTTTGTAGTGATGAAAATCATTGCTTATTTTTATTTTATTTTTTTTGAGAAAGGGATTTGAAATTTGGAGTGATGAGAATCACTATTGCTTGTGCTTTTTGATGTATGCACTTTGTGGGATTTGATATCAATTTTTGGAGTATTGAATTTTGCAAATTTTGTGATGTTTTGCAACCTTTGGAGAACTTGGGATTCTTGGGGAATTGGGTAGGGAAGATTCTTGGCCTTTTTCCAACTCTCAGCATTCTTGGGGTCATTCGCATCGGGGGATAAGCAAGATAACCTTTTCACTGTATGGTATCCTGAATTGCTTTACAGGTTTCATCTTCCGTTTACACAACTTGGGAATTGTTTTATGTGTTTTTAGCTTGTGATGGGATGTGATGTAACAAGGCGTCTTTCAAGTAAAATTCTACCTTTGTAAAATCTATCTGACTTTGTACAGTTCTTGGCTAGAAATCTAAAGACAGCTGAGTGACAAAAACTCTTGATACATTAGAAGACAACTGACAAATGCTATGGTGAAATTGTGGATGATGTTTATTTTTGCTGTATTGTTTACGAAATGGAAAATGTGAAAAATGGTGGGTTTGCCAAGTAATGACAGTCTATGGTACTTTTGGTTTATGTGATCAACAATATGCAATGTATGGATGTGATGCCTAATGCAGCTATTATTTTTTTCGTATTTTTGATTTTTGAAGTATGTATGAAATTGAGATGTAGGTTTTTTATTTTTGATGATTTTGATTGTTTTTGAATTTTCTCAATGGTTGGGTTATTCTGCAGGGATGCGGACCAAGTGATTCTTTCGGATCCTTGGAGGTTTTGACCAAAGGAATAATGGGCACCTTTGGGGCATTTTGGGGTTTGACCAAGCGATTGCGGGAATCCTTGGAGCCTTTTGGGGATTAACCAAGCGATTGCAGGAATCCTTGGAGCTTTTGGGTTTGACCAAAGGGTTGATGGATACCTTTGGAGCTTTTGGAGGGTGACCAAGCAATTATAGAAATTCTTGGAGCTTTTGGTTTGACCAAGCGATTATGGAAATCCTTGGAGCATTTTCGTTTGACCAAGTGATTATGGGAATCCTTGGAGCTTTTGGTGGGTGACCAAGTGATTATGGAAATCCTTGGAGCTTTTTGGTTTGGTCTATGGCTCTTTTAGATATGGAATGGTCTTAAATGACTGATGTTCAAGGGTTCTAGTTCCTTGATTCCATCAAGAGAGGCTAGCCAGTATATCCTAGGTCCTATCTTACTGTCAATCATGTAAGGACCTAACCAGTTTGCTGTGAACTTGTCCCTTAGATGGGGTGGCAAGTTGGAGTTCTGCTGGTTCTCTTTTAAGACCCATCTTGAAAGTCCCTCATGTGAACCTTCATTTTGTATGCCCTCTTAAGTCGCTCTTGGTAGATACGCAAATGCTTGAGAGAATTGACGTGTTGTTCATCAAGCAACATAAGTTGATCTAACCGGGCTTGCCGCATAGTGTCATCATCGATGAACTCTTGCATTGATATGCACAGAGAAGGAATTTCCAACTCAAGAGGCATGACTGCCTCAGAGCCATACACCAACAAAAATGGAGTTGCCCTAGTGGGTTTCCGAATGCTACTGCGATAAGCCCATAGGGAAAGTGGGATCTGAATGTGCCAATCCTTATGACTTTCTGTGACTATATTTTTGAGGATGGCAACTAGCATTTTGTTTGACGCCTCTGCTTGTCCATTTGCCTATTTGCCTGTGGATAATAGGGTGTTGAAAAACTGTGCTGAATCTTGTACTTTATGGTCAAAGCATGCACGTCTTTGTTTTTAAATGACGTCCCATTATCCGAGATTATCTTGGATGGAATACCAAAATGACATATGATGTTCTACAAAATAAACTCCACGATGCGGGTTCCTATCGTAGAGGTAAGCGAAATTGCTTCCACCCATTTGGTAAAGTACTCTGTGGCCGTTATGATGAACGTGTGACGACCTGACGACGTAGGGGAGATATTTTCGATTAGATCTAAGCCCCACTGTAAAAAGGGCCAAGATGATTGGATCGACTGCAAGGCCTAAGAAGGTACGTGTGTCAAATTAGCATGGTGTTGACACTTCATGCACTTCCTTACATAAGCACAACAATCTTGCTCTAAAGATGGCTAATAATAGCCCATGCGAAGAATGTGCTTAGCGATGGCCATACCACTGAAGTGGCCACCGCATGTACCATCGTGTGCTTGGGTGATCACCCAAGTGGACTCCTGTTGGTCCAAGAAACGAAGGAGGATTCCCTCATAGCTGCAATGGTACAAAATGTCTCCTAACAAGACATACTTTGCTGCTCTTTATTTAAATGGTATTTTTACAACATGCGATAATCCAAGTGCGAGGTTACCTAGCTTAAGGTAATCTTTGATGGGTGAATACCAATCCTGCTGATCCAAAACCTCAACAACATGAACAACCAATACCTCTTGAATTTCATCAATAGAAAAAGCTGAGCGGGAAAGAATCTGCAAGAATAATGTTGTGTTGCTATTAATGGGAGTAGGGGAGAACAAGGACCCCTAGTTGGCGTGATTCAAATGATCGAAGATTCGAGTGAACTTGTCCAAATATGGTTCAATCTGGATCAAATGGACTCCTGGCATTGAGTCAAAGCTTGCACGCTCCATCACGGATTGCGATAGTGTTTTGACTTGAATAGTTGTCATATCACTATAAAGGTCTTACGAGATTAGTGACCCCAAGAAGGCCATAGTGTTCACAAAATGATTCGATGACTGAGGGAGTGCCTTGATGTCATACCATTCAAGCCTTGCCAGGAGTTTGTCCACAAAGGCTTTGTAGGCCTGTAGAACTGGGCATTTACATTGGAATACCCCTTTCACTTGGTTGACGATCAACAATGAATCACCAAAGATGTTCAAGCATTTGATGTTCATGGTGATTTTTGTCTGAAGACCTATGAGCAAGGCTTCATATTCGGCATTGTTATTGGTGCATGAGAAATCAAGTTTAAATGACAAGGGTATTGGAGCCCCTTATGGTGTGAAGAATACGATTTCCATGCCACCCCCTTGCTCACATTTAGAACCATCAAAAAACAGGGTTATGTCAACCTATGACTCAGGCTCATCAGAATCTGGCGATTCGGAGACATGGAAGACCGCATCATCGGGTAGTTCTGCAGTCAAATGCTAATCGTCTTCGAGAGGAGCCTCTGCTAGTTGATCGGAGATGACTTGAACTTTTATGGATTTTTGTCCAATGAATTCTATGTCAAACTTCGTCAACAACATGATCCATTTCATCGTGTGGCTACTATGATAAGTACGACTCATCATGTATCGCAATGGATTCTCCTTAGACACAACATACGTCATGTTTCCCAGCATGTAATGGCATAGCTTTTTGGTAGCAAACACCATTGCCAAGTAGAGCTTCTTGGCGTATGCATAGTTAAGTTCATAGCTGACCAAGGTGTGGCTAAGATAGTAAGTATCCTGTTCTCTGTGAAGTTTTTTCTTCTAGGCTAGCATGGCGCCCAGTGCCACCTCAATATCTAAGATGTATAAGTAGAACAACACTCCTGATCTAGGTGGTGCCAATACTGGCGGTGAAGCCAAGTATTGTTTAATTTCATCAAAGGATGACTAGCACTCGTCATCCCAATGGAATGCTACCCCCTTGTATAATAATTTATTCATGGGTCGACACTTGTCAGACAGCTATGCTATGAAGCGCTTGATTGATGCTACCTTTCCCTGTAGGCTTCTGAGCTACTTGATGGTAGTTGGGGGAAGCATTTCAAGGATTGCCTTGACTTTTTTTGGGTCCACCTCGATTCCTTGCTTTGAGACTATGAAACCCAAGATTTTACCAGATGTGATGCCAAATATGCACTTCTTGGGGTTCAGTCTGACTTTATTCTCAAGTCATCGAGATGATTTGGGCGCAAGAGGGACTTGGCCAACAAGTCATCCATGTAATCTTCCAAAGTTTTTTGCATGTAATCATGTAAGATGTATGTCATGGCACGTTGGTAGGTGGTACTGGCATTTTTAAGGCCAAAAGGCATGACCTTATAACAAAATGTCCCCCAAGGCATTGTGAATGCCATTTTGAGTTGGTCCTCGGGATTGATACGAATCTGATTGTATCCCGAGAAACCATCCATTAGGGAGAGCATTTTGTGACCTATTGTTGCGTCTACCAATGCATCGATGCTCGACAAGGGAAAATCATCCTTCAGACTCACTTTGTTTAGATCTCAAAAATTTATGCATATGTGAATCCTCCCATTAGGCTTCTTTACGAGCACCATGTTGGACAACCATGGTGGGTAATCCATGTAGATGACAAACTGTGCATCCAACAGCTTCTACAATTCGTCTTTGACCATTAAGGCCACTGTAGGATGCATATTACGTAGTTTTTGCTTTACAGGCTTAACTGTCAGATCAAGCATTAGGTTATATGTGACTAGCTATGGATCTAGCCCCAACATGTCTTTGTAGGACCATGCAAAAACCTCCTTCTTCTCTTTGACAAGGGCAATGTAGTCGGCTTGCTCTTCGGGGGATAGACTTACCCCCAGCTTGATAATCTATGGATTCATTGGGTATGAGCCGATGTCTATGTCAGTCATCTCCTTGAATGACATGTGGGACCCATCCTCCAACTGGTGTGGAGTTGGGATTAAGTGGATATCATTTGCTAAATTAAGGTCTACATTGGGAACCTTGGGTTCCTCTTCAGCATGAAAGATATCCTGAGTTGGCCCTAGGGTGAAATGAAGCATCTCACCGAAAGGCCAATACTTTGATGGTGATGGTAGTGAATTAGAGTGATCCCAGCCTATGGCATCTAGTTCTAGATGCAATGGCCATGTTGGATCTACTGGATTGTGGATGGGGGCGGTTAAGTCAATGGAGATCATGTTCATGGAATGATTTTGGTCTCCATTACCATGGGTGTGATACTTAAAATTTCTTAGATGATCTTTGTGCTTTGGATCTAGCTCTATAGGGATTGGCACGAATGGATCGGCCCTATGTATGGATAGGAGGACAGGATCTGCCCTCGACACTGTTAGCATTATAGGGTCTCTAGGCGAAAGTTGATCTTTGTATGCCCAAAGTGGTGGATGTAACACTTGGTCCCACTGCTCTAGGTTAACATGCCACTCATGCCCTGGCCTTATGTTTAGTTGTTGAAGTACGTCATCAATATCCATGGGGTGTTGATGTTGTCGCATGTGATTGAGGTAGGCCATATCTGTTTCATCCTCATAATCACTGTCGGAGATCCACAGGCCTTCGTTGGCCTCGACAGTTGTCTATGATATATTAGGTTCCTCTTTCTTGAGAAAATTGATATGGTCCCAACGGGGTTGTTCCGCTCTTTGTGGGGGGACCTGATTTCCTTGAGGCGGTGCTTGCTCGACCGGCGCCTCTAAGGGGAATATTGCCATTAAGCTCTCTTGATAGTCATCCATGGGAATTACTTGTGAATGATTACTGTCAGATTCAAAAGGGTCCCATGGTGCTACTTCATATGCTGACTCGTCCTCAGAAGATTCTTCTTGACTTTGTCTGTACCCTTCTTGTGGGCGAGTCCTTGAGCTTTCTCCTCTTTCAAGCGAAGAGAAAGGGTTTTTGAGGTCAACAAGGTTAGCTATCAATGATGGGAGATATTCTCCCAACGTATATATCGTGTTAGGATTGGCATATGGATCTAATGCCATCCCATCCTTGTTGCCTATCCCTAGGCCTTGCATATCCTCCACCAATATGTCCAGGGGTAGGGGGTGGTTGAACCCCACTCCTTATTTGTCATATGACATCTGGTACCTTGGTTGGCAGAGGAACCGTATGCCTTGCTCGTACCTGCCTAATCCATATTCATGCCAATTGCATTGGCCAAGATATCTTAGAGTGAAATCTAGATTAGACAAATAATTGACATCTTCCATGAAAGGCTCTTCGTCTTCTTCCTCTTGCATGCACATTTCAATGCCATGATCAAGGCCCCCATACACAAAGTTTGTCTAGTTGGGCGGGTAGCCTAGGGGAACAATAGTACCAATGGGGAGGCGAGGTCTCCCCATGTCCTGCATGGACTCCAGTGCGGTCCTTGCTACAATATTCTGCACTAGATACTCCCCCATGCCCATATTGGCCATTTCAACGGTGATTTTTGGCGATTGAGGGGGAGGGAATGGAAGTTCTTCTAGAGTCCACTCCATGTTAGGTGGACTAGGTGTCTCAAATTCCATTCTACTAGGCATCTCCTTGGTGGAGATGGTTGATACTGAGGGTGGTACTTCTTCCACGAGTTTCTTCCCTTTATCCTTCGTTGTGGCCACCATAGGTGGCATCGTTGGTGAAGGACTAGCCGATGAAGATGGACCCGACTAGGGAGCTGGTGGACATGACAGTAGGGATGCTCATAGAAACGAACCCTGCTTAGATGGATTCAATCCAAATGTGTTGATGGGAGGGTCAATTGTGGCATCAGTTGCATCATGTTGCAGTACTTGAAGGGTTCTAGGTCCGTCGGGACTACATGCACTTGCCCTTCAAATGTATAATTCAAGCACTGGTGAGCTATTGAAGGGACACATTTCATGTCCCTAATCCATGGTTGGCCCAACAAGATGTTGTAGGCCATTTCTCCCTCCAGTATGTGGCACAACGTAGGAATTGTCTTTTGTCCCACTTGGATGGGTAGGACAATTGTGCCCACTATCGAGCATATTGCATCATTAAATGCTCGAAGTGTATAGGTTGAAGCTATGATATGCGATGCGGGAAACTTCAGATGTTTCAAGGCCGCTATGGTAATGATATTACTAGACGAGCCAGTGTCCACCAATACTCTCTTTTAAGGGATCCCATTGACCCGTGTGATAACGTGCAGGGGTGGATCCGCCATGTCGCCAGTCACTGACTTTAATTCATCCTCCCTAAAAGTAATGACTAGCTCGGTGCACCGCTTGACATGTGCCATGAAGTTGTTGAAGGAATTTACCTCGTGGGGCTACAACTCGATGGCTTTTAGAATCTCCATTAGAGCTTCTCGATGGGGTGGCGATTGTTGTATAAGCTCATAAATGGAGAGCCTAGCCGATGTGGTCCTTAAGCTTTGGTCGAGCTTGGTCCGAATCATGACCACTAGTCTAGGTGGAGGAGGTTGCGTAGGGTGTTGTTGCGGTTGCAATGTCATTGGCACCTCTCCTGTAGTCACCGTGGGGGCAGCTATGCTCGGATACCTCTTGTTCTGAGTCACTATGCTTATCATTCTGACGTACCCCTGCATTGGGTAGTTCTATGTTACTTCATTAACTTGGAGGTTCTTCGCTAGCGCATCATGTGCGGGCAAGGGGTCTTTGAAGACCTCCATCTGTTGGTTGCCCGATGCCATGAGATTATCCACTGCCAAGGTCTTATTATCAATTAATTCTTGCACCAAGCCTCTAAACTTCCAACATGTATTGAGATCATATCCCCTCCATTGGTGAAATATACAATACAATTATTCTCTATAGCCCTTAGGTTTCGGCACGTTGGGGTCTACAGGTTGGACCTCTGGTAGGTTGATCAAATTCACCGCAGATAAGCAGTCAAACAGGGAGTCTTTGGACTCCGTATACGAGGTGAACTATCGCCAAGGGTGAAGTTGCTGATTCTAGTCTTGCCTCTAATTATCTCTTTCATAGGTGTTGAGAGGCACCGCCTGATAGTTAGCCTTTTGAGGCTGCATTGCTTGTGTAGGCTTAGGGACGTTGATTGCAACCTGATTAACTGCAACAGGTTTTTTGTTGCGTGGTCCCTATCTTGTTGTTGTTCTTAGACCATTCCTTTTTCTTAGGCTTGGAAACCTCACCATCCTAAATTTTGATCTCCTCGATAATTTTGGCTTGCGCCAGGGATTCTTCCAAGGTGGCATATTTCTACAGCTGCAATAGCACAAAGATCAGTCTCAGATAGATCTTTGAGAACATCTGAGTAAGGTCGGACATAGGAGGGAGGTAGGGCAACTTTGAAAGTAGCGTCCTCCATCGGTTCCCATATGCTACCATGGTTTCTTCCTCATACTACCTAAGGATGGCTAGATCACTTAGTTACGTCTTCTTCTTGGTGTTGAAGGTGAAGCGCTCAAGGAATGTGTCCACTAGCTGATCTAAATTGCAGATGCTATGCTTTGGTAATTGGGTAAACTAGTCTGAGGCAGGGCCTACAAATGTGGTTATGAATGTTCTCAATAACAAAGCATCATTATCCTGAATGCTGAAGCATGGGCTCAGGAACTTGGTTACATGCTCTTGAGAATCCTCCTCCCCCCTAAAGGTTGCTAACTGGGGTAGCTTGAAATGTTTCGGGTAAGGAGGTGCTGGCACTGACGGATGCACTGGATGGCTATGAAGTTGACATAAAGTGGGATTTTGGGGCCTAGAAGTTTTGGTTTCCATAGACTCCAAGTGCTGTAACAGTGCTTTATAGGCATCAGAGGACTTAATCTCTTCCTCCATAGATTGTTCGCATTATGCATTATGGGGAAATTGAGGCCTATAGAGGGGTGGTCGGACATTAGCCCCTCTTCCTTGATAGGGTGTCTCAACCCGCTCTTCTTCTTGTTTGTACTCCTCATAGGCTTCCTGAGGAGTTAGCGGGTGAAACCTATGGACATGTATAGGTGCCTGCGGAGGGTATCCCTCATTATTTCTGGGAGTGGCCTCCTGTTCATGCCTAGGAGGTCTTGGAGGCAGCACTTGGTAAGGTCTTGGAGACCTATATTGCACTATAGGGTTGTACCTCTCATATGCCTCTACTCTTTGAATGTGAGGGGTCAAAAACCTCTCAGGCACGACGTTCTAAAGGAGTTCATCTACTTGACGTCGAATGCGTTCTTTGCTAAGGCAATATAGGTGATCCAATTACTATTGGTCCTGCTCAAGCTGCTCGATCTACGCTTAGCGAGTGGCATGTATGGCGAATGCCAGGTCGAGTTGCTCTGTTGCCTTGATCTTAGGAGGCCTAGATGCCTCTCCTACACACCTGTCATGGCTTTGATTGTCTGAGACCTCTACAGGTTGCTTCCCTCTATCAAGGTTAGAAACATTCACCTAAGGCTCTAGCCTCAATAGGTTGTCATGATACATAACAGGTACGGAGGTGCATTGCTCTCGCACGGTATGTTGCTCTTGAGGAACACAAAGGTCTTCCTCATACTCCCCTTCATATATGTGAAAGGGACGGGCAGAGTTAGCTCGCCTTGCCAAGATATCTTTGTGCTCTCGATTTGTCTTGGTGTTTCTAACATCTATAGGGGGTAGAAGAGGGATATCAAAATCATGTGGCCTCTCCTTAGGGGCCCTCTGTTGTTCAGGCACCTCATCGCGCGGTGGCCAATCATAGTGAGCATCTAAGGGAGCTCTCCTATGAATGTACCCCTCCTGAAAGGGTGTGTGCTGGGTGATATGCTGGCCAAGGGTGTCCCTAAAAGGAGTGCCCCTATAGCCCTATTCTATCAAGGCACAGAGGGGACTGCCTTGTGTGTCAGGCCGCCAAGGTGGTATGACCAAATCCTTGGGGTTGTATCGGAGGTGACTTGTGCCTCCTTGGACATTCTCCGCAGTGTCCACCCATGATTGGGCTTGGCTGCGGGTGAACACCATGATGATGTCCCTCTACAAACTATGTAGGTTTTATCTTCTTTTTTTTATGCTACACTAAGTAGAAAAAGACGACACATACACACACAACAATGATTATCTCATTTAAATATTATGGGTGTGCCCTAAAACTAGTTTAGTGTGTTTTGATTATTTTTGTTTTGTTTTGATTTTTTTGAAAAGAAGTTTTTGTAACCAATGCAATATGAAGGCTCTTATGACTCCCAAAAATGGTTGCCCATTCGATATACCATTGCCAGGATGATATACCAACCTCTCTATATACCTGCCCTTACGTGAGGGAAACTATAGGTACGTAAGATCAGATGGTACGTGGTACGTAGGTGGTTCGAAAGGGAGATCACTCTGTTTATGATACCTACCATAGAAGACTTATCCTCGTGCATTAGGAATCACCCCAGCTACACTCGGTCAGATTTCGTCAGGATTTATGTCTAGCAATAGTCGTGATCGGGGTAATGGATGCAACCTTCAAGCCAAGGTGGTGATGAAATCCATCATTGCTCTTAATCAAGGGCTGGGGTTTTACAACCAACTCCTTGGTTTAAAGTGCCACGTGATGTGTGTGGGGTTCTTTTTATTAAGGAAAATTAAACACGCAGCAGCAAATTTCCCTAAGCAAGCAAAAATGAACAAAAAATAGAAAATAGAAAATAGAAACAGAAAAATAATAGGAACTGTTCAGAATCCCTACCTCTTTTCTGCCTAGACCAGCTGCTTTTGACCTTTTGTCCTGAAACTACACAGAGAGCTATTCGTCCCTAGGTGAGACGAATAACAGAATTGTAATCGTCCCAGGGTGACACTAATTCTCATTCGTCCCTAGGTCAGACGAATCACAGTCCTACACTCGTCGTAGGCTAGAACGAACAGCAGTCCAACATTTGAAAAATGGTATCTATAAGCAAATACAAGCAAGTTTTGATCAGATTTATAATCTCAAAAAATAGAGGACAGTGTCCCATCGTGATCGCCACTGAAAGCATGAGGATACGGAAGCAAAAAGGAAACACTAATGTGATGCAGTGAGAAACAAAAGACGTCGCTTAAGTCCTATGAAATGAAGATGCATGAAAAGAGATAAAAAAATGAATTCAAATGAGATGAAAGCAAGTATAGAAAGCACAACCCTTTTATTTAATACTCTTTAAATCTTGGTTACAAGACGTCTCCTCCATTTTCAGGGGCTAGGAGTGTTAACATTGCTTCATTTACAATAATGTATTAAGGATCCTTCTTTCGTGTGCCCACAATGGGTGGGCCAAAATGCTGCCGCTGCTTGCGTTGATGACTCCTCACTCCTTGCTGCTCCTCAAATGTTGAGATCCTACGTCTAAAGAAAAAACAAACAGTAAGTAGCACCTATAGATGAAATGAAGGATATGATCTCAAACTCCCATGAAGGATGCATGCATGAAAATGAACAAAACGACAGATAAAACAACTCCAAATGACTTGAAAATTTTAGGGAAGTATCAAAACCTCACCAAGAGGGCACTGTAAGTAAAAAAATCAAAAAACTCGTTGCGAATTGCTATTCATTTTGGGGTGGGATGAATAAACCTGCAACAAAGCAGTTAAGAGCACTGCCCTAAATGTCCTATCTCGGAGACTCCAGGTGACCTGCAAAGTTAGGGATTAGGTAAAACAGGGTGTTTTGAGAAGACCCAAGAGGTCAAATTTCCCCAATTCGGTCTTGATCATCGGGAATTTGACGATGTCGCCTGCATGTTAGTGAAGACAAGATATAATAGAAACATGATCAAAATTGCTTGAAACAAGATGAAACTTAAAATACAACCTATTCAAGCAACATAAAATAAAATGTAAAAATGACAAAAAGGAATTCTACCACAGATTCCTTATAATTTTGGGGTGGGACGATTAGACCTGCAGCAGTGCGGGGGGGTGCCCGTGGGTAGGACGGACATCGTTTGAGGCTCTGTTTCAGCACCAATCCACTTGGAATTGGTCCAAAACTGTTTATTAAGTGTTGTCGGCAAATTGGGTAGGACAATGTGGTCAAGTGTTAGGTTTTGGGATCTAGATTTGTGCTTCCAATAGTCACCCAATGACCTCCCTTGTGAAAGAGATCAAGGATGCAAAAGCACAAATCAAAAGGATGTGAGGCAGTAAAACGGTAGCACTTCATTTCTCAAAATGCTCCTCCTTTGTCCCTATTTTGGGGTGAGGAGACTCACAATTTTATAGACCCAAGGGGTCTCTTTGAATGTGCATGCAAATGTGTCACTTGGTGATCATGCTCCCCTAGAAGGGGGGAGATTCCCCTCTTGATTTGGGACTTCATGACTGCCCTTGTAACAGCCTCTAACACTAAAAAACGCTCACTCACCCTCGCATGCAAGGAAGGAGGAGTTAAGTGGCAAGTATGAGCTGCCATTTGTCAAGATTTAAATTTTTGCCCATTGAACCTGTTATTTGCCCCACCCAGGAATGAATTCTAGTAATTGTCCTTGGGTGGAATTAAGACCATTCTGTACTCATCCCGAGGTGGGACGAATTTGGAGCAGAGTGCCTGAAAGGTGCCAAATTGATTTTTGACCTTCCAAAACTGCTATGTGAGTGGTTAGGACCACTGTTTAACCTCTGAGGTCTGCCCTGGGGGCTGTGTGTGTTAATGCAATCAGTGTTTGCAGTCACGTAATTGGATTGGTGATGTTTTGGTGTCTACAGATAGGGAGGTGAATACATGAGTAGTATTTTTCATTATTTGTCTACTCAAAGGCATTTTTCTCAATTGATAGGATGGATTTTATTTTGATGATTCTATCTAGATTTTTTTACTATTTTAGGAAGGTACATCAAATGAATTTAAAGATTACCTTTCTTCATGGTGCCATTTAGGAGGATATTTACATGAAAAACCACCTAGTTTCAAGCATGAGGGCCCTAACTCCTTGGTATGTCAATTAACTAAGCCTTTAAATGGGATTAAGAAAGCATAACATGATTGGTATAAAGAGATCCATTCCTTTATTAGTTGTGATTTTTATTTATTGGAGGTTGAACATGATATTTAGATCAAACATCAGGATGAAGGGATATTGGTGTATGTTTTATATGTAGATTATCTCCTTTTTATGAGTAGCTCTCATACCCTAATTTAATAAGTGAAGATATGACTTCATCCTTGCTTTGAGATGAAAATTTTAGGGCTCCTACACTATTTATTAGGTAGTCATTTTGACTATAAACTTCATTTGAGATCACTATTTCATAGCCCAAGTACAATTTTAATCTTCTTCAACTCTTGAGGATGGAGAATTATAAGCCTGATTAGGCTCCTTTTGCTTTAGAATTGAAGCTTTGAAAATATTACATGACTCTCTTTGTGAATGCTACTATATACTGGTATCTTATCATATGCCTCCTTTACTTCACTCACACACAACTTGATACTACCTTTGTTGTCATCAATTGTTCCAAGTACATATAGGCACCTTAAGAGAGACATTAGACCATGAGCAATAGGATCTTAAAATACATCAGAGGTACATATTATATGGGTATTCATTATTTATCTGGTTCATATCTAATTTTAATAATATTTTTAGATGTATACTAGTATGGTGATTTGTATGACAGTTGCTTCACCATAGGTCTTGTATTTTATCTTGGTTTTGACCGTATTTCGTAATGTTCTAGATAACAATAAATTATTTCTCAATATTTCATAGAATTTGAATTTTGTGTTGTCAATAAGGTAAAATGGACTATTTCATGAATGATTATGATTTTAGAGTAGGTGGAAATTTCACATCCCTAGTTTTTCACTCTTTTATGTGACAATTAGAGCACAATTAAACTTATTTGCAATACAGTATTTCACTAGTAGACCAAGTACATTAAGATCTATCTAGTTTTTGTGTCATCAACAAAGAAGAAATTGGATTCTTTAACCAAGTTCATGCTCAAGGCTAATTTTATGCATGTGCAAGAGTTACTTGGCATAGTAGAGTGTCCCTTTATGGGGATGACTAGTAAAGGTCTCTCTCCCTATTCTTGATGTAGACATAACAAAGGCTTTTTTCAAAGGGTGGTCTTCATGAGACACACAAGTTTCTTGTAGGGATGGCTCACTACACCTTTTACTTGGAAAGAAAAACCAAAATTTTGAGCCACAAACAGGCATAAAAGAAACCTTTGATTAGAAAAATTTTATGATTGGGGAGCAAGTCTTGAAAGTGAAGGCAATCTAAAAAGTCAAAAGTTTTTTAATCCTAATCAAAAGACAAGGAGAAAATATTCTAACATAAAGGTATCTAAGACCAAAAATTAATAAATTATTGATGTCAAGTGATCCCAAATTCAATTGATGAGAAAATATTTGAAGAATAAAACATCGATGCCTCGAAAAGTCAAAATTAATTATGTGCACATTATTCAAGGAGTATCATCCTTTCCAATAAGGGAATGTCTCATATCTCCATGAAAGGATAGTAGTATCATGGGAACCATATAAAAAGTAGTCAATAGATATATAACATTAAATGTAGAAATATTTTACACCCAAATTATAGGGATTCCCATAAATGGGTATTTGAAAAAAAGGATGATAGTTGCTCATCCAAGGGCTCAAGACCATTTTGATATTAATTAATTTAGAACCAAATAACCTTAGAGGAATGAACATTTCAAACAAGAAATATCCCAAAATTAGAAGCAACAACAACCTTGAAATATTTGCATGAGTTTTGGAGGTAAACCCTCCTCTTTGTAATCTATAAATAAGAGTAGTATTAGCTTTTTAAAATATCGACAAGTTTACAATTGTATCCTCTTCTAAGATTTATTTTCATTTATTTATGTAGAGAATATGGCTCCTGAGTGGCTTGTGGAAAAATTGAAACTCCCTCTTGAAATTATCTTTTTAAACAATATACCTATCTATCTATCTATCTATATTTATATATATGGAAGCCTGTGTCAATTTTTTATTTAGTCATCCATGACTTCACATAGATCCATTTATGTGTGTATGTGTGTGTTTGTGGTTTTTTACCTATTCATGAGTTTTTCTTGTGTATGTGTGTGTGGAAATATTGTGGCCAATTTTTGGTTGAGCCATTTGTAGATCCCTATGTAACCATTTCCTTATGAACAAATAAATGTGTGGAATTAATTTGTGCTTAACTATATCAAGGAGTGGAATCATTCACCACTAGCACATAGTATTTAGGCCTATTATGCAGGAATATCGTAGTGGACCTTTTGGGACATCACCATCCTTTTTTTTTAGTCATTTTTATTTTATTTCTCTCATCTCTTTTCCCTATTGATCAAGTATTCTTGAAATATCACATATTAACAAGGATCCAGCCTTGTAGAAAACTCCTAAAGGCCCTCGATATAGCCAAACCCCATGCTCTCAGTTGTAGCCCTACTGCATCGCTCACTACAAGGCATGATTGCTTTTCCAAGGATAAATAAATATGGCAATAGTTTAATGGCATGCTCGATGGTACCCAAGTGATGTATCATTGCTTCTAAAATTATAATGGCAAGTTAGGATTAGACTTTATGATGGTTTTTGTCTATTCTTGCTTATTGAATCACCTCTTCACTCACCTAGAGACTCTACTCCAATATGAATACCAAAAGAAGCCATTATTGAATATATTAGACTAAGGTTCTAGTGAAGGCCTTGGTTTACCTACATTCAAGAAGCACAAAATTACATTCACATAGAAACTCTACTTTAGAATGAACATCATAAGAAGCCACTATTTGAAGAGATTAGATTAAGGTTTTGGTGAAGACCTCAATCTATCTACACTCAAATAAAATGCTAAATTCACCTGACGACTCTACTTAAATCAAAATATCCAAAAGACTATGAAATCTCCACCATGGAGGCTACATGCAAGAATACGAACATGGCCTTCCTCATAAAATTTTAGCATGAAGCAAAAGAAGTCCCTTGTGACCTCCCATTCCACCAGATGTTTGGGATGATTATTTGATGTCTATACTACAAAATATGTGATATTATAATGGAAATGGACCATCAACCCCATAGGATCATGTACAAGATATGGTTTTATTTTACCAATTGCACAATAACATAAAGTAGAATATGACTGTGAGGTTGTTGGTAGCTTCATTTGATGGAAAGGCATGTAAGTGGTTCTATTCCCTCTCCCCACACTCAATTAATTATTTGGATCAAATTGTTTTCCTATTCATAAATGGATTCAATGGGACTAAGTAGTCAATCCTAGCTATCCAAACTACTACTTTGAAATCCTTTGTCATTCAAGAACTTGCTACTCCTAACCAAATCATTCCAATCTAGGAAAAGAAAGAAAATTTCATGGAGTATGAGATAGTAGTTCCTAGAAAGTCCTAGCACAAAAATTATGACCAAGAGGATCCAAGGATATCAAATATTATGGATTCCACTACCTTATAAAGGTTCAAGAAAATAATATTGGGTATTTCTACAAGCTAAGAGGAAGTTTCATTCCCATTTGTAGACATAGAATAAGTAGAAGATCTGAGTAGGAGGTTAAATATGCATTCCAATTAGGTTAAATACAAAGGATTCAACATGAGAATATTTTATTCTTGGTACTAGTATGTATGATCCATAGAAGTTTCTCTAAAACTCAAGCTCCATAGAGGTGAAAGTAATTTGCCCATGGAACTAGAAGAAAATAAAGAGGTAGTAAAAGCTCAATTAATGAGTGGGGGGACATTTTTAAAATCCATACCCAATGAATAAAGACCACTTACTTGAATATTTATACATATGTAAGATAAGAGTGATCTCATTTTCTTGAGATAGCAAAAGCGCTAATGATTGCAAAATTTCAAAAATGTGAATTTGATACTAAAAATTTTTCTTCTAATAGGGAATATTTTTTCCTAACTCTATATACAATGGACTAAAGATCCTATAGGAGCAACCAAAACTATAGTGATATCTCACTACACATTTTACTTGGTAAGAAAAAGTAGAAGTTTGAGCCATAGACAAGCATAAGAGAAATCTTTGATCAAAAATATATGACAATCAGAGGGAAAGTATCAAAAGTGAAGGTTGTTTGAAAAGTAAAAATTTGTTAGTCCCAATAAAAATATGAGGAGCAAAAGTTTCAACATAAAGGCACCTGAGACCAAAAAGTCTTGAAGTTTTGATGTCAAGCAGTCCAAATTTCAAGTGATGAGAAAACTTCTAAAGAATAAAATATTGATGCCTTCAAAAGTAAAAATAATAAGGTGTGCTTTCTTCGAGGAGTGTTGTTCTTTCCTACAAGGTAATTTATTATATCTCTATGAAAGGACAATAATAGTATGGAATCCATAACAAAAGTAGCATGTAGATCTATAATATTAAATGATGAAAGTCTTGTATGTCCAAATAATGGGAATTCCTAAAAATGGATATATGGCAATAAAGATAGTAGCTACTCATCCAAGGGCTTAGGACCATTTTAAATTCATGAATTTATATCCAAAGAGCCTCAAAGGGATTGATAGTTTAGGCAAGACATGATCCAACATCAGAAGCAATAACCACCTTGAAATATTAGCATGAGTATTGGAGGGAAATTCCCCCTCCCTTTGTAATCTATAAATAGGATTACCATTAGCTTTGTAAAGGAATGAAAAGTTTGCAATTTTATCCTCTTGTTATAATATTTTCTTTCATTTATTTTTGTAGAGTAATTGTCTCCTAAGAGGCTTGTGGAAAAATTCAAACCCCCACTTTTGGTAGAATCTTTGTAAGCAATTTCTTGCATATATATATGGAAGCCTACATCAATTTTTGATTTATTCATATTTGAATCCTTTTAGACCCATATATATGTACATGTGAGTGTGAGTCTCATGTGTGTATGTGTGTGTGGAAAGCCCACATCAATTTTGGTTTAGCCATTTGTGGCTCACTATGGATATATTTCCTTACATGCACATACGTGGGTGTAGTTCAACTATTATTAACTATGTCGAGGAAGGAGAGCATTCAATATTGGCACATAGCATTTAGACCTATTATGTATGAATATCTTAGTAGATGTTTTCACATATCACCACCTTTTTTCTTTTGTTGATTTGTTTTTATTTTGTTTCTCTCTTTCCTTTTCCATGTTGATTTTAAGTGTGCATGAAATATCACATATTAATAATGAGTTGGCCTTGTAAAAACTTTTGGATACCCTCAATTGTTTCAAAACTTGTGATCTTGGCCATACTCCTATTGTGTCACTCCCCATAAGGTATGATTACCCTACCAGGGATAAGCAGAGATGTCAGTATTTCCTATCTATTCCCAACAACAAGATGCATCATATTTACAAATGCATTTAGTCCAATTTATCTTAAATCCTCTATATTATGGTGGACTATAAGATGATGATATCTTATAATATTGGCATCAAATATCTTGTGTATGATAACACAATAGGTTTTAATGTATCCTCTTTGTATGGTAGAATTCAATCATATGATAGTCTAATGGTATGGATAACAAGTCCAATTATACTATAGCTTCTTATAACAACATTCCTTTACGACAAAATATCTCATACATAAGATGGCAATTTTCCATGATAGTCTCACCTAAGATGGTAGTTCCCTCATTTATTTGAATGATGAAGCCTTAATTTCATTGAATGAAAAAGCAACCTTATACAACAATATTCCTCAAATTAGAATGACATTCTAGTCCTTCAAAAATTTATTGTTCTATTTATGAAGAATATCCTTGGAAAATTATAAATGCTAATCATGTGTTCATTGTACTAGCAAACAATCATTTGTCTCATTCGTATGATGGCTTCTCGAACAATAATTGGTAGTTCCTCACCTACAATCTACACTCTAGTTTAAAATAAATAGTTGCAACAATATACATTATAATTCAATCAAAGTAGTCCACACATAAGGGATGGAATGAATATAATCTAATTATCATCAAATTGCTTATAGGATACAAAGAATACAAAGATCCATGTCTTATGACATCAAAACCCCATGCTATGTCATATTTGGATACATATTTATCTCTCTATTAACACCTTTTATTTTTACCATTATATCCTCTTTAGTCCTCTTTCTTACCTCTTTCAGGAACTTATCTATTTATCTTCCCTATGTTTGTTCTACTTCTTCCTTGGTTTAGGTTTTTGTTGTAGTAGTTTTTCAACTATCCTTTTTATTTAGGTAAAAAGGGCTCCTAAATCAACTTTATCCATTCAAATTAAGGGTGATGCTGAAATATATGATGGTTAAGCTTCACTTGAGGCCATGATAAACTTTATTTTGTATGGCATGTATGAGCCCTTTTGTTGCTTGTAAACCTTGTATAGGTAATTTTTGTAGTATTTTGTAATTTAACCTAAATGTTAGTTTCTTATTTTTGACCTGCAGGTAACATGTAATTGAGTATAATTACCCGCTCCTACCAATAATTTAATCATTGGATGGAGTGTATTCTATTTTCCTTTAGTAATATTATTTATTGCTTGTAAACATCTTCTTATATGATCTGCATTGCTTTGTATATATTTTATTTACATATTTTTGGGTAATGTGTTGATTTCATTCATTTTTGAGAACTTCTATAAAATTCAACTATATTATTCTATCAATTATATTCATTCTAAATAGGAATTAGCCACTATCAAAACTATTCATATTTAATCATGGATATAGATATTATCATATTTCATTTAAGTTGATCATGGATATTATGTTGTCAATATTTATTCAAACTAAATTAGAGATTTAGATACTATCAAATTTTATTCATGTTGAACAATGATTGTTTGATGTCAATAATAATCTCATGTTTGGACAAGATTCTATAAATTCCAACAAGGAGGTTCAAAACTAAAGAAATAGAAATACAATTGATGTTTCACAACACTACAACAACCTTTTTAGCTTTGAAGGCTATTTTAACCAATAAGGTGAGAACAAAAAAAATTGAAACACTCCATTCAAAGAAATATAAGTTATGTTAAATATCTTGTTCAAGTGGTTACTATTGAAAATATTTCTTGGACAAGTTTTAATTCGTGGCTTATGACTAATGAACATTCTCATATTTTGTTTATGCTTAGAGATCTATCTCTATCTATACTCAAGTTTAGATTAATAAATAAGAAATTCTTTCACTATATTTTTTATCACTATAATAGGGACAATCAAAACTAAAAACTACTAATGAGAATAATACAAGGGTTTGTAAGGGGAAAAAACTAGATATAGTTTCCTCAACAAAAAATAAGTCTTAACCAATTTCCAAATTGCTAAGCATACCTTCATGTTCAAAAAATACAAGGGAAAATGCTATGGAATTCTTTCCCAAAAAATTAGCACTCAAGAGCATAGTAAAAGCCAAATGTTATCCCTTTTCCCCATTATTGGAACCTAAAGCAAACCCTATATTTTTAATGGAGAAAAATACAATACTTTATACTTTTTTTTAATAAATTAATTTGTAATAAAAAATTTATACAATCTATGAATTTAAACCATGGATTTCAATTCATAAAAATCTAAAGGAAAAATTCTCTTGAATTATGCAATTTAATATAGGACACATGAACTCTCTTTACAATATTATCTATGAAAGATAAACCAAAAGTGGGCTACATATTTTATCTTGAAACTCAAACTAGATAAGAATGATTGAACTTGAAATCCCCTTTAGACCTCATCTCTACCTATAAATTTTTCATGGTTACGATTATATTAACATTATTGGTTATCCTTCCATTTATTTGGTTGTATCCCATTATGGGTAGTATGGGGTTTGAAAATAATTCCCCTTGTCTATATTTGGGTGTTCTACCCAATTGATAGTTAATCCTAGAATAGAAAATATTGACGATACATATGGAAATTTATTAACATGAAAATGAAACTACTTTCAAATCCCTATTCTTATTTCAAATCCTTTACCAATATAAGCCATAGTTGAAAGTGATCTCTCCAAAGAAAGAACCATTTGGCTAGAATTTTGGAACTGAAACCATATTGGACCCTACTAAAGAAAACTTATTCTCACCATATTTTTCATGATAGGGTGTTATCATATTGGTAAATTCCCTCAAATTAATATAATAAGGTAGCTTCATAATATTTAAGGAAATATGTGGTCAGTTTCCCTTGTGAAATCTTGTTCATGTGTCATAAGACTGAAATCATAATCCACAAAAATTTATTCATAAAGGGACTAAGTCCATGGTGCATTGATGTAAATTAAACCATAACATACTCCCTCCATGCAAAACAAGTAGTTTTCTTCATGTCTATAATGATCTTAACCACTAAATGTGATGCATGTAATTTAACTTTTTAATTGATCATGTTTTTTATGCACCAATGTAATCTTTATTAGTGGTGTGTAAATATGATTTTGATCTTCTTGATCATATTTCTAATTTGTGTCTAGTTACCTCTCTCTCTCAAAGCTGATGCTCTATCAAAATTTCAAATAAGTTTATAGCTAAACATGTTTTATAATGGTAATTAAATATGCTCACGTTAGGTATAATTACTAACTCCACATCTATGATAAATCGATACATTTTCCATATCATTCATAAATAAATAAAAATTAAATTTAAATCTACCATTTAATTTTTTATAATTTTTTTGGTCATGATAGTAGGTAAATTAGAAGAAGCACAAGTACTTAACACATCATATCATTAAAAATAATATCTATTGAGACCTTATCCATAGAATAAAATAATTCATCTTATCCAATGCCACTATTGAAGCAATGCAGGGAATATCATAAATGAGATTAATTAGACATGAATAAATATGTTAAGGAAGAGAAATGCATAGGTTGGATTCAATGACATGTCCATTTTAAATTGGAATATATATATATATATATATGTGTGTGTGTGTGTGTGTGTTTGTGTGTGTGTGTGTGTGGGTTTAAAACCTCAAGAAGGATATATCTATTCCCTTGAAGCAAATATTTTGATCAAGCAATCCACTCAATGTAATGTTAAGTAATATTAGTAATATAGTAGATGCATAGTTGTTAAGTTGCTTGTCTATTTCAATAATTTTCAATAATCCATGCTTTGAAAGCTACCTATCTATAACCTTTTTGATAGAATATTAAAATTTGTAAAGATTTGACTATTTACAATCATTAAAAAATACATATTTATATATAAATTAGGATTATAAATTAAATAATCTCATGTCAATCAAAATTTATGGAGAGGAAACTAGGGTTTGAAGAATGAAGGTCAAGGTTATTATTGAAACTTTATAGATCTATCATTTAGTTAAGAATACAGCTGTATAAGTTAAGTCATTGTCATTTTTATATATGACAACTTAGGTTTGAAGAGTGGCTATTAAAAATGCTAGAGAGAAAATTTTGACATCAAGAGTTTGAAGAGTGACTATCAAAAATAATATAGAGAAAATTTTGATGGCTAGGGTTTGAAGAGTGACTACCAAAAATTGTAGAGAGAAAATTTTGATGACTAGGATTTTAAGATCATCTACCAAAGATTACAATATGAAAATATTAGAGAGGACATTTTGATGGCTAGGTTTTGAAGAGAGGCTACCAAAAATTATAGCGTGATGGCCAAAATATAACTTTGTTGATCAAAATATATAGAGAGGTGGCTAGGGATTAAAGAACAAAGGCTAAAGTTATTGTTGAAACTACATAAATTTGTCATTTGGTTAGGTATTAATTTGTGTGAGTTAGAGAATTATTATTTTTTATTGTATAGCTAGGGTTTCAAGAGAAGGTTCCAAAATTACAGAGAGAAAATTTAACAGTTGAGCTTTGAAGAGCGACTATCAAAAATTGTAGAGTGATGACCAAAAAATATAGAGAAGACAAAATTTATGGAGAGATAGCTAGGTTTTGAATAAGGGAGACTAGATTTATTGCTAAAAATGTATAGGTTTGTAATTCCATTAGGTGGTAGACTATGTAAGTTAGAGCATTGATATTTTTTGTAGTTATAAACAAAAATGTTTATAGAGTTCTTGAAGAGTGGAAGATAAAATCTAGAAGCTAAGAGTAGTGTAGGGATCAAAATCCAATAGATACAAGGTGTGACCTTAATTAAAAAAAACTATGAAGTGATGGCTAGAGTTTGAAGAGTGATGATCAAAACCTATATAGTGATAATCAAAAACTACAAAGCGATGGCTATGGTTTGAAGTGGTGGTTGAATATTTTAAATTGAAAAAAAATAATTTGTATATATATGACAAAAATCCATAGAGGTTGTAGATCAACCATAGTAAAGGGTTTGAAAATCTATGACCATAAGCTACAACGTTGGTAGAGGAAAAATTTGCTAAAATAAAAAATGGAGAGGGATGTTTTACTTTTATTGTAGATGAAGAAAGAGTCATAGGAATTTAGAATAAAGGAATAGGAGAGAAATGAGCAGGAAATAGCTAGGTGGAGCCATAGAGTGGAATAGTAGGGGCTAAGAGTCTTAACAAAAGTTGGTCCAAGAAAGTTAAATGGAATAAAAAATTAAAGGAGAAAAGGGGTCAATGCCTAGAAATACCTACTAAATCATTTGAAGAAGGTATCCTTCTAAAAACCCTATATATTATCTATGAGATAGCACAACAGAGGGTTAACAATACTTTTATAGGTAGATTTATTAGATTAAAACCAATATGGGGTCAAATAAAGAAATGTATTGTGAATCAATGGAAGATAAAAGGGAATGCAGAATTTTCCCTTCTACCTAGAGGCTTTGTCCTGGCCTCCTTCAACAGTTACAAGGATTTTTTTAATATCATTGAAGGAGGTTCATGGTTCATGGGTAGATTTGGACTATACCTAAGAAAATAGACTCTGAGTTTTAATCCAATTACTGAGAAGATAAAAATGACTCCAATCTAGGTAAGAATCCCCTCTTTTCCATTGGGATTCTAGGAGGAAGATATTTTTGAGGGAATAGCTAACTCTTTTGATAGGTTCCACTCCATGGACTATAAAGGAAATAAATAGGGTGTTCTATTTAAGAATGTGTTTCCTAGTTGAATATAGGAAGAAACTTCTAAAATAAATCAATTTTCTATCTATATGGGGAGAATGACCTCTTAAACTATAGAATATGTGCAAAAATGGGTCACTTGGTGAAGGAATGCTTTACTAGAATGAGGAAAAGTGATGGGTAAAATATCAAAAGTTCTAGAGGTAAAGAGAAAATTAAGTTATGGAATAAGAAGGATTAGATGGAGGGAAACAATAAAAAGAGTACCAATACCAAGAAGAAATTATTGAAGATTAGTTAGATCCAAAGGGATAGGAACTAAAGAATATTGAGAAATAGAAGTTAACCAATAGGAAAGTGCAGATAAAGTAATGGCCCTGGTACACAAGGAAGGAGTAAGAGTGGAGAATTTTTTTAGCAACATGGAAGACAATAAGGTTATTCTAGGTGGTATTTAGGGTGAAATATTATCTATGCCAAACAAGATGGTCCAAGTAAGGAAAGTGAAATGGCTAACACCCACATAGAAGAAGAAAATAAAGAATCAAGGGAAGAAAATATGGATATGAAAAGGAAAGATATAGAAGTGGTCCTTTACATAGTATATGAACTACTAGTAAAGGAAGGATCCTCAAGAATTGAATAAGTCCTACATATAAGAATTACAAGAATTACCAAGATTACCCTAGCTATAGGAACAAAAAGGGCAAAGGAGGAAATGCTTTCAAAAGAAAAGTTTTAAAAATAAATGGAAAAGGATATTAAATTGGGGTTCAAATGATATTAGCCTTAAGTGGGTAGAATACCACAAAAAAATAGGATATGAAGATTTTTTATTGGAATTATAGGAGAATGAATGCCCCTATAGAGCAGAAAATTATGCACCATGTAAGATTCTTGGTTGGATCCACTGTGAACCGAGGTGACCATGGTGGTTGTTATATTATCTACACTTAGGGATGCCAAAAGGGATGATTTCACTAGGAATGATTTTATGAATCACTCCAAGTCCAAGGTGGAAATATTTTAATGTGTTCAATTTAAGCAAAACACCTATGTTTGGCCTCTATAAACTAAACTATAAAAAAGTGAGGAACAATGAAAAATACACAAGATGCAAGTAGACAATAAATAACCCTATATAACTTTTTGATTCAATTATCTCTAACCCTAAGCTATAATTATGAAATTATTTATATTTTGAGCAAGGGGACAAGTGAAATGCACAAATAAAACTAAACCTTAAATGCACACTATATGCTCTTATTTTCAAATACCTAGAAATCAATCAAAATGTTTTTCTTTCATTTTTTTGTTTATTTCTAAAGTAGAAATGACAAATAATATAGAAACAAACAACTAAATATTTACCAAGGACACTTACCTATTATAGTGTGTGATCCAAGATTTATTTTGTGTTTAGAAATATCCCACAACTTCAGGATGCAAAGTATCTTCTACAAAACCTTAAAAAATATGATCAACGATAGGGGGCCTACTGAGGCTATTGTACAATAGAGCTTGGAAGTGTAGCAATAAAGCCCCCTATATACTTTTATTTGATATTTGGAAATCAAGAGCAAAAATTGATTATTAAAAATGGATAAACATAATGCAATGAAAAACAACAATGTGAAAAGCAGAATGTAAACAACCGTATATGTCCTAGATGTAACATGCACATTGAGATCTAGGGTTTGGGAGCAAATTTTACCCCTAAACCTAACACAACTAAAATTATGCCCCATACAGGGTGATCACAATTTTAGCTTACCAAAATCTTGTCCTATAAATATAAGACATGATTTTGCAAATGACCAAAGCAATAGTAGATCTATGTGAAATAAGTGATGACAAAAATGAAAACTAATAATCTAAGAATGATAAAATGCATAGAACAACCTAGTGATAGTGAAAGGCATATAAAAAGGATGAACACCTCCACAAGATGGTTGGCTCCTCCCCAAAAATTCAACACTTGGCTGCTAAGGATAGTAAAAATCAACAATTTAGTAGAATTTAGAAGAATTATGGCAAAAGAGCTTGTGATTTCCTTGCTAGGTAGAATGCTTATTATGATTGGAATATCAAAAAACTTAGCCTGCTTCTCTTAACTTGCTAGGATAAAATAATAATTAAAACCCTCTACTTATAGGGGTTTTGAAATGTAAATGAATGGGAAAACCCTAAGGGATGTCTAACTTTTAGGAAGATAGCTCCAAAGGTGGCTTTTCAAAGAGAAAACCCTAACTTGCTATAATTAAGCCCTATAAGGGATGACCATAATTTTGGAAAAACTAGGAAAAATGGGAAAAAGATGAAGAAGAGAGGTCCAATCTTGCACTTGGACAAGTTGAAGGGTCTCTCTAAGGCTCTAGGAGAAATGACTCACTCAAGTGGTTCAATTTTCAATGTCTACATTTTGCCCCCTCTTTGATGCATTTTGGCCTAATAAATGCATAAAAGAAATATGTAGACACCTACAGGTAAAAAACAACAAGTAGAAAAGGGGTAGCTAGTTTAAAAGAAATGGATGGTGAAAAATGGTGTCATTTTAGAAACTTTCATATTTTGCATACAAATCAAGACATTAGGGATATTAATGCCTCTCAAGCAAGGGTTACCCCTTGAGTTTTGAAAGAAATTTTAAATTGCTAGTGAAGCTCGAAAATATTGACTCAGAAGAAAGCAATGTGGAAATGAAAAGAAAATGATGACAAAAGAAAAGACAAGGCAAACTCTCACTCTCTCTCTCATTTTTTCTTAATTTTTTATCATGAAAATAATGAATGTAATACAAAATGATCCTAACTAAAATGCAATGCAGTCTAACATGCAGGCTAAAATGAATGCAAGGTGGGATACATGGATGGGCAGATGGAAGAAATAAAAATTAACAATGAAAAAGAGAGGACGGGTAGAAGAAGAACAAGGTGAAAGCTCCCAAAGTTCAAAACAAAGATAAAATAAAAGTAATAAGGTAGGATCTTGTGAGGATGTATGCTCACAAATATGGATAGGTGGAGCGATATCCGCTATGGGTGTAGCGCTTGTTGATGGATAGAGAGAAGAAGAGATGTATCCACTATGATGTATGCTCATAAAGGGTTGAATGGAGGCTGCCCCTTGCATGTGACGATGAATCTATCTACTATGGGGTGTTGAAATGATATTGATGATATGCCAAAAATGAGTACTACCTGATAGGGGTGTGGTGTGTGCAAAAGATGAATTATCAAAGATAAGAAATGGATACGAAGAAGAACGGTACATGTGTGCATCTTTATCAAAATTTTGAGAAGTAAGATATGTGTGTAAGATAGTGGTTGTATGAACACCATAAAGGATATTTATATGGTATCTATCCTACCTCACAAGGATACCTTAATAATCAAAATATCAAGAAAGGTGAATGTGTGAACAACAAAAAATATTTGTGGATGAGAGGAAGAATTTCCATCCTTGTATTGATGAGAAGGATAAAGAAAAACATGTAAAGTAAAAGGATACATAGAAGAAGAACTATATTCCTTGACTTTGGGGAATATAAAAATATGATCATAAAAACATTCACGGTCAAGAAATATAAAATGGCACGAGTGAATGTAATAATGGAAGTGCATGGAAATGAACCTAAGTTTGAGGATTTTTGAAGCATCAAATTCATAGTGTGAGTGAGCTATGACCTAACTAGGTGTCATCACTTACCATTGTCATGGATCCCCAAGAATAAATATGATCAAGAAATCATGCAAGTATGGGAAAGTAGCAGTGTAATTGTATGATAAGCAAACATTGAGAAATAAAATATCAGGAAAAACATGCAATATATGATAAGTAGACATGTAGTATGAATATGAAAACCAAATATTGTATGAAACTAGGCTAAATGTAATATGAGAAAAGGAAAATGCAAAGTTCCATGTTATGTATAGTATATTTTTTAATACATTATATTCATGGGTTCTTTAAGTTCCTTACCATCCAAAGAAGCTAAATGATAGGCTCCTAAACCAAGCTTGGTTGTTGTGATAAAGAGGCTCAACCAATTGGGATAAAACTTGCCTTTAAGATCAAATCCAGTATTGGTGTTCTTCTAGTTTTTCTTGAGGATAAGGTTCCCAACCTCAAAAGAATAATTATGAACACTCTTTGAAATAAGATCTCTTGAGTCTATTTTGATAGGCTCACAAATGCTCTAAGGCATGAATGCATTTTTCATATAGTAGCTCCAATTGATTCAAAATATCTAAGAGATACTCATCACCAATCCAGGCATATTACAACAAGATGTACAATGAAGGAACTTCTAACTTGAATAAAAATATTTCCTCGGTCCTATAAACCAAGATGTATAGATAATCACATGTAGGATTTTGCACACTAGTGTGATAGGCCCATAGGGCTTGATACAGTTGGATATGCTAGTCACGACCAATATTACTAACCAACTTTTTGAGAACCTTAATCAAATATTTATTGGATGCTTTAGCTTGTCCATTACACTAATGGTAATACGAAGTTGACCACTTGTGATAAATATTGTACTTAGTACAAATTTTATGGATATACTTATTCTTAAAAGGATTTTCATTATTAGAAACAATCATTGAAGGAATCCCAAACCTATAAAGGATCTAGTTAAGGATGAACTTGGAAACCTGAGCTTCAATAACCATAGTTAGGGGTATGGATTCAACCCATTTAGTGAAGTACTATGTCCCTATTATTTAAAATTATGACCATCAAATGACATGGAGTTAATATTCCCTATAATGTCCAATCCCCACATGGAAAATGACCAAGGAGAAGAAATAACCTGAAGGTGCTGAGAAGGAGCATGGATGAGGTTGTCATGGCATTGACAATTTTTGCAACAATGAACATGGTCATGTGCATCTTTCTCCATGAAATACCAATAATACCCAATATGAAGGAGCTTTTTGGAAATAACATTATCGTTGAAATGGCCTCCACATGAACCTTCATGAGCTTAATTGAGATATGTTCAAGTTAAATCAAAGGTTAAGCATCACAAGAGAATGCCTTCAAAATAACATTGATACAATTATTTCCAATTATAATGAATCGACATGCTCTTTTGCACAAAATATTACACTAATTACGGTCTAAACCATCAGGAATCAAACCATAAATAAGAAAATTAAAGATGTCAATATACCATGGTTTATATGGGGAAGATTTTATGGTCAAAACATATAATAGGACAAGACTCAAACTAAGTGACATGGGTTCTCAGAGTTATCTAACAATAATCAATGCTTGATCATCATCCAAATCCAAAGGAAACAAGGAAGCAAAAATGAACTTGGCATCTAAATGGTGGTTGGAGGATCTATGGATAGACTCTATGGTTACTCAATTGAATGCGAACAAGAGCTTGGTTATTATCACTTTGTAATATTTTATCTTATCATCCTGAGTCTAATAAATATTATTAATTTAATTCACCACAAGTTGAGTGTCACCAAAGGCTGAAAGAACATTAGCCTTCAAAGGTAAGGCTACTTTAAGACCAAGTATCAAAGCTTCTACTCCACAATGTTGTTCATGCAAGAAATTTTTTTGAAAGAAAGGGGGATGAACTATTTTTGTGGGGTAACTAGAATGACTCCAACACCAGTGCACTTCATGCATAAATCTCCATCAAAAAATAAAGTCTAGGACTCTGGATATTTAGGCACTACACTGAAGCACTCATCTAAAAACTTGGTGACCAAAGGATGGATAGCTTCTAGGGAAGTAGAGGCTAACTGATCAGGAATCACATGAACCTTGATAGTCTTATAACTTATTAAAGTCAGATTAAACTCACTAAGGGCTAAAAACCACTTAGGAGCTCAACCTGATAGGTGGGGCATATAAATTAAGTAATACAAAGGATAAAAATTTGCAACCACCAATGTCTTATGGCTGAGCATGTAGTATCTTAGCTTCTAAGAAGCGAACACCATAGTAAGGCAAAGCTTATCCAAGGGATTGTATTAGATTTCATAACTAATCAAGGTTCTACTAAAATAATAGATAGCTTGCTCTTTGATTTTATCATCATGTTGGACCAACAAGGCTCCCATAGTGTGAGTTGTGGCTACTATGTAAATCATAAAATGTTTACTGAGCATAGGAGGAACTAAGATAGGTGGGGAAGTGAGATGCCTTTTGAGCTCGTAAAAATATTACTGAGACTCAAAATCCTAATGGAACACAACATATTTCTTAAGAATCTTAAGAAAGTGTGGAAACTTATCAACTAACTAGGTTATGAATAAATGAATAGCTTGAAGTTGACCTTGCAAGCTATGCAACTTGGTTAAAGTGTGGGGAGAAAGCATGTTAGTGATAGTAGCTATCTTGGTAGGGTCCATTTCAATACCTCATATAGAAATGATGAAGCCTAAAAACTTGTTAGATGTGACTTCAAACACACACTTAGAGGGCTCAATATGAACTTTTAACTATCAAAACCTTTCAAAAATTCATCTTAGATCGTGAACATGATCCTGTCGATGTATAGAATGATTCAAAACATCGTCCATACAATCCTATAAAATATCATGCATAATGTCATGAAAAATATAATTTATAACCCTTTGATATATGGTACTAGCATTCTTCAATTTAAAAGGCATGAGTTTATAATATAAGGTGCCCCATGGTGTGATGAAAGTTTTCTTGTCTTGATCTTCAGGGGTAACCATGATTTGGTTGTGTATCGATCTAAAAAGCATACACCTAACTAGTGCATCAATTGAAATCAAGTATTAAAGAAATAAAGAAATGATAACAATGAATTTAACAATAAATTAAGGGTGTATTTTATTAAAACTTTGTCAAATCCCGATTACATATATGTTCCTCTTAGGGATACTCTATTTTGATACAATTAATACAATATTAAAGACCCTCTAAATGAGGGTGTGGTGTAATCTACAGACTCTTCAGAAGGAATATGAACTACTTAAGGCCGAGGATAGCCTTCTTCTCCTTTGGTTGGAAGAATATGCCATATTTAATGCCTTGAAATTGATTAGGTCCTATAAACCTTGCATTCAAGAAACACCAAGAAAGGGGTTAATGACAAAGGAGGCCTCTCTTAATGAGGCTTTTGAGATAATTTGCATATATTGATGATAAATAAACCAATAAAGCATGTAAATCTATGAATATATGTAATAAATCATGAAATTATTGTAAAGCATATAAGGAAAGCATGGAATCTAGAAATTAGGAAGCCTAATTAATCATTAGAACTTGAAAAGCACGCAATTACAAGAAACTAGTCTAAATTGATAATTGTAAGGAAATGAAGTAAATCTACCTCTAATTCCTAAATTAACTAGTCAAATATCTACTACAATATTAATGTATGCTAGCTAATTGCATAACTAAAAATGTAAATCTAATGCTAAAACAAAGGAAAAAAATATCAAACCCTCATCGTGGGTCTATGGTGCAGTTGGCATTGTTAGCCATGACTGATAGTTGTGACTGAGGTGAAAATGTATTTGCTCTTGTAATAAATGCTTGGATATTTGATTCCCTCCATGGAATTGATGATCAAGGGTCACCTCTATATCCAAAGATGGATTGGTGATTGAATTTGGTGAAATTCATGTTCAATTGGCTTGAATGTGCGATCGTGCTTACTAGTCCTTAGAAATATCCATTGATAGATTCATGCTTGTCACTCCATAATTGGGTAGCATTTTGACTCTCCTAAAGGGGTTGTCAATTCACTATTTATTTTGGTAGAGCTTCACTAAATTTCAACTCAATATTATACTATTTTCTCTCAAATTTGGTAAGGCTTCACTGCGTTCAAATGAAAGCTTCTCCAAACTTCTCCCCAATTTGGAGGGGGTCTTATAGGACTCCTAATACCTAATATTGGCTTGCTTGGGAAACCAAGATCAAAATCTAGGAGGTTGTATCAGTTGGGAGGAAAACTCTCGACACTTCCCCACCCAAAATCGTTTGAATCTTCTCTGCCCAGACTATTGTAACCAAATTTGACTGAGCCTAGGATTCAAAATAATTTTAGTGGTAGCCATAGCTTTGAGGTGTAGCTAGCTCTATTATCCATAGGTTTTAGCCATGGCTAAGGCTGAGTTGGCCAAATCTACCCAAATTGAGTGGTTAAAACCACTGTTTCACCTTGGAGCTATCCAAGATCCTTCATATGGTCTATTAGCATGTCCCATATGAGTAGTCACCTCAACATGACACATTTTAGGTGTCTATAGATGCCCCTTTTGGGATGCATTGTGAGAACAAACAACACTAAGTAAAAATAGACCTCCTAAAACCATGTCGTAGGTTGAATGATGATCATTGATCTGATCAACATTAGATACCTAGTCCTACCAATGGATGTGCATCTTATAATCATTGCTTCCAACTAAGGGAAGGCTTAAATTTATAAATCTTGTGCAAGATCTAGTGATGATTAGGTAGCTTCAGTGCTACAATAGTACCAATATGTGGAGAGCTACTAACTTAACTATCATAGTTGCTTTTTTCCCCAGTAAAGGGTAAGCTTATATAGTCATTGGCAATGATTCATAAGATGAATGCAATTTGACAAGATCGAGTGATCTCCTATTGAATTTGATTATGATTATTGATATGATGACTACTCCCTCAAGAAATGAGTCAATGATGGTAGGGAATTTACCTGAAATGATGAGTCACTTGAAAATAATGAATGATTTGAATAATTGAAGATTTTTACACTTTGATATTACTTAGCAAGGCCTAATTTAGCCATGATTACAACTTTTAATAGTAATTATACATCTTTATCCCATGGAGTTGTTTTATTGTAATGGCATTCTTATGGAATCAAGAAGATAGCAATTTCAAATAGGTTTATTTTGAATTATAATGTTTGATGATCTACTAAAAATATGATAGAAGAATTGAAATGAATGCCTCATTCCCATGCGGTAGTCCAACCACTATGACCTTCTTAGAGATTGAAGTGAAGCATATCGATTGAGTGATGACTAAATTACCCAAATGGTCTTAAGATAATTTACTCATATTTTCGGATTGCATGGATCACAAGTCACTACAACTACCAAGTGTATATGGTAGATAACTGGATACGAAGCGCATTTGAATTTTGAATTATATGAATTTTTTGTTAGTTTTGAAAAATTTTAAGGGTTTTGGCCCATTGAATATTTTTTATTTTACATTTTGAAGCCCCTCACAGTGAAATTTTAAGGGCATTTATTGCTATATGCTAACTGCACTTGTTAGTTGCAACCATTTTTGGAAAATTCCTTAGCTACGACTCTAACCCATGGTTGGCAAACCCTAATTCTATGCTTGTAGTTGCCAGCAATGGCTATAGGTTAAATAAAAAATATAAAATAAAAATCTATCATTTTTAATTCATTATTTTCCAATTTGCTACAACTATCAAGAGAGCTCTAAGAGGTGAGACTAAAAATTTGATATGGAACACTGCTAAAGCAAACACTCACACTCATGGTTGATCAACCAGAGGCATATACCAATGGAGAAGTAGGTGCTACTATGGTAGCCTCATGCATCTCTCTTATTTTATTACCAACTTAAAATGAACCACATTAAGAAATGGGTTAAATGAACCACATTAAACTATTGGTAAAGAACCTCACCCTAGTTAGGATTAGTCTAGGTTATCTTAGAGGGGAGGAAATTTAATTTTTGGGGTTTCTCAATATGAGAAGTGACCTCAAAAGGGGTGTTTCTCTTAGACACGGGTGGTAGTCGTGGCTTCCAATTGGCAAATTGGGATCTATGGTTGTCACCCGTAGTGGGATTCAAATTCCAATAGTCATAAATTTGACCGTTGTCGTCAGCCATGGGTCCCAATTGTGGCTGGACCACTTTAGGAAAAAAATTCAAATTTTTTGATTTTTCTTGATTTTTGACTTTTTTCAATTGATTTTTTGAAATTTTGAAATGCAATCTTGATTTTTTTTGGAATTTTGAAATGCATTTATGAATGTTTTTATTTTTTTGAATATTTTTTGAATTTATTTGACTTTTGAAGTACATTTTTGTGATGTTTTTGATTTATTTTATGTATTATTATTGCCCTTTTAGCTAACTACTAGAGCGAGGGATTCCAAGCTCTTTTGTGATCTCCTCCATCAGATTAGTGATGTTTACAGGGATTGGTTCATCGGTATAGGCCTAGGATATGTCATCTATTTGCCTACTATCAGGGTTGACAGGCTTATATGACTACTTTAGCTCATTTCTAGGATGCATGGACCAACACATTCCATATGCTAATCAGAGAGATCATGGTCACACTGGATGATGTTTACCACATATTTTACATCCCTATCGATGGTAAGGCCATCACCTCTTTACATACCACAATGAAGGTTGTAGTATTTTGAAAGATCTTTGGCATGTGGAGCAATGATGCACTAGAGTAAATTGACCATGGGGGTGTGCCCATTGAGCATTGGTATATTATGCATGTCTTAACAAAGTGATAGGCCATCCTGATGTACCTGTGCACCCATGTCCTACTTCCAAATATTTCTGGAGTCAGGTTCCCTTGGAAATTCCTATCTAGGATGCAATAACTTCTAGGGAGTACTACAACTTATCCACTAATTATTTCATGGGGTAGCACCCTCCTTGCATAGCTCTACAATGAGCTATATCAAATTACTCAAAGAGGCTAGGTTGGAGTTACATGCAACCTACTTCTATAGATATGGATGTGAAAACACATCAACATTGATCATCCTGGGGGACTACCATGTTAGATTAGGTATATTGTAAAGGTTACTCAGTGCTATGATGCTTGCTAGCCTAGAGAGACTGAGGGATTTAGGAGCAAGTCTCATGCAAGAGACCTCTAGTACTTCTTGGACAAATTAACTGGACTATGACTAGGCCAGGTCTTATGGTGACCCTATATGGATTATATTGCATGGCAGGAGGTAGATAGGTACCTGATATGAGTGATACAAGATAGGTGGCTCATCGATCACAAACCTGATATGCATGATTTTTTCCACTTCTCATGTGTTACTAGGCAGTTTGGTATATGCCAATATATTCCACCAGTGCCTACTCTCTACCATCACATTAAGGTGGAGAAGTATTTGAATTGGCCTATTATGAATCCACTAGGAAATGAGGATGACAACTAGTAAGACTGATGGCTAGTAGACACTAGGACTACTACTAACTATGATGCCTGGTGTACTACCAAGATATGGAAGGGTGGAGGACCATTAGGTAGAGATGGTGATGGAGCTGCAGGAGTAGAGGCATCTGAGGTAGTAGATCCTCATGGATGGTAAGTTTTCCATTTGATAGAGGGTGTATGGAGTGATGGTGTAGCTATAAAGGAGGAGCCCAAAGTTGATGAGGGTGAGGAGAAGTCGGATGATGAGGTCTTGTAGCTTAGAGCATAGGTGAATAGTTTATAGTCTCATCTAGGGACCCCCTAGATGTAGATTTTGTAGAGAGACACTTCCATTGCCACTCTATAGATGCATCTTAAGGTAGATCGAGATCAACTTGATAGTGGGGATATGAGGATGATAAGACTCTCCACCTAGTGTATATTGACAATGCCACTAAAAATCTAGAGAAGATGACACTTGAGTATGATATTCTACAGTCTTGGCTAGACTTCCAGAATCAAGAGAGGGATATGTTGAGGATTGCGTGAGGTGAGACCTCAACTTCACAAGCTACTCCTATGGCTCCAGTTTTTTAGGTACCCCTAGGTTTGGACCTAATTGCAGATATCAAGAGATTGTAGGCTCTGGTTTAGCATCATGTTAGGGATCAAGCTTCAAACATGACCCATATCACTCTCCTAGAGGGAGAGGTCACACTATGTAGTGGCAAGATTCCAGAGAGATATAGATATCTAGGGACTCAAGATAGTCAAGGGACTCAGACATGGAATATAGGGTAGTCCTAAATTCAACCCAACCACAAGAATCATAGGTCTAAGAGGTCCACTAATACTAGCTCCAAGTGGACTCACCAAGAGGGTGGATGCAATGGAGGAGCCTCATAGATGGGAGGTGTAGGCAATTCATTATTATACACTGGGTATATTTGTATCATTTTTGAGTGTAAGATCTGAGGACCTACACATATGTATCCTACGAGTATTTTTGGCACACCTATGTACTTTTTGAGACACACACACATATATATGATATGACATTGATTTATGACTCATTACATGTGTACATTTATTTATTTTATGTTTATGAGATGCATATGGATGCAATGCTTATATGTTATGTTTATTTAATGCTATATGATGTGATGTATGAATGAAATGCACTAGCTAGATGATAAATGTAAGACTAGATATTATGATCTAGATGTGTATATGGACTACTATGATGTATGCATATGGTGCAATATTATATGTTAAATGCATTTTTAATTTGATTTATTTGTATGCATTTAATTTATGATATGATGAATGCAATGTATGTAATGCATTATTTACATGATGATGATCTAATGTAAATGAACCTATATGCTTTAATCACTTAAAACATAAGGAATGAATGCAATATGAGTTAACAATCTAATGGATGACACCACAAATGTATAGAAATCATGAATGTACTTGATAACTCTTATCATAAGATTTAATCAATTATACATCCATATGTGAGATGAAATGATGTAGTTTCCATCCATAATCTTTTGTGAGTTAAAATATATGCACAAATAGTCAATGGTTGTCTAAATATCATTGCTGATATCCATCTGGTATCTAACCTATGTTATGAACACCCCTTAACAAACAAACTCTTATAAACAAAAGTTGATAATTGATTGATTGAAATGATTTTTTGCTATTTGGAAAATTTTGAGGTTTTCCATGAGACTCAAACACCCTAGTTGACTTATCAAAAGTTGTATAATGACTATACTAGACTTTTGAAAAATAAAGTTTTTGCTATGAAATACCAAGCTATTCATAATCCCTATGTGTGCAAATGAATATATTAGATGAGACATAAGCATACCCTAATGCTAGACAGTATTAATTTAGTCGATTGTTGTGTTGGGGATCCTCAAATGTCCACTTGATCCTAGGTTTGAATTCAATTAAACTAGACCACTAGGTGATACAAGCCACCTAAAGCTAGCTCATTTTCAAATTTCTTAGACCTACGCCAATGTTAAGCAAAATTCATTCAACACATTTCTTTATTAGGGTTCCCTCTATGGTTTTCTAGTATTGACCATTCCAGGGATTCAATCTCTTCACCCCCTTCTTTTCTTCAATTTATTGAGATACTTTCTCAAGTAAAGTGATAAGAATCACTATTTATTTTGTATTTTAATTTTTTTTTTTAATTTTTAATTTTGTTTTTGAGCAAGGGATTTTATTTGATTTTGATATTTTGCTCCTTTTTGTAAGTAAAGGATTTATTTGGGTAGGGGAGAACTTGTCCTTTTTCCAATGACCATTACTCTAGAGCATTGTACCTCACAAATGAGCAAGTAACAAACATTTCGCTTAAGGTGACCTGGACCACTTTGTAGTGTTCATCCTTCCTTACCCTAGGTAGGATTATTAATGTGTTGATTAGTGATGAGATTATGATATGCTAAGTGCTATCAAAACTAGACCTCATCTACAAAAGAAAAATAATATTTTTTCTAAATTTTATAAGACCACTAGGTATGGCTGAATGACCAGAAAACCCTAGTATATTCTTTGTAGCAATAGGAGGGGTTGTGTTGAAAACATAATTACTCATAAGGGTGATTGATGATAATGATGCATAGATGCATGATTGAAATAAAATGTGGTATCGTTTGTAAAATTGCACACACAACCTATCCTAATGCATGGTGTGATGGATGTAAATGCCCAAATGCAATGCAATTAAATGAATGCATATACAAACTGAAATGCATGATGCAAATAAAATGCAATTTTTTTAGATTTTATTACTTTTTGATTTTTATGGATTTTGAAATTTTCCATATTTTTAAGTTTTTGAATTATTATGTATGGAACACCTTAATATGAAGGATGTTGAGATGTCAAGGATCTTCAACACCTTCAAGTGATATCAGGTGATACATTCCAAGTCCAATTTTCTTTGAGATGATATATGGACCTAACTAGTTAGTCGTAAATTTGTCTCGCAAGTGTGGTGGCAGGTTTGAATTATGTTGGTTATCTTTTAGCACAAGATCACAAACCTTAAATTCCATTAGATGAAAATTATTATTTTAAGCTCATTTTAATCACTCTTGATAAATGCAAATATGCTCAAGGGTATTCACATGATGTTCATCAAATAACATCAATTGATCTAGGTGAGATTGTCATGCAGTGTCATCATTGATGAACTCTTTCAATGCAACACGTAACATTGGAATTTCCAACTCTAGGGGCATAATGGCCTCAATGCCATATACTAGAAAAAATGGGGTTGCCCTAGTGGGCATCCGAATTCTAGTCTTGTAAGCCCATAATACAAGGGGCAACTAGATGTACCAATATTTATGGTTTTCTTGTACCATCTTTTTCAATATGGCTACCATTGTCTTGTTTGAGGCCTCAACTTGCCCATTTGCTTGCAGATAGTATGGAGTCACAAAACTATGTTGTATATTATATTTAGATGTTAAATAATTCACAATTTTATTCTTGAATTATGTTCCATTATTCAATATTATCTTGGATGGTATCCCAAAATGACTTATGATATTGTGAAGTATGAACTCTACAATATGTGCTCTAGTTGTCATTGTTAGAGGGATTGCTTCCATCCATTTAGTAAAGTACTTAGTAGCAATTATAATAAATCTATTTCATCCTGATGATGGAGGAGAAATATTTATGATTAGATATATACCCCATTGATCAAATGAATAAGTTGCTTGAATGGATTGTAAGTCCTATGATGGCAAGTGCGTAATATTAGCATGATGTTGATATTTGATGCATTTCTTGACATACATGGTGCAATCCTTCTCCATATTGGGCCAATAATAACCCATTAAAATGATGAATTTGATAATGTCCATGTCTCTAAAATGACCACCGCATGTACCATCATGGGCTTACAAAATTTCCCAATATGATTCTTGGGTCTCAAGACAACGAAGGAGAACTCCATAGTATCTTTCATGATACCAAATGTCTCCTAGCAAGACATACTTTGTCACTTTATATCTGGATGTGTATTTTTTAGCATGCAACAATCCCTACGAGATTAAACCAATCTTAAGAAAGTCATGTAATTATGACATCTAATCATGATAAGTTTCTACTTCAACTAACAAGATAACTTGTTCCCCTAGCAGTTTGTTGTGCATGAATGTAGATTGGAATACAACATTGTGGTGAATAGTGGCTTCATTTATTGTAGGAACCTGCAAGATCAAAGAACCCCAAGGTGCCTTCTTGATAAATTCTTTAGCTCTATGGAATCACTCATGGTTTGGTTGTATATGGATCATGTTGACTGATTCCTATAGACACCTAAATTGTGTCATCATTAGGGGAGCTGCTCACATAGATACACTCATAAGATCATAAGACATAATATTGGATTTTCCAAGCATCAAAAGCGGTTCTCACCACTCATTTAGGGCCTTTTCAAGCCATCCAAGTCTAGCTACTCAAGCCAAGAGCAGCCAAATCCTAACCGCTCAAGCCTAGATTAGCCAGACCTTATCCACTGCAGACAATATCAGCTAGATCTTATCCACTGCATATGACAGCAACTAAGCCATAAGAAGCATTTTGTTGACAAACATACCCAATCTTGAGTAGAAGTGGTAGTCTGCATGTAATAAAGGTAAGCAAAAGAAACTGTACATTCCTTTTCACAACCAGTTCACATAGGAGACTTGAGTTTACATTTTACCTTAAGTTAACTGACCTCCAAGCATAAACAAAGGACAAAAGCTTATCATGCTAACAACCATTTCACATAGAAGACTCAAGTGGGCAGTTAGATTTCAGTTAACTGGCCTTCAAACATAGACAATGGACAAAATATTCTCATGCTAACTTGCACTACGCATGAGAAATTCATTTCTAGGGCTTGGACATAGACCTATGGTTTCACACTATAAAAGGTGTAAGCCTAAGAGCACCAAAGGAGCTTTTTATGATATCAAATAGAGAGACATCTTCTCGAGGAGAGATTTTGAGACTTTGAGAGTTCTCTTTGAGATCACGCGTACAGTGAATCTCTAACAGATTGGAGAGCATAACACCTATTATTTTGACATCAGATACAGGCTTTGACCCATAGCTTTGGTGCAAATAGAGTAAGGTTTACCTTAGTGGTCATTGTCTTAGATAATGGCCCATGGGCTTAGCTTAGGCTTTAGACATAGCATCTTTTACTCTACTTATTCATGTTTTCATATCATTACCATAAATTTACATGATTTCATGGCATAGTTTTATTATATTTCCATTACATTATTTTGATCACTAACAACCTCATCCGGGGAGGCAATCTTGAACACCTAAACGTGTATTGTTGTTTCATTGCTTGCAGGGCCAAAGGTACATAGGATGAAGTTTACAACATATGAGAGCAAAAGGGTATCCCTCTAGGAAATAGAATTGGAGAAGGAGGTATCTGTAAGCCCTCATACATTTCTATGTGCAGAACCAAGAAGCTTTTATAAGTGCACTACCTCTTCATGGAATGAGCACTCCTTGCCTATTTGTAATTTATAGTATCAAAATGGGTATCCCTAAGAGGTATCAACATGTAACCGAGCTTCAATATCAATAAAGAGATCTATCTTTGTTATTTTGTGTTATATGCTTTTTCCTCTTGTCTTTCCATTTCATCTTTAGTATTTTAAATAGCATTGCAAGTAGGGTTACAAAAAAGGGACTGATGCATGCATTCTCGAAGTCGCTACAGATGGCGATCATGGTGGGACCACCACTAATGTTTCATTTTATGCCAAAATACTAACTTATTTTTGTGTGTAGGTCTAGCCGCTTTGAGATACAGTGGCCAAAAACTAGCTTCTCTAAGCTATAGTGGCCAATATATCTTAGTCGCTCTAAGCTATAGCGACCAAGAACTAGCCACTCTAGTCGACAATGGCTAGAATTGGAGTGCAATAGAGGTCAAAACATCAACTCCTTGAGCTGGATCAAAGGTTGGTATAGCTTCTCTGATATTTTATAGCTTTCTGTCTGCTTTTGTGTGTCTAATATATAAAACTTAAAGCACATTTGTATTTGGAAATTAAAGGAATAAAAGAATAAATAATTAAGCATTTTACATATCTTAGGTCTTCTTTCAAATTTTCCACTAGGTGTTGCTAGGAACAATGGCTTATGCCTAAAAATTTTACCCTAGAATCCAATGTGCTAGATATTGTATGTTTTTTTCTTTCTTTGAGGCCTTTCTAGAGGCCATAGTTGCACAAAATAAAGTGCACTCATACAAATTGTAATATTTCATGCATACTTTTGAATATTGAAATGTATTTTTGTACTTAGGCATATAGGAAGGATTCATTACTGCTTTTGATGCACTTTATGTTATGCAAGATTAAAATTAACACCACACACACACATCTCATTTAAACATTGGAGAGTTGGATTTCATCACCAACCTTCAATTCGGTCCAGTGACGTTGGAATTCATCTCCTTCCACTGGTTTTCCCCCTAGAGCTTCCTAGAAACAAATTGAGAAACTTACTTATAGTGACACTAAGTTACTTTTGTTTAAAATGTCTTCCACTATTGGAACAATCATTGGTTCATAGTGGAAGAGCTAAGTAAACCCTCCATTGGGTCTTCAATGGTGTACCCTAGCTTCTTTTAAGAAAATCATTTTTGGCATGAGTATGCTTGATTGTCACTAAGGATGAGTCTTCTCATTCTTAATCTAAGAACAAGAGCAAATAAATTGAAATAACAACACATCAAAACACATAAAATAGTTTAGGGCACACTTAAATCGGTAATCAAGATAAATATTTGCTTGGTATTGTGTGGTTATTCCTAATTTGCAACTCAAAAGATCAATTCATAAGACAACATGGTCAAGAAAAGAAATAAACACCCTCAGTATGATACTAAGGGAGAGACAGAAGCAACACATACACATAGGCAGAGTCATAGTAACATTGAATGACCTACCCGTAAGACCATGAGACATAGCTCCATGAGCCTGAGGGGTGATAATTCAACCCTTCGAGGATCTCCTCGAGAGACCCCAAGTAAGGAACCACATCATGGAACAAATTCACATAAACAAAAAGAGGCTTCATAGCCATCCTCATCAAGGAGACATGATAAGACCTCAAGGGCCTCCTCTAAATACATAGAAACATCTCAAAGACACGAGGAAGCTTCAAGGGCTTCCTCCTCACATGGACATAAAGAAGGTTCTAAAACCCATTCTTCATATAGGGATGACGACACTGCTACATCTCCATCCACATGGAGAAAACATGTTACCACCAAGACCTCTTCATCAAGAAGGCAAACAATAATTGCAACACCTCAAGACTCATAAGAAACTGTTGGTCACGAATCTACCACAGGAAAGGATTTTATGCATATATGTGCCCTAGACCCGACCAACATTGAAAGGCCAAGATAAAGAAATGTCTCCTGGACCAATCTCCAGAGAGGGCTGGTTCTCTTACTAAATCTAAGCTTGATTTCAGATCAGAGTTGCAGGAAAGGAATTAAAAAGATGCAAAAAGAGACGGGAGATAACAGAAACAAATGGAAATATGGCCACAGGCTGAATTTGTAAGATCGAGGAAAGATCAGTAGCAAAAATTCATTTCAAGCACATGAATAGCATATTATAAAAGATAGCAATGTAATCTACTTACAACCTTGCATAGATCACCTTCAAGATTGCATTCCAAAACTCTCCTCCTCACCGGCAATATTCAAACTCAGATATAGAATTTAAATTTCAACAGCAGATAAGAAATATGAGTGTAAAAGAGAAATGCATTAGATAGAAGGAAATCACATAGAAAATCGCTTGTAGAATTAGAGGCCAAATATCTCTTATTTATGCAAAGAAGTTGATAAGTTTTGCAACAAAAGTCTTCCCTTTTTCTAGAGATATACATTGATATTTATAGAGGTCTTGCCTCTCTATAGCATTAAAACCATGAAACAAACTTTCTTGAGATCCACAACATACGCAATTGAAAAGAGGAACGATCACCTTAAACCTGCCTTGAAGAAATCACAGACCAAACGACAACAAGGAACCACATTTCTGCATTAAATGGCTATGGGCAAAGCATGCTTGAAGTGTTAGGAAATCATGAACAGGAGCTTTTAATTTTGGAGGCATCTTCAATTCTGGTAGCTTCAAAAACTACATGCCTTAGCATGTTCTTCCATCTTGCGCACATCGGTACACAGCAAAGCATTTAATTTTGGAGTCTCGGCCTTGGGTCTTTGTTGCTTGTTTCCAATGCAAAACAGTGACAGGTCACGAAAATGTAACATGTCGTGATATCGCGACAAATTTCACCTTCTCGTCATTTCTTTTTGTCTAAATCACAAAAATACAACATTTCATGATATCGTCACATGTTTTCCCCTTGGTTCTCTTCTACCGCTCTAGGTCACAAAAACGTGACATGTTCTTGCTTTCTGCCCTTTCCTTCATGCTCTTTTGTGAAAACGTGACAAGTCGCGAAACTGAGACATGTCACAAAATCATGACATATTTCGACTTCTTTTCTTCTTGGCTGCTCTTCATCACGAAAATGTGACCGGTCATGAAAATGCGACATGTCATGATTTCACGACAAATTTCCTCATGCCTTATACTTTTCTGCTTACCCTCACAAAAACGCAACAGGTCACGATTTTGTGATAGTCTTCTATCCGCTCCTCCGTTTCCATTGACAGATCGTGAAAATATGACAAGTCACGATTTCAAGACATTCTCCTATCATATGCTCCTTTCGTGCTTTCCTACCGCAAAAATATGTGTCATGAAATCATGACATCTTTTAAGCACTGTGCTTTCCTGTGATTGTCCGCTGCGAAACTACAACATGTCACAAAATCGTAACAATTTCTTGCTATCCCTTCATCTTGTCTTTAGGTCATGAAAATGTGACATGTCACGATATCACGACAACTTTGCATTGACTGTGCCTCTTGCTACCTTTGACCACGAAACTGGGACAGGTCACGAAAATGCAATGTGTCATGATATCATGATGATTTCTATACTTAGCTCTTTTCCTGATCAGACGTCGTAAAAACCTGACATGTTGTGGAATCGTGACACTTCTGGTGCCTTGACCTATTTTGCTATTTTGATCGCGATACCACAACACGTCGCACTATCATGACATTTTCCAAATTTATTTTCCCTCTCCTCTATGAACCATGATAATGCTACACATCATGATATCACGACACTTTTGCTTTTGTGCTCTCCATTACTGATTTTGGTCATGAAAACGTGACATGTCACGATATCGCGACACATTTGAACTTACTTGCTTTGGCACAAAAACTTGCAGGAAAACACAGAGGAGTGAGTTTTTCTATCATTTATGCAACACTTTGCATGAACAACAACAACAAAAACAATGTGGCAAAAATACCAACATTCTTGGCGGCTTGCGGGGTATACAGTTCTGTTGTATGCACGAACCTCAGGCCTTTATGCATTGGGAAACAGAGTCAAGAAGCTGGAGGAATAGAATCAATGAATGCTGACTAATGGGGGACATCTCTATAGACTGCTGCAACACACTCTTGCTGACATTCGACACGCAAGTGGATCTGCGTTCTACCTACTCAGTTGAGATGGGTAATCACTAGGTGCTATGAAAGGGTCTCCATGATAGTGATGAGAAGCACCTAGGTTGCAAAAATAGGAATGAACGGAGTGATGACTGGCAGATGTGCAAGTCATGGAACGAGAATGGTGAAGGATGCAATGGTGGAATATTGAGGAGTATAAACAGTAGAGACAACAACTAAAGAGGACGCTATTGTGCTACCAGCTACGGGGATGGAGAAAATAGATAATGAAATGGAAGTGGATGGGATAAAGAAAGCGGGGGGAGCTATGGAGGAATGCTAAAAAGACAAATAATTGGAAGAAAATGGGAAATAAAGAAGTGGGAATATCAGAGAGGGGAGTAGAAACAACAGTAGTGGCTTGAGTACGAATAGGGAAAGGAGTGGAAGAGGAAGGGAATGAAAATAAGGAAGTGGAAGAAAGAGGAATAGGGGAGCCACTATATTTTGGGAAGGATATGGAAAAAGAGAAAGAAATAAACGTACCTATGGGCTCCCATGCAAAAAGAGCCGAAATTGATGATTTATGTACACGGGAACTTCACAATGCTTTTTTTTTCTTTCTTTTTCAACAAAACAAAACAACTGTACAAGGTGACACTGGATTCTCACTTCATGGAATGTAGGCTTTCAGATGAAATCCATTCACTGAAATAGGAATTGGATTACCTTCCGAGTCCTCAAGGTAAAACGCATTTGCTGCACTTGCACTGGCAATACAGAATGGACCCTCCCATAGAGCATCAAATTTCTTGTGCATCCCTGGATTGGACTTCTTTTCGTTCCATTTTAGGACTAAATCACCCACTTTGAGTATGCGATTAGTGGAACCTTTGTGAAACCATTTGGAAATGACCTATGTATGCTTAGAAAATTCATCATAATCCAAGGAATGTTGCTCTTCCAACTGCAAAAACTGAGCCAACCGTATGTCCATGGAATCCATATTTGCTTCATCATCTATAAATCTCTTCAACTACTATAAGACAGATAGTTCTAAATGAATAGGAAGTATTGCCTCTTTCCCATAGACCAGGGCGTACGGTGAAGTCTTGATAGACTTCTTGATTGAAATTCTATCTGCCCATAAGGCCTAATTCAACAAAAGGTGCCATGATCTCTAATTATCCCCCAAGGATCTCTTCAAAATCCATAGCAAGTTCTTGTTTGTAGACTCCGCCAATCCATTTCCCTGAGGGTAATAATTTGAGGATGTCCTCATAAAAATACCATACTTGTTTGCAAATTCTGCTAGCTCAGATCCAATGAATGGAGTTCTGTTATCTGTGATAATGGCATCAGGAATGCTAAAACGCGTGATCAGTCCTTCAATGAAAGTGATGACCACATCCTAATTTGTAGCCTTGGTTGGAATGGCCTCAGACCATCTTGTAAAATAATCTGTAGTTGTCAGGATATACTTGTTTCCAGCTGAAGAGTTTGGATCAATGACCCCAATAAAGTCCAACCCCACTGTTGAAAAGGTGCTTCAACTTGAATTGGATGTAGGGGCAATGGTGCATTTCTAATCCTCCTTGTATACCTTTGACATTTGTCGCACGCTTGGGCAATCTTGAAAGTATCTACGAACAAAGTTGGCCAATAGTAACTAGCCTGAATAATATTTAAATCCATAGGTCTACCTGCATAGTGTCCTCCCAACATGCTAGAATGAAACTCCTCTAGGAGTCTAGCCTTCTCATATTCTTTAATGCACCTTAAGAGAACTCCATATATATTTTTGAAAAACAAACCCTCGGGCAACAACACATACTTGAGAGCTTGTAAACAAAACCTTCTCTGTTGCGAAGCATTTAATTGTGAAGGACATTTCCCAGTTGAAAAATAATTAACAAGGTCATCTACCCAATCTTGGTCTTGTGCAAGGATGTTTACCAGATTCCTGTCTCCAGCAGGATCGTCCACTTGATCAACTATCTCAGAGACTGCAGTATTTGCTAAGTGCTGACATAAGGCCTTACCCCGCACCAGCTTGGTTGGATGGATCTCAACATCAAACTCTTGAATTTTGGTGACCCATCCAGCATGCTTATCACCCATCTTGCCCTGAATGATAAAATTCCTTACATCGGGGTGAATAACATAGACGATCGTCTTACTATGAGATATAAAGTGCCTAAACTTTTTAAGAGACTTCATGATAGCATAGACTTTTTTTTCAATGAAATTGTATCTTCCCTCATGAGGTAAGATAACCTAGCTAAGGAAATCAATGGGTCTTTCATTCCCATCATCTCCTTTCTATGTGAGTACTACAACATAGCTTTCATCCTCTCCAACTGCATACATAATGAAATCTTTAGAATAATCAGGATTGATCAATACAGGGGCTTGCACAATTCTGTATTTAATCTCCTAAAATGCATCTTTCCTCTGAGTCATCCACTTGAACTCTGTATATTTCTTTAACAACTCAGTCATGGGCTTGACTACTTGGGCAAAGTCAAAAATAAATTTTTTGATAAAATTGATCTGCCCGAAGAAAGACTACAACTCTTTCTTATTGGCGGGAAGCGATAGTTTCTTCAAATCTTCAGCTCTCGATGGGTCAATTGCAAAACCGTCTTCTGAAATGACATGTCCTAAGAGTTTACCTTCCTTTACTACAAAAATTGACTTCTTTGGATTAATGGAAATACCAAACTCATGACATTTCTCAAATATTTGCCTCAAATAAGAATAGTGTTCTCGTTTGTGCGAAAAGACAGTCATATCATCAAGATAAATGACAATAATATTATTCAAAAGTTCCTCAAATGCAATGTCCATGGCCTTTTGAAATGTAGCCCTAGCATTGGACAATCTGAAAGGCATGCACTGATAAGAAAATGTACCCCACTTGGTTGTGAATGCAGTCTTGTACTGGTCCTCATCCCTGACCCAAATCTGATTATATCCAGAGAAACCATCTAGTAGTGAAAAACGCTGAGCCCCAGCAACAACATGAAGGATCTGATCAATGTGAGGCAAGGGATAATTATCTTTCAAGGATGCTAAGTTCAAGTTTTGGAAATCCACACACAACCATATATCTTCATTTTTCTTACGAACCGGCACCAGATTAGCAACCCAAGTTGAGTGCTTAACTGGATATATGATCTTTGCCTGCAACATCTTGACAAGCTCGGCCTTCATGAGGGCCTCAATATTTAGGTTCACTAGTATCTACTTATGCCTGAAGGGTTTGACTCCTTCTTCCAGCTCAATAGTGTGTTGAATGATCTGTTTATCATATCCCCTCAGATCCTCATATCTCCAGGCCACGATGTCAAAAAAATATTAAAACAATTGTCTAATCTCTTACAATTCAGCAAGAGTAGAATCAGTCCCAACTTTGATAACCTTATCATCCTCCAAATGAAGCTCCATGTACTCTTTCTGATCAATCTCAATTTGATGCTTCTTGGAACGATCATTCTAATCAAACAAGCTTTCTAGAGTGACGAGACCTTTTGGAATATGATTATTCCACAACTGAATTAGACCTTCAGTCTCTTCATGCTCCAAGCTCCTCCCCTTGATGGTGACAGCCTCTCAAACCAAAAAGTTAACAATTTACTCATCACTCTCGAAGACCTGCTAGAAGGTGTCTTTGTCTGGGATAGAGGGCCTATACACCATTCTTACTATTTTCGGCCTTCTCACCACCTGCTCGGTTGGAGAAAAATTTGCTCCAAGAGATGCTAGAAGATCAGCATGCTTGTTTAGCTCTCATGAAATGGACTGAATATTCAAGGCTGTGAAAGCCTCAAACAGGTCCCAAACCTTGTTGCGGTATGCCTTAAGATAATTCTACTTGGAGATGCACCTGTTTGTTACTTGATTCACAATTAACTCAAAGTCACCAAAAATCTGTAGTTGTTCAATCCCTAGTTTTACTGCCTTCATCAAACCTAAGCATAACGCTTCATACTCAACAGCATTGTTAGTACAATTCTAGGTCAGGCGATATGAATATGTTTTCTATAGGCCAAAAGGAGAAATAAGAAAAATACCTGCTCCTGCACCATTTTTGCATCTTGCCCCATCAAAATACAACCTCCATAATTGATCAGGCACAAGGTCTTGATTAACTTGGTCAAGAAGCATCTTCATTTCAACTTCTTTAGGTTTTATAATGGAATAGCAACCAATTTTAGTATCCATCATGGCATTAAAATCAAGCAGTGAAAACTCATCATCTAGGCGAACTTCATCCAAAAATTCATCCACCAAGTCAGGCTCTTCTAATTCCTCAGTCAGCATGTTGACTGAATGTGTGGAATTTTCTGCTTCCTCCATATTCTCAATATGAAAAGTAGAAGGCTTTTCATTGTAGATGCGAATTATTCTTCCTTTGAATGGAATTTCCAAATGAGAATAATCCAGAGAAAGGTAGCCTCCCATCTTGGCAGTGAATTCTCTAGATAAGCACATACTAAAATACGGTTCTAGATCGACCACAATTATCTCTTGAATTACTATAATCTGAGGCATACTATATAAAACAATAGGAACATCCTTGATTACACCCACTATTTTCATGGGAGTCCCATCCAACTGCAAGACACCAGGGCTACTTCTTGTATATTCCATACCCATGACGTTGCAAACTGCCTTTGGCATGACATTTGTCGCAGCATCGAAGTCAATCATGTCGTTATGCACTATACAACCCTCCATCCTGAGTGACAAATAAAATGGGAGTGGTCTATTTTTTCCAGTGGCTGAAGTAGTTAATGCTTGAGCAAAAATAGTCTGGGTAGGATTCTTCTCATTATATTTCACAGACTTCAATGACTCTTGCAACAAATCAACTTGCCCAGGTAATTGTAATGCATCATAAAGACTAACCTTAGCTGGAATCTTCTTCAATTCTTCAACAATGTTGTATGTAGCTGCACCAAACTCCTTTTCCATAGAGGGTTCATATCTGCTTCGGTATTGCTGAGTGGCTTCTATCCATAGTATTTTAGTCAACAATGGATATTTGAGCTTTTCCTTGACTTATTTTGCTATTTCAGCTCTTACCTGTGAAGCTGAAGCTTTTTCTTGCACTTTATCCTTTGCTTGTGATGGAACAGGATCTTTTAGTAGAACAGGTGCATCTGGCTTCGATACTAACGTAGGAGCTTTCACTTGTTTCTTCGGATCAACTGGTACCCTTAATGGTTCTATCTCTGCTGGATCTATCATGACTGGCTTCTTCCCAGTTCTCATGAGAACTAAGAGTTGTTCTTCAAACGAAACCATAAAGTTATGATCTACCTTAGTAATCATGTTGATCTGTCCTCCAGAAGAGCTTACGACCAATGTCTACACATAGTTCAAATTAACCATGCAAGTCTCTTCATCGTGTGTATCGTTACATGTGGAGCACCAATATGTTCTTTCTACAGGGCCAACTTCCTCATTTGTCAACACAGTTGAGTTCTTCTCAGGCACTTTGCTTGTTGAAGCTGCTTGTTCTCTAGTGATCGGTAGAGGTTGAAATCTCCTGGGTTGGAAATATCTCTCGGCCTGCTTTCTTTCAATCAGTGTGATATTATTGCCCATTGCTCTTATAGATGAATTAGCAGACTTTACCTCTTATGATCTTATTGCCCATGTTCTTGCTTTCTGCCCTTTCCTTCATGCTCTTCCGTGAAAACGTGACAAGTCACAAAACTAAGACATGTCGCAAAATCATGATATCTTTTGGCTTCTTTGCTTCTTAGCTGCTCTTCATCATGAAAATGTGATCAGTCACGAAAATGTGACATGTTGCGATTTCATGACAAATTTCCTTGTGCCTTGTTATTTTCTACTTACCCTCGCAAAAATGCAATAGGTCACGATTTCACGACAGTCTTCTATCTACTCCTCTGTTTTCGTTGACAAATCACAAAAATATGACAAGTGATTTCATGACATTCTCCTATCATCTGCTCCTTCTATGCTTTCCTACCATGAAAATATGACATGTCCCGAAATCATGACATCTTTTAAGCACTGTGCTTTCCTGTGACTGTTCGTCGTGAAACTACAACAAGTGAAATCATGAGATTTTCTTGCTTTCCTTTCATCTTGTCTTCAGGTCACAAAAATGTGACATGTCACAATATCGCGACAACTTTGTGTTGACTGTGCCTCTTGCTACCTTTGACCGCAAAACTGGGACAGGTCATGAAAATGCGACGTGTCACGATATCACGATGATTTCTATAGTTAGCTCTTTTCCCGGTCGAACGTCGCAAAAACCTGACATATCACGAAATCGTGACACTTCTGGTGCCTTAACTTGTTCTACTATTTTGACCACAATACCGTAACATGTCACGATATCACGGCATTTTCCAACTTTTTTTCTCTCTCCTTTATGAACCGCGATAATTCTACACGTCGCGATATCGCGACACTTTTACCTCTGTGCTCTACATTACTAATTTTGGTCACAAAAACGTGACATGTCGCGATATCATGACATATTTGAACTTACTTGATTTGGCACAAAAATTTGCAGGAAAACATAGAAGAGTGAGTTTTTCTATCAGTTACACAACACTTTGCATGAACAGCAACAAAAAAACAATGTGGCAAAAATGCCAACAAAAACATATAAAATAGGTCTGCCCACTAAAGGACAAGAAACTAGAGCTAAATCTAGTCATGGGAATAATATAGAAGAAACCCTTCACATAAAAGGAAATATTCCCATAGACTATGACCTCATAGGAGTGAATGGCACCCCACGGGATCAGCCATGGAAAACAAGACAACTAGACAGGTTGGATAGGTTTCCTACATGACCAACTCAAAGAACTGTAGCTACTAAGAACTTTGCATCTGGAAGCTCATGAACTATGACTTCTAAACACATCTCCTAGTATGGGGGTACCTCAGAGCGACCCCGCAGTAGATGCATGGAGTTTTATCGTAGGGATACTCAATAGTACACTTAAAAAGTCACATTAGCTAGCAAGAGTACAAATATAACAAAAACCTCCTCAAGGAATCTACGAGTCAAGACAACAAGAACAGAGTCAGATAAACATGAGTCTTCTATGACAACACAAATAGACCAGATGAGGTGGTTAGAAAATGCATTACGTAAGGAGTGAGAGCTAGTAGAAGCTCTCAAACAAGAGAAACAAAGATAAAGACTCTTGTGCCAACATGAGTAGCGTTTAAGAGATCAAGCTGAGCAGCTAGCTATTAACAATTTACAGACAAATTGTGGTGACCACCAAAGAACAAGATGTGCTAACTCACCTAAGGAGAGGCGCACTAGACAAGATAGCCCACAATGTAATTCCCAACCAAATCTTAAATGAAATCCAACTAATGGGGAAATGGCAGACATAACAAACTGGGATCACAATCTTGAGTCCCCTCATAGGAGGGAGGAAAATAGAACAAATCAAATGGATAAAGAGTTTCCTCCATTTCCAATGCAAATAGGCTTACAAGAAGAAGAAATTCGTGCATCGAAGGTATTTCAAGAGCTTGCTGAAAAGATGAAAACCATTGAGAAACAAGAGGCATATGGGAACTCACCAACATTGAGAAAAATACACAACCAACCATTGTTCCCATCAATCCCTAGCCTTCCATATCTTAAGCACTTTGAGATGCCTAGGTTAGAAAATTTTAAGGGTGAAGAGGATACACAAGAGCATGTCACCAATTTTATAAATGCCTATTTTCATATTGAATACAATGGCACTCTCATGCTAAGAACATTCATAATGAGATTTTTAGGTGTTGCCACTCAATGGTTCAACCAACTACCTAAGCATAGCTTAACCAATTTTGAACAACTAGTAAACATATCTTAAAGTGTTTCTCCTTTGGTGCTAAGAATGAGGTTTAGATTTGACCAACTTGAAATAGTATGATGATGAGCCAGTAATAGATTATGGGAATAGATGGAGAAAATTCATGGTAAAATTATCATTCTTCATTCCCACAAAAGAGATCATTCACATGTTCACCAAAAGTTTCTCTAAAAACATCTCCCTCTTGCTACAACTTTAGAAGTATCCTTCGTTTGAGGAAGCTTTGGCATAGGACAAGCTCATCGAGTAAATAAAAGTAGAACCATTAAACTCCAAAACAAAAATGAGTGGAACAAGAATGGTAAGAGTGAAAAGTACAAGCAAAAGCAGGATAACCCTGCTCCAGTAAATCAAGTCATATTGGCTACACCAAAGGATGGGGGTGCGCAACAACCATAAAACTATTGAGCACATCCCCCGCCAGCCAACTACGACCAAAAGAACAATCAAGGAAGAAACTGAGAATGCAAGTCGCCTCGTTATTTCATGCCTCTGAAAGAATCAATGCAATCAATATTTAATCAATTGAGCAAGACCATGAGGATTATATTTCTTGATATACCTCTTATAGATCCCAACCATCCTAAACCAAAAGTATATAGGGAAGATCAATTTTACCCTTATCACAAGATAATAGGACATGACATTGACGCTTTCATTGGGTTTAAGCATGAAGTACAAAACATGATTGAGGCAAGAGAACTCAAAGTTTACAACCCACTAGCTCCCAATAATAGAGACATGGGCATATACAGAAACTCATTGCCCAATCATGAGGCCCCTCAAGAGCAAGGGGCCCAAGTCAATCAGGTTCAAGCTGACATACCTACCCAGGGATGCATTGGGATGGTTGATATTGTTAACATAGCAACAAGGAATAGGCGGTATGGTCAACCGCAACCACTTGCAACTCCATCCCAGTCATTCCTATGCAAAGACAAGACAACCTTCTAGGTCCACCAACGAGACCTATGGTAACTATTCAAAGTATATTGGAGCAAAATTACAGACAAATCTAGGTAAGTTATCCATCTATGAGCTTATAAAATAGTCCCCAAATCATAGGGAGACTCTAATGGATATTTTAAGAATGATTGAGCTTCAACCACAAGATGCGAATGCATTCACACACTTTGTGGAACAAGTACAAGAATGCCATGAACCTGTAATCCGATTCTATGATCATGAGATTAAGACAGCTGCCTTACCAGACCCTCCGTTGAACATTGTAGCAACAATCAATGACTTACCTTTTAAGAGGGTTTTGGTCGATACATGTTCATCAATAAACATCATCACAATGACTACAATAGATCACCTCAAGATCCCCAAGTCTAATATCGTTCTAGGAGCTTACACATTGAGAGCATTTAATGATGCTTTATGCAATACTATGGGAACGATAGTCCTACCCATCAAGGTGGGGAACATGACCATCCCCATGATGTGTCATGTCTTGGAAGGAGCTATGCAATATAACATCCTCTTAGGGCACCCTTGGATAAGGGCCATGAAGTGTGTGCATTTGATATTACACCAGTGTGTCAAGTATGTGCATGAGAACAAAGTCTATGTGGTTTTGGCCTATGAAGAGCCTTTTAAATACATCAATAAAGTGAAAATTCTAGGAGAATTCATGATCCCTTCTACTCACCTATAAGTGGCACCTTCATCCCCAACCACACAAGTGGATAACGAAGACAAAGGGATAAGAATAGACCCATGTACATCAACACCTCCTGGTGCACTCAAGATAGTCAATGCTTCTAAAGTACCATCAACATCAAAACCAAAAGATAATTAGAAGCTAAAGGTGCCCTTAGTTAAGGATGAAAGGCCCAAAGAAGTGCCAACTATAGCCATTGCTAAAATGCCAAGTCCTATGGAAGAGGAAGATCCTCAATATCAAGATGAAGATAGTGATTATCACCCTACTTCCCCAATATCATCCGTGGGGTCATCCACATTGCATGCATCAATACACTTGGCAAGCATAGGCATAGGGGAGTACCTTGTGTATAACATTACCTTTAAACTTATATTTGAGTATGCAGAAGACATAGGGAGGCCTAAGGACTTGAGGCCGCCAGTAGGAATAGTGGTTCCACTTGGAATCCCTCCCAAACAAATCAATTTTATTTATGTCGGCCTAGACTGTGCTCATAAGTCTTCAGATATAGAAGAGGATGGTGATGAGTTATTTACGATCAATGTTTATTACCTCTCTAACCCTGAGTTTGATCTAAGTTACTTTAAGTGTTGCCACTGACATGGCTATGGCCTTGGCAATTATGAGGAGGGGCGCAGGTGGCCTTACGAGCCACTATATCAGCTTCCCTCCGATAGATTTGGCTTAGGCTATTATAGAGGAGGTCGATATGACTCTCTTGCAGTAGCATTGGAAATATTAAGCATAGGGTTAGGAGAAGACATTGATTTCATTCCTTATCATCCCCTAAGAATAGAAAATTTGAGCAACAGACAAGCAGCCATGGTGAAAATACTGCATCCAAAAACTTATCATCCAAACATCTCAATTGATTCCATCCCAACAGGGTACAACTCATTGGATGAGAAGAATGGATATGAAGAAAATAATGATGAGGTGCAACTTGGCTTAGCCTATCAGGGGCCTCACTATTTACAAAGGTTCACATGGTCCATCCACTATGAGAGTGGATATACATCAGATGAAAGTGACTATGAATCAGAAGACTCAATAAAAATATATTACTTAGGCCTAAGCCATAAACCCTTGACATTGGGGCAAAAGACAAATGCAAATGGATTCTTCATAAGTGATGAAGAATATGAAGATGAAACAGATATGGCCTACTTGGGGCCAAGACATGAGCCCCTTGTCTTAGGATCGCATACCAATGCTAATTTTTTTTGGATAAGTGATGATGACTTTGAGGATGAGACCGATATGGCTTATCTTGGACCTCACCACTTATGGCAAGTCAACGAGCTAGTAGAAAGAGAGGAGGCACTTCATGCCAATATCCAATTTTTGGGGAGATCTATTGACCTAGGATCCATTCATCGGATGGTCAATCCCCCTATGCCTACATTCAAAGAGTAGTTAGAGCCCAATGATCCTATTGTACGCCCTGCTCATGGGCTAGATCTAGAAATTCCCATTCCTCCAGAACCTCATCTCGAGTATGGAAGGGAAATCCTTGAGACAAGATTGCACCCATGTGGTCCTGGAGATTTCATCCCATCCATCAACATGATCTCCATTTATTTGACCACTCCACTTCATAATCTAGCAGATCCTACCAAATAATTGCATCTTGACATAGATGCTATTGATTGGGATCATACTAATTCACCCATAGAGCCTGAAGACCTCTTCCCCAATGAAGAGATGTTATAGCTATTCCACTTTGCATTAGGTTGTGCGTATGACGTCTTCCATGTTGGTTTGGAACTTGAGTCACTAGGTCCTTTAAATCCCACTGATGATATTAATTTGATACCCACACATCATTAGCTAGAGTATGGGTCACATATGGCTATAGAAGCGAATTTCAAGGTGGACATCAGCGATGATCCTACCCAACCAAGAAAATCCAAGTTCAAAAAAATTCTATCTCCAGAGGAACAAGCCATCCTAATTCCTCTCCTCAAATAGAGGCCAAACATTTTTGCTTAGACTTACAAAGACATGCTAGGGATATATCTAAATTTAGTCATTCACAACCTTTCATTGGATCCCATGAAGAAACCAGTCAAGCAAAAACTAAGGAAAATGCATCCAACCATCGCTTTTATGGTGAAGAACGAATTGCAAAAACTATTGGATGCAGTATTCATAGTTCCTATCGACTACCCTGAGTGGGTATCGAACATGGTACCCATAGGGAAACCTAATGGAAGAGTCTGTATCTGCATAGATTTTAGAGATTTAAATAGGGCAAAACCAAAAAAATTCATTTCTATTGCCAAACATAGATGCTCTTGTGGATGCAACTGTAGGTCATGAAATGCTCTCCCTAATAGATGGTTTTTTCAGATACAATCAGGTCCAGATTAAACCTAAAGATCAACATAAAAATGCTTTCATTACTCCATGGGAACATTCTATTACAAAGTGATGCCATTCAGTCTCAAAAATTTTGGTGCTACATATCAGTGAGCCATGACATACATATTCCATGACTATATGCATAAGATCTTGGAAGATTACATGGATGACTTACTGGCCAAATCCCTATTATGGCAAGAGCACGCTGAAGTCCTTAGACAAGTCTTTGATCACCTCATAGAACACAACGTCTGATTGAATCCTACGAAGTGTGTATTTGGTGTAAATTTTGGAAAGCTTTTGGGATTCATCGTATCCAAGAGAGGCATTGAAGGAGATCCTACAAAGGTGAAGGCTATACTGAAAATGGCCACCCATACCAACATTAGGGAGTTAAGGAGCCTACAAGGCAAGATAGCATCCATAAAAATATTCATCATACAATTATCAGATAAATGTAGACCTATGAATTAGTTGCTACGTAAGGAAGTCCCATTTCATTGGAACAAAGAATGCCATCAAGCCTTTGCAGAGATCAAAACTTATCTAGAAAAACTACCAGTATTGGCTCCACTAAGGCCAAACATACCATTTTTACTATATATATCAGCTACTAAGTTTTCATTGGGCACCATGTTAGCCCAAAATAATGCACAAGACAAAGAGCAAGCCATATATTACATAAGTCGCACCTTGGTGAGTTATGAGCTACGATATGCATATGTCAAGAAATTATGTTTAGTAGTCTTTGCAACTCAAAATTTGTGACACTACATGTTGAGCCATACGACCTATATCATATCAAAACAAAATCCTTTGCAGTACATGATGAGCAAGACATATCACAATACATGTACCACAAAGTGGATCATGTTATTGATAGAATTTTATCTAGAGTTCATAATCCAAAAGTCCATCAAGGGACAAGTCATAGCAGATCAATTAGCAGAGGCGCCTCTTCAGGATAACAAGCCTCTCACCATAGAATTGTCTGATGATGCAGTCTTTGCATTATTAGATCCTCCAAAGCTTGAAGAACCTAAGAAAGAAAGAGACATGTCATTTTTCTTTGATGGTTTGAAGTGTGAACAAGGAGGCAGAGTAGGGATTGTCTTTATCACACCACAGGGTGCTCCATTACCCTTATCATTCAAACTAGACTTCCCATGCACAAAAAACAATACAAAATATGAAGCATTGATCCTAGGACTCCAAAAAACTATAGCAATGGGCATTAAAAGATTGAATATCTTTGGTGACTCCTTGCTCATAGTAAACCACATCAAAGGACTATTCCAATGTAGGTTCCCACTCCTGAAGACTTACAAGGAACTTGTTGACACCTACCTATCCTGGCTGGAATTGTATGACATCAAGGAAATCCCTTGTATGTTGAATAGATTTGCAGACACCATGGCCTCTTTGGGATCCTTAATCCCTCAGAATACCTCTACTAATTTTACAACCGTTCATGTAAAGGTTCTTTCACACTCAACAATACAATGTGAAGCTTTTGACAATCAAGAATCAGTCAACATGATCAACATTGAGCCAAATTAAGATTGGTCCTTCACAGCCAGAGATTTCTTACAAATAGCCTCTTGGGGTTCTTTTATCTCCCAATGACCTATGGAGTGTGGTGCAACCGTATACCATAGAGTTGTCCCTTAATATGTGTTCACTACATCAAAAATGCAGGAAGAGCAAACTATCTTTTCTATAGAAGTTGTGGTTTATCAGGATTGGCTTTCCCAACTACGGGACTTCCTGAAGCTTGGAATAGTACCCCAAGGTTTGTTGCATATTTAAAGGCAAAAATTCAAACAAAAACCAACAAGATATATCTTGCTAGGATAAATACTCTACAAAAAAGGATATTATGGAGTATTACTCCATTTTATTGAGCCCCAAGAAGCATCCTGGGCAATTTTGCAAGCTCACAACGACACATGTGGAGGCCATTTTAGTGGCATGGCCATCGTTAAACACATATTGAGAATGTGTTACTATTGGCCCACCATGGAAAAGGACTACTGTGAGTATGCCAAGAAATGCATTAAGTGCTAGTATCATGCAAATATAACGCAGTTACCATCGCAAGCTTTGCAGCCCATCTAGGTAGCATGGCCATTCTTGCAATGGGGACTAGAATTGATTGGGAAGATCTCACCCCCATCCTTAGGCAGATACACATTCATCATAATAGCCACATAACATTTCACTAAATAGGTAGAAGTGATCCCCTTAACATCAACAACTACAAGGATTACGGAGTTTATACTCCACAATATCATAAGTCATTTTGGGGTTCCTTCTAAGATAATATCGGATAATGGGTCATATTTCAATAAAAAAAATGTGCATGCTTTAATGAAAAAATACCATATTCATCATAATTTTTCAACGCCTTATTATCCACAAGCAAATGGGCAAGCAAAAGCCTCAAACAAAACAATAGTCTCCATTTTGAGGAAGATAGTGCAAGAAAATCACAAGGTTTGGCACATGCAGTTGCCTCTTGCATTATGGGCATACAGGACTAGTATACGGATGCCCATTGGGGCAACACCATTTTCACTAGTATATGGGACTGAGGCCATCATGCCACTAGAGTTAGAAATTTTGACTCTATGCATAACATTAAAGGACTTCATAGATGATGAAACTATGTGGCAAGGCCGTCTTGATCAATTTATGCTTCTTGATGAATGTCGATTCAATGCTCTAGAGCATATTTACATTTACTAAGATCGCCTTGCATGAGCTTACAAATTCCGCCTAAGGGAATTCAAGGTTAGATATCTAGTGCTCAAATAAAACCAGCAGAATTCAAATCTGCCATCGTATTTGTGAGATAAGTTCACGGTAAATTGGATAGGTCCATACATGATTTCATAGAGAGTTGGGCCTGGAGCATATCGTATTATATCATTAGATGGTGTTGAATATCTTGAACCTCTCAATATCATTCACTTAAATGCATTTTACACCAAAAAAAACAAAAACATTCAAATATATCATAAAAAAAAAACAAAAACATTAAAATATATTATTAAAAAAAAAAACATTCAAATATATCATAAAAAAACAAAAAAATTCAAATATATCATAAAAAGCAAAAACATTCAAATATGTCAAAAACACAAACAAATCATAAAAATAAAAAATTTCAAAAATACAATCAAAGACTCCAAGGATACTTCAAACCGCTTGGTCAAACATCAAATCGAAAGGCTCCAAGGGTAATTCAAACTGCTTGGATTAAACTAATAAAATCAAAGGCTCCAAGGGTAATTTATACCTCTGGGTAAAAAACAATCAATCAAAGGCTCCAAGGGTAGTTCATACTGCTTGGTCAAAATCAATTCAAAAAGGCTCCAAGGGTAATTCAAACCGCTTGGTCAAATCCCATCAAATCAAAAGCTCCAAGGGTAATTCAAACTGCTTGGTCAAAATCAATAACAAAAGCCCCAAAGGCATAATAAGACCTTTGGTCAAATTAATCAAAAATACAAAAACAATTGCACTTCACATTTTGCATCCACTTCATTGCAATGCATTTTCAAATCCATTACAATTGTATATGTCATGAGAGCCTTAAAGGTGATACCACAGTTTTTCGCATAAGTCATTCATATCCGTACCTCCATCCACATCAGTGTGTAATTGTGTTTTTGAACACAACCATTATTGTTGCTATACATAATATACTAAGTTTTTTCGGTTAATTAACCACAACTAGTGATCTTATCAAATTTTGAGGAAAACAACTATAATTAGTAGAAGGTAAGGTCTAGCTATGAAAATGCCTTGGATATTCAAGATCCCATCACTAATTGAAACACTAAAATACTAGCTAGTACAATAAAAATATGAAAGCTACAAAGTGGTCTAGGTTACCTTAAGCGAACATGATTTTCCTTACGTATCCCCCTGTGCAACTAGTTTAAATATGTTGAGAATTGGCAAAAGGAGAAGCTTTACCCTATCCAAATACCTTGCTTACATCAAAATAAGCAAAATCCCAAAGCAAAGTACATATTCAAAAGGCCAAGCATACAGTCAATATTTCAAAGCAATAATCCGATACATAAATCATAAATTCAAAAGAAAAAAAATGAAGCTAAAAAAAAAAATCAATAAAAAATAAATAGTGATTTTCATCACTACATATGATCAAAATAAATAATGATTACCATCACTACAAAATTCCCCACTCAAAGAAAAAATCAATCAAAATAAATAGTTACTTTAATCACTACATATGAGCAAATATCCAAATCCAAAAAGAATCCAAAAAGAAGGGAATACAGCTTGAATCCCTGGAATTCTCAGCATTGTACAAAACTGGAAGGAGAAATCCTTACGCATGACGATATGTCTACCACAATTGCTTCCTGCATTCCAATGTTTGAATGTGGATGAGCTAGCTTAGGTAACCCAATATTTCCTAGTGGTATAGTCCAACTAAGTCCAACATAAGGATGAGATGAACACTTGAGGATCCTTGATCTTAGCAATGGGCTGAAAGAATCCCGCTTGACATCAAAGGAAATGCTTGAATTTTATCTCAAAATATACAATCACTCACACACATAGAGATCATGGAAAACCATGTCCATGGTAAAAGCCTTACTTTTCAAAAATCTAAGTGCTCAATAGATAGCTATTGATAGGGCAAGTAGAGTGTTTAAATCTCCGAAAAGCCCCAAAAATTCTTACATGGCAACAAATCATAACATCATTCACACCATCACTTTCTTTATAATATTCTATATATTAGGGGGTATCAACATATTAGGACATATATCCTATATATATATATATATATATATATAATAGTATGTAGACAACCACTGAATACTTTATATCTTTTAATTTACAAAAACTTATTAATAAAATACATTACACACCATTACAACTCATATATGAATATTTAATCAATTCTTATGATAAGAGTGATTATTTAAATTCATGATTTATTTTTTACTTAATGTGGTATCACCCATTAAGATTGACAATGTCATATGCATTTCGTATGTTTTAAGTGATTAGAGCATACAGGTTCATTTATACCATTCCATCATATAAGTTAGATGCACAAAATTAAAGCAAAGTTAAAACATGCATTTTAGCAATAACATCGCATCCACAAAAATAAGTCATTAATCATCCATAAACCACATCATAAAACACATAGGCAATATCCATTTGCATACAAAATTATAAATTCATCATTCATCATCGAAATACATCGAATGATATCATAAAATCATATAAGCATCTACACATCCATATAAGCATCTTCAATATCATCTATCATCTAACATATCCATCAAATCATCATAATACCATCATCACATCATATCATAAAACAAAATAATAACAAAAACATGAGCAATAAATGATACACATAATAAGTCATAATGAAAATCTATCATAAAAGCATGTGTTTCAAGTCCAATGGATATACAAAAACACCCGTGGGTTACAGTCATATAGGTCAGTCGACCTCAAAAATGGATCAAGAACCAAGTATGGCATCCATAAAATACTGATCCTAATCCCCCTGCATTAGCTCCTCTAGTGCCACCTCCCCCTGTGGCGGTGTCGCAATTCGAGTGATGCAGGCTTGTCAGTCTCTCTGTCTAAGTTTGGGTCCTCTGGCTAGGACATGTGGAAGACTACCCCGAGGTAGAGCGCCCACTAACCTACAAACCACCTACACCTATTGGATCCTTAGGGACAATCCCATGCCTCCTGAGCTACATCTGAATAAGGGTAACATGATCCAGAAGTACTTGGATCCATGCCTCATGCTCATCCAACATAGACTAGAGGTGTCCCACATCTTTCCTTGAACCTGCTGCTGGAGCCTCCTGTGGTGTAGAAGAAGGAACAAAAAATTACATCCTGACATTGCCACCCTTAATAGTAGCCTGTAGAGCCTGTATATATGCTATGAGCTATTCAATCGTAGCATCTCATTGCTGTACCTGGATCTTAGTGGCTTAAAGCTTAGCCTTGACCTCATGTAGTTGTGCTCTCAAAGGAGTGTCTCTCTCCTTGGGCTCTAACTCCTCATCCTCCTCAGGAACATTAGGATCCTTTGTTGCCACCTGATCTACTGGCTAGCCCCATACCTTGATCTTGGGTTGGACTCTACGTCCTATTGAATCTATGCCATCACCCCTACCATCATCCTTGCACCCTACGCTATGAACACCATGCAACATTCGATCACCCAACCACTGAGTTTAGGCATCTATAACTCCCCCAACCACTGTAGGGTCAACAACTGGGGCATCCTCCTCATATGAGAGCTTATTAATATGTCATGGAGGTAGGTCCTTCTCTGTTGTGAGGTGCCTATACAAGAAAGGTATGAAGGACACATCTTGCTACAATCCATACTGATGAAGAACCTGAGAGTAGAAGAAACACTCCCTAATGACAATAGTACAACCAATGAGCCATCGCTCATGCCATGTCCTGGTAGTAAAGCTAACTGGATCATCCCAAGCAGATAATAAGGCCACCACATGACATCTTCGATCAAAATTCTAGTGAAAGAATCAGTGTAGTGGGATAGCTCCCCTATAAAAGTATGGCTCTTAGGCTCCTCGTACTCTCGAGCCCATCTGGTAGCATAACATTGTGTCTAAGTTTCAATCACTATAATCTTAGCTTGGAGCCCCTTAGGGCAATCTACCGCAATGTGCTCCCATCCCCAAACCTATAGGAGCAAACTATAATAAATGCCCACAAATCCTCGTCGATGGATGTGGTACAACTCATCATAGTACTAAGCCAATAGCGATCTACCCCATGCATATATGATAGGCTCCTCTCTATCCAATAGGTCTTGCACCATCGCTAGAAGGTTCCATGGGAACCTCAAACCCGAGCAGTCTAGGATAAGAACATTGCTGATCACCATCAACAATATGACATGCCTTACCATAAATACGCCCTCCCCATGCCAACAACTAATGGACACTCCTATGGACTTGGTGTCCTTGAGAGCATTTGTAGAATGCTCTCTAAACACCCAAGTGAAGACAACCACCTGATCATTAGTGGCCTAAGAGACAATGGCCACCCCATCAAATGGAATCCAAAATATCCTATATACGTCCTTTGGCATAATGGTCATATCACCGATCAAGAGGTGGAATATATTATTCCATGGGTCCTAGTAATGGGCCAAAGCCGTAAGGTAAGCCTGATCTACCATGATATAAGGTAGCCTAATGACATACTACAACTCGTGGGCTTTGAACCATGCCCAGTCTATATCATTAAAGCTAGGAATTAAGCCAATCAGGAGCCGTAGGTCTCAAGCCTAAGCAGTAAGGATCTAAGCAAAGCAGAAGAAAAACAAAGCATAACTATAGTGCATCTAAGGCATAATTCACAAAAAACATGAAAACAGTGCAAAAGAGTATGAGTTACTTTGAGTCTAAGCAGAAGAACCAGATTATGCCTAACCAAAAAAAAGTCAAAAATGTCATAAAAATTCAACAAAATACAAGAAAAAAAAGCTTAAGCTTTAGCCGCTGTCGCCTACAGTGATCGAAACATGGCTGTGGGAGGTAGCAGCGGCCAAGACCCAACGGTTAAATTTTTGACCATTGGGATTCAAGATTGGCTGCTCTAAGTGATAGTGGTTCAGAGCCAGACACTCTGAGCGATAGCAACCAAGGGGTGACACGACAAACCCATGAACCCTTGGCAAAAAAATAAAAAAAATTACAAAACTAACAAAATAATTTCAAAAAAACAACATAGGGAGGGAAAGCAAACAAATTAGAAAGTAAAATTTCCTACCCAAGCATCAAAACTAAGCTAAGTTCAAAACACCCAAAATGGTGGTAGTAGGTGAATAATTGAAAATTTTCAAAAACCCTGGGCTGAAGCCACTGACCGAAGGAAAAATTTGGGACTAACCCACCATAGCAAAAGATAACCTAAGCCTAATTACAGAGTTTGCTAGTCACCAACATTTTTAATGAGGTTCATTTTTCTCATTACTTAGTGAGGTTCAATTTTATGCAGAAAAAATAAAAGATAGCTAGGGTTTTGAAGAGAGAAACACCTAAGAAGCTTCGGATCCTCTAGTAGCTGATGTCTCACCTTGTATAGCCATATCCTCAACACCAGCAATTTTGAAAGTTTCAACCATCACCATCGCACCAGAGCTCCCAAAATAAATCTTCAATAGTGAAAGTGATAGGTCATACCCTAGAAATGAAAATTTTTATATTTTCTTAGTTATGCCTTGGCCACTACTGACGTCAATGGCCCAAACTTATTGGTCGTTCAGGGCAAAAACAGCCATAGGCAGAAACTCAAAGGCTACTGGACCTGACAGTGGCTAGATCCATAGAGCAGAATAAGGGATTTTCTCCTTGAGGGATCCCACAAAAACAACAAATAAACACACTTTGGTGGTTTAGGATCATTAGAATGTTCAAAATAACAAAAAAATCACATAAAATCACAATCTCAGGTAGGTCCCATATCCAGTTACATAGTCTATCCACTCGACAATTGCAACGATTTACACTCCATGTATTTTGGTGAGATGAGTAGATAACCATAAGGCCATTTGGGGTAAAAAAAACTCATTTTTAAATTAAAATGTGCCACCCTTCAATCCCTAAGAAGACCAAGATGGTCGAACTGCTCCATGGGTATGAAAGGATCACTCTAATTCCCCTATGACATCAAAAACATTAAGTCAAAGTGATACAATATGAACATAAATAGAATCACTCATCCTAACTCCCTAAGAAGGCTATTGATAGTCGGACCGCTCCCCGAGATAAGGATGGATGATTATCATAAACAATTGGAATCACACTTGGATATGGGATTGCCCATTAAAAGCAACAAATGCTAGAAAGGAACCAGATTAGTCATATTGGTCAAGCAACTTGTCACTTCATTCATTGTCATTTCTTCACCAATTCATTGTGTGAGGAAGTAGTTCAAAACTTCAACATAATCATAATCAAAATCAATAAAATATCACTCAATCATAACAAAATCGTGTTCATCCTACGAATCAATGCATACAACAATAACAAATTTCCCTTATTTTCTAGGAACGTAAGCAGACATGACATCTTCAATTGTAGCTCTTCTACTGGTCAAAATTTTTGTATCAGCTGAAGCTACCCAATTGAGTTTGAAGAATGAGTGCAATTTAACATGCAAAAGCCACTGAGCTAAGTCCTTCAAATGTTGAGGCAATGATTCAAGGGATGCGCACCATCTTGCATGATTGGGCCATCCAGCGTTGATCAGACCATTGATCATCATACACCCTACAAATAGATCAATCTATGTTTTTGCTTAGCGTTGTGTTTTCCACACGACGTGTCACAAAAAGGAGAATTTATAGACACCTAAATCGTGTCATGATTAGGAGAGCTACTCACATAGACACACTCATAAGATCATAAGACATAATCTTGGACTTTCCAAGCATCAATAGTGGTTCTCACCACTCATTTGAGGCCTTTTCAAGCCATCCAAGTCTAGTCGCTCAAGCCAAGAGTGGCTAGATCCTAACCGCTCAAGCCTAGAGTAGCCAGACCTTAGTCACTGCAGATGACAATGGCCAGATCTTAGTTGCTGTAGATGATAGTGCCTAAGCCATAAGAATAAGTTTACCAACAAACAGGCCCAATCTCGGTCGAAATTGGCCTTCTAAATGCATTAAATGTGAGCGAGAGTAACTTTGCATTCCTTTTCATGACCAGTTCACATAGGAGACTTGAGTTTGCATTTAGACTTAAGTTAACTGACCTCCAACCATAAACAAAGGACAAAATCTTCTCATGCTAACAACCAGTTCACATATAAGACTCAAGTGGGCAGTTAGATTTTAGTTAACTGACCTTCAAACATAGACAATGGACAAAAAAATTTCATGCTAACTTGCATTACACATGATAAATTCATTTATAGGGCTTGGGAATAGACCTAGGGTTTCACACTATAAAAGGTGCAAGCCTAAGAGCACCAAAGGAGCTTTTTATGATATCAGAGAGAGAGACATCTTCTCAAGGAGAGCTTTTGAGACTTGGAGAGTTCTCTTTGAGATCACGCGTACGACGAAGCTTTGACAGATTGGAGATCATAACACCTATTATTTTGACATCAGATATAGGCTTTGACCCATAGATTTGGAGAAAAGAGAGTAGAGTTTACCTTAGCAGCCGCTGTCTTGGACAATGGCCCGCCGACTTAGCTTAGGTTTTAGATATAGCATATTTTACTCTACTTCTTCATGTTTTCATATCATTAGCATATATTTACATGATTTCATGGCATAGTTTTATCATATTTCCATTACATTATTTTGATCACTAACAACCTCATCCGGGGAGGCAATCTCGGACACCTAAATGTGTGTTGTTGTTTCATTGCTTGTAGGGCCACATGTACAGTAGACAAAGTTTGCAACATACGAGAGCAAAAGGGATCCGTCTAGGAAATAGACCTGGAGAAGGAGTCATCTATAAGCCCTCATACATTTTCATGTGCGAAATCAGGAAGATTTTATAAGCGCACCACCTCTTCGTGTAAGGGGCACTCCTCACCTATTTGTAATTTATAGTATCAAAATGGGTATCCCTAAGAGGGACCGACATGTAATCGAGCTTCAATATCAATAAAGAGATCCATATTTGTTATTTCATGTTATATGTTTTTTCCTCTTGTATTTCCATTTCATCTTCGGTATTTTAAATAGCATTGCAAGTAGGGTTACAAAAAAGGGACTGGTGCATGTGTTCTCGGGGTTGCTACAATTCATTGTTATCAAAAGTTGCATGCTGCATCATGGCATGTGACAACATATTTACGTGAATGATAGTAAATTTGAAATATGGATTCTAAGGTATTAATGATCCCAAAGATGTTATAGTATTTGTAAATTTATTTGACATACAAGGGATTGCCTCGATGTTGTACCACTCTAGCTTATTTAGATACATGTCAAAAAGATCCTTGTAAGATTTTAGGATGGGATACCTACATTGAAAAAGTCCTTTCACTTGATTGACTATGAGAAGGGAATCACCAAATATGTTTAATCGTTTAATCTTCATGGTGATGGCTATTTGGAGACCCAATATTAGGGCTCGTATTCAACATTGTTGTTGGTACAAAGAAATTCTAGCTTAAATGACAAGGACATTGTAGTACCTTGTGGCATGAAGAAGACAATTCCTACATCACCCCCTTGATCACACTTTGAATCATCGAAGAACATAGTCATGTCAACTTTGTTATATGGTTCTTCAGGTTTGAGTACCTCTGATAATGTAAATATTGCATCATCAGGAAGCTCTATGGTGAGGGACCTACTATTTTTTAGAGGTGCCTCTACGAGTTGATCAGCTATGACCTATCCCTTTACGAAATTTTGGCTGATGAATTCTAAATAAAAAATTTTCAATATCATGATCCACTTTGTAGTATGTGTATTATGATATATATTACTCATCATATACTGCAAAGGATTTTGTTTGGATATTACACAAATAATACAACTTAACATATAATGATGTAACTTCTTCATTGCAAACACGACTACTAAACATAGCTTCTCCACATACGCATACCTGAGCTCATAACTCACCAAGGTGCGATTGATGTAATATATGGCTTGATCTTTATCTTGTACATTATTTTGAGCTAACATGATTTCCAATGCAAAGTTAGTCATAGATATATATAGCAATAAAGGCACATCTGGTTATGGTGGAGCTAGCATTAGTAGCATTGCCAAGTATTTCTTAATTTTATAAAAGACCTCTTGACAATCCTTGTCCCAATTGAATGGGAATCCCTTGTGTAGCATTTGATTCATGGGTTGACATTTGTTCAATAATTGTGTGATAAATTACTTTATGGATGCTACTTTGCCCTGTAGGCTTCTTAGATCCTTGCTATTTGTGGGAGGATGCATTTCTAATATGGTCTTGACCTTCATTTGATCAAATTTGATGCCTCATTTTGAAATAACGAATCCCAAGAGCTTTCCTAAATTTACACCAAATACGCACTTCTTGGAATTCAACCTGACATTATTATCTATAAAATGATCGAAGACCTTCTTCAAGACCTCAGCATGCTTAGAATATAGCAATAACTTTGCAAATAAGTCATCGATGTAATATTCCAATATTTTGTGCATGTAGTCATGAAAAATGTATTTCATGGCCCATTGGTATGTGGCACAAAAATTTTTGAGGTCGAATGGCATAACTGATACATACTAAATAAAATAGTCATTGGCTATGTTCTACAATATTATCCAAGTGTGTTATCCGCCCATGTAGAGGATTTGGAGAGCAAGTGGGTAGTTAAACATCTCTAGTTGCTAAGAGGCCCAGGTTCAAATCTCTCGCCTCACATGTTGCGGATATGTTATGTAATGGTTCCCTCGTGGTCACACTCTGTTAACCCCTTGTGGCCACTACCAAAAAAAAATATATATATATTATCCAAGTGTGTAGTTTTATTAATTAGCTGTCCAAGTGTGTAGTTTTTAATCATATTTTCATAAATTTACTCATTTGCATATTTTTATTAGAATTTTCCCAATTGTAGTGGGGATATTCCCTCTTTGAAGAGGCATTAACTTATTATTTACTTAGTGGCTTCATTTTGATAGCATATTTCATTTTTTCTACTATATGCTTTTATTGTTTAATTTATGGGTGATGTGCAATGTTTTTCTTAATACAAAATAATATATAATTTAGGAAAATAAGGGATGATGGTTCCTTCCAAGTAGTATCATTCTAGCAATCTGATGAAATGTGGAAATTCAGAAATTTGCATCGTAGCTAAAACTTTGTGTCCTCTAGCACGATTCATGTTATGTCTCCTGGATGCGTAGTATCGAGCATAGCATTCATGATCAATTTCTTGAACAAAGTAAGGTATGCATAGCCACCAGATTCCATTGTGAGAGCTCTCTAAATATACTATAATAATGACTTCGTCATGAAAAAAAAGCATGAGCATCACAATTAGACTAACTGGTAGGTCGATTCACATACTTTCATAATGACTTCCTCCTCAAAATAGCATTGGTAGATGATAATTAGCAGTATTAGAATCATTTCAAGCTCTCCCAAAAGTCCATACCAACTATTGCACGTGTTCCACTAGGGAGGGATATAGACATAAGGTCGTACAAGGTGTTAAATATTACAATGGAAACCCTTCATGTTTGAAACATTGAGCGTTTATACATAGAAAGTCATAGTTTGTAATAGTTTCCAATGACCAATAGAAACGTACAAAAAATCTATTTATCGCACATAACCTAAGGTACATATGCTTTTATTAATTTTTTAAGGGTTGAGGATCAATATACCACATTGAAAGTGTGATAGATAGAGAAGTTTATAAGGCTCGATTTGTACCCTCTAAAGTGTGACTTAGATCACACACCCATTGAGTTTTCTCACACGTCCTTCTAGGTCCCATTTATGAGTATCCTTCCTAGTCATCTTCCATTGGTACAGTAATCACTTTTTTTTCATCCTTATTGCATCCGTTGGTCACATGTGTCCTTATCCTCTATTGGTACCACATGTCATCATGGTCATAGGTCACGTATCATTTGTTTGCTTGTCCTATGGTCCTTGTGTTGGTTTTTCTTGTGTATAGTGGGGGTATTGGCTCTGCCATGTTGTATCCCATCCAGTTTAGCATCGATGTCAAGTTGGTGTTGCATCAAGATAGTTTGGTGTCAATATGGTTGAGTGTTCTCACATGTTCTCAGTTGTGGGTTAGCCTCCAATTGGTATCACATCAAGATAGTCCGATGTCAAGTTGGTATCACATCAAGAGTCATAAAATTGGTTTCAAACCAATGCATCAAATTATGTCAAGTTGGCATTGTGTCAAGAGTGATCAAATTGGTTTCAAACCAGTGTATAAATTTGGTGTCAAGTGTAGTCAAATTGGTTTGGTTTCAAACTAGTGCATCAAATTGGTGGTTCAAATTTTAACATAGCAAAGTAACCCAAGAAGCCTCACAAGGGGAGATCCAATGCACATCATAGTTGGAGCAGTAGTTGAAGCGGAAAACAAACCAATTTTTGTAAAAAAAATTGTGAAATTGTAAGTAAAACTACTTGACAAGTGTATGAGCAAAAGGTGGACCAAAGAACCAAATGATATATTAACAAGCTTGGAGAATCCAAAGGGATACTAAATTCACCAAGATGACCTCCTAGAAACAAAGGTACACATAATTCTTCTCCTTTTAGAATTAATAGCTTTGATCTAGGTCATCCATTGCTTAACAATATGGCATCCAATCCCTCCCCAAATTCTTCCCATGAGAACCTCACACAAGAGGAAATAGGGAGCCCCATTACCACTGACAAGGCCTTACAAAATTTATTGGTTAGTACAAACACCGTGAATGACAAGATGACACAACTATTGGAAAGACAAAGCCAACCAAATCCTCCTAGCCTAAATCATCCTCAAATACACTCGAACACTAAGGATCAATACGAAGAAGTTTATGCAAAACAAAGAGGTCATAATTGTAGTCCCAAAAATCACTTCAATGGATAGCAAAATGATGAGGATATCAACAATGAAGACATTTATGAACAAAAAATAGGTCCTACCCAAAATGTCTTCCATCAATATAGGCACAATGAAGACCAAGATAGAAATGAAGTTTACCAACCACCAAGAGGTCCTAATGGGATCAAATTTCTGTGCATTGATATTTCCACATTTGAGGGTCACGATCCACATGGGTGGATAGCTAAAATGGAAGGTATTTTAGAATTATATCAAATTTGATATTAAAAAAAAATTCCTTTTGCTACTTCCAAACTAGGTATTGAATCTTATCAATGGTTTGTATGGCTCAAATATGAGAAGGTAAAAAAAATCTACTGGGATGATTTCACTAAATACTTTCTTGACAAATTTCATAGAGGATCCTCATATTCTTACATCATGTAGTTGTTATAACTTAAGCAAACAAGATCAGTATTGGATTATATATCAGAATTCACTAGCCTTCTTTCATATGCAAGAAATGTATAAATCGATATCATGGTAGCTGCTTTTAGAAATGGGTTGAAAGAGAATATTAAAGTCATAGTGGATATACAAGATCCATCCACTATAGATGCCTATATATATTGCCAATTTGACTAAGAAGAAGGTGCAAAGGATGAAATCCATACGACGTGATTCATATGGTCGACCTTAATACCGCAACAACTCTTTTTGAAGAAATGATCAACCATCAAGATATTTTTTCTATAAATGTTGCAATAAACATCCAAAATATTAGGCATGTGTACCATGACAAAACTTTCAAATTGAATATGCTGACAAGGAATATGAGAAAATGAAGATCAAGATAGAAATGAATTTTACCAACCACCAAGAGGTCCTAATTGGATCAATTTTACACACATTGATATTTCCACCTATGAGGGTCATTATCCACATGGGTGGATAGCCAAAATGGAAGGTATTTTAGAATTATATCAAATTTGATATTAAGAAAAGGTTCCTTTTGCTACTTCCAAACTAGGTATGGAAGCTTATCAATGGTTTGTATGGCTCAAACGTAAGAAGTGAAAAACCATCTACTGGGATGATTTCACCAAATACTTTCTTAACAAATTTGAAAAAGGATCCTCATATTATTACATGATGCAGTTGTTATCACTTAAGAAAACAAGATCAGTACTGGATTATATATCATAATTCACTAGCCTACTTTCATATGCAAGAAATGTACAAATTGATATCATGGTAGCTGCTTTTAGAAATGGGTTGAAAGAGAATATTAAATTCGTAGTGGATCTACAAGATCCATACACTATAGATGCCTATATATAGATTGCCAAGTTGACTAAGAAGAAGGTGCAAATGATGACATCCATACGACGTGATTCATATGGTCAACCTCAATACTACAATAACTCTTTTTGAAAAAATGATCAACCTTCAAGATATTTTTTCTATAAATATCGCAATAAACATCCAAAATATTAGGCATTTGTACCATGACAAAACTTTCAAATTGAATATGCTGACAAGGAATATGAGGAAATAGAGGAGAAAATCTCTCTTGATGATCCCATAGATGAAGACCAAATTGAACATGAGGAGGTTGTAGCTGAGAAAGATACTATGAAAATTTTAGTACATGCTCTTATGGTGTTATCAATTCACCATACAATCAAAGTAGCAGTAGTCATTCGACAAAGGAATGTAACTATATTAGTTTATTCAAGAATTACTCACAAATTTATTAACACAAGACTTGCTAAGGCATTAAACTTTCACATCCCCTCCTCCAATAAAGATAAATTTCAAGTTATAAATACAAGTGGGAGTACTTCTCAATGTATAGGTAAAACATCTTTAATTTCATTACAAATAGGAAGTTATACTTGGCAGGATCCTCTTTTTATTATGAATTTAGGGAATTTAGAAGTTATCTTGGGAATCACATGGCTAGAACAAATGGAAACCATGGTCGGTTTTAATTACAAGTGGTGCTTTGTTGAATGGAAAGAAAATGGGAAGACCATTTATCTCAAAGGAATTCCAAAACCTCCATCAAATATAGTAAGTTCACACAACATGGAAAAAATATTAAGAAAAGATAGTTATGGATTCATTACTCAAATTAATTGTATGTAAATGCAAGCACAAGATATGCCAAAAATCCAATCATAAGATCTACAAAATATTGTGGCCAACTATGATGAGGTATTCCAAGAACCAAAGTGACTATCCCCTAAAATATCCCATGACCATGCCATATACCTTGTTCCAAAAATTATTCCTCCTAATGGCCATCCTTATCGATATACCCAACCTCAAAAAATAAAAATTGAAAAAGTTGTCAAAGAACTATTAGAACATGGAGTCATCCATCATAGTACTAGCCCCTATTCTTCACCAGTATTCTTGGCCCATTGTAAAGAAAATTTTTGGTGTATGTGTCTAGATTTTTGTCCTCTTAACAAAATCACCATCAAATATAAATTTCCTATACTAGTCATTGATTATCTATTAGATGAACTACATGGTGCAAATTTTTTTACCAAATCGGACTTATATTCAGGGTTTTGCCCAAATAGAGTTAGGGAAGAAGATATTTCTAAAATGGCTTTTCAAACCCATAAAGGTCATTATGAATTCTTGGTCATGCCCTTTGGTTTCACTAATGTCCCATATACATTCTAAAGTATCATGAACCATGTGCTTTTTCCTTTCCTCCACAAATTTGTCCTAGTTTTCTTTGATGACATACTCATATATAGTAAATCATGGAAGGATAATTTGTTGCATGTGGGAAGGGTTCTTCATATCCTACACAGGGAATTGTTTTTTTTCAAACAATCTAAATGCTATTTTTGTGTTCAATAAGTTGAGGACCTAGGTCATATAGTCTATCAAGAAGGTATTAAAGTGGATTCCAATAATACAAAGGAAATTTAGGATTGGCCCTTACCTAAAACTATCAAGAAGGTTCATGGTTTTTTGGGTCTCACTGGCTACTATCACAAATTTAGGCATCAGTATGGTAAAATTGCAGCTCCTATCATAGTCCTAACAAAGAAGGATGTTTTTCATTGGTCAAAAGTAGCCACTCAAGCCTTCGAGGCTCTCAAAGAAGCAATGTGTACTACTCTAGTTTTGGCAACTTTGGATTTTCATAAACCATTCATAATCGAATGTGATGCTTTAGGAATAGGTATTGGGGCAATGTTAATGCAAGAAGGTCATACCTTAGCATTCAAAAGTAAACAAATTTTAGGAAAAAATCTAGGAATATCTACATATGAAAAAGAAATGTTGGCTATTCTACATGCAGTGGAGAAATGGAGACACTACTTAATCAGTAGTCGTTTCATTATAAAAATAGATCATACCAATCTCAAGCATTTTCTAGAATAATTATTTTCTTATTTGGAACAAAACAAGTGGTTAACTAAATTATTGGGATATTATTTTATTATCGAGTACAAGAAAGGGAAAGAAAATGTTGCAGCATATGCATTATCTAGAAAATATGAATATGAAGTGGTTATTAATGCTACTTTGGGTCCTTGTTCCTAATGCGTATCCTAGTTATAGGAATAATGGTTGTCCAAAAGTGAAACTACTCAAATAATTTAGGAATTTTCAATGGGTTCCTCAAAGCACCCTCTTTTCTCCTATGAAGACAATATATTAAGAAAGAAGAATCACAATTAAATTCCACACAATTCAACAATCAAATCAATGATTCTAGATGAGTCACATGCTTCTCTGTTAGCAGGTCACTCAGGTTTTTTGAAAACTTATATGTGGGTTAAAAAATATTTTTGTTGGAAAGGATTAATAGTAGAGGTCAAATAATGGCTAGATGAATGTGAAGTATGCCAATGCCATAACGATGAAACAATCAAATCACCAAGATTGCTTCAACCATTAACCATTCCAGATCGTCAATGGGAACACATTTCCATGGACTTTATTGAAGGTATTTCTAAATCAAAAGGCAAAATAGTAATTTTCATGATAGTTTATCATCTCTCCAAATATGCTCACTTTCAAGCTCTACAACATCCATTTTCAACAAGCAAAGTGGCTAAGGTATTTATGGACTCAATTTTTAAATTGCATGACATGCCAAAAAATATTGTAAGTGATCAGGATCCCATATTTACTAGCAATTTTTGGAGAGAATTATTTCAACTTAGTGGTACCAAATTAAATATGTCTTCTGCATACCATCCACAAATAGAAGGCCAAATAGAGGTAGTTAACAAATGTTTGGGTAACTACCTAAGATCTTGTGTTCAAGATAAACAATATCAATGGAGTCATTGGCTATCATTGGATGAATGGTGGTACAACACTTCCTACCATTACTCCATCAAGATGTCTCATTTTGAAGCATTGTATAGAACTAGGCCACCAATAGTAGCATATTATGTACCAGGATCCTCCAAAGTGGCCCAAGTAGATGATTGGTTTCAACAACAATAGTCAATGATCATCATTCTCAAATACAATTTTGTCCAAGCACAAAATCTTATGAAGCAACAGCAAGACACGCCATTTGGAAAGGGAATTCAATATTTTTTTTGGTAGATAAGATACTATAGAATTAATACCGGGTTTTACAGGTTGGCCCAAAACCTTTTACAAAAATCAGCTCAGGGCTATTGATGAACATGTCCTTACTAAGGATCCTATATATGTATAATTTACATGCCACCAAAGCCATTACATCCGATAAGGCACATAGGTTGTTATCAAAAAGAAACTTCCCATACAACATTTTGGGTATACCCCAACAAAAAACACCTGCATCATAATTACAGAAAAATAAATAGACACAGATCCCTTCCTTGAAATAGTGGAGAAACAAAAAGCTGCAGATACACATAGCAGAGTACTGAAAAAAACTCCCACAAGCTCTGTATTGATAGTTACTCTTAATAATTCTTTGGTAATTGATTTCTTCTATATATGACATGCTTTGTAACCACATCCCATCTTGGCAAAATAGCCTTGGAGAAGTGAACCTACTGGATAAATTTATGGTGGTGGCTATCTGGTGGTCCACGTGGCTCTGGTTCGAAGTCTTATACTATCATTTCTTTCCTGCCATTTGATTATCAACCAACCTCAAATTACTAAGATGACTAGGAGATATGTTATCTGACATGTGACTATCCCCATTAGTCTTTGTGGTACTTCCAAGAAGCATCCACCAAAACTGACAGCTTGAATAATTTTTATTGTGAGTCCATTTCAAAAAAGAGATGGGAATACTCATAGCCTTCAAACTTACAGTGCCTTCCCTGTTGGTAAATTTGACTATTATTCTTGGAATTCTTATTTAATAAGCTCCTATACTTCACTTGGGACATTGTGTTCCCATTTGAAAAGTTTGTCACCATCGACACCCAAATTGGCCAGCTTATCAACAACTTTGTTAGCTTCCCGAAAGACATGTTGGGCTTTTCTGTCTTGTCTTCTCTGGAAAAGGATCCTAGCCTCTTCAACAATTGTTTTAATCCTCCAAGGAGATGTTTTCCAATTATTGAGGAGATTTATAACATGCATGGAGTATCCTTGTATGATCAAAGTGCCTTCTAATTCTTGAGTCATTTGAAGGCCTCTCTACATAGCTCTAGCTTTAGCTTCATTGTTCATCCTTGTTCCAAAATATTTGGAAAACACAAGCATCATATTCCATTATGATCTCGTACAATGTCACCAGTGCTTGCTCTTCCAGGATTTTCCTTAGCCACTCCATCAAAATTAAGCTAAAACCAACCCATAGGAGGTGGGGACCACTTAACATTGGCTCTGGGGTTGACTACCCTAGGCACAGACTCATCTAACAAGGTTAAGCTTAAATATTGAGAAATCGTGGTCTCTTGCAGATGAGGTTTACGGGTATCAAAAGGGATAAGGTTCACATTCTCATTGACAAAGGATATGATCCTAGAAATGATAGTTTTATGATCATGGATAGACTCATTAAAGACTCTATGGTTCCTTTCTAACCACACCTTCCAAATATAGTGATTGAGACAAATTTTCCACATGTATCTAAGTCTTTGGATTGAAAATGGGCAAGGCCAGTGGATGAATAAATCAAGTACGATGGCTAGTTTAACCTAGGAAATATTGAAGGCCTAAAAAACCCCACTTAGGACATTCAAGAAAAAAGAGCACTCAAGAAAAAAGTGATAAATGGTCTCCCAATTAGCCCTGCACAGATAACAATGATTAGTGATACAAATACCTTTATGCATTATATTATCAATGGTTAGAATTCTTCCTTGGATAACCAACCATGAAAAGACTATAATTTTTGGAATTAAATTTTTTATCCAAACTAAGTCCTTTTGGAGGAAAAAACCCTCGTCATCAAGCAGAAGCTTGTAAGATGATTTAATAGTGAACTGCTCATTTTTCATAGGAGCCCATGTCACTTGATATTCCTTGGGTCCCATGGGGATAAACTGTTGCCCGAGAATGTTACAAAGATCATTTGATTCCACTTGAAATCCTTGAATCCTTATTTGTTTCCACTTCATTCTACCTTTGTCCTCAACCATATAATCGAAGACTTTTCTACCAATGAGTTCTTTCATGATATCTCTAATTCGGGCTAAGTTAGGATATTGTGTCAATGGTTCGTCCTTAGCCCACTTGTCATTCTAGCAATTTATCCTCTCACCATTGCCTAAAACCCATCTTAAACCTTTTTTTATGATTTCCTTACAATTGAGAATTGCTTTCCAAAAACCAAAACCTCTTATTGGAACTGAGTCACTAAGAAATTCCATATTTTGAAGATACTTTCATTTGATGATAGTTGTCCATTCATTTTCTTTGCCAAAAATGAGGTGCCATGCCTAATTAGCTAGTAAAGCTAAATTTATATGAGCAATTCTCCTTAGACCTAAGCCCCCATTTTCCCTGGGTTTGCACACTTTGGTCCATCCTACAAGGTGTATCCTTTTTTATCCTCTGATCCAGTCCATAAAAATTATTTTTGGAGTTTCTCAAATTTTTGGAAAACCTTCACAAGGGCTTTGAAAATGGAGAGGAAATAGACTAGAATGCTTTGAAGAGAGGCCTTAGTGAGGGTCATATTTCCTACTTGAGATAGAAGATGACCTTTCCATCCAACAAGTTTTTTTTGAATTCTTTCAATAATACTATCCCACATTGACTCTCTCATAGAACCAATGAAAAGAGGGAGACCAAGATACGAAGTGGGGAGGTTTGCTATATCACACCCTAAAATTTTTGCAATCCTTCCTTGCCTCTGAATGGGGGTGTTCAAAAAATATAACTTTCTTTTACTGAAATTAAATTTCTGACCAGTAGCGTCCTCGTAGAGTTGTAGGATGTATTTAATTATTTTGGTCTCAACCACTAGTGATATGGTGTTCCTGCATTTGTAGCCCTACAAATAATTTTCATTGAAGATCAAGTCCAGTTAGAAGTTGGCTCCACAATTTTACGGTCCTTACAAAATTATGTTTCACATTGGAGAAGTGGCATATCAACTAGAGTTGCCTATCTCATCACGTATACATCTATTATTTCATGTTTCCTATCTCAAGAAGGTGATCAGCCATAAAGTGAAATCTCAGTCAGAATTACCAATACTATATGAAGAAGGGTGCATATATCTCTAGTTGGAGGCAATTCTACAAAGAAGAACACGCATATTGAGATCTCGTCACATCCAAGAATTTCTCATCAAATGGTAGGACCTACCAGAAGAATATGCTACATGGGAAACTGAAAGTATTTTATAGTCTTTTTCAGCTTTGAGGACAAAGCTTTCTAAGGAAGGAAGCCATGTTACATACCAAATAACATAGCCATCGGCTATGTTCTACAATATTATCCAAGTGTGTAGTTTTATTATTTAGCTATCCAAGTGTGTAGTTTTTAATCATATTTTCATCAATTTACTCATTTGCATATTCACATTAGTATTTTCCCTATTACGACATGGATCTACCCTCCTTGAAGAGGCATTAACTTATTATTTAATTAGTGGCTTCATTTCTATAGCATATTCCAATTGTTCTGTTGTATGCTTTTATTTTTTAGTTTATGGGTGATGTGCATTGTTTTGATTAATACAAAATAATATATATTATAGGCAGAGAAGGGACATTGGTTCCTTCCAAGTGGTATCATTCCAGTGATTTGACAAAAGGTGGAAATTCAACAGTCCTCATTGTAGCTAAAACTCCCTATCCTCTAGCACGATCCACACTATGTCTCTTGGCTGCATAGTACTGAGCATATCATTCATGATCAATTGCTCAAATGAAGTAAGGTATGCATAGCATCTAGATGCCACTGTGAGATCTCTATGAATATACTGAAATAATGAATTATTCATGAAAACAAACTGTGAGCATCATGGTTAGACCAACTGGTAGGCAGATTCACATACTATCATAAAGACTTCCTCCACAAAATAGCGTTGGTAGACAACAATTAGCAGCATCAGAATCATTTCAAGCTCTCCCAAAAGTCCATACCATCTATTGCATGTGTTCCACTAAGTGGGATATAGATAGAAGGTCATCTAAGGCATTAAATATTACAGTGGAAATCCTTTGCATTTGAAAATCTGAGTGTTTATATGTAGAAAGCCGTAGTTTGTAACAATTGTCAATGACCAATAGAAACACATGGAAAATCTACTTATCGCACATAACCTAAGGTACATATTCACATTTGTTTTATTATTGTTTTTAGGTTTTGAGATCAATATCCCACATTGAATGTGTCATAGGTAGAGGAGGAGTTTATAATGCTTGATTCACACCCTCTAAAGTGTGACTTAGGTCACATTCCCGTTGAGTCTTCTTGCACATCCTTCCAGGTCCCATTGCTGAGTATCCTTACCAATAATCTCCCATTGGTCTAGTTATTGCTTGTTGTTCATCCTTATTACATCATAGTTAAATCTACAATAGCATATATGTTGGGCAAAAAAAATTAATCCTTTGGTGTTGTCTTGTTGAGGTATCTAAAATCCATATAGATACAAATCCTTCCATCAGGTTTTCCTGTAGGTATTATGTTTGATACCCATTCTGAATAGTATATGGAGATAATAAACTCTACTTCAAATAGCTTATGTACCTCATATTTAACAATTAAAGCTACTATAGGATGCATCTTCCTAAGTTTCTACTTGAAAGGTCTTTTAGTGGGCTCTAGCAAAAGGTTATGAGTAACCATTTTAGGATCTAGTCTTAACATATCATTATATGTTCAAATAAAGATATTAGGTCTCTCTTTTAGTAGAGGTATGAGGTTGACACACTCATTAGGAGATATAATTTTTATAAACTTAACCTTCTTAGGATTGGTGGGATCATTGCTGATATCCACATAAAAGGTTTCTTCTATTGACATATGTTATCCCTCCTCAAGCTGGTGAGACGTAGAAATCAAATGGATGTCATCAGCTAGATTTATAGATTCCACATTATAATTATCCTTAGCATGATAAACATCATGTGCACAACCTAATGCAAAATAAAAAAGTTGTAGCATTTCTTTGTTAGGGAAGAAATCTTCAGGATTTAGTGGTGAGTCAGTGCAATTCCAATCAATAGTGTCTACATTAAGATACAATTGTTTGTTAGGATAAGCTATATTTTGAAGTGGGGTGGTCAAATAAATGAATATCATATTTATGGAATGGATTATTTCTCTAGGACCACATGCATGTGGCTCTACATTGATATAACTTTCATACCTGATATGTGGTTCTAGGGGTATGGAGAACTATGGATCTGATCTATGAATAGACTATCAGATGGTATTTATTGGCTAAATGAGCTCCATGTACGTTGGTGGATCATGGAATACTATATGATAAATTATATTCAAATTGGGTGATCTCCCTCTAAGGCATGGGCCATGATAGACTCTCCAATACATCTCATCGATGTCATTCGATTCATGATGATGCCATAAATAGTGAGGCCCAAGATAGGCTCTCTCGGTATCATCCTTGTCATCACTATCATATATGATTCCTTCACCCCTCCCTAATAGAATCGTGTAATTAGCAAGATGAGGCCCAAGGTAGTCTCATTATATTTCATCCTCATAATCACTATCAACCATGAATAATTCCTCATTCTCACCCATTGATTCCATGGATAATAGATGACACAGATTTAAAAGGCTTAATTAGGACAACTCAAATTCATCCTCATATTTTTCATTGTTTAAGTATTACTCATCATCTATTCTAGAATCACAATCTAGTCCATCACTTTTGTTAATGGACTCATCTTTCACTTCATCAAAGCAACTCCTGATTTAGTGTTTATTGCTATACCCAGATTTTGGATATGCATGCTAGTGTCATTGGTAGCTTCACAAATTTCAATGCTCAAGTTTACTCTTGTATTGTCTCATGGATTTACCTCTACCATGATGTGATCATGATAGATCTCTGATGGCTCTTCCGAGACATAGGTTACCAACCTATTACCCCTTTGCATGTAGGAAGTATTAGGGTGATAAGGTTTCCAGTCCACATCATCCTCCAAAGCAAGGTTTAGATGATTAAGAGATGTTTCTAAGATCTTGTTCTATCCTATTATATGATAGCCTAACATGAACCTATCAATTGGTAGCTGATACTGTGGTTCAATGGGAACTCGCTGCCATTTATCGAATAAGCCCAAAATATAACCATGCCAATTGTAACATTTGAAGTAGCATAAGATAAATTCAAGGTTATACAAATAATGAACAGTCACCATGAATGGTTCATTATTATCATCATATATGGGCATGTGATTTGCATATTGGTTCAGCCCTCCATAAATAAAGTTTGTTTGGTTGGGTGGCACCCCTAGTGGTACCACTATCCCCATAGGAAAGTGATGGACTTGAGGTCAGCCCATGTCCTGTGCAGTCTCAATAAATGGTATGAATGTCATGTTTTGCATGATATATTCTTCTAGCCCAAAGTTAACCAAATGGACAGTCACATATGGTGCATATTACCTTTCTAAAGATGCAGGTGAGGCAGGCTAAAGTTCCTCTTTGACTTGATTTTGAGCGTCCTATTCATCCATGGGATTAGGACCCTCGATAGTTACTACTTTGGGTGCTTTATTTGACTCTTTTTTTTCATAAATACCTTATGCTTCTTGTCATTCATAAGCATCTTAGATGTTATAGGATTTTTTGAATTTTCTATTGTGTGCTCTAATAGCTACGCTGTTGTCATGGAAGGTCCTACACACACTCCTTTTACTTTGCCTTCTAGATTTTTGATCGGTGACATCGGTCGTATATCTATATGCATTGATGCCAGAATGAAATCTCCTGGTAAATCTAATAATTTCACATATTTAAATGGCTCTTCATCAGAAGGTACCATGTGAACTTGTCCCTCATGTATATATTTAATACATTGATGTAAGATTGATGGAATGCAACACATTTCTCTAATCCAAGGCCTCTCCAAGAGGATGTTATACTGCATGGCACCTTCTATCACATGAAACATCAAAGGGATGGTCATCATTTTGTTGAGCATATCACATCATTAAATGCTTTCAAGGTAAAGGAAGAAGGTACAATGTGTGACTTTGGCAACTTTAGATATGTCGGTGCCTTGGTAGTAATAATATTGATTGATGATCCTGTGTCAATTAATATTATTACTACCAAGGCACTAACATATATAAAGTTTCCAAAATCCATTAGAATGGTGTTTGATTAACACATGAAATTATATGTAGTGGTGGGTCTGCTATAATAGTTGAAACCATTTTAATCTCATGATCATGAATTTTCACTACACTTCTGCACATGTCCCACAAAGTTCATAAATGCTTCAACGTCCTAGGACTGAACTTCGATAGACCTTAGGATTTTAATTATTGTCTCCCTATGCTTTGGAGACTACTAAATTAGTTCATATATCAACAACTTTGTTGGAGTTGTTTGGAGGCTTTGAACTAGCCTACTCTTGATGGTCACCACCTGTCTAGTCGATGGGCCTGTAATATTCTATACTAACCTTTTTTGAGGTGCAACATGGACCCTAATGGGATCTAGAGGTGGATTTGGTTCCTCATACCTCCCTTGTCATGTGACAACATTAACCATGTCAATGAATTCTTGACTTGGAAGTTCCACCTGCACTTGATTCACATGACCAACATTGTTCCTTGGTAGCTTATGATTCAATAAGGGGTTCTTGAAGATCCCAATATTTTGGTTGTTTGAAGCCTAAGGGTTATCCATAGTTAGCTCTCCTCTTTTTATCATATTCTACACTACATTTTTAAAACTCTAACATCTTTTGATGTCATGTTATTTCATCCTATGGAAAGTGCAATACAAATCATCCCTATACCCCTTTGGTTTGGGTTGATTAGGGTCCATTAATTTGATATTCGGTAATTTAAGGGCCTTGGACATATATAGTTGATGGAATATCAATGTAATCAATTCCAAAAAAGGTGTAAACTGGCGAGGTGGATGTTGTTCTTTGTTCTTACCATTCTTGTTATTATTGCATCAATCGTATCATACAGGAGGAGGTTGGGATCAATAATTCTATTACTACCCCTTATCCCTTTTCTAGAGGTTTAACACCACTTGGTTTACATGGGCCAACTTGGCCTATAAATTTTATTGTGGGTGTTCTTATTATTCCATTTCTTCTTGTTTTGAAGCTTCAAGTTACCCTCCTGTAACTTGATGTCCTATATTATTTTGGCTTGTGCCAAGGACTCCTAAAATGTTTGATACTATTGCAACTACATCAGTAACGAGATGTGATTCACACAACTCTTTATAAATATCTAAGTTAATTCTATGGTTAGAATAAAAAATGGTAACTTTACCATTATATTTCTCCATATTTTCCCATAATCCACGATCGACTCATTGTCATGTTGCATTAAAGCAATCACATCGGATAGGTTTATCTTCTTCTTGACATTAAATAAGAAGCGTTCAAGAAATGCATTAGCCAGTTGTTCAAAGATGGTTATGTTGTGCCTCTTAAGTTGATTGAACCACTCTCAAGCAGGGCCTAAAAGGGTTGTGATGAAGGTTCTTAGCAATAGAGCATCATTGCTTTCTATTTGAAAGCACATATCCATAAATATCATAACATGTTATTGAGCATCCTCATCTCCTTGAAATTTATCTACCTTTGGCATCTTGAAGTGGTCAAGATATGCTGGAATGGACACTAAAGTGCATAAAGGTTCATAGTAAATCTTGTTCAAGGTTGGTTTTTGATAAGCCATCACTTGTTTCTCTATAGCTGAAACCTTGTCTGCCAAGGCTTGATAGACCTTTGAAGATAGAATTTCCTCTTATTAGAGAGGTCTTTGAGGAGCCTTTGGAGGTGAATTATTCTTTAGGTGAGGAGGAATGGGATCATCCTCCATGTTGACTAGGAAGATCTTAGGATATTCCTAATTTTTTCATCTCTTGCAACTTCGTCATACTATGTATGTCCATGATGTTCAAGTGCTTGGCATTGCATTATATATTGGGTCATGTGGTGAGTATGATTTTAAATATGTTCAAGGTGTATATCGGGCTACAAAGTAGCTCATCTATGAGTGTGCTCCATATATTCACTTTGAGGGGGCAAGTTGGCATGAGCCAATCACTCCTCTCACTCGACACACTCCTTTTGATCAAGGATGCATTGCTTGTGCATTGCTCAAAAATATGTTTCCTTAGAAACCTATATATTTGAGTATCCTTGTTTTTGATGTGCTCATGCTCTACGTAGACATATTCCAATTGAGCTTGGAAGATCTGCTACTATTGTTATAACACTATTTTCTATGATCGATCTATAATATCAGTCATATGTGGACTATGGTGTATTTATTCTATTCAAGTAGCTTTATTGGTATGACTTCCAACAAACTTGTTTTCCATGATATTTCCTTTGTGTAAATAGATTTTTCATTTTGGTGTTGTCTTTACTCTATGCCCACATGGTTTAATGGGGCAATAATACTACAAGAACACTTGGAGCATTCTCTTGGTTCTCTGATGGTTCTATGTGTGCTCTCACTAAGAGAACTCATAGAATGAGAGTACACAATCAAGGGTTTATACCCTAGCTACCCTAAGACTCTATCTAGACCATCCAATTATCTAGTTCACCATGGCTCATGTGGTGGCATACCATTGACTCCAATATTAGACATATAAAATGTGAACTTACCAGGTTCATTACTGTTTGGGGTCTATGCAGGCATGTTATTTGAAGTAGCCCTTTATTCCTACCCCTAAATAGGTGGATTTTCTACTTTTCTATTTTGAACTCATGGGGTCCTTGAGCCACCTTTATCTTGAGTATAGATGGGAACCAACTTGGTCACAGTTCCTTCCTCCATGATGTACTCTTTAACGGATCTAGTGAATCCATGAGGTGTACGATAATGATATATGCTCCCATGCTTGAAGGCCCCATGTTGGGATCTTCCATACTCATATCTATCTTGTGAGGTATGTATATTGCCTCCTCTAGGTGGGTTATTCTAACGATAACTCTTGTGCATAGAGTTATCTCCTCTAATGCTCATCGAACGTTGTTTGGGAGGATCATGTGATTGATGGTTTGATACATTGTATTGTGCATTAGTTGGAGCTTAGGTTTTGACCTTAATTTTGTGCTGATATTGACCTCTCCATGTGACAACCATTGATGTTGTATTATCTTGTATGTATATTTTAAATCAAACAAAACAAACAAGAATGATTCTCTTTTAATTTTTTTTGTGAGCCCTAACTAGTTTGATGTGTTTTGAAATTTATTTAAATTTAAACTACTCTCATCGCATTTTAAATTGTTGATGATATACTCAATAGTTTAAGGTTTTCACCTATATGCTCATAGCTCAACAATCGAAAATGAAATTCACAGTTACATAAACCCACTAAAATGTGGAGATAAAATCTAGAATCAGGTAGGGAGCACAAGTCCTACTGATACTAACCTAGTGCCTTGTGTGCAATGATACAACCCTTTAAAGAAGAGTGTATGCTATTTTGTATAGTTAGGATAGATCTTAGAGTCAGTGTTGTCCAAGTAACAAAGTTCAAGAGAGTTGGACCAATAGATGGAAATCACTGCCACTATCATTGAACCCTACTAGTGGTTGGATATGACTTCCAACTCACCCGCATTTATATAGTGTGTGGTGTGTGTTTGTTCACTTTAATATATGCATGAAAGTAAAAATGCAACACCAAGCACTCAATGCTCTTTCCTAAATGCCTAATGATAAATACATCTAAAATTTAGAAAGATGCATCTAAATAATCTACATGTTGTTTTAGAGAATGCATAGTAAATGTTCTAATAGGCCTCTAATTGGGCCACAACATGCATATTCTACAAATAGACTCTAATTTTTAGCCACAATATAGAACCATAGGTAACAGTGCTTATCATAAAATAAAGCCATAGGCCAAGTATTTAGCCATGTTTGATAGACACAACTAACACAACTATCCGTAGCTATCAGGCATGACTGAAAGACAACATGAAAATTCCATTGAAATTTATTTACTTTACTATTTCCTTAGGTATTCTAATTACCTACAACAGTGAAAATAACAAAATAAAAAATTATAGAGGATCAGGGTTACCTGGATTCCTCATCTAATGGAGAGACAGTCTAATATCTATCTAGGTTTTTGATATACTATTAGCCATGGCTATGAAGCACAACGAAGACTGTGTACCATGGCTGTCAAGCATGGTTGATACCTACAACAAGAAAATTCCAAAAATCCATTCATTCTCATGGAATTTATGGGGTTTCCACCATGATTGCCATCTGTATTGATCTAAAAAGCATACACCTAACTAGTGCATCAATTGAAATCAAGTATTAAAGCAATAAAGAAATGATAACAAGAAATTAAGGGTTTCTTTTATTAAAATTTTATCAAATCTTGATTACATATATGTCCCTCTTAGGGATACTCAATTTTGATACAATTAATACAATATTGAAGACTCCCTAAATGAGAGGGTGGTGTAATCCATAGACTCTAAGGATAACATTCTTCTCCTTTGGTTGGAGACATATGCTATCTTGAATACCTTGAAACTGATTAGATCCTATAAACCCTGCATTCAAGAAACAACAAGAAAGGTGTTAATGACAAAGGAGACCTCTCTTGATGGGAATTTTGATATAATTTGCATATATTAATGATAAAGAAAGCAAGAAAACATGTAAATCTATGAATATATGCAAGAAATCATCAAATTCTTGTAAAACATATAATGAAAGCATGAAATCTAGCAATTAGGAAGCCTAATTAACCATTAGAACTTGAAAAACATCAAATTACAAGAAACTAGTCTAAATTGATAATTGCAAGGAAATGAAGCAAATCTACCTCTAATTCCTAAATTAACCAATAAAATTTCTACTACAATGTTAATATATGCTATACTAAGCTAATTGTATAACTAAAAATGTAAATCTAATGCTAAAACAAAGGAAACAGAAGATAAAACCCTCATCGTAGGTCTGTGGCACAACTAGCACTATCAACCATGATTGACAACCATGGCTAAGGTGCAAATGTATTTGCTCTTATAATTAGGCTTGGATATCTGATTACCTCTATGGAATTGATGATCAAGGGTCACCTCTATGTCCCAATATGGATTGGTGGTTGAATTTGGTGAAATTAGCATTCAATTGGCTTGAATGTGTGATTGTGCTTCCTAGTCCTTTGAAAGCTCCATTAATGGATTCATGTTTGTCACTACACAATTGGGTAAAATTTTGACCCTACTCAAGGGCTTGTCAATTCACTATCCATTTTGGTAAATCTTCGCTATGTTCAACTCAATATTATTATAATTGCTCTCAAATTCGGGAGGGCTTCACTACGTTAAAATGAAAGCTTCTCTAGACTTCTCAATTTGGAGGAGGTATTATAGGACTCATAATCCCTAATATTGGCTTTCTTGGCAAGCCAAGATCAAGATCCAATAGGTTGTATTAGTTTGGAGGAAAACTATCGAAGCTTCCCCACCCAAAATTGTTTGAATCTTCATTGCCTAGACTTTTGTAACTGAATTTTGCTTGACCTAGGATTCAAAATAGTTTCAGTGCTAGCTACATCTTTGAGGTGTAGCTAACTCTGTTAGCTACGTGTATCAACTGCAGCTAAGGCTAAGTTGGCCAACTCTACCCAAATTAAGTGGTTAAAACTACTACTTCACCTTGGACCTATCCAAGATCCTTCATATGGTCTATTAGCATGTCCCATATAAGTAGTCACGTTGACATAATGCATTTTAGGTGTCTACAAGTTATATGCTAAAAAACCATTCATGAGAAAAAAACATGCCACATTTGGTAGTTAAATATATGATATTATCTATGATGGGTATGAGAAAATTATCCTTGGGATATGCTAAGTTAATATCCAAAAATTTGGTACATATTCTTAATGTTCCCATATTATTAGCTAAAGGAACAATGTTGGAGATTCAATTAGAATGGTTGATAGCTTTAATGAAACTGAAATCAAGGAGATCCTCCTTGATCAAAAAGGTTATCTTAGAATGCATATTCTTATGTTTTTTCTTAACAACCTTAGCACAAGGGTGAATTGCCAAATGATGCACAAAAAGGGAGGGATCATGTCCTGGCATGTTGGCATATGACAAAGAAAAACATCCTAGAATTATTTCAACAAATTGGTCGACTACTCCTACTCGTCCATGGATAGGTTTTTACCTATCTTAAGGATTATAGGGTTCTCCTCAGGACCTATGTTAACATTTGTGGTATCCTCAATGAGTATGGATTACTTTTCCTTAATAGGAGGTAGGGTAAGGATTACTCATAGTTGATCAAGGTCCTCAAGAGACATATAACTAAATTCCTTCTAAGAACTAGAAGAATCAACCTATGTAGTGCAAGGGACTAAACCATAAAAATATATGCAACTATGAAGGGCATCCTCATGAACCATGTTATAAGGAGTGTCATATTCAAAATTATCCTTTGGGGTTACAACTAACTTAGGATGCACCATAGTACCAAAAAAAGGAGGAGATGGGGGGCCCTCATCCTCAACACTCCACTCCAGACCTTGATGAGACAGATCTACAAGGGGTTATTGAAGAGAAGGATTGAATTGATCCTATGATGAAGATTTGATAAAATGTTCTTCACTCATGTTAAAATTTGCAAATTGCTTAGTCATGGGGGGTGAGGAAATTAATGGTATAAATGAAGGTCAAATTGATCTTGCTTAAGTAGTGAACAATATTCAAATGAATGAGGATAACCCAAAATAGCAATAAATTGATTCTTAGACTCGAACTTCAAAAATTGGTGGAAAGTAGAAGGAACCACTCTTATCACATGGATCCAAGGGCATCCTAGAAGAAGATTAAAATATGTAAGGAAAGACACCACATAGAATACGGTATCTAATATCTTATGTCCAACCCTCTTAGGACTTATTTTTGAAGGTTTTGATGATGTTATCAGATTTAGTTAAATATTTTACTTTTAATCCAAAATTTTGGAAAAAAATATTAAATGAATAAATTAAGGGAAGAACCATTATCAATTAGAACTTGTTTCATAAAATTTTTCCCAAATAAAGAGGTGATGTAAAGATAATAATCCCCTCATGGGTCTAAGGAAGAAATGTCACCATCTGAGAATGTGATATTATGCATCCCAAGAGAACTTACAACATTAGCCATAGCACTAGGGGAAATGTCTTGAGGAATGGACTATTATATTAGGATGTTCTACAAGGATTCCCCATGGATAGAATAAGTTTACAAAAGTTCTAATAGATACATCTTGATCGAGGTACTAACTAATTATTGTTGAATATCATAGGAGACTTTAGGTTGTGGATTCAACACTAAAGGTGGATTTTCTACTCTCATTTTTTTTGATTGGGTATTCTTCAAAAATAAGGTGGGTGTTGAAGCTAGGTTAGATGCAGAACTTGTCTCCTATTGAGATGGTTGAGTTGGTTTATTATATGCTTGTTACCTTGTGGTTACTGCTATCATACCAACCATATTATCATAGGGTGGTGGTATATTATGATATGGCAATTAATTAGCTACTTGATAACTATGCGTAGGGATTCGATCTTAGTTATGGGTGATTTTTGAGTAAGCAATTAATTGTTTATTGGAGGATTGGGTCGAGAAAATTCTATAACAAGTCATAATTCATCACTTAGGTCTTAAACCACATGTTTTAACCTCTTACAAGTGTTTGTCCAGTGCCCCTCCACTCTATGATATTCACAATGTTGACCAACTTTATACCAATTAGTCATGGTATCGGGTTACCTTATAGGAGGTAACTCAATCATGTTAGCTTCCAAAATTTGTTTTAGGACCACTATCATAGGTATGTTGAGTCTTGTAAAATTCCTTTGTAGAGGTTTTTGAGATTGATTAAGCACCATATTTTACAAGGTATTAACAACATTTTTAATAGGTCTACTATTCATTATCCCATAACCAACCATATGCTTGTTCTTATACTGAATTTTAGTGGTCCTATACTCTTTTATCTTAATTTGACCTATTCTGATAAGGACTTTCTCTACCCTTTTTGTCAGATCTATAGATATATAGCTTGATCAAAATATGTGATAGTTGTAATCTCCAATTCACAAGATATTTGTTCTTGTAAATTTCCAATAAATATCTCAAACATGTCTTGAGGAGATAAGGTGTATCTCAAGTGTTTAATCATAATCCTCTACCGAGATAGAAATTTTGAAAAAAAAAATCATTTTTGCTTTTCTCTAACATATATACATCTTTCATAGTCACATTATTTTCAACATAAGCACCAAATTATTGAATAAACATTTTAGTTGTATTTTCAAAAATCATCAAAGAATGATTAGGAAATTGATAATACCAATCTAATGCCATGTCATCAAGGCTCTTAGGAAACATATTTAGTAACAACATGTCATCATATATGATATCATGGCATGTTGTCCTAAACATTATTAAATTCTCAATTGGAACTTTTATTCTCTTATAGATAGGCAACACTGGCATTGCAAAATGCTTAGGGTAGGGCCTAGAGGTAAAGATAGGGTCTAAGATATTATTGCATATTTCTCTATAGGTGAAACTAGGTGGTTGAATCATATCCACTCTTAATTTTTATTACCATATTAGTTAAACTTTGCATCTCAGGGTTGTTGTTGTGCTATAACCCTAGGTTCCTAAGGGAGAGGTATAAATAGGTTCTTGAAAGTGAACTTGACTCATGTTGGAGGTATTGACATTGTTATGGTATGGGTTATGATATGTGGTATATTGCAATGACATATAATTAATAGCTAGAGTAATAGAGGCATAAAGTTTGAGATTATCCGATTGAGGAGGAAATTGAATGTTATATTTAGATGCACTACTAGTCGAAGGAACTTGAGGAATCCTTAGAATGTTGGTGGTTACAATAGTGAAATATGTTGGTTGAGGGTAAGGATTAACATAATTTGAAGAGTCAAACAATAGATTGCTATGAATATTTTTAGGAGAAATGATTTGATGATGAGATGTTCCAACTTCTTTGAGTCGGGATTCCTCATCCATATATTTATCCAAGGAATCCTTATGATGCTCGTAAAAATTATAGATATGTTCAAATTATTTAAAGATAAGGTTTCCATTGGACCTCTTAGTAGGATCAAGGTCATTCTCAACTTCTTTGCTTTCTTCCTCTTCTACATTATGATTCTCTCTAAAAATATGATCATCTTCTTGAAAAATATTATTAGACTTTGAAAGCCTTCACCCACTCCTAATATTGATATTATTAGGATAGAGAGAAAGGATAGAGTGGAAAAGGAGAAAAACTAAAGATCAGCAAAAACATACCAAATTTTTTTTAAGATATTTTTTAATTTTTTTCTAATATTAAAAAATAAAATTAGTGGTCTTATTTAATTTTTCAAAAGAAAAAAGGAAGAGGATTCATGTATTCATCACTAATATGTGTTTTCACATCAAGTTCTCAAAATATGTAGAGGGGGAAAACTGCACACTACGTACTATTCTCGATTGGATTCACTGGGAGCCAAGGTGACCATGATGCTTGTTATATTCTCTATAGTTAGGGATACCAAAAAGGATGGGTTCACCAAGAACAAATTTAGGACACGTTCCAAGTCCAGGGTGGAAATTTTTTAATGTGTTTACTTTAAGAAACTCATCTATATTTGGCCTCTATAAACTAAACTATAAAAAGTGAAAGAACAATGCAAAACACACAAGATGCAAGAAGACACTAACTAATCCTAATATGGATTTTTAATTAAATATTTTATAACCTTAATTTGTAGTGATGAAATTCATTATATTTTGAGTAAGGGGACAAGTGAAATGCACACACAAAACTAAACCCTAAATGCACACTATATGCTCTTATTTTAAAATACCTAGAAATTAATACAAATAATTTTCTTTTATTTATTTTTTATTTCTAAAACAAAAATGAAAAATAACACAACAACAGACAACCTGAATATTTATCGAGGGTATTTATCTATTCCAAAATTTGATCCAATCTTTATCTTGTGTCCAAAAATATCCCACAAATTTAGCCTACCAAGTAGCTTCTACAAAACCCTAACAAATATAATCAACATTAGGGGTCCTGCTTAGGCCATTATACAGAAGAGCTTGGGAGTGTAGCAATTAAACCTCCTAGGTCCTTTTAGTTGACATTTAGAAATCATGAGTGAAAATTCACCTTTGTTGAAAATGGATAAACATAATGCAATGAAACACAACAACATGAAAAATAGAATTTAAACAATAATATTATGTCCTAGATGTAACATGCACACTGAGATATAGGGTTTGGGACTGAATCTTTCTCCCAAAATTGATGCATCCGAAATCATGCCTTGTATGGGGCAATCATGATTCTAGATTATCGAAATCATACCCTATAAATATGAGGTATGATTTCACAAAGGACCAAAGAAACAATAGATTAATAAAAAATAAGTGATGACAATAGTGAAAATTAATAATCTAAGAATGATAAAATGCATGAAACAACTTGGTGGTAGCAAAAATGGTAAAAAAAGGATGAATACCTACACAAGATGATTGGATCCTCCCAAAGGCTCAAAAAATTGGCCACCAAGGACAAAAAAAATCAATAATGTATCAGAATAACATTAGAATAATCTTATCAAAAGAGCTTATGATTTACTTGCTAGGTAGAATGCTTGTTACTGCTTAGAATCTTAAAAAAATTAGCCTCATTGTCTTAACTTGCTAGGTAAAAATAAGAACCAAAACCCCTTATTTATAGGGGTTTTGAAAAACAAAAAAGTTGGAAAACCCTAAGGGATGAGTTAATTTTAATAATTTGGCTGCAACGGTAGGTTTTTGAAGATAAAATCTTAACTTGGTAAAATCGCACCCTATAAGGGACGATCATGATTTTGGCAAAACTATGAAAAATTGGAAAACAAGAAAGAAGGGAGGTCTAATATTTCACTTGGGCAAGTTGAAGAGTCTCTCTAAGGCTCTAGAAAAAATAAATCACTGAAGTGGGTCACTTTTCCATGTCTAAAATCCCTAAAAAACATAGGGTGGTGAGATCTTCGATTAAGGATAACCAACCTAATATAGTTTTATTACAAGAAATAAAGTTGAATGCTACATGATGGGTGAATATTAAGAAATGGATATGAAATAACGGTGAAAGTTATCAAGTGGAGGTGAAGGAGGTTTCAAGAGGAATATTAATTTTATGAAATTTTAATTTCATTGAAGTGGAAGTCATCTCAAAAAATGAGCACCTTATAATTATTTGTATGACTTCAAAATTATCAAATTTGACCTTCCTCATTACAAATATATATGCCCCAAATGTGAATAGATAAATAAAAGTGTTGTGGAAGGAATTGAAGTAGAAGGGTAGTGGATAAGAGATCTAATATGGATATTGGAAGGGGACTTCATCATTTGATGGCTTCTTGAAGAGCATGGAGGATTTTAGCAACTTATTTTACAATTTGGTCTATATGATATTGATTAAGAGGTAATTATTTTACATGGATGAATAGGAGAATAGGGGAAAACCTAATCTAAGTGAGACTAGACAAAGTACTACTTTCTATGGAATGGTTTGAGGGTAATTGTGAGCACTCATTAGTATTTTTACTTAGAATAAGATCAAATCATAATCCACTATTATTTAACTAGTTTGGGAAATATGGAAATGTAGAAGCCCTTTCAAATTTGAATACATGTGGATTTAGCACCCAAATATTTATGCAAAATTTGATGGTGAAGGATTCCAATTAAAGTCTCTAAGATGTTTATTTTGGAAGGGAAACTAAAAAATGTAAAGAAAGAAGTAAAGATATGGAATAAGAAAGTCTTTGGAAATATCTTTAGATAGAATAAAAACCTTAGGCAAGAACTAAGTTTGTTAGTGGAGGAAGTGAGGATGATTGGTATGGAATAGGCCCTATATAATAGAAATAAGAAGATCTAGGTAGACCTTTGCAATGTTTTAACTCAAGAGGAAACTTATTGGAGGTAAAAATCAAGGAACACATGGATTATGGAATGAGACAAACACTAAGTGAGAGCATTAAGGTTGAAAAAAGTCCTTAAAATATTATAATAGACCAATAGGAAAGAAAAATATTGGATGATTTCATATATTTCCATGAAAAAGTACACTTGGTAGTGCATAGTAGGAGAGAAGGAATGTTGTTGAAGCTATATATGAATAAATATTATGATAGTGTTTCTTGGAGCTTCCTAGAAAATGATCTTGCTAATTTTAAATTTAGTAGGAAATGGAGAAGATAGGTGAGAAATTTCTATCATGTACCAAGGTTCTATATTTTCATAAACAATTCCCTTACATGTTTCTTTGAGAGAAAAAGGCTTAATGCAATGGGATCCACTTTCTCATTGTCTCTTTATTATGATGGCAGAATCCCTTGGGAGATGTATAGATGAAATCCAAATAATAAGAATTTAATGGGTTGAAACCTTCTATGTCTATAATAGGTATCACTTACCAACAACTTGTGTATGATACAATCCTAGTTGGGATACTTTTGGTAGTTGAAGCCAAGGAGTTCAAATTGATCCTAAATCTATATAAAAAGGCTTCCAAATATATGATTAACTTGGAAAAGAGTAAGGTATTATTAATAAACACTTTAGAAAATTAGCAAAGAAGGATAGTAAAGGTAATAGGTTGTAAAAAATAAATCCTTCCATCTAGTTATCTAGGAATACCTCTATTCACATGTGTGTGTAAGGACTGTGTATAAGATATGTTGATAAATAAGATTCAATGTAAGATGGCAGGTTGAAAAAGAAATTTACTTAGTTAGGAAAGGACAAATTCAACTACAAAATATTACCATTCAAATCATGTTGGTCTATATCCTATTTGTATTTAAGATACTAACAAAAATTATAAATAGTGTAGAAAGTGTGCAAAATAAATATTTGTGGTTAGGTGTAGAGGAAAAGTGTAGAATCCCCTTGTGGCATAGGAGAAATTATGCAAACTAAAATTTAAATGACGTTTGGGATTAATAAGGATTAGAGATATGAATAAGATCTTAGTTGCTAAAGTAGGATGGAGGCTTATGAAGAAAGGTTATTTAAGATGAGTTTCGTTGAGTCTCATCATTTAATCTCAATGATTTATCAATCCGGGGTGGTGTCCAAGGCTGTCTACGATAGAAGGCTAGTGCAAAGTACAATTCAAGCATTCAGATTTCAAGCATTTATTGGTGAAGTAGATTTTGGTTTAGCCTTTTGGTGTCACACTAAACCTAGTCTGTAGAATGGAAACTAAAATAAATTATAGGAATTGAAAACTAAATCTAAATTGTAGAATTTAACAATTAACTAAAATTGCATGAATTGAAATCTAATCTACTTTTGCAGAATTAAAATTGCTAAATTGAAATGTTGCTAAAATGAAATCCTAAGTTACATTTGTAGAATTGAAACCTAGTTACTCTTGCATAATTGAAATGATGCTTGTAAATGAAATTTATGCTAAAAACACCTGTCAATGTCCTACCACAAAAGGTCATCAAGATTTTGCTACAGGAATTGACAACAAAATGAAATATGCTGAAAATGGAAAGTTGCTAAAATAGAAAAGCAAGGAAAACCTAGAAAGCAAAGGAAAAATTCTTAATATAATTTGTCAGCTGACATACACACAAATGCTGTACACAAATATAATAGAAAACATATGTAGACACCAAAATCCAGCCACTTGCAAGTCATCTATACCTTCCTGTCAGCCACATGTCGGTCATCCACCTTCCCGCCATTATTTGGCCCAAATCCACACTTTCTTGCCATTATTTGGCCCAATTTCACCTTTCCCGCCATTTTTCATCCCCAAATTTATTTAAATTAATATTTATATATATTTTTTAATATTTTAATATATATATTTAAATAATAGTTTAAGTGATTTAATCTGAGCCGTCCATCCTTCATTTAATCTCATCCGTCCATCCATCTTAATCCATTTCACAACCTAAATTTATTCTCTACCCTTAGATCCACTTTAATCTTAGCCACACGTTCAAAGTGTCGTTAAAACCCTAAAGTGTGCCCTAAGAGTGGATTATAAATAGAGTCACCTTGATGGCTCAAACCCTATCTCCTATGCGCTATCTCTAATTCTAATTCTTCTACTGCTATCTCCTCTATCTCTCTTCTGCTACCCTTTTGCCGCATCCATCGTCACTTCCGTCGTCGCTTTCACCGCCATCTCTTCTACAGCATTCTACAGAATCCCCCATTCTTGTCGCAAGTGCCCGCGGGCGTTTACCCCTTTACCAAGTGCCCACGGGCATTTACCAAGTGCCCACGGGCGTTTACCAAGTGCCCGCAGGCGTTTACCCACAGCCACAGACTCAGACCGACGTCTGAAACCTTAATCCAGAAGCATGTGGGCGTTCAACGAGTGCACCAGGGTGCCTTTCGCAGCCGATTTGATAGCCACATTACTTCCAGGTGTCGCCTGGTCTAGCTGCGTTAACAGAGAACATGTATAAATTAGTTTAAAGCAAGTAACTTCTTTTATTTTATTGATCTGTTATTGAATTCTTGCATTTCATTTTTCTAGGGTTTTAGATTGTTTTCGAGGGCTCACACAGTGGAGCCCTCTTATTAATTTATAACTTCTTGATAGTGTTAATGTGTGCAGGTTTTTGACAACAGATCCGATTTATTGATGGTAGTTGATTAAGCTGGAGTGGTCCAAGCAAGGGATACAACAAAGCCCACTCACTCTGTTGGGATTGAAGATACATTCTTTAGAAGCGCCACCATTTGTGCCAGCTAGGTTTCGAAGAACCCTAGCATAACTTGTAACTGTGTATCACAAATAAAGGGTTACAGGCCCAGTTGTATTCAAAAAGGAGTTTTTAAACTCCATCGATTAATAGAAATCGTTTGTTTTGTGCAACTATTCTGTACTCTGTTATTGTGATTTTATTTATTTTTGTTTGGCATGTTTTTTTAATCTACAACATAAATCACATAATACAAAATAAAAACAAGAAAATGAAATCTGGCAAGCAATCTATTAATTCTGCTACAACAAAATTACAGATTAAAACCTGCCATAAAATCCCTCCTTCTAGATCTAAAAGTGGGCCCATACTTCCTAATCTAGAAGGAGGTAAAAAGCGCTCCTTAACCAACTAACACTCAACACAGAAAATGATAAAATATTGCACTTTTATTGATGACAAAACATGCTAAAAACTGTTACAAAAAATCACTGTACAGTCCTAATTACTGCTACTAAAAACTCTCCTCTATTCTAATTCCTAACTAGATCAACCAAGGAGGGATTTGTGTTATTTATATAAATATTTACAATATATCCCATGCTCAAATAAGCCTATGTGCTACTTTACAGTCATTTGTCAATAATTCTGGATCTAAAATAAATGCAAATTTGGATAGTTTGTGTTGCAGCAGTAGTCATTAGCCCTTAGAAAGCATCTTCAGTGGTGGAAGTACATGGGAGGAGTCCAAAAATATCTCACACATATTTATCCACTTCAAAATATTCCATTTCTATCTTGCAAACAACTTCCTATTATGCTGCAATTATTTCTGTGTTAATCCTAGAAGAGGATCAAAATTGATCTTTTCCATGAATGGTGGCTTTGGACGACAAGGACGACAAAATCATATGGGAGATATTTTACCTTAACCTTCTCAACCTTATTTACATTTTTCCACCATCATAAATCAATCAATAAGTCAAAAATCCCTTTCTATTCTCATTCCGAAGATAAGTGGCTCATTTCGAAGAGACTGCATTTATCATTCCGAAGATGTATGTTCATTCCAAATATCTTGGAAATGAACAACTGTGTGCTCTTCAAGTGATTTTAGTTGTATTTCTTAGGTGGATTAGCCCTCAGGATCATATTGCAATAGCCTTCATTCCTCTTCATGTGTGAATTCCATGCCTTGCCATTCATTGGTAGCTTGTTGGAATTTACATGGTAAATTACTGTATTTTCTAGTTCTGCTGCACAGTTATAAAATATTGGCATTTCTTGCAAATTCAAACAAATTAGAACATGGAAATTTTTTTCAAATATCAACATGAAGGAGTACATCAAGTTGCTACTAAATTTATACACTTCATTCACCAAGTAACCATGCTAAAATAGTGCAACAGTGCTGCACAATTGTCCCTCCTCTGTTATACCCTGTTGCTACCTATTTAAACCATGTGAGAATGCTTCTAAATAGGTCATATGTATTTTGTAGTCCTTCTAAACTCATTCCATCCATATCCTCATGCTTTGCTTGACAAATTAAATGTGTTCTTATAAAGTGACAGCTTGCTAATTTTTATATGGCTGTTTTTTAGATTTTTAGATTTATGACAGTCCTAAAAGTTTAGCTTCAATGTGGATTTGAAACAAGTTGAAGGGTAGGAAAACATTCAAAAACCATTGAGAAGTTAATGGATATCAGCATACCACATTTGGTTAATTGAAATGCATGTTCTTACTTGCTACTTAATCAAGAAAAATCAGTCACAAAATGCTAAAAATAGTCAAAAATAGAGATATAGTATTCTTAACATAAAATCATGCAAACACTTAACAATAGTATATTTTAGTCAACTATTTGGCAATTAACTTATCATATGGTAGTCAAACATTATACAATAATGAGGAATTTTTGGGCCTCATCATCTCCCCCAACTTGAACTGATGAATGCCCTCATGCATCTTAGTAGGCCATAGTAATATGCAAGTTTTATTCTTGTGAACAACATCCTTTACTACCTGCTAACTGAGAAATTCCTCCTTGCTGCACTATATCAAATATTTTGCAATTAAGCACATGTATGACTCTTTTTCTATTTTTCTACAAGTTTTAGTGTTGCAAGGTACATCTTAAAGGTTTGATATCATATGATTCATCTTGCAATTGTCTTATTGTGGAACCATATTTGGTAGATGCACTACTACTGATGGAATTTTTTGTTCTTAACAACATTTCAGCCTGAATGCTTATTTTTGTTGTTTGCACATTTTAAACAAAATTGATATATATATATATTTTATTTTAAATGCTTGAGGGATGTACTTACTTATGGTAGAGCCTTATAAACCTCAATATTTGATGTACCCTACTCTTTTTGCTATTCTGTAGCATTTTCAGCAATTTTGGTATAGTTTCTGCTCATTCCAAATATATCCTGCTCATTTTGAAGAGACTGTATTCTCATTCCAAATATGTCTGCTCATTTCAAAGAGACTATATTTCTCATTACAAAGATGTCTGCTCATTCCAAAGAGACTGCATTTCTCATGCTAAAGATGTATGTTCATTCCGAAGAGACTGCATTTCTCATTCCGAAGATTTTTGCTCATTCTGAAGAGACTGCATTTCTCATTCCAAAGATGTCTATTCATTCCGAAGAGACTGCATTTCTCATTTCGAAGATGTTTGTTCATTCCGAAGATCCTCAAAAAAAATGCAAAAATGACCTCCTATGCAAAAGTTAACTACATATTCGATTGTGGGTCCATATCTAGAGTGTATAATCCTTCCATAACATCAAAAATCCCTTATTCATCCTTTTGTTTAGATGCTATTCTTTGTTTTGTATGTTGCTGTTTTATTCTAGTAGTACTAAAATAGAACCTTCATGTGCATTTTGTTGATTATCCTCCTTCAATTTATCATACAATTGTGAGATCTAAACTTGCAGTTCTCCTTCTAAAATTTGCCCTACAAATTCAAATAGAATTGCTGCCATGTTTGTCCCAAAATCAGGTTTTTGCACAGTTTTGTAATTTCCATGCAATTAAGGGCATAATGGGGTGTTTCTTGACATCTTGAACATGTTCCTTTTTCAACTTGTCACTATTGTATGAATAGTTTATGCCAAATACCGACTATCATACACTAAATGCTAAATGTTTACTATGAATTAAATGCAAGAAACACATACCTTACTATCCTAAAAATTGGTCATGCACCTTACAAGCTACTTTTGATAATTGTTAGTAGGCCATCTGAAAACATAAAAAAACATAACACATGTGCAGTGTGAGATTTGTGCAATGGTGGAACAATTATGGGTAGATCAATAAGGCAATGCATGCTGAAAAATAAGTTTTTATGCAATCCAACTCAATAGCGCCTCCAAGAAGGTTTTCACTACTGAATTATTCATTTTTTTAATTTTTTTTCATCATTTTTTTTTTCATTTTTTTTTTCATCTCTTTTTTTTCATTTTTTTCATCAGAAGAGGCTGCCATTTCTGGTTTTCAACCAACTTCTATCTTTTTTTTTTTTTTAAGTGCTTCAATCATAGAGAACATCTCTCACTCTTATTTGGATAAGACCAATACTTATTCTGCAAAAACATGTCAATTGTTGTATGAAAACACCATCTCTTTCTGTTGAAACCTTCAACATTGATGCAACCTTCCTTACTAGATGAGCAGTAAGAATCTTCTTACATCATCATTGCCTCCTTATTGCTAGAAATGAAGTATTGGATCCATTGTTCCTCTTTCTTGCTGAAATTGATGCTTGTCCTCATGTATCCCCATTTTGTGGGACATGCCTTTGCTACAAATTTTTTCTCTCTCTCTTTTTTTTTTCTCTTTTTTTTTTTCAAATTTTCTTGTCTTGCTTGTACCCAAGAAGGAATTTCACAAACAAGACTACTCTTCTTTTTGTCAGACTTTTTATCATCACTCTGAATCTGATATTGAAGATAAATTCTCTTCCATTATATGTACATCCAATGGAATATCCTTCAAGAACTCCTCCTTAGTTAATAGTGCATGGTATACCCAAAGGCAATTTCCATTCACCACTAGCATCCTCCATGAATTACCAATGGGAGAAAGAAGAACTGCTGCATATCTGAAAATTTCTTCAATCAAGTGTTGTCAATGCCCCCTAGTCTGCAAAATATTTTGTCAATCTATACTTGAAACAATTAAATACCAATTCCAAAAAGATTTTAAGTTCTTACATCAAGATAAAATCTTGATATACCCTTGTAATTCCATGTAAAGGGATTGAAATATATTTCAAAATAGCAACAATTTTACTTTTTGTTTATAAGTCAGCCAACTAATAATTTTCAAGAATTTTCTTGGTTGTACTTCAATTTGTTTCATTCCTAGGAGGACTGATTTTACCCCTTTGTAATTTCTTACTAAGGAGTTCAATGGAAGTAAATTTTTTATGTGCAATTTTTTTAGTTTTTCTCCTTTATCCAAGGCAATTTTTTTTTTAATAGATTCAACTTACATAGATAGGGGTTACCTGTCCTATATTATTCATATTGGCCACAGGTTGCGCTGAAGGTGGTGGTTGATTTACTTGCCCTATTTTTTTGTTGTTGGGATCTCTTTTAGAGAAGAATTCAGACTAGGCAACAGATTTTGCATCTCTAAGTTGTGGAGGTAAATGGCATTCATCAGTGATATGTCCTTATGAATAAATGCTACAGGTAGCTGATATGGCTATTTTATTCAAGGAATAGTCTTGTATATCTACCATGATGTATTTCCAACACCTAGTACAAATTTATTTATACTACCCTGATGATATGGATATAAAAATGGTAGTACTAGTAGATGGCTCCTCTAAGAGATCTTATGTTTACGGATAATGAGGATGATGAATTCTTTCAATTTTTATCAAGAATTTCAAACATAAGCAATTTAACCCCCAAGTGTGAAGATCACCTCTTTGTGGTTGCTTGTTTTCTAAATGGACTGAAATGCAACTATCAATAATAATTATTTATACCAGCTATTACATTCAGATTTAACTCTGAACTTCATAACTTAGCACAATAATAATAATTTGATTGCTTTTACCATCTAACAACACCATGATCCCTAACAACGATGCCAAAATGATGAGTGTCATTGAGTCTCATCATTTAATCTCAATGATTTATCAATCCGGGGTGGTGTCCAAGGCTGTCTACAATAGAAGGCTAGGGCAGAGTACAATTTAGGCATTAAAATTTTAAGCATTTATTGGTGAAGCAGATTTTGGTTTAGCCTTTTGGTGTCACACTAAACCTAGTCTATAGAATGGAAACTGAAATAAATTATAGGAATTGAAAACTAAATCTAAATTGCAAAATTTAACAATTAACTACAATTGCATGAATTGAAATTGCTGAATTGAAATCTAATCTACTTTTGTAGAATTGAAATTGCTAAATTGAAATGTTGCTAAAATGAAATCCTAAGTTACATTTGCAGAATTGAAACCTAGTTACTCTTGCATAATTGAAATGATGCTTGTAAATGAAATTTATGCTAAAAAAACCTATCAATTTCCTGCCATAAAAGGTCGTCAATATTTTGCTACAGGAATTGACAGCAAAATGAAATATACTGAAAATGGAAAGTTGCTAAAATAGAAAAGCAGGGAAAACCTGGAAAACAAAGAAAAAATGCTTAATATAATTTTTCAGCTGACATACACACAAATGTTGTACACAAATATAATAGAAAACATAAATCGCATAATACAAAATAAAAACAAAAAAATGAAATTTGGCAAGCAATCTATTAATTATGCTATAGAAAAATTATAAATTAAAACATACCATAAAATCCCTCCTTCTAGATCCAAAAGTGGGCCCATACTTCCTGATCTAGAAGGAGGTGCAAAACACTCCTTAACTAATTAAAACTCAACACAAAAAATGATAAAATATTGCACTTTTATTAATAACAAAACATGCTAAAAATTGTTACAAAAAATCACTGTACAGTCCTAATTGCTGCTACTAAAAACTCTCCTCTATTATAATTCCTAACTGGCTCAACCAAAGAGGGAGTTGTGTTATTTATATAAATATTTATAATATATCCCATGCTTAAATCAGCCTATGTGCTACTTTACAGTCTTTGCCAATAATTCTGGATCTGAAATAAATGCAAATCTGGACAGTTTGTGTTGCAGTAGTAGTTATTGGCCCTTATAAAGCATATTCAGTGGTGGGAGTACATGGGAGGATTCTAGAAATATCTCACACATATTTTTCCACTTTAGAATATTCCATTTTTATCTTGCAAACAACTTCCTATTATTCTGTAGTTATTTCTGTGTTAATCCTAGAAGATGATCAAAATTGATATTTTCCATGAATGGTGGCTTTGGATGACAAGGATGAAAAAATCATATGGGAGATATTTTAACTTAACCTTCTCAACCTTATTTACCTTTTTCCACCATCAGAAATCATTCAACAAGTCAAAAAGCACTTTTTGTTCTCATTTCGAAGATAAGTGGCTCATTCCAAAGAGACTGCATTTCTCATTCTGAAGATGTCTGTTCATTCTGAAGATCTTCGAAATGAACAACTGTGTGCTCTTCAAGTGATTTTAGCTTAATTTATCAGGTGGATTAGCCCTCAGGATCACATTGCAATAGCCTTCATTCCTCTCTATGTGTGAATTCCATGCCTTGCCATTCATTGGTAGCTTGTTGGAATTTATATGGTAAATTATTGCATTTTCCATTTCTGCTGCATAGTTGTAAAATATTGGCATTTATTGCAAATTCAAACAAATTAGAACATGAAAAAATTATTCAAATATCAACATGAAGGAGTACATCAAGTTGCTACTGAATTTATACACTTCATTCACCAAGTAACCATGCTGAAATAGTGCAACAATGCTGCACAATTGTCCCTCCTCTATTATACCCTATTGTTGCCTATTTAGACCATGTGAGAATGCTTCTAAATAGGTCATATGTCTTTTGTAGTCCTTCTGAACTCATTCCATCCATATCCTCATGCTTTGCTTGACAAATTCAAGGTGTTCCTATAAAGTGACAACTTGCTGATTTTTATATGGCTGTTTTTCAGATTTTTAGATTTATGACAGTCCTAAAAGTTTAGCTTCAATGTGGATTTGAAACAATTTTAAGGGTATAAAAACATTCAAAAACCATTGAGAAGTTAATGGATATCAGCATACCACATTTGGTTAATTGAAATGCATATTCTTACTTGCTACTTAATCAAGCAAAATCAGTCACAAAATGCTGAAAATAGTCAAAAATAGAGATATAGTATTCCTAACATAAAATCATGCAAACACTTAACAATAGTACATTTTAGTCAACTATTTGGCAATTAAATTATCATATGGTAGTCAAAAATTATGCAATAATGAGGCATTTTTTGGCCTCATCAATTTATAGGCTAGAATTTTAAAGAACAAGTAATTAGATAGACAAGTTGATATGATATTTTTAACCATTTAAATTATTTTAAAGAATTTTCTATATGGAACCATATGGTGGAAGGAAGAAATATGCTATGGAAATGATCTCAATGGAAAATTAGCAATTTTAGGTTGCTTCACTTCTATGAGGATGCATGGCTAGAAAACCAACACCTAAGCTTACATGAGAAGTTAGTTGAAGTATAGATAGATCTAGAAAAAATATATGGGATAATGGTTGTAAACTATCTAATATAGGAAGACCAAGTTGTAAGGTGGAAGGACTTACATGGCAGTAATCATAGTAATAAATATTTAAATAAGCTCAAAATTAAACTAAGATCCTTCAATGTAGGTGTAAATATGGGTAAAGACTCTATAGTTATGGGAGCTAATCTTAATGGATCCTTTAAAATAATCCTATGGGACTCTACCAACTGATATGGAATATGGGTTTCAATGGATGGGGATATGGGAAACAAAGGCAATGCCAAATATGGAAATTCTCCTTTGATTGGTTCTGTAGATTAAGATCCTCATAGTAGATAACTTATATAAAAGATGATTTAAATTTCCTAATAGATGTTATCTTTGTGAAGAAGAAGAAGAGTGAGTGAAACACTTAATGCTAGGATGTAGCTATTCACTTTTGGTTCTAAAATGTTTTATTGAGTATATGTGTGTTATTTGGGCACTACCAAATAGAATGGTATATTGGATAAAACAATGGGAAAATCCCTTTAGGAGTGCAAAGTGCAAGGTTGAATAAGACATGGAATCTAAATACTTTCTACTAAGCTTGGGGGGTTTTCTTGGAGCATAATAAAAGTATATTTAGGGAGGGAAAGAGAGCCTCATTAAGAATTAGGTAGATGATTTGGGTGGCTATAATAGAAAATGTTAAAGTCATCAATATTAAATAAATTAGTGAAACAATAGAGCAAGTGATAATTAGTAAACATTGGGACCTTAGCTTAATTAGGATGAATAAATTCCCCCAAGAAATTCCAATAAGAATGGTAAAATGGTATCTTACTAGGGGGATGGATAAAGCTCAATTTTGATGGAGATTCTAAGGGAAACCTTAGGAAGATGAGAGCAAGTAGGCTCTATGACAAGTCATCCAGTAGAATCTAGAACAACTTTGATTGGAGAAAAACTAGCAAGGTAGTTGGGAGTAGGCAAGCTGATAGTGGAGGGGGATTCTTGTTGTAAAATATTACATTATTTGGTACTATGCTAAATTACCTCCATGATGCAATTATACATTTGTAAATATTAGATTAGGGTGTGATTTAGTAGACTAGGATGTGTATTTTATATTTACCCTAAAGTATGTATGAATATGTGAGAAGAGTCCAAGTGTAATGTAATAAAGAGTACAAGTGTGTAGAGTGTGAGAAGAGTGCAAGTGTGTATGTGTCATGTAAGTAAGTTGAGTCATGTGCATAGGTTTCAAGTATACAAGTGAATAGGCACATAATATGTGTCAATATGTAAAGTGAAAACATGAGAGACTTGTCATATGTGAGGAATAGGAAAGGATGTATCTCCTAGATATGTGAGGAGATCAATAGTCAAATAATTGAAATATCACTTCTAAGGTTACATTACGAAGAATAAAGCTCCATGTCTTGTATCGAGAAATTTTATAACAAAGATCTTGTATATTTGATTCATCAATAATATTGTGAGTATATTGTTGATTGATATTATTATATTTCATGAATGTTATGTTCATTGATATTGATATTATTCTGTGAATGAGCCTTCATATAATTTATATGATTTATACTTGATCCTTGGTATTAGGACCTATGATTAAACTTGGCTAAAAATCCCTTAGTAGCATTAGAATCACAACCATAATTCCTCACTTTGTATGATAAGACTTTGAAGACATAAATTTGGAGATTTGAGGAAGAAGTTTGATAGTTGAAGAGCTAGTGGCTCATATTGTGTTTGAGTTGGTGACTCAAATTGATTGAAGATGATTTTATTATTATAGAGGAAATATTTCTATGATTGGAGCCAAAATCTAGAAAATAGAAAAATAAATTGGATGTGTGGAGCATGCCATATGTGAAAGAGATGCATCATAGCAAAGATTAAGCTATGGAAGTTAGATGGTAAATTGCTTGGAATAAGTCTTAAAATATAAATAAGGAGAGGCCAAAAAAGTGAAGGTGATAGCTTATGCGAATCCTAGTGGGTAGAGAATAGAGGACTACAATGTTTGTGAAGAAATATAGATATCTTGACATTATCTTAAAGTATGAAAGACTAAGAATCAACCAAGAGCAATTTTTAGACTTGTGGGGTGACTTCCTATGAACAAGTAGAATATAAGGTGAAAGGGTTGAACACTTGTGTAAGCCAAAGTGCAATTGGAGCTAAGTTGAATTTAAAGGACATCAAAGCACCAAGAAGGAAGAATAGGAAGTGGAAGTTACCTCAAAGCCAAAGTGAGAGTGCATCATAAGAGGAGAATTCACTTCAAATTACACTCCCAAGGAGAAACACTTGCATGTGTAATGTTCTCCTAAAGTAATTGAGGATCCTAACATGTTAAAACACCCTAACATATCTGAAGCACCTGACATATCTAATGAAAAATTTCAAGTGCAGAGCTAAAAAGGAGGTAAGGCTTATAATTTGATTTTTGGGTGGAAAGTATTTTTATTGAGCATGCTAATTTAGGAGTAAGAATGTGAAAGTTTAAATAGTCATTTGATTAGGAGAAATAAGGGAATATTTAATTTAATTATTACTTGCATAAAGTGAATAAGAGTTATAAGGAATTTTTTTAATTGAAATAAATTATGAGTTAAATTGGAGTAGTAGTAAGTAAATGAATAATTCCTTGATTAAAGCTTGATATTGATTATTTGAATTTTATAAGTTATTAATGAATGAAAGGTTGAAAATGAATAAAAAAATTGATATATATTTGGTTAAATTTCAAATTGATAATTTGGGAGACACAAGGAATGAAAAATTGAAGATTGATGGATGCAAATTAATTTTGCAAATTAAAATTGAAAATTTGAAAAATAATTTGTGGGATATATAAGAAAATTGAAATTGAAATTGATGAATTAATTATTTCTTGGTTAAAATTTGAAAATTTTGAAGTTGATTGATAAGAGAAATTATTGATTGCTTAAAATAAATTTGGGACTCATAAGGTGTTTTACATCAAAGGAATTGATTTGAAAAGAATATTTGATTTTAAATTACTATATGAGTTCCTTTATGACAAACAACAAAATTTTTATTTTTGAATCAGAATTTTTGAAAGGACCACATTTTTTATAATGGAAAAATAAAATAAAATCAATTCTCATAGTTGAGAAACTTTGGGATATAGTAAATGGAACAAAGGAAAATCCATAAGAAGACAGAAAAATAAAATTTTGAATAAAATGATGCAAAAGCTCTTATGTGTGTTAGATTTGGGATAATTTGTGAGATTCATCGATATATAAGTGATGCAAAGTATTTAAAATACGCTTGGAGAAAATTATACAATATATTTTAAGGAAAGAACAAAACAACTATATTACATTTGTAGTCATAGATGTATTCATTAAAGGTTAATAATGGAGAGAATATAGAACTCTTTCTTAGAAGAATAGCAAATTTGATAGCTAAGTTATTAACTCTAGGAGAAAATTTAGAAGATAAGCTTCTTGTTCAAGTCACATTCAAAGAACTTCCATAAAAGTTTAAAGGATCTTGTTAGTTCATTTCAAGTGCTAAATAAGACAACCTTTGATGAATTAGTTAATGTTCTTCAAAATTATGAGGTGGAAAATTTATTCAAGGATGAAATTACTAATAATGCTTTGATATCAAAGAAAAATGTACCAAATAACATTACAACTTCATCAAAATCTCAATTCAAACGGAAATTGAGATATTGTTACATATGCAATAAAGTAGGTCATACTACATGTTATTGCAAATATAATACTTTGAATTAAAGAAATAGAATTTTTTTCAAATATCTCGGTTGAGATGATATCAATATTCAAAATAACAACAATTACCAAAAGAAGAGAATCAAAATGGAAATCTAGTTTAGGAATTTCAAGAGATTCAAGAGATGAAGGAAGCTAAAGAAGAAAATTAAATTAGAACCCTTATAACAAATATTATAGAGACATTAGATGAAGATAAAATTGAAAAAATAATTAAAATATAAATCATTCATATATTTCTAATGGTGCTAATATTTTAGATGATATAGTAAAAGTAGCATAAGTAAGACAATAGAAACAATTGAAAGGTACAAATTAGGTCATACCATAAGTGTAAATTTTGTGATAGAAATAAACCAAAAATAGATCATGAAAATAAAATTTAAGTTCACTATGGATGGATTAAGAAATTAGATTGAAATAGGATCATGGATATGTAGCAATGTTTTTATGGTCATAAAGAAAGTCTAACAAATTAGAACCAAAACATCAAACAGTGCCAAAGCTAGAGCCAAAGAATAAAGCTAAGAACCTTAGATTGAAGAATAAAATCTTCAAGACCAAATAATGTAATACATGGAGATGTTGGATAATATTACATTATCTGGCACTATGCTAAAGTACCCCCATGGTATTATTATACATTTGTAAACGTTATATTAAGGTGTGATTTATTAGACTAGAGTACATGTTTTATATTCCTCTAAAGTATGTTTCAATGTGTGAGAAGAGTTCAAGTTTCATGTAATAAAGTGTGCAAGTGTATAGAGTATGAGAAAAGTTCCAGTGTCATTAAGTGTGCAAGTGTATATGTGTCATGTAAGTAAGTAAAAATTCATGTGTGTAGGTGTTAAGCATACAAGTGAAGTGACACATAATATGTGTCAAGATGTAAAGTGGAAACATGAGATGTTTGTCATATGTGAGGAATAGGAAAGGATGCACCTCATGGATATGTGAGGAGAGAAATAATCAAAGTATTGAAATGTTGCTTCTAATATTATATTATGGAGATAAATATCCATGTATTGTATCAAGAAATTTTGTAATAGAGATATTGTATATTTGATTCATCAATAATACTGAGTATATTTGTTGATTGATAAGTTTATATTTCATGAATGTATTTTAATTGATATTGATATTATTCTATGAATGAGCCTTTATATAATTTATATGATTTATACTTGATATTGGATATTGGAACCTATGATTAAATCTAGATAGAATTCCATCAATTCTCTCAATATTATCAATTTACCTTCATAAGAGAACTACAAAGAGCTGGTGGATGTTAATTATAATAAAAAAAATCTAAGGATCCTTAACTTATTGGAGCATGTGGAGATGAATCATGTTTTCAAATAAGGCGATATGATGGTAGATTTGTTGAATAACTAGGGGGTTATTTGAGAAGAGGACCGGAGGTAAATTCCCCCAGATAATGTTCACCTAAACATAAAATATTTTGTATAAAAGGAAGAGATCTAAATAGGTTATTTATGATTTGGTCCAAGGTTAATCTAATGGTATATACTTTTTAAAAAGTAAAAGAAGTAAACTCCCATGTGTAAGCCCCACCATTGGTAGATATGATGTCATGTGGCAATGCGTTAGGACTTAATGTTTTATCTAGCTAATCTATGCCCTTTGCAATTGCAAAATCCTAGTGATGGATTTACCAAAAAAAATATTTCATCATTGGCAGTCATTTGAAACATGGGAAATATAGTGGTTGTCTACTTAATATGTCCCTCAATGGAAATAGGTCCATGGAATGCACCATATAGACATGTGGTAACCATGTAAAATACCTAGGTAGATAGAGTGTAATGATCAATGGTTTGTAGTAATAAATAAAATATTTGGAGCACATAAAGTTTCCAAAAATTAATTGGTCAATGGAAATCCCTAAAAATGGTTGAACTTAGGGACAATATTAATGCTTGGTAGTTGGCATGGTCATATAGCAATTTGTATTGGAGGATAGATCAATGGTCTATGGATGAGGGTTGTAACTTTTTTGATCTTTGGGTAAGGCCTAGGAGTCATCTCATATATTTTTTGGAATTATGATGGTAGTCTAGAATAAGTTGTAAATGTTTGAAAACTTATGAAAATAACCTAAATTTTTGTAGTCTTATAAGAAGAGCTTTTTTTGCAATAGGACTAGTGATGCCAATTGAAATGTGTAAAACGATCAATGCCCTTTCAAAAACACACTTTTAAACCTATTAAAAATTTAAATAAGTTCATATGGCGTGATTAGATTATTTTTTTATTAAATCACATTATAGATGTAAGGAAAAGTCATATTTAACAAAAAAAATGTTTACATTTTTTAAGTAATCAAAGAGTTAGATTATTATAGTAAATTTATGAAGCAATACTTATATTATGGAGTATTAGTTAGATGTAAATATGGGATATTTGTTAAATTGACTATATTGTACATTACCATATAAGAGTAATAGTATTAAAACTTGTGATGAATCTTATAATCTATCCATAAGAGAATTGAATGAAATGAACATAAAACCTTAGATACAATGAACCAAAATCAATAGTACAAAAAAGAACACAATATATGTAATTGTGTATCATAATTAATCAATATTACATTGAAACTACATTTTCGCATCACCAATTTGATTTTTAATAAGTTCTACTTGGCTTCTATTATGGTCCACTCCCATCAAAATACCAAATTATTATATTTTTTGTTAGGTCAATTAAACCATGTCTGACATAATTTTTATCACAAATATTTTTCATTTTTTTTTATTAAATAAAATAATAAGTTTTTCTTATTAATATTTTGACTAGGTCCTCAAACCAATTACAATATCACCCACATTAGGTGTCACTAGTCACATCAAGCTATACAACCCTTTTGGTACCACTACGATTTGAATCTTGGTGTGGGCTACATCATCCATATGTCTCAACCATTGAACCAAGGCCTTGTTGGCCCCCTCACCAAATAAGTTAAAAAAGTGAAAATTGTTAGTTTTTTTGAGCAACTAAATAAATTCACCAAATTTAATTTTAATCACCCTTTTAAGTATTGATGCCTTCTAATTCTTATATTATTATATGATTTTTATATGTTTTTACCATACTTAATTTTTATTGTATGTTATATGTTTCTATAGTATACATATAATAAAATTTAAATATATTGTATTATTATTTTTTTGGATAATATTATATTGAAAATAATAATATAATACATACATACGAGGGATTAAATATAAGGAGGTTTGGAAGAATTTTATTTATCTTTCTCTTTATTTCTGTAAATTGTAGAGAAGACATTTTACCAAAAGCAAAGTAAAAAGTGGGCATTCTTTGAAAAAGTGCAAGTAATGTTTTATTATTATTGTTGTTTTTGGAGTAGATTAGGGTTTTAGATACCCTTGTAGCTCTATAATGGTGAATGTAATGGGGGATTTACCTCATCCCTAAACCTTATTTTAGGATGCAATACATTTGAGAGGTGGAGGGAACTTGGTTAACATTGTAGCCAAGTTTCCTCATAGGCCTTTGACAATGTCACACACAAACCCCAAGAAGAATGTCAATGGATGCATGAAAGTGGTATATGGCTCCTCGATAATTTATCTAAAAAAGGTATTTATTAAAACAGGCATAGATGACATAGAAAAAAAGAACACAAGCCTATATTGAGAGGGGGGGTGAACAGTATAAGACCACTTTTTACTTTTATTTTTCAAATACTATTATCCAATATAATCAATGGAAATATCAATAGAAGCAAAAAAAGGAATGCATAAATAATTACACACAATAGAGACACCAATTTAATGTGGTTCACCCAATGTGGGATTACTCCACAGAAAAAGTCTTTCACTAATATTTTCTCAACAAATATCTTTGGGATTCCTTTCCTATTATAATGTTTATGGACCTCTATCCAAAGGAGACACCAATCCCCTAATCTGGTTCATGGATATCTATCCATAAGTGAACTCCTCTACTCTAGGTGGAAAACTTCTAGAAGAAATGAAGCCTTAACTATATTGGCTTATGGATCTCCATCCACTAAAGACTCTTGCCATCACTTAGAAGACCTATTCTCACTACCCTATCTAATGGACCTCTATCCACTGGAGACTATCATCCTCTATACTCTATCACATCCAAATATTGCTTAGATTTATCTCAAATCTACACTAAACACAGTCCTTCGATCTAGCACAAATATGCTCGATCTCTATCTCTAATCTACACTAAACATAGTCCTTCAGTCTATCACAAATCTAATAAATGTCTGTCTCTAGTTTGGAACAAACCTATCTTCAAATATACACCAAAATCTATCCTCAAATCTATCCTCAAGCCTTAACACAAAGCTTAACTTAGTCACAAATCAACTCTTCTAGATATACCTCAAACATTAACCCAAGGTTTCAACAAATCAATCAATCAAATTTTCTCTCAAGTCTCCTCAAATACTTGTCTCAAATATGCCTTGCAAGCTTTCACAAAAGCTCGCACTATTCTATCTACAATTCATCTCAAAGACTTACCTCAATTTTTCTCAACAAGTCCTCACTAGAAGTTATCCAATATGCTCAACAAGTCTTCACCAAGACTTGTCCCAAATCTTCTCAATAAGTCCTCACTAGAACCTATCCAATGTCATAGAAACATATAGAGAATTTTTAGGGACTCAATATTTTTCACACTCACAACAATACTCAAACACTTTGTTTCTCTCTTTTTTTTACCACAAAAACATATAGAGAATTGCTAGAGACTCAATATGTTTCACACTCAATCACTCTCAACCTCTTTCTCAAATCAATTTAGAATATAGAACAATTTTTTTTTATAGAATTAGAACTATCACTTCAATACTTCCACTTGACTAGGCTTAATCAAATTTACTTAATCAATCACTCAATAAAAGACCCCTTACTTAAAAACCCTAGTCCAAGCATATGATAACTCACTCGATTGTTTTCAATAATGCTTATCAAACAATCTCAAATAACAATGATACTCATGTTCTTTCACAAACCCTAGTTCAAAATAGTTCACCACTTCACATAACAATGATACTCATGTTCTTTGTGCAAACGTTAGTTCAAACATATGAAAGATTTATTCAATATTTCCAACAATGCTTATCAAACAAGATTTCTAGAATCAAATTTCATTCCAAAAAAAAAAAACTCAACAATGCTTATCAAACAATCCTTTTCACTCCAACTTAGCATTCACTACATCCAACAATCACTCTATAGGAAGATGTGCTCATAACTTTTTGTTTAAGGTAGAAGTAGCCTTATAAACCTGTCTTAAACAAAATTTTCTTCTTTTCCAATTTTAATGGTTAGATGATAAAATTTCACACTAACTCTCTCTCAAAAAAATTTCTCAATCACAAAAAAAATCAAACTCAAATACACCTTATTACTCCTTCCTTGAAATTAGCAATCATCAAAGCATACAAAAATTAATTACTCAATGACATTGGTCAGTAGCCATCCTAAATGGGGTGTTTCAAACCTTTAACATCTCATGGGCAATGCCTTCCATGGTTCCTTAGTCGTTCCATCAATGGTCATCTCCCTTCATCAGTTCCCAGCTAAGGTTCCTATGGAATATTTGTCTCCATAACTATCTATGGCAGGTCTAGATGGAGAGAAACCATAGAGCATTTAGATCCCTTAGTGACTCTATTCTTGACCCGCCTTCTGTAATTACCAAAATTTTAGCCTTTGCCAAATAAAATCTTCGAATCCTTCCTTTGTCTCCCCAATCCATCCCTTTGCATGATAAAATCCTTGCTAAATCTCTTGATATTTCCTTAGACGAGTCCATAGGAGTGTGCAAACCTCATCCAAGGGTAGAGTCTAGATGGATTTCCCCCCCTGTGGATTGGATTAAATTCAATTTTGATGGGGCTGCCAAGGACAACCCTCGCAAAGCTAGAGTAGGAGGCATGGTGAGAGACCACCAAGGATAGATCGTGCTGGCCTTTTCTAAAAAATTAGGGATCAAAACTAATAATGATGCCGAAGCTAGAGCTCTGTGGAGAGGGTTGCATCTGCTCCATGAGGTTTAAGGTAATTCCTACATGTAAGGGGATTCCCTGAATATTGTCAACCTCCTCAACAACAAAAGAAAACATCCTTGGAGGATAGAGGCCATCATAAATGAATCAAGGATCCTTGCTGATGCGAGGGAAGATTTTATCGTCCAAATGTGTTCCACAAAGCCAATAAAGCAGTAAACAAATTGGCGAACATCGGGGTCGAGGCTGACGAGCTGATCATGTGGATGAATGAGGTTCTAGGTGATGTGGAAAATATCATCCAATCAGAAAGACTATGAGTGGAACAAAGAGGCTATCACGATGGCAACTCCCATGTACCTTGGGGATCACTATCGTGAGGGGGCAAAATACCCAAAGCAGAAGGCTTTTCTTATTGGCTATGATTAGGTTGGAATATGATTGTGATCAACCCAAGGCCAAATTAGAAACTCTTAATCACAAGTAGTAGTACTACGAGGTGGTGGTGGTATTTCATAAAAAGGATAGTTATGTGAGGAGCACGCACCATGGGGGAAGGTGCAAGTTTCCAAACACATTGAGACATGGGCGAACCTTCCTCGAGAGGAGTAGGTTCCCTATGAGGGGTCTTGGGACTAACCTCCACATCAATACCAAGAAAAAATATCCTATAAGCGGGGTCAAGGCTTACGGTGGCATGATCCACATGATGATTTGGCATGATTATCAAGGCAAAGGTGCTTCGCGAGTCGTTTCCAATTTTGGCATGGGTTTTAAGGACTTAGCAATGGGTGGATATGGCAAGCAAAGAAACCACCAAATTTTAATCATTCAATACTAGAGTCTTTTGAAGGAAACCATGAGTGGCAAGCTTTTAGATAATTTAGAGAGGAATTTGATAGTTACCTTATCAAATATGATAGACATTGAGCCTAACATGGTGGTCATGGAGCCTGCTGCACAAGCTATCTTGATCGATAGGTGTTTTACCTAGTTTTTCAATCTATTTTTGGGTGCAGAAGATGAAATTACACTGACTATGATGAAAACATGGGAGGATGGTCACGTGGAGATTAGGGGTTGTGAATTTGTCATTGATGTTTAGCTGCTAGAAGAAATTACCAGCCAGTCGATTAAGGGAAGGAAAATTCACTAAAAAAAGCACCACTGGGAGGTGGAGCTCAAAGAGTTTAAGGATAACCCAAAAATCTATAAGGAGGCAAATAATGGCCTCATAAGGATAGACCTCCTGACTCCCTGGAATGCAGTTATGAAGAATGTGTTGGAATTCATCACGGTGGAGGACCCTGGTAAAACTTTACTCAGTTTCCATTACGCCTTTGTCAACTTTTTATGGTATGTTAACCCCATAAGCATTCCCTAATTTTTTATGAACTCCTTGAACCACACCATCACATATTCCTATAGCAAAAAAGTCCTTTCCATGCCCATGCATCAAGGCCTTCTCAAGGTAATTTACAAATAAGTCCTCCATGCTCGCCAACCTGTCCCTGCCCTTCCTCTCGAGGATCCCCCGATAGTTCATGGTGAAATTTTGAGGGGATGTGAGAGCCCTGGTATCCCAAAACCCTCCCCTATCATGAAGTGTGAGGGTGAGTCTAGTGCTAAGGTAGGCCCGACAAGGAAAAGGTTGAGAATTGATGACCAACCCATTAGGTCTTCCCTTAGGCTAAAAAACAAGCAAGTTCAGGGGAGTAGCAAAATCATGGAGATTACGTCTGAATATCAGGGTCCTAACCCTACAATCATGGAATTGAAAAGGTATGTCCTAAACACACTGACCAACATCAATCAATAGATGCAAAAATTATAGGATATTTTTATGAAAGTTTTCTTCAACGAAGGATACCAGAGCAACAAGTCGATGGTCTAAAACCCAGAGACTATCGATAACAAAGAATACAAAGATGAAAATCAGGAAGAGGAGGTCAAGGATGAGGACTAGGGTCTTCCTTCGATTGACGTGTACTATGGCTGGACGTGCATTTTTTTTTGTTTTGTTGGCTGTGGCAATGGATTTTTATTTCATGCGGGCTTATGGGTGATTTCCTATGTGAAGTGTGCATGCTTAGGGTAGTTAGGGTCCTAATAGGACCTGTGTCTCTTTTTTATAAGGGGGTTTTTGACTATGGTGGGTAGTATGGTCTGGTTCTTTTTTTTTCTGGCTAGGCAGTAGTGTCAGGTTACAAGACAAATTTTCCTTAGTTTGGTTCATGGTGGGGTTCCTCAGCTAAGGGCTGATTTTTGTAAATCGGTTTTGGGTCAACCGTTAAAACCCAATTTAATGATAGAATTTATTTACCAAAAAATTAAAAATTAATTACTCAATTACTCTTTATAATCTCCAATATTTAATTAACAACCTCCAAAAATCAAACCCTAAAAAATAAAGCTTCATATCCTTTTATCTCCCTCAAATACTCAATAATCAAATTTTAAAAATAAACTTTATAACCCTAAAAAATATATTTTTTTCAACCTGTGGCAAATTTGAAAATAGCAATTAACCTTGTCAAATCATGAGTGCATACCTCTTACTATGCAAAAGGGCCTCGACGGGTTTCGAACATGGAACCTCTCCCAGCCAAGTGCCTTAGTGAGGTGCTAGCACACCACGTGGACTATGTGCCTTTCCAAAAAGAGGAAAGATAATGCCTTCCATTTGGGCCTTCCCTGATGGTATAGCATACAAAAACAAACACTTTTGATTTGCAAAACCTAAGCCAGAAGGTTTCAAACCTTGTACCATGAGCCTATAAAACTTAGCACCTCCCTCGATTTCCAGCAATGCCACACAGTGCTATGCAATGAAGAAGGAGCTCTGCTCCTCTTTGTCTTATTCTCTACCATCGAAAACCTTTGAAACATGAAATATTATCTTCCCCTTGTGCATGATAGTCAAGAGCATAGCACATGTGAATTACATGGATGGGGTTTAGACAAAGTCTTGCCCCCCTTTTATATGCATAGACCAAGCTTTGAAAATGTTGGCGGATTATTTTGAATTTTTTAATTTGAATTTATAAAATAAACTTTATAACCCTAACTTTAGGATTATTTTAATTAACATAAATTAATTTTATAATTAAATTATAATTAGTCGATAATTAACTTAATAACTTTAGAAGTTAATTAAATTAATTAATAAATTAATTTATAATTAAGTTATTTAAATTAATATATAAATAATTTAAATATCCCTTTTTAATATTATAATGAAATATTATAATATTATTTTTTTGGGCCTCTTCATTCCTCTTTGAACCTCATATGACCACCTGGAGCCGGATCTGACCAACTCGATGTGGACTTTCCTTTGCACTAATTTTAGAACCGCTTCTTCTTGCATTATTCACTAAAATTGACTCTTGACTTCAATGACAACTCGATTACTCAAAATTTCCAACAATCACCCCCTTTGTCATTTATGGCAACCCAATTACCTTTTACCATTCCTTAACCTTTTATGTTCTACTTCCCCTGGGAAACTACTTCCCCTAACTCAATGCTCTCCTCTTAAATCAAATATCTCTCCCTTATTCAAATATCTCCCCCTTGACATCAATGGCAAAGGGTCACCTTTGGGGCTCAGGGCTAAGAATGAGACTCTTAGATTATCCCCTCACCCACATCCTCTTGAGGTGGTTAATTTTGAGGTGGGAGTGTTTCTACTCCTAGAATGCACTGATCTTTACCTTTATCCACTTTTCTTCTTATATGATCCTTCTAATTCCTTTGATTGTTTTTGTTCCTATTTATCTTTGGAATTTATGCTCTACACCACTTTATTATATATCCATCATTATTGCACTTATAACACTTGATATTTTTATTCCTTGGAGGTGCAAATATCTTAAGAATTCTCCTGGTGAAGCCATATCTATTTCTATCATGAACCCTATAATTCATTGCCTTGTAACCAAACTGATTACATGAGTAGAAATACCCATGAAAAAATTGTTTGTTTCTAAAATTTCCATATTATTGTCTTTCATGTGTCCTGCACTATGAAGCCTTGTGCCCAAATATGTGACATGAAAAGCATCATCCATTGAAGAAACCTTGCCTTGATCCCATTGGTCTCTTAATCTCTTCTTCCCTATGTTGTTTCATGTTCCATCTATTTCTCATTTGTGCATTGTTCTTTTCCTTGTTGAACTTTCTATTGTCCAACTTATCCTTAGAAGTCTCACTCTTTCTTTTACTCTTTTCTTTTGAAGCTTATTCTTCTTTGGTACTTGGGCTTGAATCTCCTTTTTCTGCTTCCTGTTTCCCTTGTTCTTATTCAAAACAAAGTCTTGTTTTGGTGACTGGTGATATTTGTGCATTGATAATCATGTCCAAAGTCTTTGAATTTTTCTCAAACTTGTGTAGTTTGTCCTTAGATACTTTTACTTCCATACTTAGTGAAACTATATCATGTTCTAATCTTTCACACTCTATATATTTTGTCTTTAATTTTTTGGTCATACCTTTTTCCGTTTTTTTTGCTTCTTCAATCTTGTTTTTGAATTTGGTGAGTTCTTATAGAAACTTTACTTTTTCTTTCTCATCTTCTTGAAATTGAACCCTAATATTGAGTTCTCCCTTTTTAGTTCTTTGATATCAACACTAAGTCTTTTACATTCTTGCTCTTTTATCTTTGACTATTCAACCATATATTTTTTAGCTCTCCTTACCTTTTCAACCTTAAATTTCAAGTCAGAGAGATCTTGTAGATACTTTGTCTTACATTTATCATCCTCTTGTATTTGAGACTTTAATTCTATGTTCTCCCTTTTCAACTAAACAAGTTACTTAAGATTAGATTCCTCATTTTATTTTTCTAAAATTCTCTCTTTTATTGGGTCTTCAATAGGAGCATTTTCTTCTATTATTGAGAGTAGAGTTTCTTTTTTAGAACTATTTTGACTTTCCCTATTATCTTTTTTTGAACCATCCCTTAGGACTTGAGTTCTAAAAGTATAATATTCATATTCAACACTACTAAACCCATTGCAATAACCTGCATCATGATTGATTTGACCACAAATAAAACATTCTTCACCTTCTTGTGGATTATAAACTGCATGATGACTTGTATTCCTACATATGGTACAAAAATTTATCAATATGACCTTTTATCCATCTCTTAATTCATCTATTGAATATATTTCTATTTCCCCTCTCAAAATGACAACATCAAATTCATCTTCCTTTTATTTCATGACCATGTGTGTTATTTTATTATTGTGTCTCATGGTTCTACTTTTACCTTTATTTGTCATTTGTGTTCTTGTAAGATCTTCCTTCAAGCTATTAAACATTTTTCGAAAAAACAAGCTTTGATATAAATTTAAGAACACAAGCTTATATTTGAGACGGGGGTGAATAGTATAAGACCACTTTCTACTTTTCTACTTTTCTTTTCCAAATAGTATTATCCAATCTCATAGAAACATATAGAGAATTTTTAGAGACTCAATATGTTTCATACTCACAACAATACTCAAAAACTTTCTTTCTCTCTTTATTTTTACCATAGAAACATATAGAGAATTGTTAGAGACTCAATATGTTTCATACTCAATCACTCTCAATCTCTTTCTCAAATCAATTTAGAATATAGAATAATTTATTTTACATAATTAGAACTATCACTTTAATACTTCCACTTGACTAGGCTTAATCAACTTCACTTAATCAATCACTCAACAAAACACTCCTTGCTTACAAACCCTAGTCTAAGCATATGATAACTCACTCAATTGTTTCCAACAATGCTTATCAAAAAATATCACATAACAATGATACTCATGTTATTTCACAAACCCTAGTTCAATATAGTTCACCACTTCACATAAGAATAATACTCATGTTTTTTGCACAAATCCTAGTTCAAGCATATGAAATATTTATTCAATATTTCAAAAAAAACTTATCAAACAAGGTTTCTAGAATCAACTTTAATTCCAAAAAAACCAAATTCAACAATGCTTATAAATAAACCCTTTTCACTCCAACTTAGAATTCAAAACATCCAACAATCACTCTATAGGAATATGTGTCCATACCTTTTTTTTGATGTAGCAATGCCCTTATAAACCTGTATTAAACACAATTTTCTTCTTTGCCAATTTTAATGGTTAGATGAAAAAATATCACACTAACTCTCTCAAAAATATTTCTGAATCACAAAAATAATAAAACTCAAATACACCTTATTACTCCTTTGAAATTAGCAATCTTCAAAGCATACAAAAATTAATTACTCAATTACTCATTATAATCTCCAATATTTAATTAACAACCTCCAAAAATCAAACCCTCAAAGATAATGCTTCCTATCCTTTTATCTCCCTCATATACTCAATAATCAAATTTTAAAAATAAAATTTATGAACCTCAAAAATATTTATTTTTATTCAACCTTTAGCAAATCTGAAAATAGCAATTTACCTGGCAAATCATGAGCGCATACCTATTACTATGCAAAAGGGACTTGGCAGATTTCGAACATGGAACCTCTCCTAGCTAAGTGCATTAGTGAGGCACTAGCCAACCACATGGGCTACATGCCTTCCCACAAAGAGGAAATCCAATGCCTTCCCTTTGTGCCTTTCCCAATGGTGCAACACACAAAAACAAACACTTCTGCTTTGCAAAAACGAAGCCAAAAGGTTTCAAATCTTGCACCATAAGCCTACCAAAATTAGCACCTCACTCGATTTCATCCTACATAGCGTTGTGCGATGAAGAAGGAGCTCCACTCCTCTTTGTCTTATTCTCTGCCACTAAAAACCTTTGAAACATGAAATATTCTCTTCCCATTGTGCATGATAGTCAAGAGCATAGCACATGCGAATTACATGGATGGAGTTTAGACAAAGTCTTGTCCCCCTTTTATATGCATAGAACAAGCTTTGAAAATGTCGAAAGATAATTCAAATTTTGAAATTCAAATTTATAAAATAAAATGTATAACCCTAAATTTAGGATTATTTTAATTAACATAAATTAATTTTATAATTAAATTATAATTAATATATAATTAACTTAATAACTTTAGAAGTTAATTAAATTAATTTATAATGAAATTATTTAAATTAATTTATAATTAATTTAAATCTCCCCTTTTAATATTATAATAAAATATTATAATATTATTTTACTTGGGCCTCTTCATTGCTCTTTGAACCTCATATGACCACCTGGAACCGGATTTGACCAACTGGATGTGGAATTTCCTTTACACTGATTTTAGAACTACTTCTTCTTGCATTACTCATTGAAACTAACTTTTGACATTAATGAAAACTCAATTACTCAAAATGTCCAACAATATCCCCCTTTGTCATTGATGTCAATCCAATTACCTTTTACCATTTCCTTAACCTTTTCTATTCTACTCCCCCTAGGAAACTGCTCCCCCTAACTCAATGCTCTCCCCTTAAATCAAATCTCTCCCTCTTACTCAAATCTCTCCCCATTTGACATAAATGGAAAAGGGTCACCTTTAGGGCTCGAGGCTAAGAATGAGACTCTTAGCTCTTAGACCATCCCCCATATTCTCTTGAGGTGGTTAATTTTAGGGTGGGAGTATTTATACTCCTAGCATGCATGAATCTTTACCTTTTTCCACTTTTCTTCTTATATGATCCTTCTAATTCCTTTGATTATTTTTGTTCTTTCTTGTCTCTGGAATTTCTACTCTACACCACTTTGTTGTATGTCCATCATTATTGCATTGATAACACTTGATATTGTTATTCCTTGGAGGTATAAATGTCTTGGTATTTCTCTTGGTGAAGCCATATCTATTCCTATCATGAACCCTACAATCGATTGACTTGTGACCAAATTGATTACATGAATAGCACTACCCATGAAAAAGATGCATGTTTCTAAAATTTCCATATTCCTATCTTTCATGTGTCCTACACTGTGAAGCCTTGTGGCCAAATCTATGACATGATAAGCATCATCCATTGAAGAAACCTTTCCTTGACCCCATTGGTCTCTTAATATCTTCTTCCTTTTTCTTTTTCCTATTCCATTTGTTTCTCATTTGTGCATTATTCCTTTCCTTGTTGAAATTTCTATTTTCCAACTTATCCTTAGAAGTCTCACTCTTTCTTTCACTTTTTTATTTTGAATCTTCTTCTTATTTGGTACTTGAGCTTGACTCTCATTTTTTTGCTTCCTATTTCCCTTGTTCTTCTTCAAAACTAAGTCCCATTTTTGTGACTGGTGAACTTTGTGCATTGATAATCCTATCTAAAGTCTGGATTTTTCTCAAAATTGTGTAACTTGTCCTTAGATCCTTTTACTTCCATCATTAGTGAAATTGTCTCATGTTGTAATCTTTCACACTCTAGATATTTTGTCTTTAATTTTTTGGCCATACCTTTTTCAAATTTTCTTACCTCTTCAACCTTGATTTTTGAAGTTGGTGAGTTCTTGTAGGAACTTTGCTTTTTTTTTCTCATCTTCTTGAGCTTGAAACCTTAATCATGAGTTTTCCATTTTTAATTATTTTTGATAAACACCAAGTATTTTACATTCTTACTCTTTTGTATTCGATTGTTCAACCATATATTTTTTCAGCTCTCCTTGCCTTTTCAACCTTAACTTTCAAGTCAGAGAGATCTTGTAGAAGATTTGTCTTATATTTCTTACCCTCTTATATTTGAGCCTTTAATTCTAATTTCTCCTTTTTTAACTCAACAAGTTCCTTAAGAGTAGCTTCCTCCTTTTATTTTTCTAAATTTCTCTCTTTTATTTGGTCTTCAATAGGAGCATTTTATTCTATTGCTGAAAGTAGAGTTTCTTTTTTATACTTGTTTTTACTATCCCTATTATCTTTTCATGAACTGTCCTCTAGGACTTTAGTTTTGAAAGTATCATCTTCATTTTCACCACTACTAAACCCATTGTAATAACCTTCATCATGACCGAGTTGACCACAAACAAAAAATTCTTCACCTTCTTGTGGACAATAAGCTGCATGGTGACATGTATTCCTACATCTGATACAAACCTTTATCAATATGATATTTTCTCCATTGCTTGATTCATATCTCGAATCTATTACAATTTTTTCTCTCAAAAAGACAACATCAAATTCATATTTATTTTATTTCATGACCATTTGTGTTATTTTCTTCTTATGTCTCATGGTTCTACTTTTACCTTTCTTTGTCATTTGTGTTCTTGTAAAATCTTCCTTCAAGTTATTAAACATTTTTTGAATAAATTAGCTCTGATACCAATTGAAGAACACATGCTTGTACTGAGAGGGGGGGTGAAGAGTATAATATCACCTTTTACTTTTTTTTTCCAAAACATATTATCCAATATAATTATTGGTAATATTAATAGTAGTAACCAAAGCAATGCACAAATGATCACACACAATAGAGACACCAATTTAACATGGTTCACCCAATATGGGCTACTCCATGGATAAAATATTTCACTAATATTTTCTCAATGAATATATTTAGGATTATTTCATAATTACAATATATATGGACCTCTGTACAAAGGAGACACCAATCCCCTAATCTGGTTTGTGGATATCTATCCATAGCAGAACTCCTTCTCCTCTACTTTGGTTGGTAATCTTATAGAAGAATTGTTGCCTCCACTGCACTGGATTATTGATCTCTATATACTGAAGACTCTTGCACTCACTTAGAAGACCTTTCTTAACTACCCTAGCTAATGGAACTCTATCCACTAGATATTTTCATGCTCTATAATCTGTTACCTCCAAAGCTGGCTATCAACACTAAATCAAATCTACACTAAACACAATCCTTAAGTCTAGCATAAATCTACTCAATCTCTATCTTTGAATAGTACTAAACACAATCCTTCATTCTAGCAAAAATCTACTCAATCTCTATCTCTGGTCTAGCACAAACATATCCTCAAATCTACACCAAACTCTATTCTCAAATCTATCCTCAAGCCTTAATACAAAGCTTGAATTAATCATAAATCAACTTTGCTATATCTACCCCAAACCTTAACCCAAGGTTTGAACAAATCAATCAATCAACTCTGCTCTCAAGCATTCTCAAAGAATTATCTCAAATATTCCTTGTAAGCTTCCACGAAAACTCACACTAATATGTCCACAAGTCCTCTCAAATTCTTACGTCAAATTTTCCCAACAAGTCCTCACTAGAACTTGTCTAATCTGCTCAACAAGTCTTCACCAAGACTTGTCTCAAATTTGTTCAACAAGTCCTCACTAGAACTTGTCCAATCTCATAGAAACATATAGATAATTGTTAGAGACTCAATATTTTTCACACTCACAACAATACTCAATCACTTTCTTTCTCTCTTTCTTTTTATCACATAAATATATAGAGAATTTTTAGAGACTCAATATGTTTCATACTCAATCACTCTCAATATCTTTCTCAAATCAATTTATTATATAGAACAATTTTTTTCATAGAATTAGAATTATCACTTCAATAATTCCACTTGAATAGGCTTAATCAACTTCACTTAATCAATCACTCAACAAAACACTCCTTGCTTACAAACCCTAGTCCAAGCATATGATAACTCACTCAATTGTTTCCAACAATGCTTATCAAACAATCTCACATAACAATGATACTCATGTTCTTTCACAAATCCTAGTTCAATATAGTTCACCACTTCACATAACAATGATACTCATGTTCTTTGAACAAACCCTAGTTCAAGCATATGAAAGATTTATTCAATATTTCCAACAAAGCTTATCAAACAAGGTTTCTAGAATCAATTTTCATTCCAGAAAAACCAAATTCAACAATTCTTATCAAAAAACCCTTTTCACTCCAACTTAGCATTCACAACATCTAACAATCACTCTATAGGAAGATGTGCCCATACCTTTTTGTTTGATGTAGCAGTGCCCTTATAAACCTGTCTTAAACACAATTTTCTTCTTTGCCAATTTCAATGGTTAGATGAAAAAATATCACACTAACTCTCTCTCAAAAATATTTCTCAATCACAAAAATAATAAAACTCAAATACACCTTATTACTCCTTTGAAATTAGCAATCATCAAAGCATACAAAAATTAATTACTCAATTACTCCTTATAATCTCCAACCTTTAATTAACAACCTCCAAAAATTAAATTCTAAAAAATAATGCTTCCTATCCTTTTATCTCCCTCAAATACTCAATAATCAAATTTTAAAAATAAACTTTATAACCCTTAAAAATATTTATTTTTATTTAACCTTTAGCAAATCCACAAATAGCAATTAACCTTAGTAAATCATGAGCACATACCTCATATTGTGTAAAATGGCCTTGGTGGATTTTGAACATGGAACCTCTCCCAGTAGAGCGTCTTAGTGAGGAGCTAGCCCACCATGTGGGCAATGTGCCTTTCCACAAATAGGAAAGGTAACACCTTCTCTTTGTGCCTTCCTCGATGGTGCAGTGCACAAAAATAAATACTTTTTCTTTGTAAAACTAAAGTCGATAGATTTTGAACCTTACACCACTAGCCTGTAAAACTTAGTACCTCCCTTGATTGCTAGCTATGCTACACAATGCTATGCGATGAAGAAGGAGCTCCACTCCTCTTTATCTTATTCTCTACCATAGAAAACCTTTGAAACACAAAATATTCTCTTCCCCTTGTGCATGATAGTCAAGAGCGTAGCACATGCGAATTACATGGATGGGGTTTAGACAAAGTCTTTCCCCCCTTTTATATGCATATACTAAGCTTTGAAAATGTTGGTAGATATTTTGAATTTTTGAATTCGAATTTATAAAATAAACTTTATAAACCTAACTTTAGGATTATTTTAATTAACATAAATTAATTTTATAATTAAATTATAATTAATCTATAATTAACTTAATGAATTTAGAAGTTAATTAAATTAATTAATAAATTTATAATAAAATTATTTAAATTAATTTATAATTAATTTAACTCTCCTATTTTAATATTATAATATAATATTATAATATTATTTTGCTTGGGCCTCTACATTACTCTTTGAACCTGATCTAACCACTTGGAATCAGATCTAACCAACTGGACGTGGACTTTCCTTTGCACTAATTTTGGAACCGCTTATTCTTGCATTGCTCACTAAAATTGAATCTTGACATCAATGACAACTCAATTATTAAAAATGTCCAACAATCACCCCCTTTGTCATTGATGGCAACCCAATTACATTTTACCATTTCCTTAACTTTTTTTGTTATACTCCCCCTGGGAAATTTCTTTGCCTGATTCAATGCTCTCCCCTTAAATCAAATCTCTCCCCCTTACTCAAATCTCACCCCCTTTGACATAAATGGTAAATGGTCACCTTTGGGGATCGAGGCTAAGAATGAGACTCTTAGCTTAGAACCTCTCCCACATCCTCTTGAGGTGGTTAATTTTGGGGTGGGAGTATTTCTACTCCTAGCATGCATTGATCTTTACCTTTGTCCACTTTTCTTCATATCTTATCCTTCGGATTACTGTAACTGTTTATGTTCCTGCTTGTCTCTGTAATTTCTACTCTACACCACTTTGTTGTATGTACACCATTATTACACTTATAACACTTGATATTGTTATTCCTTGGAGGTGCAAATATCTTGGGATTTCTCTTGGTGAAGCCATATCTATTCCTCTCATGAACCATGCAATTCATTTACTTGTGACCAAATTGATTACATGAGTAGCAATACCCATGAAAAAGTTGCATGTTTCTAAAATTTATAAATTGTTGTCTTTCATGTATCCTACACTGTGAAGCCTTGTGCCCAAATCTATGACACGAGAAGCATCGTCGATTGAAGAAACCTTGCATTGACCCCATTGGTATCTTAATCTCTTCTTCCCTAATCTGTTTCATGTTCCATCTATTTCTCATTTGTGCATTGTTCCTTTCCTTGTTGAACTTTATATTGTCCAACTTATCCTCATAAGTCTCACTATTTCTTTCACTTTTTTCTTCTAAAGCTTCTTTTTATTTGGTACTTGAGCTTGACTATCATTTTTTTGCTTCCTGTTTCTCTTGTTCTTCTTCAAAACTAAGTTCCATTTTGGTGACTGGTGATCATTGTGCATGATAATCCTGTCCAAAGTCCTTGAATTTTTCTCAAAATTATGTAGCTTGTCCTTACATAATTTTACTTCCATCCTTAGTGAAACTATCTCATGTTCTAATCTTTCACACTCTATATATTTTGTCTTTTATTTTTTTACCATTCCTTTTTCAATTTTTCTTACCTCTTCAACCTTGATTTTGAAGTTGGTGAGTTATTGTAGAAACTTTGCTTTTGCTTTCTCATATTCTTGATCTTGAACCCTTAATCCCGAGTTCTCCATTTTTAATTATTTGAGATAAACACTAAGTATTTTATATTCTTACTCTTTTATCTTTTACTGTTCAACCATATATTTTTCAGCTCTCCTTACCTTTTCAACCTTAACTTTCAATTCAGAGAGATCTTGTAGAAGCTTTGTCTTACATTTCTCATCCTCTTATATTTGAGCCTTTAATTCTAATTTCTCCCTTTTCAACTCAACAAGTTCCTTAAGAGTAGCTTCCTCCTTTTATTTTTCTAAATTTCTCTCTTTTATTTGGTCTTCAATAGGAGCATTTTCTTCTATTGCTGAAAGTAGAGTTTCTTTTTCATACTTGTTTTGACTATCCTTGTTATCTTTTTCTAAACCATCCTCTAGGACTTTAGTTCTGAAAGTATCATATTCATCTTCACCACTACTAAACCCATTTCAATAATTTGCATCATGATCAAGTTGACCATAAACAAAACATTCTTCACCTTCTTATGGACAATAAGTTACATGGTGACCTATATTTCTACATCTAGTACAAAACTTTATCAATCTTACCTTTTCTCACTTGATTGATTCATATATTGAATCTATTTCTATTTATCCTCTCAAAAAGACATCAAATTCATCTTCATTTTATTTTATTTTGGTGAATAAAAGTCTTCATTAATTACCGGGTTTTGCAGGTTAACCCAAAACCTATTACAATATCCAGCCTTCTGCTGAGATTATAGATCCTAGTCATCCTTGAAACTTTCTTACCAAAAATTGTTTTGACTCCCCTACAACACCTTACTACCAAAGCACACCCATACCTAAACATAACTATAAACATTACTTACATTGACAGGAATTGAATTTTGGAACTTTGCACTTGTGAAACCTATTGCTTGCCCATTTCCTATTCTTTGTCAAAATTTTCTAAGGCTTACACCCTATTACCTTCATTTCCAATTTGGTATGATTTAGAGGGAAACCCCATAGTTATTACTAGCTCCATGGGAAAAAAAACACCCATTCATCTTTCTCCTTAATGGGTAGGTTTCTTTTCATGACTAATAATGTTTTCCACTTCACGTGGCACACCTTGTGTCCATGTCACCAAACTACCAACATCAACACCTATGTTGGCTAATTTGTCAGATGACCTGTTGGCCTCAAGGTACATGTGACGAGCCCTCCTATTCTGTCTTGCCACAAAAATTATCCTCACTTCATGGATGACTCCCTCGATTCTCCATGGAGGTTTTTTGCCATTGGTTAAAAAGTTTATGATGTTCATAGAATCACCTTCAATCATCAAGTTACCTTGAGTTGCTTGGGCTACTTACAACCCTCTCCAAAGGGCTCTATCTTCATTACCATGTGTGTTCTTTGCTTCTTATGTCTCATGGTTCTACTTTTACCTTTATTTAACATTTGTGTTCTTGTAAGATCTTCCTTCAAGCTATTAAACCTTTTTCGAAGGAACCAACTCGGATACCAATTGAAGAACAAAAGCTTATACTTAAAGGGATGGGTGAATAGTATAAGATCACTTTTTACTTTTTTTTTCCAAATAGTATTATCCAATATAATCAATGGCAATATCAATTGTAGTAACCAAAGTAATGCACAAATCATCACACACAATAGAGACATAAATTTAATGTGGTTCACCTAATATGGGCTACTCCATGAAGAAAATATTTCACTAATATTTTCTCAAAAAATATATTTGGGATTCCTTCCTTATTATAATGTTTATGGACCTCTATCCAAAGGAGGTACCAATATCCTAATCTGGTTCATGGATATCTATCCATAGAAGAACTCCTCCTCTACTTTGGTTGCTGATATTATAGAAGAATTTTTGCCCCTACTACAATGGCTTATGGATCTCTATATATTGAAGACTCCTACCCTCTCTCAGAAGACCTGTCCTCATTGTACTAGCTAATGGACCTCTTTCCACTGAGACTAGCATCCTCTATACTTTGTTACCTCTAAATCTTGCTCTCAACTCTGTCTCAAATATACACTAAACATAGTTCTTCAGTCTAGCACAGATATTCTAAATATATGTCTTTTAATAGTACTAAACACAATCCTTTAGTCTAGCACAAATTTTCTCAATATCTATATCTAGTCTAGCACAAACCTATCCTAAAATTTGCACCAAAATCTGTCCTCAAGACTTAAGATAAAGATTGACTCAATCATAAATCAACTCTGCTAAATCTACCCCAAACCTTAACCCAAGTTTTCAACAAATCAATAAATCAAATCTACTCTCAAGTCTTCTCAAATACTTGTCTCAAATATACCTTGTAAGATTCCACAAAATCTCACACTAATCTATCCACAAGTCCTCTCAAAGACTTGCCTCAAACATGCTCAACAAGTCCTCACTAGAACTTGTCCAATCTGCTCAACAAGTCTTCACCAAGACTTATCTCAAATCTTCTCAACAATTCATCACTAGAACTTGTCCAATATCATAGAAACATGTAGAGAATTATTAGAGACTCAATATGTTTCACACTCACAAAAATACTCAAACACTTTATTTCTATATTTATTTTTACCACAAAAACATATAGAGAATTGTTAGAGACTCAATATGTTTCATACTCAATCACTCTCAATATCTTTCTCAAATAAATTTAGAATATAGAAAAATTATTTTCATAGAATAATAACTATCACTTTAATACTTCCACTTGAATAGGATTAATCAACTTCACTTTATCAATCACTCAAAAAAAAACTCCTTTCTTAAAAACCCTAGTCCAAGCATATGATAACTCACTCAATTGTTTTCAACAATACTTAGCAAATAATCTAACAATTATAATCATGTTATTTCAAAAACCCTAGTTCAAGATAGTTAACCACTTCACATAACAATGATACTCATGTTCTTTGCACAAATCCTAGTTCAAGCATATGAAAGCTTTATTAAATATTTCCAACAATGCTTATCAAACAAGGTTTCTAGAATCAACTTTCATTCCAGTTAAAAATCAAACTCAACAATGCTTATCAAACAACCCTTTTCACTCCAACTTAGAATTCACATCCAAAAATCACTCTATAGGAAGATGTGCCCATACCTTTTTGTTTGATATAGCAGTTCCCTTATAAACATGTCTTAAACACAATTTTCTTCTTTGTCAATTTCAATGGTTAGCTGACAAAATATCACACTAACTCTCTCTTGGAATATTTCTCAATCACAAAAATAGTCAAAATGAAATACACCTTATTACTCATTTGAAATTAGCAATCATAAAAGCATACAAAAATTAATTACTCAATTACTCCTTATAATATCCAATCTTTAATTAACAACATCCAAAAATCAAATCCTAAAAAATAATGCTTGCTATCCTTTTATCTCCCTCAAATACTCAATAATCAAATTTTAAAAATAAACTGTATAACCCTCAAAAATATTTATTTTTATTCAACCTTTAGCAAATCCAAAAATAGCAATTAACCTTGGTAAATCATGAGCACATACCTCTTACTATGCAAAAGGGTCTCGATGGATTTCAAACATGGAACCTCTCCCAACCGAGTGCCTTAGTGAGTCTCTAACCCACCACATGGGCTACGTGCCTTCCCACAAAGAGGAAAGGTAATGCCTTCCCTTTGTGCCTTCCTCGACGATGCAATGCACAAAAAAAACACTTATGCTTTGCAAAATTGAAATTGATAGGTTTCAAACCTTGCACCATAGGCCTACCAAACTTAGTGTCTCCCTCAATTTCTAGTTTTGCTACACAGTGATATACTATGAAGAAGGAGCTCTTCTCCTCTTTGTCTTATTCTCTACCACATAAAATATTTGAAATGTAAAATATTCTCTTCCCCTTATGCACGATAGTCGAGAGCATAACACATGCAAATTACATGGATGGGGTTTAAACAAAGTTTTCCCCCCTTTTATATGCATAGACCATGCTTTGAAAACATTGATAGATAATTCAAATTTTCAATTTTGAATTTATAAAATAAAATTTATAACCCTAACTTTAGAATTATTTTAATTAATATAAATTAATTTTATAATTAAATTATAATTAATCTATAATTAACTTAATAACTTTAGAATTTAATTAAATTAATTAATAAATTTATAATGAAATTATTTAAATTAATTTATAATTAATTTAACTATTTGCTTTTAATATTATAGTAAAGTATTATAATATTATTTTGCTTGGGCCTCTTCATTGCTTTTTGAACCTCATCTAACCACCTAGAACCGTATCTAACCAATTGGATGTGGACTTTTCTTTGCATTGATTTTAGAACTGTTTCTTCTTGCATTGCTCACTGAAACTGACTCTTGACATCAATGACAACTCAATTATTCAAAATGTCCAACAATCTCCCCCTTTTCATTGATGGTAACCCAATTACCTTTTACCATTTCCTTAACCTTTTATATTTTACTCCCCCTAGGAAACTGCTCCCCCTGATTCAATGCTCTCCCCTTAAATCAAATCTCTCCTCCTTACTCAAATGTCTCCCCCTTTGACATCAATGGTAAAGGGTCACCTTTGGGTATCGAGGCTAAGAATGAGACTCTTAACTTAGGCCCTCCCCCACATCCTCTTGAGGAGGTTAATTTTGGGGTGAGATTATTTCTACTCCCAACATGAACAGATCTTTGCCTTTGTCCACTTTTCTTTTTATTTGATCCTTTTGATTTCTCTAACTATTTATGTTCCTGCTTGTCTCTAGAATTTCTACTCTACACCACTTTGTTGTATTTCCATAATTATTGCATTTATAAAAATTGATATTGATATTCCTTGGAGGTGCAAATGTCTTGGGGTTTCTCTTGGAGAAGCCATATCTATTCCTATCATGAACCCTAAAATTCATTGACTTGTGACCAAATTGATTACATGAGTACCAATACCTATGAAAAATTTGTATGTTTTTGAAATTTCCATATTCTTGTCTATCATGTGTTCTATACTATGAAGCCTTGTACCTAAATCTATGACATGAGAAGCATCGTCCATTGAAGAAACCTTACCTTGACCCCATTAGTCTCTTAATATATTATTCCCTATTTTGTTTCCTGTTCTATCTATTTCTCATTTGTGCATTGTTCCATTCCTTGTTGAACTTTATATTTTTCAACTTATCCTTAGAAGTCTCACTCTTTCTTTCACTCTTTTCTTTTGAAGATTCTTTTTCTTTGGTACTTGAGCTTGACTCTCCTTTTTATACTTCCTATTTTCCTTGTTCTTATTCAAAACTAAGACCTGTTTTGGTGACTGGTGATATTTATGCATTGATAATCCCATCTAAAATCTTTGATTTTTCTCAAACTTGTGTAGTTTGTCCTTAGATCCTTTTACTTCCATCCTTAGTGAAAATATCTCATGTTCTAATCTTTCACACTCTAGATCTTTTGTATTTAATTTTTTGGCCATGCCTTTTTCAAATTTTCTTACCTCTTCAACCTTGATTTTGAAGTTGGTGAATTCCTATAGAAAATTTGCTTTTGATTTCTCATCTTCTTTAGCTTGAACCCTTAATATTGAGTTCTCCCTTTTTAATTATTTGAGATCAACACTAAGTATTTTACATTCTTACTATTTTATCTTTAATTTTTCAACCATATATTTTTCAACTCTCTTTACCTTTTCAACCTTAACTTTCAAGTCAGAGAGATATTGTAGAAGCTTTGTCTTACATTTCTCATCCTCTTGAATTTGAGTCTTTAATTCTAAGTTATTCCTTTTCAACTCAACAAATTCCTTAAGAGTAGCTTCCTCATTTTTTTCTAAATTCCTCTCTTTTATTTGGTCTTCAATAGGAGCATTTTCTTCTATTGCTAAAAGTAGAGTTTCTTCTTCATACCTATTTTGACTATCCCTGTTATCTTTTTGTGAATCATCCTCTAGGAATTCATTTCTAAAATTATCATCTTCATATTCACCACTACTAAACCCATTGCAATAACCTTCATCATGACCATGTTAACTACAAACAAAACATTCTTCACCTTCTTGTGGACAATAAATTGCATGGTGACCTGTATTCCTACATCTAGTACAAAACTTTATCAATCTGATCTTTTCTCCATTGCTTGATTCATATCTTGAATCTATTTCCATTTATCTTCTCAAAAAGACAACATCAAATTCATCTTCCTTTTCTTTCATGACCATTTTTGTTCTTTTCTTCTTATGTCTCATGGTTCTACTTTTACCTTTCTTTGCCATTTGTGTTCTTGTAATATCTTCCTTAAATATATTAAACCTTTTTCAAAGGAACCAACTCTGATACCAATTGAATAACACAAGATTATACTGATATGGGGTTGAATAGTATAAGATCACTTTTTACTTTTCTTTTCCAAATAGTATTATCCAATATAATAAATTACAATATCGATAGTAGTAACCAAATCAATGCACAAATCATCACACACAATAAAAAAACCAATTTAACGTGGTTCACCCAATATGGGCTACTCCATGGAGAAAATATTTCACTAATGTTTTATTAACAAATATATTTGGGATTCCTTCCCTATTACAATATTTATGGACCTTTGTCCAAAGGAGACACCAATCCCCTAACATGGTTCATGTATTTCTATCCATAGTAGAACTCCTTCTCCTCTACTTTGTTTGGTGATCTTCTAGAAGAATTATTGCCTCCATTGCACTGTCTTATGGATCTCTATATACTAAAGACTATTGCCCTCACTCAAAATACATATCCTAATTTCCTTAGCTAATGGACCTCTATCCACTAGAGACTATCATCCTCTATACTTTGTTATCTCCATAGCTTACTCTTAGATTTATCTCAAATCTACACTAAACACTATCCTTTGGTCTAGCACAAATCTCCTCAATATCTATCTCTGAATAGCACTAAATATAGTCCTTAAGTCTAGCAAAAATATACTCAATCTCTGTATCTGGTCTATCACAAATGTATCCTCAAATATATGCTAAAATCTATCCTCAAATCTGTCCTCAAGCCTTAACACAAAGCTTGACTCAATCATAAATCAAATCTGCTAGATCTACCCCAAATCTTAACCCAAGGTTTGAACAAATCAATCAATAAAATTTGCTCTCAAGTCTTCACAAATACTTATCTCAAATATGCCTTATAAGCTTCTATAAAATCTCACACTAATATGTCCACAAGTCCTCTCAAAGACTTGCCTCAAATATGCTCAACAATTCCTCACTAGAACTTGTCCAATCTACTCAACAAGTCTTCACCTAGATTTCTCTGAAATCTGCTCAAAAAGTCCTCACTAGAACTTGTCCAATATCATAGAAACATATAGATAATTATTAGAGACTCAATATGTTTCACACTCACAACAATACTCAAACATTTTATTTCTCTCTTTATTTTTACCACAAAAATATATAGAGAATTGCTAGAGACTCAATATGTTTCATACTCAATCACTCTCAATATATTTCTCAAATCAATTTAGAATATAGAATTTTTTTTTTCATAGAATTATAACTATCACTTTAATACTTCCACTTGAATATGCTTAATCAACTTCACTTAATCAATCACTCAAAAAAATAGTCCTTTCTTAAAAATCCTAGTCCAAGCATATGATAACTCACTCAATTGTTTTCACAATGCTTATCAAACAATCTCACATAACAATGATACTCATGTTCTTTCAAAAACCCTAGTTCAAGATAGTTCACCACTTCACATAACAATGATACTCATGTTCTTTGCACAAATCCTAGTTCAAGCATATGAAATCTTTATTCAATATTTCCAACAATGCTTATCAAACAAGGTTTCTAGAATCAACTTTCATTCCAGAAAAATAAAACTCAACAATGCTTATCAAACAACCCTTTTCACTCCAACTTAGAATTCACAACATCCAACAATCACTCTATAGGAATGTGTGCCCATACCTTTTTGTTTGATGTAGTAGTGCCCTTATAAACCTGTCTTAAACATAATTTTCTTATTTGCCAATTTCAATAGTTAGATGACACAATATCACACTAACTCTCTCTCAGAAATATTTCTCAATCACAAAAGTAATTAAACTAAAATACACCATATTATTCCTTTGAAATTAGCAATCATCAAAGCATACAAAAATTAATTACTCAATTACTCCTTATAATCTCTAATATTTAATTAACTTCCAAAAATCAAACCCTTGAAAATAATGCTTCCTATCCTTTTATCTCTCTCAAATACTCAATAATCAAATTTTAAAAATAAACTTTATAACCCTAAAAAATATTTATTTTTATTCAACCTTTAGAAAATCTAAAAATAGCAATTAACCTTGGTAAATCATGAGCGCATACCTCTTACTATGAAAAATGGCCTCGGTGGGTTTCAAACATGGAACCTCTCCCAACCGAGTGCCTTAGTGAGGTGCTAGCCCACCACGTGGGCTACATGCCTTCCCACAAAGAGGAAAGCTAATGCCTTCCCTTTGTGCCTTCCTTGATGGTGCAGTGCATAAAAACAAACACTTCCAATTTGAAAAACTAAAGTTGATAGGTTTCGAACCTTGCACCACGAGCTTGCCAAACTTAGCATCTCCCTTGATTACTAGTTGTGCTACACAATGTTGTGCGATAAATAAGGAGCTCTACTCCTATTTTTCTTATTCTCTACCATCGAAAATCTTTGAAATGCGAAATATTCTCTTCCCCTTGCAAACGATAGTTGAGAGCGTAGAACATGTGAATTATAAGGATGGGGTTTATAAAAAGTATTTCCCCCTTTTATATACATAGACTAGGCTTTAAAAACATTAGTAGATAATTCAAATTTTCAAATTTGAATTTATAAAATAAACTTTATAACCCTAAATTTAGGATTATTTTAATTAGCATAAATTAATTTTATAATTAAACTATAATTAATCTATAATTAACATAATAGCTTAGAAGTTAATTAAATTAATTAATAAATTTGTAAATAAATTATTTAAATTAATTTATAATTAATTTAACTCTCCCCTTTTAATATTATAATAAAATATTATAATATTATTTTTCTTGGGCCTCTTCATTACTCTTTGAACCTCATCTGACCACCTGGAATCGAATCTAACCAACTGGACGTGGACTTTCCTTTGCACTAATTTTGGAACCACTGCTTCTTGTATTGCTCATTGAAACTGACTCTTGACATCAATGGCAACTCAATTACTCAAAATGTCCAACATTTAGACCCCATATATCAACTTTTGGGTATTGAGCATCTAGGAACTGGTAAACTAAGGGATATTTTCATATTACACTCTATCCCAATGATTATTTCTTGGTACTTATTGAGTGTGAAGAGGACCGAGAACATGTTTTCAATGGATGACTATGGTTTCATGGGAAAGCAGTTTTGTTCATGAAACCATGACATACAAAGTTTTGAGTGGAGGAAATGTCTTCAAAGGGCCCTATATGGGTTATGTTATTTGGGTTACTAGGTCAATTCTAGAACCCCATATCTTTTGCAACTATTGGAAACACTATTGTAACATTTATGATCATGGATTATAGTACTTATAGTTTTTGAACAAATTATATAGCCAAAATATATGTCCTAGTGGACCTCAAAAAACCTCTTCCATAAAATATGACATTACAAACAAAGGATGAAGCCTAGGAGAAAAAAGTTAATTATAAAAAAATCTTATTTAGATGCCAAATATTCCATGAGCATGGTAATTTAATGAGATTATTCACAAAAGTGCTTGGAGTAAATGTTGGTAAAGGAAAATGTTGCTAAATTTCAAGAATCTAAAAAGAAAGTACATCCAAAGAAAAAGTATATGATGAAAGTAGTATGACACCAAACAACAAATGTGATCCTTTCACTTATGAAGACCCAATTGTGGAAGAATATCATCAAATGGAGGTAGAGTTTATGGTTGAACCAATTATTCAAACAACTAGCCTATCCAAACCAAAGGAATATATAATTCTAAAAATATATGATAATAATATCAACATGTATATGGATACAAACCTAAACCACACAAATCAACAAAGGAAAAAAAGCAAGGAGGAGTTGAAAAAGAAGAGAATTATACTTATGAAACACAGGAAAAATGGCAATCAATTCCTACCATTTCCCCACCCAATCACTCAAAATTGATTTGGATTCTATCATAGAAATCAAGACCTATAAATTAGAGGGTCCAAATGGGAAATATCTCCCACCCTGTGCATGATAAGGAATTTGACAAGTGGTAACACTTGTCTATCATTCCAGAACATGCTATTTTGCACATTTGCCATATTTTAGCTATAAATTGAGGTGCTCCTACCCAAATTCAGAAGATACGAATTCAAGAATTGCTCATGAAGTGCTACTCACATTTGTCCTTACATTTACCCTCACATTTCCCCAAGTATTTTTCTTTAAACCTTCTTCATTCGAAGACACTTTTAGGGGCATCCCAAAATGTGCTAAAAATTTCCAAAACCTATCAATTTTGAGAGTAATTTGACCATATTTTTTTATAAGATATTTAGGAGGGTTCTAAACCATATCCTCTTGAAATTGATGGTAAAAACAACCCAATTTTGTAACCATCCTACACGGGGATGGATAACAATCCTAGTTGCACCTGCTTGGGAAGATCATGAAACAATTAAATTTTTTAATCCAATTCTACCATAGATCATTTCTAAATCACTAGAATAGCCTTACATTAAATATTGGTTAAGTTTTGAGTAGTTTTTATGGGTCAATTTAGGTTTTTGTGATTGTAGGCTTAGTTGTTCCTACCAAGAATGACCACACTTTATGATCACAATTTCCTTTCAATTTATGCTTAGATATTCCCAAAATAATTTTAATAGCATCATACTAAATTTTCAAGTCATTTAGAGTTGTTTGATTTGTCACAAATTAGTTTTATATTCATTATTGCATTCTTTTCAAGGTTTTCTATATAAAATGCATATGATATTAACAATTTTCAATATCTTGTGTGTAGGTGTAGGTATTCTAGGCATGAGGGAGGAGCTAAGAGGAAATTTAAAATAATCCCAAGAGTAGATCTCAATTGTAGATTGTGAGAAGAACATCGAAACATGTTGTCAAGCTCATGGAGGGATTTGATCCTTTCTAAATTGTAATTTAAAATGTATCAAGACATGAAGCCCTCAAAAGGGATGTATTGTAACCTTATTCATTGATGGATTTATAAATACAAGGAGAAACACCCCCCTCTTTACTTCAAATAATCCCTCTTTTGCAATATTTACATAGTTACATCTTTTGCACCTTTTCCCTTTGAATGCTTGCTTAGAAATTTAACTGCATTTCAATACAACCAATCAAGGTGTGCCATTTTTTTGCTTCTTCAGTGGTTATCATTGTGGGACCGTGTGTCCCTTTTCCCATTTTATTTTATCACTTTTGACCTCCTTTTTGTGTTGTGTAGGTTGCAGGTTCTGGTTGTTTTGAGCAGAAACAACCCCTAAATCCCTAGTTTGAATTGCCAAGTATGACCACTGTAAATTTCCCTGCTAGGAATGGCCCACAAATTTGCAACCATCCCACCTAGGGATGGCCATAAAACTAGGGGATTTCAGTAGAAATTTCTAGAAATAGTAAGTTCCAGAACAAAACTGGTAACCTTCCAAACCTGCAATTTGCATCTAGGTTGTTTCAAAAATCTTGAATTTCAAAATTTCTTGTATTTTGTGTTCATGTGAAGTTTATATTTAATATTTCTAAGTTTTGCATTAAAAAAATAAAATAAAAATAGGGAAAATAACAACCTTCAAAATGCATTTTCTGGTTTGCCTACTTATGACCTCCCTAAGGGTTAGGTTTTCATATAGTTCAACATTTTGTAGTTTTCTTTTATATATATGCTTATGATTCTAAAATCAAAATGCAATTTCATGTATTTAGTGAATAATCATTGAATGCTATCTTGTTTTATTTCAAACATTTTAAAAGAAACCACACACACAACACTTCTCTTTAATGTTAGTGAGTTTGAATTCATTCCCAACCACTGATAGAGTTCAACGATGGTGGATTTCATCTCCATCCGTTGGCTCAACTCCCACATATTCTATAATTTTGGCCAAAACCAGATCCAAGATCCGACGTACCTTGGAAAATTTGCATGTATTTCTCTTTCGAGGGTATAATGTTGACCAAGTGAATACTGGGTGAGGACTAGTAGGACCTATGCTCCCTAATTGGGTATGGATTTCATATCCATACTTTGGTTGGTTCATGTGATCAAAATTTCATTGCCATTTTTTGAGCTATGAGTATATATGTAAAAACCTTTAAAAATTTTATAATTACATCAACATTCAAAACATGTGAAAGAGATCCTTTACAAAAGCAAAAATTTTGAAACACATCAAAGAGTTTAGGAACACATAAATTTAAAATATATAATCATTTTCATTCTTGTTTGTTTCTATAGATTGTGTGTTTAAATCTATAATTATTATAAAGGAGATAATCACATATAGGCTTAGAGTAAGTAGATATGGTATATACCTGTAGCCAAGCCCATTTAAGGGTGGGCATTATGGGGAGTAGACAAGATGACATAAAACATATTTGTTTTGACCCCAATGATATAATTATTCCTCCTTGGTGGTCAACTACTCTACCCAATTTTCAAGTGACATATGAGTGGATGGTTAGTCCTAGAGTGTCAAATAGGGGACCTAACCTACAAGGGACTCCTACACGGGGTTCCCCCATAGGTCATAGTCCTAATTTGGGAAATCATATCCCTAATATGAATACTATAAATTTCTTATTTAAAGAAGAGAAATCACACAATGAGGCACCTCCAAATATAGAAATACCATGTGTTCACATGCCTACTCGGTCTACTCCTCATACTGGTATGCAAGGTTAGGATTTATCACTTAGGGTAGGGCTAAATGATAATCTTATTCTTTCAAAATACCCTTCTCTAAGGTACCAAAACCATGATGAGTATGATACTTGTCATCATGGTCAAGCCAATTCCACCCTACCTTTCTTAATTTATGAGGGAATACCTAAGGGGGATTTGGATTATCCTCATTTCCATAATTCCATGCAAGCATGATGTGCTCTACATCAGCAAAATATAAGAAATATATGTTTAGGAGAGAACCACAAGTAAATGAAATTTCTCTCAATTGAGGGAAACTTGTAGTAGACCTTACAGATCCTCTTTAACAAGATAGATATCAAGGCAATAGTGCTTGGGCACATAGGCCTAATACTATTGATCAAATTAATAATCTAGTTAAAAAGTATGTTGATCCTCAAGCCAAGTTTAATCAAATTTGATATAATAAACAATGTTTGGATATATTAGAGCATAAAAAATAGTTAGAAAAATAAAGAATTGAACAACATATTCAATAAACATTGCATAATGTAGTTCCTACTCCAAGCACACATAGATAGGAGGCTTGCCAGAGGCAACCTACTTTCCAATAGAATAGGTCTCCTAGACCTAATAAAATGTTGCCTCCTAGACCTCCTAGGCCTAAAAATAATATACATAATAGGACTAATATAGATCACCTTCAATAGGCTTTCGTTCCTCCTTGTAGGCCTATTCTTGAAACACCTTATGGGGCTTATGATGATTTGGAATAAAATGAGGATGGTGTTGGTGATGACAATCAACCACCTCAATATAAGCTTAATATTACTTATCACCCTTCATGGGTCCAAATAAAGGAATATGATATTAAATCCTCTGATGCGTATCAATATTTTCTTGAACACCTAGAAAATATAGAGGGTAATATAGCTAGGAACGGGCTTCAAAAAACCACCTTGTGCCAGTTGCAAAATAAACTAATGCACCCATATATCCCTTCCCCAACATATCCTGAGAATTTTAAAATTCCCAAGTTGGACAAGTTTAAAGGGGAAGAAGATGCTCAAGAGCATGTTATAAAATTCACAAATCAGTTATTTAGCATACAGGAGAATGATTCATTAATCATGAATATATTTTTAATTATCCTCTCTGGCCCTACCATTGAGTGGTTTAACCAACTTCCAAGACATAGCATCTATACCTTTGAACAATTTGTAGATGCATTCTTGGAATGTTTTGCCTTCAATACCAAGAGGAATGCAACCCTAAATGACCTTACGAGGTTGAAACAATATGATGATGAGTCTATCACTAACTATGGAAATAGGTGGAGAACGCTCTTAGCTAAGCTACCTTATCTGTTACCAATGACCGAGTTGACTCATATTTTTTCAAATATTTGTTTGAAACCAATCTCTCTATTGTTAAAACTCCAACAATATCCCACTCTTGAGGATGCTCTAGTGCAAGGTAGGACCATGGAAGAGATAAAAATCCAAGATAAGGAGATAGATAAACCTTGCAAGAAGGAGTGGACAAAAAAATCAAATAGTATTTCAGTACCATCAAAGCTAGCAATGGTAAATAAAGTGGCTATTACTATCCCTAGGCCTACACAAAAGACACCTCCTTAAAAGGTAAACTATCAGGCCCAACCTCCTCCTGTGAGTTATAATAATAATACTCAAGCGAATTAAGGTTAGAATCAGCAACGTCACCCTTGGAAATAGTTTACACCCTTCACTGAGTCAATGAACTCCCTATTCAATCATTTACAGATGGCTAAATTGATTAATTTACCAAAAATCAAGCACATAGACCTGAATACTGAACCAAATCCTATGGTACATTGAGAAGACCAATTTTGTTGATATCATCAGTAGAATGGGTATGACTTGCCTACATACTATGGTTTCAAAAACATGATGCAATACATGATAGAGAGGAACGAGCTTCAAGTAGATAATCCTCCCACCCCAAATAATCAACATATGGAGGTTTTCAAAGATACCTTACCTACTCATGAGGTATAGGTAGATCTTACAAAACTAATGAATTAGGTCAATACAACACCGCATTTACAAGGGTATGTCAATATGATAAGTATTGTGACCAGGAATAGATGCTACCCAAGTCAAGTTGCACCACCTGTATCTTCAAGCGATGTTCCATCTACATCACAAAATTCCCCACATCTAGTATAGAGCCTTCCACCTAGGCCAATAGTAACAATAAAGAGTAATTTTTTTTCAAAGCTTAAGGACCACACCGGCTAGATTGTCCATTTACAATCTCATTCAAAATTCCCTCCTCATAGAAATGCTCTAACAGATATTCTCAAGTCAATAGAGTTTTAGCCCCAAGAGTCTAACTCCATCAATTTTGTAGGGCATGTGCAACAATATAAAGAACCAATTATCACATTCCATGAGCATGAACTCAAACCCATAGAAAGTGATGTGGTAGACCCTCCTTTGTACATCATTGCATGTGTGAAAGACATACCATATAAGAGAATTATAATAGACACTGGTTCATCTAGAAACATAATAGCCACTCATGATCTTAAATACCTAGGTCTTCCAACATATCATGTTGTACCATCCACTTACACCATTTTAGAATTCAATGATATGATTTTCTCCACAATTAGTACTATAGTCCTACCTATTCAGGTAGGATGTAAAACTATATTGATACCGTGTCATGTTTTGGAGGGTACCATGGCCTATAACATATTGCTAGGTAGACCCTAGATTCGAGACATGAAGTGTGTCCCATCCATTGCTCATAAATATCTCAAATATACCTATGAAGGGCATGTGCACATAGTCTCTGTATATTTAGAGCCCTTTAAGTATTATAACATGGAGCAACAATTTACTGAATCAATGTTACCGTTGAATCATGTGGACTTCCAACTGAAAACATACGTTTAGATTCCACTTCCCCCTCCATTGCCTTACATTACACCATTACCATATCCATACATGATATCCTCATCATTGAAAACTTTAGAGATGCCTTTGTCATTATCAAATCCTCCACAGATAAACATGTTGAAGAGACCAATCGATGAGATCCCTCCTATCATATCCATCATATCTACGAAAGAGATTCCTTGTATAGAAGACAAGGAACCATATTAGGATATTCAAATTGAGTCATCTTAAGCTTCACTTCCATCCCCTACACCTTCGCCATCCTAAGTTATAGTCCACATATATAGTACAAGTATAGGAGAGTACTTGGTGAGAAATGTCATAAAAATTCTATCTATAAATATAGTGCAATCTATGGGAAGATATCATCTCCCCATAGGTAGCATTATGCCTCTAGGTATACCACCCAGCCAAATTAATGTTTTATATGAGGGTATCGAGCATGGAACATTGCCAATTCCTCAACAAGAAGAAGATGGTGAACTTTCTTTGAATATATAAACTACATGTCAAATATCGAATTTTCCATGCAATATCTTCATCACTATCACTGGAACGATTATGGTCTAGGGCTATATGAGCAAGGTACTCATATTCCATGTTAGACCCAATATCAGCTACCATATGATAAATATGGTTTGGGACACAATAAGACAATACCTTTAGAATTCCTCACAAAAGGTCTATAATTCTAATGTCTAAAATATAGGGATGAGTTAATGCATGATACGTATGCCAATCCACATCATGTCCATTCATTGGGAGATTATTTTACCATAAACATGGTATATCAAAGGTTATCTAGTGATGTCATTCAATCTCATGAAGTGGTAAAGAGTTTGTATACCTTACAATATGATAGTGAGGAAGATGATCAAGGTCCTCCTCATGAATGAACCTTATATTATGGGGAGTACTATGGCATAGCACCCATAAACTATCCTAGTTTAGATGAGAATATGAGCAAGTCATCCCATTAGATGATGAAGAAGATTTTTATCTTCGTATGTTCCCATTATAGCATCCTATTTGGCGATAGCTTTTTCCACTTGAAGAGCAAGCTCATCATCTCCCAAAACAACCCTAGTGAGTTTAGCGATAACCCATAGGTTGGGGGTTTATAGATAAGGGATCCATCCAAGACCCTAAAATATCCCTAGGTGGTCTATTATTGTCTAGGTCAACCTAAAATACCCCTAGGAAATCTACCACCATCTAGGTCAACCTAAAATACCCTTAGGTGGTTTATAACCATATAGGTCAACCTAAAATTCTCCTATATGGTCTATGACTTTCTAGGTCAACCTATAACACACCTAAAAATTCTCCAAATTTGTCTATAATCCCTTTGGTCATCCTAAAACACTCCTAGGTAGTCTACGATCATCTAGGTCATCCCAAAATGCTCCAAATATGTCTATAAGCCTTTTGGTCACCCTAAAACACTCCTAAATGATCTATGACTGTCTAGGTCATCCCAAAATGTGTCAAAGGCATCTATAAGCCCTTTGGTCACCCTAAAATGCTCCTAGACAATATATGATCATCTAGTTCACCCTAAGCCCCAAAGGTGTCTATAAGCCCTTTGGTCATCCTAAAATGCTCTTAGGCAGTCTACAACCATCTAGATCACCATAAAATGCTCCAAAGGCATCTATAAGCTCTTTGGTCACCCTAAAATATCCCTAGGTGGTCTAAAACCATCTAGGTCAACCTAAATGCCCCTTAGCATTAGATAACCATAAGGTTATCCTCATTAAAGGTTGGGTGGCATCAAGATTGCTTGGCAATGGTGGTATCCTTATGCATGATGATATGTCTATCACATAAGCAATTTCCTTGTGTACAGACCAATGTTTGCATGTGGATGAGCTAGATTTTTTTAGCCTATATTGCCTAGTGGTCTAATCCAACTAAGTATAAAACTCAGGATAATGAGACTCACAGGGTGATATCTAGTATAGATGGGTTGAATCAATATTTTTTAGCACTAGGGTAACTCTATGTGTTATCATAGTAATGAAATCACATGCACACACAAGGATGTTGACTATCTGGGTTATCTTAGCATATTTATACCCTGTTAAAAGTATTACATGGTTATTCTATAAATTTTTATTAGGTAACTAGAATGTTTGAGTCTCCTAAAGATCCCAAACATATCATAAAACATTATACTATTCATCACAATTCATATCATGCCATCACATGTCTGTTAGTATACATTTTCACAAGCCATATACATAAGTGTCATGATCACATTAGCAATGAGATAAATTTTATACAGTCTATGGTGCTAGCATTTAATGTGTCAAATAATCATCATACATCCCTAATACAAATTAAATCAAATCATATGTTTCATTGCACATTTACAAATATACATATTATCAAATCACATCATATAGACAATAAATTCATACATGATAAGCATCATAAAAGCAAATATAAATAAATAGTTTGTATACATATCATAAAGTAGTACAAGAATACATGATGATAACATAAAACTCATATATATACATATCTATATATACATATGTGTGTGTGTGTGTGTATGAAATCAAAGGCTACATCATAGTCCATAAGCTTCCTTTAGGCTAAAATAAAATGGGTCCTTAGACCTCACACTCCCAAAATCCAAAAATCCAAAAAGATCCATCAGATTCTCAAAAAACATGGTCATGTAGGACTAGTACTATGATTCTCACCCCTACTCTCAGTTGAAGTCCACCTCAAATTTCCATATTTGCTACCTCCTAGCCTATCTAACCTCTGTGTAGAGCTAGGAGGCCCCATCCATGCAGAAGACTATCCTATACAACTCCTGTAACTCTGGTGTGATCCACTGGTAGACACATTATATGGTATGCACCCCCTAAGGCACACTATCTCATTCTCTAAATCAATAGTATAATCCCTATCCTATCAACAAGTCTAGTAGGTCGCCACTAAGGATTGAAGTTGTGTCACCTCTTATAGCTTGGATATCTCGCCAATACTAGACACCTCATAGCTAGGGATCCATAATCCAACCAATTCCAGAAGCATAGCTATCAATGCTACCTTCCTCTCCATCTCAGCCTAAAGTCTCTCTTTCTCTCTCCTACTGACCTCTAATAATATCATCCCATAGCTTAGTAATCATAGCATCTCAAGCTGCCAATTGTTTCTACATCCCTTGATCATCAATTTTGGCCTCATCCAATTCATCCTGTATATCCCCTAAGTCAAGTTGCTTTTTCCACTTATCTACTACATGGTGATGTACATATCACTTTCTTGTTCCTACCTCCTCATAATCTAGAGAGTCATATTGAACCTCCTCCTATAGAGCGTTCTTGGGTGCCTCCTCCACCATCGTAATTGCATCCCCTTATAGTGGCCCCTCTCCTTACCTCTACTAATTAACCCACCAAGATTCATAATTCTCTATAGTACTAGCATCATCTAAATCTGAGATCTCTACTATAGGATCTAACTCCTCTCCTAATGCCTCCACTATAGGCCAGCTAAGAGTCCCCTTAGCCCCACGATGATGATAGATCATTAGCTCACTAGGAAACCCCTAGCATAACCTAAACTATCATAGGACTTGAGAATAATGAAAGTACTCTTGCTCAGTCCCATGTCACCCAACTATGAAGAACACAAGCTTATACTGAGAGGGGGGGGTGAACAGTATAAGACCTCTTTTTACTTTTTCTTTTATACTTCAAAACAGTAAAGCAATATACCCAAAGCAATATCAAAACAATGCACAATATCATCCACAAAGTGACACCAATTTTAACGTGGTTCACCCAAAATGGCTGGGCTACATCCACAAAAATTTTCTCTAAAAGTTATCTCAAATTTCTTTGGGAATCCTTCCCAATTACAATGTTTATGAGCCTCGGACCAAAGGAGATACCTTCCCTCAATCAGAATTTATGAGCCTCTGCTCAAAGGAGATACCTTCCCCTCTGCTCTGGAAATGATCCTTCAAAAGATCAACTACCTCTACCTCTTACCAGTACGTGGAACTCCTTTCCACCGAATACCTCCTGTCCTCAATGCTTAGCCTAAGAGACCTCTACCTTCTATGATCACGTCCACAGCAACTCAGCAACCTGTACCAAACACAATCAGTCGGTCTAGTACAAGTCTTCCTCTGTATGATAGATCTATCCAACACTTGAACAAATCAATCCTCTGCACACAAACCTTCTCAAAGACTTGCCAAATCTATCCTCAGGTTCTTCTCAAAGAACCAGTGCACCTCTATCCTCATACAACAGCACTCTGTGTTCGTCTTTGCCCTTTGTGCTCTCTATGCCCTCTGCTCTCTTTGCGCAATCACAACTACACTTGGTTGAACTTCAACCTTTGAACTCTCTACACAATCACAATGGCACTTAGAAAAATTCACCATGACTCTTTGCTCACTCTGCACACTTCGATTGAATTTTGCACTCTGCTCTCGGCGATCGAACTTCTCAATCTACGCTCTATCTATGAACGTTGCAACTTTCAATTCATCAAACTCTTCAAAAATAGCCTGCCTTTTATAATAACACTTTCAAGATCAAAACCTTAATCTTAGTCATCTGTAACCCTAATCTTTAGTCGGTTGCACAACCCTAAACTTCGTCGACTGCAAACCCTCATCTTCGTCAGCTCACATTTAAATTTGTCGGCTTCAACTGCCTCTATAACTCTTCTGTAGCTTTTGCCGTGAAACTACATGTCACGATATCGCGACACCTTTGCAACTGTACACTTTCTTTTGGCTTTTTTCATGATATCGCGACACTTTAGCCTGTTTCGACTTCAACTAAGCTTTTGTCATGATATCGTGACACTTTTATCTTTATCAGCATCAACTTTGCTTTTGTCACGATATCATGACACTTCTCCCTTTGTCGACCTCCTTTCTACTTTTGTCATGAAATCATGACCCTTCTACCTCTACAGACTTCATCTTCACTTCTACCTCTACAGACTTTGTCTTCACTTCTATCACGATATTGTGACACTTCTGTCTTCATAGCCTTCCTCTCTGCTTTTGTCACAAAATCACGACACTTCTCCTATAGAAGACCTGCTTTCAGTTTCTATCACGAAATCGTGACACTTCTGCTTCCGTCTACTTTCTTTTCTGATTTTCACAAAATCATGACACTTTTTGCATCCGTACGCATTTTTTGCAACCCATCATGAAATCGCGACGCTTTTAGCTTTTGTACGATTTCCTTCTCACCCATTGTGAAATCGTGATGCTATTAACTTTTTGTACGTTTTCTTTGTAACCTATCATGAAATCGTGACGCTTTCAGCTTCCATACATTTTCTTTGCTCTTTGAGTCACGAAACTGTGACATGTCATGATATTGTGACACTTTTCTAACTTGCTTTCTCTCTCATGCTTAAGTCATGAAAATGCGACATGTCGCGATATCGCGACACTTTTCCTCCTTAGCTCTTTTCTATTCTTTGGGTCACAAAAACCTGACATGTCATGATATCACGACACTTTTTCTTTCATACAACCTTCCTTGCAATATGTCGTAAAATCGTGACACTTTTTCATCTGTACAACCTTCTTTGCAATATGTCGCGAAATCACAACAATTTTTCCACTTGCCTTTTTCTCTGCCAACATGGGGTTTTCAAAAGACCTTTGAAACTTTCATGCTGTAACCTTCATCAAAACAAATTATTTTATATCAAATCAAATTCCTTCAAAAGCTTCTTGACATCAATGACAACTTATACACTTGAGCAAATGCAATGTACCCAAAGTACCCAAAATTGCAAACAATCTCCCCCTTTGTCATTGATGGCAAACCATTACTGAAAACATTTCTCAAGAGCCAAAACTGAAGCCAACTGTGCTAAAAACTGAGAAACTGAGCCCACAACTGAGAATCTTCCTTTGAAGTTTTTTCTCCCCCTAACTTGAAGCTTTCCTCTTCACTTGAAGCTCTCCCCCTTACTCATATCTCTCCCCCTTTGTCATCAATGGCAAAGGGTCACCTTTGGGGCTTGAGACTAAGAATGAGCCTCTTAGCTTAGTCCCTCCCCCACATCCTGATGAGGTGATTAATTCTAGGGTGGGATTAAAACTCCCATTAGGCACTGATCATCATCAGCATCTATAACTTCCTTGCCGGGCCTTCTCTTGAACTCTTTGTCCATATTCCTGCTCTTGTCACTGTTCTTGTTCTTGTTCTCATCCCTGTTCTTGTCCATGCCTTGATCCTTGGACCTGATCATGCCACTATTGCTGTTATTGTAATCTAGAATTTCAGCTCTACACTGTCTGATTATGTGACCTTCATTGTTGCACTTGAAACACTTGATGATGTTTTTTCTCTAAGGTAAACCTGATCTTTGAATCCACCTATTTTGACCAAACCTGTTCTTACCAAACCTGTTCTGACCAAACTTGTTGTTGTTATTTACCTTGCAATAGACTTCCTTGTGCCCAAACTATTGAAAATAGTAGCAATACCCTTGAAAGAAACTAGCACTTCTGAAATTGTCATTTACCTTCTTCATTTGAGCCATGCAATGTGAAGCCATGTGACCAAACTTATGACAAGCAAAACATCTACCTTGAAATTTTCCTTTATTTGACCTCTTGGGTCCTGAAAACTTCTTCTCATTCTAAATTCTATTTTCTTTTTCTACCATTCAAGGACTCATGATCTGAAATACTTTCCTCATCAAAACTCGCTTCCTTTTGAAGTCTCTTACTAGACTCTCCAACTTATTCCTTGTGTGGCTTAACAAAACCAAGGTCTATTTTATCTGTTGTCTTTCTTTGACCTTTGATGAGTGACTTAACCTTTTTGGAGCTATATTGAAACCTGTAAAGCTTATCCTTGTACTATTTAGTTTTCTCTTTCAAAAAAGCCATTTTTTGTTCTAACTCACTATACTCAAGAACCTTAGACTCTAACTCATCCTTGAGTTCTTGTGTCTTAGCTATAAAGAAATCAAGATTTTCTATAAGATCATCTCTCTCCATACAACATTCATCTAACTTATCCTTGAGTCTAGAATTCTTCTTTCTTTCCTTTTTCAAAGCACTAAGAGCATTAATAAGTTCACTTTCAAGATCCTTTATTTGTTTGCTTTCTGAATCATCAAAGCCTTTTTCAAATTTCTTATCACTAGAGGTGCTACCTTTTTCAAAAACCATACAAGCATCTTCCTTATAGTTTTTTGAAGCATCCTCATACATACTAGAAACCAAATCATTATTTGTACAATCATCCTCAAGGTGACCAAAATTTCCACATCTAAGACATTTCATGATAATGAATCTATGTTTCGGTTCTTCCTCTTTTTCTGATATGAACAATATCTCATTTTCATTATCACTTGAAGAACTTTCACTATCACTACTATAACACTTACTTGCTTTGTCTAGATAGAAAATATTCTTGTGCCTGTGAGAATACCTCTTTCCTTGACTACTGTGATCATCTTTGTTCTTTCTAAGATGCTTATGCTTTTTAGAAACCTTGCTCATAGAATCCTATTTATCTTCATCACTTTCATTCTTGGGAATAGTACAATCAGTAGCATAATGACCAAAATTTCCACAATTGAAACATCTTATATTTTTCATTCTTTTGTGCTTTCTAGAGAACTTGCATTTCTTGTTGTAATATGCCTCTTCATCACTAGAATACTCATCACTATCTTGAAGCTGTTTACCCTTGGATTTCTTGGTAGCCTTGAAAGTCGCCTCTTTCTTGACATCAACCTTCACTTGAGTTCTCAACTCAAATGCTACAAGTATACTATGGAGCTCATCCTTTTTCAACTTATCCAAATATTTAGCTTCCTCAATAGCAAAAATATTTTCACTAAATCTATTAGGAAGAGATCTTAAAATCTTATCACAAACATCATTTTCAGCAAGCTCAAGACCTAAGTCTTTCATGGAGTTAACAACCTCATCCATACGAAGCATGTAGTCACTAATATTTTCATCATAATTCATCTTGAGTTGTTCAAACATACCTTTGAAGTGTCTCAACCTGGCCTTTCTGACATTTGTATCAACTGTATGAACCACTTTCAACTATTTCCACATTTCACTAGTTGTCTTGCAGTGAATCACTTTGATGAGATATGCTTTCTGTAAGCCTTTTAGGATTGCATTCATTGCTTTTGAATTTTTGTGATGTAGGAGCCTTTCTTCTTTAGTATTAGGACCATGCACAGTAATAGTGTACTCATCTTCAATCACTTCCCATACCTCATTACCAAGTGCCATTAGATGAACCTTCATCCTTGCACTCCAAAGACCAAAATCTGACCCATCAAGAATAGGTGTTGCATTGCTACTTGAATGATCCATTGTGTTCTTTACTAGCTTTTCATTCAAGTTGTTAAACTTTTCGAAGGCACCCGCTCTGATACCAATTGAAGAACACAAGCTTATACTGAGGGGGGGGTGAACAGTATAATACCTCTTTTTGCTTTTTCTTTTATACTTCAAAATAGTAAAGCAATATACCCAAAGCAATATCAAAGCAATGCACAATATCATCCACAAAGTGACACCAATTTTAACATGGTTCACCCAGAATTCCTGGGCTATGTCCATAAAACTTTTCTCTAAAATTTATCTCAAAGTTCTTTGGGAATCCTTGGCAATTACAATTTTTATGAGCCTTGGCCCAAAGGAGATGCCTTCCCCCAATCAAAATTTATGAGCCTCTGCTCAAAGAAAATATCTTCCCCTCTACTCTGGAAATGATCCCTTAGAAGATCAACTACCTCTACCTCTTGCCAGAACGTGGAACTCCTTTCCACCGAAGACCTCCTATCCTCAATGCTTAGCCTAAGAGACCTCTACATTCTATGATCATGTCCACAGTAGCTCAGCAACCTGTACCAAACACAGTCAGTCGATCTAGTACAAGTCTTCCTCTATTTGATAGATCTGTCCAACACTTGAACAAATCAATCCTCTGCACACAAGCCTTCTCAAAGACTTTCCAAATCTATCCTCAGGTTCTTCTCAAAGAACCAGTGCACCTCTGTCCTCATACAGTAGCATTCCATGTTTGTCTTTGTCCTTTGTGCTCTCTACGCCCTCTGCTCTCTTTGTGCAATCATAGCTGCACTTGGTCGAACTTCAACCTTTGCACTCTTTGCGTAATCACAGTGGCACTTAGAAAAATTCACCATGACTCTTCACTCACTCTGCACACTTCGATCAAATTTTGCACTCTGCTCTCGACGATCAAACTTCTCAAATTGTGCTCTATCTATGAACGTCACAACTTTCAATTCATCAAACTCTTCAAAAATAGTCTGCATTTTATAATAACACTTTCAAGATCAAAACCTTAATCTTAGTCGGTTGTAATCTTGATATTTAGTCGATTGCACAACCCTAAACTTCGTCGGCTGCAAACCCTCATCTTCGTTGGCTCACATTTAAATTTTTTGGCTTCAAATGCCTCTGTAACTCTTCTATAGTTTTTGTTGTGAAACTACAACATGTCACGATATCACGACACCTTTGCAACCGTACACTTTCTTTTGGCTTTTGTCGTGATATCATGACACTTCAGCCTTTGTCGACTTCAACTAAGCTTTTGTCATGATATCATGACACTTCTGTCTTTATCAGCATCAACTTTGCTTTTGTCATGATATCACGACACTTCTCCCTTCTTCGACCTCCTTTCTACTTTTGTCACAAAATCATGAAACTTTTGCCTTTGCAGACTTTGTATTCACTTCTATCATGATATCACGACACTTCTATCTTCATAGCCTTCCTCTCTGCTTTTGTTGTGAAATCGTGACACTTCTCCTATAGAAGAACTGCTTTTAGTTTCTTTCATGAAATCATGACACTTCTGCTTTCGTCTATTTTCTTTTCTGCCTATCATGAAATCATGACACTTTCTGCATCCGTACGCATTTTTTGCAACCCATCATGAAATCGTGACGCTTTTAGATTTCGTACGCTTTCCTTGTAACCCGTCACGAAATCGTGATGTTATCAACTTTCCGTACGTTTTCTTTGTAACCTATCGTGAAATCGTGATGCTTTCATCTTCCATATGTTTTCTTTGCTCTTTGAGTCATGAAACTACGACATGTCACGATATCGTGACACTTTTCTAACTTGCTTTCTCTCTCTTGCTTAAGTCGCAAAAATGTGACACTTTTTCTATCGGACTCTCTCCTGCATTATGTCAGGAAATCGTGACACTTTTTCTTCTGTACAACCTTCCTTGCAATATGTCATGAAATAGTGACACTTTTTCGTCCGTACAACCTTCTTTGCAATATGTCACAAAATCACGATAGTTTTTCCACTTGCCTTTTTCTATGTCAACATGGGGTTTGCAAAAGACCTTTAAAACTGTCATGCCGTAACCTTCGTCAAAAAAAATTATTTGACATCAAATAAAATTCCTTCAAAAGCTTCTTGATATCAATGACAACTTATACACTTGAGCAAAGGCAATGTACCCAAAGTACCCAAAATTGCCAACAAACTAGCCATCTAGCTCACCTCACCTAATGTAGTTGTGTCGTAGCCTTAGCCTATACTAGATAATGTCTATAAGATATCTAGGTAATATCATCTACCCTGAGTCATGCAAAGGACTCTACATAGTTCTCAACATTATCTACAAAGCAACATCTTTGGCTTGTTTCCTATGCTCTCTACCATAATATCCCATAGCCAATGTCCCTATTAGTAAGCTATGCTCAAGTTGTCCAAGGTAATCCTTGTGGTCAATCCACAACGATATGTTTTCATCCCTAAAATTGTAGTAGAAAACTACAACCCAATCCCTTCTACCCACAAGAGTGGATTTCATATAACTTGTTTTATAGCTCTTCCAATAATATAGGACCACAAGCCATCACTATAGACTCCTCCTCAATGCACTCCACAAGTGTGAAAACCAACTCTATCGGGTTCCAAGGGAACCTGGCTCCTAAATAATCTGGAAGTAACATGTTGGAGATCAAAGTCATCAAAAAATAATATCTAATACCAAGCACATCAATCTCAAACCATAATTCCACTAATAGCCCTCTGTTGAATAGGTCGATCACTGCCTCCTCCTAGCGTCCCTTAAAGTATCTCTACAACACTGCATCATATCGATCTCTGTGATTGGATACCATAGGGTGTCCCTCTATAATAATAATTAATATTTGATAGATATAATATAAGTTCATATTCATCTCCCTTGTATCTAGATGGAAGGTGTTGGTGCAAAGATCCCATAGGTCTATCAACACAATCAAATAAGCATGGTTGCCCACCATGGGCTCCAATCATGTAGCATGCTTAAGGACAATGGCATAAAGCCATTGATAATACTCCTTAGTCAAAAGGTCTCTAGTGACATGAAATAGATTAAAAAATCTATACTGACTCTTCACCACCTGATGGAGTGAAGCAACTTGTCAAAAATGCACTAAAAATGCATTAAAAACTCCAAAAATACCAAAAAAATGACCAAAAGGGGCCCCTTTTGCCCCAGTTTTTGGCCATCCCACCTAGGGATGACCCCCAAATTTTGCAACCATACAACACAAGAAAAACCACCAATGACCTCCCCTCCAAGGTATGACCCCCAAAAATAGCTAAAATAGGGTCATTTGACCCCTAAAATAGCCCTAAAAATGCAAAAAATAGCCCTAAAAAGGCCAAACAAATAGCCTAAAATGAAAAATTAATGCATATAAACTAGAAATAACAGTTTAAATTCCTAAATTTCACTATTATTAGGGTTACTTAACCATTATTTAGTGTATATTATCCAAAAAACACAAGAAATTAACATTTTACATTAAATAAAGAAAGAGAGAAAAATGCAGTTCATACACGTCTTGCATCGGCTCCACCACTCAACGAGTACTATGGCTGTATCATGGTGATGTTTAGATATTTTTGTAGTGATCCTCATCACAAAATCTCCCTCCTACCTCTCACTTCTCAATTTCCTAAGCAAAACATGCAAAAATGAGCTCATTTACCCCATTTTGGGCTTATATAGCAACAAAAAGAGCATGGTCACTCTTGGGTGGGATGAGTTCATAATTGGTTTACCATCCCACAAAATGATAACCAATAAATGTTCAGCCATACCACCCAGGTACAGCCTCAAAAAAATATCACAAAAATAACTAAAAATGCTCAAAAATAGGGCCAAAAACAAGTAAAAAATGGCCAAAAATCACAAGGGAAATATTAAATTAAAAGTATTTATGGATTCTCTATAAGGTCTTTATTTTACTCCCCAATAAGGATATTATATATTTACCACTTCATGGGAATGAATTATTTAGGCTCTTGCTTCCATAAATCATCATTAAAATGATCAAAATCCTAGCCAAATTGATAGGATTTGTAATAGGCAAAACTAAAGGTTATCCCAATTCATTCATATGTATCAAGTGAATCATTGCTTTACCATTGGTCATGCCCTCATAATATCACCACTTTATTGGGTATTCATAACAACAATTTCATAAATTAAATCAACACTAAAACACTCAAAAGTGCAATCTTCATACATTCAAAAGAATCATTGCCAATGACAAATTTTCAAGCCCATGCTGGGGAAAACAATCAGCATATGCAACAAAAAAAATTCTTGGCCTCCTTGAAGCCTTAATAATTTACCCATGTAAAGGATTACAAGGAAACAAAGCACCAAGACCTAGTATACCCTAAACCTAAATTGTTCGAACAACACAATTTAAAGGTATACCAAATTTAATCCTTTGACTATGTCAAAAGTGAGGATTCCAAGAATGTAAGATATTTCCATAATGAATGCATATAAATTTGGTTAGGTTAATGAATAACCTTAATTATTTATCAATTTAGTCATCTATTTTTGCTCAGTGTTATGTTGCACACAATGTGTCTCAAAAAGGGGGCATCTGTAGACACTAAAATCATGTAAATCAGATAAAATTGCTAGGTGCCACTCTTATTGACATCATATGGCCCCATTGGGAAATCTCCTAGGGTTAATTATGGCTCCCATACACTTTTGAGAAGGTTTCCCCCAATTTTAGGAAGTTTTGGTCTATGTACCCATAACCGTCCCACCTAGGGACAGTCACCAGAAACCATCCCTAAGTGGGATGACCATGCAAAAAACCCTCCAAAATTCAAAGGTGGTAAAAATGGCAATCAATTCCTACCATTTCCATGCCCAATCACTCAAAATTTATTTTAATACTATCATAGAAATCAAGACCTACAAATTGGATGTCCCAAATGGGTAAGCTCTCCCACCCTATGCATGGCAAGGGATTTGACAAGTGGAAACACTTGCCTTGCATGCCATAATATGCCCTTTTGCACATTTGCCATATTTTGGCTATAAATTGGGGTGCTCCTACCAAATTTCAAAATATATGAATTCAAGCATTACTCATGAAGTGCTTCTCACATTTGTCCTCACATTTGCCCTCACATTTTCCAAATTATTTTCCTTGAAATCTTCTTCATTTGAATGTGCTTTTAGGGTCATCACAAAATGCACTAATCAATTCCAAAAAAATTCAAATTGGATATTAATTTGATCACATTTTCTAACAAGACATTTAGGAGGGTTCTAAACCAGATACCCTTGAAATTAGTGACAAAAACCACCCAATTTTGTAACTGTCCCATCAGGGGATGGATAACAGTCCTAGTTGTACCTACTAGGTACAGTCATGAAATGGCTAACAATTTTGATGAAATTACACCATGGATAATCTCTAAATCCCTAAAATAGCCTTGCATTAAATTTTGGTTATTTATTGAGTAGTTTTGATGGGTCAATTTAGGTTTTTGTGATTACAGGCTTAGTTGTGCCTGCAAGGAACGACCACATTTTTTTATCACAATTTCATTTAAATTTATGCTTAGATATTCCCAAAATTATCTTAATAATATCATACTAAAGTTTCAAGTCATTTGGAGTTGTTTTGATTTATCACAAATTAGTTTTATATTCATTATTGCATTCTTTTCAAGGTTTTCTATATAAAATGCATATGCTATTAATAGTATTCTATATCTTGTGTGTAGATGCAGGTATTCTATGCATGATGGAGGAGCTAAGAGGTATATTAAGATAATCCCAATATTAGCTCTCAATTGTGGGTTGCGAGAAGAACATTGAAACATGCCATCAAGCTCAAGGAGGGATTTGATCCTTTGTAAATTGTATTTGAAATGTATCAAAATATGAAGCCCTCAAAGGGGATGTATTTTAACCTTATTCATTGATGGATTTATAAATACAAGGATAAAAACCCCCATATTTACTTCAAATAATACCTCTTTTGCATTAGTTTACATAGTTACATCTCTTGCACCTTTTCCATTTGAATGCTTGCTTAGAACTTTAATTGTATTTCAATACAACTGTTCAAGGCATGCTATTTTTTGTGCTTCTTCACTTTGAGGGTAATATGAATCCTATCACCAAAATTTTAGCCCACCCATACTCATGAGACTCATTTCATGGAACATAAGGGCAATAAAATGTATCCCCTTAAACATAATAAAATTAGAAGGTTGATTTAGAAAAATAAGTCAAACCTACTCTTTCTTTAGGAGACTAAGTTATCACTAGAGGATATGGGGATAGTGGTTAAGAAATTATATCTCTTAGATCTAGTAGAATATCTTAATTCTCAATGAAAATTTGGTGGACTCTCCTATCTATGGGATCCAAAGGAATTTTTGGTGTAGATGACTATGGGAAATTGGGATATTTTGGGACTTCAATGGCAATGGAGGCAAAAGGACCAACAAATCCTATGTATTAACATATATGTATCCACTACTATAGAGGACAAATGTAGGCAATGGTATTATATATAACATATCAAGCTTTAGTTTCCTAATAATAATATTTTTCTAATAGGGGATTTTAATACCATTCTTTCCTTAGATGAAAATATGGGAGGGATGAGAACATTTGAAACTATGAATGATTTAATGAAAGAGCACTTGAGGCATATCCACCTAATTGATGTTAATATTGACAATGGATTAATGACATTGATGAATAAACAATAGGGATCTGCATGTATCCTAGAGCACTTGGATAGGTTTTTCATTTTAGATGACCTTCTCTCTAGAATTAATTTTGAAATATCTTATCCTTAATAATGTGGGGTAATACCATTGGCCTATTTTCTTATATCTCTAAAAATATGCTAGTAATTATTCATCCTTTAAATTATAGCTTATGTGGTTCATAGATACTTACTTTAGGCCATTAGTTTTTTATGGTGGAGCAAAAAAATCTAGGATATGATACCCAAATGTATTACTTTGCTAAAATATTATAGTTCATGAAAATTAAAAGTAAGGAATAGAAATGGCATGCATTTAGGTATGTGAGGATAAAATATAAAGTTTGGGTTCCCAACTAGAGCAAGTGAATGCTCAAATTCATTCCTTGATACTTATAGATGAACTTATAAATCAAGAAATCCAAGTCTCTTTTGAGTTAGCATAATGGTAAATAAGGGAAGAACTATTATGGAAACAAAAACCTAGGATCCAGTGGCTAAAATAAATGGATAAAAACTCTACTTTATTCCATAGATATTTTTTGGCCAAAAGAGTTTCAAACTATGTACCTTCCCTAAATACCAATAGGGGTACTCTAGTTTACTCTTGGGGTAGGATGAATAAAATTGCCATGATTACTTTGAAAAAAAATTCTCTGCAACCCCTATAGACTCTAAGGATCAAGAGGAAATTATGTAGGGAATCCATTTCTTTATTAAGGAAGAGGATAATGAGGTATTTATAGCACCAATTTCTATGGTAGAAGTAAAGGAAGTGGTTTTCAAGATAAACAATGGAAAACCTTCTAGTTCAATTGGTTTTCTCATAAATTTCTTCCAAGAATTTTAGGTCCTACTCAAGGATGATCTTATTATAGTGGTAGAAGAAGCATGAGTGGAAAATTTAGTTTTAAAAGAAATCAATAATATCTGTCCCAAAAGGTAGACCAATTTTTTGTCTTTATACTAATAGCTTTTTGTAATGTTCTCCACAAAACCATTATGATGGTGATAGCTCAAAGATTGAAATCCTTCCTCCCTATGATAATATTTCTAGAGAAATGAGTATTTATGGAAAGGAGATAAATTGTAGATTAAATAGTTCCTTTTGAGGTCATTCACTCCATGGAGACACAAAAATCCCACTCCATTTTTATCCATTTGGATATCTTCAAGGCTTAAGGCAGGTTAGACTAGGATTTTCTTGTATAGGTCTTAAGGAATATTGGATTCTCCCAAGATTGGATGGATTAAATCAGGTACTATTTCCTCAATATCTTATGTTGTGATGATAAATGGTAGTATGTATCCTTTGTTTACTACTTCTAGAGGACTTTGAAAAGAGGATCCTTTATACCCTATTTGTTTATCATTTTGGCAAAGTCTCTAGGCCATATCCTCTCTAAGAAAAAATAACAGACCCATTGAATGAATTATATGTGCATCAACAACTCCTCTCTTTCATTTAAAGTTTATCGATGACTTGACCTTGATGGGTCAAGCTACTACACTGAAAGCATACAAATTTAAAAGAATTCTAAACCGTTTTTTGGCAACCATAAGATAACTCATTAATGAAGAAAAGTCTAATATAATATTCCTTCATTGTACTGCTAGAGTGGAGACCATGATTCTAAATATTTTGAAATTAATGTGAGCATATCTTCCAATATCTTATCTAGGATTTCCATTAAAGGAGTCCAAGAAAAAAATACAAAATGGGGGTGGTTGATAGATAATATATAGAGTAGGCTAATAAAATTGACTAATATGTGGCTTTCTATTGTAGGTAGGTTCACTTTGGTTAATTGTTTTATAATCTATTCCCATCTATTTCTTCTAGGTTTTGAGTATTCGTAAGGATGTTCTAAGAAATTTGGACAAGATTAAACAAATGTTATTATGGATAAGTTCAAAATTAGAGTGTAAGTGGGCCCTAGTGAAGTGGGATTAGCTTTGTCTTAAAAAAAATAATGAGGCTTGGGATTTTAGTCAGTAGTTAAAATAACTTAGCCTTGGTAGAAAAATAATATTGGAAATTAATTAATTCTTTTAATGATTTATGGACATGAATTCTAAGATATAAGGATGCTAAAAATTAAGCATTAGAAGTATTTAATAGATACCATCTACCTCAACAAGGATATCTATTTCTTGAGGTACTAAGTAGAGGGGATATAATTATACACCAAAACTATTCTAGATAATGGGGAATAGTCATCATGCAAATTTTTAATTAGATGCCTGGGATGGTTTACCTCCATTAATTAAAAAATTTCCAAAATGGTGAGACATCATTGAACAAATCCATAGTGGATATTGAATATATATCACATTATTATATAAATTGTGGGGAAACACTATTGGAGGATAGAGTATGGTTTTTACTAAGGAACTGGTCAATCCTAGAAATAGAAGATGTCAATGATGCTTTTCATAATGTTCTTAGAAGACAATAATTTTCTTAGAATAAATACAAAGATAGTATATGATGGGATTTACATTCTAACAATGTGTATACGATGATATTATAGTTGTTTTATGGTAGTTGTAGAGAGAAAACTAGGGCATCAGTTGGGTAGCCAAAGAGATTTCTAGTTACTGTGGATTTGAAGACAAGATTGTTGTCTTAGGAGGGCCCAATGGGGACACCTTCACATCCTCTTCTAGAGAGACATAGTTATTTTGTAGATTTGTTAAATCTCCATCAAAGACTGAAGAAGAACAAAAAAATGCATTAAAAATGCTCTTTACGATTGTTGGAAATAGATCAACATATCAATGAGTTAATGGATGCTTGCCACAGTTAGAATCAATGCCAAAGATTGTCATTGAGCAAAGGATGGTTGAAGAAATAGTTTTATATAGAGCCAATCATGATTTGATCTATAAATTCATGGGTATTCGCCCTACCCTAAATTTTTTGCATTCTTGGGTCCGATAAAATTGGGAGCCTCTTGGTGAGTATTCTTTATGGTTTATTAGCAATGGATATTTTATTGTTAGTTTTTCTTCACTTGCCGATAGAAATAGGGCTTTCGAATCAGAAAAGAGGAATCATTATCCGACAGGATTATTTGTTCAACCCTAGAGAGTGGGATTTGATCCTCGAATTGAACCCACTGTTGTTCCGATTTGGATCCCTTTGTATGCACTTCCAATGGAGTTTTGGAGTGAGCAGGTATTGGAAATTATCGGTAATTCCCTTGGAAGACATTTAGGTGTTTCCAAAGACACAATAGAAGAAAACATAGCTATTTATGCAAGATTATGTATGGAAATGGATCTTAGCCAGCCTCTATCGATAGAGGTGGAACTTGAACTTGCAGGACTATCTTGGATTCAACAACTAGATTATGAGGCATTGCCCTTTAGATGCAGAGTTTGCCATAAATATGGGCATTTGGCCCGATCTTGCCCAAATAATATGAACATAAAAATGGAGGCTCCTCTAGGAATGTCAAATCTTCTTAAGGAGGGTAATTCAACAATAAAAAAAAAAACCAACCAATATTTCTCAGGGTAAAGAAGCATAGGGAGATGGTTTTGAACAGCCCAAAAGAAGGAGAAGACAAAAGAAAAAATATGGTAAAGAGAACCCAACTCAAGCCCTCCAATAGGTATGAGATATTTAAGACACTAATGGACCAAGAAGAACAATTAATGGAAGGAGTGTATGGGAATAATGAAAATAATAACATCCATGTTCAAGCTCCTCTTTCATCTCCCCCCATCATAGAGCAGGTAATTGAGTATAGTGAGTTACCATAGTCAGAGAGTGTAGGGGCATTGATAGTGCATAACCAAGAGTAGCCGATAATTAAGGATGTCAGCATGGGCATAGCAGAAAATAATAGAGAAAGGCCAAATTTAGGGATAACTCAGGTGGAAAAGAGATCAAAAAATAGCAACTCTCAAGGAGTGCGTAGAAAATAAAATAAGGAAGTGATAGCAGTTCAAGGAGACAAATTGACCACTGGAGGATCGGTGAGGCCAATATATTTTTACTGCTCTCAAGGTAACCAATGATTATACAACCATGGAATGTTAGGGGTTTAAACAGTAGAACCCATCAATCTATTGTTCGAAGACTCTTAGAAAAATGTAAAACAGATTTTTTGCTTATCCAAGAGACAAAAATGTCGTTAGATCTTATGTGTAAAATAGTTAACAGACTTTGGAGGGGTGCTAGTCATATGGAAGTGGTTGCCCAAGGTGTCTCAGGGGGCATAGTTACTCTTTGGAACTCTCTTTAATGGACTGCGATAGAACATATAGCTTGGAGGGGTGTTCTCACATCACATTTTAGAAATAATGTCACAGCTGAACATGTTTTAATCACAAATTTTTATGGGGCTCAAAACCTAGATGGTCAGATGCATCAATGGAAAGTTGTGCATAACATGAGTCTCAAGGGAATATTTAGACTGGATTATTGCTGGGGATTTTAATGGTAAATTATCCTCTAGATATTAGAAAGGGGGAACCCCAATTTTGGACCCAGGGGATCGATTTATGATTTCCCAAGTCCAGGCATTACACTTGGTGGATATTAAATGCCCCGGAACCAACTATACTTGGACTAATAAGAGGAGGGAGCCACATAGAAGGAAGGTGAAGCTAGACCATTTTTTGGTTTTAGAGGAGGCATTTGTAAAATGGAATATAAAATTTTAAATTTTGGAGGGTCTAGTTTTAGATCACTTTCCCATTTTGTTTGAAGGAGGGATCAAGACAATGCAGCATCACAAACCATTTAAATTTGAAAACTTTTGGTTACAAAAAGTGGAACTTTGAAAGAAAATTCCATAGTGGTGGTAAGAAGGTCACCCAACATATGGGACAACAATGTTTAGATTCCACAAACAACTTCATTATGTCAAAGATCAACTGAAATAATGGAGGCGAGCTAACAAGACAGACTTCCAGGTCCAAAGAGCTCCATTGGTGGCCAGATGGGATGAGGTTCAAAAACACTTTAGGGAAGGAACAATTACAAAGCAGCTCAAAGAAGAGGATGATGCATTACGTAAAGTGGTTGAGGACATTGACAACCAAGAGGATACCTACTAGAAACAGAGAGCAAGAACCACTTGGTTATTAGAAGGTGATAAAAATACCAATTTTTTCCATCGGACTGCTTGTGCTATGAGATATATGAACAACATGGAAGCTCTTCAAGATGAGAATGGACACTCCTTTAATACAATTCTAGGTATGCATTTCCATTCAATGGATTATATTTCTAAATTATTTAAGGAAAGTATGGTGCAAGATGAAGAGGCTCAAAAAGAAGTTATTGTTGTCATACCCTCTGTTATTTTTGAAGAAGAAAATTAGACCCTTCTTAAACCCATTGATAGATAGGAACTAAAGAATGTAGTCTTTGGAATGAGCACCAAAAAAACACCAGGTCTAGATGGCTTTCCAATTGAGTTTTTCTAGGCCTTTTGGGATAACTTGGAGGAGGATGTAATGGTTTTTATAGAGGAGTCCAAAGGTAGTAAAATAATGCTTAAAGCATTAAATAATACTTTCATTACCTTAATTCCAAAAGGGGAGGAGGGGGTACATATTTCAGACTATAGATTTATTGCCTTATGCAATGTCATATATAAAATAATCAAAAAGGTAATGGCTGAGCGGCTAAAACCTCTTCTACATAACATTATCTCCTCGGAGCAAGGGGGTTTTGTAGAGGATAGGCATATCTTGGATGGTGTGGTTCTAGCTCAAGAGGCAATCCATTCAATGCAAACATCTAGTAATAGAGGAATGTTCATAAAATTAGATATGTCAAAGGCTTATGATAGGGTGGAGTGGAGCTTCTTGTCAAAGATGATGGTAGCCTTTGGTTTCTCTCAAGATTGGATAGAATGGGTCATGAGTTGTGTTTCTACTCCAACATACTCAGTGTTAATCAAGGGTCTTCCATCGCAACTATTTGGAGCTACTCGAGGCCTTTGTCAAGGAGATCCTTGCTCTCCCTATATTTTCCTCATATTGGCTGAAGGATTGGGTAGACTCATCTTGAGAAGAAGACAACAAGGTTTGCTAACAGGTATCAAGGTGGGTGAGGAAGTTTTGACTCACCTACAGTTTTTGGATGACACATGATTGGTGGGAGTGGCTAGCTTTAGGGAAGCAAGAATGATTAGAGATACACTTAATGTCTACCTTAGGGCTACAAACCAAGTCATCAATGATAAAAAATCCAAAGTGGTATTTTTCAATCTTGATCAAAGGCTTCAGGACAAAATTTTAGAGATCTTGGGATTCACAAGGACTTATCTCCTAGTGGTATACTTGGGGGTCCCTTTACATTTTAAAAAACTAAAAATAGATATCTAGAGGAATATTTTGGATTTTATCAAGGAAAAAATTAATTATTGGTCTCACAAATGGTTAAGCTATGGGGGTAGATTAACTTTTTTACAGTTAGTCATTCAGGCCATGCCAATTTATAAATTTTCTATCCTTCCTGCCCCACATACCATATGGAAAGTGTTGGACAAGATGGCTAGAAAATTTTTATGGGAAGGAGTAAAAGGAGAGAGGAAATGGGCCTTAGTAGGTTGGGATAAAGTAAGCCAGCCCAAGGTAAAAGGAGGTTTGGGACTGAGAAGATCAAAGTTAAATAATAAAGCTTTGGCTGGAAAGCTTTACTATAGGTGGATTTCCAAACCAACTTCTTTATTTAGTAGAATCTTAACTAGTAAATATTTGGGACATGTAAACCCAAATAAGGTGGGTCATTTCCCTTTGGATGGTAATGGATCCTTAGTGTGGCAGGCTCTCAAGTTAGGATCTCAGGTAGTAAAAGATAGATTATTTTGGAAAGTGGGGAGAGGGGAGAAGGCACGATTTTGGACAGATTCATGGGATCAATACCCACCTATCATTGTTGAATTTATTGAACTACAACCAATAAAAATAGCCATAGAAACTAGGGGATGGGTCCAAATTGAAAGTTATTTCAACACTAGTTAGCTAGGGGATTATAAGTTTAAGCAGTTTAAGAAGTTGGATGAGTGGCCAATTTCAATCCCTCCGGATTTGACACCCATCATGACTAAAATCTTGGAAAAAATATTTCTCACAGGTAGAGACGAGGAATATGAATTAGCTTGGGGCTATGGGAGCCTTGGTGTCTACACAGTGAAGGATGGATATGATAATATCCTTCCAGAGCCTCCTCCTCATACATATCAAGTTGAGGATTGGAGAAATATTTGACAATCCAAGGGTTGGCCGAAAGTAAACTTTTTTGCCTGGCAGTTCATGCATAATGGAATTCTTACTTTTGATAATCTTAGATGTAGGGGAATCATTGGTACATATCAATGTGTTTTATGCTACAAGAGTGAGGAAACAACTGATCACTTGATGTTTGAGTGCCCATTCATGTGCCAAATTTGGGAGAGATGGTTTTTATATTATAAAATTCAAGTTAATGGTGATTTGAATTGGATTAATATTTGGGAAATATGGAAGAGGGGTAGATTTAAATATAAATCTCTTTGTATTGGTTGGGATATTGGATTAAACTTTATTTGGTGGCAAGTGTGGTTGGAGAGAAATGCCAAATTTTTTAGAGAAACTTTTTCTTATTTAGATGGAGTTGGGTAGGTCATTGTAGTCTATGCTAAATAGGAAACTTGGGTTGTTATTGGGGCAATGGAAAATGAAGTTGAAGTGCAAGAGGGATAGGAAAAAGCTAGTTGGAAACCACCCCCAGAATTTTGGATTAAAATTAATACTGATGGAGCTACAAAAGGCAATCCGGGTAGAGCTGGAATTGGAGTGGTTTGCCGAAATCATGTTGGAACGGTGCTCTATTGGGAACTGCAAGGCTTGGGAAGAGCCACAAACAATTAATCAGAAGCCTTAGCTATCAAATATACTTCTATTTGGGCATTAAAAAAAGGTCACAGGAGGATAATCCTAGAATTAGACTCTCAAATAATGGTTGGAACTCTAGATTGCATGAGGAACTTTACTTTGAAAACATGGAGGTTGAGGATTATTGTCACTCAAATTAAGGAATTATGGAGGGAATTAGATGATGTGATTCCAATTTATGTGATTAGAGATCTAAATAAAGTGGCAGACTTCCTGGCTAAGATGGGTACTAAGAAGGAGGTAGGGGTTCAGTGGCACAGTGACATGGCTATTGAGGATGAGATGATTAGGCAGGTTGGTGAGCAAATCTAGTGCTTAGCTAATTTGGATAACCATTCCAAAAATACTATTTAGGAGATTTGTGTTTCAATGTAGATCTTCTTTTATAGTTTTAAACAGGTGAACAATCATTGTAGAAATATGGTTTAAGAGATTTTTCTCCAATGCAAATCTTCTTTTACTGTTGTAAACATGTGTTCTCTTTGACTAAGGTTGGGAAAAGTCTCATCCCAACTTGTAAATGATCTTTGTTTTAATACAAGTTTTTCAAATTATTTTTCAAAAAACAATGTGTATACTACCACTCTAAGATATTCATTCCTCGCTCATCATAGAGGAAATTCACTCAATCATGTCTTCAACTAGATTTGGAAACTTTTGACTTGGCCTAAAGTGTGTTGAGCAAGGTGCAACAACAATATTGTCATTGTTGTCAACACAGTCAGATAGATCGGTTGATGCAATGGATAGGAAGTTTAGAAGCTATTCATATGTAGTGGACAGGAAGCTCAGAAGCTATTCAGAGTAAGTACAGTGATTTTCCAAGAAGACCGAAGTGGCCCATATGCAAAAGATCAAAGAAAAAGACAAGTAAAAAAAGTGTCGTGATATCGTGACATGTACAACAAGCAAGAAAAAGTGTCACAATTTCATGACATATTGGAAGAGAAAAAGCAAGCAAGAAAAACTGTCATGATTTCATGACATGTTGGAAGAAAAAGGGCAAGGAAGAAAAATTGTCGTGATTTCGTGACATGCAGAGCAAGGAAGAAAAACTGTTACGATTTCGCAACATGTTGGAAGAAAAAGGGCAAGGAAGAAAAACTGTCACGATTTCGCGACATGTAGAGCAAGGAAGGAAAACTGTCATGATTTCATAACATGTTAGAAGAGAAAGAGAAAGAAATAAAAAGTGTCACGATTTCACGACATGTTAGAAGAAAAATAGCAAGCAGGAAAAGGGTCGCGATATCGCGACATGTCGCATTTTTGCGACTAAAAGAGGAGAGAGAGTGTAAGAAGGAAAAGTGTCGCGATATCATGACAAAAGAAAAAAGGAATACTATGGAGGCAGAAGTGTCATGATATCGTGACAAAAGAAAAGAGAAAGAGTACAAAAGCAGAAGTGTCACGATATCATGACAAAATCAAAGAGGATTTGTACAGAAGCAGAAGTGTCGTGATATCATGACAAAAGCAAAGAGGAAGACTACGGAGGCAGAAGTGTCATGATATCACGACAAAAGAAAAGAGAAAGAGTATGGAGGTGAAAGTGTGATGATATCATGACATGTGTTTTCACGGGGAAAGCCAAGAAAATGACAAAAAGGAAAAAATGTCACGATATCGCTACAGGTCGCATTTGCGCTATGCAATAAGAAGAACCCAACTGAAATAAGAAGTGTGACAATGAACGGACGTCACTATGGCATTTACAAGGGCATTTATAGAGTGAATTCATGTAGCTAAAATAAGAAGAGTGAAAAAAATTTAGTATGGCGGTTACAGGGTCTATTTGGAATGAAATCTTCGAGCGGTGGTTATACCAAACATATTCATTAGTTGAAGCCGACGAAGACCGACGAAAGCTGACTAAGACCAATGAAATATGACTAAGATTAGGGTTTACAAAGACCAGGAGTGCAATGAAAGCTGACTAAAACTAGGGTTTACATTATGAAAACATTGCAATGAAAGCCGACTAAAATTAGGGTTTACATCATGAAAATATTGTTATAAAAGGAGGGTTACTTGGAGAATTCAAGTGTTGTCGAATGTGTCAAAGTGTGCAAAATGCAGTCGTAATAGCGCAGAGAGCACAGAGGTGGTGATAGATGGTGAAGAGCGCAGAGTGAGTGCAGAGGTGGTTAAATGCATAGAGTGAGCATAGAGAAGCAGTAGAACGTGGACTAAGTTCGGTTGTAAAGGCATAGAGTGTGCGAAGTGAGTGCGTAGAGAGAGCAAAGTGCATAGAGAGTGCAAAGGGTGAAAATAATTGCTAAGTTCAGCTGTAATGGCATAGAGTGTGCAAAGTGAGTGCACAGAGAGAGTAGAGTGCACAGAGAGCGCAAAGGGCAAAGATGATTGCTAAGTTTGTAACAATGCAAGAGATGTGATTATTTCATGAATCGTGAGAGAGATTAAGATTTGAGAATAGAATATATTGAGTCTTTAACAATTCTCTTTATGCTTCTATGATATTGATGTGAGAGAGGTTGGGTAAGCAATAGACTAGTCAGGGTCTTGTAAAAGCTAAGGCATTTTTATGTCAATCTTCTAGATTCAAAATTGAAGTCCAAGTTCTACTTGGCATCAGGGGTTGGTGCTCCTTTCTATTGGTGCAGATAAATCAAGGGTTGGTGCTCCTTTCTATTGGTGTAGATAAATCAGGGGTTGGTGATCCTTCTAGTGGGTGTTGGTAAATTGATTGTAAAGTTGGTGAATTACAAAGGCTAGATTTGGATGGTAGTCTAAGCAGTCATTTTATAAGGAGTAGCCATATTGGTGAACCTCGTTAAATGTTGTGTTGTGTGTGATGTTCTCTTGTAATACTTTTTATATCTGGTTTTAAGTTTTCTTTATTTCAGATTTAAGATTTGCAAATTTAAGTTTAAAGAACTACACTGATTCACCCCCCCCCTCTTAGTGTCATTGTGAGACTAAAAATTGGTATCAGAGCCAAGTTCCTAAACAATCTTAACCGGCTAAGGTGATCTTGGAAGTGACATAATGGCAGGTGGTGAAGGCTTATCATCAAATAAAGCACCGTTGTTGGACGAAACTAATTACGCATTTTGGAAACCTAGGATGCAGACATATCTTTATGCTTTGGGATACGACATTTGGGATTCATTAGATAGTGGATACACAATACCAACCACTTCTCCAACCGATGCTGCCAGTAAGAAACTTTTTGAGAATAACTCTAAAGCAAAGAATGCTATCATGTGTGGTTTAGTGGACAGTGAACTGGAAAATATTATGAACTGTAAAACAACAAAAGAAATATGGGACAAACTAAGGAGCATTCATGAAGGAGATGATAAGATCAAGGAGGCCAAGAGGCAACTCGATCATGATGCAGGTTCACAAGGTGAAGAATGTTTTGTTTGTGGTCAACTCGGTCATGATGCACGTCATTGCCATGGGTTTAGTAGCAGTGAATATGAAGATGATACTTTCAAAATTGAAGTCCTAGAGGATGATTCAGAACAGGAATGTGATGAAGAAGAAATGGATGCAGAAGTAAATTGGGAAGAGAAACTGAAGTGCAAGAGGGACAGGAAAAATCTAGTTGAAAACCACCCCTAGAAGTTTGGATTAAAATTAATACTGATGGAGATACAAAAGGCAATCCGGGTAGAGCTGGAATTGGAGTGGTTTTCCATAATCATGTTGGAATAGTGCTCTATTGGGAACTGCAAGGCTTGGGAAGAGCCACAAACAATGAATAAGAAGCCTTAGCTATCAAATATTCTTCTATTTGGGTAGTAAAACAAGGTCACAGGAGGATAATCCTAGAATTAGACTCTCAAATAATAGTTGGAGCTCTAGATTGCATGAGGAACTTTGCTTTGAAAACATGGAGGTTGAGGATTATTGTCACTCAAATTAAGGAATTATGGAGGGAATTAGATAATTAGATGATGTGATTCCAATTTATGTGAGTAGAGATCTAAATAAAGTGGTAGACTTCCTGGCTAAGATGGGTACTGAGAAGGAGGTAGGGGTTCAGTGGCACAATGACATGGCTATTGAGGATGAGATGATTAGGCAGGTTGGTGAGCAAATCTAGTGCTTAGCTAATTTGGATAACCATTCCAAAAATACTATTTAGGATATATGTGTTTCAATGTAGATATTCTTTTATAGTTGTAAACAGGTGAACAATTATTGTAGAAATATGGTTTAAGAGATTTGGGTCCAATGCAAATCTTCTTTTACTGTTGTAAACATGTGTTCTCTTTGACTAAGGTTGGGAAAAGTCTCATTCCAACTTGTAAATGATCTTTGTTTTAATACAAGTTTTTTCAAATTATTTTTCAAAAAACAATGTGTATACTACCACTCTAAGATATTCATTCCTCACTCATCATAGAGAAAATTCACTCAATCATGTCTTCAACTAAATTTGGAAACTTTTGACTTGGCCTAAAGTGAGACTCTCTATCTAGCTCCTACTCCATAATAAGGTTCTTACAAGAGATCATCTGAAGAAATAGGGATTTTTTTATCTATTCAAATGTGAGCTATGTTGTTTAGAGAATGAGACTTGGTAACAACATTTTTATTTTATCCCTTGGCCATTCAATTATGGAAAGAGTTGGAAACATTTCTAGATCTAAGATTATGGTAATTCACCTCCCTTGAGTAGAGATTGAAGAGTTAACCTAGAGTGAATGGGTTGAAAAATTATATGAAATAGATAGCATTACTTAGTATCTCTTTGATGCTTTGGTATCTATAGAAATAAAACAATATTTAAAACAACTCACCATAATGTTAAATATTTGGAAAAAATTGCAACCAACATCAAGAAAACTACTTTACATACATTGAAGCCCCCCTCTATAGTATCTCAATAGTGTCATAGTTTTCTCTTTAGACTTTGACTCCCTTTGTATGAATGGATATGTAGACATCCATAAGGTCCTTATCCTACTATTTAAATGGATGTACCATGGCAAGCCCCTCTTAGATGTATGAACAATATCAACATTGATGACACATCAAGAGGTAATCTAGGAAAGGCAAGTATAGGATGAATATGAAGATTCTTAAATGGTACTCATGGTTTTATTTTTGTAGATAATTTTTGCATACTCTATAAAAATCTAGCAAAAGCATATGCTATGCTTCATCACTTTCAAAAAATTTCTAATATTGGATGGTCTATAGTAGAAGTGGAATTAGACTCACAAGTAACCATTAGTCTAGTAAAGGCATCCACTACGACCTCCTCTTAGTATTGGAAGTTACAAAGGATGATTGAAAAAATACATACACTTTAGTATAGATTTAGAATAGTATATTTTATTCATGCTACTTGAGAATAAAATAAGAATACAAATGCTATGACAAATTAGGTTTTAGATTGTAGGGATCTAACTTGTTATGGATATCCTCCATGATGGTGGATGTAGAAAACAAGGGTTCTTGTTTGTCATGACTTAGAAGAAATTTATAGATTTCTATATCCTTGTATTAGTAGAATGCACTTAAGACATTGTCTTTTGTAATTTTTTGATGAAATCCCTATTTGAATGGAAGGACAAAAAATGCAACTTTCATATTTTCTTATAAGTACTACAAAATCCTTTTTTAACCAAAAAATAATACACACACACACACAAATATATATATATATCTATATATATATATATATATTGCTTCTCAAATTTAATGTCAAATTTTATTGCCCTTAATTTATGTGGATAATGTTTCTCGATTTTCACCTTTATCAAACTTGAATATAAACTCAAATGCAACAATATAGTACTAAAGGTAGAAAGGAATAGTAAATTATGATCTAATTTTTTTAGTGGAAAATGTTTGTATCACCATGATATGTTTTAAATAATATCACATACATTATTATTTTTATTTTACATGGTGGAATCGATAGCCACCATAAATTTGGGTAGGTTATCTAGATTTTATGGCTACCATAGTATTTTCTGTTTTCCACCCCGAAAGCCTCCACATAGATCTTTGTGTAGTCCA